>BQMI01000037.1:0-1465253 GCA_026005395.1 Asobara japonica | reverse complement strand
TCCGCTGGAGACAAAATGTACTTCAGATCTGCATAAACTACAAATGGAACCGACTCCCTGAACAGATGGTTCTTGAAACTCAAAATATTCTTACCCTCCTCCGGTAGTATCATTTCACAATTCTTGATTGTAAAGCAGTCTTCTCTATGCATCTGCACCGATTTTTCAGTGCCGAAATGTGCCAGACAATGATCGCAAAAACACGTAGCAGCTTTTTTTTCGTGAGAGTTGCGATTTCAGTAGGGAAAGGACGATAGGAGGTTATCCGCTCGGGATGTGATGTTGCAGCGTGGAGGGCAGCAGTGATCGACCACAGGAAACAGTACTCGTCATTGTTCATGAGGTTCACTACTGCCCTCGTCAATTGGAGGTGTTTCAATAATTTTTACGATTTGGAATTTGCAAGTGTTTGCTGCAAGTGACTAATGGCTAAGGATTTTGCGTCTTGTAGGAAGGTCTTGAGATCTTTATGATCCAAGTTGATCGCTGCACCGGTTCGTATTCGATTTCGAAAGGCATCACATCCTTCCAGAGAACGTGAGCTGCCTCAGCCTGAGTAGCACTCACTCTGCCACCATAATGTACCCTGCCTTTGATTTCAAACTTTTCGCGGTAATTGTGCAGGCTGGCAATCACGGTTTCGAATCGTCTCTTTTCAACGCATGAGCGATCATTCGATCTCTTCTTCAAAAGTTTACGGAAGTGACCGATGTACTTCTTGCACGAATGAGCCCATCCATTAGACTGTCCAGCAGAAGCATTGTATGCATTGTTGAGTATTTCTAACATCTTCACGCACTTTTTCACCTCCATTGTTAATGAGTTCAACGTTCATCACATACACTCTCAAGACACTGCACTTATAACTGCACACTTAGTTATGCAACTTCAAGTGGCTCTTAACAATCTGTTTTACCGATGGTTACACACTGCTTGTCCGTACAAAGACTGATGACAGGCGCAATGGTACTGGTTTTATATAGGGGCTCATAGGCGCTTCTCAGAACCCTGATGAAATCACATCGCTCCGATGTGTTCTGTCACGACTCACATTTCTCCAACGCAGATATTGGATTACGTCTTCCCACCCAGTATATCACTGTGGAGTCAAGTTCTTATCACACCGATCATGTTTCTCAAACGTTGTTCACCAATTCAGTTTCTCGGAACAATGGTGAAGTGCTATCGCTCCGATTATGCTTCTCTAACGCAGTTCTTGGAACACTATTTCTTTCCACGCAGTTGTCTGACTCACTTGGTACCTAAGTGGGGTATAGCATATATATAAAACAATCGTGAATGCCCTAGCAGTCAGTCACTCCGAGAAAAAATCATTTAAGGCATCATGTCTTTTTCTGAGATATTGCAAGCTCGTATATATGAACGTCAGGTTCCCTGCACTCACGGAGAAAATACGATGTATCAGTCAGTACGACTGTTACCATTCTCATGTGCATCACAGTGAAGTGCAAAAGCGTGATGAAGGACAATGGTTAATACTCAGAGAACATGGTGGATTTAAAATAAGCTATACACACGTAATCTGCACATGTCTGCATCCCAATGCCGTCATTGAGTATCTTACTCTGAAGCGTAAACCGCCATCACTTGTGAGCATTGCAGCCAGTTCTGTGCTCAATCATGAGGACAGGCTGGATATCTGCGAATGTAACTCGAATCTGATATTTTTCATGTTCTGCCCAAAATCGGAGATTTATATCCTGCCTGACTCGGACTATGCGGAAGAGGAAAATGCAAATAACATTCTTTCGGTGTACACGCGAACTGCAACGAGACCAGTGAATGTTTATTACTGCCGTGAACCGACGTGCTGTGATTTCCCCAGATCTTGCATCTTTCAAGCAGCACGACATATCGCGGAAGTTTATTTCAAAGACATGTTAGTATTATAAGTTGAAAGAGGAAGATTTTTCGTGCGCAACTGTTTATTGTTGAAAAAAAAGACTAAATATGTACCATAATTTCTGAGAATAATAAAAGAAAATGTGAAAAAAACAACTAGGAAACGATGTTTGTTGTTCACACCTGGAAATAATCAAAAAGTACTAGGAAATAATGAAAATGAAGCGACCCTTTTTTTTCTAAAGTATGTAAATTTTTTTTTTTTTTTTTTGGAATGGAATCAAGAATGAGGTGAACATATATACATATGAAATAATTTGTTTTTTGTTTTTTGTTCTCTCGCTGATGAAGTTCATCTCATGAAAACTGAACTCATCTGCAACAAAACAAAAACAAGATGGATTTTAAAAACCTGGAAAACGGCTTTACAAAGTAAAAAAAAATGGTGTGTCATGAAGACACGCGATAGAAGTGAAACTGAATGATTGGATCGGCAAGGATTATTTAATTTTCTATGTTTAGAGGGAGAGGAATCATTTTAATCACGTGTCAAACACTTCTTGATAGTAAATATTAATTTATTCATCATAATAATTATACTTTTTTCAAGATACAATAATATTAGTATGAATATGATGAATTAAATCTCAATCAGCTTCACCTTCATTCTCTGGTAGACGCTTCATGAACGAAATGATAGGTTTGTGGTAACTAAAATAGGTAATGAAGACTCTTGACTCCAAATTTTCGATGTAACGTGAGAAAACTGCATCGATCGTGGTACCATGGCTGATGTTGTTGGCTGATACAGTACCGTGTGGCTGATGTTGTTTGCTTGGATGAACGCAGCAGCTTTTCTCCGGATCTTCTGCCCCGTCTTTGGTGAATCTGGAAATTCCAGCCACACACGAGTTACAGCCCCTGCCTCATCAGTTTCGATATGAACTAGTTTACCAACTGCGCCGTTTGCTAAACCATCCGAGACATCCAGATTGGTTGTTAGTATATACCATTTATCTAACACCAGTATTATCTCGTAGGGCAGACCTCCAGTGTCTATTACCGTTTTTTTATGCAATTTTTGTCGTACAAATGATTGTTGCTCAGCATTATGGCAGCCGATGAATACATCAGTAGCTATTGAGACTGTTTTATTCTCTGCAGAATTAAGAATTGTCAAATTGTATTCGTTCACAGCATTATTTGTCAAATATAGCCGAATTCCATGTGGACAAAGACGATCTGCTTCCTCTCTTGTATAAAAACGAGATTCGATTAGGTGTATCTGTTCTTGATCCAATTAATTGATCCAATACGTTGTCTCCTTCAGCATCATCATCTTGATTTAATTCATCTTCGCGACACAACTCTCGGCATATCTCGATGGTTTTCTGGATATCTAAATTCGATGAGAATTCTTTATGTCGCTCCAAAATCAATATTTCGTTGTCGTCGTAAATCTGTATGAATTTAGTTTCTGCAAGAATTTCATTTTCTTCGTCTCGGAATGGAATATATAAAGTCACCATTTCCCGTTTGTATTCATTGAAATCATCAGCCATGTCGTAGTTTCTGTACCGAATAATCCGAGGTTCTTTCCTTCGTGTCCAATTCCCCTGATTATTCAGTGTGTAATGAGCGACAAACTGGGCCAAATTGACATCTTCTAGCTCTTCAGGTCTCTTTTCGTACTTGTCAAACCAATTTTCTTTCCGTATGTTTGTTGCATCATCATCAGCATCCATTTCATTGAGTTCTTTCTGAGTTTTTCGAATTCTTTGTCTGTCGATCGGCCATATTGTTGAAATATAGGTAACAACTGAAGAAGACTTTGACATCGGTTCACGCAGAAGGTACCATGCAGCTTCCTGGCTGGTAATTTCGACAGTATTTAGCATGTCAACGCTCATTTTCCTAGTAATTTCGACAATATCGAACTCTGGATGTTCATCCATTATTTCAGTGATGTTACGTTGGAGATTGCTAATTCCACGGTTCGTTTTATTGACGTATTCCACTACGTATGCAGCACATGAGTATTCTTCGGTGATAAATTGCACATCCATGTTTGATTTCAAAATATTGAAAATGAATGGGTTGTATGGATAATGCCACTTTTCCATGGGTTGACGTTTAAGAAATACTCTGGGACGATTGATGCCAGCTCGAAGCACATTCATGTAGTAATGATCTGATAGTATTCCATTTCCCTGATAGAAACTATCAATATCAGCATAGTCATTGTTCTCTAAGTTTGTTCTTATCGTGTTGTAATGTTGTTTATACGTGTGGAATCCCGGTTCTTCTTTCTGCATTGGTGTCAGTATAGTTGTGTATCTGCATGGCATGAATGGAGCTTCAAATCTGCATTTTTGATGAGCGTTCGCAGCTATTTTTTTGTAACATGTGAACGTGTGCTTATGTGTCTGTAGTTTGATGTTCCCCGACGATTCTGAAGTGGCCACTGATATCAATGTATCGACTAGTTCAATAGCTTTTAGTCGGTCAGCACCTAGTGGATCCGCTGGAGCATTCTCAAGCCATAGCAGAATGTGTGCATGGGGGCTCCCACAATGCTGGAATTCAATTCTTTTAAAATAATGGACAACACGATATTTCCCGAAGGGAGAAGACTTTTTGGACTGAAGTAGTTCATTATAACATTGATGAGCTTATTAAAATAGATGGCACATGTTACAGCATCTTCATTGATGAGTGTGCTCTTTTCAATATAATGGAGTTCCTGAACATCTTGTTCTGTAATTTCTGCTCCATTATTCTTCAATTTATATAATAATTGTAATAATGAGGGCCAACCAACTTCATTAGCACTCATAGTTAGGAATAACGTGGGTTTTCCGAGTTGTCTGATCATTGCGAATAAGTCTCTCTTTCTTTCAGCCCAATACCAAGTCGAGTTAGGGATACAACGTAGAAAAGCCAAGTTGCTTTCTATACAATGATTTATGTACTCCTCGGATTGAATTTGTTCACGTGTAATTTTTGGGTCTTTACCTACGTGTTTAAAAGCAATGGATAGACTGTCACGGACTCTAAACCTCATAATTTTCATTGCCATATAGAGTAAATGATGAGGTGTAACCCCACGTCGATCAGATCTCCTTAGCTCACTGGTAGCCATCATGAATCACATTGAGATCTTCACTAAAGCGCCGGAATTGTCCGAGATAGATAGTAGGGAAAGATAACTCTTCTGCATGCTCATCAAATAATAGACTGTGAGGGACATTCATTTCTGCAGGAGCAATCCTCAAATATTTATCGTCATTCCAGAGTAATGTGTGTTGCTAAGCGAACAGGCTCTCCTCCATGGGGATCTCTTCACTCAGTTCATCTATAGGTATCTGATGAACGACACAATCCTCATTAAAGAAAGATTCATCAACTTTGATGTCGTACAGTTGATACAATGGACTCGGTACTAAGCATCTTAGCCATATTTTAATATTTCTCTTGTTTATTCAACCTGTCAAGTAGCTTGATCGATGAATTTTTTTTCTCTTGATATGAACGTAAACACAGTGATCGTCGTCAATTTTCCTGGGCAAGTGATTGACCATTGTATTGACATCCACTGGAACATTGATCACCTGCCCCAAAATTCCAAATTGTCCATGCACATGACGCAATCTGGGAATTTGCATAAATGGAATTCTGAGAGAAATGAGTCTCTCGGACACTAAATCTAACTTCGGAAGATGTGCAGGGATCGGGGGATATACAAAGCCATTCAATTTCGACAATGTTGGAATTTTGTCTCTCCTCAAAGCCTGGCGACAGCTGGTGCATGCCAGCTCATTATTACTTCTGAATTCTGGAAATTTTTGTTGAATACGAATTTCATTTTCAACGGATAGAGTCTTCAAGTCATTTTTAAACCATAATCTATCACATACACAACCGGTAAAACCGAATGGATTATTCATAAAATCACGGTGAAAGTTCTTATGTGCAGTTTTAAACTCATTAAAGTCTGAATATTGTAATCGATCACCACTATGTATATCACAATCAGGAGGAGGATGAGTCGAAGTCGTTGCTAATAGTTCATTCTCTGGATTATTTACACTATCGTCCACACTGTCACGTAAGAGGTTAGCACGTGTTTGCCTCCGTTCCCTGCTATCTCGTTCAATTTCAGTTCTACTTTTTTTCCGTTTTCTATTCTGGTCAATTCCTTCACTCGCCCGTTTTTTCTCCCGCCACGGTTTTGTCCTTTCTGCACCCGACTTCGGCATATTTGCACAAAACTCTCGATTTAAGTAATGAAGACATGCACAAAAACCAAATACGTTGCTTATGATCACTGTGTTAGAAACCAACAGCTGTTTTCCGCGATCGCGACACCGCCTGAACGCAGAGAATGACATGAAAGACAGAAAGTCTTCCGTCTCATTCTCGCACGATACACGAAGGCCTCTCACTCTCGCCCGATAGACGAGACGTAAGGTAGTCCGTCTCACTCTCGCTCGATTCCCGGAGGCCTCTCACTCTTACTTACTACGTTAGAGCGAGCGTCACCAAAAAGGTTGCCGATCGAGATTTCAAAACCCTCCCATAAGAAGTTTCACTTCAAAAACAATTAGTCGTGTACATATAGAAGAAGGAAACTTCTACCCCCATAGGCGCAGGGGGTGATGGAGTGTGTGGCGGCGTTGGAGGCTGAGGGCGTGTGCCGTTCCTTGCTGCCATTATTGTTTTCCTCAGTTTACGAAAAAAAATGCACAACCAACAAAATGATAACTTGAAAAAAAGCGGTTGCTCGTGACTGTTTTTTTCAATCCACCAATGATGTATGCACACACACACACATGCACTTGCCGTACTACTCCGAAGGACAGAGGTTCGATTCCCGCTCAAACGGTAGTGTATACAGTGAGGGGTTCCATTCCCGCTCAAACGGTCCAGTTTACAGATAGCTTCATCATGACCTATATGGAAGGACCTAGTCCCACTGCACCCCAAAATCGACTCTGAAGGCCGAGGGATGAACCGTTCCCGAAATACCGCGCGGGGTAGGGGGTGACGTCATCTATTCAACGCACATTGCGGTAGGACCTACCTGTGGCTCCCAATGTACCCCAAAATTGAATTTCGCGGCTGAGAGATGGACCGTTACCGAAATACTGCGCGGGGTAGGGGGTGACGTCACCCACTCAACGCGCATTGCGGGGGGACCTACCTGTAGCCCCCCCCAATGTACCCCAAAATTAAGTTTCGTGGCCGAGGGATGTACCATTACCGAAATACCACTCGTTTCAGAAAAGTGTCAATTCCACTTTTTTTTTCACACACACTTTTTGAAAATCTTCAAATTTTTAAATTTTCACGTTTGTTGAAATTTGAAAAAGTTGAAAATCGTCCAAGTCACACTTATTGAAAATTCTCAAATTTGAAGAGTTTTACTTTCATTGAAGAAATTTGAATTTTTATTTTTTGAGAAAATATGAAAACGCACACTGACCGGAACCGTGGATTTTTCATCAAACTCGGTAAAAGAACCTTCCGCACATACACATACACACACAATAGTTAGTACTTTACTACTTACCTGAGTTTTTCAAATTTCCTGGAATTCTTCACTTTTAAAATTTCGAACAAATTCGCGCGATCTGCACACAACAAGATCTGTCATCGAACTGATGGCGGATATTTTTTAATTACGTACTGCGTCCCTATGGAAAATGTTCGGTCGAGGCTCCCACGGTCAACTAATCTCTTCCCGTGAAAAACAATAGAGCATTTTGTCTTTATCGAAAGAAACAATTTGAAGCCGTCTCAAATTGTATTTACGCGCGCGGGACATATCAAGGGTTTCGTACTACAACACCGAGATATGTATATATATTTATTTAGTTATTTTTTTTTATTCATTTATTTATTTATTTATTTATTTATTTATTTATATATTTATTCATCTATTTATTCATCTATTTATTCATCTATTTATTCATTTATTTATTTCCTTATTTCTTTATATATTTATTTATCTATTTATTTATTCATTTATGTATTTATTTATTTATTTATTTATTTATTCATTTATTTATGCATTTATTTGAAGGCAGCGCTCTGTTTTACCGACCGCGGTGGGCCCCCCTCCGCCACGCTGACGCTTGACCCCCCTGCAGCCCCCGCTGACCCCCCCCCCCCCCCCCCCCCTTGGCCCTCAGCGGCAACCTGCGCAGATTCTCACTTTGGAGCAGAACCCCCCTTATTTATCTACTGACATAATTGTTGAGACGGTCATACCTCCTTAATTATGCAAATTTGCGAAAAAGTCACCTACATACATAGGTGAAATTGAAAGAGTTTCAAAAAATTTCAGGGGTGAAAGTAAGAATGAGTTCAGAAACAATCTCATCAATTGCCTGGGTAATCACATTAGAAGTTTTGCGAGAACCAAAAACACCAATTTGAAAAAATTGGATTTTTTCATGAGAAGTAATAATAACATTGTGATCACTAGAGCGGATAAGGGTGCGGTTTCTGTCCTTTTATCGGACACTGATTATTTCAGAAAGGGTTTTGAAATGCTTGAGAAGGCGGAGACGTATTTACCTGTGAACGATGACAACAATTTATTGACTAAAAAGGGCAATGACAACAGTTTGGTGACTCAAAAGGTTGGTAACAGGTTTTTAGAAAGATTACTTTCTAATCAGTGGATTAGTAAAACGGTACATGATAAACTCATAATGAAAACAGCTGTAATTCCTAAGTTGTATTTATTACCTAAAACTCATAAAAATAATTTAGAATTCAGACCTATCGTTTTGTTACGTCACGACGTAACGGGCAAATTTTGCTCAACTAAATAAACAAATAAATAAATAAACAAATAAATAAACAAATAAATAAATAAACAAATAAATAAATAACCAAATAAATAAATAAATAAACAAATAAATACATAAACAAATAAATAAACAAATAAATAAAATAAACAAAATTTTTGAAAAAAAAAATTTTTTTTTGTTATAAAAAAAAGGGATTAAGTTACAGTTAAGAATTTTTAAAGGAAACCACCGATTGTTTTACAACTTGTAAAACAATGGGTGGCTCAATTTGAGGAGATAAGGGCATTCCAATGGATCATGCAGGATGTAGGGTTTCAGGTGACATCACGCCACCGTTCCCCCGCACCCCGCAGGACCCACAAGTGGCCGCGCTTGCTTTCCCCACGCGTCGCGTCTTCTGCGCACCCTCTGTGCACAGCGCCCTCCCCCCTCTTGCGCAATTGGCATAAGAGTGCCATATTGCCACCCACATTAATCCGCCGGCGGATTAATGAACTAAAAATTTGTGAGTTCAAAAATCGAGGGACTCATTATCCCTCAGTTCGCTTTCCGATTTCAACCCTTCCGGTAATAAAATTTTTTTTCTCCCAAATTATTAAATTTCCCTTTTCCGATTCCGAAGTGATCATTCCTCTAAAATTAATAATAAATCATTTTTTTTTTGGTGTGTGAAAAAGTGGAAAAAAAAACCTCCCTCCAAGAAAAATGTTTGTTTTTTTTGCTCAACACTCGTTCCAAAAGGTTAGATTCCAATTATTATTGTTTTTTTCTCAACCCTTTTGAATAGTGCGCAAGCGCGCATTCGGGCGTGAGAAAATTTTCCTCTCTCTCTCCACTCCAGTGGGAAAACCAAAAATTTTAAAATTTATTTATTTTATTTTGAAAATTTTTGATAAAAGTTCCCCCAAAAATTCTAAAAAAAAAAAAAGAAAAAAATATTTTTATATAAAGAAAAAAAAAAAAGGGAAAGGAAGGGAAAGAGAGAGAGAGAGAGAGAGAAGCAAAACTTTTGCGCTCTACGCGCAGTACTTCCCCGCGCGCCTCACCCCTTCCCACCCATAAGCGGCCGAGCGAGGCTTTCGCTCCGACTTCCCCCTCCACCGCACTCCACACATACAACCGGTGGAATTAAAAATCCAATTAAAAAAAATTTTTTTTATTTTTGAAACAAAAATTTTAATAACGAAAATTTTTTTTGATTAAAATTTTTATGATTTTAAAAGGTTTTTTTTTTTTTTTTAATATTTTTTGATTGAAAAAAAAAATTTTATTTGATTAAAAAATCATTTTGAAAAAATTTTTTTTTGATATTGAAAGATTTTTTTTGTTAAATTTTTATTTTTAAAATTTTTTTTTGATTGAAAAATTGTTTCAATTTTTGAAATATTTTTGATTTTGAAAATTTTTTTTTTTTATTTTTGAAATCATTTTTATTTTTGAAATTGTTTCGATTTTTGAAATATTTTTGATTTTGAAAATTTTTTTTTTGATTTTTGAAATTTTTTTTTTGATTAAAAATTTTTTTTTGAAATTATTTTTGAATTTTGAAATTATTTTTGATAAAAAAAATTTTTTTTTTTATTTTTTGAAAATTTTTATTTTTATTTTTGAAAATTTTTGATTTTGAAATTTTATTATTTTGAAATTATTTTTTTTTTTTTTGGAAATTTTTTTTTGAAAAATTTTATTTTGAAACGTTGATTTTTGAAATATTTCTGATTTTGGAAAATTTTTTTTTGATTTGAAAATTTTTTTTGGAAAATTCTTTTTTAAATTATTTTTGAATTTTGAAATTTATTTTTGATAAAAATTTTTTTTTGATTTTTGAACATTTTTTTTTGCTTTTGAAATTATTTTTTTTTGGAAATTTTTTTTTTTTTTTTTTTGAAAAATTTTTTTTGAAATTATTTTTGAATTTTGAAATTTATTTTTGATAAAAATTTTTTTTTTTTATTTTTGAAAAATTTTATTTTGAAATTATTTTGATTTTTGAAAAATTTTTGATTTTTGAAAATTTTTTTTTGATTTTGAAATTAATTTTTTTGGAAAAAAAATTTTTTTTGAAATTATTTTTATTTTTGAAATTGTTTCGATTTTTGAAATATTTTTGATTTTGAAATTTTTTTTTTTTTTGATTTTTGAAATTATTTTTTTTTTGATTTTTGAAATTATTTTTTTTTTTGATTAAAAATTTTTTTTTGAAATTATTTTTGAATTTTGAAATTATTTTTGATAAAAAAAATTTTTTTTTTGATTTTTTGAAAATTTTTATTTTTATTTTTGAAAATTTTTGATTTTGAAATTTTTTTATTTTGAAATTATTTTTTTTTTTTTTTTTGGAAATTTTTTTTTTGAAAAATTTTATTTTGAAATTATTGTTGATTTTTGAAATATTTTTGATTTTGGAAAATTTATTTTTGATTTGAAAATTTTTTTTGGAAAATTCTTTTTTTAATTATTTTTGAATTTTGAAATTTGTTTTTGATAAAAATTTTTTTTGATTTTTGGAAATTTTTGATTTTGAAATTTTTTTGATTTTGAAATTATTTTTTTTTGAAAAATTTTGTTTTGAAATTATTTTTTTTTTTGAAATTATTTTCGATTTTTGAAATATTTTTGATTTTTGAAAAATTTTTGATTTTTGAAAATTTTTTTTTTGATTTTTGAAAATTTTTTTTTTGATTTTGAAATTAAATTTTTTTTGGGAAATTTTTTTTTTTGAAATTATTTTTATTTTTGAAATTGTTTCGATTTTTGAAATATTTTTGATTTTGAAAATTTTTTTTGATTTTTAAAATTATTTTTTTTGATTAAAATTTTTTTTTTTTTTGAAATTATTTTTGAATTTTGAAATTTATTTTTGATACAAAAATTTTTTTTTGATTTTTGAAAATTTTTATTTTGAAATTATTTGGATTTTTGAAAAATTTTTGATTTTTGAAAAAATTTTTTTTTATTTTGAAATTATTTTTTTTTGAAAAATTTTTTTTTGAAAAATTTTATTTTGAAATTATTGTTGATTTTTGAAATATTTTTGATTTTGGAAATTTTTTTTTGATTTTGAAATTAATTTTTTTTTTGAAAAATTTTATTCTGAAATTATTGTTGATTTTGAAATATTTTCGATTTTGAAATTAATTTTGATTTTGAAATTTTTTTATTTTTTTTTTGAATTTGAAATTATTTTTGAAAAAAAAAAAAAAAATTTTTTTTGAATTTGAAAATTTTTGATTTTGGAAAAAAAAAAAAAATATTTTTGATTTTTGAATTTAAAATTTTTGATTTTGAATTTTTGATTGAAATTCATTTTTATTTTTGAAATTTTTGATAAAAGTTTTTTTGATTAATAAAATTTTTTTTTGAATCTTTGAAACGAAATTTTCTTTGAGAATTTTTTTTTTGATTTTTTTTTTTTACCATTTTTTCCCGTTTATTTATTTTTATTATTGAAATCTAACCTTTTGAAGTGATTAATCACCACTATTTCCACTTTATAAAATAATGACTTGATTTAAATATTTACAAATTAACCCAGGATTAAAGTTGATCCTCATATAATTTCGCGTGAAATTCGGAATCGGAAGATTTTTTTTCTGTAATTCCCGTTTGTCATTATCTTGATTTAATCATCATACTCATAGGTTGTTTATAATTTAAAGCAAAAATCCAATCAGCAGCACAGCCATTTTTATTGTTTAATTAAGATCATCAAGAACCAGAAATGTAAGTAGACTTTAAGTACCGTTATCTGCATTATTCCGCGGATTGTCTTCTCCGGGATTTTTGGAATTGCAAAAGTTGTATGGGTCCCATAAAGGAATTAAATTGTAAGGAACAAATCGGGAAAAATCCAATTAAACAGAAATTTTAATAATTCAAACCCCTGTAATAATCCAAAATATTAAAGGAACGAAATATATCAAAATCTGTAATCAGTACGTTAAAAAGGAATTTGTAATAATCAATAAATACGTGGTCGTAAAATTAAAAATTAATCATGTAATTGAGTCATTTTAATCTTAATTGGAAAATTACCCCACCAATCCAAAGCTATTTCCGAAAGGTAGGCTTAAAAAGGTATTTCAGTCACATCACGATTTCTACCAGAATTATCTAAAGGTAAGTTTGGCGTAATTGTGACGTAACAGTTTCATCTATAAACAGTCCGTTGTATAATTTAGCTAAATTTTGGTGTAATATTTTGAAACCATTGCAGAACACAATTTCATCACATATTAAAAATAGTTTTGATTTAATAGAGAAATTGAGAAATATTCAAATTCCCATGAATTACACGCTGGTTTCATTAGATGTAAAATCGCTGTTTACTAATGTACCTATTGAACTTGTTGCTGATGCTATTATCAGGAATAGAAACCAAATTAAGGGTAATATTCCTTACACTGAAGTCATCAAAGGTGTTGACATGGTCATGAACAATACGTACTTTTCCTTTCAGGATAAGGTTTTCAAACAGGTATATGGTCTACCTATGGGTTCACCATTAGCGCCATATGTGCAGATTTAGCCATGGACTTTCTGGAATGTTCTGTGTTGGGTACATTGAGGACTGACTTTGGAATTCCTTTTTATTTGCGATAAGTTGACGATGTTATTACGTGTACACCCACGGATCAACTTGATGTGGTATTAAGAGCTTTCAATGGGTTTCACTCTAGAATACAATTCACCATGGAAACAGAAATCAATAATTGCATTCCATTTTTGGATGTATTATTGATCAGGAAAAATGAAGGCTTGATTTTTGATTGGTATACGAAGCCTACATGGAGTGGAAGGATGTTGAACTTTAATTCTATGCATCCTATGTCTCAAAAAAGAGCTATTGTTACTAGTATAACTGACAGGGTACTGAGGTTCTCGGACATTAGTTTTCGAGATAAAAATATTTTGAAAATTAAAAAGACTTTAATTTTTAATGATTACCCTACTAAATTTGTTAATGGGTTATTCAATAAAAGGATTCAAGATCTTGAACACAATCAAAATAGAGATATCAATAACAATAATCGGGAGATGAATGAATATAAAAAAACTTTATATGTTCCATTCGCTTCAGATTTAACTAATAACTTAAGAAGGCAAAGCAGTAAGCATGGTGTTAGGCTAGGAACAAAGGGGATGCAAAAATTGGGTTGAAAATTTAGATCCATGAAGGATAGAATTCCGGTTAAATCTAAATCAAACGTCATTTACATGATTCCATGTATGGATTGCGAAAAATGTTATATAGGACAAACTATAAGATTTTTTGAGGTAAGAATGAAGGAACATAAATACAGTGAAACCAATTTCAATGCTCCTAGAACGGCACTTTCTGTACATGCACATGAAAATGATCACACTTTTGATTATGAAAACTCTAAAATTTTAGCATCTGCTAAAAAAGGTGAGGATTTAGACATTCTCGAAATGTACTATATCAAAAAATATATCAAAAGGGTGGTTAATTTTAATATGGATTGCAGAAAAATTGGTAATATTTATGATCCATTAATCCATGCATTAAATCAGTAGTAATTCTGTATGATTGCGTCTTTTCCCATTTGGAAGCAATTAATAAAAAAAAAAATTTTAACCATGACTTCTTGCTTTCGTTATTGAAATTTTAAACTGTGCCGCTCGATTAAGCTGATCGATGGTAGCCTCGTGGAACTGCGTGCGCATGCTGTGTACACATGCTTCATATGGGGTTAGGATTGTTTAGCTGAAATGTGCCGGTTTATCTGTTTTTGGCCAAAGACTGGTATTATTCGATTTTATTTGAAAATGGCTTCTATAAATTCAAATTTCATGTTGAGAAGAATTTTGGTAAGGTTTAACTTGACTGTTATCAATTTTTCGGGTGTTAATGTTTAACTTCAATTTCAGGGTTTTTTGTATTGATTGGAAAATGTAAGATAGTGAGATGGTTTTAACCTGTCAAAGTATGTAAGGTAAATTGATTGTTTATAATTGTTTTTTATTTATTTAATTTTGCCATTATATTAAGTCCTTTAATAGTTATTAATTTTTGTTTAACAGATAATTGAAATTAAAGCCCTGAAGAGGAACACATTTAGTGCTCGAAACGTTGGTTTACAAGAAGAATTGTTGTTTTGTTGTTTTTTACTTATTGGAGAGTTTTTTATTGAAGACCGCTACAATGGCCGGAGTTGGAGGAATGAGACCAAAAAAGTCATTCTACATAAAATACGCATTTTTATATGGGGAACAACTTTTCTCATATGAATTTTGCGCTAACTCTAATAGTTTATGCACTAGAACGCGATAAACAATTGATGCTTAATAACAATATACATACTACACCAATCTCACCCAAAATCTAAACCCCTCTAAGTTACATGAAAATGCTTCGATCCCAATATTGACGGTCTCGATAGCTTCATTCGTTCGTGAGAAACCTAGGATCAAAATGTCGGAAACACCCACACACACACACATGCACACACAAACATCGATTCGAAATTTTTTGGGCATCATTTTGGTATACTTAAAACCCCAGTCACAGGATGAAAGGAAAAATATCGATTTCGGGGTCATTACAATAACTTCCCGAATAATTGGGAAGTTAATTATCCAGTGTTCGATTTTTACATGATATATGTGATGTCTTAAACCTCAAAACATTCAACTTTGTTTGAAATTAGTCTCAGTTAATTAGTAAACGCGTGAATAAACCAAACAGTCGAATGTCTCAGTAGCGGCACAAAAAAAGCGAATGTCTCAGTATCGGCACAGCTGAATGTCCCATTGTCGGCACAATATGGCATCGTGGCGGTCAGTGCAAAAATATAAATTTGTCTCTTGTGAGTAATATTTGAATAATTGAACTAGAAGAAAGTCGAAGGAAAATAATTGAACAATCGTAAATTGCAGAAGTGAACATGGAAAAATTGAAAAAAAATGAAAACAAGAACATTGAAAATTTATTAATTGACATACCAAACATCTAATATTAGTCGGTCCAAAATTTAATCACTTGAAATTCAAAATCGAAAAATGACTTTAACATTCAGAATGCGAAATTTAAAAATACAAACGCGAATATTTAAAATGGACAGAATCAACTTGAAAATGTTACTATTTAAATTAAAAAATTTGTCAAATAAAAATCAATGGTTGTTTTGCTCAAAAATGCATAACTTAAATTGAGGTACCTTCGAATATTGAAAGATGAAACAAGAAAAGTCTGGATTTTTTCTTTTATATCATTTATCATCATTCGCTAGCAATTCTACCCAAATCTTGATTTATTCAACTTGTGATACAAAACATTTGACAGTTAAAGTTATGCAAATTTTGGAAAATATCTGTGCCAGTTTACCCGGATAACTCGTGATTTTTGAGGGTGTCCTGGTATCGGCACAGTGATTTTTCAATTTTATAGGCATATTTTGACGATTTGAGATGAGCCAAAGAATTTGTTTTGTCTATCTAATAATAGAAAAATCGTTAAAATTGACAATTTACATACATTTTGTTTTTTATGTGCACTGAACTAGTGCGCGATCGGGAGCCATTGGCGCGAAGCGCTGTGAATGAAAATGGTCACTGTAGAGCTGCGCGCCAAAAAAAAGGATTAAAATATTTATAATTTTCTACGACTCCAAATTCGCTGTTCAATCGGTGAAACCATTTTTGTCCTTCCCGTTAGTATATAATAGTTAATGGCGGGGAATCAAATAAATTATTCAGTTCTTGAAATATGGCGCGAGTGGCAATTCTGTGCGGATACTGGGACCTCCACGGTAATATTAAATACTAAAACTGTAGATACGTGAAAACTTTTCTATTATTTATTCTTTGTAACTCAAAATATTACGGTTGGAAGACACATTCACATCATACCAATTACTTAGAGGAACTAACTAACTCACAAAGGGACATAACACTACAGACCTTTCATCACATACATTCTAAGGGTGGTCGGAAACACAGTTTCTTATCCTGAGAAATGATACCATAAACATCATGCCTCACTCTTCTCAGAATTTTCAATAGCATAAATGTTCTCTGTGCCAAAGCATAAATATTCAAAGAGGAATCTGAGATCAATTTTTGCCGGCTATTTATTTCAATAAATTCAACGGGCCCCTCGAAAATCGATCTCATTCTTTTACTACATGAATACCAATCCAAAACAACCGATGAGCATTAGAACATAGCCTAGCAGTTCCATTTCATCAACATAATTAACAGAACTTGACAAAATATTCTTGTGCCTGTCTTGCGATTCTTACTGGGACAAACTTACTGTGGTTCGACATCCGTTGCACTGAATCAAGAGAAAAACTTCCAAAAAAACCATGATTAAACCACTGCCAATCATTTATTTTCTATTTACATGCTTAGTATCATTTCAAAAACATTCATGTGAGCCTGGTGAAAGGAAAAAAAGGTCAATTTGTTAATACTCAATGTATTAACGTTAATGTAATTTCCATTTGTCCTCTCAGTTCAACAAATTTGATGGTTGAACGTGACTTGGTCATAGCATCTGCCAGTTCATAACCTGTTGACACATGTCTCAATTTGATCAAATTGTCTGCAGCTCGTTCGTTTGTGGTTTGTCGCGTTACTTGCAATACTGATACAGCCCATGTTATGTTGAAAAATTGCAATTGAGCCAACAGTTTTAATTTTGATGCTATTAGCCAACGGTCCCAACCACAATGCTTCTTTAACAGCTTCGTAAAGACCCATATACTCTGCTTCAGTCGATGAAGCTGCTGCAGACTGTTTTCGGATATTCCACCTAATTGTAAGATAATTGTACATTTTAAACAACAAATCTGTTGTACTTATCCTATCATTCGCGTTACTACCTCAGTTAGAATCTAGATAATCACTCAGAATCTCACCAAAATCACTACATGTGTATGTTAGTCTCAGATTAGTAGTACCTTTCAAGTATCGTAATGCTCTCTTTAAACATCTCCACAGTTCTTCATTGCCTTGATTAGTATATCTGCTCAAAATGCTGATTGCTGCATACAAATCGGGTCTAGTGCACACCATTAAGTAGATTGAAAATCCGATCAAGTTGCGTCATACTTGTTGTCAGCATTCAGAGCCTTGAAATCGAGTTTACCCTCTGAAGGTGTACTCTCAGGGTTACACTTGTTCATTCCATATTTAGCAGGTACGGTTTTTATGTAGGCACTCTGCTCCAAGGTAATTCCTCTATCTTTTCCACTGATTTTTATTCCCAAAAACAATTCAATATCTGTCAAGTCTACCATGACAAATTTATTTTTCAGATACTCCTTGAAATTTTCCATTGTATGAATATTCACAGTTACTATAACGAGGTGATCAACGGACAAAACTACGTAAATATTTTTCGAAATATCCCCCCTAAAATGTAGGTACGCCTGTCCATTGAAGAATTTTGAGAATTTTTCCGGGGTGCTTGTTTTAATCCATATAATGCTTCATTCAATTTACAAACATGGTCATCTACACAAACAATCTTTTCTGACACTTTCATAGAAATAAAAATTTCATATCGTGTATTAACAAATCATGCTGATTTGCAACTGCAACAACAAACCGAAAACTTGTAATTGGAGCTACTGGGGCGAATGTCGCACCATAATCAATCATATATTGTTCAGTGAATTCTCGTGTAACTAAACGAGCCTTATGTTTCATAGGGTTCCCAGATTGATAATTTTATATGATGAACAACTATTTACAGTCGACAATGTTAACATCATCCGGCTTTGGCACCAACGTCCAAGTGTTATTCACGAAGAGAGAATTTATTTCGTCTTGGATAGCCCGGTCCCAGTGAACTTTATCCTCTCTCATCTGTATTTGATTTCGGATTTTGGCATACAACATACTGAGCGCACAGAATATAAGCATCAATAGATTTTTCTCTGTGTGATAAAGGCGAAGGTTCTTTGATCCGATCACTTCTCCTAGGCTTTTCAATTACTTTACTGAGATGGGAACTCTATTGCTTCATGCTCAATGTTTGATTTCCGAATTTCATTCCATCCACCCTGATCATCGGACTCGACCATTCCGTTTTGTTCATCTGAGTTTGTAGCATCAGGTGTACGAGCCGTTCCTGGGACTGATTCATAGTCAAATTCAGTTTCCACAAAAATAAATTTTGCCACAACTCATAATTATTTCTAGTATTAGCATTATTTACTGACTTTTAAATGATCTCGAAATTAATGGTAAATAAATTGATTCCAGGCCTACCGTCCATTAGGACTCTACCGTTTCTACTTATCTCTACTGTGTTCTCATTGCAAAGAATTAATAGACCAGCCTCTCGCATCCTTGCGACTGATAGCAAGGTCTGCGAAATTTCGAGACTGCAGAGTACGGCTTCCAAAAATCCTTGGATGCCCTCGTTGCTGATCACGCTCAGGATGCCTTCTTTATTGCATTTATATAGTGTGCATTTTTCGCCACAGAAATCTTCATTGGTATTGCCAATTCCACAAAATCTTCAACCAGATCACTTCTATTTATGATGTGGTCGCATGCTCCTGAGTCCAAAATAAACACAATTTGTTTATCACCCTCACCTTGCTTTTCGCAACTCCGCACCATAACACAATAATCATCTTCACTTGATTGGATGTGTTGAGTAGCTTGGACAGTATTTGCAGTTTTCTGTCGCTCTTGCTCTGGGGTGTGTTTGGTTCATGAACCTCCTCTTTTCCCGTTCCTCTTCTTTTCTTCAATCTGTACCCTCAAGGAGTATCTGCAGGTGTTACGCATGTGTCCCGGCAAACTACAATCAAAACACTTTCCCTTAAAATTTCGGTTTTTAGGATTTGATCTATGTGTCGCATTCAGGGTGTTTCAACGTGTTGAATTCCCGTTCCCAAAGTATTGTCTTTTATTCTCTCTCGGTTTTACACTTACAGCCTGTAATACTTCACCACTAAGATCACTGCTTTTAGCTTTGATTTTTATTTCATAATCCCGAGATCTTGCTTTAGCATATTCAGGAGTCAACTGATTTGCGCTTATTGTCTCTAGAGCAGTACTGACTCGCTGATAAACCTGTGGTATTGTGAAAAACAGTAGGTACACTTTGTCAGCCTCATCTATTCTTCCACGCGCACCGATAAATTCAGTAATTAAACCATAAAATTCGGCAAGATGACTAATCATGCGTTTATTCTCTTCGAGCTTCAATGCGTAAAGTTCCTTGGGCACAGAATGTTGATTTGGGAAAATTTTTCGTTCATAACTTTTGTCCACTCTCTTTTTATATTAACGTCCGCCATTATTGTTACTTTCATCAATCACTTATCAAACTGTCACTTATAAAATCTACACTAATCAATTTTTATTCCACTAATTGACACCGAATATGTATAACTAATTTGCGCTTTGCGCCCTCGGGGCCCCTAATTTATTGAAAATAAGCTAATATTAAATAATAAAACTGCAGATCCGTGAAAAATTTGCCATTCTTCATTCTGCTTGAAAGAAACATCCGCATCATACCAATTACTTAGAGGAACTAACTAACTCACAAAGGGACCTTGACTAACACTACAAAGCTTTCGTCACATACATTCCAAGAGCGGCCGAAAACACTCGACTTTCTTATCCTGAAAAATTATACCATGAACATCATGCTTTACTCTTCTCAGAATTTTTAATATGGTCGGAATTTTATAAGGATTGCCTTCGGGCTTAAGCGCCGAACTTGCCCGAACCAGCAGTTTTGCGCCTCCGCAGATGGAACCCCGAAGGCAATTCTTATAAAATTCCGACCATAGTAAAAATGTTCTCTATGCCAAAGCAAAACATTCAAAGAGGAATCTGAGATTAATTTTTGCCTTGTATTTAACTTCCCGATAGGGGAAGCTATTGTTTTGCCCCCGAAAATGAAAAATCGAGTTTCCATCAGATCTCCACGTTTCACGGTATTTCTGAACATTCTAGACTCTTTAAAACAAAAGGTCCGTATGCGTTTTTTTCCTCCGTCCTTCTCATTTGTATGCCCGGGTAGCGGCCGTTAAGCATTCCTTCAGGGGGCGTACCGGACACCCACCCATGCGGCTGAGGCCGCTCTTCGCCATCTTAGGCCATCGTGTTTCTAAACACAGAGTAAACCTCCAGAAACCCCTGTGCTACGATGGGCGGCGCCTATGATGGAACCCACCCTCCCCCCCCCTGCGACGGGTTCGGTTCCCGCTCGGCCGGGGCGGTCTCGTTTTATGGGTACCGCCGATAGCACCCACGGAACGTTCCTGTATCGGTCGGAATCCATGAGAAAATATTTTTGAAAAATATTCTCCGGTGGCCGGGCGGGAACCTAGGCCCCTTCAGGTCCGTATGTGTGTGTATGCGTGCATGACGATATATGTATGTGGTCAAAATTTTCGGTCAACGATTTCTTGTGAACGAATCATTCGATCGAAGTGGTTGATGACTCAAACGGAAGAGTTTCATGTAACTTAGACCGGATTAGATTTTGGATACAATTGGTCCAGTACTTATATTGTTAGTAACAATTTCAATTGTTTATAATGTTCTACTGAATGAACTATTAGAGTTAGCACAAAATTCAAATGAGAAAAGTTGTTCCCCATACAAAAATACGTATTTGATGTGAAATGACTTTTTCCGATAATTTGCATAATTAATGAGCTATGACCGTCTCAACAATTATGTATGTAATAAGTAAATGAATGAACTCAGCGCTGTCATGAAGGCCCCAATCGAAGCGTTTTCGTGCAGATTGGAGCGGGTTACAGTTTGGATGGCATTCGTGCACTATAGGCAATGTTATTAACAATTGCAATTGTTTCTACTGTTCCGCTGGGTAATTATTATATTAAAGTCATCCTTTGTATTGCGGCTGCATCTCTATTGGCAACTGACTCCCACTCAGCTGACCGGCATAAGTCGCATCCTCATGCTCACCATGCGTCAACGCACAGAAAAAAAAATATGTGGAAATTTTATTTCAAAATGGATATGAAATATACGTGAAATATATGTTGCATGTATGCTCTTATATTCAACATCTATTCACCATATATTTCATTTACATATCAAAAAGGCATTTTTGGCCGATTTTTTATATTACCAAATATAATCAACATATATGTGATTTTTTGTATACGATGAATTGTTCAAATATATTCCAATTAGGAATCATATCTAATAATGCATATATATCATATATGTAAGGCACATAGATGACGGAACATATTTTCGTTATACCCAATATATATAGGGGATATTGTGAAAATACATTTGACATATATTTGAAATATATTACAAATAAGTAAATGGATATATGATTCTTCGCGGAATTTATATTGACTTTATACACATCTCGTCGATGGGTGTAGGTTCAATCGAATAATTTTAAATATCACAATTTAGTTTCATCGATTTATTGATCAATACCATGTTCTTAGTCATATACTAAAGTAACTCGACGATGTTTCCTCCCAAGATTTCGTGAAAAATTATCTCATAGTTTGCAAGCAAATGGGTACAAAACTAATCGTTAGTTAGTAGCGTTATATACTGACGTAGGAAAACCAATAACCGTTAAACACAGTAATTAGGGAAAGGATAATTTTTCAATACAGGAACCTCCAACGAACAAGCGTTGATATAGCATGATTAATAATAAAAACCCTTATGACATACACTAAAAAGGAAAAAATATAAGAGCATACTCGTATGCTGTCTTTAAAAAAAAATCGTGCGTTATGGATGATGGTATAAGCCATTGCTGTTTATAGTTGAGCAGCATCAGCAGCATCGGCTCTCCTCATGCATGATAACTTAGAGTTGATGGCAGTGTGCATAGCAGTTGTCTTAAAAGTGTGAGGGAATTCCTTCCTTACAGAAGCTGTAGAAACACATATAAATTTAAGTACTGTTGTAGTAATAGTGATTATTATTTTCATGGAAAAACTGATTTTTCTATAAACTACATTGGCAAAAAAGTGAGATTAGATTAGAACTCTAGTCTCAACGAATTACCTGTGATTGCTCGGAGGATATTGGGATCCAATGCTCGATGTCTGGGGATATTGTCAGCGGCCTGATGGATCTTGCTCTTACCACCCTTTACGTTGCTATTCAACAATGTTGTTCGCTCAAAGACGGACATTACAAGACATACTGCCATTGCAGTAAATGTATTTTGTTCTTTCGCTGCCTCCCATTGCGCTCTTGGTAGCTTCACTCCGCTTCCTCTTTTACCGAGTTCTATCTATTTTGAACAATTAAAACCAAATATTGGTTCAATCAATCTATCGGCTTCACATAATTTTCAGAATGTTGTTTCGATAATAGGCATAATAACTATGGCTATAATAATATTATAGCCATAATAATATGTCTATAATAACATTCATGAAGTAAAGGTGAATATTTCAAATTTCAATTAAAGAGTGAAAATTAATAAGAAAGTTTTAGAATCCAGAAAACGATGCCTATAAAACATGAAAATAAAATGCCGATAAAGTATGAAAATTGGAATGCAATTTTGACAGAGCTGGGAGATAATGGCGAGAGCAATAAGCATTGATTCAGTTTGGATGGAAATTGGTGAAATCTCTTGTCAGTAAAGTAAAGTCACAAACAAAGTTTTTATCTAAACTACTCAATTCTAAAATTCTAAATGATCACGAAAAAAAAACAAACATTACCTAACAAAGATATCCAAGGATATCCTTGAAGGATTGTGCCTTCAGTATAAAAACAGATAATTTCCCAATCATGATGCTGATTTTCACTCCAGTGAACGATTAGAGAAAGGACAAGCATGTTGTAGTTAACTGAAAGCTAAATTTCACTTTCCGTACATTGCAAGAGAGTAACCAAAATAACTGAAAATTGTGAATGAAAAAGGAGGGAATCAAAAATTCGAAGATAATCGTTAAGACAATTCACCATTAGGGAAGTGTGTGCTGGAGCATTAATGAAGAATATTGAACACCTGAAAGATTCCTGCTAATTATTATAAATATGACAGCTTTCTTTACCATGCCTTCTTCCTCATCTTGAATTGCCCGCTGATGGTTGAGACTCGCTCGAAGTAAATTCCTGAGGTCCTTAATCACTTCCAGATCAGATAAATTATCGGGCATCACAGCTACCGAAACAAAAAAAAGGTCATTTCACACAATGAATGAAAACTACAAGAATGAGAATAATACAAAAAACATCGATATCAAACAGTGATATTCCTTTTTACGCTGTTTTGGTATATTGAGAGGATGCTATTCCCCCTCTTCATTATCTCTCCGGAGAATAAAATCATGTCATAAGGGTTTGCTCCTCAGTGGGCAGCACGTGGAGATTTCCCATGTACGCAGAGACGAAAAATATGATTCTAACCAGTAATGAGCAAACCTCGCTATTTTTCTATTTAAATATTAAATACCCTAATATTTACTATTTAATTCTCCAAATACTGCAGGGCTGGATATTTACTATTTAGCTTTTTCTATAAATACTAAATAGTGGAGTTCAGTAATTAGCTGTTACCTAAATACACATTTTCATTTATTTAGATACTTGATTCGCAATATTTCGAGTGTATGGTGGTTGAGAAATGAGTGATTTAATTAATTGAGAGAATTTGCATTTAACAATGATGATGGTTTAGTTTTTCACTATTACTCAATCTCATACAAATAGCATACTATTGCTCGGAATTGTTTTTGTAGATCCTATTGCGGCCTATGAAACAAAACTTCCTACCAAAATTTCGGAATCAAACTTTTAAGATTCCAAACGAAAACTAACAAATTCCAGTTACGCAAAATAATAATTTGAGAGTATCCCAAAATCTAAAAGAAATGGCATTGGTTTTTCTTACAACTTTCATTGTAGACCTCATCTATCTTTAGTAGATGAAGCTTCAAGCGAAACATCCCATTTCTTTTAGACCTCTCATTATTCGTAAAGAATAAATGCACGTGGAACTGATGGTCTTTTTTTGCGATGTCACCAGTTTGAGATAACAAAATTTTGGTGCAGATCGTTTTTGTAGAGCGCAATGATATACCCAGAATAGATGCGAAGGAATATTTGACTATCCACGTTGATTAAGGGATATTCTTACAAAACTAAATAACATAATTTCTTTTAATTAATAACAAATGCAATTCGTGTGCTTTACCACAAAAGAAATATTCTTTTTATGATTTCATACCGTAAGTTATTTGTTGAAACACAGAACAAAATATTTTTAATTCAAAAATGTGTTACTCTTAAATTAAGGATAATATCGTTCACATGATAATATTTCATATTTGATGTACCACATCATAAAATCATCTTTAATACTTAATTTTTGGTAAATATCTCCAAATAATATTAATATTATCCTCAATTAAGAATCTGCTTTTTCACATTCGAAACCTGGAATTAGTATTTTCAGAAATAAAATTAAAAATTCTACGCTTGAAAATGAGCAATCAATTAAACTCAATTTTGCATTTCCAGTTTTAAATCTAGAATTTTGAATTTGTAATTGAAATTAGATGCTTTAACTTCCAATTTTAGGTTTGAACGAAAACGAGAAAAGCTTGGAACTGAAAATTTAATAAATTCTAAATTCATAGTTCAACATTCAAAACTCAGAATTCAGAATGGAAAATTCAATTTAAGTCAATTACCATACAGAGCTTAGAATTGTCTCTTTATGTTTTCAGAATACTAATTCCAGATTTCAAATCAGAAAATTTACATTCTCATTTTAAAATAATATCGATATCATTTGAAAATATTTGCCGACAACTCGTTATCCTAAAGGTAGGGTTATTCTCTGAGACTTCAAATATAAAATATCCTTATTTAGGAATATTATGCTCACTTAGTATCATTGGGTATAAACTATTTTCAATTGAAGAATAACTCTTGGGGATATTTTTCTAATGTTCTTCAGAATATCCATATATTTTCGTAATATTCTTCAGAATATTGATAAATCTTGCAATCTTACGGTTGTTTTGAAGGAAACTGATTAAATCAGAGAATAAACATTATAAAGGGCATTGCAATGGTGAATATGAATACCTTACCTGGTAATTCTTCCCTCTGTGGGCGATTGGCAAGTAGATTTGATGGATTCTGTTGTCTATTCTGGTTTTGGACTTCCATCCCTCTTCTCCCGCCATCCTCACGATGGAGTAGGTATTCGGAATTGTCATTCTCCTCACCATGCACTACATCAACCAATTAACTTTCAATACACCGTCTGGGAATCTCAATGAGATGGAAATTATGCACTAAAATACCTTCTTTTATGTGTGAGCCTCCCGTTTTCGTTGTGGTCTTTTTATGGCGAGCCAAGCTTGAGAGAGGAGTGTGGTTGATTGACGATTGTTCCTCGTTCTCATCATCATTATCACTTGTCCCCATGGACGGAGTGACTTTTGACCTCTGTTTTTGTGTAAATAGAAAAATGTAAATTATGGTGTATAAAGTGACTAATGCTTGTCATCCGTAGTGTAAAAAAACATTCGCGAATATTGTATAACACTATATATGGGGCATTCTACGTCAAATCATCGGACTGGGAACCCGATGGTCTCGGAGTTGCCTAAAAATGCACATATCTGTTCCTCAGCACAAAAAAAAAAACGTATTTTTTCGTTTTTTTAAATAAAAATTTTAACAACAATTATATAAACAAATAGAGATATCTCAAATACGCCACTTTTGATTTGCTTGAAATTTAAAACATATATTCTGTATTGATTTACGATCATTTTGAAAAAAAAAGTCGTTATAGGATCTCGTCAGGGGAATTTTTTATGAATTTCTGAAGTTGGAGCCATCAGAGAGTATTATTGGTGACAATTGACAAATGATAATTTTTTAAGTTATCATGGTGGTTTTCAATAATGTGAACAGAAAAACGTTACATCTTCTTATAAATGACCGCGGGAAAGATGTTAAATAAACAAAAGTAAGGTTTTAGTAATTTTTATAAACAAAAGACCATAACTCGAATATTATCAATTCTATGAAAAAAAACATAACGGACAAAAATGTTGTACGGAAAATTCTGCGCAAAAAATGTTAACATACTTTTTGCGTAAAAATGAGTGTTTTTTAATATTACCACTATTTTTTTGCCAATATGAGGAATGGGAACTGTTTATTAGCATTTCTGCGGTAATATCCAGAAAACCGTCATTTTTACGTGAAAAGTATCCCAGATAACATTCAACTGCTGATTTGCGGAGATCTTGACGGATACTCAACCGCAAAATTGTACCGGGAAGTCCGGCCAGCTGTCGACTACAATTTGCCGTTAAATTGTCGTCCAGTATTTGCCGTCAAATTGTCGACCAACTTTTGTCGTCAAATTGCCGTTCAGCGTTTACCATTCCATTGTCGTTCAACCATAACGAATTCGGTTAGCCCCATTATGCCCCGTTGTTACGAGGGGTAATGGTTGCTGACCGTCGCTGAGTTTAAAAAAAAAAGCAAAGTATACCCCCGAGGCGAAAAAATATTAATAACAAACCATGACTAATATTTTTCAATGCTTATAACATCTAATTATCGACTTTTTAAAATGATAATACGGAATGTGGTCACGGGCATAAATGTCCCTAGACGGGCCGTTCGGAAGAGATTCCGGGAGATGGCAGCGGTGTCGCCTTGAAGGCCATGCCGCGTGGGTTATCCAGTCGTAGACACCTCGCCATTGAAAATTACCAATTGATAGTTGACAAATTGACAATTGAAAATTCACCAACTGACAATTGACAAATTGGCAATTGGCAATTGACAAATTGACGATTGACAAATCCACAATTGCAAATTGTCAATTGACGAATTGACAATTGAAAATTGTCAATTGCCAAATTGACAATTGCCAAATTGACAATTGCCAAATTGACAAATTGACAAATTCACAATTGCCAAATTGACAATTCACAATTGACAATTGAAAATTGACAATTACCAAATTGACAATTACCAAATGGAAAATTACCAATTGGACAATTGCCAAATTGACAATTGCCAAATTGCAAGTGCCAAATTGCAATTGCCAAATTGACAATTGCCAAATTGACGAATTGCCAAATTGACGAATTGACGAATTGACGAATTGACAATTGACGAATTGACAAATTGAAAATTGACAATTAAGATTGACAATTAGCGAATTGACAATTACCAAATTGACAATTGCCAAATTGACAATTGCCAAATTGACAATTGCCAAATTGACAATTGACGAATTGGCAATTGACAATTGACGAATTGACGAATTGACAATTGACGAATTGACGAATTGACAATTGACGAATTGACCATTGCCAAATTGACAATTGCCAAATTGACAATTGACAAATTGAAAATTGACAATTAAGATTGACAATTACCGAATTCACAATTACCAAATTGACAATTGCCAAATTGACAATTGCCAAATTGACAATTGCCAAATTGACAATTGCCAAATTGACAATTGCCAAATTGACAATTGCCAAATTGACAATTGACAAATTGACAATTGACAAATTGACAATTGACAAATTGACAATTGACAAATTGACAATTGACAAATTGACAATTGACAAATTGACAATTGACAAATTGACAAATTGACAATTGACAAATTGACAATTGACAAATTGACAATTGACAAATTGACAATTGACAAATTGACAATTGACAAATTGACAATTGACAAATTGACAATTGACAAATTGACAAATTGACAATTGACAAATTGACAATTGACAAATTGACAATTGACAAATTGACAATTGACAAATTGACAATTGACAAATTGACAATTGACAAATTGACAAATTGACAATTGACAAATTCACAATTGACAAATTGACAATTGACAAATTGACAATTGACAAATTGACAATTGACAAATTGACAATTGACAAATTGACAATTGACAAATTGACAATTGACAAATTGACAATTGACAAATTGACAATTGACAAATTGACAATTGACAAATTGACAATTGACAAATTGACAATTGACAAATTGACAATTGACGAATTGGCAATTGACAATTGACGAATTGACGAATTGACAATTGACGAATTGACGAATTGACAATTGACGAATTGACCATTGCCAAATTGACAATTGCCAAATTGACAATTGACAAATTGAAAATTGACAATTAAGATTGACAATTACCGAATTCACAATTACCAAATTGACAATTGCCAAATTGACAATTGCCAAATTGACAATTGCCAAATTGACAATTGCCAAATTGACAATTGCCAAATTGACAATTGCCAAATTGACAATTGCCAAATTGACAATTGCCAAATTGACAATTGCCAAATTGACAATTGCCAAATTGACAATTGCCAAATTGACAATTGCCAAATTGACAATTGCCAAATTGACAATTGCCAAATTGACAATTGCCAAATTGACAATTGCCAAATTGACAATTGCCAAATTGACAATTGCCAAATTGACAATTGACGAATTGACAACTGACGAATTGACGAAGTGACAATTGACGAATTGACAATTGACGCATTGACAATTGACGAATTGACGAATTGACAATTGACGAATTGACAATTGACAAATTGACAATTGACGAATTGACAATTCACAAATTGACAATTGACGAATTGACAATTGACAAATTGACAATTGACAAAATGACAATTGACAAATTGACAGTTGACAATTCACAAATTGACAATTGACAATTGACAAATTGACAATTGACAATTGACAAATTGACAATTGACAAATTGACAATTGACAAATTGACAATTGACAAATTGACAATTGACAAATTGACAATTGACAAATTGACAATTGACAAATTGACAATTGACAAATTGACAATTGACAAATTGACAATTGACAAATTGACAATTGACAAATTGACAATTGACAAATTGACAAATTGACAATTGACAAATTGACAATTGACAAATTGACAATTGACAAATTGACAATTGACAAATTGACAATTGACAAATTGACAATTGACAAATTGACAATTGACAAATTGACAAATTGACAATTGACAAATTGACAATTGACAAATTGACAATTGACAAATTGACAATTGACAAATTGACAATTGACAAATTGACAATTGACAAATTGACAAATTGACAATTGACAAATTCACAATTGACAAATTGACAATTGACAAATTGACAATTGACAAATTGACAATTGACAAATTGACAATTGACAAATTGACAATTGACAAATTGACAATTGACAAATTGACAATTGACAAATTGACAATTGACAAATTGACAATTGACAAATTGACAATTGACAAATTGACAATTGACAAATTGACAATTGACAAATTGACAATTGACAAATTGACAATTGACAAATTGACAATTGACAAATTGACAATTGACAAATTGACAATTGACAAATTGACAATTGACAAATTGACAATTGACAAATTGACAATTGACAAATTGACAATTGACAAATTGACAATTGACAAATTGACAATTGACAAATTGACAATTGACAAATTGACAATTGACAAATTGACAATTGACAAATTGACAATTGACAAATTGACAATTGACAAATTGACAATTGACAAATTGACAATTGACAAATTGACAATTGACAAATTGACAATTGACAAATTGACAATTGACAAATTGACAATTGACAAATTGACAATTGACAAATTGACAATTGACAAATTGACAATTGACAAATTGACAATTGACAAATTGACAATTGACAAATTGACAATTGACAAATTGACAATTGACAAATTGACAATTGACAAATTGACAATTGACAAATTGACAATTGACAAATTGACAATTGACAAATTGACAATTGACAAATTGACAATTGACAAATTGACAATTGACAAATTGACAATTGACAAATTGACAATTGACAAATTGACAATTGACAAATTGACAATTGACAAATTGACAATTGACAAATTGACAATTGACAAATTGACAATTGACAAATTGACAATTGACAAATTGACAATTGACAAATTGACAATTGACAAATTGACAATTGACAAATTGACAATTGACAAATTGACAATTGACAAATTGACAATTGACAAATTGACAATTGACAAATTGACAATTGACAAATTGACAATTGACAAATTGACAATTGACAAATTGACAATTGACAAATTGACAATTGACAAATTGACAAATTGACAATTGACAAATTGACAATTGACAATTGACAAATTGACAAATTGACAATTGACAAATTGACAATTGACAAATTGACAATTGACAAATTGACAATTGACAAATTGACAATTGACAAATTGACAATTGACAAATTGACAATTGACAAATTGACAATTGACAAATTGACAATTGACAAATTGACAATTGACAAATTGACAATTGACATATTGACAATTGACAAATTGACAATTGACAAATTGACAATTGACAAATTGACAAATTGACAATTGACAAATTGACAATTGACAAATTGACAATTGACAAATTGACAATTGACAAATTGACAATTGACAAATTGACAATTGACAAATTGACAATTGACAAATTGACAATTGACAAATTGACAATTGACAAATTGACAATTGACAATTGACAAATTGACAATTGACAAATTGACAATTGACAAATTGACAGTTGACAAATTGACAATTGACAATTGACAAATTGACAATTGACAAATTGACAATTGACAAATTGACAAATTGACAAATTCACAATTGCCAAATTGACAATTGCCAAATTGACAATTGCCAAATTGACAATTCACAATTGACAATTGAAAATTGACAATTACCAAATTGACAATTACCAAATGGAAAATTATCAATTGGACAATTGCCAAATTGACAATTGCCAAATTGCAAGTGCCAAATTGCAATTGCCAAATTGACAATTGCCAAATTGACAATTGCCAAATTGACGAATTGCCAAATTGACGAATTGACGAATTGACGAATTGACAATTGACGAATTGACAAATTGAAAATTGACAATTAAGATTGACAATTAGCGAAATGACAATTACCAAATTGACAATTGCCAAATTGACAATTGCCAAATTGACAATTGCCAAATTGACAATTGCCAAATTGACAATTGACGAATTGCCAATTGACAATTGACGAATTGACGAATTGACAATTGACGAATTGACGAATTGACCATTGCCAAATTGACAATTGCCAAATTGACAATTGACAAATTGAAAATTGACAATTAAGATTGACAATTACCGAATTCACAATTACCAAATTGACAATTGCCAAATTGACAATTGCCAAATTGACAATTGCCAAATTGACAATTGCCAAATTGACAATTGCCAAATTGACAATTGCCAAATTGACAATTGCCAAATTGACAATTGCCAAATTGACAATTGCCAAATTGACAATTGCCAAATTGACAATTGCCAAATTGACAATTGCCAAATTGACAATTGCCAAATTGACAATTGCCAAATTGACAATTGCCAAATTGACAATTGCCAAATTGACAATTGCCAAATTGACAATTGCCAAATTGACAATTGCCAAATTGACAATTGCCAAATTGACAATTGCCAAATTGACAATTGCCAAATTGACAATTGCCAAATTGACAATTGACGAATTGACAACTGACGAATTGACGAAGTGACAATTGACGAATTGACAATTGACGCATTGACAATTGACGAATTGACAATTGACGAATTGACAATTGACAAATTGACAATTGACGAATTGACAATTCACAAATTGACAATTCACAAATTGACAATTGATGAATTGACAATTGACAAATTGACAATTGACAAAATGACAATTGACAAATTGACAGTTGACAATTCACAAATTGACAATTGACAATTGACAAATTGACAATTGACAAATTGACAATTGACAATTGACAAATTGACAATTGACAAATTGACAATTGACAAATTGACAATTGACAAATTGACAATTGACAAATTGACAATTGACAAATTGACAATTGACAAATTGACAATTGACAAATTGACAATTGACAAATTGACAATTGACAAATTGACAATTGACAAATTGACAATTGGCAAATTGACAATTGACAAATTGACAATTGACAAATTGACAATTGACAAATTGACAAATTGACAATTGACAAATTGACAATTGACAAATTGACAATTGACAATTGAATTGACAATTGACAAATTGACAATTGACAAATTGACAATTGACAAATTGACAATTGACAAATTGACAATTGACAAATTGACAATTGACAAATTGACAATTGACAAATTGACAATTGACAAATTGACAATTGACAAATTGACAATTGACAAATTGACAATTGACAAATTGACAATTGACAAATTGACAATTGACAAATTGACAATTGACAAATTGACAATTGACAAATTGACAATTGACAAATTGACAATTGACAAATTGACAATTGACAAATTGACAATTGACAAATTGACAATTGACAAATTGACAATTGACAAATTGACAATTGACAAATTGACAATTGACAAATTGACAATTGACAAATTGACAATTGACAAATTGACAATTGACAAATTGACAATTGACAAATTGACAATTGACAAATTGACAGTTGACAAATTGACAATTGACAAATTGACAATTGACAAATTGACAATTGACAAATTGACAAATTGACAAATTCACAATTGCCAAATTGACAATTGCCAAATTGACAATTCACAATTGACAATTGAAAATTGACAATTACCAAATTGACAATTACCAAATGGAAAATTACCAATTGGACAATTGCCAAATTGACAATTGCCAAATTGCAAGTGCCAAATTGCAATTGCCAAATTGACAATTGCCAAATTGACAATTGCCAAATTGACGAATTGCCAAATTGACGAATTGACGAATTGACAATTGACGAATTGACAAATTGAAAATTGACAATTAAGATTGACAATTAGCGAATTGACAATTACCAAACTGACAATTGCCAAATTGACAATTGCCAAATTGACAATTGCCAAATTGACAATTGCCAAATTGACAATTGACGAATTGGCAATTGACAATTGACGAATTGACGAATTGACAATTGACGAATTGATGAATTGACAATTGACGAATTGACCATTGCCAAATTGACAATTGCCAAATTGACAATTGACAAATTGAAAATTGACAATTAAGATTGACAATTACCGAATTCACAATTACCAAATTGACAATTGCCAAATTGACAATTTGACAATTGACAATTTGACAATTGACAATTTGACAATTGACAATTTGACAATTGACAATTTGACAATTGACAATTGACAATTTGACAATTCACAATTTGACAATTGACAATTTGACAATTGACAATTTGACAATTGACAATTTGACAATTTGACAATTGACAATTGACAATTTGACAATTGACAATTTGACAATTGACAATTTGACAATTGACAATTTGACAATTGACAATTTGACAATTGACAATTTGACAATTGACAATTTGACAATTGACAATTTGACAATTTGACAATTGACAATTGACATTTTGACAATTGACAATTTGACAATTGACAATTTGACAATTGACAATTTGACAATTGACAATTTGACAATTGACAATTTGACAATTGACAATTTGACAATTGACAATTTGACAATTGACAATTTGACAATTGACAATTTGACAATTGACAATTTGACAATTGACAATTTGACAATTGACAATTTGACAATTTGACAATTGACAATTTGACAATTGACAATTTGACAATTGACAATTTGACAATTGACAATTGGACAATTGACAATTTGACAATTGACAATTTGACAATTGACAATTTGACAATTGACAATTTGATAATTGACAATTTGACAATTGACAATTTGACAATTGACAATTTGACCATTGACAATTTGACAATTGACAATTTGACAATTGACAATTTGACAATTGACAATTGACAATTTGACAATTGACAATTTGACAATTGACAATTTGACAATTGACAATTTGACAATTGACAATTTGACAATTGACAATTTGACAATTGACAATTTGACAATTGACAATTTGACAATTTGACAATTGACAATTGACAATTTGACAATTTGACAATTGACAATTTGACAATTGACAATTTGACAATTGACAATTTGACAATTGACAATTTGACAATTGACAATTGACAATTTGACAATTGACAATTTGACAATTGACAATTTGACAATTGACAATTGACAATTGACAATTTGACAATTGACAATTTGACAATTGACAATTTGACAATTGACAATTTGACAATTGACAATTTGACAATTGACAATTTGACAATTGACAATTTGACAATTGACAATTTGACAATTGACAATTTGACAATTGACAATTTGACAATTGACAATTTGACAATTGACAATTTGACAATTGACAATTTGACAATTGACAATTTGACAATTGACAATTTGACAATTGACAATTTGACAATTGACAATTTGACAATTGACAATTTGACAATTGACAATTTGACAATTGACAATTTGACAATTGACAATTTGACAATTGACAATTTGACAATTGACAATTTGACAATTGACAATTTGACAATTGACAATTTGACAATTGACAATTTGACAATTGACAATTTGACAATTGACAATTTGACAATTGACAATTTGACAATTGACAATTTGACAATTGACAATTTGACAATTGACAATTTGACAATTGACAATTTGACAATTGACAATTTGACAATTGACAATTTGACAATTGACAATTTGACAATTGACAATTTGACAATTGACAATTTGACAATTGACAATTTGACAATTGACAATTTGACAATTGACAATTTGACAATTGACAATTTGACAATTGACAATTTGACAATTGACAATTTGACAATTGACAATTTGACAATTGACAATTTGACAATTGACAATTTGACAATTGACAATTTGACAATTGACAATTTGACAATTGACAATTTGACAATTGACAATTTGACAATTGACAATTTGACAATTGACAATTTGACAATTGACAATTTGACAATTGACAATTTGACAATTGACAATTGACAATTTGACAATTGACAATTTGACAATTGACAATTTGACAATTGACAATTTGACAATTGACAATTTGACAATTGACAATTTGACAATTGACAATTTGACAATTGACAATTTGACAATTGACAATTTGACAATTGACAATTTGACAATTGACAATTTGACAATTGACAATTTGACAATTGACAATTTGACAATTGACAATTTGACAATTTGACAATTGACAATTTGACAATTGACAATTTGACAATTGACAATTTGACAATTGACAATTTGACAATTGACAATTTGACAATTGACAATTTGACAATTGACAATTTGACAATTGACAATTTGACAATTGACAATTTGACAATTGACAATTTGACAATTGACAATTTGACAATTGACAATTTGACAATTGACAATTTGACAATTGACAATTTGACAATTGACAATTTGACAATTGACAATTTGCCAATTGACAATTTAACAATGGCCAATTCTTCAATTGTCAATTTTGCCATGGTCCATTTGTCAATTGTCAAGTTTGCAATGGTCAATTTTTCAATTGCCAATTTTGCAATTGTCAATTTGTCAATTATCAATTTTGCAATGGCCAATTTTCCAATTGTCAATTTTGCCATGGTCAATTTGTCAATTGTCAATTTTGCAATGGCCAATTTTTCAATTGTTCAATTTTGCAATAGTTAATTTTGCCATACTCAATTTGTCAATTGTCAATTTTGCAGTGGTTAATTTTGCAGTGGTCAATTTTGCAATGGCCAATTTTTCAATGGTCAATTTTGCCATTGTCAATTTTCGAATTGCCAATTTTGCAATTGTCAATTTTTCAATGGTCAATTTTGCAATGGTCAGTTTTTCAATCGTCAATTTTGCAATGATCAATTTTGTAATGATCAATTTTTCAATTGTCAATTTTGGAATTGCCTATTTTTTAATGGTTAGTTTTATAATGTTCGAATTTCGGATTTTCAATTTTTGCGGTTTTGAAGTTCTGGATTCGGAAATTTTGAAATATGAATTTTTCAATTTGTTCATTTTTAGATAGTCTAGTTTTCAAATTTTCCATTTCGAAATTTTCAATTTTTAAATGTTTCACTTTGAAATTTTTTCCTCAATCATTATCATTTTCTGCCGTTTTCCGTGCTACCGACAGCGCAGTTTGGTATATCAGGGTTCCTGATTTGGCCGGAAATCGTGGGGGGGGGGGGGGGGGGTTAAAGTCACAAAAAGTTACTAAGCGTGCAGGCCGGGCCTTAAGTTCGTGGTTAGTGAGCGCCATATTTAACTTTCGCGTTAAGGCTTCTGATTTTGCTGAAATTATTCCTGAAAGATTTATGCAAAGTGCTGCCCAATGAATCGACAATTGAAAACAAAGAAGTATTATAAAAAATATGCCATGTACGGGAGCCACACAGGTATTCCTGCAAGAACGAGATCTCGCTGGCTGGCTAGAAGAAAAAATAACAGGTTAATTTTTTCCTTCTGAAAATATCCCACACTTTCACGAATCGAATTGAATTCTCTAAATTAATTGATTGTAATTTGTCATTACAGCATCCAATATCCTGTAGAGCCTGAGCGGCAACCAAATAATCTTGTAATTATAAATGTGAGACTGAGTGCAGTTCATATTCATCATGAATTGTCCCGTGCAAATTTTGGAAATAAGTTTTGAGAAGACTGTACACTAAAACCTCATAATCACTCGATGCTCAAGTCATCGATAATGATTTAGGCTTTTTCACAGAGTTTGAAAATAGAGTAGTATTATTTTGAAACTTGACATAAAGTTCCTGATTGCATTTAAAGTTCAATGAGGATTTCAGCTTTTTAAGAAACTTGTTTCAATGATAAATTTATTTGGTTCAATAGTGTCTGCAATTATGGCATCACCAGCACCTGAAAGTCAACAAAAAAAAATTCGTTGAAAGTAAATGGGTATACACGTCTCCTGAAATCTATAGTGCACTGGAAAATTAGGATAAGTGCATTTAATTTCGAGTTTGTTTTCCATAAAAGGATATTTCGAACAATAAAATATAAGCTGCCAAAGAGTTTAATATAGAAATTTGGGTTTTTCTCTTCATTTAGTAGTCATTCAGCGAGAATCAATTCGAAGCTTAATTTACATATATTACTTTGCTAAGTCTCTATAGAAATGAGAAGTATAAAAGTATTCTAGGACAAATCAGTTCTGGTAATTTCTAGTTGTTATTGGTCACTTCTGTTTCATACAATTTATAATGGAAAAATATGAATGAGTTTTGCGATTTTCAGGCCCTCTTTGAAATACTTGATAATTAGGTCTTCCTTAAGAAATTTCGTAACTACGTCTCTACATACAGTTTGTGATTTTTTTTTTTTGATGATTTCAATGTTTAATATTTCAGGAATTTGATTATTGTTCTTAAGCAATCCAACAGATGATACGCGAAAGAAGTTGAGAAACATTGAATAAATGTAATAGGAACTCGATTGAATATGAATAACTGATATAGTCTGTGACGGAATTCGCGCGGAAATTCCGTCGACTAACCCCAACCGCCTTTTTCGAAAGGCGGAAGTACAGTTCCCTACGTGACCCCGCTGGTCAGTAGGAAGCTGCCACCGATCGGGCGGATTGGGCTCGTCCGGTGATCAGCCTCATGGGCCGTTCACTTGCCCGCGGATTGCCACAAGAGGAACACCTCCGACCTGCATACGTTGGTAAGTACTTAAGTGTACTATCCGTCGTAATGACATTACTCCTCGTGGCCCCGGGGCTACGCATTTCCCATTGTAGCGCCCAAAATGCTAATTTCGGGGATAATTGCGAACAATTATCCCTGTTCGGTGTAGTGAAATTTCGGGGATAATTCCGGATAATTATCCCTGCATAAAATTAATCAACTTTCGGGGATAATTCCGGATAATTATCCCTGCATAAAATTAGTCAAATCTCGGGGATAATTCCCAGTAATTATCCCTGCCTAAAATCAGTGAAATTTCGGCGATAATTCCGAGCAATTATCCCTGCCTAAGATTAATCAAATTTCGGGGATAATTCCGAGTAATTATCCCTGCCTAAGATTAATCGAATTTCGGGGATAATTTCGAGTAATTATCCCTGCCTAAAATCAGTGAAATTTCGGGAATAATTCCGAACAATTATCCCTGCCTAAGATTAATCAAATTTCGGGGATAATTCCGAGCAATTATCCCTGCCTAAGAGTAATCGAATTTCGGGGACAGTTCCGAGTAATTATCCCGGTATAAAATTAGTAGAGTCGGAATAATTCCGGATAATTATCCCAGGGTTAAAATTACTAGAGTATCGGGATAATTCCGAGTAATTATCCCAGAGTAAAATAACCACGATCCAGGGGATAATTTCGAATCATCATCTCCGTATGAAATAACCGGGTTTCGGGGATAATTTCGGGTAATTATTCCTGCGGGTCTAAATTAGCCTTTCGGGGATAAGCCCGGACAATTATCCCTGTAGAAAATTAGCGGAATTTCGGGATAATTTCGCACAATTATCCCAGCATAAAATTAATCCAGTTTCGGGATAATTCCACACAATTATCCCAGCATAAAAATAATCCAGTTTCGGGATAATTCCGGAGAATTATCTCAGTATAAAAATAATCCAGTTTCGGGATAATTTCGCACAATTATCCCAGCATAAAATTAATCCAGTTTCGGGATAATTCCGGAGAATTATCCCAGTATAAAAATAATCCAGTTTCGGGATAATTCCGAACAATTATCCCTGCATAGCATTATCGAGATTCGGAACAGTTCCGGATATTTATCCCTGCATCATGGTAATCGAGTTTCGGGATAATTCCGGACAATTACCCCAGATTTCAGATTTCTAGAGTATCGGGATGATTCCGCGTAATTATCCCTGTATAAAGTTAGTAAAGTTTCAGGATACTTATCCCACAGTAACATTATAAAGATTCGGGGCTAATTTCGTAACCATTATCCCAGGTTTCGCGCGTATAAATCGAAGGATTAAACTTTGAAAATTCGGTCGACATCGGGACGGCATTGTTAGACAATGACGTCGCCCTCAGGACAATGCCAATTGTTCCGAGAGTTGTTGGATGATGTCACCCATGACAACAAACATCCAGCAATTCGGTCGCGTGAGTTTTCTTGTATTTCCGTGAAAATACAGGAATTAATTTTACTCTCCTTTTCTTTTTTTTATAAAATAATGTTTCGGGGATGATTCGGAATAATTATCCCTTCGTATTAAACCAATGTTTCGGGGATAATTGAGGAATATTATCCCTGCTTAAATTAATCGCGTTTCGGGGATAATGTGGAAAGACTATCCCTTCGTACTTTAATCGCGTTTCGGGGATGATTCCTAGATGATTATCCCGGCATAAAATCGCAAAATTTTGGGGATATTTCGGGAGTCTTCCCCTGTCATTTTTTTTGGTTATAGAATTTCGACCGGAAAGTCGATAAACTATTCGGGTTATTTAGCGGTATTTCTTTCGTTGCAAAATTATAGTATATCGATCGGAACGTCGATAATCTATTCGAACCACGGATTGAGACTTCTTTTGGGTTTGTTATCGGATTCCGTTATTTCGACCGTAATGTCGATAAACTATTTGTTTCATTGAGGGATAATTCCTTAGTGATAAAATCATAGTGTCTCGATCGCAATATCGATAAATTATTTCGAGTCACGGATCAATAGATTTTGTCGTAGATTTACGCGATTTCGGCCGGAATGTCGGTAACCTATTTCGGCCGTTTCGCGATACTTTTGTTATAAAATTATGACGTCTCGGTCGCGAAGTCGATAACTATCGGTCGTGATTGACCGGAACTCCGATAGATTAATGAAGCTATAGATTTTGTCGGGAGTTAGGACCTGTATGACTCTCTCGACCAAAAGTCGCCGAATTATTGGGTTAGAGGCCAATAAGTTTTTTTGTTGAAAGTAAGTGATTTTGGTTCACCGAGAGGTCGATGAACTATCGCTTTATGTGCAGCTTCGAGTCGTTTTTGTGTCTCTTTTGATTTTTATGGGATAATTTTCGGGGTAAAATTGAGACAGATTTCGCCCACGATGTCGGTAAACTAGTTAGTTTTAGGTTCGATCGGACTTTTAATTCGATTTGTTTCTTTCGGGTTGGAATATCCCTCCCGGTTAGTATTCTCTCTCTCCGAAGGAGTTATAATTTCTAGTGTTAGGGAAGAACTCCAGCCGAGTTCTTAGGAGATTTGTAGTTCTCGTTATGTATGTTGGGGAATAAAAATAATGCCATTCTCCCATATTGATTGCGTACGTTTTTGAGCCTTGTTACGGTCCTAAAAATCCTGAACCCGACCCTCTTTACCATAACCCACATCCTGAGCAGCGTGGGACATGCCGCTCCTCCTTCCCTACCCCTCATCATTCTCTGACCACCTTCTTCCCGTTTCCTTTCGTGGCGATAAGATATAGGTTAAGTTTATGTTAAGTTCACGTTAAGTTCAGTTTAGTTGCGTGAGAAGCCCTCGGCTTGTCCATTTCCCGCAGAAATGGACTGGCGCCCACTTCGAGTTGGACAGAGGAGAAGCCGGGATTATGGGGAAGAGAGGCCGAAGGTGCGGGCATTTCCTTCCCCCCGGAAATGTCACGTCACAAGTCTAATTGCTTTTCAATCGTCCTTTGTCAGATTGTCAGTTGCGATAACGACAAAGAAATTTTCAATTTACTTAGTATTGCATGTATTTTTAGAACTCTTAAAAACGCCTTCGTTATTTTCGTCGTTCTCAAAACCTTTAGACCTTTATTCTTTTAATTATACAATCATCATTTCTCTGGTTCCTTACGTGATTAGAAACCTAATTAAAACAGCGAAATTTTCGCATCTTTCCGTTGAATTCTTGAACCTGTTGATACACAGATATATCTTTTTTTTTGTAAAAAAATTCAAGCTATCCAGAGTTTCTTTGAGGATGAATATTAATCCATAAATCTACGAAATCATTGAAGTTCTCTAGTTTTTTTTAATTGTGGGGTCCTGTGGTTTTCATTCCAATGATATAGTAGGAAAATCTCAAGTTTTCTCTTCATTTCAAGGGCTGAACGGATTATTCGCGAAAATTGTTAGCTTCTTCCAAAAAGAAACTTGTCCCTCATTGTTCTCTTATTCTCATCTTCATTATTACAGAAATAATTTCATATTTAGCATAGCTAGAACTGAATCATTGAGAAGTTCATACTCATTAAGTTCTTCATTTTTATAGCCTCCTACACCTCCTGTTATTCATCATAAAGATGGCAGTGAAGATTCTTGTTATGGAGAAATACTACAAAAATCTGAGACTGGAGATTCTCCGGAAGATTCTTCTGAGGATGACAGTTCAGAAAAAAGTGACTGCAGGGGCGAAAACTATGAATGTGATAGCAGTGAAGACAGCGAAGAGGAACATGTTTTGAATAGAACAATGAATTCACCTGAAACTGGCGCAATTTCTAATCATTCACATCCAGAATTCTCCGAGTTCACAGCAGAAGATTTAGTAGCTCCGTTCCTGGCCCTCGCTACTAAATTACGGCACGGTCTCTCTTATACCGCAGCAGAAGATTGTATATCACTTGCTAACGTGTTCAGTGATACGAGAATCGGGTACAGATCAAAATATGATCGGAAAAAAATTTCGAACAGTCTCTGCGATTTTATGTCCATCATTTTTGTGATAAGTGCCACTTATATGCAGGAACAGAAGTTGGTTCTCAGAGCGACCAAAACATTTTGTCTTGTTCAAAATGTCGGAAAGGGATTGACACGACACATAACTGGCGAAGTGGAAATGTTGTCTTTTATTGAAATCTCAAGGAACAGATAAAGTATTTCCTTGAAATGAATCAGGATCGACTGATAGATCCACAGAATAGGTTGAAAGAGAATGATTATGCCTTAGAGGACATTTTTGACGGCTACATGTATAGAAAACTAGTACCTGATAATACAATTACTTTAAACTTCAACATAGATGGTACACTGATACATAAAAGTTCTCTCATGTCATTGTACCCAATTCTCTGCACAATGAATGAGATGCCGCCGAAGGAAGGAGCGAAAAATATGATTCTCTGCTGTTTATGGTTCGGGTCGGGTAAACCCGTTTACATGAATGAGTTCTTGAAACCCTTCATTACTGAGTTGCAAGAGTTAAAAATGCCCGGCATCGAGTATATATTCGGGGGAAAACAATACCGTAAAAATGTGCACGGTCTATTGTGTATTTGTGATTCTGTTCCTCGGCCTGTCGTGAGGAATACCTCGCAGTTCAATCACGAGTACGGGTGCGGACTTTGTTCATATCCTGGAATCCAAGTACCTGAAGGAAAAGGCACGGTGAAAGTTTACCCCATTCACGATAGTGGGAATCCATTTGGAGAGGGTCTTCGAACTCACGAAAATACTCTGATTCACGCCCAGAATGGAGAGAAGGGAGTTAAAGGACGATCAGCCTTGTACGATATTCCAGGATTTAACGTTATCGATGGTCTCCCAGCAGATTGGATGCATCTTGCTGCCTTAGGGGTAGCCAAACAATTCTGCAAACTTTGGCTAGATTCGAACAATCATTGCAATCCGTTCTCCTTGGGCCAACACGAAAATCTGATAAATGACATTTTGGAATCATTTACTCCCACTCTAGAAATTTCTCGGACGACAAGAAATATTGGAGAGAGAAAATTCGGGAAAGCTCACGAATGGAGCATTTGGCTCCTTTTCTACAGTTTACCGATTATTTGCGAAATCGCATCCCGTAAATATGTGAATCACTGGGCCTTGCTTGTAGACGGAATTTCCATCTTGTTGAAGACTTCCATAATGCGCTCTGAAGTGGAATATGCACGGCGATGTCTTTATGATTTCATAAGAGGTGTTAAAGGGTTCTATGGGATTGAATATGTCTCATTCAATGTGCATCTTCTGAGTCATCTACCCGATAGTGTACTGAAATGGGGCCCACTTTGGACTCATAGTGCATTTATGTACGAGTCTTTGAATTTCACTTTAAAAAATTTCGTTCATAGCACTAATGGGGTGCCCCTACAAATATGCGATTCGTTCAGGCATCAGATTTCCATACTTCAGCTGCAGAACATATGTGAGGAGAATTTGAATCAGCCCCAAAGAAAATTCTTATCAAAGATGTTATACAGGAGACTCCAGCCAAAATTTACCCTACCAGTAAATGGTGCTGGTTTATTGGGCAGCGTGCAACAAAGTATGAGTCTCAGTCGTTCTTATTGTTTGGCTCTCAGGCGTCTTGATATTCATGTAGAGCAGAGTTCAACGATTCGGTTAGCCACAAGAGTATTGCTGAATGGCGAAGTCATCCATTCAAAACAGTATAAGAGACCCAGGAAACGCAAGAGCTATATGGTACTCACAAGAGAGCAGGAGATCTTCGAAATAGAAATATTCGTTATTCTTTCCTACCTGGACTCGAAACAAGTTTATGCACTTGGAAAATATTACGAAAAAGTTCACTCACCTTTCCCTAATAGAAAACTGACGCACTTGACATTCGTCCAGGATAAACAGCATGATTTAGCTTCGATCAATGTGCAAGGAATAAAGGAGGTCACATTTTTGAATCTACCAAAGCAAAAAATTTCAATCGCTTCTGCTCACCCAAACAGATGCGAATCCTGGAAATAACGTTTTACTTCTTTGAGCACAATTGAAGATTCAAGAGTTTGATCGATTAATGTAACAGATGAGTATTAAAAAAAAAATGGTACTTGCCACTCTATGAGAAGATATAACCAAAAAAAGGAATAGGAAGAAGAGTATTAAAAATATCATGGTGCAGAAACTAATTATTCATCCTGGGGCTGAATCAGTATTAGATCCAATAAGCTGATAGGATAAATCCAAATTATTCTGTAGATGAAGAGTAAAAAAATTCAATGAGTTTTGGGATATATGTCACATATATTTTGAATACATACATTAATATATTTATAATATATGCTAGATATATTTGGAAATATATTTTGAACGTCTTCGACATACATGTCACACACTTTTTGAATACACATGAAAATATAATTTAGAATATGTGTGGCATATATTTCGATTACATAATGGATTATATTTTTTAAATATGATCGAATACATCTTTCATACATGCAACTAATATTTTTCGTATATAACAAATGTATAATCGCATATAGATAGATATATATTTGAAAAGTATGGGTCATACTTTTATAAAGTCATCTGCATACATTTCGCATGTATAAATATATATAATCATATTATAATCGTCAATAGAAACTTAAATATATTTTACTTCTATGTCAAATACACATTTCTGGCCGAATTATATGTGGTATGGTTCAAATATATGCGAAATATATTTCTGCATATATTTTCTTTCCATGCGGGTAGATCTACTACATACTAGTAGATCTACTCAAATATTCATAATTATCTGCTTCATAAATGAGCCAGTTGAGAATTGTTAAATCTGCAACTGTTCATTATGACACTAAGAGGGGTCACACTGATTAACCAGGGTATATTGGAGAAGAATAAATTTAGTAGGCGGTGCTGAAATACCAAATCGGGAAGTTTTTTTTGTGCCCCGAATGAGGCACACACATGCTCGCACCACTAGTTATTTCGATAAATTCAACAGAAAATCCCTTCAAACTACCTGGGGATAACCTCGCCATAGTACCTCGAGAAAATCCCGTCATAATACCGGGAGAAATCCTCGCAAAATACCTGGGGAACATCATGCCAATCTATCTGGGGAAAATCCCTTCAAACTACCTGGGGAGCACTTTGACAACGTACCTCGGGAAAATCCCGTCCTGATACCGGGAGAAATCCTCTCAAAATACCTGGGTAAAACCATCAATTCCACCACCAGGTTCATATTGCTCCCAGATCCAGTTTGACCCCATACTCATTTTGACCCCACGTCCATTTTGACCCGAGGTCCATGTAGATTCCAGGTCTATTTCCACTCAAGGTAAATTTTGATCCCAGGTCCATTTCCATTCAAGGTAAATTTTGATCCCAGGGCCGTTTTGACCCCAGGCCCAATTTGGTACCCTGGTCCATTTTCACCCAAGGTACATTTTGATCCAAGGTTCAATTTTACCCAAGAAAATCCCTTGAAACTATCTGCGGAGAACCTCGGCAGAATACTTGAGGAAAAGTCTGTTATCATACCTAGAGAAATCCTCGCAAACTACCTGGGGAAAAATCCCTTCAAACCACCTGGGGAGAACGTCGTCGTAGTACCTGGTAAAAAATCACAATATATGGAGAAATTCTCTCAGAATACCTGCACTGAGGGAAAAATATACTTCGGCCCAACAATTTCATTTTTCAGAGTAATAGGCATTCCTAAAAAATGAAATTTTGTCGTTGCATTCAATCTCTGACAATTACAATTAAATGTAAAGATGTGAATCGCTTAACTCCAAACAACTATATGACAACTGACCTGGGTTGAACATTATTTTTATTAATTTTTATTAATTTGAAAATGAAAAATTAATTAATTCGGGATTCTTAATTATTACTGTACCATTTACCTAAGATCCTCTGTCTCATAAGTATCACGTAAAGTTGTATGATTAACATCATTGGTAGTTAATTAATGTCACTTGGGTTTCACTAAAACAATAAAATTCATTTTTTTATAAATATCTATTTCTCTGAAACATGGTAATATTGGGCCGAAGTATATTTTTCCCTCAGTGTGGGGCGAAACATTTGAAACTATCTGAGGAAAACGCGTCAAACTACCTGGAGAAAATCAGTTCAAACTACCTGCGGAGAACCTTGCCATAGTACCTGTGGAGAAAATCTCGTCATAATACCTGGACAAAAACGTCTCAAACTGCCTGGACAAAGTCCCGTCAAACTACCGGGGGAGCACCTCACCATAGTAGATGCCGTCATCAGACCTGGAGAACTCCCCACGAAATATCAGACGAAAACCACGTCAATTAGCTGGGGAAAATCCCTTCAAACTACCTGGGGAGAACTTCGCTGTAGTACCTGGAGAAAATCCCATCATCAGACCTGGCGAAGTTCTCTCAAAATACTTGGAGAAAGGCGTGTCAAGTTGCCTGGGGAGTACATCGCCATAGTACCTCGGAAAAATCCTGTCATCAGACCTGGAGAACTCCTCTCAAAATGCCTGGAGCGAATCATCTCATACTACTAGGGCAACCCACAAAAACCTTCTCTGTGAAAACCCTGTGCAACGATGGGGGAAAACCGGAGTTAGCTACCACAAATAACCTCAGAGTATATCAAATATCTTTATCAGAATATCATCTTACAATAACCGACACATCTTATTTATTAAATCACTGAAGCATTGAATAGTATCTTACTTTAGGGAAAAATAAATATCTCAACTTAACGCACTCGATTTTTGAGATACCAAACAAAATTTTCTTCTCAAAACATCTTATTACAAGTTGGAAAAAATGTCTGAATTTAAGACAATAAAATTTTCAGTTGGAAAAAATTAAAACATTAAGATGTTTCCATCTGTTTGACATCTTAATGTAAGACATTATTTTTTGCAGTGTAGTTACCACATCTACCTTTGTACTTACTTGGTTATCCCGCTCTTCGACATTTTTCCAGCAATTGTCGACAAATTCACTCGCCAAGTATATTCTAATTTAATTCGGGATATGTTCTAACCTATATTGAAATAAACGGGATGTGGGTATGATCCTCGACGGGTCGAACCAATAACTTCCCGATCGTGCAGCCGTATATGTTATGTCCACAATTTCCGTCCATGTCTCAAATTATGGACTTTATAAAGTTTTCAAAATTTCTAAATATTACAAAAAATTATAATTTCTAATATGAAGTAGTTAGATAAACAATACAATTTGTTAATGACAATTAACTACGGGTGTTATCAAAAAGAGTCATAAAACGTCAAATGTGTATTTTCACATGTGGAATGACTTTTATTAAACACTTTGCTTCATATCTTCAACCGCTTTTGCTATAGAACGATCTGAACAATTGAATTTGTTAATAACGATCAACTATCGGTGTTAGCAAAAAAACGTTATACATAACATGAAATATGTATTTTTGTGTGTGGAACCAGTTTTATTGACTAATTTGTTTCGTATCTTTAACCGTTTCCATGGTGCAGCGATATAAACAATCCTTTTTGTTAATAACAATTAACTATGACTGTTAGAAAAAAAATCATAAAACATCAAAACATCAAATCAAAGAAAAAACGAATGAAATATTACTTGTGTATTTGTACGTGTAACACGACTTTCATTCGACACTTGGTGTCGTATCTCTAACCGTTCTTGCCATAGAGCGATTTAAACAATTGGATTTGTTAACAATAATTAACTATCGGTGTTAGGAAAATGAGTTATACAACAACAAATATGTATTTTTGTGTGTGGAACTTTTGTTGACTAATTTATTTCGTTTCTTCAACGGTGCTCACGATGTAGCGATATCAACAATCCATTTTGCTAATAACAATTGACGATCGGCATCACCAAAAAAGTGATAAAACATTAAATGTGTATTTTTACGTGTGGAACGACTTTCATTAGACACCTTGTTTCGTATATCCAACCGTACTTGCGATAGAGCGATCTAAATAATTGAATTTGTTGATAACAATTAACTATCGGTGTTAGCAAAAAAAGGTCTATAAAATCAAGTATGTAGTTTTGTGTGTGGAACAATTTTCATCAAGTAATTTATTTCGTATCTTCAACCGTTCTCACTCCGCTGCGATATAAACAATGTTTTTTGTTCCTAACAATTAACTGCGGGAGTTATCGAAAAAAGTCATAACACGTCAAATATGTATTTCGTGGCGGGGAACAATTTTTGTACAACACGTTTTTTCGTATCTCAAACCGTTCTTGCGATAGAGCGTGTTAATCACAATTGAACGAATCATTTTTCGCATAAATCGTTCCTTTCAGACCTGGAGAATAGTAAGTCGCGTCGATAAAAAAAAAAGTAAATAGCTACGTTGGTTTCTTCGGAAATGTTAAACAAAGTTTTTGGTCACACACACACACACACACACTGTGACAAACCTCTGCGACGGGGCTTTGGTGTAGTCGGTAGAGTGTCTGCCTACTATTCTAAAGGTCCCGCGTTCGATTCCCTCTCACTGCAAAATATTTTTTCTGAAAAATATTTTCTCACGGACTCCGACCGATGGCAGGAACATTCCGTGTGTGCTATCGGCGGTATCCATGAAGTGAGACCGTGAGCCGGGACCGAACGCGACCCGTCGCGCGGCGGGGGGGGGGGGGGAGGAAGGGTTCCATCGTAGACGCCCGCCATCGTATCACAGGGGTTTCTGAAGGTTTACCCTGTGATTAGAAATACGATGAGCTGAAATGGCGAAGTCGGCCCCAGCCGCAATGGGTGGGTACTCTGATCCGTAGTATTGCCCATGAAGTAATGCCTACCAGCGGTTACGTGGGTGAATACGAATAGAGAAAGAGTAAAAAAAAAAAAAAACTGTGACAAACCTAACTCATGAAACCAAGGGTGCCAAGGGTGGGCTCCCTATAACAGCCCATGAAACATGAACAGTGATGATAACATGAACAGTGATGATAACACAAACGTATCCCACGTGGACAACCCTCAAAAGGGAAATTCCACCGTCGGTTCTAATCAGGCGAAAGCCCAGGATGCGCTGGCTCCTCGGATTGTGGGAAGAGCCAACCATCACTTGATCGTCCCCGGGTGGCCCACTTGGCCCCAAATGCTACAAGTGGATTTCAAACTACGATGAAGATTACATGGGATCAGGAGGAAAATGATCTGGCAAAGCTGGTGGATTTTCTTACGGCTAAAAATCGAAGAACTATCAGCGAAAAGATCCGTAATCTTGCTAGGAAAATCCAAACTTCCTGATGGAAACAGGGGGCCGCAAAGCACCCCTACTAGCCGCGGCATGGCTCACCCCGCCCCCCCCCCAGGTCCTAGCAGGTCCTAGATTGCCTCAAGTAAATCTAGAGAGCGGTCATAATGCCATGGAAAAACCCGAAACATCCCAACAAACGTCCATGAGACGGGATAAAAGAAAGGAGAAAACGCCGCCCGATGACACAGCGAGCAGAAAGCTCAAAAGTGCTCTAACAACCTCCCCCCCGAATATGGAGGAGCTGGTGAGCAATGACACTCCGGTAGGCGGAAACTGTGCCACGGCCGAAGCGTCGAATTCCGTAACGGAAAATGATGAAAGTGTTTGGGAGAAAGGCAAGACACGAAGCAGAAAACGTAATTTGCCCCAAAACCCCCGAGGAGTTACGCAGAGTAATCTTCAGTTAAAGAAGAAAACAGCCACTCGACCGGATGCGCTGATTATTCGACCGACCGATAAAGATATGAGCTCTGAAATTTTAGGCCAAATAAAGAAAGATGAGAGCGCTTATGCGGCTAGCACATCCGTAGATTAAATCCGCGAAACACCCTCAGGAGAAGTTCCATTAATCCTTGCCAAAGGAAAGAAGGAACGGGCTATTGAGCTAGAGAAGGCCCTGGTTGGAGCCCTCAAAAACGATGCGACAGTCCTCAACAAAGGACCTCAAGAAGTATCGGGAATTAAGGATCTCGATGACGTCGCGATGAAAGAGGACATTCTTGATGCCTTGAGACAGGCTGATGGCGCCGACCGCGACATTTCATTGCGCCGCATCAGGTGTCTTCGCAAGTCATACAGAGGGACACAATCTGCCTCCGCAATACTTCCTACGGCGACTGCACGGAACATACTAAGCAAGGACAGTAAGATACGGATAAGCCTGGTATATGCCCGTATCGTGACTGTCGCAAGGCCATTGAAGTGCTTCAAGTGCTGGCACTACGAGCATCTTGCCATTAATTGTAAAAGCTCAATGGGCCGATCAGAACTGTGCCACAGATGCGGCGGAAAAGGGCACAAAAGCTCTGAATGCAAGGCGTCTCCCAAATGTGTTCTATGCGTCGAACGGGAACCCACAAAGGATCACGCCCATGTAGCTGGTACTATCAAGTGCCCAGTCTATCACAGTGAACTTTAGAAGATCCGTACGAAACCATAGTGCGAGTGTTGCAAGTGAACCTTGTCCACTGGGCAGCCGCAGAGGATCTGCTGACGCAGACCATTCTGGACTTGAAGATTGATGTTCCCATCATTTCGGAACCGTATAGGAACCTATATCCTCAGGCTTGGGTGGCCGATATTAGCCATAAAGCCGCCATTTGGTCTTGCGGTGCTTTGCCGTTTGGGGGATACGACGGTAACGAACAGTCTGGATTTGTGGTGTCCAAGGGGAATGGTATCTATTTTTGTAGCTGCTATGCACCACCAAGCCTTGGTTATGAAGACTTCACAGAATTTCTAGATAGACTCGTGGTGGATCCGGAACAGCAGTTTTCGGTGGCCATTGCGAGAGATTTCAATTCCTGGGCAGTCGACTGGGGTAGCAAGGAGACGAATCAGCGAGGACGTGCTCTACTAGAAGCCTTTTCGACTTTAGATGTCGTCCTATTGACTGATGAAAATGAACCGACATTTCGCAGAGTACAAGCGAACTCATTTATAGATCTCACCTTCGTCAGCAGCAGCCTGATCAAAGGAAAATGGGCATGGGAGGTATTCGAGATATACACTGCCAGTGATCATTGAGCGGTACTCGGGGATGTGTCAGTTGATTGGAGGTGCGCACCCACATCGAACAAAACAAACAGGATCGGCTGGAATGTGAGAAAATTCGACATCACCAGTTTTCTTGTGGCATTAAAGATCGACTCAGTAGGTGGTAGAAATGCCACCGAAAAATTGGATGGGGTCATGCCGAGAGTTACCCATGCCTGCGACACGAGTATGCCCAGGAAAGTCCGTGGAAACGGACGGCCACCGATGTATTGGTGGAGCGATGAAATAGCTATGCTTCGCATGGAATACATCGCAGCGAGAAGATCTTGGCAACGTGCAAGGAAGAAATCCAATCCCTAAAGCCTCGAAGTGAAGGATAAAGCCCCTAAGTGTAAACTTACTAAGGCCATAAAGCTTCCTCTTGGAGGAAGTGGATAAGGATTCTTGGGGCAGACCGTACAAGGGGGTTATGGCGCGACTTTAGAGCCAACCGATGCCATCACTGATCTGCCCTGAGCTGCTGGAGAGGATTGTGTCTGTCTTATTTCCTCAACAATCAAATCTTACCAGAACGTATGTGAAGAATAATATCAATGGCGAAATTTCAGCGATTACAGCTAACGAACTATTGCAGGCCTGTAGTAGAGTGGGCAATAACAAGGTCTCGATGGTGTGCCAAACATAGCGCTGAAGGCAGCCATTAATGCAGCACCTGGAATTTTTCTAGACATGTACAATGCTTGCATTCAGGAGAGTATCTTCCCCAACAGATGGAAGCAACACAGACTCGTCCTTCTGCCTAAGGGAACAAAGCAACCGGACGAGCCGTCAGCATATCGTCCACTCGCATAATACACCAGAGAATTGAGGCAGTGGTGGAACCCCTGTTGGCCGAAGCTCAATACGGCTTCAGACGACGACGATCTACGTTCGATGCTTTAGGTCGGGTGTCAAAACAACCAAGAAAGCAATCGAGGGCGGGCGATGGAAAGGAGGTACGAAACAATATTGTTTGGTTGTTATTGTGGACATCAAGAATGCCTTCAACTCAGTGCGGTGGGATTCCATCATGGCAGCATTGTCGAAGCTACTGGTCCCGGCATATTTGCAAAAGATGGTAGCTAATTACTTTACTGACAGAGTCCTTAGATATGGCACAGAAGTACGTCCTAAAACATATAAGGTTACTGGGGGTGTACCCCAAGGCTCAGTGTTGGGTCCTCTTTGGTGGAATATCGTATATGACGAATTGATCAAAATAGCATTACCGGCGGAGGCCAAACTCATAGCTTTTGCGGATGACGTAGCCATAATCATGGTGGGCAAACACCTTTCCACGCTCCAGCTCCTTTTCGAGAATGTTTTCAACGAGATACGGCAATGGATGGACACGATAGGTTTGCAACTTGTGGAGCATCAAACCGAAGCACTTCTTATCACAAGCCGAAAGCAATTGGAGACAATCACGCTGGAAGTCGGTCAGCACTAAATAACCACCCAGCCCTACATACGGTACCTAGGAATTATGATTGATGCCCGACTTAGTTATAGACAGCGAGCCCAACATGCAAGCAGTAAGGCAGGAACAGTGAAGACTGTCCTTGCAAGACTTATGCCAAACAGAGGAGGAGGCTCCTGTTATCATCAGTTGTTACGTCGGTATTAACATATGGTATTCCTATATGGACTGATGCATTACGAAGCCAAGCATCTCGGAGACAAATTGTTTCAGTCTACAGGCTGAGTGCCTTTAAAGTGGTTACTGCATACCGCACAGTATCTAACGAGGCTGTGTGTGTCACTGCTTGGATGCTGCCTATCGAAGTGCTAGTGAGAACGGAAGAACGCAACCACAGCATTGAGCGATGGCAGCTACTGTGGGACGGTGGACGCATCGAGTAATATCGAAGCTGGATGTTTGGCTTGACCGATCATATGGGCAAGTTAACTATTATCTCACCCAGATGCTCTCAGGACACGGATGCTTTCGGGAATATCTTCACAAAATCAAACATGAAGATACCCCTGGTTGCCCAAGGTGTCAGAGAATACATGAAAATGCGGAACATGTTTTTTTTTGCCTGTTCGCGTTTCAACATGCAACGAGGTATATGGGAAACTACTGCAGGCATAAACATTGGAAATCTTGTGGAAGTCCTGCTGTCATTCCCACGTGGGAAACGCCGATGCTCATGAAATGGGCCAAGGCTGACACGATATTGGCTATGCCAGGGCTTGGTACCCGAGGTTGGCCCAAAGTTTGGCCAGCACTCGCACCCAAGTCACGGAAACCTTTCGAGGACAGGAGTTGCCTGCCATGGTCCACCCGAGACTGGGCCAGCCCTGGAACTTGTTGGTTGCCAGAGGCAATTCATTTGCACCAAGATATGTAGAAACTCATCGTTCTAGTCGTCACCTCTTAAACTCATACATAAATCTGAGCACATATATTTTGAATAAATGAGTCCCCTCGTCCAGGTAGGGAACGCCAATGCTCAGGAAACGGGCTGGCTCTGGCACAGGCTTGGGCAGTCAAGCCTTGGGCCAAAGAGTGGCCGAAGTTCGTAGCCAGGATTTGGTGGAAGCCCTAGTTGCCGCATCTGGGCCAATGCTGGGCTGAGCGTGGGCGGCGAGGGCTTAATTATCCACTCATTATTGTATTAAAAATTTCAATGTAATCACAACAATTTAATAGCAAATCCATTCATTGAACTAATCGATGGATAAAATTAAGAAATTGAAAAATAATGTGGCTAAGGGTTATATGGGGATTGGTAACATATCGTAACAAGGATTATGTGGTAATTGCCAGTATTTGTTTTGAGTCGGTGTCTTGGTGACGCATGTCTACCACTCTCTACGAAATATAAATTCCAGACGTACCGCGCTTACAGTACAGTGAATTTATAAATCTTGTTAAAGTGCTGGCACTAAAGTGTCAAACTTCAAAAATCTCAAAATTTCTCTGGCTCCAAAAAAGAAAGCCAAAATGACTCCTCCGTTGGAAGACCCAAAAAAAAAAAAAAACGAAAAAAAACGTTATGAAACCGTCATTTAGTGCGAGCTCTGAACCCGCTCGCCTCAAGAAACCTTCGAACACTCCTGTCGGGCCACAACAGGCTCAAAGACAAACATCAGTGCCTCCAATAGTAATTGAAAATGACAAATTAGAGATAAAAAAATTAATCAACTTCCTGCAAGTCAACGCCTCGGATAAAAACTTCAGGATGAAATTCAATGGTAGTACCACCATCGTCCATCTACAATCGATGGAGGATTATAATAAAATCGCAAGTATCCTGAAAAAGGTCTTCCCGCCAGTTTTACTGAACACGAGATTGAAGCGGAAATATCCAAACACGGCATAAAGGTATTATCAGTGCGGCTGTTTGTGAAAACAAACAAGGACAGAGACAGCAAAGCGACTAGGCCACTACCGGTGTTTGCAATTACGGTTGAGCCCGATGTAACCTTGAGCAGCCTCGCTGCTATTGAACGCATTTTCTATCATACATTTAAGATAGAAAAATACATCAAAAGCCAAGAATTAACACAGTGCTACCGGTGCCAAAAATTTGGACACGCTAGTCAGCACTGTAATTTAAATCCCAGACGTGTAAAATGCGCAGGCAATCACGACATCAAAACGTGCACCAACAACTCCCTGAAGTGCGCAATCGTGGTCTAGCTCACGTAGCAAGCTATCGAGAGTGCGCCTCGCGAATCAAATTTATGGAGGCCCATGAAAAAAGGAGTCCAATCACCAGCACCAAAAAGAGCAGAGTGGGAACTGCCCTTTACCCCACACTCCGCTACCATGCAAAACCTGTAAAGCAACATACATTTGCTCCAGTCTTCTGCCGTCCTCGAGCCTTCGCTAATCTCTACTGGGACGAAGCTGTCCAGGCCCTCCTACGCTTCTTGTTTTCCAACGATCGAAACCTTAAGCACGAATGTTGGCGCACCCACTGCTGAACCTAGGACCATTCCGATGGAGACTCATGTTTCGGAATTACATTAAGTACAACTAAAAACTTTATTAATACAGCGAAACAAGTCCTTGATGACCTAAAATCCCTCAGAATTCCCGAAATGCTCTCAGAGATTAAGGACATGATCTCTAAACTCCAAAGAGAATCACTATCATCGCATCCTATGCATACTTGTTCGTATCCACCGTTGAACCACCCACGATCCGCTACATATATAATAAATATCTTAGCCATTAACATTTTTGCGCTCAAACTCAGTCTGTTACCGGTACTTGCAAAACACTTTGAGCGAGTAATTCTAATACGCCTCATAAAACCTATCGACGTGTTACACTTAATACCTGCAAATCAATTCGGTTTTCGTTCAGAACACTTGACCTGCCACCAATTGGTCAGAATCACAAATGACGTAAAATCCGCGAAAGACCGGATAGAACAAACCGTTCTTCTCCTGGACAGCGAGAAGGCCTTTAACTCTGTATGGCCCACAGGCCTTATATATAAACGCAACAGCTCAAATGTACCTAAATATTTATGTAAAATTCTACTATCATCTCTTCCAGATAAACAAATTCAAGTTACAGTCAAATCAGTAATTTCCGATCAAACTCAAATTGTCGCGGGAGTCCCACAAGGGTCTATCCCCTCCCCTGTACTATTCAACCTGTACATCGCTCCTGTTTTTAACAGAATTCCTAGAAATGTAGTCATTGCAGGCTATGCTGATGACATTGCTTTGAACTTAGCAAGCAAATCTATCAATAAAGCTGTTAGAAGAATAGAAAACAATGCTTGTCTTACAATCAGCGATGTAAATAAACGGAAAATTCAAGTAAATGCTGCTAAATCAGAAGCAACCTTATTTACTAGCTCCAAGGCCAAGCCGACTTTAACTTTGCGTAGCAATAAGATTACCCCAACCGACTCTGTGAAATATTTAGCTTTACACATTGATTCCAAACTCCTGTCGAAAAACTTATATCTGATATCAAGGTCAAGACTAAAACTATTCTAATACGATTGTATCATTTGTTAAAAGCTCCAGCGCTCAGTCAATCTCTGAAACTTACTTTATACAAAGGGTTAATCAGACCTATCTCTTATGAATCATATTCAAGTTGCCCAAAAGAAATTTCTACGGATAATAAGAAATTACAAAATGAGAACCTCAATTGTCGACATGCACAATACGCTAGGCATGGCAATCATAGGTGAATTTTATTGATAAAATCAACGAGACATTTAAATTCAAGGTACAATCCCATCCTAATCCTCTCCTCCAAAACATCAATAGTGAGAAAAAATCTAATTGGTCTCGCTGACCAACCGCTATTTCCCACCTGTTCCTATATCCCGCTCTCCCCCTCTCCACTAGCACCCATCAATTATAAGGTTTTTTAGAAGTCGTTTTTCCTTATATCGAGTCATCCTGTAAATAATCACAAATATTTGTAATAATGAAAAATTAGGTTAAACTTTGATTATATTAGATATAAAGCCAATGGGTGGTGATCTAGATGGTAGCATTTAAGATATTAATACTGTATATAGTATGTATATATGACAAATGTTAATAAACAATTTTCAAGTCAAGTCATGTGGTGGTTGAGTGGTAAGGTGTGAGACTGGAATGAAAGAGGGCCCGAGTTCGATCACGCTCTTCAGTTGATTTGTTTTTTATGGGGCGAAAAACAGGGAATATTTATGCATTTAATTGAAAAAAAACCAAGCGTTGATAACTTGGTTTTATTATTAAGTTTAATTAAATATACGCAAATTGTGCATGGGCATACATTGGCAACGTGCCTGGCCAAGACTTGGCAGCCAGGCCTAGTTCACTGTTATCACTCCAGGCCTCAAACAAGCCTGGGCCGGGGCTGGAGCCCGAGCCCCGCCCGCCTGGCCGCCAGGCTTGGGTCATTTTCATTTTCCCACGTGGGATCGGGTTAGGATCCAGAAGTAGTAAGCATTTCCTTTTTTTACTGACCAATGGATAAGGAACTGATCAGGTACTGGGAAGGCATTCTTTAATAAGTTCAGCCCTTTCAAAGTCTGATCCAGCCACGATCTGTCGGGACTGACCTCAATAGTACGAGTGACTAGTGAATGCGTAACTGATCAGAAACTGGAAAGGTGTTACTTGATAAGTTCAGTCCTTTCGGAACCTTATCCAGTCACATTTCCTTTTAACTTAGCTGGATAGTACTAGCAAATAGCGAATAAGGAAATGATCTTGTACTGAGCAGGCATTGCTTAATCAGTTCGGCTATGTCGAAACCTGATCCAGTTCTTATCCGTTCAACCTTAGCTCAATGTTCATAGCGATAACCTAGCTATTTTGGGCCCACTGAAGAATTACTGATCAGGATAAACGGAGTTTTTTCACAGCAATTTCTGAACAGGTTACTTTGAACATTTCCGATCAGGTTAAGATACGCCCTTTTGTATTCCACACGTAGTAAGGTCTCCCAATGGTTCACTGATTCAATTATGGCTAGATATGCCTTGGCCAAAATTGAATATCAGCTTGGATCACTTGTTGGCCCAACTTGTTCAATCAGTCAACGACGAAGTAATACTGAAGCATCATTGATCAGTATGCGTTCAGTTACATTGATTTCTTCCTTATCCAATTAGGATTAGCAACTCATCATTGAAGCTTTCAACAATTGAGTGAGGATTTTCGTAAGTTGTCAATCTCAATTGGGCATAAATATCACGATCTGAACTTGATAGGATAATATTTCGACAATGGGCTCCAAAATTTAAAACTCCTCACGCACACTTGCAGCACCCGATAAATGCCTAACGAGTACCCAGGTAAGAATGATCCATCTTGACGATTCAAGACTGAACATCAATTCATTGAGCACTCTATATTATATCGCATTCGGAAACGAAGGCCTAGGTCGAGGCTCGAACCCCGAGTCTCGGAACTTAGCGACTTTGGTTGCTTGCATCCACTTTGTTTCCATCGTGGTTTTCCAGCCTTGACCAATCGTGGATCAAGCTTGATGCAATCCTCATTCCATCCTCACTTCTCACCTGGGTGAGGATTGCGTCAAGCTTGATCCACGATTGATCGAGGCTGGAAAACCACGATGGAAACATGGTGGATGCAAGCAAGAATAGTCGCTAAGTTCCGACCCTCAGGGTTCGAGCCTCGACCCAGGTTTTCAAAATTCACATAATGTCAGAAATTGACACATAATATCATCACAGCATATATCATATTGTGTAATAACTTTCCAAAATGCCGAGAAGCGACATTATTTTATGAAAACATACAAGCGTTTATAACTTAGCACAAGGAATTTCAGATATAGAAAGTATACGCCACCTACCGGAGCGAGGCTCTGGATAGTTCGCTCTATGCCAGTCACGTGGGAGGCTGAGTGGCCCTTTTCCCATTCAAAACATACGCGTAACCGATACGTCTTTCGAAACGATAAAATTTACACCACTTTTCCCTTCAATTTTGAGAAAGAAATCAATTTTATGCAATTTTTGAATTTTTCAAACTTGTCGGATGTAATTTCTATAATATTTTCCGTGCAAGCGCTCGTGAAAATCGTGTCGACAGATTGTGGAATTTTGTCATAAAATGTGGGATTTCGACATTATCTATCAAATAAAATGGATATAACCGCATATACATGCTCCTGTGAGATCATCCATGTTCACCATAGATGATGTTCGCGTAAAAATTTGTTAATTCAAATGCGTTTCATGAAAGTGACGGTCGTAGAGTATCCATTCATGAGAATTGAGTAAGACAAACATAGATACAGCATCAACTTCTATTTATCGATATTCATGTATATACTCATTTGACTGTTTATTGATTGAGACTTGAATCAACCTTGAATTCGACCCAGAATGAAGGTAGGTTCCATACTGGAGTACTCAATCAACACTCGAGCCTCGATCAAGGCTACATCAATCCTCGAACGAAACTCGATCGAGTATTGATGTTCAGTCTTGAATCAACATTGAATTCGACCACCGAATAAACCTGAGTTCCAGACTGGATCATCCGACCTCGATGATCCATCTTGAATCAGTCTGGTTTCCATCGTCAAGATGGATCATTCTCACCTGAGTCATTCCATCGTCACTTCTCACCTGGGTAGCTTACCCATAGTGGATCCGGGACACATCAGTTTCCAGCATTAAATACCCAGTCCTACTAAGGTTGGGTGATTTGAAACAGTATCGGGTAGAGTGTCCTGATTAGGATTTGATCCCAGAGCCTGATCCCCGTAGGATGTGAAATACCTTTACATGCCCATTCAGTCTCTGATCGGGTACACTGATCCATCACTGATTACAAATCAGATTATCAGGATCAGTACCTTATCTGAGACTGAACTGGATTTCCACTCGGGTTCTTGCCGTGGAAGACCGAAAAGGATTGTCTACTGAAGAAGCCACGCCTATCGTCCCCTACACAACGAAGTATTGCTTCGCAGATGTTTCGTCGTCGTCTGGGGACAACCGAACTGTATTATATGTGCCAAGGGGTATTGTCCCTTGCACTTTATTTCTTATTTGTTAATTTTGTAGGCTTGTTTAATAAAGGAAGAAGTACCAAAAAGAGGAAGGAAAGTGAAAGAAAGAAGCGTGAGGAAGGCGGTTGGCTTCCTTCTTTCTTTTTTTTTTCTTAAAAAAAAATCCACACTGACACATACATATACAAACGCTTTTCGGAAAAAAATCGACTCAGGATGATGTGAAACATCGAGCAAAGTGAAAATATCGTGGAAATTTCATTTTTGAGTTTCAGGGTGACTACAATAACTTCCCCAGATCGGGAAAAGTCATATTGAATCTGCATTTGTGTGTAAGGAAAAATCCGGGTGATATGCATTGTGCCCATCTTTCAATTTGCTCAGACGACCATACCTCCTTAATTATGCAAATTATGGAAAGAAGTCATTATACATAAAAGGTGTATTTTTAACTTCCCGATCTTAGGGAAGTTATTGTTACGGGTCGGAAAATCGAAATTGGAAATTTCACTCGATCTCCACGTTATATGACCCCTAGAAATGTTTCCAACTATTTTGAGCGAGATGTTTGTGTGTGTGTGTGTGCGTATGTGAGTAAAATTTTGTCGTACGATTTCACCCAGACAAATTATGCGATTTGGGTTTTTATAGACTCATTGGATAGGTTTCTGCCTAACTTTACCCTGATTAGAGTTTCAACATAATCGACCCAGCGGTTTTACAGTTATTAACAAATTAATTATTTATATTATAGCGATTTATATCGCTGCGTCGTGAGAACGATTGAGGATACGAAAAAAATTATTAAATCAAATTTGTTCCACATACAAAAATACCTATTTAATGTTGTATTACTTTTTTGGCTGCCACCCATAGTTTATTGTTATTCACAAATTCAATTGTTTAGATCGCTATATCGCAAGAACGGTAAGAGATACGAAAAAAAGTGTTGAATGCAAATTGTTCCATATACAAAAATACATATTTGATGTCATATAACTTTTTTTGCTAACACCGATAGTTAATTGTTTTCAACAAATTCAATTGTTTAGATCGATCTATCACAAGAACGGTTCGAGATACAAAACAAAGGGTGTAATGCAAGTCGTTCCACACGTAAAAATACACATTTGACGTTCCACGACTTTTTTGCCAACACCCATAGTTAATTGTTATTAACAAATTGTATTGTTTATTTAACTATTGCATATTAAGAATTATAATTTTTTTTCAATATTTATAAATTTTGAAAACTTTATAAAGTCCATAATTTGAGACATGGACGGAAACTGTGGATATAACATGTACGGCGGAACGATCAGGAAGTTATTGGTTCGACCCGTGGAGGATCATACATCCCGTTGATCAGATAAGGAATAATTCTCTTCTGAGAAGTTCCCCGATAACTTTAATAGTTTCCCCGGTGGAACAGTATAAACAATTCCAATTGTCAATAACATTGCATATACTGCACGAATCCCATCCAAAGTGTAATCCGCTCGATTTTGCAGGGAAACGCTTCGATTGGGACCGTCATGACTGCGCAGAGTTCCTTCGTTCATTACATACATATCTGTTGAGACGGTCACACCCCCTTAACTAGTGGTGTGCAAATGTGTGTGCCGCATACGGAGCAGAAACAAAACTTCCCGATTTGGTATTTCAGTACAGCATAAACACGCAATCATTGTGATGACCAAGCTCAACAGTGATATCAATAATTGAAATTGCGACTAATAATTACTGCACGCCATCAGTTTCGTTTAAATTTTAACCCCACAAAAGTAATCAACTGGAATTCGTCCGCCTAGTTACCCCCTCTACCTGTGTACTTACTTAGTTATCCCGCTCTTTGACATTTTTCCAGCAATTGTCAACATATTCGCGCGCCAAGTATAGTCTAGTTTAACTCCCGATATGTTCTACGCTATATTGAAAAAAGTTATATTGAATGTGTATTTTCGTATAAGGCACAATCCTGGTGATATGCATTGTTTCCATCATTCAAATTGCTCAGACGACCACACTTCCTTAATTATGCAAATTATGAAAAAAGTCATGCCGCATAAAATGCGTATTTTTATATAAAGAATACTTTCCTTCTCAGAAGTTTCCCGATAACACTAATATTCCACCCAGTGGAACAGTATAAACAATTGCAGTTGGTAATAACATTGCATATACTGCACAAATGCCATTCAAAATCTATCCGTATATCCAATATTAAAAAATTGGCTGCTGAACTTCATTACCCTCATATAACGCCCGAAATACCTTAATAGCGACCAATGAGACAATCATGAGAATCTCTTTATGACCTAGGGATTTATCATTGATTGAGGTAGGACAGAAGTACGATGTGTAGAAGTTCGTTAGTCTTTAGCTGTATTTCAGTGAATCTAAAAATAGTATATTTCGACACAAGTGCGGAAAAATCTGGCGACTGTGAGTTTGCAGGACGAGCCGAAGGCGAGTTTGGCAACACAGGAGACAGGAAAGATAGTTCCGCACGTGTGTCAAGTAATATTTTTTGATATAATGTGTGTGGGCAACGTTTTTCGCACGCAAAGCGTGAAATCCTTTCGCAGTTATTTGACATTTTGTTTTTTGAAATTTCGCGCTCGGAAAACCATCCTTTCTGTTTCCACCAAGAGTGATCTGACAGTCCTGATTGTTCACCTGCGCAGTCTCAAAGTTTATCGATCCAGGGCCGATCCGGGTGACACCCTCTCGGTTCCATGGTGGGTTTCACTGCTTCACCCGCAAACTAGTGAGTAGTACGCGCACACGACATAGGTAAGTCAAACCGAACGGATCTCCTCTCTGGTCCCGACCGGTCTTCCGCTATTTACTTATATTTTTACCAACAACTATCCGATACAAAAAATGACCAAAAATCTAAATCAATAAATCAGTTATGTAACATTTTTTGTATCAATTAAAAATTTTTCAACACTACCGTTCAGTTAAATTTTTTGAAAATATAAATCATCATTTGCCGGGATTTCGAACGTCGCATGGCCACAAGTGCGCAGGTCAACAATTCGCGATCGACGCAGACGTAACGCGAGCATCAGTTTCACGTGATCATTTCAACCCACTGTCGTCCCAGTCTTTTACTCGAGCCATTCACAATTTTTTACTGTGCAAAAACAGGTTTAAAGGCCGATTTTTTTTTATAGAAAATTGAGCTCTTGTGAGGGTGAAACGACGCGGGTTAATTGGGAGTTCCAACAGTGGAAGTTGTGAGATATTGAAACTAGTTTTTGGGGGTGAGTGTTGAGGAGTGGATTGTTGAAGGTAAGGAATTGAGAAAATGGGTGATTTCTTGAGGGCGCTTTTAGGGGCAGTCACGGGTGGATTAATTTTTTATGAGTGCTATCTGTGGGTAGGGGACGCATATCGACGAGTTTGTAGGGCGATGGGTGTGACCTGGGAAATTTGTGGCAACGGGGAAAAAATCATTTTCTTCTACGATTTTTTATGTCATTTTACAATAGTTCAATGACATTTTGAGAAAATGCTTTCCTTGGACTAGTGGAATGAGATGAGAAATGTGTACAGCCTGAGACAACACTTTATGTGATGGTCTCTACAAAAAGGTTTGCTCATTTTTTATATAAAGTCACTCATTGCTTAACGAGATTTTTGTTCCGAATTTTTTGAAAATTTTTAAGACAGTGCGTGTTTGGTTCTCGAAAGGGGAAAAATGGATTGTCCATTTTATGTTTAGGTTTTCGCTATTTTCACCGGTTTCAGGAATTTTTAACAGTAGGTGCATATATCTGTAAATGAGTGTGTGTATGTGTATGTGCGTATTCCTCTGCATGTCTCGGTGTTCATGCGCAAATTTTTAAGCCACGATGTAAATCCGATTAGAGTTCGCCGAGAATCAGTTCAATAATTTTTTATTTTCCTATCGGGAAGTTATTGTAATCACTCTAAAGAAGAAATTTTCAGGATATTTTCACTTTTTCCGATGTTTAACATCATCCGGGCACAATTTTAGAGAAGTGCCGTATGTGTGTGTGTGTGTGTGTGTGTGTGTGATTAAAACTCTATTTAACGTTTCCGCCGGGATGTAAGATGTGCCTCGTGAAAAAATACACATTTGATGTTGTATGACTTTTTGTCTCAACACGCATAATTAAGTAATTAAATAATTAATTATCGTACGCGGACAATCGAACTTGAACTTTGCATTTCTTTTATGGCTCTCCATGGTGTGTCAAAGTGAACTAACAATCATTTCTGATGTTATTAACAATTTCAGTTGTTTATAACGCTGTATCTTACGAAATATTGTAGATACGCGAAAACATGTTCGATAAATGTTTATGAAAAGATACATATTTTGTGTTTTTTGACTTTCTTCGTATCTTTAACCATTTCAGTGTTAGAGCGTTATAAACAACGGAAATCATTTCGAACGCTCTATGGTGAGAAAGAGAGAAATGAAAGTATCTAATAAATGTTTTTCCTTACCTAAAAAAATATGTCTAATGTGAGACTTCAAACGGTTTAACTAATAATAATGGTTAAACAGAATAATTCAAACGATTTAGGAGATAGAGTGTAGAATTTACAAAAGTGACCGTTTAAGAGATAAAGTGTTAGGTTTACGGATACACAGATAGACCCACACACACACACCCACACATCGGGAAGTCATAATTTTGGCCCGCGGAAGGAAGTTATAATTTTAGCCCACATCCGATTTATTAACTTTTCCGATCTTGAGCGAAGTTATTGTTATGGGTCCCAAAATCGAAATCGGAAATTTCACGTGATCTCCACGTTTCATGACCCTTTAAAAAAATCTCCAACCATTTTGAGCGACATAGTTGTCTGTGTGAGTATGTGTGTGCGTGTGTGCGTGTGTGACCAAAATTTTGTCCGATTTCTCTTGAACAAACTGTCCTATCTGGACTTTCTTATACTCATTGAATCGGTTTCCGCCTAACTTAGACCTGATTAGATTTTGAACGTAATCGAACTAGCGGTTTTTCAATTATTATAGCAAATTGAATTGTTCATATCGCTGCATCGTGAAAACGGTTGAAGATACGAAACAAGTTATTCAATGAAAGTTGTTGCACACACAGAAATACATATTTGATGTATTATAACTTTTTCTGATAAGACAGATAGTTAATTGTTACTAACGAATTCAATTGTTTAGATCGCCCTATAGCAAGAACATTTCAAGATACGAAACAAAGTGTCTAATGAAAGTCGTTTCACACGCAAAAATACACATTTAATGTTTTATCACTTTTTTGGTGATGCCGATAGTCAATTGTTATTAGCAAAATGGATTGTTGATACCGCTACATCGTGAGAACGGTTGAAGAGACGAAATAAATTAGTCAACAAAAGTTGTTCCACACACAAAAATACATATTTGTTGTTGTATAACTCATTTTCCTAACACCCATAGGATATTGTTAACAAATTCAATTGTTTAAATCGCTCTATCGCAAGAACGGTTAGAGATACGAAACGAAGTGTCAAATGGAAGTCGTTCTACAAGTAATATTTCATGCGTTTTTTTCCTAAAACCCATAGTTAATTGCTATTCACGAAATGGATTGTTTATATCGTTGCATCGTGAGCAGGGTAGGAAATACCAAAGAAACTAGTGGGATACAAATGTGGGTCCCCGGTGGGGACACAAACCAAACTTCCCGATTTGTAATTTCTGTTTGCCATCCGTACATTTTCTAAAACGTTAATCAAATGTTTAAAGACTGATTTCAGAAAAAATACTAGTTTGGGTAAATCAGTGTGAGTCGTGAGGTTCACACCGAAAATTTGCAAATTTTTAGAATTTTAATCTTATTTATCAAACAGACAATTATGAATATTTGATTAGTCGTATAGTCATCGTGAGAATTATGCGCGTTACTGGAGTGGGCGTTAGACGCCAATAGGGTTGCGAGCTCTCGAGGGTTAAACCGTTATCCCGCATAGAAAAATATATATCCTGAAAATATACGTTGAGATATATAGCAGGTTTGTCCTACATATATGCCGCATATATCCGTAAATAAGCCATATATATCTGAGATATATGCTGGAAATACGTTTTTAATGTCATTTTTGGCCGGTTATATATATATCCCAAAAATATCCGGTATATATCCCTGAATGTAGGAAAGATAGTCCATGTATATGTGGGAGATACCTATGTAGATATGTTAGGTATATCCATGTATATATGTGAGGTTTATCCATGTATATATGTGAGGTGTATGCGTGTATATATGTGAGATATATCCACGTATATATGAGATATGCCCATTAGTATATGTAAGATATATCCATGAATATATATACATAATGCCAACATATATATCTAAATTTGTTTTGAATTACCGTCTAATTACCTTTTATATTCCTGTACTTCCTTCATTGCTCCCCTAATACTTAATGTGTATTTTTATATACAGAACAACTTTGGTTATATCCATTTATCTCGTATTTTGAAACGGTTTCGGTACTACGGCGTTATCAAGCGTTGAAATCGTCAACTATCGGGAGTAAATCAGTGTGACCCGTGTATCTCACGATGATCACTTGCAGATTTGAGCATTAATAAACGGCATGTGGGTCGGACCCTCTACGGGTCGACCCGATAACTTCCCTATCGTTCTCCCGTATATGTTATATTCAAGATTTCTGTTCATGTCTCAAATTACGAACTTTTCAAACTTTTCAAAATTTCCAAACATTAAAAAAATTGTCAATTCTCAAAACATACAAAGATTTGTCAACAATATAATCTTTCTTGCGATAGAGTTAATATGTAATTCGTTAATAACGATTAGCTATAGATGTTAGCAAAAAACGTCGTTAATCATCAAATGTGTATTTTCACGTGTGGAACGACTTTCATTGGACACTTTATTTGGTGTCTCCAACCGTTCGTGTTATAGAGTGATCTAAACAATTAAATTTGTTAATAACTATCGGTATTGGCAAAAAAGTTATACAACATTAAATATGTATTTTTGTGTGTGGAACAACTTTCATTGACTAACTTGTTTCGTATCTTGAACCATTCTCACGATGCAGCGATCTAAACACAATTCTACTCATATACGCACACACACACAAACATCTCGCTAAAAATGGTCGGAAACATTTCTAAGTGCCATGAAATGTCCCTGGAGGACGAATCGACTACAGTATGGACTTGTGCGGTATGTCGATTAGTTTTTGAGTACAAGTCGATTCTGATTTGAAATAATCGACCCAGGATCGACTAAGTACCGGGTCGATTGCCGGTCGACTAGAATTCATTTTTTCCCCCGAACCAACTCACGAGCCACCTAACCCCAAGTCGATTGTCAAAAAAAAAAAAATACACAATAAATAGGACCCCACATGGAAAAATATATATTTCCGAATATATGAGTATATACTGAATTCGCCCATTTTTGATATAAAAAATATATAAAATAGCACTTTTATATATCTCTTATATATTTTTCGCAGGATATAGGAATTTCGCCCATTTATATATTTTGTTTTATATATTTTTCCGAGTGGGGTGAGTGTGATTCTCGATGGGTCGCATTTAAAACTTCCCGATAATAGGTGTCTGACGATACACGTATGAAGTCATGTTGTAAATCCATTACGCAAATTAAACTATTGATCAATTATTTCAGTTTTCTATCGATAGCTCGTGAAATGTGATGCCTAGCTAAAAACGTCATATAACATGATATATGTAGTATCACGAGGGGAACAACTTTTGTTTGACACTTTCTACCGTCTCCATCACCGTTCTCGAGATACAGCGTCATAAAGAATTGAAATTGTTACTAATAATTGAAGGAATTGTTTTTCAACATTGACACTACTTTCCGCCCTGGGCAACAGTCAGAAGTAATTTTTTGTCAAAGGAGAACCAAATTGATCCAGCCGTTTACCGGCAACTCTTTCTCAAAGAATCACTCACATACGAACACAGGGCCACCCACACACACACACACACACAACCCTCATCTAAAATTTGTCAGCATGATGTGAAACTTCGAGAAAAGTGGAAGATTTCTATTTCTGAGACACTCCATTATCGGGGTGATTACAATAACGTCCCTAAATCGGGAAGTTAAAAACATAGCTTTAAAAAAAAAACGGGATTTGGGTTGGGCCCTCCACGGGCCGAACCAATAACTTCCCGATCGTTTCTCCGTATATAACGTATATATACAAAATTTCGGTTTGGGTCTTAAATTGTGAACGCTTTAAACTTTCCAAAATTACCAAACATGTGAAATTTTATAATGCTTAAAATATAAAACGATTTTTTAAAAATATATCCTTTTTTGCGATAGCGTTAGATAGAGTTAGAAACAATTTCATTTATGAAAAACTATGCGTTGGTATAAAAACTCATAAAAAATCAAATGTGTACTTTTACGTGTGGAACAACTTTCATTCAACACTTTGTTTCGCACCTCCAACCGTACTTGCGATAGAGAGATCTAAACAATTGAATTTGTTAAGAACTATTAACTATCGGTGTTAGCAAAAAAAGTTATACGACATCCAATGTGTATTTTTATGTGTGGAACGACTTTCATTGGACACTTTATTTCGTATCTCGAACTATTCTCACGATAGAGCGATATAAACAATCGATTTTGTTAATAACAATCAACTAGGGGTGTTAGCCGAAAAAGTCATAAAACATCGAATGTGTGTTTTTACGTGTGGAACAACTTTTATTTAACACATTCTTGCGTATCTCTAATCGTTCTTGCGATATAGCGATCTAAACAATTGAATTTGTTAGTAACAATAAACTATCGGTGGCAGCCAAAAAAGTTATACAACATTAAATATGTAGTTTTGTGTGTGGAACAAATTTGATCGAATAATTTTTTTCGTATCTTCAATGGTTCTTACGACACAGCGATATAAACAATTAATTTGTTAATAACTATGAAACCGCTAGGTCGATTATGTTCAAAATCTAATCAGGGCGAAGGTAGGCAGAAACCTATCTAATGAGTATAGACAAACCCAAATCGCATAATTTGTCTTGGAGAAATTGTTCGACAAAATTTTGCTCTCATACGCACACACACACACACAGACAAAGATCTCGCTCAAAATGGTTGGAAACGTTTCTAGGGGTCATGAAACGTGGAGATCAAGTGAAATTTCCAATTTCGATTTTCAGGCCCATACCAATAACTTCCCTGAGATCGGGAAGATAAAAAAAGTGTTGTTCTCCACCAAGAAATACATATTTGATATTTTATGACTTTTTTTGCCAACACCCATAGTTAATTGTTATTAACAAAATGGGTTATTTATAGCGCCCTATCGGAAGAACGTTTAGAGATAGGGAACAAAGTGTCCAATGAAAGTCATTTCACACATAAAAATGCATATTTGATGTTTCATGGCTTTTTTGCCAACAACCATAGTTAATTGTTATTAACAAAATTGATTGTTTATATTGCTCTATCCTGAGAACAATTAGAGATACGAAACAGAATGTTCAATGAAAGTCGTTCCACACATAAAAATGCACATGTGATGTTTAATGACTTTTTTTGCCAACACCCATAGTTGGTTGTTATTAACAAATTGAATGGTTTATGTCGCTCTATCGCGAGAATAATTAGAGATACAAAATGAGGTGTTAAATGAAAGTTGTTCCATACGTAAAAATACACATTTGATTTCGTGACTTTTTATGCTAACCCTCATAGTTTTTCACAAATTGAATTGTATATCTAACTCTATCGCAAGAAAGGATATATATTTGGAAAATCTCTTTTCCAAGTTTTCTCTTTTCTATATTTTAAGAATTATAAAATTTCACATATTTGGTAATTTTGAAAAGTTTAAAACGTTCACAATTTGAGACACAAACCGAAATTTTGTACATATACGGCGGAACGATCGGGAAGTTATTGGTTCGACCCGTAGAGGGTCCAACCCACATACCGTTTATTAAAAACTTCAATAGGCGATTCTCCCACCGTTCTTTTATCAGCTCAGCTGGCTCCAACCCTGTCCAACGAATTATTGCATAAGGTATCTTTGTAAGGTTATGGGGAGTTTACTCGTGTAGAATTGCCCAGCGGCATCTTAGAACATGCACCCACGACTTGCGGCTGCGCATAATTGATCCTATAGTAAAAAAGGAGAGACGAAAGAAACTATTGATATATATCGAAATTATCGAAAACCGTGGTGATACGAAAAACGAAGCGATACCAATATCATTATGTTAATCATCTTCCAACTCCCCGCTAACTATGCCGAACCCCTTAGTCGTAAAAATACACTACGGCGGCATGCTGTGGCCGAGTCCGGATCTAGTGTTTTTGGGGTGGGTCAAACGCCGAGAACTGAGCCTCTACTTCAGTCAACTCTCTTTGGCACATCCAACCTGATTGCTAACTTCAAGTTACAGGTAACTTGCAAACTTAATTCTGATCAAAGAAAATGGGAATCGTGAAAAATGTAAATACGAAAAATTGAGTGGAATGTATCTATGTTAAAAAACATCCAAAGAATAAAGTAAGGGTACGAGTGTAACGGGCATATGCGGTTTATATGATAAAAGTGACGTTATTTTCCACGTAATGAGTGCCGGTTCATTTTAAATTGAATTTTTTATCGAGGCGTAGTGGTGAGGGTAGTTGGGAAGCGTATAAATACGCAGCAGTTCTCGGCCGGTTGGTCTGTTTCTGAGATGGTCTGACACTGAGACTGAGATGAGAAGACAAACGTAAATGGACAAATACGTGAAAAATGGTTACTTGACCGATACGCTGCCGCGTATCTCGATCTTTGTCATAAGATAAAAATTATGATGCAAATATCAATTGACGCGGCGGGTGATTACAGTTCTGACTTACCCTATGAGTGTATTAAAGTTTTCCGGCTAATTTCACCAAAGTGTTATGTTACAGCTGGCTGCGGTTGTACTAATTGCCGAAAATGAAATCATTAAAAATTGATCCAAAAGTCGGAGTCTTGCCTATGGCATCGTTCTGACCCCGTGCTCCATCGGATAAGTAAATTCAATTTTCCCGATGCTACCACCTATCTTTGTTCCCTAGGTCAAGTGACACTCGACCTTTTGACTTGAATTTCGTTGGACTTAATTAAATTTAGATTTTCTACTCCAAATGAAATTATTTGAAGTTGTCTCTTTCGAGGAAATTCTTGATTGTAAAGAAATTGTTGCATTTCCCATCGCTGGAAGAAAGTTGTCTACCCCGCGGGGCTTAGCATAGAAACTTTTTGGCATGGAGCAAAAAAGTAAAAAAATTCCGTAGGAAAGTTTCGGGATAAGTACTCTAGTAGATTTTCAAGTCGAGTTGAATTTTGAGCGGTCAGTTAGGGCTTGAAAACTTCGGAATATGTTAGAATTATTATTATTATTATTAAAGGGGGGCTGTGGGCTCACTGTGAGTGAGGGGCGACATATAGGCCTAGACCTTTCTTGTTTCCCACAGAACGAAAAGCTCATCGGTAGCAGGGCTATAGGAATATTCCGAGCCCATTGGTGAAGCTTAGAATCTCCCTACATCCCAGTTGTCCGCATTCCTCCTCCAAGGACGTATCCCCCTATATCCGATGTCTCTGTACAGCGAGGGCTGGGCATTTCCACAATACGTGGAAGGGTGTTTCCTCTTCCTCCTCGTAGAAATGACATATGGTGTGTAACGACATTTTCTCGTTAGGGTTGAAACCCCCGTAAATATGACATTCAAAACTGTAAAGTAGGAATGAAGTGCCATCTGGGAACAGCTGAAATAACGCTATGGGAAGATGCTAGGACCAAAGAAGGGCGTGGGTAAACGGGTCTGGGTGAGACAGCGCTCCATCGTCTGGAGGACGTTATTAGATGATCGCCATATGGGGATTCCGCTCTGTTGGCGGAGAGTTACAGGCCGACGTACAGGCATCCCAACCTAGCGGATCCACAGGCCATGGCGAGGTAGACTAGTGACCGAGGGGCTAGGTGAAAAGACTAGCGCCCCCGTGATACCGTCGGGTTGATTAGCCGTGGTGGGGTAACGTAGTTCCCACCGCCGCCGAGATATCCAGACTAGGGGGAGAAAGGCTCTAGGAGATCTCGTGAGAGTTGAACGCGGACGCTTGAGTCGAGTGGTTGCAAACCTCGGTGAGAGCGGGCTTAGTGGCACTGGCTTGCATAAGGCCAGGAAAATGGCGTCCCTTCGAGTATATCGATCGTAGCGAGCATAGGGAGATGCACCTGCATCTCCCGATTACAGAAAACGAATTCTTTGAGACAAGAGATACAAACCTCTCGCTTCTCAGAGTTATCTTAGCCCCCATTGAACCCCTGAGTGAGCCGTGATTCGGTCGACGGGAATAAGGAGATTCTGGCAGTCAGAACACGCACCACCAGGTTAGTAATAAGGGCAAGTGACTCGCGTTGATAGTGCGCTAATTGGTGGTCAAGAGTGTGGGTGGTCGTAAGGAGCTTGGCAGATAACCCCTTGGTCAGATCAGCCTCTTGACGTCCCAAGCCCTGAGGGGTCCCGAAGGATACGCAAGTGATCCAGACCTTCTCCTAGAGTCGAGCTACCTAAGAGAAGAAAGAACCATCCTGGAGATAGAAACATCTCTAATGGAAAGCCCGGGTAATACCCGTAAAAAAGGCTATTATACGTTGTTGCTATGCCACGTCCTGAAAAGCCGCGTGGCACCGACGCATGCTACACTCCGGACTTGGTGGACCTCGCCCCTCTAAAGTGACAAGCTGATGCTAGCTCGGCATTGCGAGAGGCCACGTCGCAAGTCCTCTGGGTAGATAATTTTCCCTAGAGGCCGGTTTCTGTCTAACTCCGGAAAAGTTGGACTGGCGCCCAACTATGTGCGTTAGGGACGGCACTATGTAGTTCGGTGGATTGTCCTGGTGAAACACCCGGGAAAATCCCCTTACAGGTGCTTTCAGATAGGCCCAGTATGTTCATGTGCCTACGCAATTTGCAGTGGCCTGTCATCGCGGCTAATACTGTCCCCACCAGATTCCTGTTCATTTCCATTAACTCCCTAGTCCTCCTGGGGTCCTAGTTGTGGATGAAAATCCTAGATTGTCTGGCACCTGCCGTTGTCATCTAACTCTGGTTCATCTGATCGATAGCCCACTCCTGGATATTTCGCTTCACAGCTTGCCTTGGTAATGCTACGTTCGTTCCCCTCCGCTCCCCTCCTAGCTAGCTCGTCAGCATTTTCGTTACCCGGTATATCTGAATGGCGATTATTTTCTTATTATAACTCCGCTGTATGTTAGCTCTCACACAGTCAAGGATTGCAACCACAAGGGCTCCGTGCTTCAGTGCCGGCAAGACTACTGACTAATAAATCCATTTCATCGTGACAGGTCTTAATGCCCAAGTTTGGCTTCAAATTCTTTTGGTTGCCCATACGATTCTGCATGCCTTGCTACGAGCGTATTTTAGATGTGCTGCCCAGCTCAGTTTTGAATTTAGGATGACTTCCAGATGCTTTACTGAGAGTGTCGGAATCAATTTCTTTCCAAGATACCTGGGATTCCTCCAGCCATCCAGTTTCCTTTTTCGCGTAAAAAGAACTAGTTCCATCTAGGTCTGGTGGACAGATAGCCCCATCTGTTTACACCATTTCTTCGTTACACTTAGTACAATCGTTATCAAAGAACGGACGGCGTCCGCATGATCGGCCGTGATTGAAACAACCAAATCATCTGCGTACGCCTGAGCATAAAAGCCTTCCTCATGTAGGCTACGTATAAGACTATCCTTGACCAGATTCCATAGCAACGGTGGCAAGACTCCGCCCTGCGGGCAGCCTCTGGTTATCGACGCTCCCATTCCAAAGTCTCCTCTGTAAACCCAGAGGACTCTGGATCTGAGCATAGCGCCGATCCGTTGCGTAGTTGTGTCATCTAATGCCGCGATATAGGGCACCCTCATCAATTCATTTCATCGAGGTCCAATTAAATGCTCCCTCGATGCCCATGAGGAGATCGCCCGTTATCAGGCCCCTCGCCAGGGCATCTTCTAATCTACCCACTAATTGATGTAGCCCCGTGTCGACTGATTTGCCAGGTTGATACGCAAACTGACAGTGGTGCAATAGTCTCTGAACTAGTGCAGTGTCCCGTATATAGCTCTCCACCAGTCTCTCCAAAGTTTTCAAGAGGAAAGACGTGAGAAATATAGGGCCATAGGATCCCGGTTTCATGTAATCACCACGTCCCGGTTTTGCTATGAACACGACCTTGGTTTCCCGCCACAGGGCCGGAACGTACCTGATCGCATGCACGACAAATCTTAATTCGTGGCCCTAGCATCCTTTCCTCCCCTTTCTGCAAGAATATCGGATAAATACCGTCTACGCCCGGACTTTTAAAGGGTTGAAACCCCCTGATGGCCCACGTAGTCCTTGCCGGTGTCAGAATCCTAGAGACAGTGGCCGAGTCTGGTTTCGTCTCTCTAGGTAGGGACACAACGCAATGACCATGATCACTTTCCTCATGACGGATGTGACCCGGAAAGTGCTTATCTATCAACTTTACTAGCTCCTCCTCCCATGATTCCGTAAATGAGGTATCGCCTCTTCGGAAGGAGCCAGTGGAGGTCGAACCGTCTTTAGAGAGGAGTTTGCAGAGTCGTACAGTTTCTGGCATAGTAGATAACTCACCCAGAAAATTTAGCCACGATTTTCTCCGCGCTCCTGTAACGGCGGCTCGATACTCGATTTGAGCCTGTTTCGCTACCTGAGAGTCTCTGCACGTCTCCGTGTTTCGTGCTCGATTCTGAGTTCGTCTAGCATGTTGGCGTAACTTGGCCAACTCGTCGCTCCACCAAGAAAAGTCCCTATTCCTCCGTCTTTTGACTGGGCAATCCCTATGGTATACCTCGGCGATCGAACTCGTCAGTACTTCGACGGTCAGTTCGATCTTCGAGGGACAACCGTATCGTCTAGGGAAGTCAACAAGAGCGAGACCCAAGTCCTCCAGATATGAGTCCCAGTTCGTCGACCTAGGATTCCTGAATTGCTAGGGGCCCCTCCCCGTCATCCTTCCCTCAATGTTAAAAATAATGTATCTATGATCCGAAACAGAAGGATCATCCGATACATGTTAGCCTATAACATTCGCGCCCAAGTCTTTCTTGCTTAAGGTTAAATCAATTACTTCACCCCCAACTACATTAACAGAAGTTGGAGACTTACCTCTGTTTTGATGTCTAGAGCCGTTCCCATCAAATGTTCCAGAAGTGGTTTCCCTCTTGGACTGATGTCCGTGCTGCGGCACACCGTATGATGTGCATTAGCGTCACAGCCAATAATCAGCTCCCATCTGCTCCTTTCACACTCTCTGACCAGCCGATCAAAGCTCTCTGAAGGCGGTGAGTCAGGAGCATCGAAGGGCATGTACACCGACGCCACCACGATTGTCCTCCTCGTATCCCCTTCTTCCACCTCAATTTTCACTACCATCTGGTCAGCATTTACATGCTCCCATAACGGTAGCGCAGAAGCATTTCTGACCACGGTGCCAGCCCTAGGCCTGACACTCGTTGTGTCGTAGAATACCGTCCCCTGGTTCACATTGAGCCCTCTGATTCTACCCTCCTCTGCCGTGATGTTCCTTCCGCAGCCTCGATGCACGATGGCTACTCTGAGAAGATCCGACACAGCGCACGTATAGGATCCCACTTGGGGGTCCGAGCGATGACGCTTGGAGGGCTTCTTCTCCGAAGGGGAGGTTCCTCCTTCTTCGTCTTGGTCGGAGCAACAGAGGCTACCATGGCATCGCCTGCCTCTCTCACCTTCAATTTTCTCCGGCGTTTCCTCTCCGCCCAACACGGCCGGAGCCTCATTCCCTCGATATTTCGAGCAACGGACCCACCGAAGCTTTCATGTGGTCCGGATCAGAAGACCCCGCTACATCTTCCATTTCAGAGGCCGCTTTCATATTCCCTGGTGTCATCAGGTCCCTGGCTTCCTTGTTCACACGAGGGGTCACTTGCGCATCCCCACGTGCTAACAAGGCTCCAATCAGGCCCTGCTCCTCCCTTTCATCGTCTTTTAATTTATTTTTGTTTTTGTATATGGAGGTATCCATATTAATCTCACGAGAAACCAAGGGAACTAAACATTAGTCTCAGCAGAGCCCTGGTTACAGAGGTATGGGCTAAATACAATAGGGTTTGCCCGGTACTTTAAGGGAGACGTTCGTGGTATCATACCCTGATACCATTCAGCCCTCGGCACGTCGTCTTACACCTTGGCTTGGGAGACTGTCTGTACGGTTGCTTGTGCAAACCGGAGTGACGGTGTCGTCAATTCCCGACGGCCTTGGGAGGTTTTGTTTCGCGCCGACGTATTTTATTTAGTCGGTACCACCATGTCCTGAAAAGGATATGAGGCTGTTCCCACCACCTGGGACGCCCTACGTAGGAGAGTCTCCCACACTGCACAAACTCTCGGGGAGTAAAGACGTTCCCCCTCATTAATAACAACTAAATTCTTCTATCAGTGTGGGTCTCTGACGAACGAATTAAGTCATGTAAGCCATTGAGGTTATTGAGGTCTTCGCATAACTTAAAGGTGGTTACATCGGTCTACTATGCATGTATATTTCCATCGGCTATATCGCTTTATTACATAAATGGTTAGAGCTATCGGAAGGATTATTTAACAAAATTTGGTCCTCATGCAAGGACATATATTTTATGTTCAATGGGTTATAATTTCACAATTTAAAAAGTATCTTTCGCATGAGTGAATATGGCATGTGCATGTGCGTCCTTATGTGTGTGTGTTTTTCTTCCTTCATCCTGCTATCGGTCAGAATCGATTAGCAGATATTTTTTGAAATTTTTTTTCCAGCGGCCGGGCGCAAATCAAGGACCTTTAACGAGTAGGTTCTACCCGTTACTCCAAAACCCCGACACCGACGGCTTGTGTGCATGTGTGTCACAATTTTTATGACAGACGTGTATGCTAATGGATAGCTCGATTGAGTTTAATTTTATCCTTCCAAAAATCGCGTCTAGTTGGGTGGAGTGCAAAAGAACCAGTGGCAAGCATCGGCCTACTACTTTTTTTTACCGATTCGGCAAAAACGAGAATTTTCCAAATTAGCTAGTGAACAAGAGATTTTCAGTCGCTGCAATCATTCCCATTTCATTAGATACATGGGTGAATATACTCCGGTTCAGTTAATTCCAACGTAATTAGAAAATCTTTATTGTCGGAAAAAAACCATATTCCAACAAGCATGGCCAACCTCGACGACTTTTCCATCTGAAAATGCTCGCCCCTGAGTTTATGAAGGGACGCCGTTGCCTCCCGTCGCCAAGAACGGGTGCGCTACTACCCATATTATACATCAGCCAACTTCCTCACCGCTTCCTCCAAAACCATTTTAATTTTATGTCCGAAAAAATATTGGCTACTTTTTGTTTGGGACGTTGGTAGCAGTGTATATATACGATTCAGCGTGTTGGTAATAATGCGGTCGGTTGTGCCATCATACGGTTCAACTGACCAAATAGTGCTCATCCGAATCTAATGTTCGGGCGCGTCAACAATCGTAGGGGTACGATCCGAACATTCCCGATCAACAGTTTTTCGTCAGTTTCTGTGTAAAGCTTGTGATATAGCAACCGTCAGTGTGTTTATGTTTATTAGAGAAGAACCGAAAACCGACGTCGGGGACAATTCCACTGCAAGTCAGTTTTTTTATTTTATTCTTGAAACACAGTGTCTAATGAGGAGGTGGCGGACGATATAGCCGCAGAATTCGTAGGTATATCTATAATTATTTCTTCCCTTTGTCCGCAACATTTTGCAAATAACAAATAAAGCATCTCCCTAATCTCTGTTGACATTAAATCGAGAAGGCATTGATAAATTTTTCAAATAAATTTAGAAATTTCGAAAATCCTTTGTGAAATATAAGATATACACATAATTATTCGTTGTTGGGTCGAAAATATGTGATTCTAACGTCGCCGTCAGAACTCGTGACGAAAAATTTGTAAGTATATTCATAATTTTTCCCCCGTTCTTCGACAAAATTGTATACCGTCAGTAAATATAAGTCAGGTCTCTAAATAACTTCTACAAATTACTGAAATTTTTCCAATCATGTCAAAAGAAAAGTTTTCAAAAAAAAAAAAAATTGTTGAAAAACTTGGGCAAGAACGGGTGCGACCGTGGTTCTATTTACCACAAGTTGATAAATCCTCCGGTCAAAAATACAAAAAAATGATTCTCTTAAAAACTCATGAAATCGAGGAAAATCTGTGGTACCAACCCTGAATTATGGTAATTCCAAGATCATAAATATAGCTAACAAGCCGAAGGGCAAACAAAAATGATGAAAATAATCTGATGAAGAAGCATGCCGATCAAAAAATTCAAGTTTAACCTACTTGGCGTACATTTGACGTTATGAAAAATCTCGTAATTTGAACAACCTCGAAAAGAAGACAAAACGTTATACAAATGCTTTTTCATCATTTTTATTTTGTCCTTCGGTTTGTTAGTTATATTGATGATCTTCAAATTACATTAATTCGGGCTTGGTACCACAGATTTTCCTCGATTTCATGACTTTTTGTAAATAGAACAACGGCCGCACTTTTTCTTGGCGAGGTTTTTAAACTAATTTTTTTTGTTTTTTGTACAGATTACATTTGAGACGTTGACCTCCAGTACAACTGTCAATTTTCTACTCCCTGGCCACAGTGTAAATCACTGGAGTACATTCGATCCGACGTAAATTGCTAGCGGAACCTCCACTACGAGTCAAAACAGTTTGGGGAAAAATGGCCGTACAATTGCGAGTGAAATGCATCAACGAATGCCTCTGGCATTTCTGTAATTTTCAATACATCGGAATGAACTCCCGCCTGTTACATTGCTGAATCGCATCATACCGTAGTAGAAATGACAGAACCAGTATTTTCGCAATTTCTTATGTAGTCGGAGAAATTGCGCAACTTCTTCACATTTCGTGAAAGTTGCAAACTCCCGTAGATACACGCAAGTGCGCCATGTGGGCGTCAGGGAGTGGGCGGGTAGGGGTGAGGGGTAAACATGGAATGCCCACAATACTGCAGATGTTCGCGGTTTTTAGATGTATGTAGATAAAGTTTGTGACCAATAAGTTTGATTCGATTGTAAGGGATACGAGAGTGTACACCGATCGTAAATCTTGCGGAAGAAGGTCTAAAGTCGTTGCCAACTTCTGCACCATTTTGAAAACATATTTTTCATGATGTGCACGGTTTTTTATTCTCAGTACGTATTATTGCTTTTTTTGAAAGCAGGGTGGTCATGAGTGCTAGATCGACATGCACGGCAGCGTGTCGGCCAAGTAACCATTTTTTATCTACTTGTGAATTCCCTTTTGTCTTCTCAACTCAGAGCATCTCAGAAACAGACCAACCAGTCGAGAGCTGCTGCGTATCTATACGCTTCCCAAGACCTCCCACCCATGACCACCATCACCTGAGATAACAATTACAATTGTTAATCAACTAATCCTGATTTCCTTTCCCCCCTTCCGCGCGTATATTCCATTGAATATGTAAAAATGGTCCAACGTGATCTCAGATTTGAATCTCAATATGGTATTTATTGTTTAACGCATCAAACTCAAAATTTGGAGTTGATTTTAACAGCTAACAACCTCAGTCACTCCAGCGCTTTTCCCGATTTCCGCTTCTTTCATTTGGCCCACTTGGCCTTATCCCCACTCTTTGTTCACCATAGACTCGGGTATCGTAGAACCCATCATTAACAATTGCACTTTACCATAGTTAACAAATGTGTTAGCATTAATAATATTTTACGATGATTTACCATTGAATTCTCTATACAACTAATTTTTGTGAGATTTTTTTCGTTAATTCCCCCCCCCCCCCGCCAATTATAGGTCTTTTTTTCGTAATTTGTTTTTGTAAAAGCTACGCATACCAAAATTTCAAAACGTATCATTGTTCACCATTGAAATAGAAAGTGAAACCAATATGATTTTTGCAATTATCTTCCAACCCCACGCTAACTATGGTGAAGTCCATTCCGGAGGACGTCAGAGATGGCTCATGCGCTGGTGCGCACATGAAATATTTTTGGATGTCAGTGTCATTAATGTAATATTTGTAATCACTAAAGAATTAACTCTTCAATGTCAAGAATGATTGATTTGTCTATTACAAAGGATTTCCTACCGCTTGCATATAAAAACTATGACTAGGAAATGGCAGGGAGGCTGATTTCTAGTTTCTATTTTTTAATAATTAATTAAGCAATTCTTTGACGTTGAGACGTGAATTACAATGAATTGCCAACGAATTACACTGGATTGACTACAAAAATTGATTAATAGAAGTTCATTTTCGGGCTAATTGCGTACTGGCCATACGCAGCTCACTTAGCCGTAAAAATCAACAGTAGCGCCATACCGTGGATGGGGTCAGCATACACTTTTTTTTGGAGTGGGCCAAACCCCGAGAACTGAGCCTCTACTTTAGTCAATCTTCTTTGATTACGAGTGTGATATCCACTCTCTTCACGGTATAGCATGCATTTGTCTTGGCAAATATATTCCAATTGGTTTTACTATCAATTATGCGCAGCTGCAAGCCGTGGGTGCATGTTCTAGGATGTCGATGGGTAATTCTCCACGAGTCAACCCCCATAACCCTACAAAGACACTTCATGTAATATTTGTTTGGACAGGTTTTGAGTTAGCTGAGCTGATAAAACAACGATAGGAGAATCGCCTATTTGAGGTTTTTTAAAAAAAGTAGTGAAATCTAAAAAAAAACGAAATAAATTTTGTTTAAAAAACGCCAAGTAAACATTTTATTGTGTTGCTGAGTATCTTTCAGGTATCTGGAAAAAATAATGAAATGTAAAAGGAGTGCCAGGTGAAATATACTTATGAGCGGAAAAATTAGTACATGCAAGACCAAGATACTCGGCGCGACCGTTTTTGGTTTTTCAATGATCACTGCTGAGTATCACTTAGTAATAGCGAGCAAACAGGGAGTCTATCTACACAAATTCCAATAAGAATCTCACTGAGTATTAGTACCTACTCAGCGACTCGTCCGTCATGCTGGTCCGTCTGCCAACTGCTCCAAGTATCTTGGTCTTGCCTGTACTAATTTTTCCGCTCATAAGTATATTCCACTTGGCGCTTCTTTTACATTTCATTATTTTTTCCAGATACCCTAAAGATCATCAGGAACCCAATAAAATGGTTACTTGGTGTTTTTTAAACAAAATTTATTATGTTTTTTTTTTTAAATATTTATAGGCATGCTCTGTTCAGAAAGAATTCTGCTTGAGTTAAATGAAACGAAATTAAAAATAGTGGGACAAAAGTGTGTGTCCCCGTTGGGAACACGGACAACAAACTTCCCGATTTGTAATTTCTGTTCTCCATTCCTACATTTTCTGATACGTCGATTAAATTTTTAAAGACTGATGTCAGAAGAATATTAGTGTACCTAAGTCAGTGTGACTTGTGGGGTTCACACCGAAAACTTGCAGATTTGAGAATTTTAAACTATGCCATTTATTAAGCAGATAATGATGAACATTAGACTAGACGCATAGTCACCGTGAGAACGAGAATTATATACGTCATTGGAGTAAGAGTGAGACGCCAATACGAGTGCCACTGCTGGAAGGTTAAACCCGTCATGCCCCCTTAATTATGATAATTATGGGAAAAAGTCACAAGAAATCAGAGAAAAGAACTCCGATTGTACATATGCAAACACACACACATACGCACAGAGGGCCTTGTGAAATGAGAGCTTGGCTACACAATAGTCAATCTGTTAATGTCATAGAGGCTAGAGAATAGGCTTCGGTCATATTTGGTTATTGGATAAGCAGAGGAAGAGTACGACCAGGAGAAACTCTGTCGCATAAAATTGGCAGGGATTAAATAACTTCTCGACGGTCTCGCGCTGAATCCATGACATAATAACCGTGTGCTGGGATGACTCGCGGTTGCCGACTTGGTCTAGCCTTGGTTGATTTGAATACAAAGTACTTGGCGAGGCTGCGCATTAAGTTGCAAAAGTGATTTCTTTATTTACACACACGCACAGACATTGGTTCAGAATTCGACGGAAAACATTTTGGTATACTTACAACACTGGTTCCGAAGCGAACGGAAACATCGATTGTAACGCGGCTAAAGTTACCATAGGCGTAACCCTAGACGTTAACTTACCCTTTTCCCTCGGTATCGTCAGAAAAGTGAAAGAATCGGTTATAGGGCGCCAGTTGTTCTTATTTTCCGTCGAAAACAACAAACCGAAAAACTCACTATGGGCTGATCTGTCTAAGCTCTCGAAAGAACCTCAAAAAACGTAACTTAAACGAACTTAAAACTAACCTAAAACTACCGACGGGAAAGATGGTGGGTTGCCCGCGCTGCTCAGGGAAGGTGGTTCATTGGGGCTCGCATCGGCACAAAAAAAAACTAAAAAAACACTATTTTATGCTGAAATGTATCTGGATATATTCTGACCCCATTGGTTACACTCAAAAAAATAATAGGGCCAAGAATTAACAAAAAAAAAGAAACATAATTGATTAGGAGTCACTAAGTCCAAAAATCTATTAGTAACAACCTTTTCTCAAAAACGACGAACTCAGATAATAACTTTTCTTGATAACGGGACCAGCTAACTCTCAAGGTTATACATAACATTTAGTTCCCTATCCTCTACCTCCAAATTAAACTAAACTTATCGTCGTAAAATTCTTAATACTACTTTGGCGTAAAACGCAGAGGATTAGGCAAAACTGCAGACCTCATAATTAGTCTTAAAATTACCTAACGCCCCTAAAATGTACTATCTCAAGTGAACCACACAGCTGATAGGTAAAAGACACAATTCACTGAATTTTTACTTATCGGAATTTCGACAGCTATCGTGAACGTAGGACCGCTTTCACCTTAATAACTAAAAAAAAGTCGATAATCCTATACGACTTTATATGGCGTCGAAACGCAATTTTTCTAAAGAGGTTTTTAGGTTATGTAATACGGAGCACGCGGTAAGCGAACATGACGAAGGCGGCTGACGACAGCATAGGTGCATGACCTTGGCGAATATTCGCATTGAAACCATCCATACGAAAATACGAAAAAAAAACAGGAATAACTCCCACTTATTCGCATGACACGTAGGTACTCGAAAAATTACGCTACATAATTCCTTTACTTCAACTATGATCACTCCCGTATTAATTTTTAAATCGAGACACACGCGGTCTCTAATAATCATGATTTCTAGATAGGCGTTTCCGCAATAAAAAATGTGGCAAAACATTGACTGTGATTTTCACATTATTTAGGCTCTACTGCACAGAGCAAATCTTGGGGTTATTTGGCGGGAAACTTCCGATAACATGATGTAAAACATTATGATAGTTTTGGCGTTATTTACGCTCTACCGCACAGAGCAGGTTTTGGAGTGATTTGGTGAGAAACTCCCAATAGAAATGTTGTAAAATATTCCTGTAATTGTGGCGGAAAACTCCCAATAAAATTATGTAAAACATTAGGATAGTTTTGGCGTTATTTAAGCTCTATCGCACAGAGCAGGCTTCGGGGTTATTTGTCGGGAAATTCCGAATAAAATATTGTAGAATATCAGTGTAATTTTAGTGGAAAGCTCGTAATAAAATGATATAAAAGACTACTATAATGTTGGCGTTATTTAAGCTCTACCGCACACAGCAGGTTTGGGGGTTATTTGTCGGGAATTTCATAATAAAATATTGGAAAATATGACTGTAATTTTGGTGGAAAACTCCCAATTACATGATGTAGACTATTATTATAATTTTGCCGTTCTTTAAGCTCTACCGCACAGAGCAGGTTTTGGAGTAATTTGCCAGAAAACTCACAATGACATGTGGTAAGTCGTTAGTTGCAATTTTGGCATTATTTAAGCCCTACTGCACAGAGCATGTTTCGAGAATTATAAAAAAACTATTCAGGTGGAATGAGATGAGAGTCGTGTAGGTTTTAGCCCAGAAAATGAATGGAAAAGGCAAATAATTTGCATGACGCCAAGGCGTAATTAACTCACGACAAGGAGTATTAACTCACGACTATATATATATATAGGCAACCTCAAATGCCGGCACGTGGCACAATGATATGTTCGGTATTTCTCTACCGAAAAACCGCGCGAAACTTTACAATCGGTACTTCGATTCCCATCTAATCGTCGAATCGGGGGATTTCGGCTTAATTAACGCAGTATTACTTCTTTTCTTATCGCTAATTGGAGCTTACAGTCGTGTATCTAGCTCGGTTGCCCAGAACAGAATCGCAAATGTCTCCTTGTGCTTAGTCGGAAGGGGAGTGTGTGCGCCAACGCTACGCGCTCGACGGCAGGGACTGGGGCGCGGCATACGGGTGAGTACGGAACTATTTTTGAATAGTAATTATTAAAGTTAAATCAACAAACGGAAAGGTAAACTTAATTAATTATTCGCGAGTTATATTGTCACACTTCGGATAAAAACTTAGTCGTATTTTCTCCCCGCAGCGGTATCTTCGAGATTTCGGATCCAACTTAAACGGAACCGAATATCGAAAAACGAACTAAACCATATATTTTATCCTTAATTACGCGACCATTGGCAATCCACGTGAGAGCCATGGCCGTTATGGGTCACGTGGCCTTCTACCCGAAACCAAAACAAAAACCGTTTTTTCCGAAATCTCCTTTTTTTTTTTATGAGTGGCAGTATCGCAACTGCTCCTACCCCATCCGCGGAGTATCTATAACCGGGAAACTCAAAGATTACCGTGCAGCTCGGTACTTTTTCGGCTCTTTACACGGGAATTTCATGGGCCCTACACAACTAACTCGTCTGGCCCTATAAGGGTATTATTTAAGGCGTGTCTATTAACTCGGTAAACTCTAATACTTATAGCTAAACATATCTCCTTAACTACACTTAGTCCTAACCCTAATGACTCGACTTGTCTCATTTGTATCTTTTTGCTTCCCTCTCTGCGCACTTACGCTCCACCTCATAGAGGGCCTTCGAATTCTGCGGCGAGCGAAGGGATTCCTCCAGAATTCCTTACACCTCCGACCCTTGACAGCTACGACTTGGGGTCTGCATCGCTCAGACGTTGTTCTCGGCGGTGTGGAGTCTCCCATTCATTGGCGTGTGGGGGTTCCTCGTCCAGTGATCTCAATACTCGAACCCACGACCTGAGATGAGTCTGAAGTGCAATAATTAGGGAGCCAGGCACTTTGAGACGGGTGCTTCCGTAATACTCATTAAACTTAACTCATTCAAACAATCGGCACTACAGTGCAGTCGTAATCTACAAGGCACAACAAAATTTTCGGCATAAGCCCATGCAATTAATCATACTTATAGTACATATCTCAGTACTTGGATGAACAGACAACAAGCAGTGCAATAGAATAGCAATGTCAACCATTAGAAGTCCATAAGGCACTACAGGCAATATTGTATCTCCCACGTGATTTATTTCTATTAGCAAAACAGTTACAAGCTAGAGGCATAAGGCAGGTAATAGTCAGACATATAAACATAGGTGAGCGCTGTAAGCAATGTATAGGTGCTTATCGCAGTAATGCAAGGCATAGGCGGACTGTGAGGGTTCCGCAATAACTGCATTTATATCTTCTCGGTGATCTTATCTCGGCCCAGGGCCCGGACGGTCTTGACTTTCTGATTGTATCCCTAAGGAGCAATTTGGCTCTGAGGCACTAAAGAAGGTTTTTAAAGGCTCTAAGAAGCAATTCGGTTCTGAGGCACTAAATTGGGTACCGTCGGAAGGTGTGAGGGGTGGAGTTATGATGGCCATGTCAGCAGTAGAAAGGTTGGGGCAAAGCATCTTGCAAATGCAGGGAAAATTTTCAGCATGCAAGCTCATTCAGCGCAAGCAGGATACGCAATTCTCATCTCAAGGACTCTAATCATTACTATGGTCAGAGATTTAATGATCTAACGGTGGTAGATAGCGTTTCAAATCCTGTACAGATACTTCACCGTGATCGTTACCTGCGAAGCTTGTCAGATGATAACGCGTCGTCGAGAGTTTCTTGAAGACTACGTAAGGGTCTCCAAAAGGTGCCACAAGGACAGCCGAAAAACATTTAGCGCATTAGATAAGGGGTGCGAACGACGCACGACGAAGTCGCCCTCGTAAAATTCATGATCGCGATGACGCAATTTATATTGGTGAGCCTGAGCTCCTTTCAACGCGTGAAATAGCGTTTTACGAAATATTTCTAATCTTTTCACTCGATCTACCCGCTCTTCGGGTATTCGTGGCTCAATCTCAAAATCACCATCAATGTCTCTACGGAGAAAAATAGCCGATAACGGCTCACGGCCAAAGTTGGCAAAGGCAGGTGTGCACTGCAGAGCATTATGAAAGGCAGTATTAAACACTAATCGGAATTCGTGTAAATGTAAGTCCCATATTCTATGGTCACTATCGACAAAGGCTCTTACCATCATTTTTAAAACACGATTAACCCGTTCGACGGAGTTCGCATGTGGGTGATAAGGCGGCGACGTTTGGTGTCGCATACCCGTAGAGGCAGCTAAGGCACGGATGTCCTTATTGACAAATTCAGTCCCATTATCGGGAAATAGAACCCTAGGGGTTCCCCAACGGGAAATGATAACATTCTCGATATGAACGTTATCTACGAAAGATCCATTCCTTGGATAAAGTCCTCCGACAAAGTCGGCATTAGTAACACATCTATACGTGTAGATTGGCCGGCCAGTTCGGCATGGCATGTCGACATGTGTCAAATTCGTTCTATTTGGCTTCCAGCAAGTATGATACGCCTCCCTGGCACTTCATAGGCTGTAATCCCGGCCGTCTGGAATAATTCTAATCCAGCGGCTACCGCGAAACTGCGGGTAGCTCCCGAGTCTATTAAGGCTCTTACGCGATATCCATCAATTTGATATCTACGTGAAAAGCAAGAGGCTTTTGTTCCGTGGAACTATTAAGCACACTAGGCGTCTCCGCAGGGATTTCCGGAACGGTTAATTCCAGAGGACTCGATTCTACCCGATCAAGATTAATCGGGGTTACGGCAGGAGGGCTGCAATTTAGGGGTCCCGGTCGGGGTTGAGGTTTCTCGAGAGACGGACTAACCCGGGCGGTACGCCTCAATCCCCGTTTTCCCCGTTGCAGTTAGGGCAAGTCCTAACGGAAACTTCGGAACGTCTGCAGCGATAGCAGAATAGTCTTCTATCCTTGTTCATTACAGTTCCAACACTCTTTCCCCGTGGAAGGTCGTGGTGCTGGAGTTGTAGGGTTTGGCGCATTCAGCGCATGGGCAATCAGGTTAGCTGGTTGTACTGGGGTACTCGTTGGAGTGCGTGGCGACTGAGCAGGACGTGGCTGTGCGATGTTACCACGAGGGCGTGAAATCCGGAGCTTTAAGGCTCCTTGCCACGCAAGTGGTGTGGCGGAACTGGGTGTTCGTACTCGTGGTGGTATGGCATTCCTCGAGCGGTACCGAGATGGAGGTGTCGAGGCGGCTGCACCTAGGGCTAACTTCTCGAAATAATCCTCTAGGCTTTCTTCAGGCTGCTCATTTCCAGATTCCTCCTCGTCCTCGAACTTTACGGTGTTGACGGCCGAGGAGTTGGCTCTTCGAAGGTTCGCACCAGCAGGCGCACGAGGTACACGGTAGGCCAAAATTGGGTAAACCGATTCCTCGGGCTTAGGTGGAGGTCGACGATCGGCACTACCCAGGTAGATTCTCTCAATCCTCAATCTCCAAATCATCCATCATCAATCCATCCCTTAGGGGAAAATTGATGCGGTACGTGGGTAGCAGATTGCGGTGTGTGACTTTCACCTGTTCGCTCATGGCAGGTCTCAACCGAACGAAATAGCCCCGTCGGCAGGCGAAGTAGTTCCTCGCAAATTCACTCTCAGCTTGAGCGCTTCGACTGACTTCGTCTCTAAGTCCATCTGGTAGTCCGGGTCGGCGAAGTGATTTCGAAAGGCTCCTCGAGCATGAGTCCAGGACTGGAATTCTCGGACGTGTCCACGATACCGAATAAGAGTGGGACCGTCCAGCACAAAAGGGAGTGCATTTCATAAGTCGGATTCTCGAATATTGAGGGAGGTATCCCTTCGTCTACTCGAGATAATAGTAGCTGGACATCTTCGTGGGGATATCCTGCAAATTTGACACCCCACTTCTTCATGTTGTTGAGCAACGCAATTGGCGTAATGGGGCGGCGTACACTTTGGTGATGATAGTAGTCATCCTCTTCGGATAGGTCGGACCCTGGGTCGACGGTAATTCAAGGTTTGGGGGAGCGGGGTTCGCCAGTTGGCTCCACATTCAGAGCATTTTGAAAGGCATAAAGATTAATTGGCACTATAGGTGCAGGTGAGTTGGCCCTTGACGGGGCATTCTGGAATGTATAAGCATTAATGGGCACCGTGCATGCAGGAGGGTTGGCCCTGAAGGGGGCGTTTTGGTGGTTTAAAATCTGACTCATCGGTTCTTCGGTCCGTGATAGGGGCGTATGTGAGTAACTTCGGTTCCTCCCACTGGGGTCCGTCTCGGGCATGACACTATTGGAGTCGTACTCGTGGCCAACAGGTACTTTCCTAGGGCGGCCCCGTGGTCGCTTGGGTGCGACGAATACGTTCGTATCTCCTGGTAGCGAATGGGTCCTCGATGCTGGTCTCTCGAAGTGATCCAGTCCCACTGAAGTGTTCGATTCTAATGGGATAGTGAATGAACTTGGTGAGAGTGCGGCTTCATCAACTGCGGGCGATACTCAAATCCCTCAAATGGTAATTCATTCCCAGGAGCCGCAGTTGTCAGATTGGCAGATGGTGTAACGACATCTGCATTTCTATTATTCCTGTGGTCCGGTGACTTTGGGCCGAAGTGTCGGCAAAGGCATTTGGGGCGGTTGCATCCGCATGGTGGTCGTGGCGATCGGGATCACACACTTCCCCTGATTTTGGGTCCATTTTTAGTGGACGGCGATATTATCGCAATTTATTTTTGGCCGGAGAGTCGGCAATCAGGAGATAAGGAGGAGGAAGAAAAAAATGTATATGGGGTGGAGAAAGGAGAATATAAAGGAAGGAGAAGCGAAAAAAATGGAGAAAAGTGAAGGGAAGATATATATGGCAAAAAAAAATTGCAGGGGAAGGTATTTAGTAGAATAGTGACAAAACGATCAACTATCGTACTCGGGCAGGTATGGAGAGAAGTATAAGCTGCGACTCCGGTTGCAAATTCGGAAAACACGAGTCGTCTCGTCACGAGATGGTTGTAGCTCGGTCGGATAGTCCGGGGAGAATGAGTGTCCTCCCTATAGATTTTACAAAATTTGCCACTCAGGTGAGGTCACGTGACCGTTTTGGTAAGTAGTGGGGTTCAGTTCCCCCACCAATATCTGCTAGTGACGTCACAAGACGTATAGGCTCAGTGAGCATATGGCACGGCGGCTGGGTCCACCCCCACTCCGCAAAGGTGCAGTTGGCTCCTTGGCACAAAAGTGTCTCTAAAGAGAATTTTTGGAAAACGGAATATTTGATGTTTCCTTCAATTTATTTCAGATTTGATTTGTGACTCTATTTCGTTTTCATTTTTATTTAGTCAAGCGATATTCTCGAAATACAAAAATTTTCCGAAGTGAAAATACTAATCACCTAAGGAATGTCGGGTCTCAATCGACCAATAGATGTTTACACCATTTTGGCTCACGTAATATGGATACACTCCTGAATAGAATTGAAGATAACTGGGGATTAACTCCAAATTTTCCAAGAGGAAGAAAAACCTTCAAATTTCAAATTTTTGGCACCTCAGTACAAAACTTTGTGGGAGCAAGTTTCCGCAAAGGCTTTATTGCTATGTTGGATTTTTAAGCGATCAATCATAACGCTTTACAGAGTTTTTACCCTCAAAACGACATAAAAAAAAATAAAATGGGAAATTGTTCCCATAGGCGAAAACGCAAAGTTTTGGCTCATTGCTGAGAAGAAGGGTCACAACTAAGCGAAAGATATCCTAGGCACCTAATGAACCAGGCCCCACGCTGGGCGCCACTGTAACGCGGCTAAAGTTACCACAGGCGTAACCCTAGACGTTAACCTGCTCTTTTCCCTCGGTATCGTCAGAAAACTGAAAGAATCGTTTATAGGGCGCGAGTTGTTCTTATTTTCCGTCGGAAACAACAAACCGGAAAACTCACTATGGACTAATCTGTCTAAACTCTCGCAAGAACCTCAAAAAACGTCACTTAAACGAACTTAAAACTACCCACGGGAAAGACGGCGGGTTGCCCGCGCTGCTCAGGGAATGTGGTTCATTGAGGCTCGCATCGGCACAAAAAAAACTACACAACCACTATTTTATGCTGAAATGTATCTGGTCATATTCTAACCTCATTGGTTACACCCAAAAAAATGATAGGGCAAAGAATTAACATAAAAAAGAAACATAATTCATTAGGAAACGTAAGGCGCAGTACGCGCAGAGACCCTAAAGAATTAACTTAATGATACATTTGGTCACTAACTATAAAAATCCATTAGTAACAACCTTTTCTCAAAAACGACGAACTCAGATAATAACTCTTCTTGATAACGGGACTAGCTAACTCTCAAGGTTATACATAACATCTAGTTCCCTATCCTCTACCTCAAAATTAAACTAAACTTATCGTCGTAAAATTCTTAGTACTACTTTGGCGTAAAACGCAGAGGATTTGGCAAAACTGCAGACCTAATAATTAGTCTTAAAATTACCTAACGCCCCTAAAATGCACTATCTCAAGTGAACCACACAGCTGATAGGTAAAAGATAGTGAAAATTTACTAAATTTACTGAATTGTTACTCATCGGAATTTCGACAGCTATCGTGAACGTAGGACCGCTTTCACCTTAATAACTGAAACAAGTCGATAATCCTATACGACTTTATATGGCGTCGAAACGCAATTGTTCTAACGAGGTTTTTAGGTTATGTAATACGGAACACGTGGTAAGCGAACACGACGAAGGTGGCTGACGACAGCATAGGTGCATGACCTTGGCGAATATTCGCATTGAAACCATCCATATGAAAATACCAAAACAAAACGAGAATAACTCCCACTTATTCGCATGACACGTAGGTACTCGAAAAATAACCCTACATAATTCCTCTACTCCAACTATAATCGCCTCCCATATTAATTTTAAATCGAGAGACACGCGGTCTCTAATAATTATGATTTCTGGATAGGCGTTTCCGCAATAAAAATAAGTGGCAAAACATTAACTGTGATTTTGGCATTATTTAGGCTCTACTGCACAGAGAAAATGTTGGGGTTATTTGGCGGGAAACTCCCAATAACAGGATGTAAAGCATTATGATAGTTTTCCCGTTATTTAGGCTCTACCGCACAGAGCAGGTTTTGGGGTTATTTGTTGGGAAACTCCCAATAAAAATGTTGTAAAGTATTCCTGTAATTTTGGTGCAAAACTCCCCATAAAATGATGAGTAGAACCCCGGTTATCCGGCCCTCCGCGTTATCGGGGCTACGGAATGGATTCGGATAATGCGGAAAAATTCGGATAAAACGGAAGGAGACGAATATGCCTGTCACAACATGTTTTTTGCGGGAGTATGCTTGTTTTTCGCGTTTTTCTTTTGTCTCGGACTCCAAATTGAAAGTTCGACTTTAACAATCAATGAGAGAACATCGCCATGTCGCAAAAAAGGAAAAAAACCGTAGTAAGGCTAGAAAAAAAGTGGAAGCATTAAGAAGGTTGGATAAAGGAGAGATTATTCGACATGTCGCGGCTGATTATGATGTTGGAGAATCGACAGTGAGCGATTGGCGAAAAAATCGATCGATTCTAGAACAATTTTTGTCGAAGTCTGGTGATGCAGGGTCAAGTCGTAAAACAATGAAGTGCGTGGAGTTTGATAAAATTGATAAGGGTTTATTCCTCTGGTGCACCCAAATGAGAAGAAAGGGCCTGCCGGTATCAGGTACGTACGATTGTTTTTCATTAGACCTTTATCGTCAAATCGAAGATTGATGGAAAATTTGACGAAGTTTGACATATAAATTTTCTGAAATTTTTTTTTCTCTCTCTCTCTCTTTCGGGACCCATTTACAAGCAAAAGCTATGGTGCTTGCAAAACAATTCCCTGATGAATGCGAGATTTCCACAGCAAGTACCGGATGGCTGAACCGGTGGGAAAAAAGAGACGGTATTCGCCAGTTTAAAATCTGCGGGGAAAGAATGTCAGCTGATGAGGATGGATTAACGAAATTTAAAAAAGAATTTGAGAAACTTGTCACTGAAGAAAAATACTCGCGAGCTCAAATCTATAACTGTGACGAAACAGGTCTAAATTTTAGAATGATGCCCTCTAAGAGACTAACAGCACGAGAAGAGGCCTTAGCGCCAGGATACAAGACGAATAATGACAGGGTTACCATTTTAGCATGCAGTAACGCCTCTGGAACACCCAAACTTCCGCTAATGTATATCGGAAAATCAGCGAAACCCAGAGCAATTAAGCACATCAAAGCTGAGGCTTTACCAGTGTACTACGGACATCAAAAAAATGCGTGGATGAGTCGTGAATTATTTGAACAATGGGTTTCCAAACAATTTGTATTTTCGGTTGAGGTTTTTAAAAGAAAAGGGTCTCCCGAGAAAAGCCATTCTGTTAGTTGACAATGCTCCATCGCATCCAAATGAATCCATTCTCAGAAGTGAAGACATCAATTTTTTCCACCAAACGTGATTTCTATTGGACAATCAATGGACCAAGGAGTACTCGGAACACTCAAACGTCATTATCGACGTTTTTTGCTACAAGCAATTCTGAAGAAAAGTACTACCGGAAGTAGCTTTAAGGAGTGTTTCCTGGCGGTTAATATGAAAAGTGTCATTTACTGGTCAGCACAAGCTTGGGATGCTGTCACTAGTTGCAATCTCGAGAGATCATGGGCAAAAATGTTATCTTCAACAAATGAAACAGTCGATGCTGCAGATAATATACATTTGTACAGCTTTATCACGCAAATTCCTGGTTGCGAGGACGTCAATCAAAACGATGTTGATGAATGGGTTGGTGGTGATGATCGCGAAGAAGAATTGACTGACGATGAGATCGCCCATCTCGTGAATTTTGAAGAAGAAATTGGGGAGGACGTAGAAGATGAAGAACCTAGAGAATCGCCGCGAGTCAGCGAAGAACAAGGACTAAATGGGCTTGAATTAGTCCTTAAGTAAGTTGAGGAGCTGCCAGGAAGCACGGCAAGTGATCTCCTCTTAATCAAGCGATGGCGAGATGTTACAGATAAGAAGCGAATAAGCAATTTGAGGCAGAGGTCAATTACAGATTTTCTTAAACCTCATCAGTAACCTGCACTTTATATTCACCTATGTTTTGTATACCAAATATTAGACTATGTCAATACATTTCCTATTTTGTATACCTCTACGACTGAATTTGATTTCACCTTTCAAAATATGTAGAAAACAATTTAAATTTTTTAAATCCTTTATGTCTTCCGTATTTTCGATTATCCCAGGCACCCCTTCCCCACATTACCTCGGATAAACGGGGCTCTACTGTAAAACATTCTGATAGCTTTGGCTTTATTTAGGCTCTACCGCACAGAGCACGTTTTGGGGTTATTTGTCAGGAAGTTCCTAATAAAATATTGTAGAACATCAGTGTACTTTTGGTGGAAAACTCGTAATAAAATGATATAAAAGACTACTATAGTTTTGGCGTTATTTAAGCTCTACCGCACAGAGCAGGTTTTTTGGTTACTGTAATTTTGGTGAAAAACTCCCAATTAAATGCTGTAGACTATTATTATAATTTTGGCGCTATGTAAGTTCTACCGCACAGAGCAGGTTTTGGAGTTATTTGGCAGAAAACTCACAATGAGACGTGGTAAATCGTTAGCTGCAATTTTGGCATTGTTTGAGCTCTAGTGCACCGAGCATGTTTCCACAATTATAAAAACTATTCGGGCACAATGAGATGGGAGTCGTGTAGTTTTTAGCCCAGAAAATTAATGGAAAAGGCAAATAATAGGCAGCCTCAAATGCCGGCGCGTGGCACAATGATATGTTTGGTATTTCTCTACCTAAAAACCTCGCGAAACTTTACAATCGGTACTTTGATTCCCGCTTAATTGTCGAATCGGGGGATTTCGGCTTAATTAACGCCGTATTACTTCTTTTCTTATCGCTGATTGGAGCTTACAGTCGTGTATCTAGCTCGGTTGCCCCGAACAGAATCGCAAATGTCTCCTCGTGCTTAGTCGGAAGGGAAATGTGTACGCCAACGCTACGCACTCGACGGCGGGGACTGGGGCGCGGCATACAGGTGGTTACCGAACTATTTTTGAATAGTAATTATTAAAGTTAAATAAAACAACGGAAAAGTAACCTTAATTAATTACTCGCGAGTTATATTGTCACACTTTGGATAACAACTTAGTCATATTCTCTCCTCGCGGCGGTATCCTCGAGATTTCGGATCCAACTCAAACAAAACCGAATATCGTAAAACGAACTAAACCATATATTTTATTTTTAATTACGCGCCCTTTGCCAATCCACGTGAGAGCCATGGCCGTTATGGGTCTCGTGGCCTTCCCCCGAAAACCATAACAAAAACCGTTTTTTCCGAAATCTCCTTTTTTTTCTTATGGTTGGCAGTATCGCAAGTGCTCCTACCCTATCCACGGAGTATCCATAACCGGGAAATTCAAAAATTACCGTGCAGCTCGGTACTTTTGAGGCTCTTTACACGGGAATTTCATGGACAGTACACAACTAACTCGTCTGGCCCTACAAGGGTATTATTTAAGGCAGGACTATTGACTCAGTAACCTCTAATACTTATAGCTAAACATATCTCCTTAACTACACTTAGTCCTAACCCTAATGACTCGACTTGTCTCATTTGTATCTTTTTGCTTCCCTCTCTGCGTACTCACGCTCCACCTTATAGAGGGCCTTCGAATTCCGCGGCGAGCGAAGGGATTCCTCCAGAATTCCGTACACGATTTAGGAGTGATTACAATAACTTCTCGGAAAATCGGGAAGTTAGAAATTCAGATATGGAGTTATATATAGTGTGGTACAATTTTTACTAATCTATACTAGAATTCGCCTCCTCCTCCTGTTTCAGAATCATTCGGATTCTCGGGCAGAATGATTTGTTTCAAAAAATTTTAGTTCCATACATTTTTCATATTTTCTGACTCTAAAATTAAATCTTGAATTTTAAAACTGAGTCTTAAAATTATTTCTACGGGTACTTGAATATGAAATGAACAAATATGAATATGTCAAGTGCCTAAATCTGTGAACTTGATGGGCTCAGGTAAACCCCTCAAGTACGGCACCCGTAGCGCGCGATGTGTCCGCATCGGCCGGCGGCCTCCCGTCGACTCGAATGCGCTCTTCAATGCATGATAAGTTTTATACATAACAGCAGAAAATTATGAAGTAAAATTTAATGATGATCTTGACCCTTCAGCGAAAAGTCGTTTAAAGTACGGTATTTTTGTCCTCATATTGTTCTAAAATTGAATATTCCAACTGGTCATCCAGATCAGTGATTGTCAGAATTATATCAGTGATTCAGTCAGATTATATCAATAATAAATCAGTGATTCATTAAATCCAATTTTGAGTCACGTCATCTGATAGAGGGACTTGCAAAGTATTCTTGGTAAAAACTTCAGAATTTTTTATGAAAATTTTCTTGATAAACGAGAGGATTGAATGCATCCGACATGAAATTTATTTTTTCCGTAATGTTGATATATTAGAAAAACATATAAAAAATTATTTGAAAAAAAAATTGAAGTGCATTGTATTGACATTGTAAAGTAACTCATGTACTTTATGGGATAATTTTCAAAATTCCGATATCTATCATAGTAAGGGCAAAATTAATCTTTATGAATCACGGGAAGGGTCTATATAACATATACACCCCGGCCGATAGGACAAGCTCTGGTTCGGGGTCTATATGTGGTATAGACCCCATAGTTGAGGGGTTAAGGTATTCGGTAAAGTCGCGGTATGCATGGCCTAAATGAACAGAGGACTTAATTAAGACGGTGAACGGGCTTGAATTGAAAATATACTGCCATCAAATGAAGGTTTGATTTTCCCAAATTCGTTTACATGACGTAGTTAATCCATTCAAAGTCCCAGTTTCAAGTAATAAACGCCGTCATATACACCACTCCGATCTTTGAATTGAAAGCCCATAGGATAGTCAAATTAAGTTCGTAGGATACAAAATGGTTTCTCCGAACGTTCCCGCTATACTGGCAATAAGTTTGTTACTCCATGCCTGACATTTTCATACGGTATTGCGAGTATGCGGTGCGAAATATCATTGCAACTTCAAGAAAAAAATCCGCACCTCATTTGGGATCAGGATTAAAATACGTCTGTAAAATTCCCGCAACCGTAAGATATTTATTACGAATTTATGCGCTCGAAATTTCAACAATTCCCATTTTTAACGAATATTTATATTTATATTCGCATACATCTTCGGCAAGACATATTTGGGAATGTATATGTATGTCAACACGAAAAGGGTCCACTTTGTCGCATCTAGTATCAGAGCTTCGGAGGTGCTCTCCTACTTGAACTAATGATCAATGGTTTTTCCCTTTGTCGAATGTGTTTTTCACATTTTCAAAACCATTCTGGTATCTATAATTCCAACACTGGCAGAGTGGTTATATATTAATTTAATTACTTCTGAATACTTTCAATTAATTCTTTATCCCCACCTTTTGATGAGTGGTATGCGATTTGATGTTTTAATAATTGAAAGAACAATTGGTTTTGTTAGTGCTGATATAGATATATCAGTACTAACGAATACAGCATATAGATACATTAATGTTTTATATTAATCCCTGAACTTTCGCATATAAGTCGGAAGCAGGTTGAAGGACGTTTGAAGAAAGATCCATAAAATTCGTATAATCAGAATAAAAATTCACGGGATATTCGAAAACAAATTTCACAATATTATATAATTGTCAATTTGCAATGTTTCGATTTATTTTAAATCTTCATCAGGCTCTGAAACAAAAATACACAAAAACCAAAAATTAGAATCAGTCGAACACATAACCTCGAACTGACACATAATATATAAAAAAAACTAATGATAAATGTATCTGTACATTGGAACAAATCCATAACAACAATACAAAAATATTGGAACTGAGCAGCTTTGATTGGTACCAAAAACCAACAAGTTCGGACAGATTACTGAATTATCAGTCTAATCATCTAATGAGCCAGAAAATTGGGGTGGTGTTAGGACTACTCCATAGAGCAGTCAATTTAAGCCACGAGGATTTTCACGAGAATAACATCAACAGAGTGAAAAACACCCTTCTGAAGAACGGATACCCTGAGAAGTTCATCATGAATTACGTGAGGAACTTTATGAGTCGCCGAGCTTCGCAGGAGTTGGCTGAATTATCCCAAAAGATACGGTGCAGATTCCCATTAATACAAGGCGTGTCCCAACGAGTGAACCAATGTCTAAAAAACACAGACTCGAAACTTGTTTTCTACAACCTACGGAAAGTTGGAGATCTGTATTCTCAGTTGAAGGATGAGGTTCCCCTGCTACAACGATCAGAGTTAATTTATAAGATCCCTTGTCTTAGATCAAAGTCATACGTGGGTCAAACCAAACGCAGGTTAAGAACACGTGTGACAGAGGACAAATATGACTGTGCACCTAAATATGAAAATAAAAAATCGAAAATAGCACTTAGTGCACACCATTTTGAGTTTTCACATGATTTCCAATTTGACCAAGGATCTATCCTAGATACAGAGCCAAATTGGGAAAAACGTAACATCTCCGAAATGGTGCATATTTGCTTGAATAATACAGTCAATCAACGTGAAGATACCCAAGGTTTGAGCAGAATGTACAACGGGTTGCTCAAGTGGAAAAATAAGAAGAAAAAATCATATGAACAAAAGTTCGCCACGCAATATTGGAAATTCGAGTTTTGGATGTTCATAAATTCGCGTGAGTTTATTCTCATCGGAATTGGTCGATATCCAGGTGAATCGATATTACCATGTGTCGATATAGTATCGATATCATGGATTATCAATTTTCTACATTATCGATTTCTTTTTGATGGCAGGCTGGATTATCGATTTCCAAAGTTTTTCATTGTTGGTTATGAGTTAGATCTGTATAGGTATTTAGCTGCTCAGTTCCAATATTTTTGTATTGTTGTTATGGATTTGTTCCAATGTACAGATACATTTATCATTAGTAGAGACAAGATACTATAAGACGTCAAGGTAAATCAGTGCAATATGTTTATTTTTTTGCGAAAAAATGGTTTTTTTCATATATTATGTGTCAGTTCGAGGTTATGTGTTCGACTGATTCTAATTTTTGGTTTTTGTGTATTTTTCTTTCAGATCTTGATGAAGATTTAAAATAAATCGAAACGTTGCAAATTGACAATTATATAGTATTGTGAAATTTGTTCTCCAATATCCCGTGAATTGTTATTCTGATTTTGAACCATGGAAATGAACGCTGGATTGTTGTTTAAATTCATATAATTTTAAAGACATAAAAATTGTCACATAAATGGGGTATAATCTATATCTAATGAAAATGCATCATTCTTTTATGGGCCTTTGTAGTTTGAAATTTAAATGAGTTAATTTCACATTGGAAAATGGGATACACTTTTGAAAGTTGAGATTTGAAATTTGACAATTGTATACCGTTCACTTGTGCACCAGATACTTATAATTGAAAAAAAGCCTGTGCACTCATCTTTCGAGTTAGACCTCTAATTTTGTTTTCTGAAAACTTACCATGAATGTCTGCGCCGGATGAAGGAAACAGCATGGGGCCTCCACGAATTATTCATGGTTTTTGAAAGATGATTCTTTTCAATGAGATAAAGACATTCTATGAAAATTTGCGAGTATAGATAATTTTTCAAACAGCCGATCGTTTACCGATACTCCTTAAAGAACGTACACTTGCCAATTTTGAAAAATTTAGCGCGAATGTGCTCAAATTGAGAAATCCAATTTGATACGCGGGTAATTCTGTTCCCGACAGGCGTACCTCGGATTATTAGTATTGCCGGTTGAGATGTGATGACACAATTATTACGACAATGTTTTCGGCCATTTTGAGGGAATTATTAAAACGCTACTTGCTACTTTCTTCATAAAATGTATTCAGCATCGAGTGGCATAAAGATGTTTCGATTGTGGTTTGCGGGACCTGGGTGACAGAATTTATTCGAGAGATCTCATTTTTACCCCATGCATACATAGGCGCACACGCACACGATACTGCTTTCGGTCCATGCCTCAGCATCAACTCAATCCTATTATACTATTATAAAAAAGACAATGTCAGAATCTCGAAATATCTTGAAGTCTGTCACGCTGCAATTAGCGCGCAACCGCTCCGTTGACAGTGTCGTCTCTATTTTTCTGTGTCCTTCTATATAATTGAGAGCTTCGCCCACGAAAATAAATCGATTATTGAAATTAAGCTCGAAAGAAGACAAGGAACGACATGTGGCCGCGTAGCGGCCACCGCATGAACTAGTAAATATAAAGAATAGTGGTGTGAGCATGTGTGTGCCTCATGCGGGACACAAGTGAAACTTCCCGATTTGGTATTTCAGCACAGCGTATTAAATTTATTCTTCTCGATTAGAATATTTGTACATTCAAAAATCACTGGACATATTTATGACTTAAGAGGTGCGCAGGAGAGGACTAGGCTTGTTATAGAGAATTTGAGAACTCCTTAAAATAAACCAGATGTTGAAATTCGGAGAAGGACTATGTCCTCTACTGCAATAAAACCCTTGCTTTCTGTACTAGCCTGTGAGGGTTTTTCACTTAGGTATAGCGTAAGTCCTAGGACAGTTTTTATCGGGTTAAGTTGTTCCTTCCTCATGCGAATAAAGATAGTATTCGAAACTATTCTATTTCTCGACTCAGTTATTTATTTATTCGCACCCATATCCCAATATTCTCCAATCGGCCCCGGTTAATCGGTGTAACCCCCTATTAATGTGATCATGAAAATTTGCAGATTTGAGAATTCTAAATTGACTCATTTATGCAGCAGATAATTATGAATACTTGAGTAGACATATGGTGAGCATGAGGAAGAGTGTGGCATGAGGATGAGTGGGAGTCAGACGTCAATAGGGGTGCGGCCGAAATAAAAACGATAACTTCAATATCTTACCCAGTGGAACAGTATAAACAATTGCAATTGTTTATACCATTGCATATACTGCATGGATGCCATTGAAAGAGGAATCCGCTCGATTCTGTACGGACATGCTTTGATTGAGACCTTCATCGCAGCGCTGGGTTCATTCACACATACACACATCCAGACATTTTGTTTAAAATAGTTTACGAATGGTGGAAAAACCTTCAAACGTGAATACCCGATGAAAAGAAAAATTTTGATTTTCGGGGGCATTAACTAGTGGGATAAAAGTGTGTGATTCCCGATCGAGATACGCGGCAGCGGATCGGCCAAGTAACCATTTTTTACCCATTGGTCCATTCCCTTTTGTCTTCTCATCTCAGTCTCAGCCGGCCGAGAGCTGCTGCGTATCTATACGCTTCTCAACTACCCCCACCACTACGCCTTGATAAAAAGATCCAATTTAAAATGAATCGGCATTAATTACGCGGGAAAGAACGTCACTTTTATCATAAAAAGCGCATATGGCCGTTACACTCCTGTGTTTACTTTATCTTTTGGATGTTTTTTAACGTAGATACATTCCACTCAATTTTTCGTATTTACATTTTTCGCAATTCACATTTTCTCCTGTCAATCAGAATTAAGTTTGCAAGTTGCCTGTAACCTGAAGTTGGCAATGAGGTAATCCGCGAGTCTATGCTGAACGAGGAGTGGGGGTAAGGCCACGTGGGCCAACTGACAGAGGCCGAAATCGGAAAATGCGCTCCAGTGACTGAGGTTAGCTGTCAAAATCAACTCAAAATTTTGAGTTTGATGCGTTAAACAATAAATACCATATTGACGTTCGAATCCGAGATAACGTTGGACCATTTTTACATATCTATTCAATGGAATATACGCGCGGAAGGAGGGAGAGGGAATCATGATTAGTTAATTTACAATTTGAATTGTTATCTAAAGTGATGGTGGCCTTTTTGAATGTGGCAAAAGTTGGAAAAAATGGGTGGACCTTCAAAAGACCATTCTAATAATTAATAATTGCACTTGACCATAGTTTGTTTTTAGCAACAATTTTGTTGAAAATGTTGTTAGTTCTGATGATTTTTCGATAACCCGGGTGGTCGGGAGCGGAACGACATGTTTGGATTTTATGAATTAAAACGCACTGAATTTAAGGCCTGAGCCAGTCAAATTTAATATAAATCAATGCGCGTTAATTTACAAAGGTTTGATGAGTCTTGTCGAGTTGCGATATAGTCTTTACTACTTCCATAAAAGTCACTGATAATTTACGGAGATGAATTACAAAGATGATTTACTATGATTGAAAATCCGCGATGAAAAAACACTGACTCGAATTAATAATACGAGAAAATAATAGTAAGTTTAATACGCGCACTATTAATCGAGAAGATGAAGATCGATGAACCACAATGAAAACTATTGACGTCTATTCGTTGAGAATGCCGATGGATAACTGAGCAATTTCCAAAAAAAAGGGAGAGGGTATGTAGCCATCCTCGGCTGCCCTCGGGAATCTTCGGTAGGCCCGACATGTGGCCCAATACATGCGGGATAGGTCAGGGGGAAATGTGATGACCTTGAGGATTTTATACAAATTTTTTTTAGCGATAATAATATTTTACTATTGTTCACCATTAAATTCTCTACACAACTGATTTTTACAGATTTTTTGCATCAATTCCCCCCGACAATCATAGGTTTTTTTTTTCATAATTTGTTTCTGCCAATACTAAGCATACCAAGGTTTCATAAATAACGTACCACTGTTCACCATAGAAAAAGAAAGCGATACCAATATGATTGTTTTAATTATCTTCCACACCCCCACTAACTATGGTGAAGCATATAGCATGCATTCGTATTGAAAAATATATTCCAATATGGGAAAATCGCCTATTCGAGTTATTTTTTTTTAAAGTAGTAAAATCAAGAACAAAAAACAAAATGAATTTTGTTTAAAAAACGGCAAGCAACCATTTTATTGTGTTGCTGATTATCTCTCTGGTATCTGAAAAAAATAATGAAATAGAAAAGAAGCGCCAAGTGAAATATACTTATGAGCAGAAAAATTAGCACAGGCAAGACCAAGATACTTGGCGCGGCCATTTTTGGCTCATCAATGATCACTGCTGAGTATCACTTAATAATAGCGAGCAAACAGAGAGTCTAGCTATACAAATTATAATAAGAATCTCACTCAGTATTAGTACCTACTCGATGAGCGAGTCGTCGTCTTCATGTTGGTCCGTTCTGCCAACCGCACCAAGTATCTTGGTCTTGCCTGTCCTAATTTTTCTGCTCATAAGTATATTTCACTTGGCGCTTCTTTTATATTTCATTATTGTTTTCAGATACCAGAGAGATAATCAGCAACACAATAAAATGGTTACTTGGCGTTTTTTAAACAACATTCATTATGTTTTTTTTCTACATTTGTAACTTCTGTTCGGAACAACTTTCATTCAACACCTCACTTCGTATTTCCAATTATTGTCGTGATAGAGCGACATAAACCATTCAATTTGTTAATAACAATTAACTATGTGTGTTGGCAAAAAAAGTCATGAAACATCAAATGTGCATTTTCATCTGTGGAACGACTTTCATTGGACACTTTAATCCGTATCTCGAATTATCCTCACGATCGAGCGATATAAGCAATATCCCAGGTGCAAATTGACGATTGGGTCAAGCTTGATCGAAGCTTGGACCAGGGTTTACCACGCTTGGTACAATCTTGGCACCCAAGCTTGGGTCAACCTTGGTGCAGAATGGTTTTGTAACACATCGGCCAAGCCTGGATTCCAAGCCTCATTCCAAGATAGGCCAGCAAAAAGAAAGCTAGGTCCAAGCTTGGAAAATAAGCACGGCCCAAGCTCGGCAACTAAGCTCCGCCTAAACTCGGAAACTAAGCTCCGCCCAAACTCGGAAAGAAAGTTCGACCGAAACTCTGAGAGAAAGGTCCGCTCAAGCTTGGAAAGCAAACTCAGTAAACTCAGCAAACTCAGAAATTTGCATTTTCGTGTACACCGTTCAGCTTTAAATTCGCTCATCCACGTAGAATTCGCGATATTCAACATCTTAGGTTTATTCGGTGCATTCGTAATTGAATTTCACATTGAAGTAGGGGTCCTCCCGAAAATCACTCATCCTAAAACACTATTTATCAGTCAGTATTTTTAGGTTAGAGACCTCAGAAGATTTCACACTTAAGACTTTTTCATCCGGTACATGATTATAATTATGAAAACGATTGAAATTTCGTACTTGAATGACAACACTTTTTACACATTTTTACTTACGTTAAAAACAATTCACCGAAATTCAGTACGAGTTTAACTCGTGTATAATAACCCTTGAATACACAATGTAATCTGTGATGCAACGTCAATAGCTTGCAAATGGCGGCCAAACGCGCGAGAAATATGTGTGTGACTGTGTGTACCTTCTACGGGAGAGTGTGCCATGGCGTACCCCTCCTTGCGCGATTGGAAAGCCACTCAATCCCCTCCATAGCCTGATCAAGTGTGCCTGCTGGTTGGCCGCACTGAGATGGACCGGAGTGGGGTAAAGGGGTATTGCACTACCAAGCTTGGGCTTACCTAGGTAACCTATGCACAGCCAGCACGGTTAAACGTTCTGAGTTCAAGGGTGAAAACCAAGATTGGACCGTGCTTGGACCAGCCCTGGACTTCAGGCTTGGCTTCGAATGGTACCACCAAGCTTGGTAACCTATGCTCACCTTGGTAACCTATGTCCGGCCAAGCTTGGCTAAGCATTCTGAGGTTAAACTTGGAAACTAAGCTTGGAGCATGCTGGACGCAGGCTTGGATTCCAAGGTTGGAATCGCCTGGTATCCCCAAGCTTGGATTTACCTAGGCGTATCGGTGGGATCGAGGTTGTTCCGAGCTAGGCATACCAAGGCTAGGCATCTCTTCTACTAAGCTGGGCCCCATTATCAAGGCTTAGCTCTTCCCGCCTGGGAATCGATTTTGTTAATGACAATTAACTATGGGTGTTAGCAAAAAAAAGTGCTAAAACATCAAATGTGTATTTTTACATGTGGAACGACTTTCATTGAATACTTTGTTTCGTATCACCAATCGTTGTTGCTATAAAAGAGTGATCTAAACAATTGAACTTCTTAATAACAATTAACTATCGGTGTTCGCAAAACAAGTTATAGAACATGAAATATGTATTTTTGTGTGTGGAACAACTTTTATTGACTAATTTGTTTCATATTTTTAACCGATCTCACGACCTTTAAGCGTTCGGACCCAAAACAATAACTTCGCTCAAGATCGGGAAGTTAAAAATAGTGTGGGTAAGGCAGTATAAGCCGTGAGGTTCACAACGAAAACTTGCAGATTTCAGAATTTTGAACTATCTCATTTATCAAGCCGATAATTATGAAAATTTGAGTAGACGCATAGTGCGTGTGAGGATAAGACTTATGCTGTTAGTGGAGTGGAAGAGGGACGTCAATAGGGGCGCGACCGCTCGGGAATTAAACCCGTGACACCTCCTGGACTATGTCAATTGTGGAAAAAGTCATCATAAATTAAGTGCGCATTTCTGCTTACAGAGGAACGTCTCTTTAACACTTTGTGCCGTATCTCTCACCGTTTTTTGAATCGAGTGTTGTGAATAATTCAATGGTTTATAATAACAAAACTGCTCGGTCAATTTCAATCAAAAACCAATCCAATCTAAGCTCCTTGAAGACGGTCCGATCACGAACTCAATGACGAACAGATCGTTCGATCCGTTCGTGAGAAATGGTTGACCAAAAATTTAGGTTGCACATACACAAACGTATACACACTCACATACACATTTGCTCAGAATCTTCCATAACTTCATTTGTTCATGAGAAATCGTTGCGCAAAATTTTGTACACATACATACACACACACACCCAGACGCCAAGTCAGAATTTGATGGGGATCATTTTGGTATACTTAAAACCCTAGTTAGATAATCAAATAACAAATTTGGTTTTTGGGGGCATTACAATAACTTCCCGAAAAATCGGGAAGTTAAAAAAAATCCATTTAAGGGTCATTACAATAACTTCCCGGAAAGTCGGTAAGTTAAAAATAAAAATAAATCAAATCTTATAGAGGCTTTTCATTCTCAAATTCGATCAGTACCACCGTTTGACCGTCCTTAAGGCATTCACTATATTAAAGAAATAGTATTAAATAAAGTGGTACAAATCATTGTCTTCTCGACATAAATAAATTGAAGGACTTAGTGAAGAAAAGTGTCCCTCAAAAATTGCTCAGATAATATGGAAATTTTAGTGAACGCCTCATTACGCGACCACAGACGGTTTAAAAATACTCTCGAAACCAAAAACAAACTTAAATGTAACGGTTAGAAAAAATGAAATTTTTTTTTAATAAAATTTTTATCAAACAGAAACCTGTTCGCCATTTGAGACTCATTTGTTTCGTCAAGGAGTTTCACCAACTTACCCAATTATCTTGTATTTCTCCGTACTCCGTATTTCTGGGAATTGAACTTTATTATTTACGCTCGCTGTGACACAACGTCGTTCAAAGTTTCTCCAGCAAAACAAAATCCTCATTTTTTAGTGCTCATTCATTCTGAGCGTTATTGCCCGTGACAACAACGTTCGAGTTACCTCGCCAACTTTTCTACCAGAGCTTGCAGCAGAGCCCCATTATGATACTTTACAAACTCGCGGCTCGCGTTTAACCTGTCCCTGAGGTACAAAAAGTGTGGAAGACGCAGCTCCCCCCTCCCCTTCACCCCCAGCAGCCTATGGAAATTAGAACAAATGCTATGTCCCACCGATTTACATTGGGGAATATCAATCAAGTTTCGGTACTTTCACGGCCCTTATTGGCCTGAGGCTCAGTTGATAACGAGTGGTGTGAGCATGTGTGTGCCCCATTCGGGGCACAAACAAAACTTCTGGATTTGATATTTCAGCACAGCGTATTAAATTTATTAACTTCCCGACTTTTCGGGAAGTTATTGTAATGCCCCGCAATCCAAACTTGTTGTTTCATCATGTGACTAGGGCTTTCAATGTACCAAAATGATCCCCGACAAATTCTGAGTTGGGGTCTGTGCGTGTTCAGGCGTGTATATATGTATGTGTACAAAATTTTGCGCAATGGATTTGCACGAACGAATGAAGTTATGAAAGTTATCAAGGTCGCGTTTGCGGCGTTTCCACATAACTTAGAGCTGATTAGATTTCGGATGAAATTGGTACAGTATATATATATATTGCGATTAACAATTTCAATTGTTTATAAGGTTCTAGTGCATAAGCTACCAGAGCAAAATTCATATAAGAAAAGTTGTTCCCCATATAAAAGTATGTATTTTATATACTATGACTTTTTTGATAATTTGCATCATTGAGAAAATATAGTCGTTTCAACACCTATGTATGTCATAAGTGAACAAATCAACCCAGCGCTGTCATTGCGGTCCCAATCGAAACCCTTGCATGCAAAATCGAGCGGATTATCTTTTGAATGGCATCCGTGCAGTATATGCAATCTTATCAATAATGGCGATTGTTTAGACTCTTCCACTGGCTACAATAGTAAAGTTATCGGAAAACTAATCTAGAGTAAATTATTGCTCGTACGAAAATACATTTCTCAATAATTTGCATAATTAACGCGATATGGCCGTCTCAACAATTATGTATGCAATACGTGAATGAATGAACCCAGTGCTGTCATAAATGTCCCAATCGAAGCACTTCCGTGGAGAATCGAGCAGGATAAATTTTGGATGGCATTCGTGCAGTATATGCAATATTGTTAACAATTGCAATTGTTTATACAGTTTCACTGCGTAAAATATTAACACCGGGTCGATTATTGGTCGACTAGAATTTAATTTTCCCCCAAACCAACTCACGATCCAGCGAAAACGAAGTCCATTGTCCAAAAAAAATAAAACTAGTGGTGTGCAAATGTGTGTGCCCCATACGGGGCCCAAACAAAACTCCCCGATTTGGTATTTCAGCACAGCATAAGAACGCAACCATGCGTTGAAATTGCTCAGACGACCATACCTCCTTAATTATGGAAATTCCGGAAAAAGTCATTACACATAAAAAGTGTATTTTCAAATAAGGAATAATTCTCTTTGCAGAAGTTTCCCGATAACTTTAATATTTTACCCGGTGGAACAGTATAAACAATTGCAGTTGTTAATAACATTGCATATACTGCACAAATGCCATCCAAAATGTAATCCGCTCGACTCATTTGTGAGTTCAAGTACAATTCTACAAGTACAATTTCACAACATTCAAGTGTGCCCCGTATGGGATTCTTTTTTCGCCGCGAACAGCTTTGCCATGATAATGAAGTAGTATATTTCCAAACTGTCATTCTGGGGATTTTTTTTTTAATTTCAAATACCATGGTGGGTATAGTATCTGAACGTCTAAGAATTTTCCGCCGGGAAAAGGCGTTTATTTCTCAACCATCATCGAAAACATGTAATAAAATGGATCCTAACTAAGTATTAGTATATTAGCAATCAGCAGAAATAAGAAAGGTAGCGAAATTAGCTGAGTGAATAAATATCGAATTTTATTAATTGAGTGTCTGAGGGTATAGTATATGAACGCCGAAGGGGTAGTATCTGAACGACAGAGGGGGTAATATATGTACGAACTCTCGTAGTGCAAAACTATTGATGCAAAATTGTATTTTTAAACATTTATTTATCAAAATTTTATTAAGTAAACGACATAGATTTTTTTGCAAAACCTAATATAAATATTTGCCATTAACTTTTTTATTTAGATTTCTTAGATAAACGTTTCTTTGGTGGACTTTTTGACTTCCTCCGTGCCTCGGAATCTTCCAAATTTTCTTTCTTTATCTCTTTGGAAATCATTGGCCGTTGTTGTTTTACTATTTCCTTTAAGTTTTTCCTCTTTCTCCCCCTTTTTAACAAAACTGTCGAACTTTTCTGCTTTACCTTCATTTTCATTGAATAGTGTTGACCTCGGGATACCGAATTGCTCACTCACTGCTTTGTACGACCGACCTGTGCTGATCTGCTCCAATGCATTTTGCAGATCCTCTTCTATATATCTTCTCTTGATAGCTGTTTTAATTTTCCCCCTAAAATAGATAATTTATATGTTTATACAGGAATTCCAATTGACGGAATAACAAATAAAAAAGTTTTGTGCTACTTATGCGTGGATTAATTAATTTATTTATCTTATTAATCTATTACATTAATTTATTTTATTTTTTTTCTAAATAAATTGCAGTGCATGTAAAACGAGGTCAGAGCACGTGTTCATCAACTATCCCCCCTGCTATTTTAGGGGAGATAGTACACTGGAACGCGCAATTTCTTCGAGTGATGAGACTTTAAGAAGGGTTTGAGGGTTTACAAACTCATGTTACTTAGTTATCTTCACGATTAATTACATAGCACTAGTTACTCACATTTTCCCGCTTTACCACAATACACTTCCGAAGTCACTCTAATCCATTTGCTTAAGAAACCGTCACTCGTGGCGCTGCGGGAGCATTGACCACCGAAAAAAATTGATTTTAAATATCAATCGACCTTGCAGAAAGTAAAAAAGGCTATGAATCTGCATATAAAACCTTTTTTTTCTATGAGCAATTAGTAGTGACCGTTTGAAGAGAAATAATCGGCATAAATAGCGAATTAACGAGGAAAACACGTTCCGCGTTCATCTACTGAACCCCGTCCCGATACTATACCCACCACGGCATTCAAAAATTTCCAAACTCAAAAATTTAAAAAATTTCCAACATTTTAAAAATTTCGAAAATTTCAAAAATTTTGAAAATTTCAGAACCTTCAAAATTTTCAAAAATTTCAAAAATGTAAAAAATCTCAAAACTCATGAAAAATTCCAAAATTTTCCAAATTTGCTAAAAATGCAGTTTTCCCACCCCTCGCCGGGAAGTTCGTACTTTCTCGCCCGAAAGTCGGCCGGAAAATAGTATGTGCGCCTCGGGTGTAAAAATGAGCACTCCCGGAGAGTGTGTCGGGTGGCCCGTTGGCGAAAAAAGGGTCAAAAAGCCCTCGGACCTTTGACCCTTTTTGGCGCTGCGGGCACACCCGACAAACTCGCCGGGAATGTTCAACTTTCCGCCCTAGGTGCACAATATACTATTACTTTCCTATACCTTTTTCCCATAACTCCTCGTGTAGAAATCACGCCGCTCAAACTCCGCTTGCCGCTCCACCCCAGGTTGTTATTGAGTCGCGCTGCCTCGGCTCAACCACCGCTTGGGGGCCGGGCCATTGGAGTAGGGGAATCTTGCATTGAACGCGTTGTATAGGAAAAGTGTACAATTTTTTCGCGTTTTGTATTAATTAATATTATTGATACGCAGTCAAAACTGGAAATGGATGGAATCACCTAAAATTTCGACACATCCAGCAAATATTACAGAATAATCGTTAAAACTATATACTAGGAGAAATGTTTGAAAACAGAAATCTTGCAGGTGTTTAATCTTAGTATTTCAACTTGTCCGGAATTTCCAGTACCAAGAATATTAGCAATTTTAATTAAAAGTATATAACTTTAAGCCCTGTCATTGAACTAGAAAACAAATAGCTTATGTTATGCACATATAATGCATTCCTGGTACTCAGACCGCCTGGTAGGCAGACCGCCACTCAAACTCTGGTTAATTTCCAAGCGGAGGTTGAGCGACGAAACGCGGTCAAAGCTCGGGTATCGTTGTCGTTTAGCAGGTTTTGAACCGCGAGGCGCCGCCAAAACTCGGGTAAGTCTCAAGCGGAGGTTGAGCGGCGAGCGGTAGTTGAGTAGCGGAGGTGCGGTGGCACCTTCGCTCAAATTTCTACACGGGTAATAATCGATTGATAGTTGAATTTGCCTTACTGATATACAACTTGACTTCATACGTATATCATCACACACACACACACTATCGGGAAGTTATAGATGCGACCCGTCGAAGGTCACACCCACGTCCCATTTTTAACTTCCCGATCTTAGGGAAGTTATTGTTATGGGTCGGAAAATCGAAATTGGAAATTTCACTTGATCTCCACGTTTCATGACCCCTAAAAATGTTTCCGGCCATTTTGAACGAGATGTTTGTATGTGTGTGTGTGTGCGTATGTAAGCAAAATTTTATCGAACGATTTCTCCTAGACAAACTATGCGAGTTGGGTTTTTTTCTACTCATTGGATAGGTTTCCGCCTAACTTAGCCCTGATTAGATGTTGAACATAATCGAGCGAGCGGTTTTATAGCTATTAACAAATGAATTGTTTATATGGCTGCGTCATGAGAACGATTAAAGATACGAAAAAAATTATTTAATCAAATTTGTTCCATACACAAAAATACATATTTAATGTTGTATAACTTTTTTGGCTGCCACCGATAGTTTCTTGTTTTTAACAAATTCAATTGTTTAGATCGCTATATCGCGAGAATGGTTACAGAGACGCAACAATATGTCAAATCAAAGTCGTTCCACACGTAAAAATATACATTCGACGTTTTAGACTTTTTTGGCGAACACCCATAGTTAATTGTTATTAACAAAACCGATTGTTTATATGGCTCGATCCTGAAAATGATTAGAGATACGAAACAAAGTGTCCAATGAAAGTCGTTCCAGACAAAAAAATGCACATTTGAGAAGAAATTGAATGGTTTATGTCGCCCTATCACGACAATAATTAGAGATATGAAATTAGGTGTTGAACGAAAGTTGTTCCACACGTAAAAGTACACTTTTGATTTTTTTTGACTGTTTATGCTAACCCTCATCGTTCTTCACGAGTTGAGGTGTTTATCCAAGTCTATCTCAAGAAAGAATATATTTTGTAAAAATCGCTTTATTTTTTAAGAATTATCGAATTTCACATATTTGGTAATTTTGAAAAGGTTAAAACGTTCACAATTTGAGACACAAACCTAAATTTTGTATGTAACATATACGGGGGAACGATCCGGAAGTTATTGGTTCGACCCGTAGACGGTCAAACCCAAATCCCGTTTATTAACAATTGTAATTGTTTATACTATTCCACTGGGTAAAATATCGGGAAACTTCTCTAAACAGAATTATTCCGTGTATGGAAATACACCTTTTATGTGCAACGATTTTTTGCATACTTTGCATATTTAAGGAGGTATGGTCGTCTGAGCCATTTGAAATACGGGAACAATACATATCACCAGGGTTGTTCCTTAGACAAAAATGCACATTCGATATGACTTTTCTGACTTTCCGATTTTTCGGAAAATTATTGTAATGCCCCCCAAATCCAAATTTGTTGTTTCATTATCTAATTAAGGTTTTAAGTATACCAAAATGATCCCCGTCAAACTTTGAGTTGGCGTCTGTGTGTTTTTTTCCCCCTCCGTCCCTCTCATTTGTACGCCCACGGTAACGGCCGTGTAAGCATTCCTTCAGGGGGCGTACCGGACACCCACCCATGCGGCTGGGGCCGACTTTTGCCATTTTTCGGCCATCGTATTTCTAAACACAGGGTAAACTTCCAGAAACCCCTGTGCTACGATAGCCGGCGCCTATGATGGAACCCACCCCCCCCCCCTGCGTCGGGTTAGGTTCCCGCTCGGCCGCGAACCTAGGACCTTCCGAGTAGTAGACAGATACTCTACCACTACGCCACAGCCCCGACGCGCGCGTCTGTGTATGTGTGTGTGTATGTATGTATGTTTGTATGTGTACAAAATTTTGGGCAACGATTTCTCATGAACGAATGACGGTATGAAAGTTATCAAGGTCGCGTTCGAAGCATTTCCAGATAACTTAGAACTGATTATATATAGTGTTATTAACAGTTTCAATTGTTTATAATGCTCTACTGCATAAACTATTAGAGTTAGCATAATATTTATGTAGGAAAAGTTGTTGAACATATAAAAATACGTATTTGATGGATATTTGTTTGGGAATATTTATTGAATCACACAAACAATACCCGACGAAAATAACGAATTCTTTATTACGTTGATACACGTTGCGTTCCTTATATAAAAAAAGCATGCACTTAAAAGTGTCATGGCGGAGAGCATGGTAATTCAATCATTTGATTGGTGCAAAAAGTGTCATGGCGGTGGGCATGGCATTGGATAATTTGATTGGTGCAAAAAGTGACATAGCGGCGAACACGGGAATTGGATCATTAGGATGGCTGGTTTTCATGTAAAGTTTATTATGCTGGTAAGTCACTAAGTCAGTTTTAATATGGCATTTGATAGATATGGCGTTGAGAAGATCAACAAAAAAATGTTTTTCAAGAAACTTGAAATCTGCTTAAAATAACACAAAAAAAATCCTAATAAAGTAATAAACGTCGGGGTTAGATAAACAATTTCAAATTATTGATAAGCGGCATTGGGATAAAAAACCACAATAAACGGGATGTGGGTTTGACCCTCTACGGGTCGAACCAATAACTTCCCGATCGTTCCCCCGTATATGTTATATACGAAATTTCGGTGTGTGTTTCAAATTGTGAAACATCAAATGTGCATTTTTATGTGTGGAACGACTTTCATTGGACACTTTGTTTCGTATCTCTAATCGTTTTCAGGATCGAGCGATGCAAACAACCCATTTTGTTAATAAAAATTAACTATGGGTGTTGGCAAAAAAAGTGATAAAACATCAAACGTGCATTTTTATGTGTGGAACGACTTTCATTGGACACTTTGTTCCGTATCTCTAATCATTCTCAGGATAGAGCGACATAGACAATTCATTTTGTTAATAACAATTAACTATGGGTGTTGGCGAAAAAAGTCAAACGATCAAATGTGTATTTTAATGTATGGAACGACTTTCATTAGACACTTTGTTTTGTATCTCTGACCGCTCTCACGGTAGATCGCTATAACCAATTCATTTTGTTAATAACAATTAACTATGGGTGTTGGCAAAAAAAGTCATAGAACATCGAGTGCGTATTTTTACGTGTGCGACGACTTTCATTTGACACATTGTTGCGTATCTCTAACCTAAAATCGAATGTGTATTTCTTGGCGGGGAACAACTTTCATTGGACACTTTTTTCGTACCTTAAACCGTTCTTGCGATATAGCGATATAAACAATTCAATTTGAGTTCGGCGGGAAGCGCAAACTGGGACGGACGCACGCGTTCGCTCCTGTTCAGTGTTCCACCTAAACCTTTTTACTCACCTCCATCATCATACCTATTTTACACTTATCCTTTCCTATTACATTCCTTTCCATTCCTCTCCCAGTGCAAGTGAAAAAAGTTACTCTGTTTATTGGCGTTCCGATAATTAGCAGCAATTTTGAACAATTGCCATCGTTCTCCAACAATCTACCCCTTTCTATTGACGTCATACCAAGTCATCTATCTACCATATCGGCTGATGGCAATATCATCAGCCAACCACAGCAACGTCCCTATAGAGGGACAACTCTCTCTATAGGGATAACGGCGAAGTTGCCATTTGAGCACGAGCAAACTAAGAAGAAGAAGAAGAAGACAATTCAATGTGTTAAGAACAAGTGAACGCATAATTTGTTGAAAAAATCACTCCTTCAGACCTGAACACCACTGATACGCGTCCATCAAAAAAAAAAAAAAGGAAATCCCTCCGGTGGGTTCGCCGGAAACGTTAAACAAATTTTGAAGTGAAACTTCTTATGGGAGGGTTCTGAAATCTCGATCCGCAACCTTTTTGGTGACGCTCGCTCTAACGTAGTAAGTAAGAGTGAGAGGCCTCCGGGAATCGAGCGAGAATGAGACGGACTACCTTACGTCTCGTCTATCGGGCGAGAGTGAGAGGCCTTCGTGTATCGTACGAGAATGAGACGGAAGACTTTCTGTCTTTCATGTCATTCTCTGCGTTCAGGCGGCGTCGCGATCGCGGAAAACAGCTGTTGGTTTCTAACACAGTGATCATAAGCAACGTATTTTGTTTTTGTGCGTGTCTTCATTACTTAAATCGAGAGTTTTGTGCAAATATGCCGAAGTCGGGTGCAGAAAGGACAAAAACATGGCGGGAGAAAAAACGGGCGAGTGAAGGAATTGATCAGAATAGAAAACGGAAAAAAAGTAGAACTGAAATTGAACGAGATAGCAGGGAACGGAGGCAAACACGTGCTAACCTCTTACGTGACAGTGTGGACGATAGTGTAAATAATCCAGAGAATGAACTATTAGCAACGACTTCGACTCATCCTCCTCCTGATTGTGATGTACATAGTGGTGATCGATTACAATATTCAGACTTTAATGAGTTTAAAACTGCACATAAGAACTTTGACCGTGATTTTATAAATAATCCATTCGGTTTTACGTGTTGTGTATGTGATAGATTATGGTTTAAAAATGACTTGAAGACTCTATTCGTTGAAAATGAAATTCGTATTCAACAAAAATTTCCAGAATTCAGAAGTAATAATGAGCTGGCATGCACCAGCTGTCGCCAGGCTTTGAGGAGAGACAAAATTCCAACATTGTCGAAATTGAATGGCTTTGTATATCCCCCGATCCCTGCACATCTTCCGAAGTTAGATTTAGTGTCCGAGAGACTCATTTCTCCTAGAATTCCATTTATGCAAATTCGCAGATTGCGTCATGTGCATGGACCATTTGGAATTTTGGGGCAGGTGATCAATGTTCCAGTGGATGTCAATACAATGGTCAATCACTTGCCCAGGAACATTGACGACGATCACTGTGTTTAGGTTCATATCAAGAGAAAAAGAATTCATCGATCAAGCTACTTGACAGGTTTAATAAACAAGAGAAATATTAAAATATGGCTAAGATGCTTAGTACCGAGTCCATTGTATCAACTGTACGACATCAAAGTTGATGAATCTTTCTTTAATGAGGATTGTGTCGTTCATCAGATACCTATAGATGAACTGAGTGAAGACATCCCGATGGAGGAGAGCCTGTTCGCTCAGCAACACACATTACTCTGGAATGACGATAAATATTTGAGGATTGCTCCTGGAGAAATGAATGTCCCTCACAGTTTATTATTTGATGAGCATGCAGAAGAGTTATCTTTCCCTACTATCTGTCTCAATGTGATTCCATTGATGATGGCTACCAGTGAGCTAAGGAGATCTGATCGACGTGGGGTTACACCTCATCATTTACTCTATATGGCAATGAACATTATGAGGTTTAGAGTCCGTGACAGTCTATCCATTGCTTTTAAACACGTAGGTAAAGACACAAAAATTACACGTGAACAAATTCAATCAGAGGAGTATATAAATCATTGAATAGAAAGCAACTTGGCTTTTCTACGTTGTATCCCTAACTCGACTTGGTATTGGGCTGAAAGAAAGAGAGACTTATTCGCAATGATCAGACAACTCGGAAAACCCACGTTATTCCTAACTATGAGTGCTAATGAAGTTGGTTGGCCCTCATTATTACAATTATTATATAAATTGAAGAATAATGGAGCAGAAATTACAGAACAAGATGTTCTGGAAGTCCATTAGATTGAAAAGAGCACACTCATCAATGAAGATGCTGTAACATGTGCCATCTATTTTAATAAGCTCATCAATGTTATAGTGAACATACTTCAGTCCAAAAAGTCTTCTCCCTTCGGGAAATATCGTGTTGTCCATTATTTTAAAAGAATTGAATTTCAGCATCGTGGGAGCCCCCATGCACACATTCTGCTATGGCTTGAGAATGCTCCAGCGGATCCACAAGGCGCTGACCGACTAAAAGCTATTGAACTAGTTGATACATTGATCTCAGTGGCCACTTCAGAATCGTCGGGGAACATCAAACTACAGACACATAAGCACACGTTCACATGTTACAAAAAAATAGCTGCGAACGCTCATCAAAAATGCAGATTTGAAGCTTCATTCATGCCATGCAGATACACAACTATACTGACACCAATGCAGAAAGAAGAACCAGGATTCCACACGTATAAACAACATTACAACACGATAAGAACAAACTTAGAGAACAATGACTATGCTGATATTGATAGTTTCTATCAGGGAAATGGAATACTATCAGATGGTTACTACATGAATGTGCTTCGAGCTGGCATCAATCGTCCCAGAGTATTTCTTAAACGTCAACCCATGGAAAAGTGGCATAATCCATTCAACCCATTCATTTTCAATATTTTGAAATCAAACATGGATGTGCAATTTATCACCGAAGAATACTCATGTGCTGCATACGTAGTGGAATACGTCAATAAAACGAGCCGTGGAATTAGCAATCTCCAACGTAACATCACTGAAATAATGGATGAACATCCAGAGTTCGATATTGTCGAAATTACTAGGAAAATGAGCCTTGACATGCTAAATACTGTCGAAATTACCAGTCAGGAAGCTGCATGGTACCTTCTGCGTGAACCGATGTCAAAGTCTTCTTCAGTTGTTACCTATATTTCAACAATATGGCCGATCGAAAGACAAAGAATTCGAAAAACTCAGAAAGAACTCAATGAAATGGATGCTGATGATGATGCAACAAACATATAGAAAGAAAATTGGTTTGACAAGTACAAAAAGAGACCTGAAGAGCTAGAAGATGTCAATTTGGCCCAGTTTGTTCCTCATTACACACTGAATAATCAGGGGAATTGGACACGAAGGAAAGAACCTCGGATTATTCGGTACAGAAACTACGACATGGCTGATGATTTCAATGAATACAAACGGGAAATGGTGACTTTCTATATTCCATTCCGAGACGAAGAAAATGAAATTCTTGCAGAAACTAAATTCATACAGATTTACGACGACAACGAAATATTGATTTTGGAGCGACATAAAGAATTCTCATCGAATCTAGATATCCAGAAAACCATCGAGATATGCCGAGAGTTGTGTCGTGAAGATGAATTAAATCAAGATGATGATGCTGAAGGAGACAACGTAGGTTGCCTTTTTCCTGAAGCAAATCCTTTTCAAGAATTGTATAACGCTGACCACATAATGAACGACGATCTGCGGTTAGCAACACTTAACAAACTGGGTGCTATCGCAAAGAAGAGGGATAATTTAATGTCTAATGAACAATTTTATGAACTACTGAGAATGGCCAATCAGAGGCAGAAAGCACTCCTGATGCATGTGATTGCTAATCTCCTCTCATCAAACCGATCACCACTCCAAGTTTTCTTCACTGGGCCAGCAGGATGTGGGAAGACATTCCTCATCAGACTCCTCATGGAAATTTACAACCGCTTCACAGATAATGATGGTTTTTGCAATGCTTACATCGCATGTGCATCAACAGGAAAGGCTGCAATAGCAATTGATGGTACGACAATCCACCCTGCATTGAAAATATCCCTTTCCAAACTATTACCATTATCAATTGAAGTGGCTCAACAGTACAGAATGCTCTTCAAATACGTCCAAGTTATACTCATCGATGAGGTCAGTATGGTAGGAGCGGAATTGCTGTCTCAAATTGACGCACGGTTAAAACAAATAACAGGAAATTTCCAAGATAATTTTGGAGGAATGGATATCATTTTCATAGGTGATTTGCGTCAGTTACCTCCAGCGCGTGCTACACCCATCTATCAAGCAACAAAACGACGCATAGCAGCGCCAACACTTTGGCGTAACTTGAAGTTCTATGAATTGGATAAAGTCATGAGACAAGCGAATGCTCATTTCTCCTCTTTATTAACTAAAATTGGAAATGGCGAAGAATTGCATCAAGAACAGATACACCTAATCGAATCTCGTTTTTATACAAGAGAGGAAGCAGATCGTCTTTGTCCACATGGAATTCGGCTATATTTGACAAATAATGCTGTAAAGGAATACAATTTGACAATTCTTAATTCTGCAGAGAATAAAACAGTCTCAATAGCTACTGATGTATTCACCGGCTGCCATAATGCTGAGCAACAATCATTTGTACGACAAAAATTGCATAAAAAAACGGTAATAGACACTGGAGGTCTGCCCTACGAGATAATACTGGTGTTAGATAAATAGTATATAATAACAACCAATCTGGATGGCTCGGATGGTTTAGCAAACGGCGCAGTTGGTAAACTAGTTCATATCGGAACTGATGAGGCAGGGGCAGTAACTCGTGTGTGGCTGGAATTTCCAGATTCACCAAAGACGGGGCAGAAGATCCGGAGAAAAGCTGCTGCGTTCATCCAAGCAAACAACATCAGCCACACGGCACTTCCCATTGCACGAAGAACTTCTACGATATATATGAACAATAATAAAACGATTTTCGTCAAAAGAAATCATCTGCCATTGGTATCAGCGTGTGCTATTACTATCCACAAGTCTCAAGGTGGTACGTTTAATCAAATCGTCTATGAATACGAACAGACACATTCACAACAACTCCTTTACGTAGCCTTATCCCGTGTCACAAGTATACAGGGATTGTACATCGTTGCGAAGGATGAAAAGAACAAATTTTATCATGGACGGGAAAAAGCTCAATCAATGGATAAGCTACAATCAGAATTTAGAAGATTATCAACAAATCCATTGATAACTTTGACTGACATTTTCCGAGAGTTCATCAGCAGACCAGGCTTATCAATAACAACCCTCAATTGCCAAAGCTTAGGAGCTCATAGCGGAGATTTCAATGATCCGGTGATTCTACGGTCTAATATATTGATACTTTCAGAGACGTGGAAGGAAAACGATCAAGAAATTGATGTTCCCAATTTTAATTGTGTCGTACAGTTCAAAAGACATAATGTGAGAGCAGGGGGTGTCGCAATCCTTTGCAATACTGCTCATGGAACGAACATCATGACACCCAATATGGCCCTGAACTTGAAACAACTAGAATCGCTTTCAATTGGGTTGTCATCTGTTGGAGAAATGTGTACAGCTGAATGTCGCACAGAAAGCGGACAGCGGATTATGCTTATAGCACTCTATATTTCACCAAATCAGAAGATGACGAAAATAATAGAGTTTATTCACCTTCACTTGCTGCTGTATACTCCAGTGGGGGCTGCAGAAGTTGGAGTAGAGCTGGACAAAATACCTATGATTCTAGGTGGAGATTTTAATGTTAATTTTGCTTCAGAGGATTCCAAGCCATTAATTCAGTTCGTGCAACAGAAATTGTCATTGGAAATGAGCAATTCACCAATTGAATGGACTACACGCCATGGTACCACGATCGATGCAGTTTTCTCACGTTACATCGAAAATTTGGAGTCAAGAGTCTTTTTCATTACCTATTTTAGTTACCACAAACCTATCATTTCGTTCATGAAGAGTCTACCAGAGAATGAAGGTGAAGCTGATTGAGATTTAATTCATTATATTCATACTAATATTATTGTATCTTGAAAAAAGTATAATTATTATGATGAATAAATTAATATTCACTATCAAGAAGTGTTTGACACGTGATTAAAATGATTCCTCTCCCTCTAAACATAGAAAATTAAATAATCCTTGCCGATCCAATCATTCAGTTTCACTTCTATCGCGTGTCTTCATGACACACCATTTTTTTTTTGTTTACACACATACAAACACTTTCCTGAAATCACTTCAGGATGATGCACAACGTCGAGAGACGGTGAAAATTTCATTGATGTGGCACTTTTCATTTTCGGAGTCATTACAATAACTTCTCTAGATCGGCAGGTTAAAAAGCATTGAAATACAAGAAAAAAAAAACAAAAGCGAGAAAATAACCAGATAAAAACATATTAAAAAAAGCATTGAAATAAAGAACAAAAAAATGGAAATAATAAAAGAAAAACTAAAAAATAAAAACAATTACATTCATCTAAATGGTGATAAACTAAAATTTGAACAACTTTTAAGTACATAATCAGCGTAGGCAAAATGATATGAGTTTGGTTCGAAAGTCTGCGAGGTTTAGTTGGCGACAACATAGAATGACCTCTATGATTGACTCACAAAACCACGATAAATGGGTTTTTATAAAAACAAATGTGAATTACAATATGGCACATATTTCAATATACCTTAGAATTTAGACATTGAGGAAAATCAAAAAAGGAGGGGAAAAACAGGTACTACGCCGCCGCTTGCGGCCGCGCGCACTGCCAGTGTAAGAATGGGAAGAATGAAAAGGGGGGGGGGGGAGAAGACTGGCACCTCGTAGTGGCATTCGCCTGAACTACACAGTGAGACAGACGAGGCAGGCGATACATATATCTAACAGTATTTTATGTAGAATGACTTTTTTCGATAATTTGCATCATTAAGAAGGTATGACCGTCTCAATTATGTATGTAATAAGTGCAGGAAGGCACCCAGCGCTGTCTTGAAGGTCCCAATCCAACCATTTCCGTGCAGAATCGAGCGGATTACATTTTGGATGGCATTTGTGGAGTGCAATGTTATTAACAAATGCAATTGTTTATCCTGTTCCACTCGGTGACATATTGGAGTTATTGGGAAACTTCTCAAGAGGAAAGTATTCCTTATATAACAACACACATTTGATGTGGTATGACTTTTTTCATAATTTGCATAATTAAGTAGGGTCGTCTGAGCAATTTAAAAGCTGGGAACAATGCATATCACCAGGATTGTTCCTCATACAAAAATGCACATTCAATTTGACTTTATTCAATATAGGGCAGAACATATCGCGAGTTAAACTAGAATATACTTGGCGAGTGAATATGTCGACAATTGTTGGAAAAATGTCAAAGAGCGGGATAACTAAGTAAGTACAGAGGTAGAGGGGGTAACTACGCAGACGAATTCCAGTTGAATATTTTTGTGGGGTTAAAATTCAAACTAACGTGATCGCGTGCAGTAATTATTAGTCGCAAGTTCAATTATTGATATCACTGTTGGGTTTACTCATTACTATGGTTGCGTTCTTATGCTGTGCTGAAATACCAAATCGGGAAGTTTTGTTTGTGCGCCGTATGGGGCACACACATTTGTATACTAGTTAGTATTCGATTTAGGTTAATTTTTTTTTTTTTTTTAACCATGTTTTTATTCAACGTACATCCTTATCTACATATTTACAGTATTTACATTTCTAAAAACTAGTCTAAAAAAATATAATGTTTTATTATTTACTATGATATAAACTTTGGTCAAATAGTTTGACTCTCGAGTTTAAACTATCTCTCTGGTTTTAACTTTTGGAACCTGCTAGCGAGTTATATTTTAGTTTATTTGGCTAATTCTTGATATATGTTTATTATAGTGCTCAAAAAAAGAAAAATAGTTCAATTTTGCCTGTTAGTGTGAAAAAAAGCACTTAAATTGGTGGCAGGGTTAAAGTGTAGTTTAATGTATCGTGTTAATTTGTTTTCGTTCTAACTTATACTTAATTGCTAACATAAGCTTAAACAATTGAGTTATCAAAATTTGCTTCTTATGATGCCTTTTAGATGCTTTGGAGCTGCGTGTAGGATCAACAGTTTTGGGTTATCCTTCTAACTTCGGTATTTTTTTTTTTTTTTTTTTTTTTTTATTCTGTTTGTAAAGTGACCAATCATCAGATGTTTTATGGAGGGTGTAAATTGTTTCTTCTACTGTAGTTGTTGCTATTGTTTTTGTTGAAATCTTTTATAATTTCTTGGCGGGATTTAAGGTTTTTGATGAATTTATCGTTTTCCTCGAGCCACCAATATTTTTTGTTGACTCGAGAAAAATCACATAAATCAACTTTTGGAATACTCCTGGAGTAAATGAATTCTTTGTTCTCCCGATCATCGATTGGTATGATCTTATTTGTTTTATGTCTCTTTATGTGGTATAGTATCGGTTTATTAAGGTCATCTTGAAAGAGGCCGATTTTGTCATATATGGTGAAATATTGGGGCTTTATGTCACCACATCTGGCTCTGCCGATTGCCTCCCTGTCTGGGAACTCGGTTAGGGATTTAATCGTATTATTATTGATTTTTTTCAGTTGATTGTAATAATCTCTGGCTAATCTTATGATGAAATTATCTATTCTGGGGATTTCCGCTTTGTTATATAGGATTTCGTTACTAACCTGTCGATGATAATTCGAGTGAGCCGATCTGTACATGAAGAGGCACGTTCTGAGGCATTTCCTCTCAAAAATTCTCAATGTTTCCATTTGATGGGCGCCCATATTCCACAGTACCGGCGAACCATATGTGAGCAAGGGCCGTATGAGCAGTAAGTAGCATATGACCCTTGCTCTCCTGTTCACGTGCGCATTGTGGAACAGGCATCCGAGGGATTTAAACCGTTTCGTGGCGTTTTTTATCTGTAAGTTGTTGTGCTCTGTACATCTTACCAAATAGTCAATGTTGACTCCCAGATATTTGACGACGTTTTCGTTCGGGATTGTTATTTTTCCATGTGACTCTGAGTTTTTTATTTTGATTTCGAACTGTTTTATGCTCTGAATTCTTTTTTTGGTGGAGATTTTAGCTAGAACGTTTCTGAAAAGTATTGCTTCACTTTTTTCTGGGTTAACCCTAAGGTTCCAGTTAGCGTACATCTGATTTGCTTTGTTAACTATTAAGTTGAGTTTTTCAGAAATTTCGATTCCGTCTTTACCTGCGCCATAAATTATTCGGTCGTCGGCGTATGCTATCGAGTATGTACCATTTTCTTGATTTAATGCGAAGGCGTCAATCATAAATGACGTGAAGATAGAGAACAAGCAGGGCGAATTTATTGTTCCTTGTTGGAGACCTTCGGTAATGTTGAATGTAGAACTTAGTTCGTTTTTATGATTAATTACTTTGAATTTTTTCTCGTGAGTCATATTCCAGATGGCTCTGATCAGAGGGATCGGGAAATTTGATTTAATCAAGCGATATGTCAGTCCGTTTAACCAAATTGAGTCAAATGCTTTTTCTAAGTCGAGAAGGACTGCCCCGGCCATTTCATTTTCAAATCTGTGCTCGTTAATATCTGAAATGAGTTTGTTCACTGCATGGAGTGTGGAGTGTTTATGCCTAAAGCCATATTGATTATCTGGTATTATTTTCAGCTTAGTTGCGTAAGCTAAGATGGAATTGTTAATTATTGCTTCGAGAATTTTGCTTAAGGAGGGAGTCATGCTTATTGGACGATAACTGGCGGGGTCTGTTAGGGTTTTGCCTTTTTTAAGATTGGGATGACTATAGCAATTTTCCATTGGGAGGGGAAATAGTAGTTGTTAAGAGAATTGTTTATAATGATTGTTAGATCGCTTATCATTGAATCTGGAAGATGTTTTAAGACTATGGGGGGGATTCTGTCGATTCCACTGGAGATCTTATTTGGGAGGTATTTTAGTGTTTTTTTTACTGTTATAAAATTGGTGAAATAGTCTGGTATTGGGGTGTTTTGATTATTGGCGTTAATGGCTAAGTAGTCTTGATTGAATGTTACGAGTGATTCTTGGTTATTTGTGATTGCAGTTAGTTGTGTTTTGAATTCATTAATTTTGTTATCAATGAGTTCTTTAAGTCGTGTGTTATCGTTTATGTATCGGGGTGAATTGATTCTTTCATAATGAGCACCAATAATGTTCAGAATTTGTTGATTTTCAGTTATGATATATTCGTGATTTTTCAATGGAATATCGGTTGGGTTGTAATTGGCTTGAGTGATTAGTGAATTGTTGGTGTCAGGGATTCTAAGTTCTTTAATGGGTTCTTTTTTTCTTGGTCGAAATATGTTATTGATCGTAGGCATGAATTGTTGAGAGTTTCTATAATCAATTTTTTTAAATAAGTTCCGCCAATGCTTTTCTATAGCCTTATTGAATTCACTATCTAGTTTTTTTTTGCATGCTTTGATCAAATTTTCCACCTGTTGGGTGTGTGTGTTTCGCTTTTTAGGGTCTTTTTTTAAACAATTGTTGAATATGTTTAATAATTTCCTTTTATCTTTGTGGAGTTGGTTTATTGTTCTGTTATTGTATTGGGAAATGTTACCTTTGGGGTTTTGTTTTGGGATCTGAGAGTTTATTGATTTTGTGATGAATTTTGTTACTTTTGCAATATACTCATCTATTTCAGAATTGGTTAAGTTTCTGTTATTAGGGATGTTAATGCTATAGTGTTCATGTAAGTAAGTCGTGAAGGTTTCCCAGTTAGTCTTTTTGTAATTGATGAAGTGATTGTTATTCATGTTATTAATTTCTATTGAGGTGTGTAGGTCTAATTTGACATGGACTATTAGCGCCTTATGATCACTATCGTATATGCTTGTCTCGATTTTTTCATTGATCAGGTTAGTAACTTCTATTCTATTGTCGATCAGCGTCAGATCGAGGTAAGATTGTGCGCTAATGTACGTACAGTCGTTTGGGGGCATGATGTTAAGTTTGAATTTTTGATCGTTGACGAGTTCCCATCCACGGAGGTGTCGGCCTCTATCATTGTTCGTACGGTCTCCGTATTCAGTATGTCTGGCGTTAAGATCTCCTAAAATAACATAATAATTATTAGCATTGTTCAACTTCAGTTCCTTGAACAAGACTTCGATCTCATCCAGGAATATTTGTTTTCTTTTTTCCGCATTCGTTGCGTAAACGCAAACTATAAAAATTGATTTGTTGTTTTTGGAAATTATTTTAATAATCGTGTATTCTAACGCTAAGTTATTTTGAGAGTTGGGGTAGTTGATTTTAGTGTAGTTAATTCCTTTTTTTTATCAATATTGCTGTACCTCCAGAAAACGTTGAATTAGGTCTATCTGTTCTTTCTAAATTGTAGTTATCGAATCTTACTTTATGGTTACTGTTAAGTTTGGTTTCTCCGATCAAAGCGATATCTATTTTATTTTTTTCAATGAATGAGTCCAGAAAAAATCTGCGCTGTTGTTGAACGATTGAGTTAACATTAATCGCGGTAATCTTAAGGTCGTTTAGACGTTCAATATTTATTCTCTTGTTATCGGGATTGTGTCTAAGGTTGTTGGGCGCCATCTATGTTTAGGTGCTTAAGAATGAATTCGATATTTTGAGAGTTTAGTTGAACTTGTTTGTTCATGGTACTGGTGTTCTTTAATATAGATAGCATCATTTGTTTCAAATCTTGGGCCCAACGGGGGGCGTTTTCAGGTTCATGATCATTTGGTAAGTTTGTGGTTTGGTTTGAATGATTGTCGCTATTTTGATTAGTATTAATGTTACTTGGCGTGTTTTGAATATTTGGGTATATGAGCGGGTTCAGGGTACTGGCGAAGGAGACGCTAGGAGTAACCCTTCTACTTATCCTATGAACTCTCCCATCTACTCTCTCTTGGTTTAATAAAGATTTTTCTTTGGATGCTGCGAGTGCTTGTTTATAATAAGGGCAGCCCCTATAATTAGCAGGATGACCAACTTGTTTACAATTTGCACATTTAAGTGAATTCTTGTCTGCGTTTTGACTAATTTTGCATTCGCCCGGATTGTGGTTTTCGCTGCATTTAACGCAGCGAAACTCTAATGCGCAATTGCCACTGGAGTGGCCTAGCCTTTGGCACTTCTTGCATTGGAACAAGGTGGTTTTCCTGAGTGATTCCCATTGTATTTTTTGATACAGTAGGAATTTAATTTTTATTAAATCGGTAGTGATTGAGTTTGCGGTTACTTGTACTAAGTGTACATAAATGTTGCTGTTTTTTGAGAATTGAGTTTTGGTAATTTTGATAAACAGTACATTATTTCAGGATATTTTTTGGAGCTCAATTAATATTTCATCGGTGCTGAAATCACCGTACAGGCCTTTCATGACTAAGGTTTTTGGTTTCGTGGATTTTGGCGTATACGTGTAAAATTCAATTTTCGTTAATATTGTTTTGATTTTGTCGAAGGTGATTAAATCGTTGGGGAAAATGGAAACATTATCCGGTTCTTTTGATTGCTTCAAAATCAACTTATCTTGTAATGTATTTGGGGCCTTGGTGAGAAGGTCAGCTAGCTGTTTGATGGTGTTTGCGCACGTGTGGATTGGCGGGGGTCGTTGACTCCTGCTACTCAGCTGGGTGCGCTCTTGGGTCTCGATCGGGTCTTCTGGTATTTCTGAATCGGCCTTGCTCTCTCTATCTTCTTCGTCCATTGGAAGGCCGTCGAATGAATTATTGGTCTCTGTCTTGCTGCGTGTGGGCCGCTTGTTTTGGAGTGAGTGTAACGGGGGGGAACGTTTCCGTTTCGATGGAGTCCGTGGAACTTGTGGATATCTGCGATGATGTGTCGCTCAGTGAAGGATTTCGTGGGCCTCTGACCTTATTTAATATATATGCTTTGCCTTCTTTAAGTTGTTTTTGTATTTGTCTCTCCAGGTACCTGTTTTGTGTTGTTTCTGGATCAGTTTGTTGCGAGAATCTGGTGTTTTTCTTGGGATTTTCTGTTTGAGCCGGGATACCCCGACTTTTTCCTCCTCTCGTTGACATTTTGGGTGCGGATGTCTTCACGAAATTTTCATGAGATTGTCACAGCAATTCAGTGCCATTGCACCCGCTTTTTGTTTGTCGGTTTCAGTGGCTTTGTTTTTCGTTTTATTTATTTATTTATTTATTTATTTTTTTTTTTTTTATCGCACAATAAGGGATATTTGTATAATTTTAAGGTGTACTTTCGTGAGAACTTATATAAGAATCTGGGCAGTGTTTGGGTATGACTCTTAACACGTCCGTTCGGTTCTGTTGCTCAGGGCACACTCAATTTAGGTTAATCGCATGTTCTCCGATGGGCTATAGGCGGCACTGTAAGTGAATACGGTTAGGACAAAAGCATGCCTTGGTCGTGTAGAAAAAATAGTATATGATGTAGGGATCTGTTATAGGAGATTGTTCTAGACTGATCGGCATGGAAAAACGTCATCAACAATTAAATGTCCGTTTCCACTTACAGAACAAGTTCCGTTGAACATTTTCTGCCGTTTCTCTCACCGTTTTTGCTATAGAGCGTGAGGGACAATTTGTCAATGACAATGTATATACTGCTTCAATTTTCCCTAACATCGTGGACCCACCATTTTCCATGGAAATACTGCCATTGCAGCTTTAACGGCGGCCATGACTTCATTCGTTCTCTTATTACATGAATGATTGTTCGAACGATCATATTAGTGTCACAGTGAAAACTTGCAGATTTGAGAATTCTAAACTGACCAATTTATAGAGCAGATAACTATGAGTAATTGAGTATACGCATCGTGAGAGTGAGATGCCAATAAGGGCGCGGTCGCAAGAAAAACGAAAACTTCAATATTTTACCCAGTATAGCCGTATAAACGATTGCAATTGTTAATAACGTTGCATATATTGCACGAATGCCATCCAAAATGTATCCCTTCAATTCTGTACGGAAAGGCTTCGATTGACACCGCTGGATTCATTGGTTCACTTATTACATACATAATTGTTGAGACGGCCATACCTCCTTAATTATGCAAATTTATAAAAAAAATTGTTCTACATAAAATGTGCATTTTCATATAAGGAATAATTTTCTTTTTATAAGTTTTCCTATAATTTTAATAATTGCAATGGTTAATAGCATTGCATAGAGTACACGAATGTCATCCAATATGCAATCCGCTCGATTTTGCTCAGAAACACTTGGATTGGGATCCTCATGACAGCGCTGGGTACATTCGTTCACTTATTACATAGGGGAGGGCTGGGCAAAATGGAACAGTGGGGCAAAACGGAACGGGGGGGCAAAATGGAACACTAACGCAAACAACTCAGGAATGAATATGCAACACTTTTTGTTTTTCAGACTGTTAGGGGAAAAACACCTTTTTCCAGACACTTTGTCTATTTTCACACATTTTTTCCAGGCACTTAGAAAGAGGGTGTTTGTTTTTCTAAGTGTCGCTGAAAATAAAAAAACCGTCTGAACATGACATGTTGAGGTTACATTACGCATTTTTCCAAGGTTTTCTTCATATTGTTTTCATTTCTGATTTCCAATTTGGGAAGAATGAAAATGAATGGTATGAATAGATTCGCGGTGTGAAAGATCAATCACATACTCTATTGTATTGAAAAAAAAATACAAAATAACAACGGTAATTGTTGTGTTTGAATACGGCATACTACCGCGTTAGACTTGGACCGCGGCGGCGCACCACACTAATGGGAGGTGGCGGGCTAGCTAAATTAATTGAAATGAGCATAACATCAAAACAATGTTTTTGGAGAAATTACAACCAGTCTTTGTTCGACATTGTCGTGTGTTGAAGATCAGTGCTCGTGTGACATCTCAATCAGCTAAGTATTTTTGTCGAATTTTGCTGAAAACTGAGATATTTATAATCTTGTTTCAGTAAATATCTGCAGTGAATGCAGGGTTATTTTAATTAAAAAAATGTTTTTCGTCTAAGCTAGCAGAATGGTTGGCAAATATCGAAGAACAACGGATCGTCAATCGTGGCAATCGGATTCAATGCAACAAGCTATTGAAGATGTAAATGCAAACACATTGAGTTTTCGGCAAGCTGCAAAACGATATAGAGTTCCAGCAACCACTTTATTCAGACGTACCAAGAAGTACCAGGAGGATGGATCCATAGCAAATGCTGTAAAAAAAGGTAAGTCCATTGTTCTCATATTGTTCTGATTGTTTCTTCAAAATATGCTCCCATATTAATTTTTTCCTCCCACGCAAATCGTCAATTTTTCGCAGTGAGAAGACAGTTTCTCATTGACAGAAGTATGAGATAATTGGAAGAATGACAATAGAACTGCTCATGGAATTTTATAGAAATAGTGGAAGAACCTCAGTGTCTTGGAGTCCTCTTATCTGCTGGTGTTATCCTCGTGGATTCACTCGTTGTCTTCTGGATGTTGCCAGGCACTTGTGGCGTTTTTAGCCTGCTAGATATCGTGAGTGACGTTTTTAGTCCGGTTTTAATGTAACTTTCCCTGGTATTTTTATAGAATTTTAATATGATGGATAATGAAACTCTGTCTTTCCACGTTGAAAGTCGTGATAATACTATGCCTATCATGAAACCTGCCGAGAATTAATTCATTATGGTTTGTTTTTTTTTCAGAGTTGGGACACTTCAAAGCAGTCTTTACTGAAGAGCAAGAGAAGAAATTGACTAGTTATTTGCTCTGCATGGAGAATCGCCTGTATGGGCTCATACCTGGGGAAATAAGGGAACTTGGATATGAATTGGCCAAGAGGAATCAAATCAAACACCCATTTAATCAGGAGAAGCAGAGGGCCGGTCCAGATTGGTTGAGAGGATTCATGAAAAGAGGGAAACTGTTATCAATACGCAAGCCGGAAGCAACGTCTGCTGCTCGAGCCAAGGGGTTCAGTCGAGAAAAGGTCGGTGAATTTTTTGATGTGTTTGAGGAGATAATGGAGAAGTATAATTTCGGGGCAGATCGGCTTTGGAATGTTGATGAAATTGGGATGCTGACTGTGCCAAAATGCCTGCCAAAAATCATTGGCAGGAAAGGCAAGAAACAAGTGGGAACAAGGACTTCAGCTGAAAGAGGTCAGCTCGTCACAGTTGAGATGTGTGTTTCAGCAGCGGGGGAACATATGCCTTCCATGTTTGTTTATCCAGGGAATAAAAATGACTACACAGTTGGCGCACCGCAAGGCAGCACATTCGTCAGGACGCCCAAGGGCTGGATAGACAAAGAAACTTTTTATATTTGGTTCAAAAAGTTTGTGGGTTTTGCTAGGGCATCAGTCGATGATCCGGTGGGATTGATATGTGATGGTCATCTGTATGGTACTTCAATATGCTGCTACTAACGGTGTAATTATCATTTGTCTTCCACCGCACTGCACTCACCGACTGCAACCATTAGACGTTACGTGCATGCGTCCATTGCAAACAGCCTATGCGAATGCTGTTGCCATCTGGCTCCGCTCACATGCCCCAAGAATTGTATGCCACCAACAAATTGCAGAGTTGTTTGGAGAGGCTCTTCAGCGAGCATCAATTCAGCGTAATGCTATCAGTGGTTTCAGAGCATGTGGGATTTTCCCATTGAACAGGAATATTTTCACCGATGACAATTTCCTCGCAGGAGAGCCACTAGGTGGAGTCAGGGATGCTCCAGGGGTAGCCAGAGGTCAAAAACATCCAGAGAATGAGGCGAACGCTGAGAACGTGGAGAAAGAGAGGAACGCTGAGGATGGCGAGGCCAATGGATCAGAGTCTGATATCCCAACCCCCTACTGGAGGAATGAAGCCTACTGGGATGGCTCTGGTTTTCGGCCAGCTAATAGTCATCAGCTCTCTGAAGATTCATCATCAGATGAGTCCACCGAACTACTTAGGCCGCGGGCCAGTCATCGACGAGTTTATTGTCTTTCTTCGTCTGATGAGGATGTTGCAGGTGATGAGAATGGACAGTTTGACCACCTGAGTATTAGGGGAGATGACCAGGACGATGATGAGCCCAATGATGCTGGAGAAAAATTGTCGCAATCTCTAAGCGGACTCTCAGTTCATGACTTCCCACCTTTGAACCTAGACACTGCTCAAAATACACAGTCTGGTGATGCAAACTCTGCTGGAGATACCTATGAAGCCGATGAGCCGAATGATGCTGGAGACGTATTGTCGCAACCTCTGAACTTTACATTTCCAAAAGCACCGTCACTGGATAAGCAATACACTTCTGATAATTCTGCAGGTGAGCAAGTGTATGATCGGTTGCCTCATTCCCATCCCCCAGAATCAACCGCCTCAGGAAGAAACACCAAGGGAATTGTCGTGGTATCAGACGAGCCCCTCAGGAAGAAGATGAGAATTTTCTCTCAGTCGAGACCAGCTGAGGACAGACTTCCATCACCAATCTCACCAAGAGAATGGAGTGCACCTGAACGTTTCCATTCACCAATCTCGCTTACAGGTTCCCAATCCCCAATCTCACCAAGAGAATGGAGTCCACCTGAACGTTTCCATTCACCAATCTCGCCTACACGTTCCCAAACTCCAATCGCACCAAGAGATTTCAGTCCACCTGAACGTTTCTATTCCACAATCTCACCAAGAGATGTCAGTCCACCTGAACGTTTCCAATCATCAGAACTGGATGATCTGCCGTTATCAATGAGGTTAAGGCTAATTTAACGGGAATCTGAACCTCAACCGAGCACATCTAGCAGAGGAGCTTTTGTCCATCATCCAGAGGATATTAAATCTATTAAATATGTAGACAATCCAACTACTCGTAGAGGTCGAGCTCGAGGTCGAGCAGAAGTTCTCACAAGAAAAGAGTATATTAATGGTTTAATTGAGAAGAAGGAGAAGAAGGAGAATCCTAAACCCAGAGGAAGGCCCAGAAGAAGCAGAAAACACCCCTAGTGAAGCGTTCAATAATCACAGTTCAATCAGGGTTCAATAAACTCATTAATTATGTTGGACAATTTTTGTATTAAAACTATTTTTTCAGATTAAATACTGTTAAAAGTCTTCTATCCTACTCGAGAGAGCGTTTCCGTAGTGTTCCATTTTGCCCTGCGTTCCATTTTGCCCCCCCGTTCCGTTTGGCCCCGCTGTTCCATTTTGCCCGGCCCTCCCCTACATATAGTAGAACCCCGGTTATCCGGCCTTCGATTATCCGGCCCTCCGCGTTATCCGGGCTACGGAATGGGTTCGGATAATACGGAAAAATTCGGATAACACGGAAGGAGACGAATATGCCTGTCACAACATGTTTTTTGCGGGAATATGCTTGTTTTTCGCGTTTTTCTTGTCTTTCGAACTCGAAATTGACAGTTCGACTTCAACAATCAATGAGAGAACATCGCCATGTCGCAAAAAAAGAAACAAACCATAGTGAGTCTAGAAAAAAAAATGGAAGCATTAAGGAGCTTGGATAAAGAAGAGATTATTCGACATGTCGCGGCTGATTATGGTGTTGGAGAATCTACAGTGAGCGATTGGCGAAAAAATCGATCGAATCTAGAACAATTTTTGTCAAAGTCTGGTGATGCAGGGTCAAGTCGTAAAACAATGAAGTGCGCGGAGTTTGATAAAATTGATTCGGGTTCATTCCTCTGGTTCACCCAAATGAGAAAAAAGGGACTGCCGGTATCAGGTACGTACGATTGTTTTCCATTAAAATTTTATCGTCAAATCGAAGATTGATGGAAAATTTGACAAAGTTTGAAATATAAATTTTCTGAAATTTCTTTTTCTACTCTCTCTCTCTTTCAGGACCCATTTTACAAGCAAAAGCTATGGTGCTTGCAAAACAATTCCCTGATGAATGCGAGATTTTCACAGCAAGTACCGGATGGCTGGACCGCTGGAAAAAAACACGGTATTCGCTAGTTGAAAATCTGTGGGGAAAAATGTCAGCTGATGAGGATGGATTAACGAAATTTAAAAAAGAATTTGAGAAACTTGTCGCTGAAGAAAAATACTCGCGAGACCAAATCTATAACTGTGACGAAACAGGTCTAAATTTTAGAATGATGCCCTCTAAGAGACTAGCAGCACGAGAAGAGGCGGTAGCGTCAGGATACAAGAAGAATAAAGACAGGGTTACCATTTTAGCATGCAGTAACGCCTCTGGAACACACAAACTTCCGCTAATGTGTATCGGAAAATCAGCGAAATCCAGAGCAATTAAGCACATCAAACCTGAGGCTTTACCAGTGTACTACGGACATCAAAAAAGTGCGTGGATGAGTCATGAATTATTTGAACAATGGTTTTTAAACAATTCGTATTTTTGGTCGAGAGGTTTTTACAAGAAAAAGGTGTCCCGAGAAAAGCCATTCTGTTACTTGACAATGCTCCATCGCATCCAAATGAATCCATTCTCAGAAGTGAAGACATCATTGTCAAATTTTTTCCACCCAACATGACTTCTATTGGACAACCAATGGACCAAGGAGTACTCGAAACACTCAAACGTCATTATCGACGTTTTTTGCTTCAAGCAATTCTGAAGAAAAATACTACCGGAAGTAGCCTTAAGGAGTGTTTGCTGGCGGTTAATATGAAAAGTGTCATTTACTGGTCAGCACAAGCTTGGGATGCTGTCACTAGTTGCAATCTCGAGAGATCATGGGCAAAAATCTTATCTTCAACAAATGAAACAGTCGATGCTGCAGATAATGTAGATTTGTACAGCTTTATCACGCAAATTCCTGGTTGCGAGGACGTCAATCAAAACGATGTTGATGAATGGGTTGGTGGTGATGATCGCGAAGAAGAATTGACTGACGATGAGATCGCCCATCTCGTGAATTTTGAAGAAGAAATTGGGGAGGACGTAGAAGATGAAGAACCTAGAGAATCGCCGCGAGTCAGCCATGAGCAAGGACTAAATGGGCTTGAATTAGTCCTTAAGTATGTTGAGGAGCAGCCAGAAAGCACTGCAAGTGATCTCCTCTTAATCAAGCGATGACGAGATATTGCAGCTAAAAAGCGAATATGCAATTTGAGGCAGAGGTCAATTACAGATTTTCTTAAACCTCATCAGTGACACTTTATATTCAGCCATGTTTTGTATACCAAATATTAGACTATGTCAATACATTTCCTATTTTGTATACCTCTGCGACTAAATTTGATTTCACCGTTCAAAATGTGTAGAAAACAATTGAATTTTTTAAAATCCTTTATGTCTTCCGTGTTATCCGAATTTTCGATTATCCGAAGGACCCCTTCGCCACATTACCTCGGATAAACGGGGTTCTACTGTATTTTCATATGGGGCACAACTTTTCTCATATCAATTTGGCATCAACTCTAATAGGTTATGCAGTAGAACATTATAAACAATTGGAAATGTTAATAACAATTCCATCCAAAATCTAATCAGTTCTAAGTTATATCGAACGCTTCGAACCCGATGTTGATAGCTTCCATAACTTCCGAGATAACTTCACTCATTCATACGAAACTGTTGACACACAGGGGAGAACCCTAACTCGTGAAACCAACGGCGGCAAGGGTGAGTTCCCTATAACAGCGTAGGAAGCAAACATGAACAGTGATAATACAGCACGGCAATTATCCGTCCGTTTTTGGCGTAATTCCACGCGGACAACCTCCAAAAGGGAAACTCCGCCGTCGGTTTCGATCAGGTGAAGGCCCTGGTGGCCGTAGCTGGCTCCTCGGATTGTGGCAAGACCCAAACATCACTCGATCGTCCCCGGGTGGCCCACTTGGCCCCACATGTTACAAGTGGATTCCGAGGTACTGTCAAAACCGCATGGGATCAGAAGGGAAATGATCCGGCAACGCTCGTGCACTTCTTTACGGATAAACTAGACGAACCATCAACGAAGAGATCCGACATCTTGCTAGGAGGATTCAAATATGCATAAAGCGGATAACAACTATGACGGAAACAAGGAGATTCAATACACCCTTACGAGCACCGGCATGGCTAACCCCCCCCCCCAGATCCTAGATTGTCAGGTAAACCTAGGGAGCGGTCGTGATGCCCTCGGATGAAACCGGGAACCTCCCGAGAAACGCCAACAAGACGGGATAAAAGAGAGGAGAGAATGCGGCCCAATGACACAGCGGGCAAAAACCTCTACAGTGCTCCAACAACGTCTCCCATGCATGTGGAGGAACTGGTGAGCAATGAGTCTCCGTTAGCTGGAAACAGCGGCACGGACGAAGCATCGAATTCGGTAACGGAAAATGGTGAAAGTGTTTGGGAGAAAGGCAAGAGACGAAGGCAAAAACAAGATCCGCCCCAACAACCCCTCAGGAGCTACAGACAGGAGAACAAGCGAGCTTCATTGTAAATCTCACTTTCCTCAGTTGTAGTCTGCTCAAAAGAAACTGTGCATGGGAGGTAACTGAGACCTACACTGAGAGTGATCATCGAGCGTTACTCTGGAAAGTGTCTGTGGACTGGAGGTCCGCGTCCACATCGAAAAGATCAATCGAAATCGGCTTAAATGTGAGAAAATTCGACATCGGCACCTTTCTTGTGGCACTGAAGACTGACCAAATAAATGGTAGAAGGGCCATGGATAAAGTAGCTGAAGCCATGCGAAGAGTGAACGATGCCTGCGACGCGACTATGCCCAGAAAACTTAGTGGAAACCGACGGCCACCGGTGTATTAGGGGAGCGATGAAATTGCGACCCTTCGCAAGGAATGTTCCGTAGATGCTCTCAGGACACAGGTGCTTCCGGGAATATCGTCACAAGTTCAAGCGTGAAGATTCTCCGGATTGCCTAAAGTATCAGAGAATTCAGGAAAATGCGAACATGTTTTCATGGCTGCGTTTCGACGTATATGGGAAGCTAACACAGGAAAACCCATTAACACTGAAAACCTTCTGGATGTTTTGCTGTCATTAGAGGCATCCTGGAATGCGATGATCGATTTCGTAATGGAGGTTCTGAGGGATCTGCACCGCGAGGAGCAGCTACGGAAAATCCGGAGAGAACGGAGGATATCCTATCGGGAGAGCAGAAAGAATCTGCTACTGAGGAGGCCTCGGCTATTGTCTCCTACACAACGAATTATTGCTTCGCAGATGTTTTGTCGCGGTCTGGAGACACTGGAAGTGTATCGTATAAGCCAAGGGGTATTGGGACTTGTACTTTTTTCTTTATTTGTCAATTTTTAACTTCCCGATAGGGAAGTTATTGTAATCATCCCGAAATCAGGTCCATCTAATTGACGCCCCACATATAACTTTTAATTAGTTTTTAATTTTTTTATCATTGTTTGGGCTATGTAGATGATTGTTTGATGATTAATTTCATTTGTTTGATGATATTTTTTTTTATAACAATTTTTCAAAATTCAGCTAAAAATTTAAAAAAGTTGACGCCCCACCCGTGGAATTTTCGATTTTTTTCACCCGTTCTCCGAGATGGCGCCACTGAAAACGCCATCTATGAGCCGAGAGTCGACTCATTATTCACCAGCCGGTAAAATTTGAGTCGGTAAAGAAGGCATCCATATGCCCATTAAAAAAAATATTTCCTCCATCGACCGTTACTATCGATACTTCTCGAGATAATCGATATCAAACAAAAAATCTTTAAAAAATTATAACATACGAGTGGTGCATGCAATTTGAACAACAAAAAATACGGGTCTATTTTTTTCATACTTCCCTTTCAGAAAAAAATACTAGACTATCCTAGCATCGGTTTCTAGTGAGTTTTCATGACGAAAATCAATTTTTTATTTTTTTTTCTATCAAGGGCAGTCGAAAGTCTCTTAAGCTTGTGTTTTCAGGTAGACCAGGTATATTTGCATGAGCAAAAAATATGTTGTAGTGGAAGGGACAAGATGCCCTCGTGGAAATTCGGCCGACAGATTATGTCAAAAAATGTCATCAAATGACGAATAATGACATGAAATGATAAAGTCCACAGATCCTGACAAATTTCGACAGATTATGGTACAGACTGATTTTGTCGAATATTTTATGTCATTTTTCGAGAAAATATATGATATTTTGTAAACCCATGGAGTGACATAAAACGTCAAATTTTGACATTTCTTGGTAAACTCGTACCGATTATGACATAGTACGAGCCAGTCTGACCAATTTTGTATGACATTTTCTGACAAAATATATCATATTATGTCAGATCATGGAATCACAACGAACGTCGAACTTCGCCATTTTTTTGGCAAATTTGTACAAATTATGGCATAATATGTTTGACTTCCATAAATATTGTATGATTTCCTGACGAAATACATAATTTTATGTCAAATGATGAAATGACAAAAAATGTCGACTTTCGACAGAAACTGACATTTTTTCTACGTCTTTTTTGACAGATAATGTCGAAGACCAGCCAGTAAAGACACATCGATCGTCATTTTAGAATAATCGATCCACGCTCGACCAAATACCGAGTCGGCTGTCGGTCGACTAGACTTATTTTTTTTTTAATGTTTTTCTCATCCATGCAGAAGACGGCAAAAGTATGATTCATCACGAACGGAACCATTCGACGGAGCGTCAATAGTTCGGCGATTTCTGAAAATCGAAAATTCCCAAGAATCGAGAGTTAGTCGACAGATCATCGAGAGTTTGAAAAATAAGGGGCCAAGGGGGGGGGGCAAGCTATGACTAGATAATTCTGGGCAAAAGCATACTTGGTACTTTCGACTAACAGTCGATCCGTGGAAATTTTCGACAGTAGCGCCTCTATCGACAGGTTTCGTCAGTGATAAAATTACAAAATATTCAGCGATTGCAAAACATATGTTAGCGTATAGTATAAACTGATGAGTTCCATTTTCATCCCTCTGACAGTGCCTAGGCAAAATTCTGATACTGTTGAGTATCGATATACAACCATGAGCTGTCATTGAATGAACCTGTCACCTGTCTGATTTGTATCAGGACTAGTGGTGTGCAAATGTGTGTGCCCCATACAGGGCACAAACAAAACTTCCCGATTTGGTATTTCAGTACAGCATACGCATGCAACCATGGTGATGAGCAAACTCAACAGTCAGATCAATAATTGAACTTGTGACTTGTGAACTTGATTACTGCACGCGATCGATTTAGTTTGATTTTTAAGCCGCATAAAAATATTCAACTGAATTCGTCCCCTAATTATCCCGCTCTTTGACATCCTTCCCGCAATTGTCGACATATTCATTTGCCAGGTATATTCTAGTTCAACTCGCGATATGTTTTAACCTATATTGAAAGAAGTCATACTGAATGTGCATTTTTGTATAACGAACGACCCTGGTGATATGCATTGTTCCCGTATTTCAAATTGCTCGGACGACCATACCTCCTTAATTATGCAAATTATGGAAAAGTCCTTGCACGTAAAAGATGTATTTTCATATAAGAAATAGTTTTCTTAAGATAAGTTTCCCGCTAACTTGAATATTTTACCCAGTCGAATCGTATAAATAATTGCAATTGTTAATAACATTGCATATGTACTCCACGATACGTCATTCAAAATGAAATCCGCTCGATTCTGAACGAAAATGCTGCGATTGAGACATTCATGACAGCGCTGTGTTCATTCGTTCACTCACTACAGACATAATTCTTGAGACGGTCATACCTCCTTAATTATGCAAATTTGCGAAAAAAATCTTTCTGCATAAAATACGCATTTTTATATGGGGAACAACTCTTCTTATATAAATTTTGTGCTAACTCTAATAGTTTATACAATAGAACGTGATAAACAATTGAAATTGTTAATAAAAATATACATACTACACCAATTGCACCCAAAATCTAATCCCCTCTAAGTTAAATGAAAACACTTCGATTCCAACATTGACGGTATCGATAGATTCATTCATTCGTGAGAAACCTAGGATGAAAATTTCGGAAACACACATACACACACTGGCTCTTATTGGACTGTAGTAGGTCTTATTGGACCCGTGTAGAGATTTGAGCGGAGGTGTGACCGCCCCTCCGCTACTCAACTGCCGCTCTGTGGTGGAACGGCGGATTTTAGCCGAGGCTCCGCTTCCAGCGGAGGTTGAGCGACGTGATTTCTACACGGGGTGGAGTTTTGGGTGTTTTGCAATGATCAACTATTTTGTTTGTTATTTCGCCTTTCTTCGGAGTTAATTGCACTTTGCAATCAATCATGTATCGATACTATATATGCTTATGTGTATGTGAGTGCATGGCGGTGTAATTATCGACGACTGATTTGTGAACTATGATTTGAATTTCGGCTCTTTCACCTTGAGTTGATATCATTGAACAGTGAGTGTATTTGGAACTGTAATTCGAATTTCGGCCATTACCTTGGGCCTCTATTGGATTATCATCGCATGATACCAGTCTATTTACTTTACCGATTCGTCATGTCCAGCCCCCTTGCGCCGTCTTTTTCACAACGAGTGAGAAACTCGAATACTCCAAAATCAGCTGTAAAGCAAAATTAGGTCTAAAGCAACCTCGGTTTGTTTTTCTTGCGGTAATAGAGTTGCTGTAAAGGAATCAATCACCTGTAAAGTTTGCAGAAAACCGTACCACCACAAATGTGCGATGGCTACTAAGCCCCTTTCAAACGGGGGATTGCAGAAATATTGTGGAAATAAAGCGTTGAATAAGAAGTCAGCGACAATAAAGAAATTTGTCCTTTCCGGTGAAGATCGACAATTTTTAGTTGAAGATATATCTAACGCTGTTACTGCTACAATTAACACCGGAATTTTTTCTGAAGACCATGATCTCTTAGTTAACGACATCACATCTGCGGTCTCTATAAAAATGAAGGCACAAGTAAAAGACACAGTGAAAGAAGTATTCAATGAGGTCTTTGAAGATCTAAAACATGAACTGAAGGAGAAATTGTTTGGCGAAATTCGTGTTTTACGTAGTAAAATAGATGTTCTCGAGAAGCAACAGACCGAACAAGTAAAGGAAGTTACTGGAAACACATGTGATCTCGCGAACAACTGTCTTGTCGAAATGGAAGATCGGCCTTCACGTCAGCAGAATGTTATTATCTTTGGGATCTCTGAATGTAATTCTTGAAAATCAAAAGACTGTGAATCACTTGTTCAGATTTTCACTGAATTGTCTTTTGTTGAGGACTTGGATCGGATCAAATATTTTCGTCTTGGAAAATTCTCACAAAACCTTGCTCGGCCTAGGCCGTTAAAATTGAATTTACCTTCTTCCGATGAAGCCTCTTCACTCCCGACCACTGCTTCACAGATGAGACGTTCGGAAAAAACCTCATCAGTCCTGAAAAAAATACTCATTCTGCCAGATCAAACCGAAAAACAACGCTTATCTTACAAGGAATTGAAAATGGAGTTAAAGAAGAGAAAAGCCACAGAACAAAATACGAATCTGAAGATTGTTACGAGGAACGGAACTGCAAAGATTCAACTGCTACGCACCGAAACATTCAGTAAGACTTGCAGTTGGGCAAGTAGCGCGAGAATGAGATAATTGCAGACACTCCAAGCAGATTAGCAATGTTGTCAGTCAACCCCAAAGTCCTGAGGTCGAGATTCGTCATATCCAATTGGGAGCTTCATCATCAACGGCTGAGACATGGCCATCTATGGTGGCTACTTACGAAGAGATGGTTCTTCAGAGCATATTTGGCCGCATCGACCCCCATTTATCAAAAAAGCACTCCAACTTGTATTAATAATCCTGTAATATGCTTAATCCAAATTGTCAATTAATAATTTTAACTTTGTTATTACTTCAGCGTTCTTATAGCACTGTCGCGTCCATCTTTTAAGTACCTAGTGTTATAAAACTTTTCATAAACACATGTAACTTGAACTATTGTAATTGTGCCATTATACGAACTGAATATTTAGTCCTATTATTGGCTTCGGCTATTGAACTTGGATAAAGATCAATAAATGAAAATAAATAAAGAGAAGTTATCTCTTGATCATGAAAAACAACACAAAAGGCAGCGACATACAGAGAAATGGAAATAAATATTTAGTAAATACTCAAACGAGAAGTCTAGTAAATTTTTGAGACATACATGATCTCGAACACTCGAGTTACCAAATCGGGAAGTTTGCATTGTGTCCCCACTGAGCGCACAAATACATTCCACCCACTAGTTTGTAATTTTGTTTCATGAAGGAAAAAATGGAAAAACATGGAGGAAAGAGCCGGTCGTATAGAGACGTATTTGTTTTGAGTCGGTACCGTGCGGAGGCATGTCACCGAAGTGTCGAACATAAAATCTCTCAAACTTCCTTTGCCTCCAAAAAGGAAAGCCAAGATGAGTCCTCCTTTGGAAGACCTGAAAAAAACCACGAAAACCGTTATCAAAGCGTCAATCAGCGCGAGCTCTGACCCCGCTCGCCTCAACAATCCTCCGAACATTCCTGACGGACCTCAAGAGGCTCAAAAACGAACCGCAGTGCCTCTAATAGTCATTGAAAATGACAAACTGGAGACCGAAAAATTAATCAATTTCCTCCAAGTCAACGCCTCCGATAAAAATTTCAGGATGAAGTTTAATGGAAACACCACGATCGTCCATCTACAATCGACGAAGGATTACAATGAAATCGCAAGTATCCTGAAAAAGGTCTTCCCGCCAGTTTTACTGAACACGAGATTGAAGCGGAAATATCCAAACACTGAAAAGGTAGAATTACAATTTTTTCACCGTCGATCTAAAAAGTGAGCGCTCGAAGAAATTTATCATAAAAGGTCTTCCCACCAGTTTTACTGAGCACTGGATTGAAGCCGAAAGATCAAAACACGGCATAAAGGTATTATCAGTCCGGCAGTTTCTGAAAACAGACAATGAGGGACACAGCAAGGAAAATAGGCCACTACCGGTGTTTGCAATAACGGTTGGGCCCGATGTAACCTTGAGCAGCGTCGCTGCTATTAAAACCATTTTCTATCATGTATATAAGATAGGAAAATACATTAAAACCCAGCAACCAGCACAGTGCTTCCGGTGCCAAAAATTTGGACACGCCAGTCAGCCCTGCAACTTGAACCCTAGATGCGTGAAATGTGCAGGCAATCACGACATTAAAGTCTGCACCAGCAACTCTGTCAAGTGTGCAAACTGTGGTCTAGCTGACACAGCGAGCTATAGAGAGTGCGCCGCGCGAACCAAATTTGTGGAGGCACAACAAAAAAGAGTCCAACCACCACCACCACCAACGAGAGCAGACGTGGAATTGCCTTCTATACCTCATTCGGCCACGATCCAGAATCTGGAAAGGAACATCCAGTTCCTCCAGTCCCTGAGCCAACTCCGACTTCTATCGCCAACCTGTCTAGGCCAACTTACGCTTCGTTCTTCCCAACGGTGGAAACCTCGAGAAGGAACGTTGTCGTACCCACGGCTGAACATAGGACCATCCCAATGGAAACACATGTTCCTGAATTGACGAGCTAAAAATCCTGAGAATTCCCGGAACCCTCTCAGAGCTCAAAGATATGATCTCTAAACTCCAGAAAGCTAACACCCCCATTGATAGGATCACAATCATCGCATCCTACGCTCACTTGTTTTCATGGTCCTCAGATACATGTACGATTCCCCCACAAACATACCGAATATGGTAGCAATTAATATTTTTGCACTCAACCCCAATCTGGACGAGTTATTACACATTATCCAAGGTAATAACATTAAAATTTGTCTGATTTCCGAGACTAAGCTAAACAGCAAAACGAAGAAAATTAACTTTCCAGACTTCTCGCCGATCAGGAAAGACAGAACGGCCAAAGCAGGTGGTGGTGTTGCGGTGGGGATCCACAAGAGCTTAAGGTATAAAACTCTTCCGCACGATCTCCTGTCGCTCACCGAATACGTGAGGGTAGAGGTCCAAGTAGACAATAGAATAACGAGGATCTACTCGATATACAATCCACCGGATGTCTCACTATATACCAATCTATTGAAGCACCTACTCTCCGATAGTACTCCAACAATTATTGTTGGAGACTTCAATGCGAAGGACACTGCTTGGGCCTCTGCTAGGCCGAACGAATCAGGTAAAATTCTCTCAAATTTTTTGATGGAACAAAACATCAATCTGCTCTTTCCAGACGTTCCTACACTGCCCCCATAATTCTAACACTCCTAGTACTATTTACCTTTAATTAACTAACAACATCTCCATCATTAATAATTTCACGACACTTTCCGAATCCCCCTCAGATCACCTACCACTGCTTTTCTCCCTGTTTGGAAAACCAACCTCACCAGAATCATATGAAATATTAAACTACGCGAAAACCGACTGGAAAAAGTTCAAGGAAATCTTAAAAGATGAGATTTCTACACCAAACCGGACTTGTAACAACACTGAAGCAATAGATAAACACATAAGAAATTTCACCCAAATTATTCAAACAGCCGTGGATTCCTCCACTCTCACCCGCTCTTCCAAATCCAACCATACCCCTCTGCCACCCGAAATAGCCTCCTTAAGAAAAACTCAAAAATTATATTAGATTAAAATGGCAAAGAACGCGGAATCGCTACCTGAAATCCGAACTCACTCAGCTGATCAAAAAAATCAGACTTAAATGAACCGAATGGAAACCCATCATCTTGAGACAACAAACTTAGAAACTTAAACCTGATCACTCTATTTGGCGCGTAGCAAAAGATTTTAATAACACCGGTACAAGTAAAATCCCCACACTAAAGTCAAATAACACACTCCACGCAGAAGACCATGAAAAGGCTAATACACTCTGTAAACACTACGCAAATATCCACGAACTATGGGCCTCTCGAGGAAACAAATCTTTTGAACAATAAGTCACAGATCATGTGAACAAATATATCCTCAAAACCTCTATCGAAACTCCCATTAAATTCCTCAAAAATCCCCGTGAAATCATTTCCACCATCAAAACACTAAAAAACAAATCAGCTCCGGGTGTGGATAACATTCCCAACATAGCACTAAAAAACCTCCCGATCAAAGCAATAAGCCTACTAACAAAGATATGTAATGCATGCCTCGTCAAACAATATTTGCCTGAACTCTGGAAAGGAGCGGTGGTCATACCGATTCTGAAGTCTGGTAAACCCCCTTCGCATCCGGTGAGCTACAGGCCTATTAGCTTCCTACCAGTATTGGCTAAACTTGTTGAGCGAATAATTCTAGCTCGTCTCAAAAAACCCATGGAAGAGTTACAACTAATGCCTACAAATCAATTTGGTTTCCGATCGGAACACTCGACCCGCCACCAGCTGGTCAGAATTACTAATGATGTAAAATCCGCGAAAGACCCGAAGGGAGATACCGTTCTTCTTCTCCTGGACAGCGAGAAAACCTTTGATTCTGTTTGGCCCACAGGCCTTATATTTAAACTCGACAGTTTAAGGATGTTCGACCGCTATTCGTCATTTTTTTCAATCTTTTGACGATTTACTCCAACTTTTTGGTTTTCTTGGCGGGAAAAAATGCACAATTTGTGCATAACATTATTATTTATGGACTCTCAAAATTTGATCACCTTAAACTTATTTTTGAGTTTTTTCTCTACGCTTGTATGAAAATTCATAAAACTCGACAAAACAAGACAAAACGCTGAAAAATGGGTCTGCGGCAATGAAATTTTAGGAGTCGATAGAAAATAAAGCTACAGAATAATTGTACATTTTTTTCCCGCCTATCAAACCAATAATTTCGGATAAATTAGCACAAAATTGACAAAAGTGAGAAATAGCAGTCGAACATCCTTAAATGTACCTAAATATTTATGTAAGATTTTATTATCATATCTTTCAAATAGATATATTGCAGTTCGAGTCAAAACTTCGCTTTCGGATAAAATTGAAGTAGTCGCGGGCGTCCCACAAGGGTCTATCCTCTCCCCCGTACTATTTAACCTGTACATTGCTTCTGTTTTTAGCAGAATCCCTAGAAATGTATCTATGGCTGGATATGCTGATGACATCGCTTTGTACTCAGCTAGCAAAGCGATAAATAAAGCTGTTAGAAGAGTTGAAACCGCAGCTGCTGTTACAATCAGTGAGCTCATGAAATGGAAAATTCCTTTGAATACTGCCAAAACAGAAACAATCTTATTTACTAGCACCAAGGCCAAACCGACTTTAACTATTCGTAGCAATAAGATTACCCCAACCACTTCTGTCAAATATTTAGGTTTACACATTGATTCCAAACTCCTGTGGAAAAAACATATATCTGAAATCAAGATGAAAACAAAAAATACTTTAGTAACATTGTATAATTTGCTAAAATCACTAGCGCTTAGTCAATCACTAAAACTTACTCTATACAAAGGTTTAATCAGACCTATTATCACATATGGTTGTCCTGTCTGGCACAATGCAGCAAAAATCCACTTGAATCATCTTCAAGTTATCGAAAATAATTTTTTGCGAATAATAGGCAATTTTAGAAGAAGAACCATCATTTCGGAAATGCGTCAGGAAGGCGGTTGGCTTTCTTCTTACTCGTTAAAGGAAAACACACACACACACACACAGACGCCAACTCAGAATTTGTCGCAGATCATTTTGATATACTCAAAACCCTGGTCACTTTATCGAACGACAAATTTGGAAAAATCGGATAGTTAAAAATTAATAATAATTGTTGCATTCGATTCTACGTCACATATAATATAGTGATTGTACAGTTTTCTAGCGATTGTTCTCGGACCAGTGACGAAAGCTACTACTCTTTCGGCGCACAAGAGACAAGAAGTGATTTTCTTGCGATTGTGTCTATACTCTTCAGACTCGTAAGCTCTCGATCGCAAAAGATCTCATTTCGGCCTAGTGACAAAATGAACAATTTAAATTGAGAGGAACCTGATACGAGTAAATGCAATATGAAGCAAATTCTCCATCCCTATGTCACTTCATATACGATTTTTAACTTCCTCATCTAGGGGAAGTTATTGTAATCACCCTGAAAATCAAAAGTGAAATGTTCACGAAATTTTCACTTTTCTCGATGTTTGACGACATGCTGATAAGTTTTCCGAAACATGTTCGTGTGTGTGTGTGTGTGTCTGGGTGGGTGTGTGTGTGTGACGAAAAACTTTGTTTAACGTTTCAGAAGAAACCAACGTAGCGATTTACGTTTTTTGTTTTTTTTTTTTTTTATCGACGCAACTTACTATTTTCCAGGTCTGAAAGGAACGATTTATGCGAAAAATGTTTCGTTCAATTGTTACCAACAAATTCAATTGTTTATATTGCTCTATCGTAAGAACGATTTGAGATACGAAAAAAAGTGTTGAATGAAAGTTGTTCCCCGCCACGAAATACACACTTTTTTGCTAACACCGATAGTTAATAGTTCTTAACAAATTCAATTGTTTAGATCGCGCTATCGCAAGAACGCTTCGAGATACGAAACAAAGGGTGTAATGCAAGTCGTTTCACACGTAAAAATACACATTTGACATTCCATGAGTTTTTTTGCCAACACCCATAGTTAATGGTTCTTAACAAATTGTATTGTTTATCTAACTACTTCATATTAAGAATTATAATTTTTTTTAATATCTAGATATTTCGAAAACTTTATAAAGTCCATAGTTTGAGATATGAACGGAAATCGTGGATATAATATATACGGCGGAATGATCGGGAAGTTATTGGTTTGACCCACGGAGGGTCATACCCACATCCCGTTTATCTAACCAGGGGTTTAAGTATACCAAAATGATTCCCGTCAAATTCTGAGCTGGCGTGTGTGTGTCTTTGCGTCTATGTGTGTGTGTACAAAATTTTGCGCAACGATTTCTCATCAACAAATGAAGTTATGGAAGATTTCGAGGTCGCGTTCAAAGCGTTTCCCTATAACTTAGAACTGATTAGATTTTGGATGAAATTGGTGTAGCATATATATTGTTATTAACAATTTGAATTGTTCATAATGTTCTATTGCATAAACTATTAGAGATAGCGTAAAATTTATGTAAGAAACGGTGTTCCCCATACGAAAATACGTATTTTATGAAGAGTAACTTTTTTCGATATTTTGCATCATTAAGGAGGTATGACCGTCTCACCAATTATGGATGTAATGAGTGAACGAATGAACTTAGCGCAGTCATGACGCCCCAATCGAAGCGTTTCCATGGAAAATCGAGCAAATTACACTTTGGATGGGATTCGCGCAGTACATGCAATGTTATTAACAATTGTAATTGTATATACTGTTCCACCGGGGAAAATATTAAAGTTATCGGGAAACTTCTCAAAAGAGAATTATTTCTTATAGGAAAATACACCTTTTATGTGTAATAACTTTTTTCCATAATTTGCATAATTAAGGAGGTATGGTCGTCAGATCAATTTGAAAGATGGGCACAATGCATGTCGCCCGGTTTGTTCCTTATACAAAAATGCACATCCAATATGACTTTTTTCAATATAGGTTAGAACACATCGCGAGTTAAACTAGAATATATTTGGCGAGTGAATAAGTCGACAATTGCTGAAAAACTCTCGAAGAGCGGGATAACTAAGTAAGTACAGTACAGAGGTAGATGGGGTACCCAGGCGGGCGAATTCCAGTTGAATAGTTTGATGGGCTTAAAAATCAAACTAAAGTAAACCTGTACAGTAATTATTAATCGCAATTTCAATTACTGATATCACTGTCAAGTTTGGTCATCGCAATGATTGCGTGTTTATGCTGTACTGAAATACCAAATCGGCAAGTTTTGTTCGTGCCCCGTATGGGGCACACACATTTGCACACCACTAGTTTTTGTTTCCGTCCCGCTCATTTGTACGCCCCGAGTACCTGCTGTCTGAGCATTCTTTAAAGTGGCGTACTGGAAATACACCCATGCGGTTGGGGCCTACTTTCGCCATTTTAGGCCATCACATTTCTACACACAGGGCAAACTCCAGAAACCCCTCCCCCTTGCGGCGGATTAGGTTTTCGCTCGTCGGTTACATCTCTACGGAAAGAATATCCCTACCGGAAAATTCTTAAAATTGACATGCCTACCGCCACGCAAACCTACCGTTGACCTAGCTTATTGAGCAAGGAGTCAACCGCGACAACTGCCCCTTTGTACGCGGCTACCATAGCACGACAATGACCTCACAGCCCTACTGCTTGGCAGGTTTACCGCGATAACTGTCTCGTCTGACATGCCCATCGGAATCATTTTATTATGGACATCTCCACCAAAAAAAAACCCTACCTGCCTACGGGTCTATCCGTTATAACCCTATCAAAAGTACATGTCTACCAAAATCACAACCCTACTAATTACTCCACACTGTATTGACATTTGTAAGAAAAAAAAATGTGGATCAATTGGTAGCGTTGTGATTTTGCTAGACATGTACTTTTGGTAGGGTTATAACACGTAGACACGTAGGCAAGTAGGGTTTTTTTTTGGTGCAGATGTTCATAATAAAATGGTTCCGGTGAGCATGTCAGACGGTGCAGTTGCCGCAGTAAACCTGCCAAGCGGTAGGGCTGTGAGGTCATTGTCGTACTATGGTAGCCTTCTACAAAGGTGCAGTTGTCGCGGTTGACTCATCGCTCAATAAGCTAGGCCAGTAGGTTTGCGTGGCGGTACCCTAACGGAATTTGGCGAGAGGTTAGCCAGAGGTTGTCTAGAGTTGATTTTTTCCTAGAATTTTCGCTAGAGAAATTTTTTTTTCTAGATTTTTTGCTAGAAACAGTCTAGAGCTAGTCCAGAGATGGCGCTCTTTACTATCCTCTGGACTCCCTCTAGACATTTAGGTATAGTCTCGAGCCCAAGCCGGCTCTGTACTATCCTCTGGACCCCTCTAGATATATATATAGACATAGTCTAGAGCCCGAGCGGGCTCTGCCCTATCCTCTTGACTGCCTCTAGACATATAGACATAATCTAGAGCCCGAGCGGGCTCTGTACTATCCTCTGGACCCCCTCTCGACATATAGACATAGTCTAGAGTCCAAGCGGCCTCTACCCTATTCTCTTGACTGCCTCTAGACACATAAACATAGTCCAGAGCCCAAGCGGCGTCTGGACTCCCTCTAGACATAGTCTAGAGCTCGCTCGGGCTCTGAACTATGCCTAAATGTCTATACGGAGTCCAGAGGATAGTGTAGAGCCCGCTCGGGCTCTAGACTATGTCTAGAGGCAGTCAAGAGGATAGTACAGAGGCCGCGTCCCCCATGGAAAAAAATATATGTGGGCAGTACGTGGTGTCATACATAATTGATATATGCACAATATATGTGGAAGTATATGACATATATAGTAACATATACGACATACATTTTTACATATACCAAAGTGGTTGTATATGCATCATATATGACATATATGCCCATACATGACATATATGATCATACATGACATATATGACGATACATGCCATTATATATGGTATATATGACTATATATGATTTCATATATGATACTTATACATTAGAATATAGAGGTACATATATGATATTCTATATATAATTCATATTTTATTCTAAATGATGAATATATGATATGTATGGTTATATATGTGAAGTATATTATTACATATATGCAGAATACATATTGCTATATACTTGCACATCACTAAATCGAAGGTGAGAAGTAACGATGGAATGAGAATATTGATCCACGATTGATCAAGGCTGGAAAACCACGATGGGAACAAGGTGGATGCAACATAGAACAGTGACCAAGTTTTGATCAGAAATTGACATAATATATATGCCATAATTGTGCAAAAGGCCGCAAAGCGACATTGTTGAAGGAAAAAATCAACGACTTTATCAATTACAAGAAGAAATTTCAGAGACAGAAAGTATATATAGTATACGCCGCCTACCGGAGCGAGGCTCTGGGTAGTTCGCCCCGTGCCAGTCGCGTGGGACGTTTATTTTTTTTTAACTTTTTGGATGAAATTTGCATATTTCCCAATTGAAAGTTTCCAATTAGAAATTGACAATTGATAAATTGACAATTCAAAATTGCTAATAAAGAATTTCTAATCAAAAATGGTCAATTTAAAATTGCCAATTAAAAATTACCAATTGGAAATTTACAATTGAAAATGGCCAATTGAAAATTGTCAGTTGAAAATTGTCAATTGAAAATTGTCAATTTAAAATTGTCAATTGAAAATTGTCAATTGAAAATTGTCAATTGAAAATTGTCAATTGAAAATTGTCAATTGAAAATTGTCAATTGAAAATTGTCAATTGAAAATTGTCAATTGAAAATTGTCAACTGAAAATTGTCAATTGAAAATTGTCAATTGAAAATTGTCAATTGAAAATTGTCAATTGAGAATTGCCAATTGAAAATAGCGCCTTGAAAGTTATGGATTAAAATTTGACACTGGACAATTGACAAGTAAAAATTTGACGAGCTGGTCAATGGTCAATTTTCAATCCGCAAATCTCATTTCACATTTTTCAATTGGGAATTTGCAATCCGCAATTTTCAGTCTTGATTTTCATTCTTCAATATTCGATCCTCAATATTTCGTTCGCAATTTTCGCTTGTCAAGTTCCAATTGGTAATTTTCAACCCTTAACTTGCATTCTTTAAATTGGCAATTTTCAATCCGTAACCTCCACTTGTCATATAGTGATCAAGTTGAAGGTGCAGAACTCATCTGATTAGGTAGCTAAGTACAATACACCTAGAGGAATTTTGTTTTGGATAGACGGGGGTATTCTCGGGCAGTTTTTTGGATATATGACGGGTGTATGTCATCTTGGTCTTATCGCATTTCGCCTGTATTACCTATCATAAAAAAACTCCACTGGAAACTATGATGACCGAATTCCACGCGGTCAACGTCTTATGGGTGAAGCAAAAATTCTCACAAATTTATAAAATTCACGAGGGATCGCTTGTTTTTTTTAATTAAATGCATAAGTATTCCCTGTTTCTCGCCCAAAAAAAGAAACGAACTGGTGACCGCGATCGAACTCCGGCCCTCTCTTATCCCAGTCTCACAACTTACCACTCGACCACTACTTGACTTGACTTGATTTGAAAATTGTTTATTAACATTGGTCATATATACATACTATATACAGTATTAATATCTTAAATGCTACGCTCTAGATCACCATTGGCTTTATATTTAATTTGATCAAAGTTTAACCTAATTCTTCATTATTACAGATATTTGTGATTATTTACAGGATGACTCGATATAAGCAAAAATGACTTCTAAAAAACCTTATAATTAATGGGTGCATGTGGAGTGGGGGAGAGCGGAATGTGCGGAGAGGTGGGATAAACAGGTTGTACAGCGAGACCAATTTGATTTTTTGTCAATATTGATGTTTTGGAGCTGAGGATTAGGATGGGATTGTAGCTTGAGTTTTAATGTCTCGTTGATTTTATCAATAAATTCACCTATGGTTGTCATGCCCAAAGTATTGTGCATTTCCAAAATGGTGGTTCTTCTTCTAAAATTGCCTATTATTCGCAAAAATTTATTTTGGCTAACTTGAAGATGATTCAAGTCGATTTTCGCTGCATTGTGCCAGGCGGTATAACCATAAGTGATAATAGGTCTGATTAACCCTTTGTATAAAGTGAGTTTTAGGGATTTCCTAAGCGCAGGTGAGTTTAGCAAATTATGTAATCTGACTAGAATAATTTTTGGTTTCAGCTTAATTTCGTCTATGTGTTTTTTCCACAGAAGTTTGGAATCAATATGTAAACCTAAGTATTTAACAAGAGTTCGATGGGGTGATTTTATCGCTACGAATAGTTAAGGTGCGATGGACTTTGGAGCTAGTAAATATCATTGCTTCTGTTTTGGCAGTATTCACTTGAATTGTCCATTTTATAGGCTCACTGATTATAAGACCAACTGCGGTTCAACTCTTTTGACAGCTTTATTTACCGATTTGCTGGCTGAGTACAGAGCGATGTCATCCGCATAGCGAGCGATAGATACACTTCTAGGAATTCTGCTAGGAGAACAGAAGTAATGTATAGATTCAATAGTACAGGGAAGAGGATAGACCCTTGTGGGACCCCCGCGACTATTTCAATTTTATCCGACTAGTTCATGTGGTGGCCGCTACGGGGCCACATGCCGTCCCTTGACTGATTTCGAGTTCGATTCCGATAATCGATTTATTTTCTTGATTGAAGCTCTCATTTATATATAAGGACAGAGAGAGATAGAGACTACACTGTCAACGAACAGGTTGCCCGCGCATTTCAGCGTGACAGACTTTCGATATAATCGATATACATCGCACATTGTCCTTTTTAGAATAGGAAAGCGAAGTTTCGACTCGAACTTTAATAGATGTATTTGTGAGATATGATAGAACGATTTTACACAAATATTTAGGTACGTTTAGGATGTTGAGTTTATATATAAGGCCTGTGGGCCAAACAGAATCAAAGGCCTTTTCGCTGTCCAGGACAAGAAGAAGAATGGTATCTTCTTTCCAGTCTTTCGCGGATTTTATGTCATTTGTAATTCTGACCGGCTAGTGGTAGGTCGAGTGTTCTGATCGGAATCCAAATTGATTCGTAGGCATTGGTTGTAACTCTTCTATAGGTTTTTTGAGACGAACTAAAATTATTCGCTCAAAAAGTTTGGCCAATACTGGCAAAAGGCTAATCGGCCTGTAGCTCACCGGATACGAGGGGGGCTTGCCAGGCTTGAGAATCGGTATGACCACCGCTCCTTTCCAGAGTTCCGCGAAATATTGTTTGAGGAGGCATGCATTATATATCTTTGTTAGTAGGCTTATTGCTTTGATCGGGAGGTTTTTTAGTGCTATGTTGGGAATGTTATCCACACCCGGGGCTGATTTGTTCTTTAGTGTTTTGATGGAGCAAATGATTTCACGGGGATTTGTGAGGAATTTAATGGGAGTTTCGATAGGGGCTTTGAGAATAGTTTTTCTCATATGACCTATGACTTGTTGTTCAAACGATTTGTTTCCTCGGGAGACCGATAGTTCGTGTATATTTGCGTAGTGTTTGCAAAGTGTATTGGCCTTATCATGATCTGCTGTGTGGAGTGTGTTGTTTGACTTTAGTGTGGGGATTTTTCTTTTACCCGTGTTATTAAAATATTTTGCTACGCGCCAAATAGAGTGATCTTTTAAGTTTACGTTTCTGAGTTTGTTGTCCCAAGATGATTGTTTCCATTCGGTTAATTTAAGTCTGATTTCTTTTATCAGCTGATTGAGTTCGCATTTAAGGTAGCGATTCCGCGTTTTTTGCCATTTTTACCTAATGTAATTTTTTAGTTTTATTAAGGAGGTTATTTCGGGTGGGATAGGAGTGTGGGCGGATTTGGTTGAGCGGATGGGAGTGGCGGAATCCAGGGCTGTTTGAATGACTTGAGTGAAACGTGTTATGTGTTGATCTATTGCTTCAGTGTTGTTACAAGTAGGGTTTGGTGTAGAAATCTCAACATTTAAGATATCCTCGAACTTATTCCAGTCGGTTTTTGCGTAGTTTAAAATCTTTGATGATTCTGAGGAGGTTGGTTTGCCAAATAGGGAGAAAAACAGTGGTAGGTGATCGGATGGGGATTCGGAAAGTGTGGTGAAATTATTAATGATGGAGATGTTTTTTGTTAATAGGAGGTCAATAGTGCTAGGAGTGTTAGAATTATGAGGGTAGTGTGTAGGAACGTCTGGAAAGAGCAGATTAATTTTTTGTTCCGTCAAAAAATTTGAGAGAATCTTACCTGATTCGTTCGGCCTTGCAGAGGTCCAAGCGGTGTCTTTCGCATTAAAGTCTCCAACAATAATTGTTGGAGTACTATCGGAGAGTAGGTGCCTCAATAGATTTGTAGCTAGTGAGACATCCGGTGGATTATAAATCGTTTATTAAAAGTTTAGTCTCTGAAATCAGACAAATTTTAATGTTATTATTATTGACTATGTGTAATAACTCGTCCAGATTGGGCTTGAGCGCAAAAATATTAATTGCTAATATGTTAGTTATGTTTGCGGGGGAATCGTAGGTGTGTCTGAGAAGGGTGAGAACAGGTGGACATAGGATGCGATGATGGTGATCCTATCAATTGGTGTAAGAGCTGTTTGGAGTTTAGAGCTCATCTCTTTAAGCTCTGAAAGGATTTCGGGAATTCTAAGGGTTTTTAGCTCCTCAAGGACTTGCTTCGCTGTAATTATATAGTTTTTAGTGCTAATTAAATAAGATTGCGGAACAAGTGTTTCCATTGGGATGGTCCTAGGTTCAGCAGTGGGTGCGGCAACGTTCCTTCTCGAGGTTTCCACCGATGGGAAGAACGAAGCGTAGGTGGGCCTGGACGTGTTGGCAGTGGAGATAGGGGTTGGCTCAGGGACTGCAGGAAACTGGAGGAAATGGATGTTCCTTTCCAGATTCTGGATCGTGGCCGCGTGAGGTGTAGTGGGCAATTCCAATGGCGCTATGCTGGGCCTGGCCGACTGTGCTCGGTTTTTCTGAGTTTCCATGAATTTTAGGCGTATGGAACACTCTCTATAACTGGCCGTGTGGGCTAGTCCGTAGTTCGCGCACTTGAGAGTTTTCGAACTGCAGGCTTTGACGCGCACTTTACACATCTGAGGTTCAGGTTGCAGTGTTGGCTTGCATGGCCAAACCGTTGGCACCTGAAGCACTGGGTTGGTTGCTCGGATTTCACGAACTTTTCTATTTTTTCAGTGTGGTAGAAAATAGTTTTAATAGCAGCGAAGCTGCTCAAGGTTATTTCAAGGCCAACCGTGATAGCGAAGATCGGTAGTGGCCTGTTTTCTTGGGTGTCACCGTCTTTGTTTACTTTCACGAACTGGCAAATGGAAGGTACGTTGATGTCGTGTTTTGATAACTCGGCTTGAATTTCGTCTTCTGAGAAACTGCTTGGAAGCCCTTTCAAAATATATTTTTTCGGTCGCTCACTTTTAAGACCGAAAGTGAAAAAATTGATGTTTTGCCTTTTCAGGATACTTGCGATTTTATTGTAGTCCTTGGTCGTTCGTAGATGGACGATCGTGATACTTCCATTAAATTTCATCTTGAAATTTTTATCTGCGGCGTTGCTCTGCAGAAAATTGATTAATTTTTTTGACTCCAGTTTTTCATTCTCGATGATTAATGGAAGGACAGAAGTTTGTTTTGGAGCCTCTTGAGATCCATCAGAAGTATCGGAAGGTTTGGCGAGGCGAGCAGGAACTGAACTCGCACTAGTCGAAGGTTTCGTAACGGCTTTTTTCGTTTGTTTTTGGGTCTTCCATCGGAACACTCATTTTGGCTTTCCTTTTTGGAGCCAAGGGAATTTTGAGGTCTTTTAAGTTTGACACTTTTGTGCCAAAATTTTTACTCGATTTAGAATTTCACTGTACTGTAAGCGCTGTACGTTAGAAATTTATATTTCGCAGAGAGCGGTAGACATGCGTCCGCGCGACACCGACTCAAAACAAATACTCGCTATAGAGAGCTTCCTACATTCGCAATTTTCGTCAATCTGTGCACATTCAATATTCAGAGTTTAGGTCTCAAATCATAAGGTCCCAATGTTAAATTTGGCCAAAATCGAAAAAAATTAATTTGACTTTTTCGACCCAAAATCGACGGAAATAGCTTCTAGGGGTTCCTATTGGATAGTATAAACGCCCACGGAGCCAAAAATCCAATTTTAAAAAGTTTAAGTTTGCCTCCCCATAAGGTCCTAATGTTAAATTTGGCCAAAGTTGAAAACAATTAATTTGACTTTTTCGACCCCAATTCGACGGGAGTGTATTCTAGGGGTCCCAATTTGATAGTATAAATGCCAACGGGGCCAAGAATACGATTTTAAAAAAATCAAGTTTGCCTCCTCATAAGGTCCCATTGTTAAATTTGGCCAAAATCGAAAAAAATGAATTTCCCTTTTTCGACCAAAAAGCGACGGAAATACCTTCTAGGGGTTCCTCTTGAATAGTATAAACGCCCACGGGGCCAAAAATCCAATTTTAAAAATTTTAAGTTTGCCTCCCCATACGGTCCCAATGTTAAATTGGGCGAAAATCGAAGAAAAATTAATTTGACTTTTTCGACCCCATTTCGACGGGAGTGTATTCTAGGGGTCCCAATTTAATAGTATAAACGCCAACGGGGCAAAGAATACGATTTTTAAAAAATTAAGTTTGCCTCCCCATAAGGCCCCAGTGTTAAATTTGGCCAAAATCGAAAAAAATTAATTTGACTTTTTCGACCCAAAAGCGACGGAAATATCTTCTAGGGGTTCCTATTGAATAGTATAAACGCCCACGGGGCCAAAAATCCAATTAAAAAAAATTAAGTTTGCCTCCCCATAAGGTCCCAATGTTAAATTGGGCGAAAATCGAAGAAAAATTAATTTGACTTTTTCGACCCCATTTCGACGGGAGTGTCTTCTAGGGGTCCCAACTGGATAGTATAAACGCCCACGGGACCTAAAATCCGATTTTAAAAAATTTAAGTTTGCCTCCCTGTAAGGTCCCAATGCATTTTTCGACCCAAATTCGGCGGGCATAAAATGGCAATGGCTATTGCACGTCATCTAGCCACCCACTAGCCCATCTGTCCACACACCGACCCACCTACCCATCCACTCACCCCTCTACTTACCCTTTTACACACTTACCCTGCAATCCATGCATGTGCCCGGAATAGTCCCAGGCGCCTACACACTGCGCCTGCGAGGATGGCGCTGCGGGGCGGGACCCATAAAAAAATATCTATTAAAAATAAAAGCGATTATTCCTAAATTCGGAAGTGATGTTTTTTAGGCTTCCCAAATTATCTCGCGTCGATCTAGAGTGATTCAATTTTTTCTCGAACAAAATCTGCGGGTATAAATATAAAATTCATAATAAACTATTTAGTCCTAAATCATAAAAATCTAATCCTAAATTACCCTGAATTATTCCTGAAATGCCTAAATTGGTTTCATTGGAAAATTCGTTTTTCATCTGCTAACTATTTGTCTGTGTAGTGGTTTCGTGTTTTTGCCTAATATAGTTTTTTATTAACTTCCCGATTATTCGGGAAGTTATTGTAATGACCCCGAAATCGATGTTTCTCCTGTCATTCTGTGGCTGGGGTTTTTAGCATACCAAAATGATGACCGACAAATTTTGAATCGATGTGTGTGTGTGTGTGTGTATGTCTTTTTTTTTCTTCTACTCTTTCTCTATTCGTATTCACCCACGTAACCGCTGGTAGGCATTACTTCATGGGCAACACTACGGATCAGAGTACCCACCCATTGCGGCTGGGGCCGACTTCGCCATTTCAGCTCATCGTATTTCTAATCACAGGGTAAACCTCCAGAAACCCCTGTGATACGATGACGGGCGTCTACGATGGAACCCTCTCTCTCCCCCCCCCCCCGCGACGGGTCGCGTTCGGTCCCGGCTTACGGTCTCACTTCATGGATACCGCCGATAGCACACACGGAATGTTCCTGCCACCGGTCGGAGTCCGTGAGAAAATATTTTTCAGAAAAAATATTTTGCAGTGAGCGGGAATCGAACGCGGGACCTTTAGAATAGTAGGCAGACACTCTACCCACTACGCCAAAGCCCCGTCACTGTGTGTGTGTATGTCTGTATGTATGTGTATGTATGTGTGTTTCCGAAATTTTGATTCTAGGTTTATTACGAACGAATGAAGCTATCGATACCGTCAATATTAGAATCGAAGCATTTTCATGTAAATTAGAGGGGATTAGATTTTGGGTGAAATTGGTGTAGTATGTATATTGTTATTAACAATTTTAATTGTTTATCACGTTCTATTGCATAAACTATTAGAGTTAGCGCTAAATTTATATGAGAAAAGTTGTTACCCATATAAAAATGCGTATTTTATGTAGAATGACTTTTTTCGCAAATTTACATAATTAAGGAGGTATGACCGTCTCAACAATTATGTCTGTAGTGAGTGAACGAATGAACACAGCGCTGTCATGAAGGTCTCAATCCAAGATTTCCGTTCAGAATCGAGCGGATTGCATTTTGGATGACATTCGTGGGGTATATATTCAATGTTATTGAAAATTGCAATTGTTTATACGGTTCCACTGGGTAAAATATTAAAGTTAGCGGGAAACTTATCTGAAGAAAACTATTCCTTATATGAAAATACACATTTTATGTAAAATGACTTTTTTCCATAATTTGCATAATTAAGGAGGTATGATCGTCCGAGCAATTTGAAATACGGGAACAACGCATATCACCAGGGTCGTTCCTTATACAAAAATGCACATTCAGTGTGACTTTTTTCAATATAGGTTAAAACATATCGCGAGTGGAACTAGAATATACTTGGTGAATGAATATGTCGACAATTGCGGGAAGCATGTCAAAGTGTGGGATAATTAGGAACGTACAGAGGTAGAGAGGGTAACTAGGCGGACGAATTCCAGTTGAATATTTTTATGCGGCTTGAAAATCAAACTCAATCGATCGCGTGCAGTAATTATTAGGCACAACTTCAATTATTGTTATCACTGTTCAGTTAGCTCATTACCATGGTTGCATGCTTATGCTGTGCTGAATTACCAAATCGAAGAGTTTTGTTTGTGCCCCGTATGGGGCACACACATTCGCACACCACTAGTTTTTATCAATAAGGTGGCTATTTCGGGTGGGAGGGGGTATGGGTGTATTTGGATGAGCGGATCGGAGCGGAGGAATCCAGAGCTGTTTGAATAATTTGAGTGAAATTTGTTATGTATTTATCTATTGCTTCAGTGTTGTTACATGTCGGGTTTGGTGTAGAAATCTCATCATTTAAGATGCTGTTGAACTTTTTCCAGTCGATTTTCGCGTAGTTTAATATTTTAGATGATTCTGGTGAGGTTGGTTTGCCAAACAGCGAGAAAAGCAGTGGTAGGTGGTCTGAGGGGAATTCAGAAAGAGTGTTGACATTATTAATGATAGAGATGTTGTTAGTTAATAACAGGTCAATAGTACTAGGAGTGTTATAAGTATGAGAGTTGTGTGTTGGAGCGTCTGGAAAGAGCAGATAGATTTTTTGTGCCGTCAAAAAATTTGAGAGAATTTTACCTGATTTATTCGGCCTAGCGGAGGTCCAAGCAGTGTCCTTAGTATTAAGGTCTCCAGCGATAATTGTTGGAGTATTAACCGAGAATATGTGCCTCAATAGGTTTGTATCTAGTGAGACATCAGGTGGATTATATAACGAGTAGATTCTCGTTTTTTTATTGTCTACTTGGACCTCTACTCCCACGTATTGGGTGAGCGACAGGAGATCATGCGGAAGAGTTTTATACTTCAAGGTCTTGTGGATCGCCACCGCAATACCACGACCTGCATTGATCGTTCTGTCTCCCCTGATCAGCGAGAAGTCTGGTATGCTAATTTTCTTCGTTTTGCTGTTTAGCTTACCTTCTGAAATCAGACCAATTTTAATGTTATTACTATGGATAATGTGTAACAACTCGTCCCGATTAGGCTTGAGCGCAAAAATGTTGATTGCTAAAATATATATTAGGTTTATACGGGGATCGTAGGTGTTACTGAGAATGAGCACAGGGAAGCGTAGGATGCGATGATTGTGATCCTCTCAATGGGGGTATCAGCTTTCTGGAGTTTAGAGACCATGTATTTAAGCTCTGCGAGGATTTCGGGAATTCTGAGAGTTTTTAGCTCGTCAAGGACTTGCTTCGCTGTGTTAATATAATTTTTAGTGCTACTTAAATACGATTCAGGAACATGTGTCTCTATTGGGATGGTCCTATGTTCAGCAGTGGGTGTGACAACATTCTCGAGGTTTCCACCGTTGGAAAGAAACAAGCGTAGGTGGGCGTGGACATGTTGGCAGTGCCGATAGGGGTTGGCTCAGGGACTGCAGGAGACTGGAGGAACTGGATGTTCCTTTCCAGGTTCTGGATCGTTGCCGAGTGAGGTGTAGCGGGCAATTCCATTGGCGCTATACTGGGTCTGGTAGACTGTGCTCGTTTTTTTGGCGCATGGAACACACTCTATAACTGGCCATGTGGGCTAGTCCGCAGTTCGCACACTTGAGAGTTTTGGAAATGCAGACTTTGACGTCATGATTTGACGCACATTTGACTCATCTGAGGTTTAGGTTGCAGTGTTGGCTTGCATGGCCAAACCTTTGGCACCTGAAACACTGGGTCGGTTGCGCGGATTTCACGTACTTTTCCATCTTGTACATGTGATAGAAAATATTTTTAATAGCAGCAAAGCTGCTCAAGGTTATTTCCGGGCCAACCATGATTGTGAAGATCGATAGTGGCCTGTTTTCTTTAGTCTCTCCGTCTTTGTTTACTTTCACGAACTGGCGAACGGAAAGTACGTGAATGCCGTGATTTGATAATTCGGGTTGAATTTCGCGTTCCGAAAAACTGCTGGGAAGCCCTTTCAAAATAAATTTCTTCGGGCGCTCACGTTTAAGGCCGAATGTGAGAAAATTACAATTTTGCCTTTTCGGGATACTTGCGATTTTGTTGTAGTCGGCCCTTCGTAGATGGACGATCATGGTACTTCCATTCAATTCCATCCTGAAGTTTTTATCCGAGGCGTTGACTTGCAGGAAATTGATTAATTTTTTAGTTTCCAATTTGTCATTTTCAATAACCGTTGGAGGCACTGTTTGTTTTTGAGCCTCTTGAGGCCCGTCAGAAGTGTTTGGAGGATTGTTGGGGCGAGCGGGTTCAGAGCTCGCGCTGATTGACCGTTTCATAACGGATTTTTCTGCTTTTTTCGGGGTCCTCCATCGGAGGACTCATTTTGGGTTTCCTTTTCGGAGTTGAGGGAATTCCAACGTTTTTTTTTAGATTTGACGCTTTTGTGCCAACACTTTTACTCGATTTACAATTTCAATGTACTAGAAGCGCGGTACGTTTGAAATTTGTATTTGGCAGAGAGCGGTAGACATGCGTCCGCACGACACCGACTCAAAACAAATACTGAGCACTGTAATGTCTATTGTTCAAAATTGGATATTATTTTTATGATGCCAGTATGAAAGGAAGTTGCAGAGAAGGAAATATGACTGCATGATACGCTGCGAAACACATGCATTTTGCCAGACATCGCATTTTATTGCTTATGTAGGGATAATTGTTTCTAACTTCATATCGTATTTTATTATGATATATTGGAATCAATAATACATTTCGTCGCGGACTATCAATTATATATATTTTGATACATACATGCGTCGAGTTACAATTGAATAAATTCATAAACGCAAAGTAAACCAGATGATTATTTTGACGTTCATAGGTTCGGTACTAAATTTTTTAACCTCTGTGACTTGCTTCACAGTTCAAGTTTCGGAAGTTGTGTTTTGTTTACGTAACCGATTGTTTCAAATGCCAAAAATGACCTCCAATAAATCTTGAAATGACGTATATGTGTGTTTGTGTGAATACACGACTCAGAAACTTTTTGCCATAAAAACTTGAAAAAATCCACTTTTAGAATAGAAACCTTTTTAAATCATTCGTGATCAACATTTGAATGTAATGTTCTGTTGAGGTGCATTCGGTATTTTCGTACCTTTCCTTGCGTACCACGAACATTTTTGATACTCTAAATTATTCCACAATTTCCCTGAAATTCTCACTTAGTGCGAATCAACGGAAATTATGAGCTATAAATGCACGTTTGGACTCGCATGGCGGTGAATCAATGAATGGAATGGAAAATGATAGGAATTTTTCAATTCCATAGGGTTCATTCTGAACGTATCAATTGAGCTTCCTAAAATAAACTAGTGGGATCAAAGTGTGTGTGGCCCCGTTCGGAACACACACAAAACTTCCCGATTTGTAATTTCCGTTTCCCATTCCTAGATTTTCCAATACATCAATTGAATGTTGAACCATTGGTTTCAAGCACAACGCTAGTGTGGGTAAATCAGTGTCACCCGTGAGGTTCACTACAAAACTTGCAGATTTCAGAATTTTAAACTATCCCATGTATCAAGCAGATAATTATGAACACTTGAGTAGGCGCATGGTGAGCATGCCCGAGTCGAACTTTTGAGCCTCATTCTAGCCTCAATACTCCGTTTCTACCCTCATTCAGACCTCAGAGTCGGATTAGACCTCAAACTTGAGGTTGAAGTGAGGTCTAAATGATTTTTCAACCTCACTTGAGCCTCAAAAGACTCACGGAAAAAAATGTTACTCCGTTTTTGACCTCTTCAGTCTATTTAGCCTCACTTAGACCTCCAGAGCCTCAACAACCAAAGGGGCCGCTGCTTCATTCGAGTTTCATTAAGATAATACGGAAATAGTGGTGATATCACAAAAAGTCAAAAAATAAAATTCATGTAGTTTTAGTAGAGGAATATTTTTTATTGAAAACTTTTTTTCATAGCTCTAACCATTTGGCCACAACATAGATATGAACAAAAAAATTGTTATGAACGAATAGAACCGGCCAAAATTTTCGAAAAACTAACTTTGGATTCGCATTTAGGTACCTCAAAAACGAATTTCAACAATGAAATCTACTAAATTTCATAGTGGATACAGAAAAAGTCCTTATTCTACTGTCTTTAGTTTTATTCTAATTGCAACTTTAATTTTTTTGGTGCCATAAAATTCGTTCTTTTATTCTAAACATTATCCAATTGTTATGAAAAATATTTGACCAGAAACTAATCAATATATTGGATTTTATTCGCGTTCCTTATTATTAACAGGTATTCCAATATAAAGTTCGTCATCAATTACCATTCGGACACAGACATTTTTTATCTGAGTAATATTGATAGCAAGTAGATTGTCAGTTATTCGACACTTATTCAAAAAATGTCCGGTGGATTGAGTATATTGATTACCTTCAGCAGCAAATGAGTCATATGCTTCGATTTGTCGTATGACTGCAACGTGAAGACTCTGGCACTGACAAACAATTTGATTACATTCACATCTCATCACCATTTTTAAGAAACAATGAACTGAACCTAGTTTTTTTTCTCCATTGTCAAGATATTCAGTTATGTAGGATTCGGTTTGCAAATCTCTTGAATATAATTCTGCTACATAGAGCTGTTGATCTTTCAATAACCTCAGATATTGCCATACACATGTGAATTGTCTTAAATGGGAATTTTGAAGTGCATTACGAATCGTATCACTCAAATCATTCATGATATTTTGATAATATCCCACACTGTAACAATGATGAATAATTTTCTCAATTATTTTGACCTGACGTTTCCGATGTAAACAGAAATTTTTGAGTGAGCCTTCTGGCAGACGATCAATGAATTTACTCATTTTTATGAACTGAGCGTGGGATTTCACTATTTGTGTATCAAGATGCCAGGTGCCATGCACTAACTTTGAAAACTGGCCATTTAAATTTTCATATTCAAAGCATGAATGCACCCATAATGGACCATGATTTTTTACGCAAACCGTTAAATGCAGTAATTGGTGTATATTCATTGTACAAAGTTCTAGACCATATTTTAATTGAAACTCTTTCACAAATTTATGCAGTATATAGTGGGCTTTTGTGATCATTTCCGTGCTGACAAAGTTACCATTGAGCAGAGATATTGATACTACTAATAGAAGGTAATGTTCAAAGAAATCTCTTTCTAAAATTTTCAAAAACTTTTCTAAAAATTTCTAAAACGCACTCTACGAAAACCATTTAAACGCGGGAATGGGAAACCCATTTGGAAAAATGGGCGGCTCAACAATACATTTGAAAACAAATGATATAAAAAACAAAATTTGCGGAATAATTTAATATAAATAAATCAAATTTGTCAGTTTTCCAGTTCGGTACTCCACTACGATCTTGAAGTGATTACTTATGTCTTTCATTTTTCATCAAATAATTTAAACAAATACCTGGTGCACCGGGGAATTCCCGGCGAACGGGGAAAACACGCGCCCACCGAAGGGTCTTTAACAGCCCAATTTTCTGTGGAAAAATCCAGATATACCTGAAGGTATATTTTATTACCCGACACCATGTGGCGAGCAGGCCTTTTTCGCCAGAGATAGTTTGCTTTGGTGTTTGTAATTCTCTCACTGAGGTCAATTTTTTTTTACATTACTTTTACCCATTGCTCTCTCCTTCTTCACCCCTTCCAATGTTTGGGATGCCGGTATGTCTCTTCCATTTTCCGGGTGACCCCCAACGAAGCAACATCAAAAATTAAATTTGAGTGAAATATTATTGAAAATTTGAGTGAAAATTAAAGTGAGTTTTTTTAGAGTGAAATGTTTAAAATAATATATCGAAGGTGAAAAAAATCAGTTTTCAACAATGCCGAAAGACCCATCCAAAGTGCCTAGACAGCGAAAGAGTGCATTAATTTGGTGGGTAGATACCTCATTTAGCGACGTATTACCCCTCTACAAGCTTGGTCCCCATGCGAAAACAGTTGGTGCTATGGTGACACTCCCCTGGAAAGACAAAAAGACTGGCAAAACGACAAAAGCCGAAGCGAAAATTCTCGCCATTGACGGTAATTATTGTTTACTTTTAGAAACTTAATTTTGGTACATTTGAAAGACCCGTAGTGAGTATGACAAGGTATAATGAAATTGGATTTTTCCACACAGTTAACAGATACTGTTGTTGGATTTGACCTCTCGTTTCTTTATAAAAAAATTTCCATGAACAAATTACTTAGCAACCTAGGGTAGTCAATAGGTGGACTTCTGAATGAATAATCGTTGATATCCTTAATGAATACTTTTTCTCATAATTTTTTTCTACTTTATACAGATCAGAAGAAACTCGATCGTATGACAGTCAATGGTAATGGAGAACTCCATGATCCAACAGAGAAAATATTTGATGATTCTGTTATTCAACAGAAAAAAAAATTGGCGCAGAATGGAAGAATGGTCCACAGTATTGAGAAATCCAATAAAAGACGAACAGATGAAAAAATAAAGAACGACTCCGGAATATTCACCAAAACTCTGTGTGACGGATTAAAACAAAAAAGAGAGAGGGAGATCACCAAACAAACAAGAGGAAAGAATGTTGGAAATCCAACGGTTACCAGCGGAACATATACGCAGATTGAATCACAGGGGCTCAATGAAGGAAGTTATCGTCCCGGGCCAGCCTCAAATTTCAGGGACATACATTCGTTGTCAAATTCAAGTCAGGAAGCTGATGATTTTGGTGCATTTCAAGCATGGCGCCGTACGAACACGATCCAAAATCATGAAATCCAGAAGGTAAGTTACTTTAATCAAATAATTTCATTCAATAATTAATTTTTAATCGTTCATATGTTGCATGCGACAAATCTGCTATGATTTTATAGACATCTTCTCATATTAACTATGTAAATTCCATATAATGTATACAGTGTATGTACAGGAAAGAGGACAGGTGCCATCGTCGATTATGCAGACTCACAACCATGGAATAAGAATTCTATCAATCAGCAATTTGCATCCTCAATTCTATTCGAGTTATAAATGGTTGGAATCGTCAGTTTCCTTTTTTTTCTTTCAATTAAAAGGATTCAAATCTTGCGACTTATTCGAATTATCAGTTTATAATCAGTTTCAATTCATGAAACTCTTTTTGTTACTAGCAAAAATATTATATTCTGTGCATTATCATTATCGAGTGAAATATTGAAAACACCAGATAATTTTGCCTTCGATAAAGAGATTTTGTTTTTTGTCCTTAATACAGCGTTCCATCATGCTGGACTGCACAGTGACTATGGAGCAGAGTTCGCTCGCGCAAGGCAATACTCTAGTAAGGCTGATCCATTTCCAGGGTGGTCAGGACCAACTTATACGCAGTTAAACTGAGGATCATGAACGAGATGTCCCTTGGTTTTTAACTGGTAGCAAGTCAACTGTTATTCCCAGCTCATCAAATATTATTATATTATGTTCCATATTATTATATTATATTATTATAAATATTATATTATTATTATACTTGCATGTTATATTCTCCAGGTTATATATTGATATCAGAAAACTCCAGAAGTGTTGGAATTTCTGAATAGTTCATCGTCATCTGAATTGGTTAAATACATCCCACCTGATCAAATAGTTCATGGCTAATTCATTCCTTATCGATGCTGACGAATAATGGAAGTAATCCTTTTAATTGCGAGTTCATTTTTTGTTTCAACAATTGGTCATCATGAAAGGTAATGGAATTCCGTTAGAGAAATAAAAAATGGCAGGAAAAAGGAAAAATTCCTGTGCCTTCAGATTATTTCACTGAAATGAGCCTATTTCTGATTATTAAATTCATTATTTATTACCATCAACATAAAAAAAAATACTATTTATCAAGATAATTTAGTAAGTTCCCCGGAAAATTAATGATAATAATAAATCATAATATGTCGGGAAGGAAAAATTCATTGAGACTAGATTGAGGCTCACTGAGGCTAGGTTGAGGCTACTGAGGCTGAATTGAGGTCCATCCCATATTGAGGTTTGAGGTCTAAGAGGTTCTTTTGAGGTTCTACGGGTACCCTCATTTAGACCTCTTGACTCCCAAAAGGGAAATAACTACCATTTTGAGGTCCATTTGAGAGTCAAAACCCAATGTATTTCCCCGACCCATGAGCCTCATTTCAGCCTCATCGGCCTCAGCTTGAACCTCACTATGAGGCTAGAATGAGGCTCAAAAGTTCGATTCGGGTGAGGACGAAAATTATGCGCGTTACTGGAGTGGGAGTCAGACAATAAGTTATGGAGAAAAGTCATAAAAAATTAAATATGTATTTCCACAAAAATACTGTTCGGTCAATTAAACTCAAAAACAGACTAATTTGAATAGCAAACGAACATTAATAATTGGCAACCGTCAGTCAACAAGAAAAAACATCATCTTACTCGTAAAAATCGAGCACTAACACTTGAGAAATGGTCATTTTCAATTGCCGTAAACGTATGAACGAAAAATATACAATATATTAAGTGCTTCATATTTTTTGTGGGCAGTTTCATGCATTCAGTTGTATTTGTACGAGTCCTTCATTTTTCATGTTTTACAAGTTGTTAGATAAAACATTTTGTTCATTCGCACAGTCATCAACGTTCATCTTCTACCCTACTTCACAGTAAATAATATTAAAAACTCTCATTATTACTCCAACTTCTGAAGCCAACGTTAATAGTTTGTTTTACCTGGAGGCAATTTCGTGTCGTTCCCAGCGCTTGGCTTTGTGAAGAAACTTCTAAGAAAAATACCACGGGATAGTGTAGGAATCTAGACGTAGCCCGCTGGCAGGAGGACAGAGGGGAAAGGGAGTAGGGTAGAAGTTATATTCAGAAAAGCTAAAGAAGTGATAAAATCACCTAGCGGTTTGTGTGGGTCGATACCAGCGGCCAGTTCCACTTCAAGAGTAAGTGAGATAGATGCTCAATATATGCTTTTGAAAGGGGTTGGGGCAAGAGGGTCAGAGTGGCAGTTGGACGGTGAGTGAGGATTAGTGACGTTGCGAGCGTTGGCTTCCACCATTTCCGTGTCCTTTTTTCACTTGAAACTAGTATAGTAGCACCCTCAAACGCTTACAACTCAATGGTGCTACATATAGGGTGGGGTTTGCACTTGGCCACTACATTTGCCCTTTTCTGTGTATCAGACATCGCGTTTCAATTACCTGAGGGCACTCACTAGTGCAATGAGGACTGATGCATCCCAGGAGTCAAGATTTGGGTGCTGAAAAAAGGGGGGATCAACATTTGGAGTAAATCCGGGGCATACATGGCGGAATTTCCGATGAATGAATGAGATTTGGGACTAGGGGATGAAGAAGTAGGAGACGAAAATAGAAGAAGGAAAGCACGTTTTGAAAATGGGAAATCATACTTTTTAGAAGCGTGAGTTTCCATTCCAAAATTATGATTTTTTATGCGACAGTCATAATGTCTGCAGAAAAAAAAAATCTAGATTTAGGTATGAAGTAGGTGATTCATGCGCTATCTTTAACAATTTTTATATAAAATTTAATTTGACATCAGAAAAGCAATTCGTCTTTTTTTTAACTGACTCATTCAAGATAAATCGAAAATTCCCATTTTCTTGACGGATGCATTCCTGATGGACCCATTGATTGCCACTTGATTCAGGGGATCAACTTGTACGCGCACTTGATCACTACTGATCCACTGACAAAATATATATGTGGGTCAAAAAGTCATTTATTGTGGGATTCTCAATATATATCACTTTTTGATGTTTCTTTGCTTTTTTTCATTTTTTTCGGCGGAAATGTTTGCATGTCAAGTCGCGCTCAACTGTCGATCAATTCTTCATGAAGGTTGATCGAATAACCAGTCAAGTAGCGATCAACTAATGATCAACCATACGCACAAATTGTTCCTCTCATATCCGCAATGAAGGAGTAATCGATAGATCCGTCAGGGATCTTCGAAAAAAAATTCTAACTAGTGGTGTGTGCATGTGTGTCCGCCACTCGGGGCACAAACAAAACTTCCCGATGCGGTTTTCAGCACAACCTACTAAATTTATTCTTCTCCAATATACTATATACGGTTAATCAGTGTAATACGGGTTATCGTAACGAAAACATGCCTATTTGAGAATTCCAAACTGACTCATTTATGAAGCAGATAATTATAAAGACTTGAGTAGACGCATGGTGAGCATGAGGATGAGACTTATGCGTGTTACTTGAGTGAGAGTGAGATGCCAATAAGGATGCGACTGCAAAACAAAAACTTTAATATTTTACCCAGTGGAAAAGTGTAAACAATTGGAATTGCTAATAACATTGCATATAATGCACAAGTGCCATCTAAAATGTGATCAGCTCGATTTTGCATGAAAACGCTTCGATTGGGACCGTCATGACAGCGCTGGGTCCATTCGTTCACTTATTACATACATAATTGTGGAGACCGCTATACCTCCTTAATTATGAAAATTATCGAAAAAAGGCATTCTACATAAAATACGTATTTTTATATGACAACCAACTTGTCTTATATGAATTTTGCGCTAACTCTAATAGTTTATGCAGTAGAATATTTGTTTAATCTACATTAAATAGGGATAGACTGGGAGTGGACTGTATATGAGTAGAGCCAGGATTGGAATGATTAGAGAAATAATTAGAAGTTCTCTGATTAATCTTCATGTATTTAATTTCAGCTATTGGTGGTAATGGTTTAAGTAGATGATTCACAATAAAATAAACACAAATTATAGATGAATGTAAGATCAGAATTTAACGGAGAATATAATAATGTTGAGTAATGGATGTGTAAAGATCTGAAACAGATTGAACACGAGTCTTGAATTAGAGAGCAAGTAGTTGACTGAGAGAATGAGTGCATAATTGTTAAATTAAATGACGGGTGTGGATGCTTAGAGCGAGAGCAGCTTGAGGTTATGGACGCACGTGGTGGGATAATGAGTATCAATGGAGCTAAGTCTTAAATAAATCATTTTTGTATGTAAGATTTTAGGTTAACAAGAGTTTAAAATGTTTAGGAAATTATGATCTGATCTATTAACTAAATACATTAACGATTATAATGCTCTAAGCACAACTGAAAGATCAGACCCGGAATAATTCCACTTGTGATTCTTGCTAGGTTGAGGTTAGATGCCACGTGGGATTCATATTGTAATTTGACTCACAAGACTCAAGCGATTGAAGATCGAATTATGGGATTGTGTAGATTTAATTAGGATGAGGCAAGATTGATCAATATTATTGATCGATCAATCTGGTTAATGCATGTGAGCTGAGTGGCAATAGAATAATTTTGCATGAGTACAGTAAGAGTGGTACCTTTATAGATAATTTTCCTTAGTGGAAAACATCGAGTTTGCTCAAGCTAACTTACTTGGAGAAGAGTGCGTATTCACAGCAACGAAAAGAGGATTAACGAGATCCTGAAGTTTTTGCAGGCTACGAGTTTAACTTGATAACTTTATCACTGGCAAACAATGCGTGTGTATACGATGAAGGTTGGTTAGCGAGAGAGAGTTGATCACCAATGCGTTGCTCAGATGGCGGGCGAATGAATTTAAATTTGAATTCATTGATAAACTTTTAACAATATTATAAACAATTGACAATATGAGTACTGGACCACTTTTACTCAAAATTTAATCAGTTATAAAATATGCTTATATCTTTCAACTGTGACATTGAGTACCTGGATTACAATATGTTTGTGTGAATGAACGTTCATTATCACTATTTTCGATTTTTGCTCAACATGAATTTCTCAAAAACAGGGGAACTACTCGATGGATTCGATCCAAAATCTAATCATCTAAGTTACACGGAGCCGCAACGATTGAAAAAAAATTAATTTTATTATTTTTATTTTATTATTTTTTCAAAATGTTCGTCATACTCCAAAGAACAAAGTTAAGTATCCATTTTATTCTATTCGCTTTACATCATGAGGAAACGGTTTTTTAGTTTTCAAAAACAAAAAGCAAAACTCCCAGTCACACAATATCACTCGAATCCTACTACACAACTAATGCTCATTAGAGTATGCCCACACAAACCCAGAAAAATACTACTTAAAGATTTAGACGCTGTACAGGCTTAACTATTCGGGTAGACCTGCACGATGTAGGTATCTCTGATACTGTTTCATGACCTGGCCCCAGGGGCTTTGGAGAAAACGGAGTACCACTCGGACAGTACACATCGGTCATAACAGGAACGCGATCTTTACTCTCTGAGAATGTGGTTTCTGGAAGCTCCGAATTAATCACAGCAGCACTCCGTCCGGGGTGGGATAATCCAATGTTTCCATTGTCCACATTTCACTGCGAGATCAGCGAATGATTCTTTGATTGACTTCTATCTTCAATAGAGGTAATAAGAAACTTCGCTGCGTCGGCACCTCCATGTGTTGTGGTTTCCGGTAATTGAGGTAACTTACAACTCCTCAGATGATCAATATGTCTCTTCCAGCTACGCCCATCTGCCGTACGAACCATATAAGTTACTGGGGACTCCCGGCTGACAATCCCTCCTTGAATCCATCTTTTTTGCATGAAATCCTTAGCCATCACCGTTGCTCCAATATTAAATGCTCGACTAGTGGAACCAGGTGCATAGAATCTCTGGTCTGCCTGCTGTTGAAGGACATGACTTTTCAGCTTAGGCTTCAATAAATCTAATTTAATACGCATCGGTCTACCCAAATGCAATTCCGCCGGTGTACAGCCCGTAGTACAGTGAGGGGTAGAACGATAGCTAAGCAGAAATCGACTCAACGCACTCTCCACTGAAGCCCCCTCTTTCACTAATAATTTAAAATGCTTCTTGAATATCTTGACTGCGTTCTCAGCAGCACCATTGGATACTGGGTGATATGGAGCAGTTCTCACGTGAAGAATTCCAAAACTCTTTAAAAATGATTCAAATTCTTCGGACACCAAACTTGGGCCATTCTCGCTTACTAAAACAATCGGAAACCCCCACGTTACGAAGTACTTCATTAAACTTGAAATGGTTTCTTTTGTCGTTATGCTCTTCATAACTTTCACGTCAACCCATTTGGAAAAAGTATCAATGATTATCAAGAACATCTTAGACTCGATCTGTAAGAAATCTATATGATACTCTCAAATTTGGGTCTTCGGTCCATTTCCAAGAGTGCAGTTCAGATCTTGGTGGATTACTAGAATTTTCCAAACAATATTTACATTGTTTTGTGATTTTCTCAATATTTGCATCTATACCTGGCCACCAAACATAAGATCTTGCTAAACCTTTCATTTTTACAATACCCAAGTGCGTTGAATGCAGTTCTCTCAACACCACTTCACGTAACGTCTCAGGCACCACGATTCTCGACCCAATCATTAAACACTCTCCTTCCAAATACAGTTCATTTTCTTTTCTCTTAAAACAGACTAGAGAATCTTCCATTCACTTAGGCCATCCATACTTTACATATTCGATGACCTTACATAGAACACTATCACATTTCGTTTCCGCAATCACAAAATTTACGTCCAATATAGGAACCTCACTTTGAATAACATTCAAGTACGAATAGTCGTCTCCTCCTTCTACTCCCTCCTCAAGTAAAATCGGAGCTCTTGACAGACAATCCGCTGTCATATTTTTCTTCCCTTCGATGTGCTGCAAGTCAAAATCGTACGCGGACATAAATACCGCCCACCTCTGCACTCTTCCTGCTACCATAGTTGGCAAAGAGCGATTAGGGTCGAAAATGTACTTAAGTGGCTTATGATCCGTCTCCAATAGGAACTTCCTCCCTCATACAAATTTATGACATGATTTGACGCCGAATATTAATGCTAAAGCTTCCCTATCCAGCTGTGAATAATTTTTTTCAGCCTGGGCCAACGACCTTGAGAAAAAAGCAATCGGCTTTGAATCATTATTAACAATATGAGACAAAACCGCCCCAATCCCATTGGGTGAAGCGTCACATGTGATTTTAACGAGTAATTTCGGATCATAGTGCACCAAGACCTCACTTGAACTCAATTTATTCTTCATCGCAAGGAAAGCCTGCTCATGCTTATCCAGTCATAACCATTCAGTTTCTTTCTTGAGAAGAGAATACAGAGGTGATGCGATTCGAGCATAATTTGCAATGAACTTGGCATAATAATTTGCCATCGCTAAGAATCTCTTAATCTCAGTAACATTTCCTGGAGACGACATAGCAACAATAGCCTTAGCCTTTTCTCGCAGCACATGAATCCCTGTCCCATCAATCTTAAAACCCAAAAATTTTACTTCATTTTTGAAAAAATTATATTTCTCTATTTTAGCCGTTAGATCCGAATCTTTTAACTTGTTCATAACTAACAACAGTCTTTTCTCATGCTCTCCACAGGTGGATCCAAAAACTAGTATATCATCAAAAAATACAATAACCCCTGGGATACCAACAAATAATTTCTCCATCAATCTCTGGAATAATCCCGGAGCCGATGAAACTCTGAAACACAACCTTTTATATGCAAAAAAAACCCTTGTGAGTGGAAATTGTGGTTAACAATTTAGACTCTTCGGCTAATTCAACCTGTTGATAAGCATGACTTAAGTCTATTTGGCTAAAACATTTTCCCTCATTAATCTTTGATAGTTAGATTCCAAGTTAGAAACTCTTGGAATCGGATGTGTATCAACCTCCATAAATTTATTTAAAGTCAATTTATAATCTCCGCAAATACGAATTTCCCCATTTGACGTGAGAATGGGAACCACAGGGGTTGCCCATTCGCTCGATTGAACCGGAAAAATTATGTCTTCCCTTAATAACCTGTTAATCTCATTTTCGACTTTCGGCATCATGGCGTAGGGAAGACCCCTAGGTTTAGCAAAAACGGGTTTCGCAGCCTCCTTCAACTTCAACCTGAAAGATCCGTGTCTGCACAGACCCAGTTTATTTGTCAAAACTGATGAAAATTTTTATTTCAAAATTTCCTCCGTTAATCTACCTACTGATGACATGCTCTTTATCTCACTGAAGTCCTGACCAACCAAGGGTACTCCCAACGCCCTGATCCACTGTCATCCAATAATTGGTTCGCTCGATCCAGGTAAGACAAATAGCTTCAAGTTCTTCTCCCGACCTCGATAGACAACATCCAAATTCAAAAATCCAAGTGGAATTATCGGAGAACCTGTATATGATTTAAATTTTCGATCAGTCTCGTGCAACGGAAAACCATAAAAAACAGAATTTTTATCACCAAAATCACCACTGGATATTGCTGAAATGGGTGACCCTGTATCCAACTCCCATTCAACATTTTTCCCACAAATACAAATATTGATTTTAATTGGCTTAGAACTCGAAAACGATGCAAGTTTTCCCTCTTCAGGGTTCTCTTCGTCCATAGCAAAAAGCTTATCAAAAGTTTCGTCTAAATCAATTATTTCTTCAACATAATTATGACTTGACCGACCTGCACGTACATTTTTACGAACCTTAGACTTGTTTTCTTTGGAATTTGAACTGTTTGTCCCCTGAGAATTTCCATTAACTCTACTCTTATTTTCTTTATCGCCTTTCGAATGGCAAACTGCGGCCAAATGCCCTTTCGTTTTACAAATATCACAAGAAAATTCTCTGAAACGACAAACACTCTTCCAATGGCCATTTCTACCACAACAAAGACAATTTTGCTTATTAAAATTTTTGCTACGACCCTGATTTTTTACGAAATTGATGGCTCCAACTGGTCTCTGGTGCTCCACTTCCCCGGTGTCTCTTGACGCAGCTTCATCGCTGACTGCAACCTCAATTTCTCTCTCGTATGTCAGGTACTTCTCGCTCAACAGCTTCTTTTTTGTAGGCTTCTTTCGGAGTTCACAGACGAAACGATCCCTTATCGTATCATTTAAGCTGCCGCCAAAGTCACAATGAGTTGACAGGCGTTTAAGCTAGGCGAGGAAGTCGCTAACAGATTGACCCTCAATCTGCTTACACATGTTGAATTTGTATCTCTCGGTCATGACGCTTGGCTTTGGCTTCAGGTGATTTGACATCAATACCACCAAATCGTTCAACGATTTAGCGCCCGGTACTTCTGGTGCATATAGGTTTGAAACAAGAGCGTAACCATCCGGCCCCAATAAACTTAGGAATAAGTCCTTTATTCTACTCACGGAAATCTCATTTCTTTTGATGAAATGCCCAAAATGACATAACCACTGACTCCAATCCGTAGTTCTCTTGTAACCCTCAATGGATCCTGTAGAAGTGTTGGCAAGTACCTGATGTGGTCCTTTTGGATTTTGTGAAATTCTTTCGAGTTCACTCCTCAATTTTTCAGATTCGGCTCGCTCCCCATTGACACGGGCCTCTAGCTCCAACACCAGTCGTTTATTGTCACTGGTGCCGTTTGCTGGAAATTTACTAGTTTTTCCTCTCTTTGTCGTAATTGAGCTTGTAGGCTGCCTATTTGACTTCTGAGTTGTGCCTCCATGATCACCGCTTTAGGTTAACCACTAGTCCACATGTGCCATGTACACTTTTCCGAGAATTACTCACGATAAGTCCACAAAACGGAAAAATAATTGTTTATCCTCGTCGCCACTGTAATGTTTGTTGGAGAAGGAGCGATATCAGAGGTTAATAATAATTGATTATGCCAAGATCCGGGGATTACAAAAGGTATGTATTACCAAAACGTGTATATGGATCAGCCATATTTGGTAGAAGGCAAGGCCGTCGGTAACAAAGGAAAACACAATACCCCTACATATATTAGAAACATTACAGCTACATTTCGCTGCCATTTTTTCAGAAAGTATAGATATTAAAATTATAAATTTGCAACTTTTCGACATAGGTCACATGCATAATCCACTTGTCTTAATCACTTTTTCGTTTATTGCCCGAGGTTAGAAATGAATAATCTGATGCGAAGACTAAACTGTGATTAAAAGTATAAAAGTATCATCTAATTTTTCAAAATTGTTACGACGGATTACTTTCATCAGAAATATTTGTGTCATGGTTCTTAGTGCAACAAGGAAGTTATAAAATGTTTCAAAACTAAAAAGAAATGCAATTTTGAATAGTGGCTGAACAGAGTGGATATTTTCCTCTAAATATTTTCTATCTGAAGACATCATCAGAATATACACTAAATCCGATTTAAACTCATTTTCGTCAACAACTTTCCCACCAAATGTCTGGTATTGTCGATCTTTTTATGTAAATTGTGAGACTCCGTTATTCAACAGAGTTATTTCTTAATGTACGCTTCACGGAGAAAAAAGTTTGGCGAAAATTACCCTGCCGTTTGGTGGAGCAGTAGTGTAAACCACGTTTTATTTATTTTCGAATCAGAACTACGGTAAAGAAAAAACAAAATGAAATACAATTTTACTGACGTATGGAAACGTGCTGCAGGATAATTCAATCCAATTTATCGTCGGAACTTGTTCAACCCTTTCAAGGAATAATTCCTTAGCAATTTCCTCCAGCCTACCAAAGAACCTTAACGCTTGATAGTTGCGATATGAGGGAATCATTCACGTAGTCATGCTCGACCTCCAAATGTTGAAATTTTACACCAAGTTGAATCGATTTTTTGGAATGCATAACCCTTAGGGTTCTTCTCATTTACCTTCTTTAGAGAGACGCGACCATTCAAGCATTAATGACAAAGATTATCAGGTAGTGGAGTGCGATGTGTGTTCTCATCAGGGACACACATACAACTTTCTGATAGTTACATTACTTACATGACTGTATCCTCCGCTTCAAAATTTATAATCTCTTCTGATGATGTAAATGGATGTATTGACACCAACATTTTCAAGCAGGCTGTTTTATCGCAAATTTTTTCGAAATGAAATTGAAGAAAGCACGCATAATTATACCGGCCCAAGTAGTTTTCCATACAGGATCGATACTGAACGATTCGATTCAGTGCAGAGTATCGATACTCTTTGGTGTATCGGAAAATGCTAGGGCCAAGCCAAAGAGTTCTTGGGTAGAAATTGAGAGTTATTTTCTATCCAAATGGCGCATATGGGACTTTCCCAGTTTGACAGTGAAGAAAAATTTCGTGCCACTGGCAAAAAGTGAATAACTATCAAAACTGTAGCTGAATTTAGTCCAAAATTCACACAAGCCTGAAATCCGCGTTTATTTTCCAATTAGGACTTTCATTAACTCGATTATAACATGCGCTAAGAAAAATTGATTAAAACCAAACTAATCAACTCGCTTCATCGGCGTTGAAAAAATCGTAAAATTTATGATTTATATGTATGTATTCACATCGATACAGATACACGTACATCGTTACATACATACAGGCATTTTTGTTACAAAAGCTTTAAACGATTGACAATAGTTTGAAACGGGGACATATGATGAATTTTCAATTTTTGGAAAAATAGAAAAATTAAAAATCCCCTGGAAAAATAGAAATTTTTCCTATTACCACCAGTGTTCACTTCAATTATGGCAGAAAGATAGGATTGGTCTATTATTCTAATAAAAATTTTAATTCACTTTTTTCGTGTGCATTTTTCTATGGAAACCCTAAAAAAACAATTCAGCACATCTTTATCCAAACTTTGATGCCAAAATTTTGATGAAACTATTGTCTCTATGTGTCGAATAAAAAGGTGGGAATTTTTTGGCTCACTATCATAAATGCAGGAAATTAACGCAGAGAAGTTTAGTGACACTGGGAGCTTCCTTTCATTGAGGGCATTTGTTACAAGCCTTGCAGACGGCAAAGAGGGTTATTTGCCGAGGCGTCTCTTTACTTGTGTGTCTTAACGAACCAGCGTGGCTTCGTTCCTGGTTAAGTGAGCAGCCTAAGTTGTCAGGAATTACGGGTGGGATTTGGGCATCGTATGAATTAGTCCAGCTGTTGATATGTGCTAGAAATTGGCTCTAGGTGCGTCACGTTTGTGAGAGAATAAGGCGGAGGTGTTGGGAACTTCGGTCCTAGGTGCACCAAGTCGACACACGTAAACCTGCTGTTCCAATGCGCCGTCAATAGGATCGAAAAAAGAATTGTCTTCACTCATGTCGCGAGGAACTGCAAAGTGCCCCGGTGGCGCTGCTGACAATAAGGCCAAAGGAGAACAGTGCTGTGAAAATTGTGTAAAAAACATATTTTAAAGGAAACAAACACGGTATGTAATATATCATTATGCTCAGGGAAGTGTAGGGTTCAATTTACAATATGAAATAAACAAATATTCTAGCGTAAAGTGAGAAATATGACCGTCCGTCTATGGGTATGGGTTTTCCAACCTCAATCCTATACATAGATGACACATGAAATAGTGAATTGTCCTAAGTCACTCTGTACAATTTTTGTTAATTGCGCATTTACCTGGTGAAGAATTGATTTTAGGAATAACTGTCAATAAACTTTTTTTGTAGCAGAATACATTTCAAACAAAATATGTTTCTTGGCCGTTCCCTCTAAAATCACTCATTATTGGAGAAAACAGAATAATTATTGAGCTTTCAAGAGTTGACCGATATAATTATGTATTTATCACAAAATCAAGTGTCTTATTCCCAAAAAAATCAAGAGCCATTTTTTGTCAGTAAATAAATTCTTAACAAAAAAGAAAATCCAATCGAAGCTGGATAGAGAGCAGAGAAGTTGAAAATAAAAGGGGAAAATGAGGCAAAGAAACTCCTGATTAAAGAGGAGGAACTGAAAATCAAGTTGGAGAAAGAGGCTCAATATGCAGAGAAATCTGGGAGGAAAAGAGGAAAAAGATCGTCCCAGAAACAGGCAGATGCAGGAAAAGACATCAGTCAGCCAGAAAAAGAACTTCCTCATGAAGATTAATGGTCTATTGGCTCTGTATTCATTTATTTGTAATAAAAAAGCATCACATGTTCCAGTTACGTTCGGAAAAACTGTGTATTCTTTAGACCGTTCATCTATTGGTACCCCACCGGCTATCTTCTGGTCCTACTGTCTATCTTCTGGGACCATGTCCATGTTTTCCTTCATTTGATTATTTAAATATTTATTTTTGTAACATAAACAATTTTTTTTCCATAATTTAGACATTTTTCTCTGTAGGCGCGATCTCCCACTCGCATACGTAGCCAAGTAATTTTAGATTCGTCATAACACCTCCCATTCCCTTTAATCGTCTAGCTATTGGTCTGCTTATCCTATGGAGAGAAAAGCTGGTTAAGGTATTTCTTGGAGAAAGCGATTTATAAACAGAATTGGATGAATTTTTTATGACTGATAGAGGAGTGAATGCTTGAGTGGCCCTGAGAACTTTTTTGCGACGTTTGCACGTGGAGGAAAAATCTTAGTGTTCACTTTTTACATGATAAGCATAGTTATTTCAGTTCAACTTGAACACAACAATTCGGTATGGTGAGGCTGCTCCAGATTCTTTTGTATGAAAATACAATGGGAGGAATGCTCAAAAATTAAATTCATCTGCATCTGCGAAATTAGTTGAAATGGAATTGCCTGATCTGTCCATAAACTGTTATATGCACCTCAAAGGGTTCGTTTTACTACGCTCATACCGGCGAAGAATACGGAAACACTAGGGTGATCGCGCCAAACTCCCCTACTCTTTCCATGTTTCTATTCCACAATACAGGTCGGATTTGAACATAATAGGTCAACCGTGTAACTTCCATGCTTGAGGTTAAGATGTCAATTTTTTAATTTTAATTGATGATTTCGTTTCTTAGCAAGAAAATGATCAAGTATTACCAGTATAGGGGCAAAGACTTACGACCTTCGTTTGATTGAATTTTTCCAAAGCCTCAAGTTCAGAGATTCGTCTTATTCATTCGTGATTCAAATTACCATTTTTTACATTTTTTTTTAACTACACCTGTAATGAGTAGCACATATGTATTCAATAAGTAACTAAAACAGGAAGGTAGTTTTCATTTTCTGATGAAGTGCATAATTTCTAATAAACTTGTCAATTAATATGAAACTTTAGAATTACCTGGGTTTGCTGAAAATGACGCCAAGAACATATCGAGAACAGCGTAATGAAATTCCTGTTGTCTTTTTGTTTCAGATTTCAACTTGGATTGTTTATTTTCTCCTTTTTCACCTCTCTTAGTTCACCTTTTGATTTACAGTCAATTTACGTTCAAGCTTATTCAACCACTTTGCAACAACTATAACGAAAAAGACAAACTCGTAACAAGATACGGAGTTGAAACGTCAAACATTCACTGCACCAAAGTAAGTCAAACGCAAGACCTGAAGAAGCCAAGATAAATTTTGAAGCTACCCAGGATCAAATCCAAAGGCACCAAGTCAAGATATTCAACCTAAATAACTCCTTGAGAAATCCGAGACATCCACCAGCAAGATTACCGGCCGCGGCGGCTGCGCCAAGTATTGCGGGACTGCTCCACCACCCGGCAACATTTCATTCTCCAGCTTCCGCCAATCTTTCACCAGCAATGTCAACTACCTGAAACGCAGGTAAATTTTTACTTGATCAACTTGTTAATTTATCTATATGAATCACTCAGCATTTCTCGGTTTGGATGGGGTCACACTGAAGACAAAACAGAATACGTATTTGAAGGTACTTTTATGAATCCCTAAGGTAGTTCGATTTATACCTAAATTAATGCTGTTTATCCCTTGGACAATTTATCCTACACGCAGAGAAATTCTCATGAATATTTTAGGAGAGTTCCTAGCAAAAAGTACTGAACCGCTCTGGAGTTACGTAATATTTCGTGAGGTGAGGTTATAAGTGAGGGTAGTACAACAAAAAGTGGCGCTGTTATCGTGTCAAAAATTACTGAACCACTCGGTTATTTATGAATCGATAATACCAAAAATTGATTTACAGGCATAATAACTTTTGATTAGCTTTCCTCACTTTTTTGTGAATCAACTTAGATACAGGGTGTCCCATCTGAAACAGGACAGATGAACAACTCTTAATGGAAGGGTTGGACCCCCAGTTGAGCTAGAAAGTCTGAACAGAGAAAATCTCTTTTTTCTATCTTCATGTGGCAGGACATACAAAATCGATAGGATTATAATACAATACCATACAATACCATATCGTTTAATTCGTCTTGAAAAGAGGTACAGCTTGGCTAAGGTCAAAACTGTTGTCATTTAAAAAAATTGAACCTATGCTAGCAGCATAAAAACATAATACGTGAGAGCATAGATGTCATCAGGATCATGTTTTCCCCTCCAAACCATACAACTTTTATTTGACCCATTTTATCGTCCAACCCTTCCATTAAGAGTTATTCATCTGTCCTGTTTCAGATGGGACACCCTGTATATTCTTCAAATCTATATTCATGTATTTTTATTATCTAAAAAAAATCTTTTCAGTATTTTTTCAGGGAACTGAAAAATAATTTTAGCATAATAAATTTGTTTCTATTCTAATTAACACTTTTTAGAGGAATACCATAAATTTAATGTGAATTTTGCACTTTTCTCTGTTGGTTTTGCGTTCGGATAGAATATTATGATAAAAAATTATAACACTATATAAAATGATATAATATAACATAATATTAAAACGGAATGTGCGACTAATCCTCCGCGGACCAAAATTATAACTTCGCGACGTCTACACGCGTGTGCGTGTGCGTCCGTAAGACTAACACTTTATCACTTAAACCCTCACTTTTCTTAGCTGCCTTTATCGGGAAGTTTTCTTATTGGTTTGTTGTTATTTGATTTTATACCAATTTCATTGAAATGTACTTTTTGATGGTACTTGGGAGGTGGTTACCCGGCAAATGGCAGAGACATTTCATACCCCAGAAATTGGGGGCAGTCAACACCGAGAGAGCAATAAGTAGAAGTAATGTAAACAGAAATTGACCCGTGAGAGAGAGAAAACAACGTTCACTGCAATAAACCCCTGTAAAAAAAGCCTCCTTGTCACAAGTTTTTGTGTATTAAAATATACCTCTAGGTCGCTTGCAATTTTTCCCGAAGAAATGATGACGTTAGCCCTTCTTCGCCCCTATTTTTAATGGGGAATCCCCATTGATTTTCCAGGAATTACTATTCAATATTTTACCATGCAACTTTACTTATCGAGTCTTTGGAGGTCTAAGTGAGGAAACGTAGACTGAGAGATTCAATACGGAGTTAAAATTTTATTTCCAGAGGCTTTTGAGGCCTCAGTGAGGTTAAAAATTCAGTGAGAGCTCTCTGCAACCTCAAATGTGAGAACTGATTGGACAAACAGGTCGAAATGAGGGTAAACGGAGTATTGAGGTCCAAAGACTCGACTCGGATTGAGTAACAGATCCCTATCCGTATTGGCCTGCTCAAAAATTTACTTGGCTCTTAACTGTTCAAATCTCAGTGCATTAAAAAATCAACCAATGTTAACATGGGCAGTTTGAATCGTAGAATTGGAGCCATTGTACCAGCATTCGACTGCATTATAATTTCCATAGGTATCATCGATAACTGCATCGTAACAGTTCCACCGCTTTGTCTGCTCTTTTCCCATCCATATATGGGTAAAGTATTGAATATTATGGTTCAGAGAACTCCTACGAAATTACCTACGAAATAATCACGCAATTTTTCTTAAGGAGCTTAAGCTGTGCCGCAGATGGTATAGTCACTCTATTTCCCAGAAACACACATGTACCAAAGATTGTATCAATCCTGTTGTGTAGGGAAATCTCATAGATTCAATATCTAAATTTAACCCTAGTCTATCTTTCACAAATTATCAGATTTCGGTTATGTTCGGCTACGGCGGATTTTGATTTGATGGGGGTGAAGAGCTGTTATTCTCTACTTGTGTTATGTATCTTCCCGTTCTACATAAGTCTCAAGTGGTCGAATGGGGCTGTTTTTATCCAAGTGTTCTAACTTTGACAAGGTGTACCAAAATAACTGTTCTTCTGATGAGTATAATAAAAAAAGTTTCAACTAGTAACTTGTTTTCGAGTCTACCCACAACATTCAAAAATTCCTCCCATCGGCCTTCATCAGTTTATTTCCTTTTTTACCAATTCAAGATTTATAAAATCATGCAAAGTGATGAAAGCTATCAAAGATGAAAATTTTTGATATCCAAGACAAAAAAGTCGGCGTTTCCTTGCATTCGGAGAGAAGCATTTCTCCAAAAAAGTGTTGAGTCTTCAATAAGCCACATTCCATTGAACTGCGCTCCCGCCCATTGTTCCCGATTCATGCACTGGAGACGGGGGCTTTGAGTCAGGACTGAAAACTCCCAGCTATGTTGTACATCCAAAATGGCGCGGAGTCTCGAACTACTTGACAAGCTGCCAGAAGAATCCTTCATACAGAACGTACGAGTGTTACCTAATGTTCTGAGGCGTGTATCCAATTTTTTTTCTCATTTTATGTTCCTCCGTTTATAATGAAATTGCAGATTGATGCCTGACAGTTTGAGGATACAGAGAGCATATTGCATTCCATTTCAAACTAGAACAAGTGATCATGATTGTGTATACTGAAATTGAGGATGAGTCTTATACACTGAAACCCTGGCGGACCGGTTGATTGCTATTCGAGCCTCGGTGAATTGTGGAATCGACTTGTGCAGTATGTCCATTACGTTTCGAATACAGATCGATCCATATCTCTGGAATGATCGACCTACGATCGACTAAATACCGAATCGATTGCCGGTCGACTGGTTTTCATTTTTTTTTTTCCAAAAAAAAATCTCTTTTTTTTGCTTCCGAATGGAAGCTTTATCGAGGGTCGATTTTCACATTTTCTAATTTCATGTGGAAATGATCTAGAATGGTCTGAAAGGTAAAAATTCAAAATTTGAGGCCGCCGTCTGCCTGTCAACATGTCATTTTTGGCACCTCTATTTACTAATTTGAACACTGACACGGGTAAAATTGATTTATAAAATCTGAAATTCTCTCCAATAATTGGTATTGAGTGCCTCTTACACCATCCCAAATTTCAGCTCGATTGAAGCATAAGTTTTTGAGAAAACTTGATTCATTTCTTTTTTTTTCGAAATCTTCCTCATCACGCCATCTATAAGAGGGAACCAAAAAATACATATGCGTCCGTAGAAAGTTTTCGAGTTATTTCAACTTTGACGTTTTTCAATTAAAATTTTTGTTCGCGCATCTCCTCCTACAGTTGTTGTCATAGAGACTCGAAATTTTACACAAATGTCCCATTTGGTATCTATATGTGCAAGTGGTTTGGATTATACTTCGTGTCTCGCCCTTCGAGATTACGAAGTGTAGTAACGCCAGTTATGCCTTTCAAGTCACAAGTTCAAAGCTAAAAATGAAATTTGAAATGTCCCGCCACTGCCTTGGTGGCGCCCTCCTACGTTCACTCTGGTCATTCGTCTTTTTGTGCCGACGCAAGTCACACGTTTTAAAATTGCGACTTACTTACAAAAAGAGTATTAAGTATTTTCCGTGTTATTCCATAAGAATCACCATGGGAAAACACAAGAAAAAACGATCCCACAGTCACGACAAACAAAACGATCGACTTTGGAGAAAGATGAGAAGGTTGGAGAAATCAATCGAGAGTCGATTGCCGCCCCAACCTCTCTCGCCACACGACAGCGACGAGGAGCGAGAACGACGAAATTCAGGAAGAACACAAGCAGAAGGTAAAGATCACCTGAGAACTGTTTCGAGAGAGCTCATGCGAGAAATGAAACAATTCAAAATATTTACGAACGAGTTTATACGAGAGATAAACCAATGTTCGATAAAGAAATTTTTTTTCAATATGGTTGAACTTACACGAGAGGCAAGGCAGAGCCAAAAACCTGATAAAAAAACAACAATTTTTTATCTCTTCAATTTTCCTCTTCTATTAATTACAGACGGTACTAACGATTCAGACAATGAACGGACAAATCCGCCTGGAGAGACTGAAAGTCCACAAACTCAGAGTACCCAGAAAGATCCAGTGGATCTGACACAGAAGGATCAGGACAAAGATAAGCCGGAAAATGATAACCCAGTAGGACGTACTTTGGAGATCGATGATGACACTCTGCGCATTATCGAGGAAAAACCTCCATCGACACAGGAACAGGTGGAAATCCTCTCGAGCATCGCTAAACGTTGGGAGACCTGGTTAAGTTCCAGTATGAAGAAAGAGGTAAAAGAAGTATTATTCAAGAAATACCCAAGAGCTGGGTCATGTCCCTTGGGAGCCCCTACTCTCGACCCTGAGATCACTGCTTCCCTCAATGAGGGTTCACTGAAAAGAGACAAGTATTTCTCAATCACTCAGAATGTGGCAGTTACAGCTGTTTCAGCTCTGGCACCGGTAATTACTACCCTAGTGGGGGGCAAAAATGTTGATGCCGGAGCAAGCTTGGAATGCAGCAAAGATTCTCGCAGAGATCCACCACTCACAGACTATAGCTAGAAGGGCTTGCATTCTTCCAAGTCTCTCAAAACCCATTGCTGCTGCTCTCGACAAGAGAGATGCAGACTCCTTCTTGTTTGGTGATACACTCGGAGGAAAAATCAAAGAATTAAAGTCAATGAATAAGTTGGGCTAGGAAATCAAGATCCAGGTACCTAAAACGCCTCCAAACGAAAGAAACCAGGGAAACTGGAAGGGCTCGCCGGTAGTGAAGAGGCCAACCATGCCGACGAGCCACAAACCCAGGGCTCCAGCGAAGAAGGTTATCCGAGATCAAACAGCTCTCGCCACCAGGGCTCCAGTCGCCGTTAAATCCTTCAACCACGACTCCTCAGGTAAATAAGCTAGTAGGACGTTTATCCTCATTCTATGTAACATGGGAAACATTCACTTCTGATGAAACAGTTCTGCAATATGTACGGGGGTATAAAATAACATTTGAGGACATACCATGGCAGGATCAGATAGCTGATCATAGGTGGTCTTCAAAAGAACTGCAGGAAATCCATATGGAGGTCTGGATCAATACGTCTCAGGTTATTTTTTAGTGCCTAAACCCGACGGTAGTCATAGATTTATTATGAATCTTAAGAGATTAAAATTCTTCATTAATAATGAGCATTTTAAAATGGAAGACCTCAGGTCAGCTGCCAAATTAGTAGACGAAGACATGTTCATGTGCACTTTGAACCTTAAGGATGCTTATTTCCTGGTCCCTGTTCATGAAGATAGTAGAAAATATCTTCGTTTCATTTTCAATGACCAGCTTTATCAATTAACTTGCTTAACTTTCGGTCTTAGCACTAGTCCTTTATTTTTCACGAAACTCCTGAGTAGTCTCTTGGTTGAGGTCCAGAGGGTACTTGTCGGTAATCTATTTAGATGACCTATTATGTCTAGGTGAAACTTTTGAACTGTGCCAAGAAAACTTAGAGGCTACGAGTAGCTTTCTACAGACTCTGGGTTTCGTTATAAATTGGAGAAAATCCCAAATAAACCCCAGTAAATGCTGCAAATACCTAGGATTTATCATTGACTCATCAACAATGACTATTGAGCTACTACAGGATAAGAAAGACTCTTTCATTTTCTTGTTACACACATTCGGGTGTAAGAAAGAATGTAAAATTCACGAATTCGCTCAGATGATAGGTACTTTGGTGTCCGCATGTCCAGGAGTTGAGTATGGACCATTACACTGTAAATCCCTAGAGAGAGCTAAGACAAAGGCCCTCATGAAGAATGACATGAATTTCGATAGAAGGATGGTAACCCCTGAGTATATCAAAGAAGACATTTCCTGGTGGTTGAGAAAAATTCCGTCTTCATGAAGGAAGATTCGGAGTCTCTCGTATAAAAAAGAAATTTGCACCGATGCCTGTCTCACAGGATGGGGAGCTTTTTGTCAGGGGCAAGGAGCCCAGGGCCAGTGGAATTTGGTAGGAAGTCAATTGGATATTAACCATTTAGAATTAAAAGCCGCATTATTGACTCTAAAATCATTTGCAGGCGATCTAACTGATTGCAAGATCCTACTGGGAGTCGACAATACGACTGCCATATCGTATATTAACAAGATGGGCGGTGCCCGGTTCCAAAGTTTACACAACTTAGCACGGGAGTTTTGGGATTGGTGCGACACGCGAAATCTCTGGGTCAGGGCCTCGTATATTCCGTCCAAAGGAAATTACGAGGCACATCACCTATCCAGAGAATTTAATGACGATATCGAGTGGGAACTGGCGGACTATGCATTCCATGAGATTCAGATGTATCTTTGGTGTAGTGAGATTGACTTGTTTGCATCGAAAATTAATACCAAGTGTAAAATCTTCTGTTCATGGGGACCTCATCCTGAAGCGTTCAGGGCAGATGCATTCACAATAGATTGGGCACCCTGGAGATTTTATGCATTCCCACCCTTTGCAATTATCTTGAAGATTATTCGAAAAATAAAGACTGATAGAGCAACGGGAATTGTAGTTGTGCCATTGCAGAAGGTAATCCAATTTATTTTGAACCAGACCCTAACTTGCTTATGCTCTCTTACAGATCAGCGTCTCACCCTTTAGCATCCAAGCTTACGCTGGTTGCCGCCAGGCTGTCCGGGAAGCTTTCCTCCCCAGAGGAAGCAATAGAGATCCAAATTTCATCATTACAAGAATCTACCATAAAACAGTACAATAGCTCATTAAAGTCTTGATGGGAGTTCAATCAGCAGACACAACAGGATCCCCTGAATATCTCCGCCTCAACAGTCTTGACATTCTTAGCACGTCGATTCAAACAAGGAGCAGGACATAGTTTGATCAACTCAGCCAGGGCGGCTCTATCTCTCATCTCAGCAGAGGATATCTCCAACAATGCTTTAATGTCGAGATTCGTCAAAGGATGTGCGAATCAGAGACCAGTAAGCCTCGCTATGACTCTACATGGGATGTAGACGGTGTGCTGAAGGAACTGGAAGGGTGGTTTCCTTTAGACTCCTTGGACCTGAAGACCCTTTCGGACAAGTTGGTAGTATTATTGGCATTGGGTACAGCCCATAGACGACAAACGTTTGCTTCGATCAATTTGGACAATATTCACGAGACATCTGATGGCATTGAAATCAGGATCTCAGAGCGTATCAAAACCACTTAAAGAGATAAACCTCAACCAGTGTTAAAATTCCCAACTTTCACAGATAGACCTGGGCTGTGCATCTGTCATACCCTCTTAGGTTACATTGAGGGAACGAAAGATTTGAGAAGAAATGAACGTTTGTTCAATTTCTTTAGGAAACCTCATCACGTTGTGAAAGAGGATTCCATTGGACGGTGGACAAAAACGGCTTTCGGAAAGCTTGGAGTGGACGAGAGACGCTCACAGTACCAGACACGCCTCTACCTCAAGGGCTGCGGAGAGGGGTATCAATATTAACGAGATCAAGAGAGTCGCAGGATGAAGCAAAAATTCCCAAGTATTTGCTGATTTCTACCAGCTGCCAATCGTCATTCAAAGTGATAACTTTGCTAGAACAGTCCTGCTATCAGACAGAGCAACATTATTTGTATCTAGTCTCCATGATTAATTATAGTCTTGAAGTTTTTCCCTTAATAAAAGAAAACAGCTTAGTCAACCACAGAAAATTTGTGTAGGCTCTAAATATCTATACTTCGTAATTTCGAAGGGCGAGCCACAAAGTATAATTGAACGATCAACCGAGCCCGAAGGGCGAGGGTTGATCCAAATTATACGAGTGTCTCGCCCGAGACATTACCCACCCTTAGAACGTTCATAAACTATATAAACGAGTACTGACTGTTGATAATTACCCACCCACTGAAGGTTCTAACACAAATTTGCAGTGGACCTTGACTTTCAATAGAATGACCAGAGTGAACGTGGGAGGGCGCCACCACGGCAGTGGCGGGACATTGCAACTTTCACTTTTAGCTTTGAACTTGTGACTTGAAAGGGATAAATGGCGTTGATACACTTCGTAATCTCTCGGGCAAGACACTCGAATAATTTGGATCAACCCTCGCCCTTCGAGCTCGGTTGATCGTTCAATTATTGAGAATTCTCTTTATTTTCTGAGATATTCAATTTTTCCTAGAAATTCATTTTATTCAATATTACCAAAACTAATGAACGGATTTTGATTTTTTTTTTCAAAAGATTTGACTGAATGGTATCTATGGAATGGAATTGAGAAATATAAGGCTGGACTCATAAAGATTCGAGTTATTCCAATTTTTCTGGTTAATATGCAAAATTTTTGTTCGCATATCTCCTCCTACAGTTGTTGTCATAGAGACTTGAAACTTACACAAATGTTCCATTTGGTATCTCAATGTGCAAGTGGTTTGGATTTTTGGAACTTTACATTATTTTCTGACATATTCAATTTTTACTAGAAATTCATTTTATTCAATATCTCAAAAACTAATGAACGGGTTTTAATTTTTTTCTTCAAAACATTCAGCTCAATAGTGTCTATGGAATGTATATGGGAACTATATTCCGGTACGCAAAAAGATTCGAGTTACTTCAATTTTTCTGGTTCACATGCAAAATTTTTATTCGCACATCTCCTCTTATAGTTCTTGTCATAGAGACTTACGGTAAAAACATAGTTACTGTATTTCAGCTTACCTGTATGGAATAACCTATGTTTGACAAAGATCAACGCTCAATATTGTGAAGTTGAGTACTGAATGGAAACAGAAGAAATAGGACTTCAATTGTAATGAGGAACCTTTTTCAAATGAGTTGTATATTTCCCTATATCGGGAAGGCATGATATTGATGCAATATAAATCAATGAGCATCCAACTTGTTGCACATAGGGTTAAAATAAACCGTTCCCAGATTCTTCTTCCTCACGAAGAAGTTTTTGATTGCGGTTCCAGACAATGTTTCAATAAGAAAGCAATGCATAATTTGTTCCATTGACTGATATTCAGTGTTTCATAATAAACAGAGATATCCAATGTTTTCCATAAATCGGCGATGCCAACGCCGGCACCATTCGGAAGTATACTAATAATGAAATTGGTGGAAATGAAAAGGCAACGTTAAACGAAATAAAAATAACCCTTATGCATTCGAATGCGGGTATTCGATGACCGTCTGCTTGTTTTTCTGTTTTTTTGAAAATCGGCTTAATCTTAGGTGGATCGTGAGTTGGTTTGGGAGAAAAAGTAAATTCTAGTCGACAGGTACTTAGTCGATCATGTCTCGATTATTTCAAATCAGAATCTACTTGTACTCGAAACTTAATCGACATACTGCGCAAGTCGATTCTGTAATCAAGGAATGTCAAATGAACCATCGATATTAAATTGACCTCCAATAATCTAAAGAATCAGCTACATAGTAGAAACGAATGTCGAAATTTAACATATTCTTTGTTACTATGTATTCCTCCATTCGAACAAATTTCTTAGAGCAGAAATTCAGACACGTTGAAAGTGTTGTCAAGTCGTGCATCCTCTGGCGCATACGTTCTTGTCTCAAAAAAAATACGTAATCCTCTATCTGACCTGTTAGAGGTAACTTATACAGTTGGTACTAAAAATCGTTATGAAAAGGGTGGAAAAACTCAATAATTTATGTAACTGAGTGCGTACAGTTTTCGTCCCACTTCGCTGATATCCGCCATTTTTGAGCGTATGTTTACGATGTCATAGAATCGCCCACTGAGCAATGAGAGCGCGTACGATCAGAAATGTATCGCTAAAATGAATGATTATTTCACCAATGTGAGAAAATATGTAATGGCCATTTTAGCAATTCCCTGGCAACTCAACTTCCCCGCTCATACACCTAGCTAGGTGGTCGTTCGGTGGTTCAAGGTGGTTGCCGTTTTTTCTTACAAAACCCATTGAAATTTGCCCATGGCGATGGGGTAATTGATAAAATTGATTTTTTTGAGAATATTCAGGTACTAATAACCCCTAATGAGAAGCAAAAATTGATTTTTTCCGAAAATAATGTAATGAGTTTCTGAGAGCAGTATATTCCCGAAATAATTGTTTCGGTAGATTAACCAGGGGCAATATCGGGTGATGTAGGTCTATCTATACCCTGGCGACTAAAAATTGCCAATTGAAAATTGCCAACAGAAAATCGCCAATTAAAAATTGGCAACCACCAATTGCCAATTGAATACTGTCAATTAAAAATTAGCAACTGAAAACTGCCAACTGAGAATTGCCAATTAAATACTCTCAACTGAAAAATTCCAATTAAAAATCGCCAATTAAAAATTGACAATTAAATATTGCTAATTAAAAATGGCCAACTGAAAATTGCCATTAAAAAATTGTGCAACTCAAAATTGCCAATTAAAAACTGCCAATCAAACATTGCTAACCAAAAACTCCCAAATAAAAACTGCCAACTGAAAATTACTAATAAAAATTTCCAACTAAAAATTGCCAATTAAGAATTGCCAACTGAAAATTGCCATTAAAAAATTGTCAACTGAAAATTGCCAATTAAAAACTGCCAATTAAAAATTGCGAACTGAAAATTGCCAACTGAAAATTGTCAATTAAAAACTGCCAATTGAAAATTTCCAATTAAAAAGTTCCAATTAAAAATTGCCAATTAAAAATTGCCAATTAAAAATTGCCAATTAAAAATCGCCAATTAAAAATTCCCAATTAGAAATTCCCAATTGAAACTTCCAAATTAAAAATTGCCAACTGAAAATTGCCAATTCAAAATTGCCAATCTACAATTGCCAATTAAAAATTGATAATTGAACGTTGCGAATTAAAAATTGCCAATTGAAAATTGTCAATAAAGAATTACCAATGAAAAATACCCAATTAAAAATTGCCACTTGAAAATTGCCAATTAAAAATTGCCAATTGAAAATTTGCCAATTAAAAATGGCCAACTGAAAATTGCCAATTAAATATTGCCAATTAAAGATTTCAAAGTAAAAATGAAATCGAAAATTGACAATTGAAAATTGACAATTGAAAATTGACAATTGAGAATTGACAATTGAAAATTGACAATTGAAAATTGACAATTGAAAATTGACAATTGAAAATTGACAATTGAAAATTGACAATTGAAAATTGACAATTGAAAATTGACAATTGAAAATTGACAATTGAAAATTGACAATTGAAAATTGACAATTGAAAATTGACAATTGAAAATTGACAATTGAAAATTGACAATTGAAAATTGACAATTGAAAATTGACAATTGAAAATTGACAATTGAAAATTGACAATTGAAAATTGACAATTGAAAATTGACAATTGAAAATTGACAATTGAAAATTGACAATTGAAAATTGACAATTGAAAATTGACAATTGAAAATTGACAATTGAAAATTGACAATTGAAAATTGACAATTGAAAATTGACAATTGAAAATTGACAATTGAAAATTGACAATTGAAAATTGACAATTGAAAATTGACAATTGAAAATTGACAATTGAAAATTGACAATTGAAAATTGACAATTGAAAATTGACAATTGAAAATTGACAATTGAAAATTGACAATTGAAAATTGACAATTGAAAATTGACAATTGAAAATTGACAATTGAAAATTGACAATTGAAAATTGACAATTGAAAATTGACAATTGAAAATTGACAATTGAAAATTGACAATTGAAAATTGACAATTGAAAATTGACAATTGAAAATTGACAATTGAAAATTGACAATTGAAAATTGACAATTGAAAATTGACAATTGAAAATTGACAATTGAAAATTGACAATTGAAAATTGACAATTGAAAATTGACAATTGAAAATTGACAATTGAAAATTGACAATTGAAAATTGACAATTGAAAATTGACAATTGAAAATTGACAATTGAAAATTGACAATTGAAAATTGACAATTGAAAATTGACAATTGAAAATTGACAATTGAAAATTGACAATTGAAAATTGACAATTGAAAATTGACAATTGAAAATTGACAATTGAAAATTGACAATTGAAAATTGACAATTGAAAATTGACAATTGAAAATTGACAATTGAAAATTGACAATTGAAAATTGACAATTGAAAATTGACAATTGAAAATTGACAATTGAAAATTGACAATTGAAAATTGACAATTGAAAATTGACAATTGAAAATTGACAATTGAAAATTGACAATTGAAAATTGACAATTGAAAATTGACAATTGAAAATTGAAATTGACAATTGAAAATTGACAATTGAAAATTGACAATTGAAAATTGACAATTGAAAATTGACAATTGAAAATTGAAAATTGACAATTGAAAATTGACAATTGAAAATTGACAATTGAAAATTGACAATTGAAAATTGACAATTGAAAATTGACAATTGAAAATTGACAATTGAAAATTGACAATTGAAAATTGACAATTGAAAATTGACAATTGAAAATTGACAATTGAAAATTGACAATTGAAAATTGACAATTGAAAATTGACAATTCAAAATTGACAATTCAAAATTGACAATTCAAAATTGACAATTGAAAATTGACAATTGAAAATTGACAATTGAAAATTGACAATTGACAATTGAAAATTGACAATTGAAAATTGACAATTGAAAATTGACAATTGAAAATTGACAATTGAAAATTTACAATTGAAAATTGACAATTGACAATTAAAAATTGTTAACTAGTGGGTTAAAAATGTGTGTGTCCCCGTTGGGAACACAAGCAAAACTTCCCGATTTGTAATTTCCGTTTGTAATTCCAATATTTTTCGATACGTCAATTAAATGTTCCACTCCCATCCATCAAGCAGATAATCATGAATATTTGACGAGCCGCGTAGTCAGCGTGAGGACGAGAATTATGCGGGTTACTGGAGTGGGAGTGAGACGCCACTAGGGGTGCAAACGCCCGAGGGTTAAACCCGTCATACCTCCTTAATTATGATAAATATGGGAAAAAGTGATAACAAACTAACCCTGCATTTCCACTTATAGAACAAATTCTGCTTAATACTTTTTGCCATATGTCTTACCGTTCTTGAAATAGAGCATTGTAAACAAAAAAAACTGCTCGTTCAATTTTAACCAAAAACTAATCCGATTTAAGTTTTATGGAGACACTCCGAATAAGACCGGGGTGACCCAGATTATTCGGTCCGTCCGTGAGAAATCGTTAACCAAAATTCCGATTGCACACATACAACCATACACACACACACCGACATTTGTTCAGAATTCGACGGGGAGCATTTTGGTATACTTAAAACCCTAGTTATGAATCAAAATAAACAAAATGGATTTAGGGGCCATTACAATAACTTCCAAAAAAATCGGGAAGTTAATTAGAAATTGCCAATTAACAATTTCCGATTGAAAATTACCAATTGAATATTGGAACTTAAAAATGGCCAATTGAAAATTGACAATTAACAAATAAACGTTGCGCATTGAAAATTGTCCATTAAGAATGTTCAATTGAAAATTGGCAATTACAAATTACCGATTTAAAATTGCCGTTTGAAAATTGACAATTGCCAATTGAAAAATGAAGGTTGAAAATTCTGGGTTGGAAATTGCCAATTAAAACTTGACAAGTGAAAATTACCTATGGAAAATTGCGGACTGAAAATTCAGGGTTGAAAATTGAGATTTGAAAATTAACAATTGACCATTGACAAGTGAAAATTGCGAGTTGAAAATAGAGGATTGAAAATTACCAATTAGAAATGCCAATTGAAAATTGTGGATTGACGATTTAAAATTGCCGATTGCAAATTGACAAAGGAACATTGACAATGGACACATAACAATTGCAGATTGAAAATTGCGGTTTGAAAATGTGGATTAAAACTTGACAACTCAAATTTGCTGATTCAGGCTTGAAAAAGGAGTATTGAAAATTGTGGATAGACTCTTCACAATTTCCAAGTGAAAATTGTGGTTCGAAAATTGAAAATTGCCTATTGAAAAATGAAGGTTGAAAATTATGGGTTAAAAATTGCCAATTAAAACGTGACATGTAAAAATTAAGATTTAAGAATTGACAATTGAAAATTGCGAATTGAAACTAGAGCATTGAAAATTGAGGATTGAAAACTGCGGATTGACCGTTGCGGATTAAAATTTGACGCTATACAAGTAAAAATTTGACGAATTTGTCAATTGTCAATTTTCAATCCGCACATCTCACTCCTCATTTTTCAATTCGCAATTTCCATTTGTCAATTTTCAATCCTCCATTTTCACTCTTCAGTTTCACTTCTCAGCGAGTTAGGACGGGAGGAGAACAAGACAAGGGAAAGGGAGTGGATAGAAGGGAGCGATGAGGATGAAGAGGGGAAAGGGGGAGGGCGGTCTGAGAGTGGAAAAAAGGTAAAGAGAACTCCGGAGGGAATGAGGAAGAAGGAGGTAGAAACAGAAAGGGGTGAAATAGGTATAGATGAGGTGCCATCGATGATCATTTCGCTAAAAGAGGAGGTGCTGGGATGTTTGAGCGAGATGCAAGAGCAAAGAGAGGAAATTAAAGATGGGGTAAGGGGAATGAATGAGGAGATGAGTGAATGGCGAGAAGAATGGAAGGAGAAGAAAAAGAGCATATGGCAGAAGATAGGGGGGATCGGTGAGAGTGGCAGGATGAAGGGAGAAGAGAGGAGAGAGTAAGTAAAAGAGATTGAACAGAGGTTAGGAAGGTTGCAGGTACTATTGGATGAGAAGGTGGGTGGAGATGAAGGGGGCTCTCAAAGGCGGGAGGTTGCGATGGAATGGAGAAAGAGAGGGGGGTGTTGGAGGATAAACAGGAGAAGGGAGAGAGAGATAAGAGGAAGAGGAACGTGATAATAAGGGGTATGTCTGTGTTGCGTATGAGTGGTAGGGAAGAGGCGCAGGGGCTGTAGAGCTCGTTAGGGGTGGAGGGAGTGATTGAGGACACAAGAGTATTAGGGAGTGGGGATGGAAGGAATGAGAGGAAGTTAGTGTGGGTGAGTTTGAAAGATATGGATGCGAAGAGGGAAGTGATGGTAGAAAAGAGAAAGCTGAAGGGGAGAAGAGAAAGGATTGAAAACGACCTGACATCGAGGGAGAGAAGAAGTAAGTGGGCAATAGAAAGGAAAGCGAGGGAAGGGAGAGCTAAAGGTAAAGGGGTAAGGTATACAAGGGAGAGAGTATGGATTGAGGAGGAAGTATGGACATGGTGCGAATTAAAAGGGTGCTTAGTTAAGGGAGGAAAGTTATTATAATCACCATGAAAATGAAAAATCAATTTGAAGATTTCAAAAATTCCGAACTTTTTCAAAAATTTCAAAATTCTCAAAATTTTTAAAATTATCCAAATTTTTAAAATTATCCAAATTTTTCAAAGATTTCGAAAGACGAATTTTTCCAAAATTTTGAATGTGAACCATTTCCAATTTCCCTAAATCCATATTTCAAAAAATTCAAATTCCAAAGTTTTTGAACATCAAACGTTTCCAAATTCCAAATTTCCAAAAATATTATATTTCAAATATTTAAAAAAAATCAAAATTTGAGAAATTTAAAAATTATCAAAATTTTCCAACTTATCAAAAGAGTTTTGAGAATTTTGAGAATTTTGAAATGTCTGATTTTTGAATTTTTTTAAATCTTTGAAATATAATAGTTTTGGAATTTTGGAAGTTAAGGATTTTGGAAATTTGGAAACGATTGATATTCCAAAACTTTAGAATTTGATTTTTTTTTAATATAACATTAGGGAAATTTGAAATGACTCAAATTCGAAATTTTCGAAAAATTTGTCATTTGATTTATTTGTTATTTAACGTCGCTGTGGAACTGCCAGGGTCATAAGCGACGGCTCTGGACTTATTATAGTCGTTAGATGCTCACGACTTTTTCCTGTGTAACTCAAAGTTACGGATGTCATTGTTTACATTGAGGGTAGGATCATTCGATTGTAAACTGTTGTTGTACTATTTATTGTTGGACTCTTGGGATGCACTCTTGTTGTTCACTTTTTTTATTTTCGGTTCGTGGGTTCGATTCGAGCGACGTGACGGAAATTCTTTTTTGAAAAAATTTTCGCTCACAGCGGGATTCGAACCCATGATCCTAGGATCGATTTGGAGTAAGCAGAGCACTTTAGCCCACTACGCCGAACCGGCTTGACTTGACTTGAAAATTGTTTATTAACATTTGTCATATATACATACTATATACAGTATTAATATCTTAAGTGCTACGTTCTAGATCACCAGCCGTTGGCTTTATATCTAATTTGAAAGAAGTGTAACCTAATTTTTCATTATTACAGATATTTGTGGTTATTTACATGATGACTCGATATAAGGAAAAATGACTTCTAAAAAACCTTATAAGTAATGGGTGCATGAGGGGGGGGGGGGGGAGAGAAAAGGATATATGGAAAGGTGGGACAAAAACAGGTGGTCAGCGGGACCAATTGGATTTTATGTCAATATTGATGTTTTGGAGCTGGGGATTAGGATGGGATTGTAGCTTAAATTTAAATGTCTCATTTATTCTATCGATAAATTCGCCTATGGTTGTCATGCCGAGCGTTTCGTGTATTTCCACAATAGTCGTTCTTCTTTTAAAATTTCCTATTATTCGTAGGAATTTATTTTGAATCACTTGAAGATGATTCAAGTGCATTTTCGCTGCATTGTGCCAGGCAGGACAACCATAGGTGATAATGGGCCTAATTAACCCTTTGTAGAGAGTAAGTTTGAGGGATTGACTGAGCGCGGGTGATTTTAGCAAATTATACAATCTTACTAGGATAACTTTAGTCTTGACCTTGATTTCAGATATATGCTTTTTCCACAGCAGTTTGGAATCGATGTGTAAGCCTAAATACTTTACAGAGTCGGTTGGTGTGATCTTATCGCTACGAATAGTTAAGGTCGGCTTGGCCTTGGAGCTAGTAAATAAGATTGCTTCTGTTTTAGCAGCATTCACTTGAATTTTCCATTTCGTTAATTCACTGATTGTGAGAGAAGCAGCATTTTCTATTCTTCTAATAGCATTGTTTATCGATTTGCTAGCTGAGTACAAGGCAATGTCATCAGCATAGCCTGCAATGGATACATTTCTCGGAATTCTACTAAAAACACAAGCAATGTACAAGTTGAATAAAACAGGCGAGAGAATAGACCCTTGTGGGACTCCCGCGACAATTTCTATTTTATTCGGAAGCGAAGTTTCGACTCGAACTCGGATATATCTATTTGAGAGATATGATAGTAAAATTTTACATAGATATTTATTTATTCGCTCACAGAGTTTAGCCAATACCGGTAGGAGGCTGATAGGCCTATAGCTCACCGGATGCGAAGGGGGCTTACCGGGCTTTAGAATCGGAATGACCACCGCTCCTTTCCAGAGTTCCGGGAAATATTGTCTGAGAAGGCATGCATTGTATATCTTTGTTAGTAAACTTATTGCTTTAATTGGAAGGTCTTTTAGTGCTATATTGGGAATATTATCCACACCCGGGGCAGATTTATTTTTTAATTTTTTGATAGCGGAAGAGATTTCACGGGGATTTGTCAGGGATTTAATGGGAGTTTCGATAGGGGCTTTGAGGATAGTCTTTCTCACATGACCTGTGACTTGTTGTTCAAAGGATTTGTTGCCTCGGGAGGCCGATATTTCGTGTATTTGTGCGTAGTGCCTGCAGAGTGTATTTGCCTTGTCGTGGTCTTCTGTGTGGAGTGTGTTGTTTGACTTTAGTGTGGGGATTTTTCGTTTACCGGTATTATTAAAATATTTTGCTACGCGCCAAATAGAGTGATCTTTTAAGTTTATGTTTCTGAGTTTGTTGTCCCAAGATGATTGTTTCCATTCGGTTAATTTAAGTCTGATTTCTTTTATCAGCTGATTGAGTTCGGATTTAAGGTAGCGATTTCGCGTTTTTTGCCATCTTGACCTAATGTAATTTTTTAGCTTTATTAATGAGGCTATTTCGGGTGGGATAGGAGTGTGGGTGGATTTGGTTGAGCGTTTGGGAGTGGAGGAATCCAGGGCTGTTTGAATGACTTGGGTGAAATGTGTTATGTGTTGATCTATTGCTTCAGTGTTGTTACAAGTAGGGTTTGGTGTAGAAATCTCATCATTTAAGGTCTCCTTGAATTTATTCCAGTCGGTTTTCGCGTAGTTTAAAATTTTTGGTGATTCTGGTGAGGTCGGTCAGCCAAATAGGGAGAAAAACAATGGTAGGTGATCGGATGGAGATTCGGAAAGTGTGGTGAAATTATTAATGATAGAGATGTTGTTTGTTAATAAAAGGTCAATAGTACTAGGAGTGTTTGAGTTATGAGGGTAGTGTGTAGGAACGTCTGGAAAGAGCATTAATTTTTTGTTCCGTCAAAAAATTTGAGAGAATCTTACCTGATTCGTTTGGCCTAGCAGAGGTCCAAGCAGTGTCCTTCGCATTGAAGTCTCCAACAATAATTGTTGGAGTACTATCGGAAAATAGGTGCCTCAATAGGTTTGTATCTATTGAGACATCCGGTGGATTGTAGATCGAGTAGATCTTCGTTTTTTTATTGTTTACTTGGACCTCTACTCCCACGTATTCGGTGAGCGACAGGAGATCGTGCGAAAGAGTTCTATGTGACAAGGTTTTGTGGATCGCCACCGCAACACCACCACCTGCTTTGGCCGTTCTGTCTTCCCTGATCAGCGAGAAGTCTGGGAAGTTAATTTTCTTCGTTTTGCTGTTTAACTTAGTCTCTGAAATCAAACAAATTTTGATGTTATTTCTGTGGACGATGTGTAATAACTCGTCCAGATTAGGCTTGAGCACGAAAATATTAATTGCTAATATGTTGGTTATGTTTGCTGGGGAATCGTAGGTGTGTTTGAGGAGGGTAAGAACAGGTGGACATAGGATGCGATGATTGTGATCCTATCAATTGGTGTAAGGGCTGTTTGGAGTTTAGAGCTCATCTCTTTTAGCTCTGAAAGGATTTCGGGAATTCTAAGGGTTGTTAGCTCGTCAAGGACTTGCTTTGCTGTAATTACATAGTTTATAGTTCTACTTAAATGAGATTCGGGAACCTGGGTTTCCATTGGGATGGTCCTAGGTTCAGCAGTCGGTGCGATAAGATTCCTTCTCGAGGTTTCCACCGTCGGGAAGAAGGAAGCGTAGGTGGGCCTGGACGTGTTGGCAGTAGAACTCGGAGTTGGCACTGCGACTGGAGGGACTGGATGTTCCTTTCCAGATTCTGGATCGTGGTCGAGTGAGGTGTAGTGGGCAATTCCAGTGGCGCTATGCTGGGCCTGGCCGATTGAGCTCGTTTTTTCTGAGTTTCCATGAATTTTAGGCGCATGGAACACTCTCTATAGCTGGCCGTGTGGGCTAGTCCGCAGTTCGCGCACTTGAGAGTTTTCGAAGTGCAGGCTTTGACGTCATGATTTGACGCACACTTTACACATCTGGGGTTCAGGTTGCAGTGTTGGCTTGCATGGCCGAACCGTTGGCACCTGAAACACTGGGTCGGTTGCTCGGATTTCACAAATTTTTCTATCTTGTATGTGTGATAGAAAATAGTTTTAATAGCAGCAAAGCTGCTCAAGGTTACTTCAGGGCCAACCGTGATTGCGAAGATCGGGAGTGGCCTGTTTTCTTTAATATTTCCGTCTTTATTTACTTTCACGAACTGGCGAACGGAAAGTACGTTAATGCCTTGATTTGATAATTCGGCTTGAATTTCGGCTTCCGAGAAACTGCTGGGAAGCCCTTTCAAAATAAATTTCTTCGGTCTTTCACTTTTAAGGCCGTAGGTGAAAAAATTAAGGTTTTGCCTTTTCAGGATACTTGCGATTTTGTTGTAATCGTCGGTCGTTTGTAGGTGGACGATCGTGGTACTTCCATTAAACTTCATCCTGAAATTTTTATGCGAGGCATTGACTTGCAGGAAATTTATTAACTTTTTGGTCTCCAATTTGTCGTTTTCAACGATGATTGGAGGCACTGAGGTTTTTTTTTGAGCGTCTTGAGGCCCATCAGAAGAGTTCGGAGGATTGTTGGGGCGGGCTGGTTCAGAGTTCGCGCTGTTTGACCGTTTCATAACGGTTTTTTTTGTTTTTTTTGGGTCTTCCATCGGAGGACTCGTTTTGGCTTTCCTTTTAGGAGCCAAGGGAGGTTTGAGGTTTTTTAGATTTGACACTTTTGTGCCAAAACTTTTACTCGATTTAAAATTTCAATGTACTAGAAGCACGGTACGTTTGAAATTTGTAATTCGTAGGGAGCGGTAGACATGCGTCCGCACGACACCGACTCAAAACAAATACTGCCGAACCGGCCCTCTTGTCATTTGAGCATTTCGAAAATTTTGCAAATTTTAAAAAAATTTGAAAATGTTGAAAATTTTGAAAATTTTAAAAATTTTGAAAGCTTCAGAAATTTTGAAAAATTTCAAATATTTTGAATATTTCGTAAAATTTTGCAAATTTTGAAAAATTTTGCAAATTTTGAAAAATTTGCGATATTTTGAAAATTTGGAATATTTGTGAGAATTTTCAGAATCTGGAAATTTCTGAATTTTCGATTTTTTTTAAATCTTTGAAATATAATATTTTTGGAAATTTGGAATTTTTTTAATTTGGGATTTTGGAAATTTGGAAACGATTGATATTTAAAAACTTGGGAATTTGAATTTTCTGAAATATGGAATTGGCGAAATTGGAGATGGTTCACATTCGAAGTTTGTGCGCAGAAAGTCTGGGGAAATCTAGGGGAATTTGAGAGAAAAAAAAAAATTCGTGCAGGCCGGGCCTTAAGAGGCTATAGTACTTCTAAATCCCCTCTAGGACCCTTCAGTTCTCCGAGATGGCGCCACTGAAAACGTCATCTATGAGTCGAGAGTCGACTCATTATTGACCAGCCGGTAAAATTTGGGTCGGTAAGGAAGGCATCCATATGCCCATTTAAAAAAAAATTTCCTCCATCGGCCGTTACTATCGATGCTTCTCGAGATAATCGATATTAAACAAAAAATCTTAAAAAAATTATATCATACGAGTGGTGTATGCAATTTGAGAAACAAAAAAATACGGGTCTATTTTTTTCATCCTTCCCTTCCACGAAAAAAGACTAGACTATGCTGGGATCGGTATCTAGAAAGTGTTTGATTGCAAAAATCATTTTTTTATTTTTTTTTCTATCAAGGCCAATCGAAATTCGCTTGAACTTGTGTTTTTCAGGTAGACAAGGTACATTTGCATGAGCAAAAAATATGTTGTGGTGGAAGGGAGAAGATGCGGTCGTGAAAAATCGGCCGCCAGATTGTGTCGAAAAATGTCATCAAATGACCAATAATGACATGAAATGATAAATTTCAGACATCCTGACAAATTTCGACAAATTATGATACAGACGGATTTTGTCGACTATTTTATGTCGTTTTCCGGCAAAATGTATGATATGTTGTAAACCCATGGAGCGACATAAAATGTCAAATTTCGAAATTTTTTGTTAAATTCGTACCGATTATGACATAGTACGACTGATTCTGATGAATTTTGTATGACATTCTCTGACAAAATATATCATATTATATCAGATCATGGAATGGCAAAGAATGTCGAATTTCGACATTTTTTGACAAATTTGTACCGATTATGACATGACCGATTTTGACGAATTTTTTCATGTCATTTCCCGAAAAAAGAGATAATATTTTGTAACCCATGGAATGACATACAATGTCAAATTTCGACATTTTTTGCAAATTCGTGCCGATTCTGACATGACCGATTTTGATGAATTTTTTCATGAAATTTCCCGACAAAATAAATAATATTTTGTAAGCCCATAAGATGACATAAAATGTCCAATTTCGAAATTTTTTGTAAATTGGTACAGATTATGACATAGTACCACCTATTCTGAGCAGTTCTGTATCCCGTTTTCTAACAAAATATATCATATTACGTCAGATCATGGAATGACAACAAATGTCGAATTTCGCCATTTTTTGGGAAATTTGTACAAACTATGGCATAATATGTTTGACTTCCATAAATATTGCCAGATTTGCTGACGAAATACATAATTTTATGTTAAATCATAGAATGACGAAAAATGTCGAGAGAAGCTGACATTTTTTCTACGTCTTTTTGGACGGATAATGTCGAAGACAAGCCGGTAAAGACAGTCCGATCGTCATTTTGAAATAATCGATCCAAGATGGACCAAATGCCGAGTCGGTTGTCGGTCGACTAGGCTTATTTTTTTTTAATCATGTTTTTCAAACTTTTCTCTTTTCCATGCAGAAGACCGCAAAAGTATGATTCATCACGAACGTTATCATTCGACGGAGCGTCGATAGTCCGGCGCCTTGTGAAAATCGAAAATTCTCAAAAATCGAAAGTTAATCGACAGATCATCGAGAGTTTGAAAAATGAGAGGCCAAGGGGAGGGGGGAGGCAAGCTATGACTTGATAATTCTGGGCAAAAGCATACTTGGGACTCTCGACTAACAATCGATCGGTGGAAATTTTCGACAGATGCACCTCTATCGACGGGTTTCGTCAGGGAAAAAATTACAAAATATTCAGCGATTGCAAAACATACATTATCGTATGGTATAAACTGATGAGTTCCATTTTCATCCCTCTCACAGTGCCTAGGTACAATTCTGATACTGTTGAGTATCGATATACATCCATGAGCTGTCATGGAACGAACCTGCCACCTGTCTGATTTGTATCAGGAAAAGTGATAGGCCTCAGTTTAACTGAACATTTCTAGCATCTACATATGGACTACTCAATGACATGCAATTGGTGTATAGTTGCAACACTAGCTAATGCATGCAATACATATTTCGTGAGTTATCAATTCTACAAAGATAAAGCAAGCAGCGTATATACAGGTCGTGAAAATTATATTCACTAGACGTACTATTTGAGGATTTTAGCATGTATAGTGTTCTAACCTCTTTGATGGCCAATGAACTTCCATGCTTAAAACAACTCATTAATAGTATGGATTACCCCTTAATGCGTCGTTTAAAGGGAATCGTCATCAGACGACAATTTCGACATTGGAATTACAACAATAACTCATTGATCGTATGGTCAAATCTTACGTGATGTGATATTAGAAAAAACTACGCACCTGTTGGAAGGTTGTTACGGCAGGAGAGCTCGGGTTAAACCCATACACGTTGCTCCAATCCTAAACATTTTGAGTAATGATAAATTTATGAGCTTATAAAATTTGTTTTCTTACGATTCGTTCCCATGTTCCTGAAAAAACGTAGTGAATAAATGAATATCATTCAAGGTCTAAATTATATATTCTCCGTTTACCTCTTTTCCTGGCATCCATTTTAAGTATAGAAATCAGAAGCAACCCTAGCGGACCGGTCGATTGCCATTCGAGCCTCGGCCGATTGTATAATCGACTTGTGAAGTATATCGATTACGTTTCGAGTACAGATCGAGCCAGATTTCTGCAATGATCGACCCACGATCGACTAAATACTGAGTCGGTTGCCGGTCGACTGGTCTTATTTAAAAAAAAAAACAAATCTATGTTCTTTTTCTCTTTTTTTTTTAACAATCGACTTGGTGTTAGGCAGATAAAAACCTGTAGAAAGAGGTACACAAAAAGTAAAACCAAACTAAAAAGTTAAAAACCAGGAATCTCTCATATTACCGAAACTAATTGACTCAATATTTTTCAACCTCATGATCAATCTCGTTGAGCCGCACATTTTGGAAAAAAAACAAAGAAAATCGGTTGAATAATTATCAAAAAATCTAATAGAAACCGTGAAAAAGAAAAATTTGAATCTGGAAAACTAATCACACGTTCAAATCACCATTTAATAGGGTTCTTCATAAGAAAAGGAACCTTTGTTCCAAATTTCAAGTTTCTATTTCAAAAAACAGAAAAATTGAAATATCTCCAATCTCTTGGGAGTAACATGCTCTTCGACCATTCCCTGGAACTTTTTGAGACACACATTGTGATAAAAAAAATCAAAAATATTGATTTGATTCTGAGATATGAACGGTCGAAGAAAAAACGTCCATTTCTAAGAAACTTACCGACACATTTCACTAAAATTGCGCCCACAGCCTTACGTACCTGACACTAATAATTGACAATTTTTCCAGATTTCATTCTAAACATTTTGCCCTCTTCATGTTCAATTTTGTACGTCAAGATAATAGTCGAATGTCCCAGTATCGGCACAATATGGCGTCGTGGCGGTCAGTGCAAACATATATTTCTTCATTAAAAATTGAAATAGATGAAATTGAAAGTAAAATCATTGAAAAATCGTGAATTGCAGAAGTGAACATGGAAAATCTGAAAAAAGTGAGAACAAGAAAATTGAAAATTTATTGATTTAAATACCAAACATCTAATATTAATAAGACCGAACTTTAAGGTACTGTCTAATTGAGCTTCGTTCCGGAAGTAGGCCTCAAGTCAGGTTCACCATTTAAGATTTTTTTTTGCTGCGAAATACGTTTTTGAACAATCAACCCTGGCGCAAAAATTCTTCTCAGATATTATTTTTAAAAAATAGAGCAATTGGAAAATGGGTGTGCTATGGTCGTTCACCCTTTTTTAACTTCCCGATTTTGAGGGAAGTTATTGTTTTGGGTGCGAAAATGGAAATCGGAAATTTTACGTGACCTCCACGTTTAATGACCCTTAGAAACGTTTCCGACCTATTTTAGCGTGCTGTTTGTCTGTGTGTGTGTGTGTAGGTGAGCAAAAGTTTGTCGCACGATGTCTCTGGTACTACTTATCCGAGTTGCGTTTCCTTATACTCATTCGATAGGTTTCAGCCTAACTTAGACCTGATTAGATTTTGAACATAATTGACCCAGCGGTTTTTTAGTTATTGACAAATTGAATAGTTTATATCGTTGCATCGTGAGAACGGTTAAAAATACGAAACAAAATGTTTAATGAATGTTGTTCCACACAGGAAGATACATATTTGATGTTGTATAATGTTTTTTTTTTCTAACACCGATCGTTAATAATTATTAACAAATGCCATTGCTCAGATCGCTCTATGGCAAAAACGGTTGATATGAAACAAAGTGCTTACTAAAAGTCGTTCCACCCGTAAAAATACACATTCTACGTTTTATGACTTTTTTTGATAACACCCATAGTTGATTGGTATTACAAAATTGCATTATTCATCTAACCATTACATATTGATAATAATAAAATTTTTCAATATTTGGAAATTTTGAAAAGCTTAAAACGTGCATAACTCCCGATATGAACCGAAATTTTGCATATAACCTATACGGGTCAACGATCAGGAAGTTCCTGGTTCGACCCGTAGAGGGTCAGACCCACATCCCGTTTATTCCAATTGTTGTTGCCTTATTTTCAATTGGAAATAAGGGTAAACACATAGCATACCCATTTTCCAATCACGTTTTTTTCTTAATACTATCTAAGGAGAATTTTTTGCCAGGCAAATTAAATGAAAAAATAATGTAACGACTGTGACGATACATTTGCGCTCTTATTAAAAATGTTTTTATTATGAATTGTTTACATGGAAAGTATTTTGAAGACCCTAGTTGTCACTAGGCCAATCAACATAACGCGCGAATATGGCGATATTTATGAATACATAATCTCAACAATGGCGTAACCCACGGAAAGATTGCGTTTGAATGGGGCATTGATTCAAAAATCCCAGCTTGAACCACTTAGAAAAACTCTCGGTGGTTCGGAAAATTAAAACAGTGCAACCTCGTTGTTACCTTAAACTTTGAATTCCACAACTCGCACTGTTTTGACAGCTATGAACCCCCATGTCACTTCTCAATTCAATGATTCGACAAACATTCGCGAACGGTTATCATAACTAATTCCTAGGCAAATTGAGTCAATTCTTCAATGAGACATAGATGAAAGATTATTTTTCCTATTGGCATGCTTTTTCACCAGATGCAACGTCTGGCTTTTTTATAGGCAAGTAACTTCCGGTGAAACATCGAGATTTTTGCTCCACTCCCCTCTAATCATGTACTGATTTCTTTTTAATGAAGAAAAAAATTCTCCAAGAATTTCAGCAGACGTGAGTAAGGTTGCTCTTTGCAATGGATACAAAAAACAACTCAAGTTAATAATTTGAAATTCAAAATCGAAAAATGATTTCAACATTCAGAATACGAAATTTATAATTATAAACTTGAATATTCAAAATGGATAGAATCAACTTCAAAAATTTTCTATTTGAATTGAGAAAATTGTAAATAAAAAATCAATGGCTGTTCTGTTCAAAAATTCATAACTTAAATTTAGGTTATTTCGGGTATTAAAAAATTAAACGAGAAAAGTCTGGATTTTTTTCTTATAACATTTGTTATCATTACCTATTTCTATTCAAGTCATGAGTTACTCAACTTGTAATACAAAATATTTGACGGTCGAGGTTATGGAAAATTAGAAAAAATCTGTGTCAACTTACTCGGACAACGCGTGATTTTTGGAGGTTTCCTAGTTTCGACACAGGGATTTTTCCATTCTAAGCATATTTTGGCGATTTGAGATGAGGTAAAAAATCTGTTTTGTCTATATAATCATACGAGAAACGGTTAAAATTCATAATTTACTTACATTTTGTTGTTTATGTGCACTGCACTGGTGCGCGATCGGCAGCCATTGTCTGGCAAAGGAGCCAAAAGGGGGGGGGGACAAATTGTCTATTACCATCACTACCGGCATTTTTGTCCATCCAAAAACTTTCAAGGGTGTCAATGATAAAGACTGTTTTTTAATCATTAATCAGTTGTATTTTTCCCTCCTGCAGACACTCTGAATTTACGTTTGGTGAATAAAGGTGAGGAAATAATATCTATTAATTTTTTTTCCAGTGCAGATATCTACCCGTAAGCAAATCATTTTTTTCAAAACTTTTTTTTTCCATTATTTTACAAAAAGCAAATTCAGAGTGACTAGATTATTGCATTTCGCACTCACACCTTTTTTTTGTGGGTGCAAATTGAGGACACCCGAAAGAGTAATTGGATTTAAAATTGACCCGACGCGAGCGGCAGAAGTAACATAGCCTCTTAATATTCAATCCACAATTTTCAACGGGTAATTTTCACTTGTCAAGTTTTATTTGACAATTTTCAATGTTCATTTTTCAATTGCCAATTTTCAAACGGCAATTTTCAATTCACAATTTTCAATCTGCAATTTTCACTTCTCAATGGTCAATTGTCAATTTTCAATACGCAATGTTCAATACGCAATGTTCAATCCGCAATTTTCACTCGTCAAGTTTTAATTGGTAATTTTCAACCCTTAATCTTCAATGTTCATCCTCAATCCGCAATTTTGAAGCATCAGTCTACAAGTTTCACACCGGAATTCGCAACTGACAATTTTCAATCTGCATTTGTTATTTGTCAATTGGCAATTTTCAATCGGCAATTTTTAACTCTTAGTTCTTAATACGCAAGTTCACTTCTTCCAATTGACAATTTTTAATCCGCAATTTTCAGTTGTTAAGTTTCAATTGGCAATATTCAAACCTCAATTTTCATTTCTCAATCCGCACTTTTCAAACCGCAATTTTCAATAGACAATTTTTATTCATCAATTTTTCAATTGACAATTTTCAATTGACAATTTTCAATTGACAATTTTCAATTGACAATTCTCAATTGACAATTTTCAATTGACAATTTTCAATGGACAATTTTCAATTGGTAATTTTCAATTGGCATTTTTCAATTGGCAATTTCCAATTGACAATTTTCAATTGACAATTTTCAATTGACAATTTTCAATTGACAATTTTCAATTGACAATTTTCAATTGACAATTTTCAATTGACAATTTTCAATTGACAATTTTCAATTGACAATTTTCAATTGACAATTTTCAATTGACAATTTTCAATTGACAATTTTCAATTGACAATTTTCAATTGACAATTTTCAATTGACAATTTTCAATTGACAATTTTCAATTGACAATTTTCAATTGACAATTTTCAATTGACAATTTTCAATTGACAATTTTCAATCCACAATTGTTGATTGGTAATTTTTAATTGGCAATTTTTCATTGAGAATTTGTGATTGACAATTTTTAGTTGGAAATTTTGAATTGGCAATTTTTAATCTGCCATTTTTAGTTAGCAGTTTTGAATTAACAATTTTCAATTGACAATTTTCCATTGACAATTTTCAATTGACAATTTTCAATTGACAATTTTCAATTGACAATTTTCAATTGACAATTTTCAATTGGCAATTTTGTTCGGCAATGTTCAATTGGCAATTTTCAATATTGGAAATTCTGGATTGGCAATTTTTAATTTGAGATTTTTAGTTGTCAATTTTCAATTGTCAATTTTCAATTGACAATTTTCAATTGACAAGTTTCAATTGACAATTTTCAATTGGCAATTTTTATTCGGCAATGTTCAATTGGCAATGGGCAATTTTGAATATTGGAAATTCTGGATTGGCAATTTTTAATTTGAGATTTTTAGTTGGCAATATTTAATTGGCAATTTTCAGTTGGCCATTTTCGATTGGCAACTTTCAGTTGGCAATTTTTAATTGACAATACTCAATTGACAATTTTTAATTGGCAATTTTCAGTTGCCAATTTTTTAATGGCAATTTTCAGCTGGCAATTTTGAATTAACCATATTTAATTAGCAATTTTTCATTGGTAATTTTGAATTGGCAATCTTTAATTGGCAATTTTTGATTGGCAATTTTCAGTTGGCGATTTTTAATTAGCAATTCCTTCTTGGGAATTTCTAATTGGGAATTTTTAATGGGCAATTTTGATTTGGCAATCTTCACTTGACAATTTTTTAATGGCAGTTTTCAGTTGGCAATTATTAATTGGCAAGTTTTAATTGGGAATTTTTAATTGATAAGTTTTAATTGGTAATTTTTAATTGGGAATTTTTGATTGGCAATTTTCAATTAGCAATTTTCAATTGGCAATTGGCAATTTTCAATTGCCAATTCTCAATTTTTAATCGCCCGGGTATAGCTCTACCTGCATTACCCGACATTGCCCCTGCTTTATCTACCGAGACAATTATCTCCTTTGCAAAAGCTAGATGTTGCTAGCGGCAGAAGGCGAATGTACTCCTCCCAGAAACTCATTGCATTATTTTCGGAAAAAATCAATGTTTGCTTGTAATAAGGGGATATTAGTACCTAAATATTCTCAAAAAAATCAATTTTATCGATTACCCCCTTTGCCATAGGCCAATTTCAATGAGTTTTCTAAAAAACACGGTAACCACCTTGAACCACCGAACTGCGTGATTTCCAAATTGCCAGGGAAAGTGAGAAAATAAGTAATGACTATTTCAGCAAAGTGAGAATAAAAATGGCGTTCGTCATGCGGGCCTCATGCACCACGTGGAGGTCGTGCGTGGAAGAGGCGCGATACACCGAGGCGAGTCTCTCGCTACTAACTCTTCACCCAGCCGTACTGTGGTGCATTAAGCCCTCATGACGAAAATAACTATTTTTGGTTACTCAGAGGTTCCAGTTCGAGGCAAAAATGGAATTGAACTGAAAACATGTGAAATAGAAAAGAAAGTTTACGTACAAGTGACAAATAATATTTTCTTCCTCCCCGACCCGAAAGTACGCTCTCCACCGGGGTCTGTTACACGACCGTATATTCGGCAAACGAGAAATTAATTAATTATTCTAATCATGTGTTAACATGAATATGGTAAATACATACCATAGCCAAGGGCTCTTCGAGCAGAGGCAATCATGTTATCAATGTGTGGAACGTATGTGAGCCTACTATCGAAATAAACACCAAGGTCCTTACAAACTGTGATATTCTCCAAGACAACTCCATCAATCATATAAGAACCAAGAATCGGGTGTTTGACACGAGTGAATGAGATTTTTTTACATTTATCTGCATTTAAATCAAGCTTGTTGGAACAGAACCGCAAACTGAAATGATTGAGGCAATCCTGGGCGGTAGCGCAATCATCAATATTCTCAATTTCCATGAACAATTTAGCATCATCAGCATAAATCAATGAGCCACAATTACGTTTCTCAGTAATATCATTCAGGAAAATGTTGAACTATAATGGTCCCAGGTTGGAGCCCTGAGGCACACCTGAGTCCGGATAATAGGGAATAGAAGTGGTTCCACTGCAAGACACAACGCAATATCTTTCAATTAGATAGGACCTAATTAAGACCAATAATTGGCCAGGTGTCCCAATGTCACGAAGTTGATTTAACAACAAGCCAATGTTGACCCTGTCAAGTGCCTTTGAAAACTCCGTTAGAATACCATCGATTTGTCCACCACTAGCAATCACAGGGCCAATATTTTGCGCATGCCAAATGAGAAAACACGGAATAGTCTATCAAAAAAGCAAATCTCGAAGACCTTGGAAAAAGTAGAGAGCACCGCGATAGACCTATAATTACAGATGACATCTTTTTAACCACTTTTAAATACTGGACACACTTTAGCGATTTTCCATTCGGCAGGGAAGACTCCCTCGCTCAAAGCTGCGTTGAAAATGCTAGTTAACGGTACATCAAGAATATTATGCATTCCACGGACAATGTTGTTAGGTATTTGGTCAATCCCTGCCGACGGTTTGTTAGAAAGTGATCTAATAGCTTTAGAAACTTCTGCCAAACTAAACTTCAAGGGGTCACCGAGATATTGCTTGTGACTGCCCAAACTTACAACAGGGCTAGACCCTGAATAAACACTACCAAAAAATGTCGCAAAACCATCTGCGATTCCTCGAGGAGAATCAAAGATACAATCATTGTAGGTCATCCGGCAAGGAATCTTTGTTTCTGTTCTGAACGAATTCGCAAAAGTCCAAAATCGTTTGGGATCGGCGACACAAATTGCTCACGGTGAAACCCTGAATCATATTTAGCACTCTTTCGTCGATGTTTATCTTCAAAATTATATCAGAAATTATTTCAGGCGTGTACCATGATGGATAAGAATGCTTTGATCGATTTGCATTGTTCAAGTGAATGGACAACGTTATGGAAAAACACTGAAAACATATTGCAGTTTAAAATTGAATAAGAAACTGCTGGTGGTCTCTATTCTCCATGGCGACCCCCTGCCCTCTAATCTTCTATGGCGCTTGCGCCCGCAACTGCACTGACCACGGCAATCAGCTGTTCAGTGCTTTGAATTACTAGCGCGACCCCGGCCGCAAGCGGCCGGGATGGTGACCAGCTTTTCCACTGAACTTATTTCTCATTTGATATTAATTTGATTCTTTGTCTCCTTGTTTTTGTTTTGTTTGTTTCTTTTCTTCTTGAATTGGATTTCCACTAATTAGAGTTTGTATCTTCTTGTTCTTGTTGTTGTTTTTTTGAATTTGAACGATGACCGCGCTGGGTGAGAAACCAATGAGAATCTAGGGAATCAAAATGTAAAATGAGGAACGGCGACGCTCCAAAACCAATCAAAATGTAAGATGGATGAAAAAAATGAACATGGAGGCGCCCTGAGCACCACGTGACCTCCATCGTTTTTAAGTAATAGGATAGGAGCCCACAATAAAATGCAGTAATTCTCAGTGCACTATCGTTAATGAGTTAATTTAGTTAAATGAAGTGAACTCGTATTTCAATGAAATTTCAAAAAAATGATGGAAGGAATCAAACAACTTCAAGTTTTTGACATAATTATGCGAAGTACAGTGAGTTTTATCTTTACAGTGAGATAAAAAGAGATCCCCATCATGACAGCTGATTTTTTTTTGGTTTACAGCGCCAGATAATTAATTAATAACTAGGAATATACTGTTCGGGGTGCCCAACATTGAATGCGATCAATTGGACCGCTTCAACAACTTCCCGATTATATCATTTTGCATATGAATTAACATGAATGAAAAGATAGTTATTTCGAGGAAAACTCAAAAATGGCCCCATCGATTCGATCCAAAGTCTAATCCGGTCTACGTTACATAAAACCCTATCGATTGAGTCATCAACATCCTCGATCGAATGACTCGGTCAGAAGAAATCATTGACCACAGATCTGTAACCACATACAGACATCGTAATGCACACACACACACACACATGAAAACCCACAGTTCCGGCATTGAAGACGTCAATAGCTTCGTTCGTGTACTTTATAAATAGATATTTTTCCGTGCCTCCTTAATTATGCAAATTACACAAAAAAACGCATTGAACATAAAATGCGTATTTTTGCATGGGGAAAAACTTTTGTTATATACATTTTCTGCTAACACCAATAATTCATACACTATAGCGTTATAAACCATTGGAATTATTAATAACAATAAAAGTACTGGGCCAATTCCGTCCAAAATCTAATCCAGTCTAAGTTACATGAAACTCTTCTGTTCGAGTCATCAACAACTTCGGTCGAATGATTCGTTCACAAGAAATTGTTGACCAAAAATTTTGACCACGACCATACGTCGTCACACACACACACAGACTTTTGGTTTAGTTGAAATGCATTAGAAATGCCTTGAAACGTAAAGATATGTTGAAGCATCGATTTTTCATTTTCGGGGGCATTAGGAAAAAAGTCCCCATCATTACACCTGAAATTTTTTATATTTTAGCTCTAGATGATTAATTGATAAAAAATGAATTTTACACTTTTTCAAAAAAAAATTTTGGAGTTCTGCATAGCCCGTTCGCATCTCTTTTCATTCTTTGAATGTCATTTTTCTCAATGGTTTCTGAATAAATACACCACACACCTGGCAGTGTCTATGCACGCGCTCAACTGTAATTTTTTATCGTAGATCCACCGTAATTCTGGTCGTGGATCCACGGCATTTTTTACCGTGGATCTACTGAACTTCTTTTTGTAGTGGATTCACGGTATTCCTACCATGACTCTGCAGTATGTTTTGCTGTGGATCCACTGAATTTCCTTTCCACCGTGGATTCGGGCATATTGCTGTGAATGTGCTGGTTTTTCTTTTTGTATTGGATCTACAGTATATTTTGTTCTTAAGGATAATAGGGCATCACGTCAAACAAAGTGATAAAAATCTGAAAAAAAGAATGTGTATTAAGTTTTCCCTAAAAAAAATTCAGTAAAAATTTCAAGTACTTTAGAAAGCTTTTGTAGGAGATAATCAAGTTTGAACTTAACATAGGTTCTTATGGGGAAAATCGTTAAAAAAAAAAATGGTGTGTCATGAAGACACGCGATAGAAGTGAAACTGAATGATTGGATCGGCAAGGATTATTTAATTTTCTATGTTTAGAGGGAGAGGAATCATTTTAATCACGTGTCAAACACTTCTTGATAGTAAATATTAATTTATTCATCATAATAATTATACTTTTTTCAAGATACAATAATAGTAGTATGAATATAATGAATTAAATCTCAATCAGCTTCACCTTCATTCTCTGGTAGACTCTTCATGAACTGTTGCACGAACTGAATTAATGGCTTGGAATCCTCTGAAGCAAAATTAACATTAAAATCTCCACCTAGAATCATAGGTATTTTGTCCAGCTCTACTCCAACTTCTGCAGCCCCCACTGGAGTATACAGCAGCAAGTGAAGGTGAATAAACTCTATTATTTTCGTCATTTTGTGATTTGGTGAAATATAGAGTGCTATAAGCATAATCCGCTGTCCGCTTTCTGTGCGACATTCAGCTGTACACATTTCTCCAACAGATGACAACCCAATTGAAAGCGATTCTAGTTGTTTCAAGTTCAGGGCCATATTGGGTGTCATGATGTTCGTTCCATGAGCAGTATTGCAAAGGATTGCGACACCCCCTGCTCTCACATTATGTCTTTTGAACTGTACGACACAATTAAAATTGGGAACATCAATTTCTTGATCGTTTTCCTTCCACGTCTCTGAAAGTATCAATATATTAGACCGTAGAATCACCGGATCATTGAAATCTCCGCTATGAGCTCCTAAGCTTTGGCAATTGAGGGTTGTTATTGATAAGCCTGGTCTGCTGATGAACTCTCGGAGAATGTCAGTCAAAGGTATCAATGGATTTGTTGATAATCTTCTAAATTCTGATTGTAGCTTGTCCATTGATTGAGCTGTTTTCCGTCCATGATAAAATTTGTTCTGTCCATCCTTCGCAACGATGTACAATCCCTGTATACTTGCGACACGGGACAAGACTATGTAAAGGAGTTGTTGTGAATGTGTCTTTTCGTATTCATAGACGATTTGATTAAACGTACCACCTTGAGACTTGTGGATAGTAATAGCACACGCTGATACCAATGGCAGATGATTTCTTTTGAAGAAAATCGTTTTATTATTGTTCATATATATCGTAGAAGTTCTTCGTGCAATGGGAACTGCCGTGTGGCTGATGTTGTTTGCTTGGATGAACGCAGCAGCTTTTCTCCGGATCTTTTGCCCCGTCTTTGGTGAATCTGGAAATTCCAGCCACACACGAGTGACTGCCCCTGCCTCATCAGTTTCGATATGAACTAGTTTACCAACTGCGCCGTTTGCTAAACCATCCGAAACATCCAGATTGGTTGTTATTATATACCATTTATCTAACACCAGTATTATCTCGTAGGGCAGACCTCCAGTGTCTATTACCGTTTTTTTATGCAATTTTTGTCGTACAAATGATTGTTGCTCAGCATTATGGCAGCCGGTGAATACATCAGTAGCTATTGAGACTGTTTTATTCTCTGCAGAATTAAGAATTGTCAAATTGTATTCGTTTACAGCATTATTTGTCAAATATAGCCAAATTCCATGTGGACAAAGACGATCTGCTTCCTCTCTTGTATAAAAACGAGATTCGATTAGATGTATCTGTTCTTGATCCAATTCTTCCCCATTTCCAATTTCAGTTAATAAAGTGGAGAAATCAGCATTCGCTTGTCTCATGACTTTATCCAATTCATAGAACTTCAAGTCACGCCAAAGTGTTGGTGCTGCTATGCGTCGTTTTGTTGCTTGATAGATGGGTGGAGCACGCACTGGAGGTAACTGACGCAAATCACCTATGAAAATGATATCCATTCCTCCAAAATTATCTTGGAAATTTCCTGTTATTTGTTTTAACTGTGCGTCAATTTGAGACAGCAATTCCGCTCCTACCATACTGACCTCATCGATGAGTATAACTTGGACGTATTTGAAGAGCATTCTGTACTGTTGAGCCACTTCAATTGATAATGGTAATAGTTGGGAAAGGGATATTTTCAATGCAGTGTGGATTGTCGTACCATCAATTGCTATTGCAGCCTTTCCTGTTGATGCACATGCGATGTAAGCAAACTTGGAGTGGTGATCGGTTTGATGAGAGGAGGTTAGCAATCACATACATCAGGAGTGCTTTCTGCCTCTGATTGGCCATTCTCATTAGTTCATAAAATTGTTCATTAGACATTAAATTATCCCTCTTCTTTGCGATAGCACCCAGTTTGTTAAGTGTTGGTAACCGCAGATCGTCGTTCATTATGTGGTCAGCGTTATACAATTCTTGAAAAGGATTTGCTTCAGGAAAAAGGCGACCTACGTTGTCTCCTTCAGCATCATCATCTTGATTTAATTCATCTCCACGACACAATTCTCGGCATATCTCGATGGTTTTCTGGATATCTAAATTGGATGAGAATTCTTTATGTCGCTCCAAAATCAATATTTCGTTGTCGTCGTAAATCTGTATGAATTTAGTTTCTGCAAGAATTTCATGTTGAGCCAGTTTCTGTACCGAATAATCCGAGGTTCTTTCCTTCGTGTCCAATTCCCCTGATTATTCAGTGTGTAATGAGCAACAAACTGGGCCAAATTGACATCTTCTAGCTCTTCAGGTCTCTTTTCGTACTTGTCAAACCAATTTTCTTTCCATATGTTTGTTGCGTCATCATCAGCATCCACTTCATTAAGTTCTTTCTGAGTTTTTCGAATTCTTTGTCTTTCGATCGGCCATATTGTTGAAATATAGGTAACAACTGAAGAAGACTTTGACATCGGTTCACGCAGAAGGTACCATGCAGCTTCCTGACTGGTAATTTCGACAGTATTTAGCATGTCAACGCTCATTTTCCTAGTACTTTCGACAATATCGAACTCTGGATGTTCATCCATTGTTTCAGTGATGTTACGTTGGAGATTGCTAATTCCACGGTTCGTTTTATTGACGTATTCCACTACGTATGCAGCACATGAGTATTCTTCGGTGATAAATTGCACATCCATGTTTGATTTCAAAATATTGAAAATGAATGGGTTGAATGGATTATGCCACTTTTCCATGGGTTGACGTTTAAGAAATACTCTGGGACGCTTGATGCCAGTTCGAAACACATTCATGTAGTAATCATCTGATAGTATTCCATTTCCCTGATAGAAACTATCAATATCAGCATAGTCATTGTTCTCTAAGTTTGTTCTTATCGTGTTGTAATGTTGTTTATACGTGTGGAATCCTGGTTCTTCTTTCTGCATTGGTGTCAGTATAGTTGTGTATCTGCATGGCATGAATGGAGCTTCAAATCTGCATTTTTGATGAGCGTTCGCAGCTATTTTTTTGTAACATGTGAACGTGTGCTTATATGTCTGTAGTTTGATGTTCCCCGACGATTCTGAAGTGGCCACTGATATCAATGTATCAACTAGTTCAATAGCTTTTAGTCGGTCAGCACCTAGTGGATCCGCTGGTGCATTCTCAAGCCATAGCAGAATGTGTGCATGGGGGCTCCCACGATGCTGAAATTCAATTCTTTTAAAATAATGGACAACACGATATTTCCCGAAGGGAGAAGACTTGTTGGACTGAAGTATGTTCATTATAACATTGATGAGCTTATTAAAATAGATGGCACATGTTACAGCATCTTCATTGATGAGTGTGCTCTTTTCAATATACTGGAGGTCCTGAACATCTTGTTCTGTAATTTCTGCTCCATTATTCTTCAATTTATATAATAATTGTAATAATGAGGGCCAACCAACTTCATTAGCACTCATAGTTAGGAATAACGTGGGTTTTCCGAGTTGTCTGATCATTGCGAATAAGTCTCTCTTTCTTTCAGCCCAATACCAAGTCGAGTTAGGGATACAACGTAGAAAAGCCAAGTTGCTTTCTATACAATGATTTATATACTCCTCCGATTGAATTTGTTCACGTGTAATTTTTGTGTCTTTACCTACGTGTTTACAAGCAATGGATAGACTGTCACGGACTCTAAACCTCATAATTTTCATTGCCATATAGAGTAAATGATGAGGTGTAACCCCACGTCGATCAGATCTCCTTAGCTCACTGGTAGCCATCATGAACGCAGTCACATTGAGATCTTCACTAAAGCGCCGTAATTGTCCGAGATAGATAGTAGGGAAAGATAACTCTTCTGCATGCTCATCAAATAATAGACTGTGAGGGACATTCATTTCTCCAGGAGCAATCCTCAAATATTTATCGTCATTCCAGAGTAATGTGTGTTGCTGAGCGAACAGGCTCTCCTCCGTGGGGATGTCGTCACTCAGTTCATCTATAGGTATCTGATGAACGACACAATCCTCATTAAAGAAAGATTCATCAACTTTGATGTCGTACAGTTGATACAATGGAATCGGTACTAAGCATCTTAGCCATATTTTAATATTTCACTTGTTTATTAAACCTGTCAAGTAGCTTGATCCATGAATTTTTTTTCTCTTGATATGAACGTAAACACAGTGATCGTCGTCAATGTTCCTGGGCAAGTGATTGACCATTGTATTGACATCCACTGGAACATTGACCACCTGCCCCAAAATTTCAAATTGTCCATGCACATGACGCAATCTGCGAATTTGCATAAATGGAATTCCAGGAGAAATGAGTCTCTCGGACACTGAATCTAACTTCGGAAGATGTGCAGGGATCGGGGGATATACAAAGCCATTCAATTTCGACAATGTTGGAATTTTGTCTCTCCTCAAAGCCTGGCGACAGCTGATGCATGCCAGCTCATTATTACTTCTGAATTCTGGAAATTTTTGTTGAATACAAATTTAATTTTCAACGGATAGAGTCTTCAAGTCATTTTTAAACCATAATTTATCACATACACAACACGTAAAACCGAATGGATTATTTATAAAATCACGGTGAAAGTTCTTATGTGCAGTTTTAAACTCATTAAAGTCTGAATATTGTAATCGATCACCACTATGTACATCACAATCAGGAGGAGGATGAGTCGAAGTCGTTGCTAATAGTTCATTCTCTGGATTATTTACACTATCGTCCACACTGTCACGTAAGAGGTTAGCACGTGTTTGCCTCCGTTCCCTGCTATCTCGTTCAATTTCAGTTCTACTTTTTTTCCGTTTTCTATTCTGATCAATTCCTTCACTCGCCCGTTTTTTCTCCCGCCACGTTTTTGTCCTTTCTGCACCGGACTTCGGTATATTTGCACAAAACTCTCGATTTAAGTAATGAAGACACGCACAAAAACAAAATACGTTGCTTATGATCACTGTGTCAGAAACCAACAGCTGTTTTCCGCGATCGCGATGCCGCCTGAACGCAGAGAATGACATGAAAGACAGAAAGTCTTCCGTCTCATTCTCGCACGATACACGAAGGCCTCTCACTCTCGCCCGATAGACGAGACGTAAGGTAGTCCGTCTCACTCTCGCTCGATTCCCGGAGGCCTCTCACTCTTACTTACTACGTTAGAGCGAGCGTCACCAAAAAGGTTGCCGATCGAGATTTCAAAACCCTCCCATAAGAAGTTTCACTTCAAAAATCTGCAGGCTTTAACAAATGTGATAAAAATCTTAAACTTTTTGGGTGTACTCGCAAATGTTCTTAAGACTTTTTTAATTTTTTTTCTAAAAACATTAGGAAGCTTTGCGATTTTTACATGAATTATTTCATCCGTTTAGTTACAAAAATTCTCCCTGTCGTTCAACATGATAACGCCTGATACTTCTCTAGCCTGGTGAAAATGCCCTATCATCCTTAAGCTGATATACCTGAAGTTAGTGGTAGATCTACAAGGCTGTGTAAACGTACTCTAGCGAGATTGAAGTTACTTGAAAGAAGAACACCGGCGATTAAATTTTTTCTTGACATTCAGTAACCGGCTGGTGAAAAATGTAATTTTACAGCCTAGGTAAAAAAAAAGTGTTTTACGTGCTAGGGTAAAAATGGTATTTTTCGACCAATAACGATTTTTTGATGGAACAGAGAGCGAATCCAAAATAACCATTGTATTGAGATCCCTGCTGGGGCATCATTATGTTCCTGACAGAAATTTTGTTGCATCAAAAATTAGAAAATGTGAAATCAAGTTTGACAGTTTGGAGGATTGCTTCGTAGAAGTCAACGATTCAGATTTGGAGCTTGTACATGAGTGCATGGAACGGGACGCTCATGATCAATTGGTGCTTGAGGTTCGCACAAAAAGAATCAATGATGATTACAAATGTCTAGCCTGCTGCAAGAAGAATAATGCCAAGAGTTCAAAAGTTATCTGCTGTGAGAGATGTCTGCTTTGGTGGCACTTGAAATCTGTTAACTTGAAGAGGAAACCAGTAGGGAGGGGGTTCTGCAATACGTGCGCCACAATTATGTAATAGTATGCACAATAACTCCAAAATCTGCAGGCCTCATAAGCTGACAAGGCCAAAGTAGCGAAACCAAATTTGGTCAATTGTATTGGAATCTCCTAGTTTTTTGTGAAAATTTAAAATTTTTATTATCATTTTTTTGTTTGTTTTTTAGGGCTTTTAACAAGCTGGCAAGGCCACCAGCAAAAAGCTTGTATTTTTGTTTTTTAATATATTTAGGGGTTTTGCAAAGTCGGGCTGCAGTTTGCAAAACGCACAGATATTGAAAAAAAAAATCATTAACAATCTATATGTTATGAACCATCATTAAGCTCTGAAGTATACGATAAGAATTCAAAAATACGAAATCATCATAACTCGATCTCCGGGAGTTTGTAAAAGTCCCAAACCCCATCCAAAATGTAATTAACATAACTTAATGAATTAATTACTTAAGCGCGTGTACGGCTAGTATTCCAGCGGCCAACTTGGTCCGGAAAAAATTCTGTAAATCAGGGGATACGTTCAGAGCATCGCGCCAGACTTTGCAATAGTCCCAAAACCCATCCCAAGAATAATCAAATTCACTCAATTAGTTCATTAATTAGGTGCGTGTATGGCCGGTACTCCAGCGGTCATTTTGACCAGCAAAAAGTTCTCCAAGTCAGGTGAGAGCCTCAGCTCTCATTCTTCCCTTTACGGCTCAAGATGGCCCCTGGAGTACCTGCCGTATACGCGATTAATTAATTAACTAACTAATTAGATGTGTGATTAGGTGTTGATGACATTTGGGATGGGTTCTGGGGGGTTTGCAAAGTCAGCAAGGACGAGCTGAGTCCATATCCTCATTTACAGATTTTTTTTCGGACCAAGATGGCCGCTGGGGCACTGGCCATGCACACTCCTAATTAATTAACTAATTGAGTAAAGTTGATCATTCTTCTGGAATTCTGGAATTTATATTGACCGGTGGTGTTTATTTTGATTAAGTTTTTGGCTTTTACGGTCCCTACCTCACAAGTGTGAGGATTTATCATATATAGATATACTTGATGAGTATATCTATTCACTGAGAGAGCACTACAAGTGCGCAATGTTTCCCTCTCAGTTTTTTGGTAATTGGAAAATTTTCAATTAATTAATAATTAAATGAAAAAATCCAATCTGCACAAATCAGAAAAAAGGAATGCTCGAAGCGATCGACCGGGATTCGGACACGGGTCTTCCCACTATCCGGGTGGTTGCTGCCCAGGTAGGAATTGACGATCGAGACAGGGCTTGTTCAGCCCTTGATCAGGGCTGACAAATGTTGAATTGAGGCTGAGCGCCAACGCTTGTTCAGCCCTTATCCAGACCCAAAATGATAACCCCGCTTCAGGCTCGGACCCCAAGCCTCAAAACAGGCTGGCTAAAAGGGTCTCAGAAAAGCCTGGGATTAAGTTAAATTTCACTTTTCACTCAAATCAATTTCATCAGATCATTTAATTAATCATGAATAATGGCTAAAACATGATTGTTAACAATATGAACCCTCGGGGTGAATAAAAAAAAAAAAAGGCGACCGACTAGAGACTCGAACCGTGGTCCTTCTGATCCCGAGACCCGGACCTTAACCACTTAGCTGCCGACTTGACTTGACTTGAAAATTGTTTATTAACATTTGTCATATATACATACTATGTACAGTATTAATATCTTAAGTGCTACGTTCTAGATCACCAGCCGTTGGCTTTATATCTAATTTGAAAGAAGTGTAAACTAATTTTTCATTATTACAGATATTTGTGATTATTTACATGATGACTCGATATAAGGAAAAATAACTTCTAAAAAACCTTACAAGTAATGGGTGCCAACTTAGCTGCCGACTTGACTTGACTTGACTTGAAAATTGTTTATTAACATTTGTCATATATACATACTATATACAGTATTAATATCTTAAGTGCTACGCTCTAGATCACCAGCCATTGGCTTTATATCTAATATGATTAAAGTTTAACCTAATTTTTCATTTTTATAATGTTTGTGAATTTTTACATGATGACTCGATATAAGGAAAAATGACTTCTAAAAACCTTATAAGTAATGGGTGCATGAGGGGCGGGGGAGAAAGGGATATATGGAAAGGTGGGACAAAAACAGGTGGTCAGTGAGACCAATTTGCTTTCTTATCAATGTTGATGTTTTGGAGCTGGGGATTAGGATCGGATTGTAGTTTAAATTTAAATGTCAAATTTATTCTATCGATAAATTTACCTATGGTTGCCATGCCCAGCGTATTGTGCATGCCGACCATTTTATTATCCATACAAATTTATTTTGGACAAATTGAGGATGATTTAAGTGGGTTTGTGCTGCATCGTGCCAGGCAGGACAACCATAAGAGATAGGTCTGATTAACCCTTTGTATAAAGTAAGTTTCAGAGATTGACTGAGCGTTGGAGATTTCAGCAAATTATACAATCGTACTAGAATAATTTTAGTCTTGACCTTGATATCAGATATAAGTTTTTTCCACAGGAGGTTGGAATCAAGGTGTAAACCTAAATATTTCACAGAAACGGTTGAGGTAATCTTATTGCTACGCAAAGTTAAAGTCGGTTTGGCCTTGGAGCTAGTAAATAAGGTTGCTACTGATTTAGTAGCATTCACTTGAATTTTCCGTTTATTTAAATCGCTGATTTTAAGAGAAGCAGAATTTTTTATTCTTCTAACAGCTTTATTGATCGATTTGCTAGGTAAGTACAGAGCAATGTGATCAGCAATGAATACATTTCTAGGTATTCTGTTAAAAACAGAAGCGATGTATAGGTTGAATAGTACACGGGAGAGGATATCCCCTTGCGGGACTCCCGCGACAATTTGAGTTTTAACGGAAAGTAGTGATTTGACTCTAACCTGAATATATCTATTTGAATTGCTGATTCTGACCAATTCGTGGCGGGTCGAGTGTTCTGAACGGAAACCGAATTGGTTTGTAGGTATTAAGTGTAGCTCATCGATCGATTTTATGAGACGTATTAGAATTATTCGCTCAAAGTGTTTTGCGGGTACCGGTATCAGACTGAGTTTGAGCGCAAAAATGTTAATGGCTAAGATATTTATTATGTTTGTAGGAGGATCGTGGGTGGTTCAGCGGTGGATTCGAACAGGTATGCATAGGATGCGATGATTGTGATTTTATCAAGGGGGGTGTCAGCTCTTTGGATTTTAGAGATCATGTTCTTAATCTCTGAGAGGTTTTCGAGAATTCTAAGGGATTTTAGGTCATCAAGGACTTGTGTCACTGTATTAATAAAGTTTTTACTTGTACTTAAATGTAATGGCGGATCGTCAGTCTCCATCGAAATGGTCCTAGGTTCAGCGGTGGGTGCGTCAACATTCGTTCTTAAGGTTTCCATCGTTGGAAAGCAAGAAGCGTAGGATGGCCTGGACATCTTCGTGGCAGTAGAGATTGGCGTAGGCTCGAGGACTGGAGGAGACTGGAGAAAATGGATGTTGCTTTCCAGGTTGTGCATCGTAGCCGAGTGTGGGGTAGCGGGCAGTTCCCGCTCTGCTCTTTTTGGTGCTGGTGGTTGGACTCTTTTTTCATGAGTCTCCACAAATTTGGTTCGTGAGGCGCACTCACGATAGCTCGCTGTGTGAGCTAGACCACAATTTGCGCACTTCAGGGAGTTACTGGTGCAGGTTTTGATGTCGTGATTGCCTGCGCATTTCACACATCTGGGATTTAAATTACAGTGCTGACTTGCGTGTCCAAATTTTTGGCACCGGTAGCACTGTGTTGGTTGTTGGGTTTTGATGTATTTTTCTATCTTAAATGTATGATAGAAAATGGTTTTAATAGCAGCGAGGCTGCTCAAGGTTACATCAGGCCCAACCGTAATTGCAAACACCGGTAGTGGCCTACTCTCTTTGCTGTCTCCGTCTTTGTTTGTTTTCACAAACTGCCGGACTGATAATACCTTTATGCCGTGTTTGGATATTTCCGCTTCAATCTCCTGCTCAGTAAAACTGGCGGGAAGACCTTTTATGATAAATTTCTTCGGACGCTCACTTTTTAGACCGAAGGTGTAAAAATGTAAATTTTGCCTTTTCAGGATACTTGCGATTTTATTATAATCCTCCGTCGATTGTAGATGGACGATGGTGGTACTACCATTGAATTTCATCCTGAAGTTTTTGTCTGAGGCGTTGACTTGCAGGAAGTTGATTAATTTTTTGGTCTCCAATTTGTCATTTTCAATAAGTATTGGAGGCACTGATGTTAGTTTTTGAGCCTGTTGTGGCCCGACAGGAGTGTTCGAAGGTTCGTTGAGGCGAGCGGGTTCACAGCTCGCACTAGTTGACGGTTTCATTGATGCGGGTCGAATACTCGAAATAGGAGGTCTTCAATGGCGATTGTTGAAAATTTGGTGCTGTCCCATAATACCCTGAATCACCTACCCAGATGCCCTGAGTCAATGGATTTTGTTACCAGGGACCGAATCAGGCATTTAAATGGGCCAGGAGTCTCACCCATTTAGGTGCTCTCGAAAAAAGTCGATTCCAAATTTGGTGCTTTCCCATAATCACCTGAATTACCTGCCCCGATGACCTGAGTCAATAGATTTTGCTACCAAGGCCCGAATCGGACCCTTTAATGGGTCCAGGAGTCCCGCCAAATTATGTGCTCTCGAAAAAAGTCGATCCCAAATTTGGTGCTTTCCAATAATCACTTGAATCACCTTCAAGTGCCATTCCCAAATCATTTCAAGTGCCACCAAAACAGACATCCATCACAGCAAATAACTTTTGAACTCTTGGCATTATTTTTCTTGCAGCGGGCTACACATTTGTAATCATCATTGATTCTTTTCGTGCGAACCTGAAGCATCAATTGTTCATGAGCGTCGCTTTCCATGTACTCATGTAAAAGCTCCAAATCTGAATCGTTGACTTCTACGAAGCAATCTTTCAAACTGTCAAACTTGATTTCACATTTTCTAATTTTTGATGCAACAAAACTTCTGTCAGGAACATAATTTTGCCCCAGCAGGGATCTCAATACAATGGTTATTTTGGATTCGCTCTCTGTTCCATCAAAAAATCGTTATTGGTCGAAAAATACCATTTTTACCCTAGCACGTAAAACACCCCTTTTCTACCTAGGCTGTAAAATTAGATTTTTCAACAGCCGGTTACTGAAGGGCAAGAAACAATTTAATCGCCGGTGTTCTTCTTTTAAGTAACTTCAGTCTCGCTAGAGTACGTTTAAACGGCCTTGTAGATCTACCACTAACTTCAGGTATATCAGATTAAGGATGATAGGGCATTTTCACCAGGCTAGAGAAATATCAGGCGTTGTCATGTTGAACGAGAGGGAGAATTTTTGCAACTGGACGGGTGAAATAATTCATTTAGACATCGCAAAGCTTCCTAATGTTTTTTTCTCACGAATGGATACACCAATCGAAGCAATCGAGGTCTCCATCGATGCGTCTTCATGTAACTTAGCCCTGATTAGTTTTTGATAGATATTGGTTGGGAATATATATTGTTATTAACAATTCCAATTGTTCATAACACTATAACTCGTAAACGGTTGGAGTTAGGGAAAAAACTAGTGAACATAAATTGTTACTCTGACAAAGATGCACATTTAATGTGTATTGACTTTTTCCCATAATGTGCATAGTTAAGGTGGTAGAGCCGTTAGAAAAAAATAATTCATGTGATGAGTGCATGAATAGAGACTAGATGGCGTCGGCGATCGCAAAAATTGGTCGTTGCAGTAAACATGAACCGACTCAGAATATAAGACTTGTATATCACTTTTGTGTATCAATGCTGCCATGGAACGTGAAGTCGACTGAAGCTAGACATATGGACTTACCAAATCGGGATGTTTGCATTGTGTCCTCACTGAGGGCACAAATACATCCCACCCACTAGTTTCTTATCTGACTGCAAAGAGAAGCGATCGGCTTATCGAGAACTCCAAAAAAAAAAAATTGAAAAAGTGTAAAATCCATTTCTTAACTTCCCGAAAGGGAAGTTATTGTAATCCCCTCAAAAATGAAAAATCGATGTTTCATCATATCTTTACGTTTCAAGGCATTTCAACTAAAGCAAAAGTCTGTGTGGGTGTGTGACGACGTATGTTTGTGGTCAAAATTTTTGGTCAATGATTTCTTGTGAACGAATCATTCGACCGAAGTTGTTGATGACTCAAACGGAAGAGTTTCATGTAACTTAAACTGGATTAGATTTTGGACGGAATTGGCCCAGTACTTATATTGTTATTAACAATTTCAATGGTTTATAAGGCTATAGTGTATGAATTATTGGTGTTAGCAGAAAATGTATATAATAAAAGTTATTCCCCATGCGACAATACGCATTGTATGTCGTATGCGTTTTTTGTGTAATTTGCATAATTAAGGAGGCACGGAAAAATATCTATTCATAAAGTACACGAATGAAGCCATTGACGTCATCATTGCCGGAATTGTTTCTTCCTGATTTTTTTTCCTGTGGGTTTTCATGTGTGTGTTTGTGCGTGCGTTACGATGTGTGTATGTGGTTACAGATCTGTGGTCAATGATTTCTTCTGACCGAGTCCTTTGATCGAGGATGTTGGTGACTCAATCGAAAGGGTTTTATGGAACGTAGACCGGATTAGACTTTGGATCGAATCGATGGGGCCATTTTTGAGTTTTCCTCGAAATAACTAATTTTTCATTCATGTTAATTCATATGCAAAATGAAATAATCGAGAAGTTGTTGAAGCGGTCCAATGTTGGGCACCCCGAACAGTATATTCCTATTTATTAGTTAATTATCTAGCGCTGTAAACCAAAAAAAATTCAGCTGTCATGATGGGGATCTTTTTTTATCTCACTGTAAAGTTAAAACTCACTGTACTTCGCATAATTATTTCCAAAACTTGAAGTTGTTTGATTCCTTCCATTATTTTTTGAAATTTCATTGAAATACGAGTTCACTTCATTTAACTGAATTAACTCATTAACGATAGTGCACTGATAATTACTACATTTTATTGTGGGATCCTATTACTTAAAAACGATGGAGGTCACGTGATGCTCAGGGCGCCTCCATGTTCATTTTTTTAATCCATCTTACATTTTGATTGGTTTTCGAGCGCCGCCATTGCTCATTTTACATTTTGATTCCCCAGATTCTCATTGGTCTCTCATCCAGCGCGGTCATCGTTCAAATTCAAAAAAACAACAACAAGAACAAGAAGATACAAACTCACATTAATGGAAATGCAATTCAAGAAGAAAAGAAACAAACAAAACAAAAACAAGGAGACAAAAAATCAAATTAATATCACATCAGAAATAAGTTCAGTTGAAAAGCTGGTCAACATCCCGGCCGCTTGCGGGGGTGGCGCTAGTAATTCAAAACACTGAACAGCTAATTGCGGTGGTCATTGCAGTTGTGGGCGCATGCGGCATAGAAGATCAGCGGGGCGGGGGACGCAGAGAAATTATTGATAATTAGATACAATTGTTTTCTCGTTTGCCAAGTATACGGTCGTGTCTGTTACGCCCGAAAGCTCGGCTTTTGTGGATTGCCTCAAGGCAGGGTTGGGATGTAAAATACTCGAAGTAAATTACATAATTTTCTGCATGTGAAAAACTAAGTATATTACCCGACCGAGTTTTCTACATTTTCTGTATGGCACAACGCCATCTATGACTTTATGCGCAAACTACATTTTTTTTGAAGGGCTTCTATCTATTACGGTTTTATCATCCACGCACTAACAAGAACAAACTCCCGTGTTAAAAGTTCCATGGGGCAAGCCACAAAAGTTTGTATTTTTTTATGATACAGCATATAGAAATACATACACATTCTTTATTCTATCAACAAATTCGCAATAGGGTCGCTATGGAATATAATGATTTTACCTTACCCGGCAAACGTTGTTTTGACATGTATATTTTTTGTAGATAACATTTTTACATTACCAAAAATGCCGGGTTAGAGCGTTTCATATATTGTACATGAAATTTTTTGATAATAGTTTTAAATACAATCGAAAACGTGATTGTATTCAATAAACATCCATGTTTTATTATTGTGAAAGGTAAGTCAAATAATACGCAAATGAATATAGTTTTAAGTCAGTGGTTTTTACAAATACACTGACAGAAGGATTTATTAACTATTAATAATTCATTGAAAAACAATTAGTTAATTCATTACATGTAAATAAATATTTTCTGCTCGTCTATAAATATTTAGTTAGGAAGACAGTGCGTTTATTAGTAGTTACTAAGTATTTATTAATAGTTAACAAATGTTTATGTCACAACTATCATTATCACTATCGATATGCGGTTTGTGGACCTAAGCTGTGGAATACCATCCCCATTCATGTGCGGAATCTTCTGCCTCTCACTCAGTTCCAGACCCATTTGAGGATCTGGCTCCAATCCTTGGACATCTGATGATGCTCCCGCATTCAGCAACGTCTTTGCATTGGGCAAGGATCATAATTACTACTATTATTGAGTTCCTGATCTCCTCTTCTTCTTTTTTTTTTTTTTTGAGTCAAACTTCTTATGGGACTTCACAAGGTATTACGCTGTCCGGACACTTACGGGGGGTGGGGGTGAGGGTTAAGGGTGGGTGGTGGCGTGGGTCGAGGTTGGGGGGGGGGGGGGCGACGGTCGAGGGTCGAAAGATTCCGAAAGGTGCCGAATGATTCCGAAGGTTGTCGAAGGATGCCGAAGGATTCCGAAGGGTTCCGAAAGGTGCCGAAGATTGCCGAGCGATTCCGAAAGGATTCCGAATGATTCCGAAAGGATCGCGAATTATTCCGAAGATTACCGAAGGGGGCCGAAGTATTCCGAAAGGATTCCGAAGGCTTCCGAAAGGATTCCGAAGGGTGCTGAATGATTCCGCCAGGACTCCGACGATTGCCAAAGGATGCCGAAGATTCCCGAAGGATTCCGAAGGGTGCCGAAGGATTCCGAATGATTCCGAAGATTGCCGAAGGATTCCGAATGATTCCGCAGAGATTCCGAAGGTTCCCGAAGAGTGCAGAAAATTGCCGAAGGATTACGAAAGAATTACGAAGGACTCCGAATGATTCGGAAAGGATTATGAAGGATTCAGAACATTGCCGAAGGTTGCCGGGGCATTCCGGAAGGTGCAAAAGGATTCCGAATGATTCCGAAGGATTCCGAAGTTTTCTGAAAGGATTCCGAAGGTTCCCCAAGATTGCCGAAGGTTTCTGAGGCATTCCGGAAGATGCCGAATGTCTCCGAAGATTGCGGCAGATTGCCCTAGTTTGTCGAAGGGGCCGAAGATTGCTGAAGTTTGCCGAAGGATTCCGACGGTTGCCGAGGCATTCCGAAAGGTATTGATGGTTGCCAAAGATGACCGCAGGATTCCGAAAGGATTACGAAGGGTGCCGAAAGATTCCGAAGGGCGCCGAACGGGGCCGAAGATTGCCGAAGGGGGTCGAAGATTGCCAAAGGATTCCGAAAGGTGCCGACGATTGCTGACGGTTGCGGACGGACTTCGAAGGGTGGCGAAGGATTCCGAAGGGTGCCAAATGATTCCGCAGATTCCCGACGATTGCCGAAGGTTACCGAAGATTGCCGAAGGATTCCGAAGGGTGCCGAAGGATTCTGGAATGTGCCGAAGGATTCCGAAGGTTGTGCAAGGCTTCCGAAGTGTGCCGAAGGATTCCGATTGGGGGCCAGGGTCGAATGCGGGGAGGAGGGAGGGTTGAATTTGAGTCCTCGAATGGTCAATTCTACAGCCGCGCGATATGAAAGAACACGAAGATCAGGCGAACAAATCGAAGAAAATAATGGAAATGCGCGTGTGAGCATGGTGCAGTTACGTCAATCACAATGGCAAGAGGCACGAGATGAACGTAATCAACAAAGACAACTACAACCAAGAGAAACGCGTAGATTCATAGTTAATAGACGTAGAAGAATTGACCAACAATGCCAACAAGTTCGTCGAGCATTTACATCAGGATCATTTCTTCGACTAGCATTCCAGTACGAGCCTGATGTTGAATATTATGCTCATTCCAAGATGATTATTGGTACTTTGGAAAAGGAATGCCTGTATTGCCATGCACTTAAATTCGAAAATGAGCCAGTTGGGATGTGCTGCTCATCAGAAAAAGTACAACTATCTGAAATTGACATACCACCTGAACCATCGCGCGGTTTACTTCTCGGTACAGATCCACATTCTAGCGTGTTCCTGAACTCAATTCGTGCTTCCAACTGACATTGTTTGGAGCAACAGAAATAGTTAACAATATTGCTCCAAACGGTCAACAATTTAATCCCACGTTCAAAATCAAAGGCCAAGTGTATCACAACGTGGGCTCATTGTGGCCAATGCCAAACGAATCTCATAAATTTTTACAAATCTACTTTATGGGTGGCGAGAACGCCAAACGTGCAATCGCCAATCAAAACTTGCCATTCAAAATGATGGCTTCAATGACATTTTTCATTAATTTCTTAATTACTAATCGTGAACCATTACACAGCCGTGGTGGGTTTAAGTTACGAAGTAGAATGATCGGAGCTCCAACCTTCAATTGTAAATGGTGTGGTCTCATACCTGGCAAATCAAATGAATTTAAAAACTCAATTGGATAATTCACAATTTCGTTGGTGTCACAAACTGTATCTTTAAATTTAATCCATTGACGTCCACATTTTTTGCGGCCAAAATTGCTCTTTCTGCCACCCACTTATGATTTTGATATTGTGTGTGTACATCGAGAAATATGTGATCGATGAGATTATTTTGCGAGTCGCCGATTGTGCAGAAGTCCGTCTGTAATTTGATACATCCAGTATTTTCATGTACAGCAACTTTGCCATCGCCAATATCTAACAGTTGTTTAGAGAACGTTTTGGTGGATGGATCTCGAAGTACCTGTATGAGCCCCTCCGACTACCACATGATTTATGTCGTCAATTTGACTGAATATGCTCGTCCGAATATAGCTATGGTTGTTGTAAATATTTCATGACCATAAGTAATTAAGAATAGAAATATTCAAATAAATTGGAGTTCTCAAAACATCCCTAGCGGTGATAGTGGTGTAAGGCACTCGGCTCATACAGGTGTATGTCGTTTGGTAGTCGGAGGGGCTAATACATAATAACATCCACATGTGTACAATCGTACAATATAATCTGGTATAGGCGAAAGTACATAATAAAATATATTCATATTAACATGATACAGAAACTCGAGTGTGTCGGACAAACCGCGCCAAGGCCGTTGGTCCTGACGCTGTTTTTCCACCAATTTTCTTCTTCTGGATTAATGTTTGCGGTTTTTGACATACATATTATGTGCATTAGTGACGGTTAGGTTAACTGCAGAGCAATTCATGACCTTGGCGTATTTTCATATTTGTTTGATTTTTTCAATATGTAATGTCAAAGCCAGATGGCAATGAATATTGCCATTTCAGTGGTCTTATCTAGTGGGCTTTACACCACCTCAAATCATGGACTTGGCCCATTTTTTTCAAAAAGGTTTTCGATTTTTTCTGATTCCATTAATTTTTTATGAATAAACACGAGATGTACAAAAAAAGTAAACAATGTACAATCATGTACTATTGATGTACAATCGATTGCATCAAGTACTGTTCATACTTTGTGTACTTTGTCGGCTAGGTACCCAGCGGTTCGTGATCGATCTCCATTTTTTCCAAATTTTTTAAAACAATAAGATATCCGTTGTAGTGTAATGGAATTTTCTCAGGTTGTAAAACACACATAAATAAGCTCATCAAGGATTAAAAGATAATGACGGTTGAAAAAGTTAAAGACCTTCTCATGATATATATTTTTTAACTTCCCGATCTAGGGAAGTTATTTTTCTGCCCTCCGGCCAGAAAGCGGTAAGTTTCGGGCCGCTGCGCTAAACGAAGTTACCGCTTTCCGGCTTCGTCGAGCAGAAAAATAGTATACACACCTCGGCCAGCAAGTAAGAAAGCCTCAGATCACATTATTGTCGACCTCGGCCAACTAAATGTGATCTGAGGCATTCCTTACTTTCCTGGCCTAGGTATGTAATCTACTAGTAATGACCCCGAAAATGAAAAAAGCCAGATCGATGAAATTTTCACGTTTCTCGACGTTTCACATCATCCCGACACGATTTCGAAGAAGTGGTCGTATGCGTGTGTGTGTGGACAAAACTTGGTTTAACGTTTCCGGAGGAACCACCGGAGGGATTTTCTTTTTTTTTTTTTTGATCGACGCGTTTCACTGGTGTCCAGGTCCGAAAGGAGGGATTTTTCCAAAAACCGCTTCGTTCAACTGTTATTAACAAATTCAATTGTTTATATCGCCCTATCGCCAGAACGGTTTGAGATACGAAAAAAAGTGTTCAATGTAAGTTGTTCCCCGCCACGAAATACACATTTGACGCTTTATAACTTTTTTTGCTAACACCCGTAGTTCATTGTTAGTAACAAAAAAGATTGTTTATATCGCAGCGGCGTGAGAGCGGTTGAAGATACGAAACGAAATAGTCAATGAAAATTGTTCCACACACAAAAACACATATTTGATCTCCTATAACTTTTTTTGCTCACACCGATAGTTAATAGTTATGAACAAATTCAACTGTTTAGATCGCTCTATCGCAAGAACAGTTCGAGATACGAAACAAAGTATGTAAAGCAAGTCGTTCCTACGTAAAAATACACATTTGATGTTCCAAGACTTTTTTTGCCCACACTCAAAGGTAATTGTTAGTAACAAATTGTATTGTTTATTTAACTACTTCATATTCCGGATTATATTTTTTTTAATATTTAAAAATTTGGAAAACTTTATAAAGGCCATAATTTGAGACATGGACCGAAATTGTGGATATAAAATATACGGCGGAACGATCGGGAAGTTATTGGTTCGACCCGTAGAGGGTCATACCCACATCCCGTTTATTTTTTTTAGAAATTTTCATTACCAGTTTATCCGGTGGTAAATTTTACATTAATCATTAGCATCAGATATCTTCATTGCAAATCATGTAATTTGTTTTTATAACAATACCACTTTTGAATGTCAACGAAATCTAAATGTGACTACAAGTTCAAATTGATTTCGATTGTTTTAGTTACCATAATTACGATAATAGGAAGCTCAATTTTTACCAATGGATATCTTCTATGCACGTTACCATATCATACAAATCTGAAATTCAGCAATTCACTGCGGTTCTAATGTCCACATGAATTCCAAGTTTTTCACTTCTTCAAAATAAATTCAGTTCAAAATTTTCGGAAAGGAGAGGAATTGAGTGACGAAAATTGTTTTCACCTGCGAACTTTGTATAAATTTCTTCCGGTTGAATTGAATTGAATATTAGAAATGAATTTTGACTTTTGAATGCTGCTCTGGATACATTCTGTATGTAATTATTGTATAGAATTAATGTAACTGTATGTATATATTTTAGAAATCAATCTTTATGTATGAAAAGTATTGAAAAGGCTGTTTCATAAAATGGACACTGTAACGTGGAAATTAGAACAGCTGCTGGTTGTTATGTGTTGGGTTTTCGGATTATATTAATCATATGGACGGAACAGATTCAAATCATTTCAAAATTGCAATCACATGTACATTTTGTGGAGACTCACAATTCGTTCTCGCTTTAAAAAAAGGCCTCATAGGTGATAGAGATATCCGGAAAACTGGGAAGTCAGGTGGACATTAGAACCGCAGTGAATTGCTGAATTTCAGATATGTATGATATGTTAACTTGCATATAACGTATCCATTGGTAAAAAATTGAGCCTCCCATCCTCGTAATTATGGTGACTATAAAAATCGAAGTCAATTTTAGCTTATAGTCACAATTAGATTTCGTAAAAACAAAGTACATGATTTGCAATGAAGATATCTGATGCTAATGATTAACCTAAAGTTCACCACCGGATAAATTGTTAATGAAATTTCCTAAAAAAAATGTATATATATATCACGAGAGGGTCTTCAACCTTTTCAACCGTGATTGTCTTTCAATTCTCGGTGAGCTCATTCACGTGTGTTTTACAACCTGGCAAAATGCCACTATACTCCAACGGATAGGTTATTGTTTTAACAAATTTGGAAAAAATGGAGATCTATCACGACCAGATATTGTCAAGCTTAAAACGTGAATATATATTTTTTTTCTATACGCTCATTATATAGTGAAATACCGTGTGGTATGAGTTTTTACTGGTTCTTCGGAGCCTTGTACTTCACGTATAGATATTTTGAAGTCAACGTCATCAAATTTGGGACTCATCACGAAAGAATAAATTGATCCTGAATCATGTGAATCGTCACTCGTTCAAATGCCACCTGTGTTTTATGAGATATCCTGTAGCAAAGTTTTTCCTCAATTTAAAATCGGCTAACTTCAATGTCATCATCAATTACCGATTGTCAATTACCAACATTCAATTGTTGATTTCCGTTTGTCAATTGGTAATCCTCAAACGTCAATTTTCAATTGTGAGCATTCAATTTTTAATTGTCTATTTCTCATTTTTAATTTTCAATTAGTGATGTTCAACTGAAAATTGACAATTACCAAGTTGATACGTAAAAAATTAACAATTAAAATTGCCCGCTGACAGTTGGTAATTTAAAATTGGCAATTAAGCCTAAAGATTGGAAACTGGTATCTCAAAATTGATAACTCCTAATGGACAATTAAAAATTCATACTTCTAAATTAAAAATTCGCTATGCAAAATCGGTAAGTAAGAATGGTAGATTGAAAAATGACAGTTGAATACTATTGGATTTTCAGTAAATTTGTATTGGTTCAAAATTCAACCACCTCCGCATTTAGTGGCTACCTGGTTGTTCGGAAGGGACATCATAAACTTTATTACTTTTATTATAAGCAGAAATAATGTACTGAGTTTTTCCCAAAACCACGGGATCTTGCCAACCATATGTACAGCGGATTGAGACTCAGGGGGTGGACACTATGTCGGCACTCAGGTATAGAGGATAATTGCCATTCCTTCGATTTAGTTAGTGGGTAAGGTTTAGTTGTGGGTAAACCACTGTAACAAGCGCACGTACCTTCTGACTGAGTAGAATCAAGTATTTTAAATAAAAAGGTTAAATTCAAATATTAGTCGTGTACTCATTTAACCCCCATAATCCAATGAATACTGACAATCGGAAATCAATATTTAAAAATTGAAGATTGCAAATCCAAAGTTGATAATGGTAAATTGAGAATGTAAAATCGGTAATTGAAACTGGGGATTGAGAGTTGCGCACTGAGAATTAACAATGCTGCAACTTTCAACTGACAATGTTCAATTGTTAATTTTCAATCGTAGTTATCAATTGCCAAGTTTTATTGGTAAATTTTTAATTGTTGCTTTTGAACTGTCAATTATCAGATGTCGGGTTTCAATTGCCAATTAATTATGTCTAGCAACTTTTAATCATCAATTATATTACATTATAAGCATTCAATTTCAAATTATCAATTTTCAATCTTCAATTCTCAATTGTCGATTTTTACTTTCCAATTTTCAATTCTTAGTGGTTCTTTTTCATAACTCTTAATTGCCAAGTTCTGAGAGGCAATTTTCAATCTTCAATTCTTAGTTGTGGATTCTTAATTGTCCAATCATCGTAATTCCCAATTTCTAATTGTGAATTTGAAATTGTAAATTATCAATTTTCTAATTTTCGATTTAAATTGTCCATTGTTCGATTTTTAATTGTTCATTTCCGGTCAGCAATTTTTGATTGTTAACTTTTCATTTTCATAATGTTTGATTGTCAATTTATCATTAGTAATTGATAATTACAAATCGACAACTGGAAATTGAAGATTGTTAATTACAAATTCAATTTGTCAGTAAGAAGTTACATTTCAGATTGTTCGTTAAGTCACTTGCACTGCACTACTGACCAGATTCTCCTAATTATCTAAAAATTAACACATTTCTTAATATAAAAAAACATTAATATTCTGGTCAGGAAGGAGAAAACTATCATTTCAGTGCTTTTCTCGGTCCTCGAGGTCCTCCATTATATACAAACAGTTCCAGGCATGCCTAGAAAAATTCATCACCCTCCCCCACGTGCTTACCATCCTCGTCTTCGCCTCCAATGTCTTCAATTAATCATTTGAATTGATCAAGCCAGGAGACACGTGGTTTGAGGAAAGGCCAGGGTAGGCACGCGGGGAAAACTTACGATTCGTGTAACGTAAAAATAGTTAATTATTATTTTATAGTAATATATCTATTATTGAATAGTTATTATACTAGTTAATTAAAAATACGAAAGACGGAAATATCTGGGATTTTTGCGGTTTTTTCCACACTTATTTCTGAACTTTCGGGAAAATGTTACTACCTCCAGAAATTTTGCGGAACAGTTGCGTACTTTTTCCTTGAAACATCTTCGAGTTTATTGTCTGACACAGACTGTTCACTGCAAGTCGTGTAAATAGTCACAGGAAACTATTTTCACTTGCGGATTACGCGGATTGTTCCGTAATTTTTCGCTGAACATTTCTCACCGTTTACCTCAGCACCCATTTTAAACTCAGATTCTTTACAGTTCGTCATAGACGTACTTCGTAGACTTCACCTTACTCTTAAAAAAAATACCTTTCAGGTTTCAAAATATTTGGTGACAGCGTGAGGTGAAGCTACGTGGATTTCAACCGATTTTCCTGTTTTTTTTTTAAATTTAGTTCTTTGAATATGTTATAGCAATTTGCAGAGTTTTTCATGTCAAAAACTATGCAATTCATTCAAGGCAATTTATGCCCTTTAACGTTGATTGTTAGGAGCCATAGCAACGACTGTAGTTTACCTTCCAGGTTCTCCTCGGGGGACTTGAGCTCCGAGCTTGATGATGAGGCAGGTGCTGAGCCGGGGATGGCCTCCGTGCTACGGCAGGACTCCAGTCAACCGTACCAGGGTATCCCTGATCGACCATTACAGTCACAGCCGGCTCCCATACCACCGCCATCCCAACCACCAGTACCTGGGGCACCGCCCGGAGGGGACCTGAGCCTGAACCTGAGACCGGGGTCGAGAACTACTAGTGCCCCTTCGTCGCCGGCAAAAACTCGGGAAAGTCTGCTCCAACGGGTTCAGAGTTTGACTGGAGCTGCACGTGATCAGGTTTGTGAAAAATGTCACCGAGTTTTCGAAAAATAGTAATAAGATTGAGAAAAGAAGGAAATGAAGAAAACATGAATCGAATTTTGAGAAATAAAATCCCAATGGTCCCAGTCGGGTTTCAAACCCGAGACTGGCTCTCGCGCCGGACACTTTTCCAACTAAGCTATCGCGCGTATAGGAATTTTCCATTCTCAAATTCCCTCAGTACCACTGCCTCGTTTTAAAAGCATTTCAACAAAATAAAAAAAAATAAATTGATATTTTCACTGGTATAATAGATGTTGGATAGCACGATAGTGTTAGAATCATCGTCTTGTTCCATAAACATGTACAGATATCGCCCAAACTTACCTGCACCATTGAATTTCCTTACGCCTTACAATAGAGCAGGGGAAAACAACATGGTTGTCTATGCCTGCATCTGGTAAAATTTGACCAAATCAATATTCATACTTGCCTATGGTTCAGTTTCAGAACCTTCCTCTAAATTCCAAAATTCGGATGGCTAATAATCTGGTTACACAAAATTTTTCTCCATCTTATGACGCACAAATGCATTTGTGAAACGAACGGAAACATCATTTCTTTGCTCCTTCTTTGATGAAGTTCCAGTACTCTGTTTCTGCTGGTGACTGGAACCATTGCAATCGCTCACTCGTTTCTTCAAGTTTTTCGGCAGTATCTCAAAAACTATTGAAATATTTTTTTCCATTTTCTTCAGACTGTGAATCATGAAATGATCTATCGAATACATACAAAATATACGGGGTGTCTCATCTCAAACAGCACAGATGGATAACTCTTAATGGAAGGGTCGGACAATAAAATGGGAGTTGTGTGGTTTGCAGGGGGAAATTTGATCCTGATGGAATCTATGCTCTCGCATATTATGTTTTTATGCAGCCAGCATGGGTTCAATTTTTTTCAATGACAACACTACTTCTGACGTTAGCCAACTTGTGCCTCTCTTCGAGACGAATTCAACGATATGGTATTATATTACAATCCCGCCGATTTTGTATGTCCTACCGCATGAAAATAACAACAAAAGATATTTTCTCTATTCAGACTTTCTAGCTCAACTGGGGTTATCGTAGTGTTTGTTCACTCATTTGTCGAATGCTTGAAGTAAACAACACTATCCTTCATTGTGTGAGCAAGGGACCATTCAATAGTTGGCTGTCATCATATTCTATTGTGAAAAGTTCCTAATTTTTCAATGTGATCATTTCATATGGAATAATGACATGCAATTACTTTCGGTCCACAAGCTTTATTGTACCTGGTGCATATGTAGAAATAATCAAAGCAAATGTTGGATGATACCACCATTTACAGCGAGACACAATTCCAGCCGGTTTCGAAAGTTTCTAAGAATGGAGCAAAGAACTTGAGTTGGAATGTTCGTTGTAGTATCTCTGATACGTTGTCGTAAATCGACCGCAGTTGGTGGACAGCATCCTTACCAAAACCGAATAAATAACTGAGGTGTATTTTTGCCCCCAGTGAGGACACAATGCAACCTTCCCGATTTGGCAACTCGAGTTTTTGAGATCATGTCTGTTTCAAAAATTTACGAGACTTCTCACTTGAGTACTTACTCATTTTTTGTTTCATTTCTCTATATGTCGCTGCCTTTTGTGATTTTTTCCATAATCAAGAGATAACTCCCTCGCCCACGTGAACACCATTTACTTCTCATTGAAGCCTTTGAGTCTTATTGAAGCATTTTAAACTCACGAATATACAACAACTACGTTGAAGAAATTCAATTTGTCCGTATTCAAAAAGTCCGTATCTCCGGCTTCACTCGACATTCACGTTCCTGGCCGCATTAATACACAAAAATTATATACAAGTATTATATTCTGAGGCAGTTCATGTAATCTCGTAGAGACCAATTTTTGCGATCGTCGCCGCCATTTGGCCTCCATTCATGCACTCCTCACATGAATTATTTTTTTCTCACGGCTCTACCACCTTAATTATGCACATTATGAGAAAACGTCAATAAACATTAAGTGTGGATCTTTGTATGTGCAACAACTTATGTTGACAAATTTTTCCCCTAACTCCAACTGTTTACGAGATATAGCGTTATTAAAAATTTAAGTTGTTAATAACAAAATATATTCCGAACCAATGCCCATCAAACGCTAATCAGGGTTGAGTTACATGAAGATGCGTCGATTGAGATCATAATGGCTTCGATTGGTGTATTCATTCGTGAGAAATGGTTGACCAAAATTTGGGGCACACACATACAAACACACACACACACACACATACAGATAATTTTTCGGGGATCATTTTGGTACCCTTGAGACATTAGTTACAGATCGAAATGAAAAAGTTTGATTTCGGGATGATTACAATAACTTCCCTATCGGCAAGTTAAAAATCTACGATTATGGAAGAGTACATTAAAATAATCCCTAAAATTCCGAGTATAGTGTGCTGGTGCACCATCTTGCTAAAACCACGCTCGCTGTCTAGTCGCTAGACTCGCATCTTGCAGTAACATTGGTAATTCATTCTGCAAGAATTGCAGATAATTTGGGCCGTTCACAGTCCCATCGAAAAAATAAGGTCCAATGATTTGACCGTCAATAATTCCACACCAAACATTGATGCTCCAGCGATGTTGATGGTCAATGTGTTGAGTCCAGTAAGCATTTTCGGCAGATCAATAATGACAATTATGACGGCTCGATGAGCCGGTACTCAGAAACGTTACTCCATCCCTAAACAAGCCATACGAGAAGGAAGAGGCCACAACTTGGCTAAGATCAAAAGTAGTGTTGCCATTTGAAAAAATTGAACCCATGCTGCCAGCATAAAAACATAATATGCGAGAGCATAGACTCCATCAGGATCATGTTTCCCCCTGTGTATCGTACAACTTTCATTTGAGGCATTTTATTGTGCGACCCTTCCATCCAGAGTGATTCATCTGTCCTGTTTGAAATGGGACACCCTGTATATTATGCCCCTCAGAAGAAATCACAGATATTGCTCTTTTTCTATTTTTTGTCATTGTATGCACTATAGTTTCCGTAAAGACTCAGATAGAAACTTACGATTCGGTAAAGGGTTTGCTCTCGTGTTGCTGAATCCTATGCAATATGAATTTAATCGTAGTATTCGTTTCCAAGTTATGTATTTTGGCGATTAAACTAATTTTCTCAATACCTTAAGAACTAGTGTGCCTTTTTGAAATTTGTTTGCAGAATATAAGTCATGATGAGACGCATGTAATACATAAACAATATATGATAGCTTCGTCAGAATGAAACATTGCTGTTCTCAGAATTGGTCCAAGTTTTGCAATTTATTCTTTGGAATGACCTCGAATCGATAAGAGACAAAAGAGTCATCGTTCGGAAGCCTACTACCGCTCAAATTAGTGGCAATATAAGGGCAAATCCAAGTGTAATACATTCGAATGCGGGAATTCGGCATATTTGTTAAAAAATGCGAATCATAAAAGTGTTGAGTTATTTCAGGCATATGCATTCTGCAAACTAGGCAGATTATACTTAGTGATCTGCGGCTGATATTGATCGAGTTTCTTTTATTATCAATGAACTTTCGACAACTCCCTGGAGTGATAGCACAAACTTCTAGTCACAAACCAAACATTCGTGACAACTTATCACTATGTTTATAACCGAAGATTGTTAAGAATTGATCTGTCCATATCAATAGTGATAGCACTTCTAGCTGTCCTGAGACACACCATGTTTACGTTTCTGGAAGTACACGCGATTCCTCAAACCGTTGTAGTTTCACTATTTACCGAGAATAGTGCGATTCTCAATCGATTTGTCAAATACCTCAGTTTAACCAGCACAGTAATATCAATAGAGAGGGCACCAGACAGGTGGCAAACGGTTATCTGAAACCATTGAACCCTCATTGAACAATCCATAAAAAATCCGCAAAATTAGATGTAACGAGTCCATTCACACTAAGATAAAATGCGGAAAACATTATGATTTCATTTTTTTCGACCTTCCGGGCTCGAAAAAATGTAACAAATATATATTTATATATGGACCGATTTGGTAGATCCTGAAAACAATATATAAGAAATACCATCAGTGTATCGGTTTTCGGACAGCGAAGCAATGTTCGCGATGAAGTTGCTATCAATTAATAGTGGACTGAAGGAATGAAAAGATTGGAGGTGAAATTGATATTTTTCATATTTTTTCTCTCTTAAATAATAAAAAATATATTGATTTTTGACATTGCTGCTACGTTCAGCTCGTGCCGAAAAGTAACTATTTCGGCACTCGTAGAACGTAACATCATTGTCAAAAACTATCGTTCGACACACGTGCGATAGGGTGTTTCAGCTCGTGCGATTGGCAGCGCTCGGCTTCGCCTCGCGCCGCCACTTCGCACTCGTGAACACCCCGTCGCACTTATATCGAAATATACTATTATTGATACGAATCATAAAAAAAAAACGATAAAATAAAAATTCTGTGCTTACGTCGGTTTTCGGACAACCTAAATGAAGACTGGAAAGTGCAAGTGTACGATAGAAGAACTATTAAGAATAGTTTATTATGCAGACCATGACATAACAATTTAATCAAATATATAAAAAACACAACACGAATTATTGAATATATTTATTCAATTTTTTGTTAGATGAGATTTTTGTGGGGGGACTGTTTGTCTCTTCTTCATTAGGAAAATCATCTAATAACTTTGGAAATTTTGAGAAGTTTGAGAGTTGAAAAACTTGAATTGACAAATTCATAATTTTGAAAATTTTTAAAATTTTCAAAATCTTGGAAATTTTGAGAATTGTGACAATTTTCAAAATTTTCGCCTTCCTTTTACCCTTGAAAGGATAAACAATTAATAAAAAAAATTACTCAAGTAATTGACTACAACAACTCAAAGAATTAATTTGATTCCTATTTAATTTTCGCTCAATTTAAAGACAAGATAAATTTAATGAGGTTAAGTGCCAAAAATCTTATGTCCAAAAACAGACATACCCGCAACATTATCAACATCGATTTTCGGGGGCCGTATTTTATAGAAAGCCTACATATTTCCACTATTTTGTATTGGTCCTTCGACTTAAAACTTTATTACAAAGTTCAATTTGAATTAAGAAAATACTCACATTTCGCTTGGAATGGTCTGACGTGATCTCGAGATTTTTTTGTGGTTACGTACAAGCGAGCTCTCGCAGAATCAGTTGCAAGTGGCCATCAGCGCCAAAATTATCCCTATTAATTTTTCACTCAGACAAAACAAAAAGTGGCTGGTATATACAGGCAAACGTGACATTTTTCTTCAAAACCAATATACATTCATAATTACATAATTACAATAGTAATTCGATAAATCTAGTATAAATGCCGAGAAATCGAGAAGTGTCCGAAAAGGGACACCTGTCCGAAAACCGATACACTGATGGCATGTAAAAGTACTACTTCATATATCTTTTATATAAAAAATATGCCAATTCACTATATAATATATATAAATGTATTTGTTTCCAGACTGTATATTTTGCCATGTGGGTTACCTCAACCCTTATACAGGGTGTCCCATTTGAAACAAAGCACCTAAATACCTTCTAAGGGAGATAAGTAAGAGAAAAAATTTTCAGGCAAAAGGTGTAGGGTTTCGAGGGGGACAAATGACGCATGTATTATTTTGAGCTTCCAACGTTATGCTTGCAAGTACAAGGAGCTTTTTTTTAAGTGGCAACCCCATTTTTCACTCCGATAAAAGTTGTTCCCTTTGAAGAGTTAGTTTCAGATACCTCATTTTACATGTCAATCCCCCAGATTTTACTCAGAAATAGCTATTTGTGTTATATGGCCGATAAACGGTGGTTTGCGAGGAGTGTGAGTTTCACTGACTTACCGACACCGAGTGGTGCAAACTCACACGACTCGCAAACCAACGTTATCGGCCGAATAACACAGGCTATTTTTTGTCACGTATGCCTGACTAGGGGGCGGCGCGGGCGCGCGATGGTGGGGGGGGGTGTGGGGCGAAGCCCCCCCACCTGAAAAAAACAAGACATCAAAATAAAAATAAAAATCATCATCTGGAGTCTGCACTCTGCACGAAACGCTTAATATCATTAAATCATTAAATTGCATCATCGAGCTATTCACACTGAACAAGTCTCGAACTATGACGAGATGCTAGATGGCTGCCGTAGCGTGCCTGAGAGAGCAGTGGCGCTGTACGGTGGCTGAATTATATACTATGCCGTAGAGCGTTACGTGAGTCGTTGCAGTTCTTCCATGGTTCTGTGAGGCCATGGTCCGATAAATGTTGAAAAAAGAACTAGGCCTCACTTCTGCGCGGGTTCGGTGACCATATGCGATAACTACGATTTATCGACCGAAAAAGAGTCCCCAGAGCGCCACTTATCAGGCATCAGTAACGAAAATACCATTTTTTAGACAATGCACCTGAATCTTTCAAGGTAGGCAAGTAATAGAATAATGTTTGAAATGAAGGTTGTAGGGATTTAAGAGGACATACGATGCATGCATGATTTTGAGTTTTCAACGTTATGCTTGCAAGCTGCAAGCATGAGGAGAACTTGAGTAAAATGCAGAATTCTAGACCGATAAATGTCGGAAAACTCGGGAAAAAGAAATGCAGTTGATTCAACCACGGAAAATGTCGAGAAATTACCAAGATCAATTGCTATCAGTCGCGTCGTAAGGGGCATATTGCTGGTAAATGCTATTTACCTCTGGGAGCATGGGAAATAAATGGGACGTGAGTGTGATCCTCGACGGGCCGTCTCAATAACTTCCCGGTCGCCTGTGTGTGTGTGTTTTTTTTAACTTTATGATTTTTTTCGGGACGTCATTGTAATGCCCCCGGAATCGATTTAACTTCCCGACAGGAAAGTTATTGTTTTGCCCCCGAAAAGAAATAATCGATTTTCCATCAGATCTCCACGTTTTGTGGGATTTCGGACCCTTCTAGGCTGTTTAAAACTCAAGGTGTGTGTGTTTTTGTCCCCGTTCCTCTCATTTGTACAAGGCGTACCGGACACCCATGCGGCTGGGGCCGACTTTCGTCATTTTAGGCCATCGTATTTCTGAACACAGGGTAAGCCTCCAGAAACCCCGTGCTACGATGGCCGGCCCCTATGAACTCACCCCCCCCCCCCTGCGTCGGGTTAGATTCCCACTCAGCCCGGCGGTCTCATTTTATGGGTACGGCCGATAGCACACACGGAACGTTCCTGCATCGGTCGGAATCCATGAGAAAATATTTTTTAAAAATATTCTCCGGCAGCCGGGCGCGGACCTAGAACCTTTGGAGTAGAAGGCAGATACTCTACCACTACGCCAAAGCCCTGATTAAAGGTGTGTGTGTGTATGTGTGTGCGTGTGTGTGAAGATGTCTATACGTGGTCAAACTTTATGGTCAACGATTTCTCGGTTGTTGGTGACTCAATGGAAACAGTTTTATGTAACCTAGATCTGATTGGATTTTGGATGGAATTGCTCCTTTTCATATATTGTTATTAACAATTTCAATTGTTTAAAATGTTCCACTGCATAAACTGTTGGAGATAGTGTAAAATTCAAGTAAAAAAGTTGTTCCCTATATAAAAATACGTATGTTATGTGAGATGATGTTTTCCGACAATTTGCATAATTAAGGAGGTATGGTCGTCTGACCCTTCATTCATCTAATAAGTGATCGAATGAAGTCACTCGACCTATTGCGATCGAAGTATTTCCATGTAAAATAGAGGGTCAAATCCTTTGGATAACATGGGAGCCGCATATACATTGTTATTAACGATTGAACCGTTCACTACGTCCTATTGCACGTAGAAAGTATGAACTGGAATTGGTCTGTAAGTGGAAATGCACATTTAGTTTTTGACGACTTTTGCTGAAGATTGTTATAATTAAGGAGGTATGACAGGTTCTCAATTCTCAAATCTACAAGTCTTCGTTATGACGGTATGGCAAATTTTGATAGAAACTGACATTTTTTTCTCCTTTTTTTGATAGATAATGTCGAAATCCGAGATTTTATAACATCATTAGACATAATCTGTTGATACGATTTCGACGAGGGATGGCGCGGAAAATGTCATGCAAATTTCTTCCAAGAAAGTAGAAAAAAAAAACTAAAAGATTGATGTTAAATTTCATCGTGTCGAAAGACGTATCGTTGCGGGCATATTTTGAATGGGTAAAGAGCCACTCAGCATCCCACGTGACTGGGGCGGAGTGAACCACTCAGATCCTCGGTCCAATAGGTGGTGTATACTTTCTATATCTGAAATTTCTTCTTCTAATTGATAGAATTACTATTTTCTTCTTTAACCAATATCGCTTCTCGGTCTTTGAAAAATCATGACGCAATATGACAAATGCTTCGATGATATATTATGTCAATTTCTGACATTATGTAAATTTTTACATATTCTGTTTATTATGGAAATGACCCTCATTTACTGTTACTGTCTGACATAATATGTTAAAATCGGACAAAAAATGCCAGATTATGGCAAATTTCGACAAAAACTTTTCGACATTTTTTCTACGTCTTTTTCGACAGGTAAAGTCGAAATCGGACATTTTATGGTAAAATTCGACACAATCTGTCGACGCGATTTCCACGAGGGGCTTCGCCGTAATTAACTTCATACATATATCCATTGCTTGTATTTATCGACGCACCTACAAAAGTTCTTAGCGACGGCTCTGGACTTACCAGTCGAAGAAAAGAGAATTAAAGGCGTAATGAGTGCCGTAGCAAATCCGAGGGCCGATGGACAGGTCGAACGGTATAATCGAACCATTATAATCCTGGTATACGGCACCAAATTGGATCACAAGTTGAGTAAAGTCATTTGGGGATTAAATAATACGCCGAATAAGTCAACAGGGCAATTTCCGTGAAAGCTAGTGTTCCGTTTTAGGGGCAAGAAAAAGCACTGAGTCGAAAATCTTGAATAGTTTAGGGGAAAATTCCGTTGGATTCGATCACAATTGTTTGACACGAGACGCTGCATCACGTATTTTCCAAACCCAAGTAAATTACGAAAAACCATATCACCACAAGAGAGCTCCTCCCAAACTATTTAGCATTAGAGATTTGGTAGTAGTCAGACATATAGCTGGTTGCAATGCCGGCGCCAGTCGGAAGCTTATATTGAAGTACGCTGCGCCGTATCAAATCACCAAAGTATGGGATCACGCTCGGTATGTGATCAGGGACATCAATGAGGCTGAGAGAACGCAAAAACCATATCATGGGGTCAGATACTCAAGGAGATGAAAAAGAGACGATTCTAGAGCCTACTCCAGAAAGTTCGCTGAAGGGTAAATGAGACCGTATTGTCATGAATAAAGCTACCTACTACGGGTAGAATGAAACCCATATACCTGAGAGTTACAGTCTGATTAAAAGACGACTGCAGGGTTTCAGGGAGCACTGGCTAAATCCGGTGGATGAAATTCCGATCGAATACTCGTTAAAACTGAGGCAGTTGCCATCAAGTACACAAGACCAAGACCGGAGAGATCGGGTAGTAGTAACTAGTGACAAACCCTGACAATGGTAGGACTATCACAAGTAGTCATGGCATAAACAGGGCTCAGGTAAAAGCTGAACCGATGATGGACTAATTCATATGCATGAAAATTGAGAATGAAGCATCAAAACGGGGACAAAAGAGCACAATCCATATTGCGCATAGATAAAAACGGGGCTGATTCGCTGGATACTTAAGTATTTTATGTTATAGAAGCTTGCCCAATAAGCAGGAGCATGATCACCCACGAAGACACGAAGTAGCAGGGTAATCATCCCCAGGCTAGCGCATAGCATCAGTACGATCGACGTTAGGAAAGTTTATATACTAATACACAGGGCCGGTTCTGTGTGAGTAACACCCCTGACGTCATAGGATGAAGCTACGGTAGGTCGTTGGTGAGGCCCTACCTCCACTCGTAATACAGTGCCGTCTGACCTGGGCACATCTCAGCAAGGGCCATCGAAGTAGACATGAAAAAGATACCACTTTTTGCGTCTTTTATATTGTCCAGCGACGGCAAAATATATGTTTGGTAACAAGTCTCAGAGTCATATTCATTTATTAGACAATATATATATAGAATACAATGTATATATATATAGACAATGTATATATATATAGACAATGTATATATATATAGACAATGTATATATATATAGACAATGTATATATATATAGACAATGTATATATATATAGAATACGTGGTGCATTCCACGTGAAATCGTCGGACTGGGAACCCGATGGTCTCGGATTTCCATAAAAATGCACATATCTGTTCCTCAGCACAAAAAAAAAGATACGTACTCTTTCGTTTTTTTCAATGAAAATTTTAACAATTTTATAAACAAATGGAGATATCTCAAATAACGCCATTTTTTGGTTGAATGAAACTTGAAATATATATTCTGTATTGATTTACGATCATGTTGAAAAAAAGTCGTTATAGGATCTCGTCAGGGGAAGTTTTTATGAATTTTTGAAGTTGCCGTGATCAGAGATCATTATTAGTGACAATTGACCACTCATAATTTTTTAAGTTATTATGGTGGTTTTCCATAATGTGAACAGAAAAAAGTTAAATCTGCATGTAAAAGACCCCTGGAAAGATGTTAATGCAGTACACAAAAGTACGGTTTGAGTCATTTTTATAAACAAATGATCATAACACGAATATTATCAATTCTATGAAAAAAAACATAACACACAAAAATGTTGTGCGGAAATGTTATTAGAGACTTAGAAATAAAGAATATTCAAATTCATTGGAGTTCTATAAACATCCCTAGCGGTCATAGTCGTGTAATGCACTCGGGATTTTTGATTTTTTTCCTTAGTCTCCCCATCATGAAAGGTCCACTGAAGTAAGATCTTCCCTGGCCCATAATATGGCCTGTACAGAGTCGTTACTACGAATAATTGTTCTATATTAATCGGTGCGCTAGTATTTGAAACCGAGGTTGCGTGTATCGTTTTTGAATAATCTATTTAGTCTATAATGTATTGTTTTGCTGCTGTGAGGCGTATTCGGGTCGATCAGTTATAGTTCACTATGAACGCTACTAACCGAGTAATACAACGGACTACCTGTTTCTTTGATATGCGTTTTAATAACCGCGCCAAGTCCGTTGGTCCTGACGCTGTTTTTCCACCAATTTTTTTTTTCTGGATCAATTTTTCCGGTTTTTGACATGCATATTATGTGCATTATGACGTTAACATTAACTGCAGAGCAATTCATGAGCTTGGCGTATTTTCAGATTTGTTTGATTTTTTCAATATGTAATGTCAAAGCCAGATGGCAATTAGTATTGCCATTTCAGTGGTCTCATCTAGTGGGCTGTACACCACGTCATAACATGGACTTGGCCCATTTTGTTCCTGTTTTTCGCCTTTGAGTGATCGAAAGTGTTCTGCTTCAACGATACCATTTCACAGTATTTATTTATACATGAATGAACGTTTCATACATGATGTACCTTCTTACTAACAAATTGAATTTCAAATTATCAATCTTCAATTTCCAGTTGTCAATTTGTAATTATCAATTAATCATGACAAATTGACAATCAAACATTGTGAGAATGGAAAGTTAACAATTAAAAATTGCTGACTAGAAATCAACAATTAAAAATCAAACATTGACAATTCGAATCGAAAAATAGAAACTTGATCATTTACAATTTCAAATTCACAACTAGAAAATGGGAATCACGATGATTTGGCAATTAAGAATTGACAACTAAAAATTGAGATTGAAAATTGTCACTCAGAACTTGGCAAATAAGAGTTAGGAAAAAGAACCACTAGGAATTGAAAAGTGGAAATTAAAAATCGACATCTGATAATTGACAGTTCAAAATCAACAATTGAAAATTGACCTATAAAATTTGGCAATTGATAACTACGATTGAAAATTGACAATTGAACATCGTCAGTTGAAAGTTGCAACATTGTTAATTCTCAGTGCTCAACTCTCAATCCCTAGTTACAATAACCGATTTTACATTCTCAGTTTACCGTTGTCAACTTTGAATTTGCAATCTTCAATTTTTAAATATTGATTTCCGAATGTCAGTATTCAACTGTCATTTTTCAATCTACCGCTTTTACTTACCGATTTTGCATAGCCAATTTTCAATTTAGAACTATCAATTGCTAATTGTCCATTTGGAGTTAATTGCCAATTTTAAATTACCAGCTTTCAGCGGGCAATTTTAATTGTTCTCTTTCTACATATCAACTTGTTAATTGTCAATTTTCAGTTGAACATCACTGATTAAAAATTAAAAATGAGAAACAGACAATTAAAACGTAAGTGCTCACAATTGAAAATTGACGGTTGAAGATTACGAATTGACAAATGGAAATCAACAATTAAATGTTGGTAATTGACAATTGGTAGTTGATGACTAAAAATAAAATATTGAAAATTGGAAATCAACAACTCAAATCGAAATGTGAAAATTGTCGGTTGAACAACTGCAAGTCAGATTTGACAACGAAAACTCGACAATTTAAAATTGCAAATTGACGACTAAGCATTGATGATGGAACCGAACAAGTTCTACAGTAGCGGAGTCTATGCTGAACGAGGAGTGGGGGTAAGGCCAACTGAGAGAGGCGGAAATCCGAAAATGCACTCGGGCGACAGGGGTTAGAGCTGTCAAAATCAACTCCAAATTTTGAGGTTGTTGCGTTAAATAATAAATACTATATCCACATTCAAATCCCAGATAACGTTGGACCATTTTTATAGACTCAATGGAATAACGCGTGGAAGGGGGGGAGAGGCAATCACCATTAGTTAATTAACAATTTCAATTGTTATCTGAGGTGATGGTAGTATTTCTGAATGTCAGAAAGCTTGGAAAAAATAGGTGGTCCTGCAGAAAGGCCACTCCAGAGTTTTCCTCAGGATGTAGAAGTACACAAAAGTTGATTAACAAACCATAATTAATTAATCAACAATTATTATTGTCATCTGAGGTGATGTGGCTTTTTTGAATGTGACAAAACTTGGAGCAAATAGGTGGACCTTCAGAAGAGCTCTCTGAAGTTTTTTCACCACCTACAAGTGCACAAAAGTGAATTAGAAAATCATGATTAATTAATTAACAATTTTAATCATCATCTGAGATGATGGTGGCCTTTCTGAATATAACAAAACTTGGAAAAAATCGGTAGTCATTCAAAACGCCACTCTGGAGTTTTGCCACCACCTAGAAGTGCACAAAACTTAATTAGAAAATCATGATTAATTAATTGACAATTTTAATTGTCATATGAGGTGATAGTGACCTTGTTGAATGTGACAAAACTTGAAAAAAATAGGTGGTCCTTCAGAAGGCCACTATGGAGTTTCGTCACCACTTCGAAATTGCACGCAAATTAATTAACAAATCATGATTAATTAATTAACAATTTCCATTATCATCTGAGGTGATGGTGGCGTTTCTGAATGTAACAAAACTTGGAAAAAATGTGTGGGCCTTCCGCAAGGCCACTCTGGAGTATTCCTCACGACATAGAAGTACACAAAAGTTCATTAACAAACCATAATTAATTAGTCAACAATTATTATTGTCATCTGAGGTGATGATTGGTCTCTCGAGTGTGGCAAAACTTCTAAAAACTGGGTGGACCTTCATTACAAATCATGATTAATTAATTAACAATTTCCATTGTCATCTAAGGTGATGATTGGTTTCCTGAATGTGACAAAACTTGGAAAAAATAGGTGAACCTTCTGGCCTTCTGAAGGTCCACCTATTTTTTCCAAGTTTTGTCACATTCAAAAAGGCCACCATCTGCTCAGATGACAATACTAATTCTTGATTAATTAATTGTGGTTTGTTAATCAACGTTTGTGCACTTCTAGGTGGTGACGAAACTCCAGAGTGGTGACGAAACACCTTAGATGGCAATGGAAATTAATTAATTATTTATCTTCTCATTAAGATACATCTTCAATGTCGTGAGTGACCTTTCTAAAACTCGAGAGTGACCTTTCTGAAGGTCCACCTATTGTTTCCAAGTTTTGTCACATTCAGAAAGGCGACCATCACCTCAGATGACAATGGAAATTGTTAATTAATTAATTCTGATTTGTTAATCAATTTGCGTGTAATTTATAAGTGGTGACGAAACTCCACAGTGGCCTTCTGAAGGACCACCTATTTTTTTCAAGTTTTGCCACATTCAAAAAGGTCACCATCACCTCATATGAAAATTAAAATTGTCAATTAATTAATCATGATTTTCTAATTAAGTTTTGTGCACTTCTAGGTGGTGACATAACTCCAGAGTGGCCGTTTGAATGACTACCGATTTTGTCCAGGTTTTGTTACATGCAGAAAGGCCACCATCATCTTAGATGATGATTAAAATTGTTAATTAATCAATCATGATTCTCTAATTAACTTTTGTGCCATTGTAGGTGGTGACAAAACTTTAGAGAGCTCTTCTGAAGGTCCACCTATTTTGTCCAAGTTTTGTTACATTCAAAAAGGCCACCATCACCTCAGATGACAATAATAATTGTTGATTAATTAATTATAGTTTGTTAATCAACTTTTGTGTACTTCTACGTCCTGAGGAAACTCCAGAGTGGCCTTTCTGAAGGTAGTCGGGGCTTTGGCGTAGTGGTAGAGTATCTACCTACTACTCCGAAGGTCCTAGGCTCGCGCCCGGCCGCCGGAGAATATTTTTTCAAAATATTTTCTGATGGATTCCGACCGATGCAGGAACTTCCGTGTGTGCTATCGGCGGTAGCCATTAAATGAGACTGCCCGGCCGAGCGGTAACCTAACCGACGCAGGGGGGGGGGTGTCTTCCATCATAGGCGCCGACCATCGTAGCACAGCAGTTTCTGCAGGTTTACCCTGTGTTTAGAAATACGATGGTCAAAAAAATGGCGAAAGTCGGCCCCAGCCGCATGGGTGGGTGTCCGGTACGCCCCCTGAAGGAATGCTTACACGGCCGCTACCGGGGGCGTACAAATGAGAGGGACGGAGGAAAAAAAAATTATTTTTTCCAAGTTTTGTGACATTCAGAAATGCTACTATCACCTCAGATAACAACTAAAATTGTTAATTAACTAACCCTGACTTCCTCTCCCCCCTTCCACGCGTATATTCCATTGAATCAGTAAAAATGGTCCAACGTTATCTTGGATTTGAATGTGAATATGGTATTTATTGTTTAACGCATCGAACTCAAAATTTGGAGTTGATTTTGACAGCTAACCTCTCTCGCTCGAGTTCATTTTCGGATTTCCGCCTCTCTCACGTGGCTTTACCCCCACTCCTCGTTCAGAATAGAGTCCGGAACTCTAGAACCCATCAGTAAAAATTGCACTTGACCATAGTTAACAAATTTTTTTAGCGTTAATAATATTTTACCCTTGTGTACCATTAAATTCTCTACACAACTAATTTTTTTCAGATTCTATGCAGCGATCCCCCCCGCTAACTATAGGTCATTTTTTCATAAATTGTTTTTGTAAAAACTAGGCATACCAAAAATTTATAAATAACGTACCATTGTTCACCATTGAAAAAGGAGGAGATACCAATATGATTATTTTAATTATCTTCCACCCCCCCCCCTAACTATGGTGAAGTCATTTTTTTTCAAATTACCGACTGCGTGGTAATGTAGGAACTTCGCAATGCGAAGTGATTGACAGGGTTGCCAACACAACGCGAAACATGTCACACATAATCATAATGATATCGCGAAAATCCAGAAACTTGAGCATTGTCCGTTGCTATGGAACCGGATTTTGCACTAGTTGACGATAAAAGAAGAAATTGAAGGTGACATTGGTCAGCTAATGGATACATTATATGAAGTAACTAAGCATAATTTTCGCCTAGGAGTTTCGGTTAATTTTATATGAATTTTTATAATTTGGTGGGAGTGGAGGGGGTAAGGTCCAAGGCGTAAAGATACTCATAGCGTATGCGGGCCGACTGAGGGGAGAGAGAGGGAAATTCAAAAGAAACATGGGCTTGGCCTGATACGCTATCGCGTATCTTGATAGATAACTATGTTTTTTTCTTTTAAATAATCCCCTAACAATGTCGACCAGACACTCACTATGCAAATACATGATCCATATCTCTATATGATCCACGTGAAGAATCAATTTTTTTGACTGAAGATATAATGAAGACTTGAGGCAATGAAATTTTCCTTGAAATCGTTTCAAATCTCACAAAAATGTTTTTTCCTAGTTGAAATTTGTTTAATCGATTGTGGGTGCAGAAGAAAAACTTAACTAACAGTACAAACGACAGATGGGAATCATCGGCATAAACACCTTTATTTTGGTTTTAACTTCCCGACCTAGGGAAGTTATTGTAATCACCCTGAAATTGAAAAGTGAAATTTCCAAGATATTTTCACTTTTTTCGATGTTTCACATCATCCTGAGTCGTTTTCCAAAAAGTGTGTGTGTAACCAAAAACTTTGTTTAACGTTTCCGTAGAAACCAGTGTAGCGATTTACGTTTTTATTTTTCGATCGACGCGACTTACTATTCTCCAGGTCTGAAAAGAACGATTTATGCGAAAAGTGAATCGTTAAATTGTTATTAGAAAATTCAATTATTTATATCGTTCGATCCCAAGAACGGTTTGCGATACGAAAAAAGTGTTCAATGACAGTTGTTCCCCGCCACGAAATACACATTTGACGTTTTATGACTGCTTGATAACACAGACAAAAATACATATTTGATGTCGCATAACTTTTTTTGCTAACACCGACAGTTAATTGTTCTTAACAAATTCTATTGTTTAGATCGCTCTATCGCCAGTACGGTTCGAGGTGCGAAACAAAGTATTTAATGAAAGTCGTTCCACGCGTAAAAATACACATTTGATGTTTTATGACTTTTTTTTCTAACAGTCATAGCTAATTGTTATTAACAAAAAGGATTGTTTAGATTGCTGCATCATGAAAACGGTTAAAGATACGAAACAAATCAGTCAATGAAGTGGTTCCACACACAAAAATACATATTTCATGTTGTATAACTTTTTTAGCTAACACCGCTAGTTGATCGTTATGAACAAATTTCATTGTTTAGATCGCTCTATCGCAAGAACGGTTCGAGATAGGAAACAAAGGGTGTAATGCAAGTCGTTCCACACGTAAAAATACACATTTGAGGTTCCATAACTTTTTTGCCAACAGTCATAGTTAATTGTTATTAACAAATTGTATTGTTTATCTAACTACTTCATATTAAGAATTATAATTTTTTTTTAAATTTAAGAAATTTGGAAAACGTTATAAAGCCCGTAATTTGAGACATGGACGGAAATTGTGGATATAACATATACGGCGGAACGATCGAGAAGTTATTGGTTCGACTTGTAAAGGGTCATATCCACATCCCATTTATTTGTAAAAGTTAATCGCACATGTACAGTTGACATAATGCACTCAAAATACATGATGAGCCATTTGCTATATCTTCATCTTGCGGAACAATGTCAACATTCAGTTATATTTCGCTAATTTTGGCTCCTTCTCATGCCTATCATTAATATCAAAGCCTACCAGGGGGGCCATAAATCAAAGATTATTGATGTATAATAGTGTTAAAACTAACAAAATAACTCTCATTTTTCGCCAGGTGGTTGTGTGAAATATTTCCAGTAAGCTACCAATACAAAGTCTCAATATTACAGAAAATTTTTCAAATTTCATTCAAATTAAAAGTCGCGTATTCGAGATATCTCCATTTGTTTATATAATTGTTGTTAAAATTTTTATTTAAAAAAAACGAAAAAATACGTGTCTTTTTTTTGTACTGAGGAACAGATATGTGCATTTTTATGCAAATCCGAGGCCATCGGGTTCCCAGTCCGACCATTTCACGTGGAATGCCCCATATACTAGCTGACCCGGCAAATATTGTGGTGCCATGTTAATAATTTCTGCAAAATTCCTAGTGAAGAAAATAACTAAGTGATTGGAAGTGTGTAAGGATGTGGAATATGGCTGAAAAAGGCATTAATCGCCGAGAACGATGAGGACATATGAAAATATTCGATTTATCTTCACTTTTATTTCGATCACTTTTTATAATAACAAATCCCATTCCTTAATAACAAATCCCATTCCGTAATAAAAAATGCCGTTTTTTTATGCCAGTCCACCGGATTTTTAACTTCCCGACAGGGAAGTTATTGTACCCCGAAATCGAACTTTTTCATTTCGGCCCATACAGGTAACTAGTGTTTTCAGGGTACCAAAATGATCCCCGACAAATTCTGAGTTAATGTCTGTGTGTGCGTGTGTGTGAGTGTGTGTTCGTATGCTTATATGTATGTGCCCTAAATTGTGGTCAACGATTTCTCACGAATGAATACGCCAATCGAAGCCATTAATATCTCAATCGACGCGTCGTCATGTAACTCAGCTCTGATTAATTTTTGATGGATATTGGTTCAGAATATATATTGTTATTATTCCAACAATAACAATTCCAATTGTTCAAAACGCTATATCTCGTAAAAGGTTAGAGTTAGATCCACATTTAATATCTGTTTGGAGAGGGACTGGACTTTAGGGGTTTTAGGTTGGCGGAAAGTTAGTGGAATATATAAAATGAACACGCGGAGAATTGTCTTAAATTTATTTCATCGACTTGAGTATCGCCGAAGACTTTGTCAAAACTATAACAAAAATATATAAACTCCTTCACGTTCACTTGAATTTAAATTACACTAGTTGATAACTGATATTAGCTGAATGTCAATGGATAGTTTTCTCAATTATAAGGATGATTAACTTGATAAAGAAATTAAATTGATGATATGCAAAAAACCTCCTTTTCACGGTTGTCTTGAACTTGTACTATGGATGATAACTGTCTCTAGGTGAATTGCACTGGATAAGTTTTCTAATTACTGAAGATAATTGACATGATAAAAAATCTAATTGTTGACACGTGTTGCCCTGATAACTTCTACTTTGACTTTAACTTGCACGTTATGGTGATTTTACTGGGGGTCGTCGCTGCTGCCCAAAATGGTTCCGAGTTCGATCGGAGTTGACCGAGCCTTCATAGTGGATCATCTCCGCTTAAAACAATATCTATTGACTTTTTCCCAAAATCTACATAATGGAGGTAGTAGAGTAGTTAGAAAATTAGTGGTGTGCAAATGTGTGTTCCCCATACGGGGCACAAACGAAATTTCCCGATTTGGTATTTCAGTATCTCATAAACACGCAATCATTGTAATGACCAAACGCCACAATGATATCAATAATTGAAATAATGACTAATAATTACTGCACAGGATCACTTTAGTTTGATTTTTAAGCCCATCAAACTATTCAACTACAATTTGTCCGCCTGGTTACCCCATCTACCTCTATACTTACTTAGTTATCCCGCTCTTCGACATTTTTCCAGCAATTGTCGATGTATGGGTGACATGCATTATGTCCATCTTTCAAATTGCTCAGACGACCATACCTCCTTAATTATGCAAATTATTGAAAAAAGTAATTACACATAACAGGTGTATTTTCATATAAGGAATAATTCCCTTTGGAGAAGTTTTGCGATAACTTTAATGTTTTCCTCGGTGGAACAGTATAACCAATTACAATTATTAATAACATTGCATATACTGCACGAATCCCATCCAAAGTGTAATTTGCTCGATTTTGCATGGAAACGCTTCGATTGAGACCGTCGTGACTGCGCTGAGTTCATTCGTTCAATCATTACATACATAATTGGTGGGACGGTCATACCTCCTTAATGATGCAAAATATCGAAAAAAGTTACTCTTCATAAAATACATATTTTCGTATGGGGAACAACTTTTCTTGTATAAATTTTCCGCTATCTCCAATAGTTTTTGCAAGAGAACATTGTGAACAATTGAAATTGTTAATAACAATATATACACTGCACCAATTTCATCCAAAATCTAATCAGTTCTAAGTTATACGGAAACGCTTTGAACGCGACCGTGAAATCTTCCATAATTTCATTTGTTCATAAGAAATCGTTGCGCAAAATTTTGTACACATATATATATACACACACGCACATACACAAACACACACACAGGCGCCAACTCAGAATTCGACGGGGATCATTTTGGTATACTTAAAACCCTAGTTAGATAAACGGGGCGTGGGTATGAACCTCTTCGGGTCGAACCAATAACTTCCCCATCGTTCCGCCGTATATATTATATCCACAATTTCCGTTCATATCTCAAATTATGGACTTTATAGAGTTTTCGAAATTTCTAAATATTGAAAAACATTATAACTCTTAATATGAAGTAGTTAGCTAAACAATACAATTTCGTAAGAAGAATTAACTATGGGGGTTGGCAAAAAAAGTTATACAACATGAAATATGTATTTTCATGTGTGGAACCACTTTCATTGACTAATTTGTTTCGTATCTTTAACTTTTTTCATGATCTAGTGTTATAAACAATCCTTTTTGTTAAGAACAATTAACTATGACTGTTAGAATAAAAAGTCATAAAACGTGAAATGTGTATTTTTACGTGTGGAACGACTTTGATTAAACACTTTGTTTCTCACCTCCAACCGTACGTGCAATAGAGCGACCTAAACAATTGAATTTGTTGAGAACTATCAACTATCGGTGTTAGCAAAAGAAGTTCTACGACATCAAATATGTATTTTGGCGTGTGGAACAATTTTCATGGACTAATTTGTTTCGTATCTTCAACGGTTCTCATGCCGCTGCGATATAAATAATGTTTTTTGTTACTAACAATTAACTACGGCTCTCATCAAAAACAGTCATAAACCGTTAAATGTGTATTTCGTGGCGGAAAACAACTTTCATTCAACATTTTTTTTTGTATCTTAAACCGTTCTTGCGATAGAGCGATCTAAACAATTAAATTAGTTAATAACTATTAACTATCAGTGTTAGCAACAAAAATTATACCACATCAAATATGTATTTGTATGTGAGGAACAATTTTCATTAACTAATTGGTGTCGTATCTCCAACCGTTCTCACGCCGCTGCAATATAAACAATCTTTTTTGTTACTAACAATTAATTACAGGTGTTATCAAAAAAAGTTATAAAATGTCAGATGTGTATTTCGTGGCGGGGAACAACTTTCATTAAACACTTTTTTTCGTATCTCAAACCGTTCTTGCGATAGAGCCATATAAACAATTGAATTTGTTAGTAAGAATTGAAGGAAACATTTTTCGCATAAATCGTTGATTTCCGACCTGGAGAATAGTAAGTCGCGTCGATCAAAAAAAAAAAACGTAAATCGCTACGTTGGTTCTGGAGTGATAACGGTGGGACAGGCCTGGCTGCCAAGTTTTGGCCAGGCACGGTGCCAATGTACGCCCATGCACAATTTGCGTATATATATTTAAACTTAATAACAAGACGGAGTTACCAACGCTTGTTTGTTTGGATTAAATGCATAAATATTCCCTGTTTTTCGCCCAATAAAAAAAAAATATCAACTGAAGAGCGGGAGCGAACTCGGGCCCTCTTTCATCCCAGTTTCACACCTTACCACTCAACCACCACATACTTGACTTCAAAATTATTTATTACCATTTGTCATATATACATACTATGTAGAGTATTAATATCTTAAATGCCAGGCTCTAGATCACCAGCCACTGGCTTTATATCTAATTTGAGCAAAGTTTAACCTAATTTTTCATTATTACAAATATTTGTGACTATTTACAGGATGATTCGATATAAGGAAAAATGACTTCTAAAACCCTTATAAGTAATGGGTGCATGAGTGGAGGGGGAGAGCGGGATATACGGACAGGTGCGATAAACAGGTTGGTCAGCGAGACCAATTTGATTTCTTGTCAATATTGATGTTTTGGAGCTGAGGATTAGGATGGGAATGTAGCTTGAGTTTAAATATCTCGTTGATTTTATCAATAAATTCACCTATGGTTGCCATGCCCAGCGTATTGTGTATTCCCAAAATCGTGGTTCTTCTTCTAAAATTGCCTATTATTCGCAGAAATTTATTTCGGATAACTTGAACATGATTCAAGTGGATTTTTGCTGCATTGAGCCAGGCAGGACAACCATATGTGATAATAGGTCTGATTAAACTTTTGTATAGAGTAAGTTTTAGTGATTGACTAAGCGCTGGTGATCTTAGCAAATTATACAATCTTACTAAAACAATTTTTGTTTTCATCTTGACTTCAGATAATGGTTTTTTCCACAGGAGTTAGGAATCGATGCGTAAACCTAAATATTTCACAGAATCGGTTGGGGTAATCTTATTGCTACGAATCGTTGAAGTCGGTTTGGCCTTGGTGCTAGTAAATAAGATTGCTTCCGTTTTTGGCAGTATTCACTTGAATTTTCCATTTCATGAGCTTACTGATTGTAACAGCAGCTGCGTTTTCGATTCTTCTAACATCTTTATTTATCGAATTGCTAGCTGAGTACAGAACGATGTCATCAGCATAGCCAGCGATAGATACATTTCTAGGGACTCTGCTAAAAACAGAAGCAATGTACAGGTTAAATAGTACGGGCGAGAGGGTAGACCCTTGTGGGACCCTCGCGACTATTTCAATTTTATCCGAAAGCGAAGTACCGACTCGAACTCGAATATATTTATTTGAAAGATATGATAATAAAATTTCACATAAATATTTAGGTACATTTAAACTGTCGAGTTTAAATATAAGGCCTGTGGGCCAAACAGGTCAAAGGCTTTCTCGCTGTCCAGGAGAAGAAAAACGGTATCTTCTTTCGGGTCTTTCGCGGATTTTATATCATTGGTAATTCTGACCAGCTGGTGGCAGGTCGAGTGTTCCGATCGGATCAAATTGATTTGTAGGCATTAGTTGTAACTCTTGAATGGGTTTTTTGAGGCGAGCTAGAATTATTCGCTCAAAAAGTTTAGCCAATACTGGTAGGAGGCTAATATGCCTGTAGCTCACCGGATGCGAAGGGGGCCTATCAGGCTTGAGAATCGGTATGACCAGCGCTCCTTTCCAGAGTTCAGGGAAATATTGTTTGAGGAGGCATGCATTATATATATCTTTGTTAGTAAGCTTATTGCTTTGATCGGGAAGTTTTTTAGTGATATGTTGGGAATGTTATCCACACTCGGGGCTGATTTGTTTTTTAGTGTTTTCATGGTGGAAATGATTTCACGGGGATTTATGAAGAATTTAATGGGAGTTTCGATAGGGGCTTTGACGATAGTTTTTTTGGCATGACCTGTGACTTGGTGTTCAAAAGATTTGTTTCCTCGAGAGGCCCATAGCTCGTGGATATTTGCGTAGTGTTTACAAAGTGTATTAGCCTTTTCATGGTCTTCTGTGTGGAGTGTGGTATTTGAATTTAGTGTGGGGATTTTACTTTTACCGGTGTTATTAAAGTATTTTGCTACGCGCCAAATAGAGTGATCTTTCAGGTCTAAATTTATAAGTTTGTTGTCCAAAGATGATTGTTTCCATTCGGTTAATTTATGTCTGATTTTTTTGATCAGCTGATTGAGTTCGGATTTCAGGTAGCGATTCCGCGTTCTTTGCCATCTTACCCTAATATAATTTTTGAGTTTTATTAAGGCGGCTATTTCGGGTGGGCGAGGGCTGTGGGTGGATTTGGATGAGCGGCTGGGAGTGGAGGAATGCAGGGCTGTTTGAATAATTTGGGTGCAATTTGTTATGTGTTTATCTATTGCTTCAGTGTTGTGATAAGTCCGATTTGGTGGAGAAATCTCATCGTTTAAGATGCCCTTGAACTTTTTCCACTCGGTTTTCACGTAGTTTAATATTTTAGATGATTCTGGTGAGGTTGGTTTTCCAAACAGGGAGAAAAGCAGTGGTAGGTGATGTGAGGGGGACTCGGAAAGTGCGGCGAAATTATTAACGATAGAGATGTTGTTAGTTAATAAAAGGTCAATAGTACTAGGAGTGTTTGAATTATGAGGGTAGTGTGTGGGAACGTCTGGAAAGGGCAGATGGATTTTTTGTTCCGTCAAAAAATTTGAGAGAATCTTACCTGATTCGTTTGGCCTAGCAGAGGTCCAAGCAGTGTCCTTCGCATTGAAGTCTCCAACAATAATTGTTCGAGTACTATCGGAAAGTAGGTGCCTCAATAGGTTTGTATCTATTGAGACATCCGGTCGATTGTAGATCGAGTAGATCTTCGTTTTTATATTGTTTACTTGAACCTCTACTCCCACGTATTCGGTGAGCGACAGGAGATCGTGCGGAAGAGTTTTATACCTTAAGCGCTTGTGGATCGCCATCGCAGCACCACCATCTGCTTTGGCCGTTCTGTCTTCCGTAATCAACGAGAAGGCTAGAAAGTTTATTTTCTTTATTTTGCTGTTTAGCTTAGTCTCTCAAATCAGACAAATTTTAATGTTATTGCTATAGACAATGTATAATAACTCGTCCAGATTGGGCTTGAGCGCAAAAATATTAATTGCTAATATGTTGGTTATGTTTGCGGGGGAATCGTAGGCGTTGCTGAGGAGGATGAGAAAAGGTAGGTATAGGATGCGATGATTGTGATCCTATCAATGGGGAGTCAGATTTGTAGAGTTTAGCGATCATGTCCTTAATCTCTGAGAGGATTTCGGGAATTCTAAGGGTTTTTAGCTCGTCAAGGACTTGCTTCGCTGTGTTAATAAATTTTTGTGTGCTACTTAAATACGATTCCGGAACATGTGGCTCCATTGGGATGGTCCTTTGTTCAGCTGTGGTTGCGACAACATTCCTTCTCGAAGTTTCCACCGTTGGGAAGAAGGAAGCGTAGGTGGGCCTGGACGTATTGGCAGTAGAAATCGGGGTCGGCAAATGAACTCGCACTAGTCGAAGGTTTCATAACGGCTATTTTCGTTTTTTTTTGTTTTCCATCGGAGGACTCATTTTGGCTTTCCTTTTTGGGGCCAAGGGAATTTCAAGGTTTTTTAAGTTTGACACTTTTGTGCCAAAACTTTTACTCGATTTAGAATTGCACTGTACTATAGGTGCTGTACGGTAGAAATTTATATTTCGCAGAGAGCGGTAGACATGCGTCCGCACGACACCGACTCAAAACAAATACTGTCAACCACCACATAATCCTTGTTACGATATGTTAAAAATCCCCAATAAAACCCCTAGCCACATTGTTTTTCAATTTCTTAATTTTATCCATCGATTAGTTCAATGAATGGATTTGCTATTAAATTGTTGTGATTAAATTGAAGTTTTTAATCCAATAATGAGTGGATAATTAAGCCCTGGCCGCCCTGGAGGCCCAGCATTGGCCCAGATGCGGCAATCAGGCTCTCCATCAAATCCTGGTTATGAACTTGGGCCACACTTTGGCCCAAGCTTGGATCCCAAGGCTTGACAGCCCAAGCCTGGACCAGAGCCAGCCCGTTTCCTGAGCGCTGGCGTTTCCTACCTGGGCGAGGGGACTCATTTATTCACAATATATGGGCTCAGAGTTATATATGAGTTTGAGAGTTGACGACTAGAACCATGATTTTCTACATATCTTGGTGCAAATGAATTGCCTCTGGTAACCAATGAGTTCCAGGGCTGGCGCAGTCTCGTGTGGACCATGGAGACAATTCCTGTCCCCCAAAGTTTTCCGTGACTTGGGTGCGAGTGCCGACCAAACGTTGGGCCAACTTCGTGTACCAAGTCCTGGCATAGCCAATATCGTGCCAGCCCTGGCCCATTTCCTGAGCATCGGCGTTTCCCACGTGGGTCGATTGAGACCTCGATGGCTTCGATTGGTGTATCCATTCGTAAAAAATCGTTGATCAAAATTAGGGGCACATATATACAAACCTACACACGCACACATACATACATTGACTCAGAATTTGTCGAGGATCATTTTGGTACCCTTAAAACACCAGTTACAGGTCGAAACGAAAAAGTTCAATTTCGGGGTGATTACAATCACTTTCCTATCGGGACGTTAAAAAAAAATTCAGTAAATACTTAAGTGAGAAGTCTCGCAAATTTTTGAAACAGACATGATCTCGAAAACTCGAGTTACCAAATCGGGAAGTTTGCATTCTAGCCTCACTGAGGGCACAAATGCGGGTCCATGTCTAAAAAACCCCCGTCAAAAAAACCTCGTCAAAAAAACCATTGAACACTATAATGACGAGTGGGGTAGGACATATTTCAGGGTGGTGACCTCCACCAGCCCATTCCTCCTTTGGGCCCCCACATTCGGGTGCGGTGCACAGAGAGAAAAGTTCGTTGAAAAACGTCAGAAAAGTTCGGTAAAAATTTAGGTTCGGAACGTAATCCGTGAGTGACCGGCAATTCCATAAAACTTAGCGACTGAACTAGAATTTTTTTTCCGTATTTGTTCCGGTTTGTTTCGTAAAAATTCCTTACCATAGAAAACAAACAAACGATTCCTGACTTTTTCCAGAATCATCCATAATTTCTCTATTGCATTCCTTTTTTTTCAATTTGCAGCGAAAAAACCATAAACTGTCAACTAACAGATAACATATTTCTGTTATAAATTTTTAACTTCCCGATCGTCGGACCAGTTAACCCCCTGAATAAGATATTGATAAAATTAATCATTCTTGAGATCAGATTCCCCTCAAAATTTTCGGTTTTAATGAGTTTTTTTTTGAGATCATGAAATTCGAATGAATAAAAACTACTGTACCGACCTCGAATCGTTCAACTGCAAATTTGCAGAATACGCCGAAACTTCGCGCGCCACCAAAATTTTCTATGCCAACACGAGGCAACCATACGATCAGTATCAACCGAACCTCACTGCAATCCATACCTTTCGACGATCCATCAAGTAAGTCGATTTGCACTCGTCAAGCGATACGGATGCATCCTGACCCGACTTAGACCGTTGCCTTTGCGCCGAAATGTAGTTAGTTAATTAAGTAGTTATCGCGTGCCTATAGGCCGCAATATTTTTCTTGCGAAAACGTAATTTTGCGATGGCATTCCGCCGAAAATAATGCTGAATTACCACTTTACTCGTGAGGGTTTCCGAGGCAACTATTCTTTTCTTTGTTTTGATAATGAATTGCGGTTATATCCCGCCCAAAATTATGCAAGGTAAAGTCGACTAATTCGCGTTCCTTTAAATTCTGAAAAATGTTATTTATATTAGAATTTACGAGTCCATCTCGCCGAAAAATCATACACTGAGGGAAAAATATACTTCGGCCCAATATTACCATGTTTCAGAGAAATAGATATTTATAAAAAAAAGAATTTTATTGTTTTAGTGAAACCCAAGTGACATTAATTAACTACCAATGATGTTAATCATATAATTCTACGTGATACTTATGAGACAGAGGATCTTAGGTGAATTTGTACAGTAATAATTAAGAATCCCGAATTAATGAATTTTTTATTTTCAAATTAATAAAAATTAATAAAAATAATGTTCAACCCAGGTCAGCTGTCATATGATTGTTTGGAGTTAAGCGATTCACATGATTACATTCAATTGTAATTGTCAGAGATTAAATGCAACGACGAAATTTCATTTTTTAGGAATGCCTATTACGCTGAAAAATGAAATTGTTAGGCCGAAGTATATTTTTCCCTCAGTGTACCGAGACAAAATTACCATTTTTTATTTTTATTTTATGTAATTCCCTGAATTCCAACTTTCTCGTTTGTTCAAACTTTGCGATTCTACTTTGCCGAAAAATCACATCGAGGCCAAAATACCAGTTTCCGATCTCTTTATTGCTTTGAAATATAAATCTTCCGTTAGTTAGAAATTTGCGATTCGGTCGCCGAAAAAGCACACCGAAACGAAGTTATTATTGTCCTATTTTTTTTGCTCATTTCTTTTGAAACGTAAAATTTCTCTTTTCTTAATAATCGCGGTTTTATTCCGCCGAAAGTTGCGCAAAAGCTCACCTAATTATTTTTGGAATTTCTGGAAATATGCTACCTTCCCGTTATCTATAACCTTGCGGTTATTTGCCGTCGAGGATTGTGGGAAAGTAAGTTTAACTAACTCTCTTCTTTTCCGTTTGATCTTCTCATATCTCGAATTTCTATTGTAGGAATCATTTGCGGTTATATTCCGCCGGAAAATTATATCGAGATATAAAGCCGTAATCAAAATTGCGATTGCATATCGCCGACTAAAAATTAATACCAGTAAGGCCCTTCTGGCGACATTTAGGACTTTTTGTTTCCTTTTCGATTGCTTTTCTTTGGAATTATGAATGAGGTTCATTTTAAGTTTTCTACCCGAAATGCTCAGAGTAGGATATTTTGGTCATGTATTTTTGAGTAATTAATAACGAAAACCCTGAATTATAACCTTGTGTGACATGGGGGGTGGGAGGTTTCAGAATAGACCTTCCTTTTATTTGAAAAAGGAACCTTGTGTGGAAATTTATTTGAAAAACCCATTTTTTTTTGTTTCCCATAACCTTGTCCCATACAGACCCTGCCCTCTCTCCATACCCCGCACCCTGAGCAGCGCGGGCATTTTCCACGCTCTCCTCGGACCCTCAAAGTTAGGTACCCCCAACTAATTTTGAGGTTAGCTTTATTTTGTTCGTTTGCCGTATTTTTGATTTGTTGGTTCCGTTTTGATGAAAAACCAACTGGTGCAGAACCCTTTTATGTCCATTTTTGAGATAGCCGAGAAGAGACGCGTGAGATAACCCCGAATTTGGTGCCCCCAAAAATTCCGGCGTTACAAAACATAACAGCTTCGAACATCATCAGTGGATAAAATTCTCCTTGAATATTCCTCCCCAAGGCATTTATAAGATTGCGTCCTCTCATCTGCATAAATATTCTATAATTGTTTAACCACAATATAAATGTTTAAATATAATCCATTGCAGCGCCTATGCCTCATGCACGTGCTTTTTATAGGTTATGAAATGGGGGTTATGACAAGGCATTTGCGTATGATACATGATGTTATTGTTATGATGATCGTGAACTTAATACTTACGATTGTAGAGCCTAATATTTGCACAATAATTGAGTTTGTCACATACCCTGTATATCTAACCAACCGCACAATTTGACGTATGGCGAAACGTATGATGCTTCTTGCAAGAAAAGTAACTTCGGGTTTCGGACCGAATCTCCCCACTCCTCACTTTGGACGTAGTGCGTTGGCAAGAATGGGGTTGAATATCGTGAAGTGGGAGGGAGCTCGGGTCAAACCCGATGTTACTTCTCTTGTAAGAATATACCGAAGGTAACCGGCCTGGCGCGAAACGCTAGTGGTGGGATAATATAACGCACCAATTCGTGAGTAAAATTTACGGAACAAGTGTCGGAAAAATGTCAGTGAAAGCTCTGTGAAAATACGCGAGCGCTGAATAGCTTCTACATTTTCAAGCGTCCTTTTTCAGAAATTTTTAAGTACGTTCTACGTCTTTCGGAAAGATTACGTAACTTTTACATACTTTTTGAGGAACGAACTTGAAATGTTACGATCTGCTCCGTTGTTGTTACTTCAAGTTTCCTCAAAATTATCTGAAATGGGATTTCACTCGCACATTACGTGATTTGTTCCGTAATTTTTCATGGAATTTTCTCTCCGTGTAGTATACATTTTAGGGTGGTGACCTCCTCGGGCCCATTCCTCCTTCGGAGCCCTACAATCGGGTGCGGTAGTATACATTTCAGGGTGGTGACCGCCTCGAAGGAGTTTTTTAGAGACAGGGTTTTATTGAAGGGTTTCTTTTTACAGAAGTTTAAAATGACCCAACTTTTTTTTACGGGAGTTTTTTATGGACGGGGTTTTTTGGCGGGGTTTTTTTAGACGTGCTCCCACAAGTACATCCCACCCACTATTTAAAAAAAAATTCCAATTTCCCAAACGTTTCCAAAATGTTTTCAATTTTTGTCAAAATTTTTTCAATTTTTTTTCAAAATGGTTTAAATTTTTTCCAAACTTTTAGAAAAATACTCTAAATTGCTCCGAACTTTGTAAAAATTTTGAGAGATTGTTCGAGAAATTTTCTAATTTGTTTAAAAAAATTTCCAATTGTTTTAAAAAAAAATTGCAGCGTATCTTGATACGTGCATACAAGTTGTGCGCATCGCCTTTGCGTCGATGACAGGAGAGGGGGCGTCGAGGGCGAGGATTGTCGATGACAATCAATGATTCGCCAAATTGATAACCTTCCAATACCCCGAACAGCCTATAATACATTTGTCTCCCCAGGGTGCATCAATACTCGGCGCAGCTGTCGGTGGTGCAACTCGTAGCTCATCGTACAACAAGGATCGTTGTTTTACTCTCCTCGTGATTGACGATCAGAACACGGACTGGAGCAAGTACTTTCGCGGTCGGAGGGTTCATGGCGATTATGAGATACGCGTTGAGCAAGCAGAGTTTAGAGAATTGTCTCTCACGGCGTGTGAAGCAGGTGCCACTGTCTCCATGGCTATCTTCCGCAATGGGACCAAGGTCATCAGGTGAGGATCGTATATTTTCGAGCTAGCATTGGTAAATTGCTGCACCCCTCCCCCCCCCCCCCCCTCCCCGCCTTAACGGTCCCAGACTCCACAGCAGTCACGCAGTATGAATCAACAAATACAATGCCTAACATGCATTATATTCCTTGCCGTCACCAATAGCTAAAGGAGAACCATGGAATTAGAGTTTGGATAATTCCACTATACTATACGGCGATTCGATTCTTGGACCTCGTGTGCCAAAGGCCAGTGAACTAACGACACGCCTATTGCCTTCTGTATAAACTATTATTAACCCCTCAAGTACGGCGCCATCGAATCAACCGCGCTCTTCAATACCTGATAACTTTTCTGCAGAGCGTCAGAAAATTGTAGAGTAATTTTCTAATTTTCCGATTTCCGGTATCTATGCTAGTAAGGGGGAAAATTAATTTTTACGAATCACGCGAAGGGTCTATATGACATACAGACCCCGTACTCTAGGAGTTTTGACCTCGTTTAATTGATGCCTCCTGATCATTGATTGGAACGTCGTTGAGAGTTCAAATTTTCTCAATTCAACCTCCAAACTTTTCATTCCTTCAGTCCACTATTAATTGATAGCAACTTTATCGTGAACATTGCTTAGCTGCCCGAAAACCGATACACTGATCGTATAATAATTAAGAGGGGATGCCGCATTTAACCCTCGAGCGGACGCATCCCTATTGATGGCATCTCACTGCTTAGTGAGATGGAGTCTCCTCAAGTATTTATAATGATCTGCGTCATAAATGAGTCAGTTTAGAATTCTCAAATCTGCAAGTTTTTATTATGACACTAACAGGGGTCACACTGATTACCCGTGGTATATTGGAGAAGAATGAATTTTGTACTAGTTGTAATGTCTGACGCCGAAGGTCTCCCTGCCTTACCGACTATCCTTACATCCTTTCTACCATATGTGGCTGACTTGTACATATCAGAGATAATATACCCTTTTTATTATCCATTTATTATGGTGCCCTCTTATTGTAAAACGACCCACAAACCGCTCCATAAGTTCCGAATACAACAATTGGCGACGAGGGTAAAAATATTTTTTGAGCTATCGAACAATTAGACAGTGAAAAACAAAAAGTATATGGGCATTGTGCACCTCGTGGGGTTAACCCATATCAGTCGAAATGGGCGTGCAATTGAAATTGCAAATCGAGCAGTTGCAAGCAGAGTTATTGCAGAAAACACGAACTCTGAGGGAATTTCAAGAAAGCGCGGGTGCCGCATTAGCAGAGAAAGATGAGAAGATCGCAGAAATGGATGACCGCATAGGGAGAGGTCAAAAAGCATTGGACAGTTTGCGACGCCAAGCTCAACAACGGGTACCAGCACCAGCAGTTCAAGAGGTGGTGACAAGCACATCAATTGGGTCAATTGAGGGTTAGAAACGGTCAACTGACTGGAGTCAGTGGTCACATCGACTGGAGCATTTCATGTGCGGTAACATCATTTCATTAAATAGACGTAAGGATTTATTTCTCAGTCTTTTGGGCCCAGAGGGGTATGTACTGCTTTCTAGACTGTGTGCACCGGATTTACCGGGTGATGAAGAATATGAACGGTTAGTCGAACTAATGAATAATCATTTAAAGCCTAAGCCGAGTGTCATTACGGAGAGATACCGATTCAACATTTGTGAGCAGTCCGAGGGAAGTGAATTTTTGTCCATGAATTGTTGGCCGAGTTGAAACGTTTGTCGGCCCACTGTGATTTTGGAGTGAACCTCAATGACACCATTCGTGACCGTTTCGTTTGTGGATTGAGGAACAAAGCCACAAAAAAGAAGCTGCTGAGTGAAAAACGTCTTACGTACGAGAGAGCGATTGAGTTAGCACTAGGAGATGAGGCAGCGTCACGAGATACGGGACAAATAGAGCAGCAAAAGCCGATGGGAGCGGTGAACTTTATGAGAACACACCAGGGAAGTAACAAGTCAGATAGGACGAAAAACTGTATTTGTTGTGATAGAATGGGCCATTGGAAAAATACTTGTCAATTTAAAGATTATGCCTGTGATAAATGTAAAAAGACTGGTAATTTAGCTTCGGTTCGTCATTCAAAAGAGAATAATAATGTTAAATCTAGTAGTAATGGTAAAGGAACAAGTATTTTTGAAGAGAAGAAATTTGGGAGCCAAAAAAATAAGGGTTCAAGTCAAAATTATATGGAAGAAATCATTCATCTCGAGGAGACTTTTGATAGACTTTTGGCAATAAATGAGGATAGTCCTCAGAGAAATTCGGGCTCTAAGCCAATTTAAGTCACGGTACTTGTTCAAGGTAAAAACATTAATTTTGAATTGGATACGGGGTCTCCGATTTCGGCTATTTCTGGCCAAGAATTTAACAAAAATTCGATTTTTAATGCTTTAAAATTGTTTGACACCGATAGGAAATTTAAGCCTTACACTGGGTCTCCTATTATTCCTTTAGGAATTTTAAAGGTCGACGCCAAATACAAGGACGCTTTGCGAAACCTGGAGTTATTTGTTTTACCAGGATCAAGTGAACCGATCCTGGGACGTCAGTGGATCGAGGCATCGGGTATGTCCCTGGGCGGGCAGGATCGTCCGAAGATTTGTAGTGTTGCATCTGTGAGTAATTTAACTGAGGTAATGTTGAAGGAAAAATTCTCAACAGTATTGACCGACAAATTGGGGTCATTACTGTACGTTGGGGTCATTCGAATTGGTTTTGAAAGATGATGCAATTCCGGTTTTTGCCAAGCCCATGGCCTTGCCCTACGCTATGATCAATAAAATAGACGCGGAAATTGACCGACTAATTAATGCTGATATTATTTTTCCTGTCAAGTCAAGTGATTGGGCGACACCAGTTGTACCAATTTTATAGAAAAATGGTGAAATTAGATTATGTGGGAATTATAACATTACCTTGAACAAGTCGTTGAGAGTTGACAAACATCCAATACCACGGATTACTGATTTATTATCTCAAATTAATGGAGGAAAATGTTTTAGTCGTATAGACTTAAGTCATGCATATCAGCAAGTGGAGCTGGACGACGAGCCAAAATTGTTGACTACAATTTCAAGTCACAGAGGCCTTGTTGCATACAAAAGATTATGTTTTGGTGTCTCATCGGCTCCTGGGTTGTTCCAGAGACTGATGGAAAAATTACTAGTAGGCATTACCGGGGTTATTGTCTTCTTTGATGATATTTTAATTCACAGCTCCACTTGGGATGAGCATGATGAAAGGGTACCACTAGTGATGGATAAACTGAAAGAAGCCGGGTTGACGGCTAGACTTGAGAAGTGTGACTTTTTCAAAAGCGAAATCAAATTTTTGGGTTTTAAAATTGATGGGAAAGGCATTCATGTGATGGACGACAAGATTAGAGCTATTGTTGCCATTGAAGCACCCCAGAATATTATCGAGTTGAGAAGATTTTTGGGAATGGCGAATTACTTCGCTAAATTTATTAGAAATTACGCGCTACTATTGCCCCTCTGTACTCACTCCTGAAAAAAGGCCTTGAATCGTCCTGGCGGGATCGACGCAACCAAGCTTTCAGGGAAATTAAAGAAAAGTTAGTTACAAGTAAGGTCCTTGTATAATATGATCCTAAGCTTCCTTTAAAAATAACGTGTGACGCTTCCCCCACTGGAATTGGGGCGGTTTTATCTCACATAGTAGGAGATGGGAACTCGAAACTGTTTGTTCTTCATTCGAGGGCTCTTACGCAAGCCGAGAAAAATTATTCACAACTAGACAGAGAAGCATTGGCTTTAGTATTCGGAGTTCAATCTTCTCACCAATACGTTTGGGGAAGAAAGTTTGTACTTGAAACAGATCATAAGCATCTGAAATATATTTTCGATCCAAATCGTAGTCTACCGTCTATGGTTGCGGGAACAGTACAGAGGTGGGCAGTTTTTTTTGTCTGGGTACGATTTTGTGCTGCATCACATTGAAGGTAAGAAAAATGTCACAGCGGATTGTTTGTCGCGAGCTCCGATTTTAATTGGGGAGGGAGTTGAACAAAAGTTTGATTTTTCATATTGGAATTTCATTGAGGATGAAGCTAAAAGCATCGATACCGACAGTATTATGAGAGAAACCAAACGAGATGTCATTTTATGTAAAGTTATGGACTATGTGAAGTATGGATGGCCGAAGAATGTTGAGGATTGTTTAGTTTGTTATAAAAGGAAAGAAAGTGACTTATATTTGGAAAGTGAGTCTTTGATGCTAGGCCCAAGAATTGTGGTGCCAGAGGTTTTGCGTGGAATGATATTGAAAGAGCTGCAATATAAATTCAGCCCATTTGGGCATCGTGAAAATGAAAACGTTAGCTAGATCATATGTATGGTGGCCTGGAATCGATAGCGATATAGAAAGGCTCACGAAACAATGTAAATACTGTATGGAGAATGCGAGTAGCCCACCACGATCAGAATTATATTCATGGAAGTGGCCTGAAAGTCCACAAACAAACATTCGTATTCATATCGATTTCTTGCAGATTGAGGATAAAATGTTCCTAATTATCAGTGATGCTTTTTCGAAATGGATTGATATTAAAATTATGAAGAATATCACGTCGAGGGAGACAATATCTGGTATGATGGAGTACTTCGCTACCTGGGGACTTCCAGTTACATTGGTTAGCAATAACGGCCCAAGTTTGGTGTCCGAAGAATTCGAATCTTTTCTTAAGGGATTTGGAATTCTCCATGTGCGAACAGCTCCCTATCATCCAGCATCCAATGGTGCTGCTGAAAATGCCGTCAAGACTTTCAAAACGCCTTTTAAGTTGTTAGTTCAGGAGGGGTTTTCATTCGAGACAGCATTGAATCGATTTTTATTTAGTTATCGGGCTACCCCCCATTACACGACGGGGTGTTCTCCTGCTGATTTGCAGTGGGGTAGACTATTGCATACTAAACTGGACTTATTGAGACCGAACCTGAGGAACCACGTTCTCCAGCAACAGTCCAGACAAGAACACCATGCACCTGGTGTAGCTAGGAAGCCTTTTGGTCAGGGAGATGCAGTTATGGCCAAAGATGGTGAAGTCACAGATCGAGAATCACCTGTGATGTATATCGTACGAACTATCGATGGACGCAGCTGAAAACGACATGTGGACCAGCTGAGGGGCTGTGAGTGGCCAGGAACATCAGGAGCGAACTCAACTGATGTGTGTCTGAGAGCAGAGAAAGTTCTTGTTACCTCTATGGCAAGTAGAAGTGAACTAAAGAAGCATTCCCTACCCATGATACCGTCACCGAGGCGTCGAGTTCCGTAGTTCCAGCACCCCCGATCAAGGTACCGGTCATTTTGGGGTCTACAATCCGCAAGCCCATATCGGCAGTACCAGAGTTGCGTAGGTCTACCCGGACTGCCAAACCAGTTCGACGTTTAGATCTTTGACTTGCTTTTCGGAAGCTGTAGTGCTAAATGCTGGCTCAAGAGAGATCTCGCAATCTATGTTTGTGTGTGTGCGTACAATGTGTAAGGGGTGTGTTTGGGATTTATGCTGGGAGGAGTTGTAATGTCTGAAGCCGACAGTCTCGCTGCCTTACCGACTATCCATACATCCTTTCTACCATATGTGGCTGACTTGTACATATTAGAGATAATATACCCTTTTTATGATCCATTTATTATGGTGTCATCTTATTATAAAACTATCCACAAACCGCTCCATAAGTTCCGAATTTAACAGTAGTCCTTACGCCCATGACCATCTTGTTTTTTTTTTTTTTTTTTTTTTTTTTTTTTCACTCTTTCTCTATTCGTATTCACCCACGTCCCCGCTGGTAAGCATTACTACATGGGCAATACTACGGATCAGAGTACCCACCCATTGCGGCTGGGGCCGACTTCGCCATTTCAGCTCATCGTATTTCTAATCACAGGGTAAACCTCCAGAAACCCCTGTGATACGATGGCGGGCGTCTACGATGGAACCCTCCCTCCCCCCCCGCGCGACGGGTCGCGTTCGGTCCCGGCTCACGGTCTCACTTCATGGATACCGCCGATGGCACACACGGAATGTTCCTGCCATCGGTCGGAGTCCGTGAGAAAATATTTTTCAGAAAAAATATTTTGCAGTGAGCGGGAATCGAACGCGGGACCTTTAGAATAGTAGGCAGACACTCTACCGACTACGCCAAAGCCCCGTCACCCAAAGCCCCGTCACCATCTTGTGTAAGTTTTGGGGTCCGCGGGATATTTTGGGTGGAATATATGTTTTTTGGGTCGCTGAGTCCGAATATGTGGGTTATTCTTTTGAAATTCGGTATTTAATTGTTATTAACAATTTAGTTGTTTAAATCGCCGCCGACGCCAAATTATGAGGGATAGCAAAAAATTTCCTCATTAAAGAATGTTCAGAATTTAATAAGGATTTTTTTTTGTTTTTTATAAATTTTTCGTATCTTCCATAGAATTGGAGATATGACCAGTAGAAGGGTTGCGCGACCCGGCGCAGCGCTCCAAGTCCCGCGCGCCACGCGAGCAATACAAAGTCCAGTGAGTAGCATGGGGGGCGTTATGTTATTTTTCTCAAAACCACGGAAAATACAAAGAGAATTGATTTTATATTCGATGATTATTCTAACGCATCTATACATACTCATAGTCAGCTGCCACGGTAAGTCGACTTATTGCTCTTTACCATTTGACCATTGAATTTTTTAGATGCGAATTGATACGGTTTTGTGGTTTCATGATTTTTTCACTAGGTTCAGTGACGTGGTTATAGAAATTCATGGAATTTCCCATGAGATCGCTCTGTCAGTTCGAGATAAAAAATGGTGGTCATCACCAGAAAATAAAATTATGTTACAAGAATATCTACGGGTGAACATCCTTGGACAAGCCAATCAGATATGGCCGGGTCAAGAAGTAGTTTACGGTGCTACGATGAAAGATGCCTGTCAGTCATCTGTATCTCCTCGAATTTTCCTTGATATCATAAATGATCTAGAAATTGGAGAGGCAAGTACCAAACTTGTCAGACACATTCAGCACGCAACATTAGAATCAAATTCTAACATTACTGTGAAGTCGATTCTCCACTTCTGGGAGACCTACAAAATGCAACTTTACCATGATGCATAGCTAGAGTATGGAGAGGTAATATTTTTATTTTGAATCCAACGCAAATTTTCAACCCAAGTTTAAAAAAAATAACCGACATATTCGGACGCAGCGATCCAAAAAACGTAGATTCCACCCAAAATATCCCGCGAACCTCAAAACTTACAATTTTGACTCATTGTCTCGTCTCTACGCGTAATTATCGCGTAAAATGAAATATCTCGAAAACCGTAAGACTGAACCCAACGCCACACCAGGCAGTCTGGCGAAAAGAGGAAATGCGCGTCCGAAGCACGCGCCACCGCTCTAGTTTACTAAAATATGAGGGAAGTGAGACAACCAAGGTAGCGTATTTTCACTTGGTTAGTTATTGTTTATAATTATAGGTTATTACTATAATTGCACAAAAAATTGTCTTACACATTTCGAATTGCACTAGTCTTAAAAGTAATCAGTATCGAGTATTGAGAGTTAATTTAATTAATGAATCTGACTCAAATTTATTGGACCACTTGGCTAGGCACATTCGAAGTCAGAGATTTTAAGCGCGAAATGAATCTGTGAAGTGTTCGGAGTAAGCTGAACTGTATAGAATTTTCGAAAAGTTATGTTGCCTTCACCAAAGTGGGTGGGATTAAATTAAAGAAATTTTATTAGCTAGGAAAACCGTTGACATTTTCCCAAAATGGTATTGACTGAGAACGATAACAATGAAGGATACTTACAGAGAAAGGATTAAAAATATGACAGAAATAAATCTCACGAGTTGCGAACGTGTGTCAATCGCATGTTAGCCAGAAGAGCTCAAGAGGCGCTCTAAAACCGGAAAAACTATAGAAAGAATTGGAAATACTTGAGCTTAAGGGGTGACCCCGATGAAACTTCGAACTCCTCGCCCGGCCTTCGGACCCACCAATCGGGTTTTGATATATAAATGCATATCCAAAAAAGTAAGGAAAATTCCGGACCCAAGCCTTTTTGCCCCATATACCCATAAGAAACATTGTTTTTCGTGCTTCACGCTTCAAAGTGCTCCTCGGTCCGCAATTTTCGTCCGATTTCAATTTTCTTTTTCCAAAATGTTCGTCATATTCCAAAGAACAAAGTTAAGTATCCGTTTTGTTCTGTTCGCTGATTCGAAAATGACTTTTTAATTTGCGCGTTTTTTGTTTTTGTCGGAAACTCTCAAAATTCGTCGTTTTCACTAATTGATTATTGCACTCACACGTAATATGTCTTTTATGGCAAGAAAAATGATTTGTTCAACATTTCAACGAATTTTATGATTTATTTCTATATTTTGACCTGAGCAGATTGCTACATATCTCTGCATTTTCTCACATTTCTCTTGAAGACAAATCAAAGTTCTATAATTTTGTTGTACTGAATGTGACTTCTGGCATAATTTTTATCGTCATAAAAGACATATTACGTATGATTACAATAATCAATTAGTGAAAACGACAATTTTTTTAGATTTTTCGAGGACAAGAAAATAAATGCATAGACTAAAAATCATGATGGAAAGCGAATAGAATAAAACGAATATTGAACTTTGTTCTTTGGAGTGTGACGAACATTTTTGAAACAAAAAATAATTAAAATCGGACGAAAATTGCGGACCGAAGAGCACTTTGAAGCTCAAGACACAAAAAAACAATATTCCTTATAGGTATATGGGGCACAATGGGTTGCGTCCGGAATGTTCCTTACTTTTTTGGATGTGCCTTTATATATCAAAACCTGATTGGTGGGTCCGAAGGGCGGGCGGGGATTTTGCAGTTTTACCGGGATCACCCCTCAAGTCATTCAATTCTATACACAAAAAGGGCCTTTGTTCAAAAACCTGTCTGAACTCGAAATTTGTTAGCACGGCCAAATTTCAGTCTCCATAAAAGAAAATTTATAGTTGTTTATCTTGCAAACCTTTCTGTTTCATATTGAAGTGTTAATGTGAATTAAAGAAAATCAGAGAAAATATCTATCGTATGAAAAAATAATTGTCTGACGTACATAGGTAAAAATATTAAGAATTAAATAGAATTTACAAACCAATGTTGGTACGCAACATCTTGGGGGCATTGAGTGGTTGTACGATCAAATCAATCTCAGTAATAGATTAATTAGATTTCATATACATACGTTTGAATGATGAGAAGCTACTCAATTGAAATCACACTAATTCCATATCATAACAAAGATAGAAACGCGCTTCACTCAGTGTCCCTAGAATGTTCATTAGTTGGCAGTGGAGCTAACTTTTTTACACTGCGCTTCACTAGACCGTTTTCAGCTTTCACTCATGCAACGTTGATGATTGTATCGGCTCCTGGATGCACCTCAATCACTCGGCCCAGCTTCCACTGCATGGGTTTCAGGTCATCGTCTCGGAGGAGGACCATGGAATCTTCTTTGATCAGATGCTGTCCTGTACTCCATTTGCTTTTGATGGTCAGTTCGTGCAGGTACTCTTTGTACCATCGGCTCGAGAAGTCTTGACGTACCTTCTGGATATGTCCCCAGTTTGATAGCCAATTGAGAGGGACAGCGGTAAAATCATGCTCTGGCAAAGCGGTCAATGGTTCTCCTATCAGTAGGTGACCCGGAGTGAGTGCCAGTAGGTCATTAGGATCAGGAAAGACAGGTGTGAGCCGACGAGAATTGAGAATCGCCTCAATTTCTGTGACTAACGTGTCCAACTCTTCGATTATACATAAGGTGTTACCAGCGACTCATCGTAAGTGATGTTTAAACGAGCCCACTTCTGCTTCCCAGATACCACCGAAATGTGGGGAACCTGGGGGGATAAAGCGCCCTTATCATTGAGGTACTGTGGAACCTCGGGGTGATGACCTTGTGACTTGAGCGCGACCAGCAGCTCTCTCATTTCATTTTTCGCTCCCACAAAATTCGATCCATTGTCTAATTGAATCATTTGGACCTACCTCTTCTGGCAATGAATCGGAATAGAGCTGCGAGAAATCCAGTAGTAGTCATATCGATGACCAATTCCAGGGGTGCCGCCTTGGATACCAAACAAATGAAGACTGCGACATACGTTTTGACCTGAGCCCGGTTTCGGAACTTTTTCTCTTTGACCATAAACGGTCCACAATAGTCAACTCCGAAATTGAGAAAAGATCGGGCTTTGGTGACACGTATCTGGGGAAAATCTCCCATGGTATAGTCGACAGCTGGTGGGTTGGCTTTGGCATAGATGACACAGTTTTGGATGCATCGACGGACCTCGGTGCGGCCATCCAGTAACTAATAATTACACCTGATTGCATAGAGTGAACTTGCCTGATCATAAGATCGCTGACAAAATCCCTTTTTGGCAACATCACTGGGTGTCGCTGATTGAAAGGAATCTTGGCGTTATTGAGCCTCCCTCTAACGCGAATAACGCCATGTGCATCGAGGAATGGGCTGAGCTTATTCAATTTGCACTTCTGATCCACCATCTTGTCTTGCCGAAGTTTGTGCAACTCTTGAGGAAACGCCCTTTTTTGCCCGAGCTCCATGATTATTTGCTCGGCTTCAATCATTTCTTCCATTTGAATAGGCCTGCTAAACTTATTGCTATTTTTGAACTTGAGCAGATAACCAACTATCCTGTTCAATTTGCTCAATGACGAATATCTTTCGAGCAAATTGAATTCATCGATAGAGGTGGCCATGCACGTAACCTTTTTGACCTCGAGATTTCCATCGAGTTTACTGAGCGTAGTAGTTGGCTTGTCGTCATCGGGCATTGATAGCCATTGAGGACCCACCTTTCAAAGCTGATTAGTGAGGAAAGCATCAAGCATTTGGCCGCGAGATAGGGCGTCTGCACTGAGAGAAACAGTCGGTAGTATAGACCATAGTTAGACCGTTTCTGCAATCAGATATACGGATAGGTTAACCGTAAGATTTGGTAAAATCTTCTACCAAAGATTTGGTAAATTTAACGGAGGGCGTAGATTTAGTGAACTAAAATATTATTGAAAGGATCGATTCAAAAGATCGAAAAAATATACATTTTTTTTAACGTTACTATATTTATTATTAGTGCTCCTTTAACTGTTTATATCAACGGCGGAGGTCTATGATTGTAAACACAGCACTTTTGAGGAGATTACATTGATGCTCGTATTGATCAGCACCGCGGGGATTTGAACTGAGGGCTCTGGGTTAGGAATCCACCGCCTAACCAACCGAGCCACCGTAGGCATCTTAATACGAGTTTCGAAACTGAAGCAGTATTTCGAAATTGATTCAATTCACCGTTGTTCCATAAAAATTGATAATTTGTTCTATGCAATTGAAGCAATCATTCACTTTGAATCATAAAAATTCTGAACAATTAAAGCATTAGCTCACTCAGATTTGATGTACATGAAATGGATTTTTTTTATTTGTTTTCTTAAATGAGTTTAATTCAGTTTGTGTTCGGAAAAATCTGTTTTTAGTAATATGCCTCTAAAGATGTTCGGTTCCTATCATTAGAACACATGATCACACTACTAATTATCAGATCACCTTCACAAGCGAGCAAGTGACCAATGTAACTGAAAATCAAAGTAAGGGCAACTGCAATTTGGTAACATTGCGTATGCGATGTTTCTTTGAGCCGACTTGGGTAGATCGAGCCAGCTCCCTGACACTCGAGTTTCTTGTTGTCCAGGAATGTGTCTCCTCTCGCGGGGTGGCGCTAGTAACACTAGGTGGCTTGAGCGTTTGAAATTTATGACGTGAATATTATGCGTGAATATTGTTGACGCAAATCTTGAATATTGTTTTAAACATATATTGAGTGAAGCGATATATGTAGTTTTCATATGTATAATACATAATGTAAAAAAGTCATTACAACCATTCTATGTAATAGAACAATATATAGAGTAATTATCGTTTTTGTCCACAATGATAAATACATTTAATCTCTTATTTTTTTTAATGGAAATATATAAAATAGGGTTAAAGACGGTGAAAAATTGAGAACCGTTGAGGGGCAATGGAAGCTACCATTGGATTAAAACGTTGAATTTCCATTTAGTTCTAAAGTAAAACGGTTATTGGAAAAAATGAGACTTTTCAGACTATCTCTATGAATAATCTTTGTTTTTTTAAAAGAACCGTCGCCCCCTAGGAATAAGCTTTTCAAAATTCTTTTCTAATTTCACTGAATTATACTTAATTTACATATACGCCAAGTTATAGGTTTTGCTTGCATTATACGAGTATTCTATATAAAACGTTGAAAATTCTCAAAAGTTCCACTGAAATCCGACCTTGCTCATAGGAAAATGTGAGAATAGAGGAAAATAATGAGAAATGCAATATATATTCTAGGTATTATCTTTATTTCAAAACAAACATCGAAGAGAGATTTGTTTCATATTATTAAAATTTGCAAAAAATTATGTTGTGCACCACTTAGATTGTTTTTTCTTATATTGATTGAGTCTTATTTCCTTTGAATTTGTATGATTGCAATGCTCTTGCATGCGGCGCATTGTAAAGTATTGAATTACATGTATTAACATTTCCGTGCCATGCTCGCTGCATGGAAATGATACTCGATTGGAGGCTATTACATCGTTTAGAATCAAATCAAAAACATATGAGGATTCTCGGTGAACTCCGAAGAGATATTCTAGATATAGAATGAATTTATAAAAATGAGTGTTGGGATGATAACATTCAATATCTAGATTCCACGGAGTGAGTGAAGCTTGCGATATCGTGGCATTCCCAGAAGGGTTCAAAAGAGCGTTTTTGCATGCAGCACACTTCACGGTATTCAAAACTTGTTCGATTAAGTCGATTGATAAACAGTATACCAGGCAATCGTTCATTTCTGGCTTATTATAATCATGCTCAAAAATTTCTTCGATACTCCAATCTTCATTTGTCATTGCATCCTTAATTTTATCAACGCATGCGGGATTCAATTCACCTGGTACATGCCTCCATTCGTTATTTTCGGTGCCGGACTGGATTTCTGCCACTCGATTTGCCACGAAGGTTTTTAATAAGTTGGGGGACTTTTTAATTCAGCACAGTGGGATCATTGAGTCGCCCCAGAAAGTGGTTTTCTCAATAAGAAGTTTGATGGTATCCTTGATTCTTTGATACAATCGTGACAAGAGCAATGCGCCACTCAATTCTAAGCGAGGAATAGTGACACACTTAACAAGTGCTACTCGTGAGCACAAAATAATTTGCATTGGACATTTTCGTGGATATTGGTAGAACGGATATAACTGCAAGCACCATAACCAATATTACTTATGTCGCAAAAACCATGGGTTTGCAAATTCTCACCATTCCCTTGCCAAACCTTACGTGGGAAACGGAGTTCGTTCAATAGATTCAATTGAGAGCAGAGCTCTGTCCATTCAGTATGAATATGGCTGGGAACTGATTCATCCCAGTCTAGTTTGGCCTTCCAGTGTTTCTGAATCATGGTTTTTGCAGTCAGCACTAGTGGGCTTAATAATCCTAGTGGGTCATAGATTTTCGCCACCTCTGCAACTATGTTTCGCTTAGTGATTTGTTGACCCACTGACAGTGGGTGAACTTGTGTAGGTGATAGAATCAGACTGTGCATCCCAATACACTCCCAGTGTTTTGAGTGTCGATCCATCGTTGAGCTGGAGTTTCTGGTGCGTGGAATCAGGCGGCAAACCATACAGGACTTGCGGTTCGTTAGAGGCCCAGTGCTTAATAGTAAGTCCACCGTTAGTAAGTAATTACGTAATTTCTGTACGAGCTTTCCTGGCTTCGTGAATGGAGTTGAATCCACAGAGTAAGTCGTCGACGTACATGTTTTGTTTAATAATACGTACTGCGATCGGAAATCTCTGGGATTCACCATCGGCTAATTACTGGAGGCACTGCACTGCTTAATACGGCGACGAAGACAGGCCAAACTTAACGTTGTTCAGCTCGTAGACCGTAACCTTACCCGCATCATTTCTCCATAAGATCGTTTGGTAACGCCGACCTTCTGAGCGTATAATAAATTGCAGGTACATTTTTTCAATGTCACCAGACAATGCATACAGGTGCGTGCGAAAGTGTAGTACCTCCCAAAAGATGTCTTCCTGGAGTTTTGGACCCACCAATAAAGTGTCATTCAATGAAATACCGGTGGTAGTGTTCACCGAATTGTCATAAACCACTCTGACCTTCGTTTTGACACTGTCCTTTTTCACGACCACATGATGGGGTAAATAGAATCCAGTATTATTTGGATCATGTACCTCGGTCAAATAATTGAATTGGAGATACTCACAAGAATTGAAGAAACGTTTGAACGCCATAGCATATGAGTGTCCTAGGAGATCCTTTTTGTGATTAAACGACAGAGCAATGGCGTATCTGCCAGTAGAATCACGAATATAACTGTGATGAAAGTGATCCACAGCTTTTTGTTCTCCGGATGAGAGTATTTTAATTCTCGGGGTTTCCTCCATCTCCCAAAATTTCTTCAAGATAAAGTTTGGGTTCATATGGTGACACTGGATGGAATTGGCACCTTGGGGGATTTGTACCCAGCCACCCATTACCCACAGGGTTGCCAGAGACTGAGAGTGGCTGCCCCCCGTCACTGGGTTTGGAAACCGCCAGATCCCGCCATTATGGATCGATTGAATCGCCACAAACCCCGCCATCATAAATTTCTGGTTTGAACGGCGCGGCAAAGGATGAGGGGGGGGGGCGATCATTTGAAAATTACGTTGACAATTGTCCTGTATTCAAATCTGAACTAATAAATTTGACTCGTATTTCTTTTCTAAATAGACTTAGAATACGAGTTTATATCTATTAGATAAACCTCTTTTCTTCTAAAAATATATCGCGATCTCCAGAAATTAGAAACTTTGAGGTGCGCTGAGGCATTTGTCTTCAAACTGAGCCAGCAGGTCGAACAATTCGTCGGTTTCATCTAGATCTAGCTCCTCGAGGGTAAAAGCCTGCTGCTCCACATCTCGGACATCTTTCCTTACTTTTGGTCATACATCTTGCTATTAAACAAGTCGAGCATATGGCGTGTTGGCTCGTAATCAGAAGAGGAATGACCGTACACTCTCAAGGAAACGCGTATGCGTATAATCGCAACCAACATTAGCAAAAGCATACGATTTCTCAGCTTATTGTTTACTATCGACATCACACTAAATATTCGCTCAATATCAGCATTGCTCGTCGGTAGAATTAAAGCTCGCAAGGCGAAAAGTGCCAAATCTACAAATGGTTTTTCGCCATTCCTGTTTTCCATTCTCATTACGGCAATCCAAAATTGCTCAGGACTAACTTTCTCACCAAAATGTGGAGAAATATCAATCAGTCGTTTCGTCTGAAGATGTCTCAATTGAGATTCCACTTTCTTTTGATCGATACTGTCACAATAGTTCATATTGCAATGGAATATGAACTATAGCGATTTACTCAAAACACCATCATCATAGTAATAGAAATCATCATGCAATTACAATTACCTGCCAGTTCCCGGGGTAAGTTTCCAACAGATATCGTCCTAGGTTCAGACAAGCATGCTGTTGGGGTGAAATAAGCTATTTTTTCAATAATTCCAAGATTCTGCGGTAATCTTTTCATCAATTCTGCTACCAATCTTAAAATGTACGATCGACCTCGACGTTGAACAGTTTCCAAGTCACCAGATGTAATTGAGTTTTGTGAAGTGCATTCTTTAGCAAAACTTGAGAATTTTAAACCAAAGTCAACTACTTGAAGTGGTAAAAGGGAATTTCCAAAGGAATCTTTAGCTTTCGCGATTGCTCTGCTGACAGCATCTAGGTCAGCTTGATGCAAAATTATATTAGATAGATGCAACTCGCGTATTGATGGCTTCAGGTTTGCGGTGTGAAAGTTCGCCGGGCTAAGGCAAGTATTGTGCTGCGTAAATCATCGTGAAAAGCTATATTGAGACTCATGACATCTCTTAGAATGTTATCCACAAGTTTTAGGTATAGCAATGTAGAGTCTTTCGAGTGAGCGACTTCTAACATCCTCACGTCTGTATTTTTGTGGTCAAAAGACGATGCTGCTTCAATGAAAAACGTTTTTAACTCATTTCATTGCTTTAGAATGACGGACACAGCATTCGAAAAAGCCAGCCAACGAGTCGTGGACAATGCTACTAAACGCAGTGGCTTTCGCCCCTCATTTATCTGTTATCGTTGCTTTTGCTCGTTGTTGATGACGTATTGATTGTCGATGAACCTCAAGATCAGTCTTATGCGTCCGTAATCCTTGTCTACACCATTTGCAAAAGGCCTCCCTTTGGTTTTGAATGAGAACGCTTTCTGGCGTTGGGCCCAACCATCCTAAAATTCAACCTCATTTTCCTTAGTTCAAATCATGAATTAACGATTTGTATCTAATTACCTCTGAATCATTCATCTTCCTCTCAATTTTTGTTGTACGGACGTGGGATTTCATTTTTTTTATTTTCTTTAACTTTTCTGTAAGCTGGGATGTCAAAATTGTTGTTTTTGACAACTTCGCATTTTTGCTCTTCACAAATGTTTTTTTATTCAATCGCCCATTTAGATTCTCTATTTTTATATGAACGCCCATTCTCCACCGAATTTTATGATCGTTCAGGAAATTTCTGACAACTTGTAATAAATGTTGAGAGAACGACCCGCTAGCTTGTTCGAACTCGCACTAGGCTAAAAATCAAAACAAAATATAGAGGTCACGTGATTTGCGCGTCGATCTGTCACCAATAGCTGAAGTGTTAAGCGAACATCAGCAAAGTACCCGGCAATATCAATCAAGGCATGAGATAAAAAACTCAGACGTTGGACGACCATTTCTCCTATGTTCAAGCTATTGGAAAGTAATAAAACAAGCCCCGCGCCATCCTGGCGCCGAAAAACCTACCAGACCGCCAAACGGCGGGATGGCGGTTTAGCACCAGAAACATCCCGCGAAGGAGGGTCCGAAACCGCCAGTTTGGCGGTTTATAGCCACGTCTGACAACCCTGAATTACCCAGCCTACCTGAGTTTTATGGAGGTAAAGTTCCGGTCCACTTGGCGCAGTTAATTCGATCCGTCCAGTGCAGAATAATGATAATGTCGGTCCTGTTCCTATCACCATGTCGATCGGGGCTGGTTTGTAGAATTCAGAATCCGCTAATGATATATTTTTCGGAATTTCGATGGACTCCCGCGGAATAAATCTATGGGACACCAAGTTAGAAATCCGGGGTACAGTCAAGAAACTCAGTTCTTTCTGGAAGCTATTGTTACGACATTTGATGGTAGCAACCACCACATCCTTCGCGTATGCAGTCATTTCGCTGAGTGTTCCTATCGGGAGAACACACGGTTTTCAGGGCAACTTCAGTGTCGTCGCGAGTTCTCCAGTGACAAAGTTCGCTGATGCACCCGTGTTCAGTAACATTCTACATTGTTTCGACACATTCGCTTTATTGACTACATGAACTATAGCAGTAGTCGTGACTTGATTTGAGGGAAATCGCGCTGTCATGGCTATTTGTCTATTCTCCACGGATGAAGTTGGATCCAAGAGAGAATTATGTGGCTCGCCGCACTGGCTGCAATTCCCGTACTTGCACTGCATTTTATGTTTATTCAAACAGTTGATGCAGCCGTTATTTTGTTTTGCAATCCGTAAACGTTGATCTACTGGTAACTCCTTATATGTTTTGCAACGAAAAAGTGCATGGTATGATTCGTTATATACCTGATAAGTTTTACCAGTGGTGGACTTGAACGAATATAATTTATTTTTCTTACCATTCGTGGGTTTGCTTCTTGAATCCGTCGCTTGGTGGGCATTATCCTTACTTCGCGACTAGATCCTTGAAGTGCGTTCGGTGAGGAAGTACACCACGTTCCTGTTTGTTGTCCCAGGCGTCGGTGGTGGCCTTGGCAATTTTAAGCGCCACAATCAGCTGATCACCGATGGTGACATTCAACCCGTTAAGTGAATCTATATGTTCTCAACCAATTTACTTAAATCCTCTGCATCCTCTTTGTCTTGTTGAGGCATTTGCAGCAGCTGGTGAAGGTATTTCGAAATGATAACTCGGGTGTCGGAATATGCCTTATCTAAAATTTCGCATGCTCGATCGTAATTTTCTTTGATGATCGAGGGCATCTGAATTTTTCTACCGGCATCTCCCTTCAAACCACCGTTCAGATAACCAAGTTTGTCTGTACTTGGTATATCCGGACGATTACCGATAATTGTATTAAAATCGGTTTCAAATGAGATGCATTGTGTGATGTCCCCGAAAAACGTGGGCAATTGAGCGTCAGATAGTTTACACCGTCGTGTACCTGTATAAGCCATGGGGTTATAAACGTTCGGTGCGCTAGGGTCTATTTGCCTGGTGTGCGACAGCTGTGTGGGCGGTTTACTTTTATTTTCTATGACTTCTGCTTGTTGTAGAGTCTTCAAGAATCATACTCAATTGTGTATGGATCGTCTAATATGTGATGAAGTCCATCAGCATCAAGCTGATCTAATTCATCCATGAGATCTTCGAAGTCCTTCAAATCTGCTTGGTATTTTTCCATTCGCTTTTCTACAGCTAGGACATCCACAGTTCTTTTGGTTTAGAAAACGTTGAGGTGTTTGCATGCAACTGTCGTTAGGCTTTTTCATGTTGCCATTCGTTTGGCAATTTCGGTGATCCCCGCACTATTCTCCTCAATAATGGCGTCATCAACTCCTTTTCTGATTGTTCGATTAATTTCGCTACACAAGTACACTAAATGTCACAATTGTTCGTTAATTGATAATTGAACGTTTATAAATTGGATTCAAAGTATCCGGCTCGAAGCACCATTTTTCATGGCTCGTCTCTAGAGTAATTTGTACTAAAATATGAGAGAAGTGAGACAACCAAGCTAGCGTATTTTCACTTGGTTAGTTATTGTTTATAATTATAGGTTAAAGATGTTGATGACTATGAAATCAATTTAAACGCGTTGAGTCACTTGAAACTATCACTATCATTGTACAAAAAATTGTCTTATACTCTTCGAATTACACTAGTCTTAAACGTAATCAGTATCGAGTATTGAGAGTTAATTTACGTAATGAATCTAACTAAAATTTGTTGGGCCATTTGGCTAGGTACATTGAACTTAAGTCATTCAATTCTATACAGAAAAAGGGCCTTAGTTCAAAAGCCTGTCTGAATTCCAAATTTATTAGCATGGTCAAATTTCAGCCTCCATACAAGACAATTTATTGTTGTTTAACTTGCAAACCTTTCTGCTTCGTATCAAAGTGTTAACGTGAATTATAGATATTAGAGAAAATCAGAGAAAATATCTACCTCATGAAAAAATAATTGTGTGACGGACGTAGGTAAAAATATTAAGAATAAAATAGAATTTACAAACCAATGTTGTAACGCCGGAATTTTTGTGGGAAGAAATTTCGGGGTTAACTCACGCGTCTTTCCTCGGTGGTCTCAAAAGTGGACACAAAATTATTGGGTGCCAGTTGATTTAAAAAAAAAACGGAACCAACAAACCGGAAACCTATCAAAATACAACAACATCAACCTTTAGATTAGTTGGGGGAACCAAACCTTAAGGATCCGAGGAAAAGATGGAAATTGCCCGTGCTGCTCAGGGTCGAGATGTAGAAGGGTTATTGGGGAACTCGAAATGGGATTTTTTCAATAAATTTCCGCACATAGTTGCTTTTCAAACAAAAGTAAAGTCTATTCTGAACCCCCCCCCCCCCCCCCATTTTATACAAGGTTATAATTCAGGGTTTTCGTTATTACTTACTTAAAAATGTTATTAAAACCAAAGTCAAAAGTTAAAAAACAGAAATATCTCATATTACCCAAACTAATTGACTCAATGTTTTGCAACCATCTCATAGATCTCGTTAAGGCATACATTTTGAAAAAAAAAAACAACAAAATCGGTTGAATAATTATCGAGAAATAAAATAAAAACCGTGAAAACGACAAAATTGTAATCTTGAAAACTAATAATGCGATCAAATCGCCATTCTGTAGAGTTCTTCACCACAACAGAAGGGAGCTTTGTTCCAAATTTGAAGTCTTTATTTCAATTTTTACGGAGGCTGTAGTACGTACAAAAGCGAAAAGCGAAAAAAAACTGTAAAAAACATAAAACATGCAATATCTCCCATTTCTCGTGAGCAAGCTGCTAGATGTTCTTCGACCATTCCTTGGATCTCGTTGAGACGCACATTTTGATTAAAACATTAAAAAATATTTATTAGTTTCACTCAATACCAATAATTGGCAATTTTTTCAGATTTTATTATTAAAATTATTATTAAAAAAGAAAGCTCAACAAATAATAATTAGGCGAAGACCTAAAGCATGTCCTCTGATATCGTCAAATATATCTTCAAATCAGAGAAATTAGGTATTATCCACTACAAAAGAACCATCTTTGCTATCCATACCCAAGTGAAAGTCTCATCACAATAGGAAACAATAACCAGGAAATAATAAACTAATAAAAACGCTGATAGTCAGTGATGGATAGTTAGTAAAAGTTCTTGAAAGTATCAATGAACAGTACCATTGCAAATTGGTAGCCATCTCATTTACGCTGTAATTAATAATCATAGAACGATGGAGTGCGGAATTGTGAATCATTGTACGTTCTCGTTTAGGGTTCATGTTCAGAGTGGGTGGGAAGCAGAGATAGGTTGAAGTAATGAACCGTGGGAATGGTCAAGCTCTGGTAGAATAGTTAATGACCTCGGGGGAGATTTTTCAGAGGTTTTCAAGCCTTTTTATGGCGGGAGTTAATCGAGCGGTCGAGGAAGAGGAGCTATAGGGTTTCATGGGATATATTCGAAGGAAGTCGAAAAACTTTGAGAAAGAATGGGTAGAGAGTCCTGAACCATTTATTTATTGAAAAAATAAAACAAGGAGCCTTTCATGATCGAATGTGATGGTACAATTTTTGAATTCTACATAATTTTGTAAAATCCCAGTTTACTCCAATGATCACTAGCGCACCATCAATCTTATGTATTCGTGTTGACTGCAGGATTGTAAATATATTTATAGAACCATTTCACCACTTGTCTGTGAAGAACTAGTGCAGATCAGTAGATAAGCTCGTGCTGGAACGTGCGTGTTCACAGTGGCCCAGTATATTTGATACATTATTAAAAAACAATTATCAGAATACTCCCAGAAAGTACAAAAAAAATGCCCCTAATGCAAAGAACAGTCATCAGGATTGAATGTCAATCGAAGAGCCTCATAACAAGTGACGGCACTGCCCCGCGAACGACTGAAAATGATTTCGGTGTCTATGTAGGCAGAGCTAAAAAGTGAAAACTATCCAGTACCATAGATACCACAAATATGAATTAAAAACAACAAACAAACTATGCAGGAGTACAATGCGAGAATAAATGGAAACTGAAGATTTTGAAGATGAAGAGGAGATTCAAGACTACCAAGCGAAGACCAAAACTAAGAAGCCTCTACCACAGGTTATCCGTGGCACTATAGGTAACTATCAAATCCTGAAGAAAGCACTCAAAGACAAATATGATCAAGACTTCGTCGAGATATTTGCAACAACGCACGAACAGTTTAATCTACTGAGGACATATGGCAAAAACAAAAGCTCCAGTTTCAGCCATACACAAATAAGTCCGAAAAGAAACGAGCGTATATTATGACTGGACTACATACACAATCAGACAAATAAATAGAGGAGGAACTAGAACAATCTCAACACAAAAAAGGCAATATCTACCTCATGAAAAACTCAAGACAGCCGAAATATCTGATAATATGAGAGGGTAACATACAGGTAAAGGGACTCCAAGAGACAGAACCATACTTCTGCAACGCAACCCGCATGTCTCAAATGCACTGAAGATCACGGCACGAACGCCTGTACAAAGAAGATCGAAAAGGGTGCTAAATATATTAACTGTGGGTCACCCCATCCTGCAAATGCTACTGTTTGCAGTAACTATCAAAAGAGACTCAAAATGGTTGAATCCACTGAGGGAAAAATATACTTCGGCCCAATATTACCATGTTTCAGAGAAATAGATATTTATAAAAAAAATGAATTTTATTGTTTTAGTGAAACCCAAGTGACATTAATTAACTACCAATGATGTTAATCATATAACTCTACGTGATACTTATGAGACAGAGGATCTTAGGTGAATTTGTACAGTAATAATTAAGAATCCCGAATTAATTAATTTTTTATTTTCAAATTAATAAAAATAATGTTCAACCCAGGTCAGTTGTCATATACTTGTCTGGAGTTAAGCGATTCACATGATTACATTTAATTGTAATTGTCAGAGATTAAATGCAACGACGAAATTTCATTTTTTAGGAATGCCTATTACTCTGAAGAATGAAATTGTTGGGACAAAGTATATTTTTCTCTCAGTGTCTCGATGCAACCATAGAAATCAAACAGTGGCGGCAAGTTGAATAGAAGCAACCACTCGTCAAATGAACAATGAACGCCATTACTCCCCGCTAAACAAGACTGACACTATTCCAGGATTTGCTGTCCCAAACAATCAAAGCGACGCGCATGTTAATGTGACGATGCCGTCGCATGGATCAACAACTAATGTCCCGATCATAAACCAATGGATGCAACCCCCTGAACGAAGTCGGTGTACCTCTTGAAAATGTTTAAATCAAACATATGCACCTGGGATGCTTAGTGACCGAATGAGTGAAAGTGAAAAATTTGATAAGACAACATAAAATAGATATGAGAATAATAAGTGCAATCAAATTTCTGAAAATATCAAACCTGAACTACAAAATTATGAAACTTTTAGAAATGATAAGAGTAGTATTGTAGGTGCCTTAGCGATGCTAGTTCATGAACAAGTAATATTCAAGAAAATGAATAAATGGGCTATGGGTTTGAACCTCCGTGAGCCAAAATTATAAGTTCCTGATGTGTCCGTTTGTATATGTGTACTTTCTTTCCAACCTTCCATTATTCTCAACATATAGCGTTCTAAATGATTTCAATTGTTTATAACGCTCTAACGCTGAAACGACTGAAGATACGAAAAAAGTCAAAAGGCACGAAATATGAATTTTTTATAAGGAACAACATTTATGGGATACATTTTCCCGCATCTATAATAATTCGCGAAATATTGCGTTAGAAAACAATTGAAATTGACAATAAACGGACAGACACACGCACATACGAACATGTTTCGGAAAACGCGTCAGCATTGTGTCAAACATCGAGAAAAGTGAAAGGTCCACTTTAGGTTTTCGGGGTGATCACAATATCTTCTCCTACATCGGGAAGTTAAAAATAGCTCTAGAATGAAATGCACTTCAATTAAACTAGTCTCTTACATCCACATAGTCGGCGCATATTGTAGTCCAAGTGGAGAATTAGATATTAATAATATAGATGATCTAATCAAGCTAGGGGATTAACCCGAGTCGAGTTTTTGAACCTAATGCGAACCTCAATACTCTCCGTTTACCCTCATTTCGACCTCTTTGTCGGATCAGTTCTCCAATTTGAGGTTGCAGTGAGGTCTTACTGGGTTTTCAACCTCGCTGAGGTCTCAATAGCGCCGCAAAACGAAATTTTAACTCCGTTTTCAACCTCTCAGTTTGCGTTCCTCACTTAGACCTCCAAAGACTCAACAAATAAAGGTGTATGGTAAAATATCAAATAGTAATTCCTGGAAAATGAACGGGGATTCCCCAGCAAAGATAGGAGCAGAGGAGGGCCAATGTTATCCTTCGGGAAGAATTGTAAAAGAACCAGAGGTATATTTTATTACCCGAAAACTTGTGACAAGGAGGCCCTTTTTTCACTGTGGTTTATTGCGATGGACGCTGTTCTCTTTCTCTCTCGGGTCAATTTCTCTTTACATTACTTCTACTCTCTCCGTCTTGACTGCCTCCAATTTTTGGGGTACGAGATATCTCTGCCATTTGCCGGGTAACCACCTCCGAAGTACCATCAAAAAGTACATCTCAATGAAATTTGTATAAAATCGAAGTGAAACCTTGAGTCAAACCTAGTGATTTCTCCGGAGTATTTATATTATTTTATGTTATATTCCATTATTCTATTTTATTTATCTCCCCAATGGGGGAAGATCAGGAAAGTGGCGGTTTTAAAGAAATAAAGGGTTAGTTTTACGGAGACATGCACACACACACGTAGACGGGAAGTTATAATTTTGGCCTACGGGCAAGCAGACCCACATCCGATTTTATTATTATGTTATATTATATCGTTTTATATGGGGGTATCATTTTTTATCATAATATTCCATTCGAACGCAAAATGAGGTTCATTTCCGATCGGGATTTGAGGTCTAGGAGGCTATTTTGAGGTTGTCCAGACTCTCATTTGAATCTGTTGGCTGCCAAATCGGACATAACTACTATTTGGAGGTTCATTTGAGGGCCAAATGCTCTGTATTTCCCTACCCGTCAGTCTCATCGGCCTAGGTCTGCACCACCGTAGGCTAGAATGAGGTTCAAAAACTCGACTCGGGAAATCATTATCGGAGGAGATTTAAATGCGGGATCTAGAAATTCGAAACACTCCTGTCTCCTTCATCAAATAGTAGAAAAGGAAATCAATTATATAATTATTTCATTAATCACAATTGCAACATCTTCAACCTTGAATTGCTAAATGGCTTATCATCTGATCATAACCCAATACTATTCACTATGGACTCTCAATATAAAACGGACAGTTATAAGAGGGTTCCATCTATGACAAAGCAGACTGTGCTGCATTTCAAGAACTGATAAATAAACTAGTGGTGTGCAAATGTGTGTGCCCCATACGGGACACAAACAAAACTTACCGATTTGGTATTTCAGCACAACACAAGAACGCAACCATGGTGATGAACAAACCCAACAGTGATATTAATAATTGAACTGATAACTAATAATTACTGCACGCGATCGATTCCGTTTGATTTTTAAGCCCCATACAAATATTCAATTGGAATTCGTCCGCATAGTTACCCTTGCTACCTCTGTACTTTCGTAATCATCACGCTCTTTGACATCATTCCCGCAATTGTCGACATATCCATTCGCCAAGTATATTCTAGTTCAACTCGCGATATGTTCTAACCTATATTGAAAAATGTCACGTTGAATGTGCATTTTTGCATAAGGAACAACCCTGGTGATATTCCCGTATGTTCAATTGCTCAGCCTCATTAATTACCTCATACCTCGTTAATTATGCAAGTTATGAAAAATTATGGAAAATAGTCATTACATATAAAAGGTGTATTTTCATATCAGGAATAATTCTCTTTTGAGAAGTTTCCTGATAAGTTTAATATTTTCCGCAGTGGAACAGTATAAACAATTACAATTGTTAATAACCCTGCATATACTGCAGGAATCCCATCCAAAGTGTAAACCGCTGGATTTTGCACGGAAACGCTCCGATTGGGAGTGTCATGACAGCGCTGTGTTTATTCGTTCACTGATTACAGACATAATTGTTGAGACGGTCATACCTCCTTAATTCTACATAAAATACGTTTTTTTATATGGGGAACAACTTTGATTATAAAAATTTTGCGCTAACTCCAATAGTTTATGCAATAGAACATTATAAGCAATTAAAATTGTTAATAACAATATAAGTACTGGACCACTTTTACTCAAAATTTAATCAGTTATAAAATATGCTTATATCTTTCAACTGTGACATTGAGTACCTGGATTACAATATTTTTGTGTGAATGAACGTTCATTATCACTATTTTCGATTTTTGCTCAAAAAATAGTCCATGGAATGTACTTGGGAAATATCTTCCGGTACCCAAAAAGATTCGAGTTACTTCAAAATACTAAAACAATATTATCTTCACAATTACGTATTGCTTTCGAATGGAAGCATTGTCTAGGGTCCATTTTCACATTTTCTAATTCCATGTGGAAATGATCTAAAATGGTCTGAAATGTAAAAATACAAAATCCGAGGCCGCCGTCTGTCTATGAACATCTCATTTTTAGCACCTCGATTTACTAATTTGAACATTTACACGTGTACAATTGATTTATAAAATCTCAAATTCCCTACAATAATTGGTATTGAGCCCCTCTTACACCATACCAAATTCAGCTCGATCGAAGCATAAGTTTTTGAGAAAGCTTGATTCATTTTTTTTTGATTTTTGCTCCATTTCTCCTTCAATATTAAACCGATTGATTTCTTTTTTTTTTAATCCCCCTCATTACGCCATCTATAAGAGAGAACCAAAAAACACGTATGCGTCCGTGGAAAGTTTTCGAGTTATTCAAATTTTATGTTTTTCACTTAAAATTTTTGTTCGCGCATCTCCTCCTGCAGTTGTTTTTATAGGGATTTGAAATTTTACACAAATGTTCCATTTAGTATCTATATGTGCACGTGATTCGGACTTTTGAAAATTTCATTATTTTCTGACATATTCAGTTTTTACTAGAAATTCATTTTATTCAATATCTCAAAAACTAATGAACGCATTTTGATTTTTCTTTCAAAACATTTCTCTCAGTGGTATCTATGGAATGCAATTGAGAAATATGGAGCTGGACTCAAAAAGTTTCAAGTGATTCCAATTTTTCTGGTCAATATGCAAAATTTATGCTCGCACATCTTCTTCTACAGTTCTTGTCATAGAGACTTGAAATTTTACGCAAATGTTTCATTTGGTACCTCTATGTGCAAGTGGTTTGGATTGTTCAAATTTTTGCTTCCGAATAGAAGCCTTGTCCTAGGTCAACTTTCATGTTTTCTAATTCCATGTGGGAATGGTCTAGAATGGTCTGAAATCTAAAAATACAAATTTGAGCTCGCTGTTTGTCTGTGAACGCGTCATTTTTGGCACCTCGATTTACTAATTTGAACACTTACACGGGCAAAATTATTTTATAAAGTCTCGAATATTCTCCAATAATTGGTATCAAGCCCCTCTTACACTGTACCAAGTCTCAGCTCGATCGAAGCATAAGTTTGGGAGAAAACTTCATTCATTTTTTTTTTGTTTTTGCTCATTATCTCCTTCAATATTGAACCGATTTATTGTTTTTTCCCCTTAAAATCTTCCTCATCACGTCATCTATAAGAGGGAATCAAAAAACACATATGCGTTTGTAGAAAGTGTTCGAGTTCTTTCAACTTTTGTATTTCAACTTACCTGTATGAAATAACCTATGTTTGACAAAAATCAACGCTCAATATTGTGAATTTGAGTACTGAATGGAAAAAGAAGAAATAGGGCTTCAATTGTAATTAGGAACCTTTTTCAAATGAGTTGTATATTTCCCTATATCGGCAAGGCATGATATTGATTTAGTATAAATCAATGAGTATCCAACTTATTGCATATAGTGTTAAAATAAACCGTTCCCAGGTTCTTCTTCCTCACGAAGGAGTTTTTAATGGCGGTTCCAGACACTGGGTCAATAAGAATGCGATGCATAATTTGTTCCATTCAGTGATATTCAGTGTTTCATAATAAACAGGGATATGAAAGTTTTCCCATAAATCGGCTATGACAAAGCCGGTACCATTCGGAAGCATACCACCAATGAAATTGGTGGAAATAAAACTACAACGTTAAACGAAATAAAAATAACCGGTATGCATTCGAATGTGGGCATTCGATGACCGTCTGCTTGTCTATTATATTTACTTGTCTTGAATCCGCCTAGACGAAGCTGATGTAAAATTGACACTTTATAGATCTTGTTAAATATTCTATATTTAATATTCTATAACTAACTATAAGTAGTTCAGCCGCAATCACCAATCCTGTTTTTTGTAAAATAACTGATTCATTGCACAATAGGAATTTGTATCGAGGAAGTATTCTATCGATGTGAAAATACAGAGCGAAAACAGCGTAAATTAGGCAAGGACATGAAAAGATAGCTCCTGATTTTTCTTCTTTGTTTTTCCACAATAAAGACAACAGATTTTTTGCAAGTTAGAAGGTAAACATTCCTGCCACTCCCGAAATTCAAAAAATACCGATGAGTCACGTAAACTGGACGGTTATGATGAGGGTATTTTTCGCGGTCCCACTTACCGCCTACTTCACGCCCCCCCCCCCCTTGGCGACGCGCATGCGCACAGCGCACTTCTCTGAGTGTGTGGTGGCGCTGTTTATTATTCCCACCCTGTCTCGCTGCCGGCGTGGGGATAGTCTATCCAGTTATATAGAGATGAGTGGACGCCAAAGATTGGCCTGTGTCACGTGGCAGTCTATTACAAAGTCATTTTCATTTTCAGATTGCATTGCTATTTAGTTCAGATTACCCTCTCTCTCTGTTCCTGTTTCGCTCTCTACATATATGCATACATATGGAGCATTTCATGTGAACTCGGTGAGCTAGGAATCCGATGGTCTCGATCATTATGAAAATGCATACAGTTATTTCTCAGCGGAAAAACGATGTGTATTTTCTAACTTCCCGATTTTTCGGAAGTTATTGTAATGCTTCCGAAATCAAAATTTGTTATTTCCTCATGTGACTACGATTTTAAATATACCAAAATAATCCCTGACAAATTGTGAGTTGGTGTCTGTGTATGTATACAAAATTGAGCGAAACGATTTCTCATGAACAAATGAAGTTACGGAAATTATCAAGGTAGCGTCCGAAGCGTTTCCATATAACTTAGAACTGATTAGATTTTGATCAAATTGGTGCAGTATATGCAATGGTATTGACAATTGCAATTGTTTATACAGTTTCACTAGGTAAAATATTAAAGTAATCGCAAAACTTATTCGAATACAATTATTCGCCCGTGTAGAAATCACGCCGCTCAAACTCCGCTTGCCGCTCCACTGCAGGTTGTTATTGAGTGCCGCTGACTCGGCTCAACCTCCGCGCCAGAACTCGCCAGAAGTCTCAAGCGGAGGTTGAGCGGCGAGCGCTACTTGAGTAGCCGAAGCGCGGCGGCACCTCCGCTCATATTTCTACACGGGTCCTTACATACAAATATACATTTTATGTAAAATGACTTGTTTATAATTTGCATAATTGAGGAGGTATGATCGTTTGAACTATTATTATTGTAATAAGTGAACGAATCGGTCGTCACTAAGTTTGCAATCACAGTATTTTCATGGAGAATGGAGGGTCCAAGATTTGCGATAAAAGTGGAGCAGTATATACATTGTTATTAACAAATTCAATTGTCCATAACGCTCTATAGTGAAACGCTCTGGTGAGAGATATGGCAGAAGGTGTTACATGAGACATGTTTTTTTGTGTCACGAACAACATTTATTAGATACTTGCATTCCAAACTCTCATTTTTCTCACCATAGAGCGTTCTAAATTACTGCAGTTGTTCATAATTGTGTATAATTACGCTCTAACGCCGCAACAGTTAAAGATATGTAAAAAGTTGAAAAACTCAAAATATGTATTTTTTTATAAGGAATGATATTCCTTCTATCTTTAACGCCTTCAATCCTTTATGGATATGTGAGTTTGTGGGCCATACGCTGCGTGACGTGCGCATGATAAGACATAGGAAACCGCAGAAAACCTATGTCGGTACAAGCGGTTACTTTATGAGCAACCTCCCACTCATCAGACAATCCGAAAAAATTCCCATCCTGTCGGAGATTTGAACTAGGAACCCAAGCGGCAGCGCTAAGACCGCGCGCTTAGTCCACTTGGCCATTTGACTTGACTTGAGTTGAAAATTGTTTATTAACATTTGTCATATATACATACTATATACAGTATTAATATGTTAAATGCTACGCTCTAGATCACCGCAGCCATTGGCTTTATATCTAATTTGATCAAAGTTTAACCTAATTTTTCATTATTACAAATATTTGTGATTTTTACAGGATGACTCGATATAAGGAAAAATGACTTCTAAAAAAAAATGGTGTGTCATGAAGACACGCGATAGAAGTGAAACTGAATGATTGGATCGGCAAGGATTATTTAATTTTCTACGTTTAGAGGGAGAGGAATCATTTTAATCACGTGTCAAACACTTCTTGATAGTAAATATTAATTTATTCATCATAATAATTATACTTTTTTCAAGATACAATAATATTAGTATGAATATGATGAATTAAATCTCAATCAGCTTCACCTTCATTCTCTGGTAGACTCTTCATGAACGAAATGATAGGTTTGTGGTAACTAAAATAGGTAATGAAGACTCTTGACTCCAAATTTTCGATGTAACGTGAGAAAACTGCATCGATCGTGGTACCATGGCGTCTCGGTACCATACAATGTAGTCGATTCAATTGGTGAATTGTTCATTTCCAATGACAATTTCTGTTGCAAGAACTGAATTAATGGCTTGGAATCCTCTGAAGCAAAATTAACATTAAAATCTCCACCTAGAATCATAGGTATTTTGTCCAGCTCTACTCCAACTTCTGCAGCCCCCACTGGAGTATACGGCAGCAAGTGAAGGTGAATAAACTCTATTATTTTCGCCATCTTCTGATTTGGTGAAATATAGAGTGCTATAAGCATAATCCGCCGTCCGCTTTCTGTGCGACATTCAGCTGCACACATTTCTCCAACAGATGACAACCCAATTGAAAGCGATTCTAGTTGCCTCAAGTTCAGGTCCATATTGGGTGTCATGATGTTCGGTCCATGAGCAGTATTGCAAAGTATTGCGACACCCCCTGCTCTCACATTATGTCTTTTGAACTGTACGACACAATTAAAATTGGGAATATCAATTTCTTGATCGTTTTCCTTCCACGTCTCTGAAAGTATCAATATATTAGACCGTAGAATCACCGGATCATTGAAATCTCCGCTATGAGCTCCTAAGCTTTGGCAATTGAGGGTTGTTATTGATAAGCCTGGTCTGCTGATGAACTCTCGGAGAATGTCAGTCAAAGTTATCAATGGATTTGTTGATAATCTTCTAAATTCTGATTGTAGCTTGCCCATTGATTGAGCTTTTTTCCGTCCATAATAAAATTTGTTCTTTCCATCCTTCGCAATGATGTACAATCCCTGTATACTTGTGACACGGGACAAGGCTACGTAAAGGAGTGGTTGTGAATGTGTCTTTTCGTATTCATAGACGATTTGATTAAACGTACCACCTTGAGACTTGTGGATAGTAATAGCACACGCTGATACCAACGGCAGATGATTTCTTTTGACGAAAATCGTTTTATTATTGTTCATATATATCGTAGAAGTTCTTCGTGCAATGGGAACTGCCGTGTGGCTGATGTTGTTTGCTTGGATGAACGCAGCAGCTTTTCTCCGGATCTTCTGCCCCGTCTTTGGTGAATCTGGAAATTCCAGCCACACACGAGTTACTGCCCCTGCCTCATCAGTTTCGATATGAACTAGTTTACCAACTGCGCCGTTTGCTAAACCATCCGAGACATCCAGATTGGTTGTTATTATATACCATTTATCTAACACCAGTATTATCTCGTAGGGCAGACCTCCAGTGTCTATTACCGTTTTTTTATGCAATTTTTGTCGTACAAATGGTTGTTGCTCAGCATTATGGCAGCCGGTGAATACATCAGTAGCTATTGAGACTGTTTTATTCTCTGCAGAATTAAGAATGGTCAAATTGTATTCGTTTACAGCATTATTTGTCAAATATAGCCGAATTCCATGTGGACAAAGACGACCTGCTTCCTTTCTTGTATAAAAATGAGATTCGATTAGGTGTATCTGTTCTTAATCCAATTCTTCGCCATTTCCAATTTTAGTTAATAAAGAGGAGAAATCAGCATTCGCTTGTCTCATGACTTTATCCAATTCATAGAACTTCAAGTCACGCCAAAGTGTTGGTGCTGCTATGCGTCGTTTTGTTGCTTGATAGATGGGTGTAGCACGCACTGGAGGTAACTGACGCAAATCACCTATGAAAATGATATCCATTCCTCCAAAATTATCTTGGAAATTTCCTGTTATATGTTTTAACCGTGCGTCAATTTGAGACAGCAATTCCGCTCCTACCATACTGACCTCATCGATGAGTATAACTTGGACGTATTTGAAGAGGATTCTGTACTCTTGAGCCACTTCAATTGATAATGGTAATAGTTTGGAAAGGGATATTTTCAATGCAGTGTGGATTGTCGTACCATCAATTGCTTTTGCAGCCTTTCCTGTTGATGCACATGCGATGTAAGCATTGCAAAAACCATCATTATCTGTGAAGCGGTTGTAAATTTCCATGAGGAGTCTAATGAGGAATGTCTTCCCACATCCTGCTGGCCCAGTGAAGAAAACTTGGAGTGGTGATCGGTTTGATGAGAGGAGATTAGCAATCACATGCATCAGGAGTGCTTTCTGCCTCTGATTGGCCATTCTCATTAGTTCATAAAATTGTTCATTAGACATTAAATTATCCCTCTTCTTTGCGATAGCACCCAGTTTGTTAAGTGTTGCTAACCGCAGATCGTCGTTCATTATGTGGTCAGCGTTATACAATTCTTGAAAAGGATTTGCTTCAGGAAAAAGGCGACCTACGTTGTCTCCTTCAGCATCATCATGTTGATTTAATTCGTCTTCACGACACAACTCTCGGCATATCTCGATGGTTTTCTGGATATCTAAATTCGATGAGAATTCTTCATGTCGCTCCAAAATCAATATTTCTTTGTCGTCGTAAATCTGTATGAATTTAGTTTCTGCAAGAATTTCATTTTCTTCGTCTCGGATTGGAATATACAAAGTCACCATTTCCCGTTTGTATTCATTGAAATCATCAGCCATGTCGTAGTTTCTGTACCGAATCATCCGAGGTTCTTTCCTTCGTGTCCAATTCCCCTGATTATTCAGTGTGTAATGAGCAACAAACTGGGCCAAATTGACATCTTCTAGCTCTTCAGGTCTCTTTTCGTACTTGTCAAACCAATTTTCTTTCCATATGTTTGTTGCATCATCATCAGCATCCATTTCATTGAGTTCTTTCTGAGTTTTTCGAATTCTTTGTCTTTCGATCGGCCATATTGTTGAAATATAGGTAACAACTGAAGAAGACTTTGACATCGGTTCACGCAGAAGGTACCATGCAGCTTCCTGACTGGTAATTTCGACAGTATTTAGCATGTCAACGCTCATTTTCCTAGTAATTTCGACAATATCGAACTCTGGATGTTCATCCATTATTTCAGTGATGTTACGTTGGAGATCGCTAATTCCACGGTTCGTTTTATTGACGTATTCCACTACGTATGCAGCACATGAGTATTCTTCGGTGATAAATTGCACATCCATGTTTGATTTCAAAATATTGAAAATGAATGGGTTGAATGGATTATGCCACTTTTCCATGGGTTGACGTTTAAGAAATACTCTGGGACGCTTGATGCCAGCTCGAAGGACATTCATGTAGTAATCATCTCATAGTATTCCATTTCCCTGATAGAAACTATCAATATCAGCATAGTGATTGTTCTCTAAGTTTGTTCTTATCGTGTTGTAATGTTGTTTATACGTGTGGAATGCTGGTTCTTCTTTCTGCATTGGTGTCAGTATAGTTGTGTATCTGCATGGCATGAATGGAGCTTCAAATCTGCATTTTTGATGAGCGTTCGCAGCTACTTTTTTGTAACATGTGAACGTGTGCTTATTTGTCTGTAGTTTGATGTTCCCCGACGATTCTGAAGTGGCCACTGATATCAATGTATCAACTAGTTCAATAGCTTTTAGTCGGTCAGCACCTAGTGGATCCGCGCGAGCATTCTCAAGCCATAGCAGAATATGTGCATGGGGGCTCCCACGATGCTGAAATTCAATTCTTTTAAAATAATGGACAACACGATATTTCCCAAAGGGAGAAGACTTTTTGGACTGAAGTATATTCATTATAACATTGATGAGCTTATGAAAATAGATGGCACATGTTACAGCATCTTCATTGATGAGCGTGCTCTTTTCAATATAATGGAGTTCCTGAACATCTTGTTCTGTAATTTCTGCTCCATTGTTCTTCAGTTTATATAATAATTGTAATAATGAGGGCCAACCAACCTCATTAGCACTCATAGTTAGGAATAACGTGGGTTTTCCGAGTTGTCTGATCATTGCGAATAAGTCTCTCTTTCTTTCAGTCCAATACCAAGTCGAGTTAGGGATACAACGTAGAAAAGCCAAGTTGCTTTCTATACAATGATTTATATACTCCTCTGATTGAATTTGTTCACGTGTAATTTTTGTGTCTTTACCTACGTGTTTAAAAGCAATGGATAGACTGTCACGGACTCTAAACCTCATAATTTTCATTGCCATATAGAGTAAATGATGAAGTGTAACCCCACGTCGATCAGATCTCCTTAGCTCACTGGTAGCCATCATGAATGGAGTCACATTGAGATCTTCACTAAAGCGCCGGAATTGTCCGAGATAGATAGTAAGGAAAGATAACTCTTCCGCATGCTCATCAAATAATAGACCGTGAGGTACATTCATTTCTCCAGGAGCAATCCTCAAATATTTATCGTCATTCCAGAGTAATGTGTGTTGCTGAGCGAACAGGCTCTCCTCCATGGGGATGTCTTCACTCAGTTCATCTATAGGTATCTGATGAACGACACAATCCTCATTAAAGAAAGATTCATCAACTTTGATGTCGTACAGTTGATACAATGGACTCGGTACTAAGCATATTAGCCATATTTTAATATTTCTCTTGTTTATTAAACCTGTCAAGTAGCTTGATCGATTAATTTTTTTTCTCTTGATATGAACGTAAACAGAGTGATCGTCGTCAATGTTCCTGGGCAAGTGATTGACGATTGTCTTGACATCCACTGGAACATTGATCACCTGCCCCAAAATTCCAAATTGTCCATGCACATGACGCAATCTGCGAATTTGCATAAATGGAATTCTAGGAGAAATGAGTCTCTCGGACACTAAATCTAACTTCGGAAGATATGCAGGGATCGGGGGATATACAAAGCCATTCAATTTCGACAATGTTGGAATTTTGTCTCTCCTCAAAGCCTGGCGACAGCTGGTGCATGCCAGCTCATTATTACTTCTGAATTCTGGAAATTTTTGTTGAATACGAATTTCATTTTCAACGGATAGAGTCTTCAAGTCATTTTTAAACCATAATCTATCACATACACAACACGTAAAACCGAATGGATTATTTATAAAATCACGGTGAAAGTTCTTATGTGCAGTTTTAAACTCATTAAAGTCTGAATATTGTAATCGATCACCACTATGTACATCACAATCAGGAGGAGGATGAGTCGAAGTCGTTGCTAATAGTTCATTCTCTGGATTATTTACACTATCGTCCACACTGTCACGTAAGAGGTTAGCACGTGTTTGCCTCCGTTCCCTGCTATCTCGTTCAATTTCAGTTCTACTTTTTTCCGTTTTCTATTCTGATCAATTCCTTCACTCGCCCGTTTTTTCTCCCGCCACGTTTTTGTCCTTTCTGCACCCGACTTCGGCATATTTGCACAAAACTCTCGATTTACGCAATGAAGACACGCGCAAAAACAAAATACGTTGCTTATGATCACTGTGTTAGAAACCAACAGCTGTTTTCCGCGATCGCGACGCCGCCTGAACGCAGAGAATGACATGAAAGACAGAAAGTCTTCCGTCTCATTCTCGCACGATACACGAAGGTCACTCACTCTCGCCCGATAGACGAGACGTAAGGTAGTCCGTCTCTCTCTCGCCCGATAGACGAGACGTAAGGTAGTCCGTCTCACTCTCGCGCGATTCCCGGAGGCCTCTCACTCTTACTTACTACGTTAGAGCGAGCGTCACCAAAAAGGTTGCCGATCGAGATTTCAAAGCCCTCCCATAAGAAGTTTTATTTCGAAAAACCTTATAAGTAATGGGTGCATGAGCGGCGGGGGAGAGCGGGATATACGGAAAGGTGGGACTAACAGCTGGTCAGCGGGACCAATTTGATTTCTTGTCAATATTGATGTTTTGGAGCTGAGGACTAGGATGGGATTGTAGTTTAAATTGAAATGTCTCGTTTATTCTATGGATAAATTTACTTATGGTTGCCATGCCCAGCGTATCATGTATTTCCAAAATGGTGGTTCTTCTTCTAAAATTGCCTATTATTCGCAAAAATTTATTTTGGATAACTTGAAGATGATTCAAGTGGATTTTTGTTGCATTGTGCCACGCAGGACAACCATATGTGATAATAGGTCTGATTAAACCTTTGTATCGAGTAAGTTTTAGTGATTAACTAAGCGCTGGTGATTTTAGCAAATTATACAATCTTACTAAAACAATTTTGGTTTTCATCTTGATTTCAGATATATGTTTTTTCCACAGGAGTTTGGAATCAATGTGTAAACCTAAATATTTCACAGAATCGGTTGAGGTAATCTTATTGCTACGAATAGTTAAAGTCGGTTTGGCCTTGGTGCTAGTAAATAAGATTGTTTCTGTTTTGGCAGTATTCACTTGAATTTTCCATTTCATGAGCTCACTGATTGTAACTGCGTTTTCAACTCTTCTAACAGCTTTATTTATCGATTTGCTAGCTGAGTACAGAGCGATGTCATCAGCATATCCAGCGATAGATACATTTCTAGGGATTCTGCTAAAAACAGAAGCAATGTACAGGTTAAATAGTGCGGCGGAGAGGATAGACCCTTGTGGGACGCCCGCGACTATTTCAATTTTATCCGAAAGCGAAGTTTTGACTCAAACTCGAATATATCTATTTGAAAGATATGATAATAAAAATTTACATAAATATTTAGGTACATGTAAACTGTCGAGTTTAAATATAAGGCATGTGGGCCAAACAGAATCAAAGGCCTTCTCGCTATCCAGGAGAAGAAGAATGGTATCTTCTTTCCGATCTTTGGCGGATTTTATATCATTGGTATAATTCTGACCAGCTGGTGGCAGGTCGAGTGTTCCGATCGGAAACCAAATTGATTAGTTGTAGGCATTAGTTGTACTACTCAGGCATTAGTTGTATTTTTTCTATAGGTTTTTTGAGACGAGCTAAAATTAGTCGCTCAAAAAGTTTAGCCAATACTAGTAGGAGGCTAATAGGCCTGTAGCTCACCCAATGCTAAGGGGGCTTACCAGGCTTGAGAATCGGTATGCCCACCGCTCCTTTCCAGAGTTCCGGGAAATATTGTTTGAAGAGGCATGCATTATATATCTTTGTTAGTAGGGTTATTGCTTTGATGGGGAGGTTTTTTAGTGCTATGTTGGGCATGTTATCCACAGCCGGGGCTGATTCATTTTTTAGTGTTTTGATGGCGGATATGATTTCACGGAGATTTGTGAGGAAATTAATGGGAGTTTCGATAAGGGCTTTGAGGATAGTTTTTTCACATCACCTATGACTGGTTGTTCGAAAGATTTGTTTCCTCGAGAGGCCGATAGTTCGTAGATATTTGCGTAGTGTTTACAAAGTGTATTAGCCTTTTCATGGTAGGGTGTGTTATTTGACTTTAGTGTGGGGTTTTTACTTTTACCGGTGTTATTAAAATATTTTGCTACGCGCCAAATAAAGTGACCTTTTAGGTTTAAGTTTCTGAGTTTGTTGCAAAACAAGAAGCGTAGGAGGTCCTAGACATCTTCGCGGCAATAGATAGAGCGGCGTAAGCTCGATGACTGCAGGAGACTGAAGGAAGTGAATGTTTCTTTCCAGGTTTAGGATCGTAGCAGAGTGTGGGGTAGCGGGTAGTTCCATCTCTACTCTGCTTGGTGGTGGTGGTTGGACTCTTGTTTTTTGAGCCTCCACAAATTTGGTTCGCATGGTGCAATCTCGGTAGCTCGCTGTGAGAGCTAGGCCACAGTTTGCACACTTCACAGAATTGCTGGTGCAGGCTTTGGTGTGGTGATTGCCTGCACATTTCACACATTTGAGGTTTAAATTGCAGTGCTGACTGGCGTGTCCAAATTTTTGGTACCGGAAGCACTGTGTTGATTGTTGGGTTTTGAGCTATTTCTCTATCTTATAGGTATGATAGAAAATGGTTTTAATAGCAGCGAAACTGCTCAAGGTTACATCGGGCCCAACTATAATTGCAAACACCGCTAATGGCCTATTTTCCTTGCTATCTCCTTTCTTGTTTGTTTTCACAAACTGCCGGACTGATAATACCTTTATGCCGTGTTTGGATCTTTCGGCTTCAATCTCGTGCTTAGTAAAACTGGCGGGAAGACCTTTTATGATAAATTTCTTCTATTTGCAGATAGACGATCGTGGTGTTTCCATTAAACTTCATCCTGAAGTTTTTATCCGAGGCGTGGATTTGCAGGAAAATGATTAGTTTTTTGGATTCCAATTTGTCATTTTCAATGACTAATGGAGGCACTGCGGTTTGTTTTTGATCCTCTTGAGGCCCGCCAGGATTGTTGGGGCGAGCGGGTTCAGATCTCGCGCCGATTGGCATTTTCCTAACGGTTTTTCTAGTTTTTGTTGGGTCTTCCGAAGGAGGACTCATCTTGGCTTTCCTTTTTGGAGCCAAATGAAGTTTGAAAGATTTGGAGTTCGACACTTTGGTGTCAGAGTTACCAAGACTTTTAAAATTCACTGTACTGTAAAGGTGGTACACGGAGAGAAAAGTACGTTAAAAAATATCAGAAAAGTTCGGTAAAAATTCAGGTTCGGAACGTAATTCGCGATTGAACGGAAACTCCACAAAACTTAGGGAATGAACTAGAATTTTTTCTGATTTACTCCCTAACTCGTACGGTTTGTTCCGTAAAAATTTTCTATCATCGATCAAAACAAAGAATTCCACCAAAACTGGGAAGTAAATAAGAATTTTCCTGATTCGCGCTCCAGTTTGTACGGTTTGTTCCGTAAAAATTCCTTACCATAGAAAACAAATGAACGATTCCTGACTTGTTCCAGAATGTTCCGTAATTCCTCTATTTCATTCCTCGTTTAGCAATTTTAGGCGAAAAAACCATAAACTATCAACTTACTGGGGTATAAAATTACAGGGTACACATATTTCTGTTACAAATTTTTATTTATTATAATTACCATGATTTTACAATTGGTTAGTACGAAAATTTTAAGATGTGTTTTCCCTTTATTAATCTAACTATTTTTGAAACAACAGCTTTCAACATCATCAGTGGGTAACATTATCCGTGAATAGTCCTCCCCAAGGAATTTATAAGATTACGTCCACTCATCTGCATAAATATTCTGTAATTGTTTAACCACAATATAAATATTTAAACATAATTCATTGCAGCGCCTATGCCTCATTCACGTACTTTTTATAGGTTATGAAATGGAAGTTATGGCAAGGCACTGATGCCTTGATGTTATTGTTACGGCGATGTTTTTGTTATGATGATCGTGCACTTAATACTTACGATTGTAGAGCACAATATTTTCGCAATAATTGAGTTTGTCACTTATCGTGTATATCTAATAAACCGCGCAACTTGACGTATTGCGAAACGTATGATGCTTCTTGCAAGAGAAGAACTTCGGGTTTCGGACCGAATCTCTCCACTTCTCGCTTTGGACGCCATGCGCTGGCCAGAATCGGGTTGAATATGGTGGAGTGGGGGGGGGGAGCTCCGGCGAAACCCGGAGTTACTTCTCTTGTAAGAATATACCGAAGGTATTCGGCCGGCGGCGACGCGCTAGTGGTGGGAGAATATTGGACACACCAATTCGTGAGTAAAATTTACGGAACAAGTGTCGGAAAAATTTCAGTGAAAGCTCTGTAAAAATACGCGAGCGCTCAATAGCTTTTACATTTTGAGCCGTACTTTTTCAAGAATTTTTAAGTACGTTTTACGTCTTTCGGAAAGATTACGGAACTTTTACGTACTTTTTCAGGAACGAACTTGAAATGTTACGGTCTGCTCCGTTATTTTTACGTCAAGTTTCCTAAAAATGATCTGAAATGGAATTTTACTCGCGCATTACGTGACTTGTTCCGTAATTTTTCATGGACTTTTCTCTCCGTGTACGTTGGAATTTATATATCGTAGAGAGGGGTAGACATGCGTCCGCACGGTACTGACTCAAAGCAAATACTGTGGCCATTCTGACTTGACTTGACTTGAAAAATGTCTATTAAACATTTGTCATATATACACACTATATACAGTTTTAATATCTTAAGTGCTTAGTCCTAGATCGCCAGCCATTGGCTTTATATCTAATTTGAACAAAGTTTAACCTAATTTTTAATGATTCCATATTATTGTGATTATTCACAGTAAGACTCGATATAAGGAAAAATTATTTCTAAAAAACCTTACAATTAATGGATGCATGTGGGGAAGAGGAGAGCGAGACCAATTTGAGGTCGTGTCAAGATTGATGTTTTGGAGGTGAGGATTAGGATGGGATTGTAGCCTGAATTTAAATGTCTCGTTGATTTTATCAATAAATCCACCTATGGTTGCCATGCCTAGCGTATTGTGCATATTGCGAATTGCCTTCTCATTCTGTAATTTCCTATTATTCGTAACAATTTATTTTGGATAACCTGAAGATGATTCAAGTGGATTTGCGCTGCATTGTGCCAGGCAGGACAACCATAAGTGATAATATGTCTGATTAACTCTTTCTATAGCGTAAACTTTAGGGATTGACTAAGCGCTGGTGATTTCAGCAAATTATACAATCTTAATAGAATAATTTTTTTTTATCTTGATCCGTAAAAAGCTCCACTACAAAAAAAAGTATCAATATCTCAATATCTCAAAATTTGTAGATCTCACTGTTCTACAAAAAAAAAGCTGCCGATATGTTTCTTTAGTTTTGAGATGTTTACGGCAAACTTAGACCGGGCCTAACCTGATTAACACACGGAGAGAAAAGTTCAATAAAAATCACCAGAAAAGCTCGCTAAGAATTACGTTTCGAAACGTAATCTGCGAGTGAAATGAAAGTTCCATAAAAATTACGAAAAAGTTCCGTAAAAATCCCCCCTCAAAAAAAATGGCGGAATCGGGAAATATTCTTGAAAAGTTCCGTAATTTTTAAGTTTCACTTCGTAATTTTCATTGAACCAAAGAAAATTGGCAATACCAAAAGAAAAATTAAGGAATCAAAATTAAATGAGATGAACAATATTGGATGAATAAGTTATCCGGAGAATGGGGTCATATGTTTCAAAAAGAACGAAAAACATTTATTATTTCTATTTGATGGAACACAAAAACCACAATTTTACATCAGTACCATGTTTGTACAATGTATTTTCCCTGCACAGATCTCACTAATTTAGTGACAATACATGCGTTGATGTCTTTGAATTGCAAAATTTTCCACGAATATTGTTCCCCATCGAGTTTATATGACTGCGTGAATTCATCCAAATATACCTTATCTAATAATTTTACGACAAACAAGCAATCGTTATTACTCTTATCGATTATGATACTATTGACGTAATGGAACAAGAGACCGTCTTCATAAGGCATTACGATATCCCCTTGTTAATTTCATATTGATTAACTTTAATTTGTTTCACCGTGGGGATAATCGTTTGGGAGGGCTTATCAATAAAGTTGGAGAGAGATTTCACAAAGTTGAAACCATTCAAACACGCCATTTCAATTTCTTTAATTGAACTTTCTTTAAAATCTAATTTTTTAAGGATAGAGTTGTTTAGCAATCGATAACTAAAACGTAATTGGTGCTTAATTGCAATGGTTCGACACACATTGACTCGACTAATTGCTACATGGGAAGTAACTTTTCCTTCCCGGTGTTTCCCTTCACATCTGATCGTGGAAATTTTTCCTGGTGGACCACATAATAACATCACTCGTGGATAATGTACGAGGAAATGATGTTTAGGTTTCAATGAATTGGGGAACAAACGACGTAGTAACTGCAAATATTCGCGAATTGGTACCTCCAGAAGTTCAGAACAATGACAGTGGAGATTAAAACTTGTGACAATATTCACATTTTCTTTGAGAGATAGCAAGAAGTCTCAAACCTGGTCTTTTTCAGGAATCAAATGAGCGATGATTAATGGAAGATACGTAATTAATGCCAGCATTTTACTGGCAGACATTATTACTGCTTTATTTTTTAGATGAGCGGTTGTAATTTGAGCCGGCGTATTTTTAATACCGCCATAATTAAACCCAAGTAAGCGCTCATTCAGATTTTGGAGAGTAAATAACTTCTGTTTTTTTAATAAAATGATTAAAAATCAAAGCCATGTCATATCGACAAACACCTTCAAGAATATCGTGTACAATATCTACATATAAGTTTTCAACTGGATGGAACCCTCGTATCCCTTGAAACTTACATTCTTTCATTATGCCTGTCAAGGAACAATCATTCTGTTTTAGTCCAGTCTCATAATTATTCACATCTCGTAATTGACATTCCTTTTCATGAGTAATGTCATTGATATCATTTTTAGCTACTAAACAAAAACGACAGAATTTGATATGGTTGAAGCTTTCAGAAAACCCTAACAGACTATGTAATCCGAGATTATCTCCTGTCGAAAGTGCCAATTTGAAAAAAATTTGCTTCTCGCCAGAACTAGATCTAACCTTGATACCTATTTTCTCCAGAAATTCTAGTTCGTCTTGGATACATGAGAATAGGGCATTGTGATTCACATATTGCCGATCTAAGGCGTTAAAAAGTATAAATAAAAGAATATTCTCCAACTTCGAGGCGAAACGAGGGGGAAGGCACGGTATGTAAGCATAAACAGCGCCACATTTCGATATTCCGCGATGAGAGCCCAACACGTTATTATTGTCGTAATCGTCGAAAGTAGTAAAATCCTTTCTGGATTAGTAGCCATAGAGAAGTTACTCTTGCTACGTAACTACATCGAAGGGCGAAGCAAATCTTCAGTGTAAGATCGACTGCGTGCACGATCGATTCCACCCTATAGATGGTGGGGTTGTCCAGAGAATCGTTCACATACACATACGCTGCTTCTAAATTGTCCAACGGCCCCACAATCACTGGCATCGGCTGCAATGATAATCCTGCTGCTTGCAGAACTTCTCGATGTCTACGCAATTCTGGCAGGATTTCAGCACCGGTCTGAAAATCTGGGCGGATAAAAAAAACTGTTTTTAAGCGAGCCACCCGAAATTTGGATTTCTGAAGTAATTTGAATGTGCTCCCGTATGTAACATTCATAATCGTTTCATTGATTGTTCATAGCATTCATTCAAAGATTTACGTCTTCATTTGGAAGACTCTCTCAGACGCATAGCTTAATAAATAGGAACTACAAGAAATTTTCCAATTTCGTAATGATTCCATTCCATCACTTCATCAATTTTTATTGAGCATTTAAATGAAAAAAACAACATGAAAAATGCTACTTAATTTCAGCATTTGGGCATTAATTCACGTATTGATTGAGACTGTCATATTACTGGAATATTCCACATTTTACAGCGACTATAAGCACCGAAATTTCAAGGAACTTCATTCAATTTTTGATCACTTAACCCGCGTAAATAGAATGGAAGGATTTGATACTCGAAAAAGTGTGGCATGAATTATCTCTGACTCACCGGTATGTTTGAATGCTTACAGCCAGACAATTACTAAAAGCTTCTCGGATTTTTTGAAAAATTGTTGAAGAGATGGAATATTTCGAGTGATACATCGACAATTTAATAATTGTTAATTCAGTAATACCTGAACGTGGATCCTAAAGGATTTTTTGCGTTCTTCTGGAGTTAATCTCCCGCCTCCCCTGTGTGGGCATCGCGATTATCTGAGTCACCAGAAAACAAATTAGTGACTCATTCAAGTTAATTTGAAGCGTAAAAAAATGAAAATGTTTAGAACTAAAGTGGACATTTTTCAATTTTCAAATTTGTGAAATTTCAAATTCGTGAAATATTTTTGAAAAGAAATTTTTGAAATTTTTAAAAATTGGGAATTTTTGAAATTTGAAATATTTGAATTTGAAATCTTGAAAATAAGTACTATATAGAATCTAAAACCTTGAAAGTTTTCGAAATGTTCGAACAAAATATAACCACACATCTTATTATTAATTACGTACGTATTAATAATCGTGGTGCACCATCGAGTAAATCACGATCTGTAGGGCTGAGAGTAGAACAGTGGTTTAGCAAACGAAGTAGATGAGGCCTGAATATCTCCCATCGTTCAAACAATTCGTTGCCCCCGCCAGGATGTAAGGAGTCGAAGTCACCCTGTAGCTGATATAAATTAAATATAATTAACAACGGTTATTGAATTTCCTCGAATTATGGACCATAATGACATAATTACATCCTTGTATGTTTATTAAATCTTACCAGGTCAGCACCCAATGCTATTTTCAAGCACGAAAAATCCGTCAAATATTCACTAACGGTATATTGGCTAGCCAGCTTCTGTTGACGCACTTCGTGAGATACACTCCAGTTGTTTCTTACTGCATCTGGAGGATCGCAATGTCTTTGTAGCCATTCAGCAGCTTCCATTGCATTTTCTGGTGGTGGTAATAGAGGGACATCTTCAGGGGGGTGCGCTAGCTTTAATAGCGCCTCAACGTTCTCTTAAGGTAATCCCAGTGTTCGTATAAACCCCTTCCTGGTAACACTTTCACCCCGTTTGAATTTATATAAGGTCTATAATAGACACGAGGATTCTCTCCAATGAACAGTTCGGCAATGTGTTGAGCCCACTCCAAAAATTGGTTCTTGGTTATCCGAAAACCTTCGAGAAATTGGACTCCTCGTTCTCGATAAACCCGGTGAAATTGTCGATCCTTTTCTTTTGTCAGTATGATGCGGCACAGTAAGTTTCGGGAAATTTTATCTAGAGACCCATTTTCCTCATACACTTTAATGACCGTTTTAAAATCAGCCGAGTCCAGAAACCGTTGGAAAAGTGGCTGGAATAAAGACCAAAAAATGTGTTATCATTTTTTTGCCACAAAGCACCTATCAATTGAACTCCTTAATATGTTCCAAAAAAAATTGTCTCCAGTTTTTGTAAATTTTCATTTTTATAAAAACATGTTTTGATTGCAAAATTTTAAAATTTGGGACTTTTAGAATTTGGAATAGAAAAATTGTTAAATTTGATTTTTTTTTTCTATTGAATCGAACTGGTTCATATTTATAACAAATTAACGTACATGATTTCGGATCACTGGTCGATCGAAGTAGCCCTCAGCAGCCTTGAAGAAAAAGAATTTAGTTTCTGCTCTACAATTGATTAAGGTTAGTGGTAATCTGCAATAGGAACGTATTAAAATGAGGGATGCATAAGCAGAAGAGTGGAGCAAAGAATGATCAGCTAGAAATTACAAAAGGAAATTCTGTACCAGTATCGAGTTCCAAAATAAAAAAAACATGCACAATAGAAGTAGAAAAATAAAGAATTAGAAAAAGGGAGTGACTATTCGCACCCGGAGTGAATTTTTTATTGTGACTCCTCTCGTCACTCCTTTTGTCACCCCAGTCTTAACGGGAGTGATTTTTGAAAAATCACTCTCAGTAAAAATTCACTCCCGGAAATGCGAGTGATTTCTTACTGAGGTGTGACTTTCACAAAAATCACTCTCCGTTGGCGAGTGGAGTGATTTTTTTAATAATCACCCTTCCCCCTCAAACGAAGAGTGATTTTTTTTGAAAATCACTCCGCCACAGCGGGCGGAGTCACTTTTAAACAAATCACTCTTCGTTGGTGAGCGGAGTGATTTCTAAAAAGTCACTCCGTGTTGGCGGGCGGAGTGGTTTTTTAAAACATCACTCCGCGTTGGCGGGTGGAGTGATTTTCAAAAGGTCACTCCGTGTTGCCGGGTGGAGTGATTTTTTTTTAAAAGTCACTCAGCGTGGGCGGGTGGAGTGATTTTTTAAAAAAATTCACTCCGCGTTGCCGGGTGGAGTGTTGTTTTTAAAGTCACTCCGCGTTGGCGGGTGGAGTGGTTTTTTTAAAAAGTCAGTCAGCGTTGGCGGGTGGAGTGATTTTCAAACAGTCACTCCGTGTTGGCGGGCGGAGTGGTTTTTTAAAAAGTCACTCCGCGTTGGTGGGTCGAGTGATTTTCAAAAAGTCACTCCGTGTTGGCGGTTGGAGTAATTTTTTTTAATAATCACTCCGCATCAGCGGACGGAGTGACTTTTAAAAAAATCACTCTTCGTTAGTGAGCGGGTTGATTTTTTAAAACTCACTCCGCGTTGGCGGGTGGAGTGGTTATTTCAAAAGTCACTTCGCGTTGGCGGGCGGGGTGATTTTTAAAAAAGTCACTCTTCGTCAGTAGGCGGGCTCAATTAAAAACAAAAATCACCCTATTGGTCAGAATGGTTGAAAAAAAAACACTCCGCTGGTGAGAGTGATTTTTACAAAATCACTCCATTGGTGAATTTGAAAAAAATCACACCATTGTGAGTGATTTAAAAAAAATCACTATCCGTTGGTGGGCGGGTGAGTTTTTTACAAAAATTACTACGTTCGTGAATGATTTTTAAAAAATCATTATCTGTCATTTTTGGCTAGGGTGATGTTTTAAAAATCACCTATTGGTGTATACATTTAAAGATCACTCCATTGACGAGGCTGTTTTTTGAAAAAAACACTCCGTTGGCGGGGGGAGTGGCTTCTTAAAAATTACAGAGTGCTCGCTCTCTAAATAAAATAATTATTTAAAACAAATGAATCTCGGCCGGGGGGGGGGAGGTCATATTTCCAAAAATCACTCGCGATTTGCAGGGGTGATTCACTCTCGGTTCATATGGGTGATTTTTTAAAATTACTCTCGGTTTGTTGTAAGGGCGGGGATAGTTCATCGCCCCCCCCCCCCCTTAAACTGAAAGCAATGTTTTTGAAAATCACCCCCCTGCCAATTTAGTGTAACTTTTTCTTACAATTACCTCCCATCAACCAATGAGGGTGACTCTTCTATAAATTACCCCCCACGAACTCAATCATTTCTTTAAAAAACACTCGCGCTTAGCGACGGTGGATGAAAATTTATGACAACGAATCCCATTCCCCAAATCCCCCTCTCAACATTCCAGAATATTTTTTTCACAATACCACCCTCTCACGATCCAGCAGTGTTTTTAAATAAAAAATGCCCTTCACCATCCGGGAGCGCTTTTTGAGAAAAAAAAATAACCTTTTTACTATCCAAAAGTGAATTTAATATCGCAATGAAACCAGTGAAGTGAAAGGAAACATCAATAGAGCATCTGACTTGGATATTGCTGAATGGATCCTAAACGAGTATAGATATGGTATGTCAATTTTCCATAATTATTTTGGAGTACATCTATGCTATAGGTCTCTGTATACATACATGCGCATAAAATTATCGCACAGCTCTCATTGCAATCTATAGTCACTTACGATGCCATGACATGTACAATGCGATGGCGCCGTGGACGGAATTCCAAACGGCTGAAATGACAGCAGATAAACAAAAGTTAGATGATCACCAGTATCTTAACCATCTTGATCCGCTCCTCACTGCATCGGTCCAATTGTCCTACACCCCCTTCTTCACCCTCCATACCTCATTCAGTTTCCCTTTTTTAACTTCCCGATCTTGAGGGAAGTTATTGTAATGGGTCCCAAAATCGAAATTGCAAATTTCACCTGATCTCCACGTTTCATGGCCCCTAGAAACGTTTCCGACCATTTTGAGAGAGATGTTTGGGTGTGTATGTGTGTGTGTGCGTATGTGAACAAAATTATGTGAAACGTTTTCTCCTAGACAAATTATCCCATTTGGATTTTTTTATACTCATTCGATAGGTCGATAGGCCGCCTAACTTAGATCTGATTAGATTTTCAACATAATCGACCCAGCGGTTTTCTAGTTACTAATAAATTGAATTGTTCATATCGCTGCATCGTCAGAACGGTTAAAGATACGAAACAATTTATTTAATGAAAGTTGTTCCACACATAAAAATACATATTTGATGCTGTATGACTTTTTCCGCTAACACCCATAGTTAATTGTCATTAACAAATTGAATCGTTTATATTGCTCTATCGCCAGAACGATGAGAGTTACGAAACAAGGTGTTTAATGCAAGTTGTTCCATACGTCAAAGTTCATATTTGATGTTCTATGACTTTTTATGCTAACACCCATAGTTAATTGTTATTAAGAAATTGAATTGCTTACATCGCTCTATCGCAAGAACGGTTAGAGATACGAAACAAGGTGTTGAATGAAAGTCGTTCTGCATGTAAAAAGATAGATTTGATGTTTAATGACTTTTTTTGCTGACACCCATTGTTAATTGTTATTCACAAATTGAATTGTTTATATAACTCTATCGCGAGTATGGTTACACATACGAAATGAAGTGTTATATGTTGTTCCACACGTAAAAATACACATTTAATATGTTATGACTTTTTTTCAGAACTCTCATAATTCCAAGTGATGTGGCAGTTTGAAGGTGCGCGCGTGGCGCAGGTACTCCTACGTGAGGGGCGCGTACTGCTGAGCGTATCGTGCACACACACACACGCGCGTCATCGAAAAACTTGTTGGGAACCATTTTGGTACCCTAAAAACGTTCACATGTTGAAAAAATCGATTTCGTGGTCAATACAATAATTTCCCGAAATAAGAAAGTTGAAAATATGCCGCATTTCAGCAACAGTAGTCATGAGTGTATACTTTCCGTGGTGGCGGACACCGATAGTCGCACACGAATCGTGGGAATCGGTATTATTGCTAACGAGAGACGTACGCTGAAGTGGCTGATGGAAGCATTAAAAGGTCAGAACCCAGAGGCTGCCGGAGGAACACGATGTTTCATGACCCAACGATCAGTTCTCCAAGAAGTCTTCCCCGAGGGGCTATTCATATTAGAAATCATGGTGTTACTCGCTGATGAAATCAAAATGTAATCACGATGAAATCAGCGCGTAATCAGTGAAGTCAGTTGAAATCATGTGAAATCATGGGATTTTATGTGATTTCAATAATTGAAATCATTTTTTGAAATCACATTGCAATCATTCGCAATCAGTGTAATCATTTGAAGTCATTTATAATCAGTGTACTATTTTTAAATGGCCGTGACTTGAGAATATGTCCAACAGTTATGAATTACATTTATTTTCCTCATATTGAGCAATATCGGAAGACAGCTTGTCCCCCCGTAGTGACAGAAAACGGATGATTAGCGATTCCCGCTGAAATATACGAAGAATTAAAAACGTATGTTTAGATTTGTTTAGTTCTAGACATATTGTATGGCTTCAAACAATAAAATAATAGTAATAGTAGCGCAAAAATTTTCAGTTCTTTTGAATAACCATTCATCTTTTCTGTGATTTCAGTGATTACCAATGACTACCAAACGTGATTTCAATGATTGTAAATGTTTGGTAATCATTGAAATCATTCGAAATCAGTGCAATCACGCTCCGCGGGATTGGAAGTCACTGTAGAAACCATTCACTGAAATCAGTGAAATCACCCTTGAAATCACGGGGTCGATGATTGCATTTTGAAATCATGGTGTCACCCAATCCGAATGTGAATAGCCCCTCGGTCTTCCCCAATACTTCAACCTATTTGTATAAATTTCATGTTCTCAAGTGGTGGGGGGACCTGATTAAAGATGCAAAACTGGACGTGCCACGAGCACAACAAGACAATTGCAGGGTGCTAATAGAACAAATGGTGAAAGCCTCCAGTGAACAACAATATAATGAAACATACAAAAAAAATTGTGCGAGACATGCCCGAAATCCGTTGTGGAGTACTTCAACAAAAATTGGCATGCGAACCATGAAGAGTGGAGTTACTATGCTATGACGAAGTCGTTGGGCAATTACACGAATAATCGGGTAGAATCCCTAAATCGCTATGTGAAACAATTTATGAAGGCTCAGGATAGCGGCTTGGGGGCAATTCGAAATTTGTTTCGCTTCATTAAGCACAGGGATTTTCACATGACTTCAGATAAAGTCCAACGCATTTTGAGACAAGAACGGATTATTGTCTCGGATAGCGATGAGCAACAATATAAAAAGTCTCTAACAAATCATGCATTTTCACTTGTTACTACAGAATTATGGACACCACTTTCTATGAACCTGGCTAATCTGGACAAACAAAAAAAACATGTACGGTACACTCGGACAAGCAAAAATTCTATGTGTTGACGAACGGTTGTAGTTGCCCCCATTGGGCTATTTATTCGCTACCTTGCAGACACATTTTCGCGATTAGACGAGAGTTGAAAATGTCCCTGTATGACGAGTCTTTCTGTGAGAAGTGGCGCGAAAACAGCTGTATGCGCCCTCTACCCAGAACTCCTGTCATATGATCAGAGAATGTTCCAATTTATCCAACAGTTTCAAAAGTTACAACTCCAAGAAAAATGAACGAAAAAGAGAAACGATCTTCACTGCAACCAATGTTGAATGACGTCTTATATATGATCAGTCGATGTCCAGATGATCAATTTCACTTTCGTTTAAAGGTAATGAGTGATGTTGTCAATCATTGGCGAGCAAACAAAGAAATTTATATTGGATTACTCCAAGACTCGACTGCGCAGACGGAGAGAGGAGCGACGTCGGTTACTACTGCTATGCAGGATTTAATGACGAGGATATTTTTGAACCCATTGAAGATCCCCAAAGTCCAGAAGATCGTATGAGCGTTAGACGGGACGACACAACAGGACTGAGTGATATCCAGCTTCCTCCACCAGAGAAATTCAGAGGGCGTCCAAGGAGCGCAGTACGCGTCAACATGACTCCTCCAAAATCGACAAGACAGAAATTTGCTGGCAACCGAAACAAGTGAATAAAAATCAGCAGATGCGCTAACATTTTTAAAAATTGTAAAATTTGTGAACTTCTGATATTTTAAAAAATATTTCACTATTCAATGGCAGCTACGGCTCATTGGCCAGCTGTCTAAAAAAGCTCGTAAGTAAACGCCGTCAGAAGTTTTTCCACAATTCTCTGTCCTTTTTATCTGTATTCCCCCTTATGTACTAGTAATATTTCACATAATTTGCTCGAGCTTGTTAAAACTTTCAATTGTTTTGTCTAAGCACCTGATATACACAAAGTAAGAATACTACACCGAGGAAAAAAACTCTTGGTTCACTGGTGCAATAGTGCAGGTGAATTATACATGTAAATCGGAAATCGGACAAACTTTGCTTCTCCTTTATACCTCATTGTTTAGGGCAGTTTTGAACATATTAAATTTTTACGTTCTACGACCGCCGCTAGTGCGCCATCTTGAATATTCGACCGAAATTGGAAGTTGTTTTTTTTCGATATTTTCGAATTTTTTGTTCTACGCAAAAAATCTCATCAATGGATTCATCGTTTACCATTGACAGAAGTTTTGAATCACAAAGCTGAAATGCGCATGCACACTACAGTAATGATTTCAAATGATTTCCATTGATTACGAATCACTACAGTTAATTACGAAAAATGATTACAAGAAGTGTAATCATGTGGGGTCAGTGATTGCAATGGTCGCACTGAGACAACACTCTGATTACACTGGCATTACGTTTACAAATGGCGCCGTGATTACGAATGTGAATAGCCCCTCGTGATGGATAGAACTTTTCAAGTGAAATATTTTCATTTCTAGCCGTTTTCGATTATCTCCAACCATTTTCGCAGCAAATGCTGTGGGATGCACAGCATCCGCCTTATGCAAGTGCTCACGGGCTAATCGTTCAGCTCCCAACGACGATATCTCTTCAATAATGAGGGTTAGAAAAAAGAGATACAATACAAAATATTAATTTTTGCATGTAGAACAACTGTAATTAAACTCTTTTTTTCTTCTCATCTCTAAAGATTTTCGCGATGGGGCGCTACCACCAATTGAAATTGTTAATACCCAGGTGGGGAACTCAAAACTTTGACCATGAAACCAAGCTTGGTATAACCTTCGATGCCAAAGGAATTCTTATCTTCGACGAAGCGTCATCCCATGTATACACCTGGGTGGAACCAAGTGGTTTCATCAAAGCAATCGGGTCTGATATATTGTCTACGTATTCAATTGTGAATGTGATATATTGTCTATGTATTCAATTGTATATGTGTTCAATTGTCTCCATGTTGATTTTTCGATGTGTTCAATTTATGTGTTGTGTTATTTTTGAGTCGTGTTATTTAGTCGTGATCCCAAGCAATCCAAGCTTGGGTATCCACGGTTGTACCAAGGTTGGTCCAAGCTTAGCATTCATACCTTTGATCCACGAGCTTGAGCCAAGCTCTGCTAAATATTGGATACATAGATAAATCCAAGCTTGGCGATATCGTTCAAATCCAAGCTGCAAACCAAGGTTGTACCAAGTTTGGTTCAAGATTAACCTCCCTCGATTTGATACACGGGTGGAGCCAAGCTTTGCCCGATATTGGATACATAGATAAATCCAAGCTTAGTGATACCATTAAAATCCAAGCTTCAATACCAAGGTTGTACCGAGTTTGGCTTAAGTTTAACCTCCCTAGTTTTGATTCACTGGCTTGAGCCGAGCTCTGCCCAATATTTGATACATAGATAAATCCAAGCTTGGTGATGCCATTCCAATCCAAATTAATTTACAAACAAAATTGGATATGTGTCACCAAGCTTAGATGGAGCCTGATGGGCAAGCTTGGACGGAGCTTCGTCACCAAGCTTAGATGTAGGTTGGCGTCGAAGCTTGGATTGGCGTTACATTCTCATGTTCCGCTAAGGTTCATCCAAGCTTCGATACAAAGCTAGGAGAAGCTACCCAGCAAGGAGAAGCTTGGTCCTACCTTGGATCAAGCTTAGTCCCATGGATAATTCCCACCTGGGTAATAATAAAATCGCGGATTTATCGTTAGAGAAATCTAAAAATGGCGAATCAGCGACACCAAAAATATGAAATCTACTTGTATCACAAGTTTTATCGCTTTGTTTTATCACAAGGTCATCAGAAGCGTGATGACTAGGTATAATTCAAGAGCATGTTCTCCATAATGGCGCCCACTTCCGGTCTGAGTAGAAGGGCAAAAACTTGGAAAATCATTATTTACCCTTTAATGAGGCGCATTGTACATGTCATGGCATCGTAAGTGAGTATAGATTGCAATGAGAGCTGTGCGATAATTTTATGCGCATGTATGTATACAGAGACCTATAGCATAGATGTACTCCAAAATAATTATGGAAAATTGACATACCATATACTCGTTTAGGATCCATTCAGCAATATCCAAGTCAGATGCTCTATTGATGTTTCCTTTCACTTCACTGGTTTCATTGCGATATTAAATTCACTTTTGGATAGTAAAAAGGTTATTTTTTTTCTCAAAAAGCGCTCCCGGATGGTGAAGGGCATTTTTTATTTAAAAACACTGCTGGATCGTGACAAGGTGGTATTGTGAAAAAAATATTCTGGAATGTTGAGAGGGGGATTTGGGGAATGGGATTCGTTGTCATAAATTTTCATCCACCGCCGCTAAGCGCGAGTGTTTTTTAAAGAAATGATTGAGTTCGTGGGGGGTAATTTATAGAAGAGTCACCCTCGTTGGTTGATGGGAGGTAATTGTAAGAAAAAGTTACACTAAATTGGCAGGGGGGTGATTTTCAAAAACATCGCTTTCAGTTTAAGGGGGGGGGGGGCGATGAACTATCCCCGCCCTTACAACAAACCGAGAGTAATTTTAAAAAATCACCCATATGAACCGAGAGTGAATCACGACTGCAAATCGCGAGTGATTTTTGGAAATATGACCTCCCCCCCCCCCGGCCGAGATTCATTTGTTTTAAATAATTATTTTATTTAGAGAGCGAGCACTCTGTAATTTTTAAGAAGCCACTCCGCCCGCCAACGGAGTGTTTTTTTCAAAAAACAGCCTCGTCAATGGAGTGATCTTTAAAAAATCCGGAAGAAGTAGAGCGATTTCTTAGAAAATCACTCTTCCAATGGAGTGATTTTTAAAACATCACCCTAGCCAAAAATGACAGATAATGATTTTTTAAAAATCATTCACGAACGTAGTAATTTTTGTAAAAAACTCACCCGCCCACCAACGGATAGTGATTTTTTTTAAATCACTCACAATGGTGTGATTTTTTTCAAATTCACCAATGGAGTGATTTTGTAAAAATCACTCTCACCAGCCGAGTGTTTTTTTTTTCAACCATTCTGACCAATAGGGTGATTTTTGTTTTTAATTGAGCCCGCCTACTGACGAAGAGTGACTTTTTTAAAAATCACCCCGCCCGCCAACGCGGAGTGACTTTTGAAATAACCACTCCACCCGCCAACGCGGAGTGACTTTTAAAAAATCAACCCGCTCACTAACGAAGAGTGATTTTTTTAAAAGTCACTCCGTCCGCTCATGCGGAGTGATTATTAAAAAAAATTACTCCAACCGCCAACACGGAGTGACTTTTTGAAAATCACTCGACCCACCAACGCGGAGTGACTTTTTAAAAAACCACTCCGCCCGCCAACACGGAGTGACTGTTTGAAAATCACTCCACCCGCCAACGCTGACTGACTTTTTAAAAAAACCACTCCACCCGCCAACGCGGGGGGACTTTAAAAAAAAAACACTCCACCCGGCAACGCGGAGTGAATTTTTTAAAAAAATCACTCCACCCGCCCACGCTGAGTGACTTTTTTAATAAATCACTCCACCCGCCCACGCTGAGTGACTTTTAAAAAAAAAATCACTCCACCCGGCAACACGGAGTGACCTTTTGAAAATCACTCCACCCGCCAACGCGGAGTGATGTTTTAAAAAACCACTCCGCCCGCCAACACGGAGTGACTTTTTAGAAATCACTCCGCTCACCAACGAAGAGTGATTTGTTTAAAAGTGACTCCGCCCGCTGTGGCGGAGTGATTTTCAAAAAAAATTACTCTTCGTTTGAGGGGGAAGGGTGATTATTAAAAAAATCACTCCACTCGCCAACGGAGAGTGATTTTTGTGAAAGTCACACCTCAGTAAAAAATCACTCGCATTTCCGGGAGTGAATTTTTACTGAGAGTGATTTTTCAAAAATCACTCCCGTTAAGACTGGGGTGACAAAAGGAGTGACAATAAAAAATTCACTCCAGGTGCGAATAGTCACTCCCTTAGAAAAATAAAGAATTAGTCATTAGAGTCGTTGTCGAGCTGCTCAATTTTCTCACCATCTTTACATTGGCTGGAAAAAAGCAAAACAAACAGTCAAAAATAGCGGAACAGATAAAATGCATGTGCATGTAACAGAGGATGGAAGACAAGAAACGTATGACAGCCATTGCCTTCACAAAACCATATTATGAAAACAAAATAAACATTCAGCAAAATTGGAAATAATTAATATAAGCTCTTATATAATGGTCTTCAAAGTTCAATTAATTTTTTTTCCTTAAACCTACCCACGTGTCTTTCATGCTTGGAACATGCCTCCTTTGAGGTTAGAAAGGTGTAGAATAAAGACATTAATTTGCGTTATCCTTGCATCATACATTGGAAATAAAGCAAAATATACTTACGATTTATTCTCCAATAAATAATACCATTAGTTTTTTTTCTTACTTTTATTTTGTTACTTCGTAATCAACCGATTGTGGAAAAGTACCCGCTTGTTTCTCACCATCGAAGCGTTCCGATCACAGCCGATCATCCACGAAGCGATGAGGGTGAGGGAAAGCGCGTCGTTCATGTAAAAATGTACGGAATAGTTACGTAAAAAATATTGAAAAATGAGGAATTTTCACCTTCTAAGACGTAAATTTTCAAGAAACTTTTCACAAAATTTACAGTTTTAAAAAAAGATCGAGAAAATTACGTAACTATTTCACACTTTTTCTATAGCGAATCGGAAACTTCGCATACTGTTCTATAATCTTTTACGCAAAATTAGATAATAATTAACGGAAAATGACGTTGACTCGCGCATTACGTGACTTGTTACGTCCTTCTTATTCAATTTTTCTCTCCGTGCAGTACAATTTGCTAGTCCACTGCGTTACTGATATACTCTCTGTTCACAGATGAGTGTTAAAGTGGTTCTGTTTATAATTTTAAAGTCCATATAAACGCTCGAAAATAATCATACTTTCGTTTCGATTGGAGCAATTCGGGAGGTTCGAAAATTATGTAGAATGTGGAAATGGAGAAATTGAACCCGAACTTTGCACCGGTACTGTAGGTTATAGAGGAATCAACCCTTTCTTCTTCAACATACAGTAGAGCTTCCTTAATTTTCCGCTTCCTTGATTTTCGCTGTACTCCCCTCACGACTTGTCACCCCTCAAAAACCTTCTCCGACTCCCCGTACTTTGTCTGTCCTTGTTTTCGACGTCATGCGCTCCAGACTGCGCAGCGTCTCAATAGTGGGACCGAGCATTCATGAAACATAACGTATTTACTTTTGATACATAGTCCGTTTACTTCTGCTCTTATTTCCCCGTCCGCTCCCGACAACCCCCACCACGCCAACCAACCAGTGGGCAGAGTGGGGGGCCTCCTTAATTTTTTTCTCCACGACATTGCTTCAAGGTCACCGCCCGAGCTCGGAAGGGAGCTCTACTGTACTGCTGAAAGTGAAGCTAAAAACATGAAATTTAGACAAGAAAACCATCTTTAGACAAGGGACCATCGGCCCTAAATCACCACTTTTCAGGCATCAGTGAAAAAAAGTTATTTATACTTTCCACGAAAAAATCATGAATACTCGTTGTTAACCTCGCAAAGGGTTGTAGAACTCTCTTCATAGCGCTGTAGCAAACTCGAGAATTGTAGAATATTTTTACAATAATGTGCTTTTTTATTTTTACAATAAATTTTACAATACTGTGCCATAACTCTCCCATTCGACTTCCAGTAGTTCCATACCATTTTATGCGATTTTTCGTTGTAATATGTGAAGGTGCTTGCAGTTCTCAATAAGTTACAACCCGTCTCATTAAAATTTCATTTCATTTCACACATTTCATTAAAATTTTGTAAAAAAACGTTTGCTGGAATATTGTGTATGAGGTTAATCAACAGTTTCAGAGATTTATGAAAAATTAACCGTTTTGAAAACTGTAAATATATCAACTTTTCTAAAAATGAAAGAATTGAGAAGAATAGAACAGCTCAACGAAATCAAAACTCGCAATGTAAATAACTTACCTATCGGGAAGTTAAAAATGATAAGTTTTGAGGAACTCAACCATATAAAAAAAATAGGAAAGGTCAACAAATTGTGAAACGCAAAAAATGCAAACCCGTACAGAAATTTAAAAGTTTTTAAAAATGTCAACACTTTCCAACTTAAAAACAAGTATATTTCGTTTAACGTTGCCTTTTTATTTCCACCAATGAAATTGGTGGTATGCTTCCGAATGGTACCGGCTTTGTCAGCCGATTTATGGGAAACATTTCATATCTCTATTTATTATGAAACACTGAATATCACTGAATGGAACAAATTATGCCCTCTTATAGATGACGTGATGGGGAAGATTTCAAGGAAAAAAAGAAATAAATCGGTTCAATATTGAAGGAGATATTGAGCACAAACAAAAAAAAATGAACAACGTTTTCTCCCAAACTTATGCTTCGATCGAGCTGAAATTTGGTACAGTGCAAGAGGGGCTTAATACCAATTATTGGAGGCAATTCGAGATTTTATAACATAATTTTACCCGTTTAAGTGGTCAAATTAGTAAATCAAGGTGCCACAAATGACCCGTTCACAGACAAACGGCGGGCTCAAATTTATATTTTTACGTTTCAGACCATTCTAGACCATTCCCACATGGAATTAGAAAACGTCAAAATTGACATAGGACAAAGCTTCTATATAGGGAGCAAAGATTTGAACAATCCAAACCACTCGCACATGTAGGTACCAAATGGAACATTTGTGTAACATTTCAAGTCTCTATGACAAGAACTTTACGAGGAGATGTGCGAAAAAATTTTTGTATATTAACCAGAAAAATTGGAATAACTCGAATCTTTTTGAGTCCAGCTTCATATTTCTCAATTGCAGTCCATTGATACCATTGAGACAAATGTTTTGAAAAAAAAAAATCAAAACCCGTCCATTAGTTTTTGAGATATTGAATAAAATGAATTTCTAGTAAAAATTGAATATCTCAGAAAATAATGGAAATTTCCAAAAATGCAAACCACTTCCACATATAGATACCAAATGGAACATTTGTGTAAAATTTCAAGTCTCTATGACAACGACTGTAGGAGGAGATGTGCGACCAAAAATTTTAAATGAAAAACATAAAAGTTGAACTAACTCGAAAACTTTCTACGAACGCATATGTATTTTTGGTTCCGTCTTATAGATGGCGTGATGAGGAAAATTTCGAAAGAAAAAAGAAATGAATCGGTTCAATATTGAAGGAGATATGGAGCAGAAACAAAAAAAAATGAATCAAGTTTTCTGAAAAACTTATGCTTCGATCGAGCTGAAAAGTGGTATGGTGTAAGAGGCACTCAATACCAATTATTTTAGAGAATTTGAGATTTTATAAATCAATTTTACCCGTGTAAGTTCAAATTAGTAAACAGAGCTGCCAAAAATGACATGTTCACAGACAGACGGCGGCCTCAAATTTTGTATTTTTACGTTTGAATTCTATATCATTTCCACATGGAATTAGAAGTAATGTTTTTTAGAAACTTGCAAGATTTTTAATAAACGGGATATGCGTGTGACCCTCGCCGTGTCGTATCATGAAGTTGCCGATGTGTTAGCCTGTATGTGGGCAGGTGTTGAAAATTGGGGATAAATTGAACGCTATGGGCGTAATTATGGGTGTTAGAACAAAATCATACTAGTGGTGTGTGCATGTGTGTGCCCCACTCGGGGCACAAACAAAACTTCTCAATTTGTTTTTTCAGCACAACCTACGAAATTTACTCTTCTCCAATATACTACGGTTAATCAGTGTGACCCCTGTTATTATCGTAACGAAAACATGCCTATTTGAGAATTCCAAACTAACTCATTCATGAAGCAGATAATTATGAATACCTGAGTAGACGCATGGTGAGCATGAGGATGAGACTCATGCGTGTTACGTGACTGAGAGTGAGACGCCAATAACGATGTAGCTGCAAAAGAAAAACTGTAATATTTTACCCAGTGGAACAGTATAAACAATTGCAATTGCTAATAACATTGCTTATACTGCACAAATGCCATCCAAAATATGATCCGCTCGATTTTGCATGGAAACGCTTCGATTGGTACCGCCATTACAGCGCTGGCTCCATTCGTTCACTTATTACATACATAATTGTGGAGACTGCTATACCTCCTTAATTAGGCAAATTATCGAAAAAGGGCATTCTACATCAAATACGTATTTTTATATGCCAAACAACTTTTCTTATATGAACTTTGTGCTAACTCTAATAGTTTATGCAGTAGAACATTATAAACAATTGACATTGGTAATAACAATATAAGTACTGCACCACTTTTACTCAGAATTTAATCAGTTATAGAATATGCTTATATCTTTCAACTGTGACATTGAGTACCTGGATTATAACATTTTTGTGTGAATGAACGTTCATTATCACTATTTTAGATTTTTGCTCAACATGGATTTTTCAAACACAGAGAAACTACTCAATGGATTCGATCAAAAATCTAATCAGCTCTAAGTTACACGGAGTCGCAACGATCGAAAAAAAAATTAGTCGAATCGCACGATCCGTTTCCGAGAAAACGTAAAGGAAAAATTTTGCCACAGGCGGACGAACACACACACACACACACAAATACAGGCACTTCTCTGAAATCACTTCAGGATGATGCAAAACGTCCAGACACGTGAAAATTCCATCGATCTAGCACTTTTCATTTTCGGGGTCATTACAATAACTTCCCTAGATCGGGAAGTTAAAAATGTATGTTTCTACACGGGGAACAACTTTCATTTAGAACTTTTCTATCTCACTCTTATTGTTCGTGTCATAGAGCAATATAAACAACTGAAATTGTTAATTAGTGATATGTCCTGAGCGTTATGAAAAAAAGTGATAAAAAACTATGTGCGCATAACATTCATTACATACTTTTGCTCCTATCTCTAACCGTTCTCGCGATAGACCGATGTAAGCAATTCAAATTGTTATTAACAATTGGAGGAATTGTTTTTCAACATTGACACTCCTCTGACATTGACAACCAAATTGATCGAGCCATATACCGGAAACGCTTCTCAATGAATCACTCACATACGAACGCACACACACAAACACGCAAAACCCTCATCTAAATCTTGTCAGAATGATGTGAAACGTCGAGAAAGTGAAAAATTTCGATTTCTGAGACACTTCATTATCGGGGTCATTACAATAATTTCCCTACTTCGGGAAGTTAATAAATGGAAGAACTTCAGGAGTGTTAATATTTTTGAAAACTAGCATATAGATCGTAAAAACGTAAGCAACGAAAAGAAAAACTCTGCCTCAGAGAATGAAAAAATTGGAGTACGGAAGAATGTTAAAGAATTATTTTCACCTGAAAAAAGGCTGACCCCACGAATGTGTTATTGATTTTCTTGTCCAGATCCTTCAAGCCCGATTTCGCTTTAGTCCGGCAAAACCTGCGTGACGCCAACGAAGACAATAGAAACTTATTGATGGGTCTTATGTATGGCAGCATACCGAGTGTTAATAATCTCACGGCGATCTACAACTTCCAGGTAACTTGCCACAAATGATGCTTCCTTAACGTGAAATACTCACCATTAATTTGAACACTGCAGGACAAACCATGGGTATTCGCCCACCTGCTGGGGCTCCAGCGTAGACTTGGCAAGGATAATTTCCCGCTCATAGATCAGACGTACTATCCAAATCACCGGGAAATGGTGAGTGATTTGTTTCCACATCAATGGATTTTACAAAAGCAACCGTTATATCAAACTCTTCCCAAATCTCTCTACCCCTAGTGAGTATAAACAGAAGTCAATAACAGATTTTTCTACACGAAGATACAATCGTTTAACCCTTTGCCCGCGGTATGGCGTGAGCGCCTCCCTATTTGTTGTTTCGAGGATAACTCGACATAATAATTAGTTATTCATTTTTTACATAAAAGTGGGGATTGAGAAAGACCCCGTCGTGCTCGTGGTGCAGCCAGATACGTAGAATAAAAATTCTGAGCGCTGTTGCCACGCGTCGCCTTGTTTTCAGATGTCGCCACAAATGGCGGGTAGGCCGGTCGGGTATAGTCTGTGATATTACTATGGGACATCTTCGAAATAATTAATTCAAGTAATTAAATAAAAACGTCTATTTGGCAATGCAAGTCGGATACCACAAAAGTGCTGTGGTACCAGCGCAATCGGAGATACACGGAAGGCGCACCACTCATCATGCGGCCAAATATGTTACGTGGAGTGGAGCGGGTCTAAAAGGGGTAATATTTTCGTATCATCTACCGTATCATATGGTTTCAACCTTCGTCTATACTTTACAACATAAAATATGTAATAGCACAATGAAAAAAAAACTAAGTAATTTTTCTTCATGAATAGACTGACAACTGAGAAAAATGTGTGAAAATTGAATGGTAATAGTTTGAATAAAATTACAATTCAGCTTTCATAAAGGATAATTTCATCAGTTACAAATCGCATAAGTAAAACTTGGCTCACTGATGACATTTTCTATTGTGGGAACATAAACAGCGTGATATGAAATTAAAGTAATATTCAACATTGAAAGCGAAGCGGTTGTATTCTGCGCAAGAAGAGAGAATCCTCCTATCCAGTGTTTTCGCTGTGAAAACTTCCCGGCCCTGACTAAAATGTGGATGGCAAGCTCAACGCCTATCGGAAATCGAAGACAAAGACGCTGGAAATAGTGCGGAGTGCAGAGAAAAAGCACTATGCTAAATAAAAGATGTTGAAGGGGGGAGGAGGGGGGGGGGAGATGTGAGAGGGTGGTGGTTTCATCAGAAAATCGTGCACAGGGCTAACTCAGTCATTCTCCGGGTGCCCCATTCCACTCGAGTCCTCAAGCTGCCAAATTCCACAGGGAGTATCATAAATAGCGTACAAAATCCAATGTATTGACTTACTAGAACATGTGTCTTGTTACACTGATTGAAGTATATTTCGAGATCATAGCACTAGTGTCTTAAGAGAAGGAGCTGGTTTCAGTAAATCATACTGTGCCAAGGTAGTTACTCCAAGGTGATTGAAGTGAGGTTCTAAATGTTCTGTTTCTGATCCACTATAGACTTATTATGTTATGTGTTCTGCCATTAAGTCCAGCCATTATTCTTGATTCCTACAATTTTTAAAATAGCCCGTTTCGTATATGTTAATTCTACTGAGGTCAGCTCATCAAGGAAGGGCCGCAATTCATCAATTGTTTTTTGTATCAAACTATTATCCTCTAAGGTGAAAATTTCACTATATGGGATTAACTTTTAGAAAACATTCATGTGTTTCTGATTGACTAAAGTGATGTCCGTGTAGAAATAGAAGAAAGACAGTGGAAAGAAGACGAAATTTCGGCACGCCATGCGTGATTGACCAGTTACGCTAACGGTATCTCTGGTGTAGCGTGGCCGCGCTTGCGCCGAGGCTCCCCCACTCTAGCTGCTGGACTTGTCGGTCAATTGGAAACGAGTGTACACAACTATGAGTTGACTGATCCAGAAATTATGATGGATGTGAAACATAGTGAAACTAACAAAAAACATGTATCTGTGAAATTGAAAGACTGGTACGCATGCGCGTTGGATGCGAGATATGATATGCGACACCACTGTTGTTGGAAAACCATTGACGCCTTCTCCTGTGGGGATGATTGACGTCACAGATTTTGCATGACATATCATTCTATCATAGATACGATACTCATTCAATCCTATTTGAATGACCTTGAACTTACTGACCGGCGAAATTCGATTTTTTGAAAACAATTTCCTGCTCTCAAAAAATTTTTGTTTGTGAGCTCAGTAAGTATTTCTATCAATCTATATCGACGACATAACGCATCGCTCCCTATACGGAATACACAAAATCATGAAAACTTACTTCAAATTATATGATTTAAGCCCTTAAATTATGGTGGAACAATTCCTCCATTTGAGATGTTGACAAATTTTACCTTTAGGCATGATGTGCTTGAGTTAATTACATATTCAAATCATTTCGGCTCAAGTCACTGAACCATGTTATATAAGATTTCCTTTTTGGAGTGGGTAAAATTCAAGGTCGTGTCTTTTTAAGCTGGTTCCTTACAATATCTAGTTTGCCGCATGGTTTTATTCTTCGCAAAATAACGCGAATTTTAAGTTGTACTTCATCGGTACACACTAAAACAGCAATGCCCTGACTACCTTAAAGATATTCGTTACGGGGTAGAATAATTTAAATACTCAATATACATCGAAAATAATAGTAATGGTACAAAAAAATCTTAAATATTTACAGTGCGAAAAAGTGGAGCCTTCATCGCGAAAATACTTGTAGCCGTCACACTTTCCTGTTTCCAAATAATCGCACTCAATCTTTTCTTTTCAATAACATTAATCTAAAATGATCATTGATTCACAGATTGAGACATAACAATATTTTTGCAGATAGTTCTCATTTTTTTTCCATTAATATGTTTTTCCGTCAATGGCATGTAGCAATTAGCATTCAGTACATATTTTAGATAATCTTTAGATCAATTACTTCTTCTATTAAGTCTTCGTGATGAGCGAAATCGAGACTTTCGCAATGTTTCAAAAATGAAAAGTTTCAATTATATGTTATTCGGGTTATTGAAATGAGTCATAACGATTCCAGGGAGCTTGCGTATCCATTTTCAAAGTAGTTAGGATTGCAAACATAAACAATAGTATAACGTGAATTTTCAACGTCTCCTCTCACGGAAAAATTATACAAAAAATTCCAGGTGGTTCTAATACAGAAAAGATTGATGATTTTTGAAACAACCATAGTACGTAGATACGAATGTTTTTTGTCTATTTGTGGTTTGATCCGACTTAGAATATACCGCGACCCCTCCCGGTGGTGTCAATGGAAGCCGACTTCTTCCCCAAATGTACAGCTATACACAGTTTGAATCAGTGAACATAATGTTCAATGGACATTACATTCGTTGGCCTATTCAGTAATTGGAGGAAAACCATGGAAACTCGCAATTTGTACAGGCGTTTCTTTTACGAAACTCCTGTTTGACGATGAATCTGTATTTAGTTAGAGCCTGAAGGATTCCACTCTATTATACCGGAAGGAGACTCCTCGTAGAGGGTTTCGATGCTTCGACCTCGTGTGGTAACACCAGCGCTCTAAGCAACTTGCTATTGTCGTCGGTGATATCAATATTTAGGGAAAATTGTTTTTTTTTTAAGTTTGCGAAAAATCTAGCATATATTGTGAATTGATGCTGATAATGACCTGGCATGAGAACTATCGGTCTCATGTCGGCTTTATATTCAGACTATGTATTTTTGTAGGGAAATAGATGTCCAACGGACGTTAAAGTCCTCGGGGAAAGCCCTTTGTCAGTACTCTCATATTGATAGAAAAGTTGTTCTCTAGAACGGAGCTGTTTGACTCGGTTGGTGAGTGACAATTATGGTATCCACCCACAATTATTTTTTAACAAACTACCGTGAGATCACCTAAATCAGCTTCCTAGGTATTGGCGACCGAAAAGCGTGGCAGAGCCAAGACCGAGGCGGAATAGAACAGTTAGTCATACCTCGAGAAGACCTACGAAGATGGGGCTGAGCCAACCTCAGCTGCTCAGCTCCAACCGCTGGTGAGAATTGAAGCAGTAAGAACAGTGAAAAACAATTAATATCGTATTGCACCGCACTCACTGAGTGAAATTTTTGGAAAATATTTACATGCGTATACAGAATTACTAAAAAGAATTTTTTAAAAATCAGAGGATAGGTGTTGCAGTATGAACATCACCTGGAATTTTTTTTAACATTTTTGGTAAGCATGATGAAAATAGGTGACGCAATTGACAGAGAATCTTCCTTCCCTCCCCCTATGGGATATAGATCTCTAATATACGTGTGCTCAAAAATACGTCATGTAATGACACGCAATTGAGGACATATGTGTCCGCATGCCTGAGATATATATTGACGATTTTATTTTTTCCCCCGAATATCGGTGCTTATCACTGACAGAATAGCACATATATATTATATTTACATTGATTATAATCGCGCTAAACTCCTTGAAACTTTGTAAAACATTTTTAAATTTATAAATAAAAAAGTGAAAAATTGACTAATTATGTAAATTCAATTTTACAATTTTGTTCAATGCATTACAAAATTAATCTCATGACTCAACATAAAATTCAAGAATAATAAAATAGATTAAAGAACAGATTGTTATTATTCTTTTCCATTTTTTGATATTTCATGTATCAAGAATGGTACGGTACATATATCTAAAGTTGAGACCGAGTTCGTGATGTATCGTATAACATATAATTCAATATATATTTTTTATAATTTGCGAAAATGGAAATTCGAATTGTGGGACACACCTTTCTTTACAGAAATTTCATTACCAAAGCTTTTTGAAAAAATTTCAATGGTTTGCACAGAGATCATTATCGATAAAGCATACAATTCGAATGTGAAATTTCCTCTACCCTTTTTCGATTGGACTATTACTTCCCATTAAGTGAAAAGCGCAAATGCAGTCAACTACAGTGTAATAATACTTCATAAGTGAAAAGCATAAACGCAGTCAACTACAGCGTAATTAATACTTCATTAAATAAAATTTATAGCATTGAAAAAAACATGAAGATGCAAAATGTTGAGTGAAACGTGATCGAATTTTGGGAAATTATTCTGGTTCCAAGCGTTATTACAAAATTCTGTCGGCCTCATGGCGGGGGGGGGGGGGGGGAGGCAGGTTATTCAAATAGCTAAATTGCTGAGTGTTCTCAAGTGCAAGTCCGTCAAATGTTGATAGTACTCAAAAGTAGACCTGGTAAGTTTCTGCAATTTTTGTTACAACCATCAGCATTCGACGTCTTCACAATTTTCAGTTTCGCCAATTGTCCGCTTTTCGCGGCTATTGATTTTTCCACCACTGCTGATCTGTGGCATCGGTTAACTTTGTATCAATTTAACTCATGAAATTGATCAAATTTTATTCAAGATTCTGCAATGACGCTTCGAATCAGAAAAACTTCACTAACTTTTTCCCTTCGCAATTGAACTTCTACTTTCTTATCCAGGGACTACCGTCACTTCTGGAACACTGTGCATTATTTTCCGTGCGTGTAGACGGCAAGGATAACTTCATAACTCTTTCAATCGATAAATTCTCTTGTGCACTCCAGACTTGAAAAACGGGAGTTCTCGGGTAGAATTCGCACGTGACAAAAAATCCTTATCATTAAATATAACGAATATTTCGATCTCAAAATCCAAGATTGGTGGCGTATTAAGGCTCTCTGGCAAGTTGCCGTCCCCGGCCGCGCTGATGTTTGACGACACATTGTTTATATGCAACTGAGGGTACCCATGAGCAACCAGCCGGTCCCACCATACATATTCCGTATCTCTCCTGGCAGTCTGAGGGTCCTGGTGCACTTTCCCAAAGGCATCCTTTGCCACCAGTCGAGTTGAAGACGGCGCCTTTGTTCCACCATTGGGTGTACAAGATCTAAAGACGAGAGGGAACAAAGACAAAGTTCTTGTTTTATCATTCAAGTGATTTTCATTAGCAAAACGATGGACTAGGGGCTACTAGACTGGTGAATGCAAGCTGACTAAGAATGAACAAACAAAAAATTAGGGGACACAAAATCGGTTTTGTTATCGTTAGTTGATGAATAAATTTACAAAAAGTTACTCTCAATGTCAGGAAGGAGAGGCCTACGATGGCTCGGTTACTGAAACCGACGGATTCGTAAGTCAGTGAGCCTGAGTTTAAATCCTAGCCGTGCTGATTGATACGAGCACCAATGTAATTTATTTATAAGTGCTTCGTTTACAAATACATCGTAGACCTTCGTCGCTGATTAGCACTTAGGTACAGAGGCATAAATATAACGACGTTAAAGAAAATTTAAAAAAAAATGTCAAGAAGGGAAATTACCGAAATATTTCCAAGGCGCCTGACTTTTTTAAAATTGATATTACACAATCCCCCCCCCCCCCCCCCCTCCACGGAAAACCATATGTGTCTGGAAATCAGCGATAATATATGAATCATGTATGAATGGTATAACATTATCTGTATATATGCATATATAATAAAATACGTGTATACAATTTTGAATATAAATTATACATGTACACCTATACGTGGTGTTAATCAATCTATGTTTTGCTATAGAGGGCCTTCGTATATGTATGATATATAAGATATATGACAGTCAGTTCTGTACAAGATGATGGCGTTCTTGAAGCACATAAATTCGGTCAATTCCAGGATAAGCCCAGCTACGCATTTATCAATTTCTCATCAAACTACACTGGGCAACAAATCTCTGAAATTTGAACAAAATTACGCTTCCGATGATGCAGAACTGCATATACGATCGAACATTTCATTAATTCGGTTACACGCGACCTGCCCGAATTAAATAGTATCTTTCGATGAAAGGAGCCACAGCAAAGAATAGTAACATACAATATTCGGCATGAAAAATCCCGTCAGTCACGTTTGATGACTTGTCTCCATCGAAGAAAAATTACTCTGCGACTTTGCGCCTTTTCGTTCATTAACCCAAAATTCGTGAGATCAATTGAGAATTATACATTCACGCCTCATGCAGAAATAAGCAATTATTGTTTAAAACAATTGCAAGCTGAGGACATGCATTTAAATCGACTTTAAAATCTACGAAATTCCGAGATTGATTGCACTGCGTATAGTGATTATTTGGCACAAAATTCCCTTGTGTTGCGTCGCGGAAATGATGCGTTCTATTAAAAATCTAGATATTTAGTAAAAAATTCATGTTTTCGTAGAATCAACTAACTTCCGAATTTTTTGGGAAAAAACTATGAACTATTATTGGTCATTTTCGTCTAGGATAGCTGAAATGCAGAATCATAAAGAGATCTTATCGTTTGTTCTCTTCAGTAAATTAGTTTTATCTTATTTTTGAGAATAAGTTAATGTGAAACTACCACGCCCAAGTGTCCTAATGCGGATATCTTTTAGAAATATTTAAAAAATTAGCAATATTGAATGTTCATTAAATTTTATACTTTTATTGCAGTCCTTTGTATATTGTTAACGATTTTGGGTCCTCTGCATGTTACATAAGGTCGATAATTTTATTTAATGGTGTTTAGGACATAGGAGTAGCCTAATACCTGTATTGTCATGCACTTCTACCTGCGTAATGGCTTTGACGTTATGCACCCATTCGCTCAACCAAGAGTCTCTAGCAATCAACCAAAAATCTCTACCAATCACAAGTCGTCCTCATTTGGATTGGCCAATCAGAGGCTAGAAAATGTATTTGAACAGTTGGTGCGGGCTTTTGGTATATAGGTCAGCACAACTAGTTCAAAATTGAGTATTAACATCTTTGTGAGGCGAACTACTGGTGGTAACCGATATAATATTGTTGTGTTTGATATCGTTCAAACTTATCGTTTGCATCGCCAATGATCATCCTCAGTTAAAATTCCCGCGATTTATATGATTCCGTTCACAGTCCAAATTAATTAATTACACAATCGAGAAATTGCAAACTAGTGTAAACATAAGTTTTAAATATATCTCAGTTAACTCAAGTGTTATATTTTTCTGTTTTTATTGACTTTTAACCCTTTTACCATTTATCTAAACATCGCCTTTAAACCGTTCAGTTATAAAATCGTTTATACTGACGACCTTGTAAAATAACATAAAGTATGAATCTCCAGTGATACAATTAATTATCTGTTGGTGGTCACAATTTCATCCCATTTTGCCCGGCGTAATTGAAAATTGAATAGTACCGTTTGCATTTCGTAAACAGCGACACGAATATTACAGGGATAAATATGCTGAAATAAAATGGTCCATTGTTAATCCAGGCAATAAGACAAGAAATTTTAATTGGACAAAAAGGCCAAAAAAATATTCACCTTCCGCTCATTCCTAAGAGTATTGTGATGATATTTATAATCAAAGTATCGACATACCATATTAAAATTTTCATCTAAAAATTGAATTTCAGGAAATGCTTGCCTTTTGCCACATCACGTAAACTTTAGTTACGTACGGGGCGTTGGATAATCAAGGGCCTACCAGCTTTATATCCCCGGAGCTTTTGGTGTAACATTAAAACCCTTCCGGATTTCGCTCAGAAAATTCGACAAAAAGTCTGCTTCGTACATATGGGATACCTGATTCGTAGTAATCATTACCTTTCACCAAATTTTCATCCAATTAGATAAACCATCGGGTTAGAGAATAGTATAGCTGTTCGAAATTATCGAATTATTTTCCGAGAGGTTGTTGATATATATGGAACACCATATATGTGTAAACTTCGCTAAATCGAAATTCCTAACGTTTCGCACCGGAACTTCTTACCTATGGTGTTCCCTTAGGGATCTACAGGAAAATGACAGGATTAATTTCGAAGTACGAAGTATTTGATGGATTATTTTGAAATTAAATTTTTTTGAAATTAAAAAAAAATCAAACAACATCATAAGTCTTCATACAAAATTATGATTTTACTGGAATCGAATGTGCATTGTATGCGAATGAACTTTGTCGGGAAGTTCTTTGTGCGGCCCGAGCGGGTCACACTCACTCCCACGCACCCGAATTCAGGGGAAAATATCAACGTCACTGCCATACAATATGGCGTATTCGAACGCACCCACCATGGGAGCAAGCCTGCGAGCGACCAGCAATGTACCCCCAGTTTTGACAAATTTTATTTATTTGATAGCTTGAAAAACGCGGCTATAGCACCGGTACTGTTGACAATTTTTCGGGTTTCGACAATGATATCATCTTTGCGTGCTATAACAACCATAATAATTGCGTTCTGTCACGTGATCCCATAGAAACACTCCATATTCCGTAAACTCCGTTCCTAGCGTCGACCACGGCACTGTGATGCAGCAGCGGAAATGATCGGTATTGCCAGTCACGTATAGTGCAATGAGTGATACTGATTAGTTCCGCGGTCGCCGCTAAGAATCTAAGCACTTTTTGTGTGGTTTTTATTGTTTGCGTTATTTTTTACCCCAACAACCAAGATTCAATTAACTTCCCGATTTTCCGGAAGTTATGGTAATCACCCCGAAATCGAAGTTTTTTGTTTCGTCCTGTAACTGGTGTTTTAAGTATACCAAAATGACACCCAAGAAATTCTGAGTTGAAGTATGCGTGTGTGTGTGTATGTACGTGTGTCGCCGATCCTAAGTTTCTCACGAACGAATGCTGCCATCGAGATTATTGAGGTCGCAATGGAAGCGGTTCCATGTGACTTAGAGCTGATTAGTTTTTGGATGAAATTGGTGCAGTATATATATTGTTATTAACAATTTCAATTGTCAATCAATGGCGGATAATGTAGTGTTTGTCTAGTTCAATGTGTGCGCTTATTTGATGTTTTTTGTGCAGTTCTTGGTGACTGTCATTAGAGTGAAATATATGAGTTTTTTCGCTGAACCTGACTTAATGATTACCGTGATATGGTTTTCTGAATAGACGTCTTAGTGATGTGAAGCTAATAACAATAAACAAAATAAATGTATTGAAGTGTAGTGTTGATAAGAATTTTACCGGCAATGCTCCTTGAGTAAGTGACTCGGATACTCTAACTTATCGACTGATAGTAATTTATCGATGACAAATTCATTATGAATAACAACAAAAATGAACCAAATAAAACCCCGATTAACGATAAAAATAGCAAAATAAGATTTGCTACACTAAGTACTCCCACTCAAGGACATTCACCGGTAATTAATTCAGCCTGCCCGGTGTGCAGCAGCACAGTTAACACGGATAGTTCTAAAGTTTGCTGCATCATTTGTAAAACTTTGTATCATAGAAGTTGTGCTAGCGGATAAAAAAAAAACTGGCCAATGGTGCCTTTTATAAATGTTGTGGTGTAAAACCTGAAGCAAAAGCTCCACCCAAAATGAATACCTCAATCTCAGAGACGGATCGGCTGCTTTTGATAGAACATTTTTAAAAAACCCTCACTCAAGATCGTGAAAATTTGATTGAGAGATGAAAAAGACACTTTTGGATGAGCGAAAGGCAGAAGGTGATGTATTTCAGATCCATAATGGGAGTCAAATCTCCAAGGAAGAACACGCCAAATTAATTCAGGAACAAACTGAAATTCTAAAGACTCATATGCATCTGGAAATAATAAATGTTGCAACGGAAATTATCCTACCTAAACTACAATAAGACCTAGGTCTTCAAATTGTTACCATCAATGAAACATTGGCGGCTCTTACCTGGGCGAAAGATGACCACGAGACTAGATTGACAGCTACGGAGAAAAATCAAATTGACCTCACAGACCGGTTAACGCCTATAGAAAACAACCATGAACAACAGCATGAGCAGATATCCTCAGAAATATCTGAGGCAATAAATAAACGAATTACGGAAGAAATCGATAAGGCTCGTCTTAATTCAATTGCCGGGCCTTCAACTATCACCGATGACAATAGCCCAACTCTCTCTGCACAAAGCATGGCTGAAATGGAGGAGATGCTGTCCAGGAAAAATAATGTAATCGCATTCGGTGTACCTGAGTCTGAAGGAACTGATAGTGCATTGAGGAAGCAAAAGGAGTCTAACCAAATTGCTAATATCTTTAATAGTCTCTCCATTCAGGAACATATGGACAGCGTCAAAATCTTTGGCCTAGGTAAATATTCACCTCATCTTACACGTCCTCGACCCATGAAAATTATCTTCACCTCATCTGATAAAGCTGCTTCTCTAATTCGTGCTGGTTCGCAGAAACAGTCTCTCCCGGAGACTCTCAAAGGCTATCTCTTTTTACCGGATCAAACAAAGTCGCAGCAATTGAGATACAAAAACTTGAAGGAAGAACTCATACGTTGGAAAGAGGAAGAAAAGAACGAGAATCTGAGAATTGTTCACAGGAATGGAATTCCCCAAATTGTTGCATATCGGGACCGGCATCCCCGGAATCCCACCGTACAGACTCCAATGCCGCAGAGAACTCTCCAACCATAATTATTGCCGATAATCTTCCCATGATCTCAATACCGTCCCCTGAAACCAGAGTTTTCAATAATCCAAGTAATCGTGAGGTTAGTGGTCACTGTATGAGTAGCACGAAACTCAATGTTTATTATCAAAATGTGAGTGGTATGGGCTCCAAAGCGGCCTTGATAAGACTTTTCTCGCCAATTCTTGATGGCGATTGTATCGCTATTACGGAAACCTGGCTTACCAGTGATCGTTTTTGCGCTAAATATTTTGATATAGACCATTTTAGTGTGATTCGGAGTGATCGTCGGGACCCGAACAAATCTAAAGGAGGAGGTGCTCTCATTGCAGTGAAAACCAACCTAAAGTGTTTTGAGATCAACTTTGATCATTTGAACCGTACGCTCTTGACAATTGACACTGTTGGGGCAGAAATTACACTAGATTCAGGACACATTAGCGTTGTTACGATTTATATACCCCCCAACACAACCTACAGTGTCTTATCAGACTATTTAGATTCGCTCTCGATGACAAATGGTGTGATAAACAAAAAGGTGCTAATAGTAGGAGATTTTAATTGTCCAGATTTCGTTGTTGATGATCCACGTTTGAAAGACTCTAATAAAGATCTTATTTCGACTTTGATTGAAGACATGGGATTATATCAACATAATGGTGTCAAGGGTGAGAAAATTCTGAAAATTTAGGGTTACCTTCAGGGGATCCCCCTAGAGTTTTTTCAACTCCCACATATGATGAAAATTATCAACAATTTGTTGATGATTAATAAAATGATGTTTTAATTAGCGCTATAACTCGAGTATCGAGGGTGAGAAAATTCTGAAAATTTAGGGTTACCTTCAGGGGATCCCCCTAGAGTTTTCTCAACTCCCACATATGATGAAAATTATCAACAATTTGTTGATGATTAATAAAATGATGTTTTAATTGCCGCTATAACTCAAGTATCGAGGGTGAGAAAACTCTGAAAATTTAGGGTTATCTTCAGGGGATCCGCCTAGAGTTTTCTCAACTCCCACATATGATGAAAACTATCAACAATTTGTTAATCATTAACAATATGATTTTTTAATTGCCGTTATAACTCGAGTACTGAGGGTGAGAAAACTCTGAAAATGTAGGCTTATCTTCAGGGGATCCCCCTAGAGTTTTCGCAACTCCCACATATGATGAAAACTATCAACAATTTGTTAATCATTAACAATATGATTTTTAAATTGCCGTTATAACTCGAGTATCGAGGGTGAGAAAACTCTGAAATTTTAGGGTGATGTTCAAGGAATCCTCATAGAGTTTTCTCATGTCTCAGAAGTAGAAATGGTGATGAATAATTTTTCAACTGATTTTCAATTAACAAAGATTAATCATCAAACAAGGTGATGACTAAACCTTCAAAGGTGAGAGAAGTCCCAAACTTGAAAGACGTTTTCAGGGGATTCTTTTGAAGTTTTGTTGTCCTTTAAATACGAAACAATTTTTTAACTATCAATATCTAGGAAATGCAACAATTTCTCAATTCGAGTAATGAATATAAAATAATCGTCAATTAAAGGGATAATTTGAACTTTGAGATAAGAAAATTCTCTATTTTTAGGAAACTATTGAGGCGATTACGATACAGTTTTCTCATGTCTCAGTCGTACAGACATTATTAATGATTTTTCAAATATTTTTTGATAATAATTGTTGATAAAAAAGTAATCAATTGAAGTGATGGTTCCGAACAGGAAAAAAGTCTCAAACTTCTAAGAAGCATCCAAAGGATTCTTCTTTAGTTTTCTTACCGCGTATATATGAGGAAAATCATTGGCAATGCGTTAATAATCATGACTACCGGACTTTATAGTTTCAGTGATAATGTCAGTTTCGACTGTGAGGATAATCTAAAACTGGAAGGCTAATTTGAGGGGTTTCCTACAGTTTTCCCGTTACATAACGTAAAGAAAATAATTGACCAATTTTTTTTATGATTAATAAAAAGAATGAATTATCAATTAAGAAGATAACGTGAGCTTGAAAGATGGAAAAGTCCGATATTGTAGAGGAGGAACATTTTGAGGATCGATACTCGAGTTATAGCGGCAATTAAAACATCATTTTATTAATCATCAACAAATTGTTGATAATTTTCATCATATGTGGGAGTTGAGAAAACTCTAGGGGGATCCCCTGAAGGTAACCCTAAATTTTCAGAGTTTTCTCACCCTTGATACTCAAGTTATAACGGCAATTAAAACATCATTTCATTAATCATCAACAAATTGTTGATAATTTTCATCATATGTGGGAGTTGAGAAAACTCTAGGGGGATCCCCTGAAGATAAGCCTAAATTTTCAGAGTTTTCTCACCCTCAGTACTCGACTTATAACCGCAAATAAAAAAACATATTGTTAATGATTAACAAATTGTTGATAATTTTCATCATATGTGGGAGTTGAGAAAACTCTAGGGGGATCCCCTGAAAATAACCCTAAATTTTCACAGTTTTCTCACCCTCGATACTCGAGTTATAGCGGCAATTAAAACATCGTTTTATTAATCATCAACAAATTGTTGATAATTTTCATCATATGTGGGAGTTGAGAAAACTCTAGGGGGATCCCCTGAAGATAAGCCTCAATTTTCAGAGTTTTCTCACTCTCAGTACTCAAGTTATAACGGCAATTAAAAAATCATATTGTTAATGATTAACAAATTGTTGATAGTTTTCATCATATGTGGGAGTTGAGAAAACTCTAGGGGGATTCCCTGAAGATAACCCTAAATTTTCAGAGTTTTCTCCCCCTGGATACTCGAGTTATAGCGGCAATTAAAACATCATTTTATTAATCATCAAGAAATTGTCGATAATTGTCATCATATGTGGGAGTTGAGAAAACTCTAGGGGGATCCCCTGAAGATAACCCTAAATTTTCAGAGTTTTCTCACCCTCGATAGTCAAGTTATGACCGCAACTAAAAGTTCATGCTATTAGTTATAAAAAAATTGTTCATAATTTTCATATCTGGGAGTTGAGAAAACTCTAACGGGATCCCCTGGAGGTCACCCTAAGTTTTTAGAGTTTTCTCACCCTCCATACTTGAGTTATCATCCGAACTACAAGGTCAAATCCTTAATTATCCAACTTTATTAAAAAATTAATGATTTCGTCTAATTAGTCATTGAGAAAACTCGGAATCAGTATTTCTGAGTTATCTCAGGGCTCAGAAAAAAAAAATCACAAAAACTACCCCTTATTCTTATTGGCTGTGCCAGCTTAAATTTATCCTGGCACAGCCATTAAAGACAAAAAAAAATGAGTTAAACAATTTTTTTTCTTTTGAATTAACTTGTAAAAAACTAATACTTTTTGGATCATTTAGTCAAATTCGATTTGGCGGTATTGGCTGTGCCAGCTTAATGTACCTCATTTTCGAAGGTATTTGCGGTTTGCCTGTATAACAGATTGTACAGTATTTTCTAGTCTTTAATTACCGTTGCTCGACATGGATTTGTTCCTAGGCGTTCGATAACCACAAACCTCACTATTCACAGCCAATATGTCAGCTCTGTGCTCGCGAAGGGGGGTCAAGTGGATGTTATATACACCGACTTCTGAAAAGCTTTTGACAGAGTGAACATTGATATATTACTGAGCAAGCTCTCTAAGATTGGAGTTCCTGGACAATTATACGCGGCTTTAGAATCATATTTGAGAGAAAGATCTTGTCTCGTCTCCTGTATGGGCTGAATGTCGAAACCATTTTATCCGTCTTCAGGTGTTCCTCAAGGCTCCAATTTGGGTCCGCTTCTCTTCATCATTTTTTTGAATGATGTAGTGGATGATTTGCATTGTGGTATATCGATTTACGCTGATGATACAAAGCTTTTCACAGTGATTAATGATGCAACAGTTGCTGATGCATTACAGATGGACCTTGATTGCTTCTCTCAATGGTGTATCGCCAATAAATTAGATCTCAATGCCAGTAAATGTAAAAAGATGTCGTTGACAAGACAGTTGTACCCAATTCTCAGGACCTATACTATTAATGGTGCTGAGCTTGAAGACATTACTGTCTGTCGTGACTTGGGTGTAACTTTTGACTGTAAACTGACGTTTGGTCCTCAGATAGACAATATGATTGCTGCTGCCAGGAGAACTCTGGCATATGTGACCAGAGTATCTAAGCTTTTCAATGATATTAAGGTGATTAAATCACTCTATTGCAGTCTTGTAATCCCTAATTTGGAATATGCTTCACTCGTATGGTCCCCATCCCATCAAATACATATTAATAGAATTAAAAGTATACAAAATAGGTTTTTAAATTTTTTGTGTTGGAAGTCAGATGGGCTCTATCCAGAGAGAAGATCGGATTTTTTAAAACTCTGTGATCGTTTTGATGTATTGAGTCTTCTGGAACGTAGAACAGTAGTCTCAATGCCCTTCCTGATCAAACTGATCAGGGGTAATATAGATTGTCCTCAATTCCTTGAGAGTCTACCCTTCAGGGTTCCAATTGGTTCATCGCGCTACCAGGTTCCATTCTATTTGCCCTTATCCAACTCTTCCTTGATACACAATTCCCCGTTGTATCGCGCATGTGGCGCGATTAATCAAATGGTGACTTTCTCTGAGGGAGGCATTGATATTGTATCCTCACCTATGCATGACATTATTAAGATGTCTATTCGATATGTCAAATCATTGCGACCTGACTGTAAACATTGTTGCTTGTTTTACTTCTCCGAGATGAATAAGGATAATCCTGTACTGATCTCTGTAAATTGCTCGTACTTTGATTGTGTTTCCGATTTTTGATCTTAACTCTAGAATTTGTAATATTAGCGACTAAAACTTTGTGATCATCGCATTTCCGGACAGAGCACGTTCTATCATATAATAAAAGGTGTGTTGTCCACTACATGAACTATGAACTTTGGGCACTTATTGTGTCACTTGATTCGATTGTGCCCGCCAACATTGTAAATATTTTTAATCTTATAAGTTTTAAAATATAAAAATTATATTCTTTTCTTGTATTATATAACATGTTTTGATCCTGTAATTGGCCGTGTGCTGTTGGATCGTCAATAAAACAAATGAAATGATATGAAATGAAATTGTTTGTAATGTCCTATTGCATAAACTATTAGAGCTAGCGTAAAATATATTTGAGAAAAGTTGTTCCCCATATAAAAATACATATTGTATGTAGAATGAGTTTTTTGCACAATTTGCATAATGAAGGAGGTATGACCGTCTCAACAATTATGTCTGTAATGAGTGAACGAATGAACACGGCGCTGTCATAACGATCGCAATCGAAGCGTTTCCGTGCAAAATCGAGCAAATTACACTTTGGATGGGATTCGTGCAGTATATGCAATGTTATTAACAATTCTAATAGGTTATACTGTTCCACTGGGTAAAGTATTAAAGTTATCGGGAAATTTCTGAGAAGAGAATTATTCCTTATATGATAATACACTTTTTATGTGCAATGACTTTTTTTCGTAATTAAGGAGGTGTGGTTGTCTGAGCACTTTGAAATACGGGAATAATGCATATCACCAGGGTTGTTCCTTATACAAAAATGCACATTCAGTATGACTTTTTTCAATGTAGGTTAGAACATATCGCGAGTTGAACTAGAATATACTTGGCGAATGAATATCTCGACAATCGCGGGAAGGATGTCAAAGAGCGAGAAAGTACAGAGGTAGAGAGTGCAACTAGGCGGACGAATTCCATTTGAATATTTTTATGGGGCTTAATAATCAAACAAAATCGACCGCGTGCCGTAATTATTGGTCGCAACTGCAATTATTGATATCACTGTTGGGTTTGCTCATCACCACGGTTGCGTTGTTATGCTGTGCTGAAATACCAAATCGGGAAGTTTTGTTTGTGCCCCGTATGGGGCACACAGATTTGCACACCACTAGTTTATTAAGGAATCCTACATTATATAAATATTTTCTTGAAGGGAATGGTAAGTTGAGCATGTTGCAATCTGGTTTTCGGAAAAAAATGATACACAGAATGCTCTGTTAAACGTTGTTGATGATGTTAGGTTGGCAATGGATGGGAGAATGGTTACGCTGTTGATACTTTTCAAGTATTCAAAGGCTTTTGATATGGTTGAGCATCATCTACTCATTGAGAAGTTAAGCAGACTGGGTTTCTCCAAACCCGCATGTCGGTGGATTGAGTCTTATTTATCAGACCGTACACAATGTGTTATCAGTGGTGATAGCCTGAGATCTAACTGGGCGAAGGTGTCGAGAAGAGTGCCTCAAGGTACTATTTTTGGTCCATTGTTCTTCATCTGCTTCACTAGCGATGTTTCACAATGCCTTGTACAAGCGAAGCATATGGTGTATGCGGATGACCTACAGATTTATATGCACTGCCCCTCAGATCAGGTTGGGATCACGATTGGTAGACTGAATGCTGAAGTTGAGGCAATTTGTGAATGGTCTGACTCTAATTATCTCACTCTGAATGCTAAAAAGACTTAGTCAATAATCATTGGCACTTCTAGGTACATTAATGATCTACATATTGATTATATAAAGTGAAACTCCCGAAGATTCGTGTCAGGGGTAATGACATTAAATTTTCGTCCTGTGTGACGGACCTGGGGGTGCTTCTTGATCAGAGTTTGGGGTGGGGTGAGCATTTTCAGATGATTAGGGGTAAGCTTGGTTGTGTGTTGTATCAACTGTGGACAGCTAGAGCGTGTATTCCTTTTAGAGTCAGAAAACGTTTAGTTAAAGCTAGTTAAATCTACCCGCATATTGACTATTGCTGTCTCTTCTTGAATGGCTGCACTGATGCAACTCATTATAGATTAAAGAAAGTAATCGACTGTGGTATCCGATTTATATTTGATCTCAAATGGGATGAATCAATCAGTCCTTTTTATGCCAAATTGAATTGACTGATTCCTTAATATCAGAAATACTACTATCTTGGTAAATTGACCCTTAATGTCATCAATGAGCGCGCACCACAATATCTGGCTGAGAAACTCGAATTGAGTTGTAACCGGAAATATCGATACGTTCGTACCTTTGAATTAGACTTATTCGTTAGATTTGCTGAAACGAAATTGCTGGCCTGAGTTCGTTTTCGGTTGCTTCGATTAAGTTTTGGCACTCACTTCCGAATGCTATACGTAATTCTAAGTCAGTACCGGAGTTCAGTGATAAACTATGCGAACATTGATTAGAGAAGCAAACTGGTGAGATTGCTGGTGTTGGTGTTTTCCTTTTTTTCTGTAACGGCCTAAATACTAAACACTTAACAATAATAATTCTTAATTCTCGTAGTAAATTCTCGACTGAACCCCAGTCATAATATGATATTAATTTTCTGCAAATTTGACGGCATTAGCCGCTTAATTTGTCTTATTGATTCTATAACTGATGTTCGTAGTTTTAACCATGTTAATCGAATGAATACAGTCGACTCTCCCAGTAAGTAACTCATCGGGACCGAGTCATTTTCGGGATCTCCCACTAGGCAACTACCCCTCTTTCCCCCACTCCCGATGACTGCTCAGCGCGAGACACATGCTCAGACTCAAGAGTCTAGTACACCGGGGGAAGAAATCCCTGAGATGCGTGGTGGGGGTATGGGGGCTCCGTGCATTGCTGTATCTTTCCTCAATCTGACAGTAACCGTCGCATTTAGGACACAGCATTTAAAAATGTACAATTTACCATTCAAGAATGTTAACATTCAAAAAAATCAGTACTCTTGCATTCATAATTGTTATTCATATTTGAAAAACTTCAACCCGCAATGTGCTGATATTTATTAATTCGGGAGCGTAGGACACGAATATGATAACTGTTATTTCCTCCGCGTTGCCCTTTCTATTATTATTAATAATTCAATTGCTTACAAGCCAATTGTGCCAACACGGTTAGAGAGAAAAAATGTTGCAACAACAAATATTACTTAGGTGAAAATCGACAAATTAGGCCATATAACTTTCGTTCCTAACTCTCATAGTTCAGGAGTAAGCGTGGGCGATAGCGCCGCGGGAGCTATCAAATACCTTACCACTTTTTTCCATATGTCCCACCGTTTGCAAGATATTTGTGCCCACGAGCTCCAACCGTTCGCGCATTAGATTGTTATGAATAATTAACGTTCCGATTGGAAATTATTGTAATGACCCCGAAACTGAAAAGTGTCAGATTAATGAAATTTTCACTTTCCTTACAAAAACCGTGGGAGATAGAGGAAAAAGTTTCCAACGAATGTTGTTCCCCACATGAAGATACATATTTTATGTGTAACTAGCTGACCCGACAGACGTTGTCCTATCATCGATTCCATGGATTTTCTTGTAATAGTTTTACAAATTACGGAAATGACTTTTGATACGCGTACGTAATGGGAAAGTGAAAAATGTACTTCTGACTGCTTATAGTTCTGTTTTATCGAAATAATTGAAGTTACAATAAGGTTATTTCACAGTCACAATTAAATAAGTCACAATTTGGTTATTTCATAGCCACATTGTCTGAATAACTACTTGTCAAATTTTACAGCAATGCTGCATGATACACAATACTCTTCGTTCTTTTCTCTGGTAAATAAATGAATAATGCTGACGGTTTCCCAACGCGGGAGCAGGCTACATATAATTGGCCATGTGAAAAACATGGGCTTTCAAGATGACTGTCCTTGTGACTCATTTATTGTCATTGCAAATGCAAGTCGTACAGGGAACTGCAAGCGTTTTGAAGCTGAATGGCATATCGGTGGGAATCATGGGGATGCGTGGTATCAAAACATTTTCCCCTCTATACTTCCCTTTAAGAATTGTAGCTTCAATGATGTTGTTCATCAATCTCTTCACCGCAAGTCGAGTTCCATTACAGAGACGTGGTTGATTAATATTTCTTAGCGTTATAATTACTGATCCGACTTTTAATTGAAGATTATGGGGCGGTAATCCTGCTACGTCCAGTGACGTTTTTTTAAAAATTCGGTTGGGTAATGGAGGATATCATCCTCGCTGGTAGCAGAATCCACTGATTTATATGTCATTGATTGACCAATAATCTAATTTTGGATTCTACAATTTAATTCGTCGACAGCTATATTTTCTGCAGCCAATATAGCACGTTCGCTCGACTAATCATGATTTTTATAATTTTGAGCAATGTCCGGAAATATTTTTTGGATGAGTGCGTCCTTTGAGTCAGTGATTTGACAAAAATTTGCGGGGAATGTAATACATCCAGTTGAATTATCGATCGGAATTATGCCATTTCCAATATCTAACAATTGCTTGGAAAATAGTTCTCCGGACTGATCATTCTGCAAGTCAACACGCATGTTCATACTCAGTTTGAGAGTTTTCACATGTTTCCACAAAACAGATGATTTCAAGCAAGCATTAAGCTCGTCAGCTGATGTTGACCGGGGAATGACTGGCAATGTTTGGCGAAAATCGCCTGCTAAGAGAATCATTGCGCTACCAAAGCGATTCTGATTATTCCGCAGATCTCGCAGCGTCCGGTCTAGGGCCTCCAGAGATTTCTTATGCGCCATAGTACACTCATCCCAGATGATTAATTTGCAGTGCTGCAAAACTTTGGCCATTGAGCAATTCTTTGAGAGATTGCATACTGGAGTTTCACTAATTTGCATATTTAACGGCAACTTGAGTGCAGAATGAGCTGTTCGACCGCCTTCCAATAATGTAGCTGCAATTCCTGACGAGGCAAGTGCTAGAGCAATGTCATTTTGCGAATGAATGGTGGCTAAAATTAATGAAATCAAAAAAGTTTTGCCAGTTCCACCGGGCGCGTCCAAAAAGAAAATTCCTCCACTGCCATCGATAACAGCTTCCATGAGAGTGTTGTAAGCATGTTTTTGTTGCTGATTCAACAACGGAATATTTGCTCGAACTGATTCTCTCATTGCATGATAATCACATTGTTTTTCACGGTTCATATCTTGATTCAGCGCATCATGCATTGGACGATTAGGTGCTGGCATGCCTAATTGAGATAATATTTTGTTCGATATCATCAAGCAGATGTCCTCAATCAGTATCAATACTTCGTTGTAAATTTCCTCACCCAGTTGCAAATCTGGATTCGATGTTCTAATACGTATGATATAAGGTATCGTCAGCCATGTCATTTTTGTATCTATTCCACAATTCCATTGGGTTTGATGGAAAGCATGTTGAGATGCTTTCTGTTCTCAGCACTATTGAGAACAATGTTCGTATTTGATGAAGGTGACACGAAACTACAGCATCTCGCAGCGTGTGATCCCAATGAGTGTCATCCTCTAATAATCCCAAACATTGACAGGCCTCTCTGTATGTACCACACAATTCACCATCAATAGTTCGTAGATCTTGAAATGATGTTGGTCCACGAACATTAACTAAAAGCAAACGTAAATAGAACCATTCATCGTTGCCTGGATGAACTGTGTAAATACGGCCTAACGCATCCGTGGAAAATACACTTGGATAACCTGGAATAGAAGTCCCTTGCTTCCGTCATTGAAATTTTTTTGATGATTAATTCCAAGTATAGTATCTTGGCATTTCGGCGTAAAGCAGCGTTCGGGCGAAATCATCGCGCTGACATGTTTCAAAAAAGCTTGTCAATGTTGTAGATGGTGGTCGTTCCACTCGCTGCAGTGCGTTTTCTGCCGTGAAGTACACTCTTAGTCCATTTTCCAAATGTACGGCCAAATGTACAACATTGGGAAACCTTTCATGGATAGCAAATGAGAAAATCCGCCAAATTGCTTCATTACTGCTGATATAACGTCCCATTTGATACTGAGTAATTTCATCGTTAGAATGTTCTGCACTAACGCCAATCACAGCCATGTCACTTCCTTTAGTCACATACTTACATATGTATTTGATGGATTTCACGGAATGACAGGATTCGACATTAATATGCGCCTTGAATGTGTTCGAAAGTAATGGTGAATACGCGACGATCCAACGATTATCAACTTCAATCTCCTGTCGAGTTACTTCGATAACTGTTGATCTTCCATTATGCGCAGTCGATCGGCGTCGATATAGTGGATAACCATCATTTCCGGTAATTGTTTCTGCTACGAATTCTCGTGGATAACGCTTAGAACATTTTCCGTCGATCATACATGGGGAATTGCTATTATATACTCCGCAGGGACCATGAATCATGCTCTTCGTCACGACCTCATGCAAGCCTGGATCTTCATCTTTATCTGGAATTTCCGCTGATATCACATCATCGATTTCATTCGCTCTAATTTTCTCGCGTAGCTAAATTAGAATATGCGCGTGTGGCAATGCACGTTTCTGCCACTCCACCGAATACATCCAGCAGCGTGTCTCACCAAAAATGTGGTATTTGACAATGAAATCCATAAGTGAGTTCAATTTCTGTTTAAAAAGCCTTGCAATGATGTCATGGCGATCAATGGGTGACTGACCAGGGAAGGGTTCGTTTTTAATTTCTACCCATTTTTGATTACACGTGAACGTGATAAATAGATCTGCTGTGCCATAATGACGAACATAAGACATACCATCCTGAGCATATTCATGCATATGTCGCGGGCTTCCAACGTACGTTGCACCTAGAATCGTCATTCGGCCGACATTTTGCGCATTTCGATCGACATTTATGGCATCACGCAGATGGAAATACTGTTCGGAACGCAGTCTTGCTTGATTCAGTCTAATAAATAGTAGTCGCTCAGTCTCGATTTTGACGTACATATCGACAGCAAATTGATGAAATAGGCGTTCACACTTTAAAATGTGATTGTCCTCCCTTTCACGAACCATTAATCGGTATGCATAGTAATTCATTGAGCTCACTTTTTTTGTTGTTTCATCACCTGCATACGAATTTTCCTTTTAATATCCCAAATTAAGCGTATTACAGAAACCTATCACAATATACATAATAATTACATGTAACGGGATTTATCATCTTGATTGCAAAATGATAACCTTGTCATTCACCTTGCCAAAAAATTATAGGATATTGTAGTGCATCATATGATCGATGTGTTTCGAGCACACGCTGCAAGTGATCATTCTGTTGATGCAAAATGATGTCACGGGAATCTAAATTTTCACCAACAACTACGATGGCTACATCATCAATTGTCGGTGCATTAAAACGTCTTGCATGTTCTCCCACAGGAGTTTTATCAGCTCTAATAACAATTTTGTGATTATCAGACGGCATACGATCCAGTGCGGTTTTAAATAATCTAATCAATCCATTATGATGATGAAGAAACGTTTGCATTTGTTCTGCAATTGGTCTTCGCACTTGCGACAGTACGATTTTGAATCTCAACGTCAACGAGAGCCTACTTGTCGGAAGACCATTAAATTAACTTGTAAATTGTTACGTCCAAACTGTTCAACTGAACGAAACCGAGTTACTAATAGTCGACTATTTCTATAACTATCTCGAGTATTCAGATTATGATTGAGGGAAAGACAATCGATTATTATCTCTTTATTGGTGACAAATTACGCATCGACATGGGGCAATGAGAACGAGTACCCTACATGGTTATGAAATCAATGTTAATAAGACTTTAATAATGACAAACTGGATGACACAAACAACCATTAAATAAGTAGTATAAAACCCATCCAAAAAAAATAATAGCTACTAGTATGACTATACATACTGTCAAAAGAAGCCTTACGCACGCGCAAGAATATTGATTGCGGAAGGTAGGAAGCAACAGGTCACCACGAGGGCCGACACTCTGCTTCTAGCTCTATTAGAACACGCTTATATTGTATCGAGTCAGACATATGAAATAAAACCCTAATTGTCTTAATTAGGGTATATTATAATTAGAAGAGTCGTTTTCGCAACAGTCGGTCTCCGTCTGTTCATTCAGAATAAAGTCGAATAATAACCAGGAATGTCTGAGGTTGAAGTCTATTCAACGTCACAGTTAGTTCAACAGCTAATACCATGAAGTCAAAGCAAATCGTAATTATCGAACGATATTGTCGAGTCTTCCATCGAAATCTGTAAGTAATCATATAATTACTCTTATGATAATTTACCTGAAATATAATAGTCGAGTTTTGCTTTTGTTAATTAGTCGAGATTTATTGACTGATATATTCTTGGGTCCTCCCATTCACCCACTCCCGAGATCTCTTAATTCCCTATTAAAATTTATTAGTTTTGTAGAAACTAATTGGCGCCCATTTGACAATTATTAATCATTAATTAAACAAATAAGAGCCCTGACAGCCACGGACCCGACCGCGTCGGGTGAAGGCGATTTCCATTCCTAAAATTTATTGCATAAGTCGGAAATTCCACGTGAATGCAAAGAGCCTATCTCACACTAAATCGTTCTGTGCACAACGCTGGTCTACTTCTTGTTGTGAATCACCCATGAAATAAATCTGCAGAAATTTGTAGTCAGCATTCTGTGGGGGTAATAAGGAGCCTGCGCGATGATATATTTGACCCTGGATCTGTAACATACAATAACGATGATAATGATGTAAATTATTTAGAAGTAGGCAGTGGAATCGCTATATAAAGAGGAGAACACGAAAAATTACGGCATTTGTATTTCAATGTGTGAACCTACTTTGACTACTGCCATAGAGATTATGAGAAAAAATTTTATGGTAAAATGTGAAAATTATGATAGCATTGATATTGTCCGCCATGATTATATTGATACCCTACACTCGATCCATAATATCGATGAAAGACGTCCGGATTCGTAGGAGACCGTAATTTTTTTAATTTACAGGGTTCAAAATTGCAATTTTAGGAAACTTGAAACCTTTTTGACGTGGAAATTTCAAAAGTTTGCGGCGTTTACAATTTCCCATCTTCAACTTCCCGATAGGGGAAGTTATTGAAATGAATTTTTATTAAAATTCACATTTTAGAATTTTCAAATCCGCAATTCTCGAATTGAGAAACTTTAAACTTTTCAAAGGTGAATTTTTAGATATTTAAAATTTGGAAAAATTTCAATTTTTGAAATTTTAAATTTTGGAAACTTCAAAGTTATGAAATTTGCAATTAGAAAATTTGAAATTATTGTAGTTTGGACTCTGAAATGTGTGAAATTTGACATTCTTTACTGTGAAGTATTTGAATTCTGGATCTGGACAACTACAAATTTTAGAATTTTGAATTTTTGAAATTTCAAATTCTGAAAGCACATGGGAGCGCAGCCGCGTTATGAGTGTTTTCAAGTAAACTATAATTCTGTTATAATTACCTTGTAAGTGGGCATGAAATTGTCCCGTATGACATTTGTTGCACCAAATGACGTCATTTGAAAACAGTTATTATATTTCTGTATATGTGTCAGAAAATGTTTAGAGTTTGGGGTTGTTCCTGAAACTAATGAGCGTAATGACTCTCGAGGTTGTCGTAAGGGCGTCAAGTTAACTTTTCCGTTCGCACAACACAATCCGGGGGTTTCACTTTTGAATTTCAGTGCCTTACAATGCACACAGACAACGTCCATGGATCCTATAGCTGTAGACTTATCTGCACTGTAATCGATGATAGGATCAGAACGAAACGCAGCTCTAGGAGTACTTAATGTACGCCGCACATCTCGTTCATTCGCATCTCCGCTTCCGTGATCTGCACGTAGTGAGCGCCTTTGTAATAATCGATTACGTTCGATTTCATTTCGCTGTTCACGTTGCTCATCAGATTGACTCTGCCGCAAATTGTTTAGGCTCCTAGCGTTACGCGTCCGGCGTCCCAAATTGCTTCGCCTTATCGGTGGCATTATAATGTCACTACACTACAAAAAGTCCCTACTGAAGAGACCTATGAAATCCAGAGACGGGGCAGAAAGTAGCGTTAAACAACTGAAAATAAGATGGATATCGCATCTGAACGATAGGTATCTTAAATTGTAAGTTTGAAAATGTCAGATGCGAGATGTATCTGAATTTCAGGAATTGGTGGTGATTCTCATGGCATCCTTATGTGATTCTCATGGTATCTTTATGGGATTCTCATGAAACTATATGGAATTCTCATGGGATCCTTAGGGAATTCTTATTGGACCCTTACCGGATTCTTATGGGATCCTTACGGGATCCATATAGGATCCTATTGGATTTTTATGGAACTTTATGGAGTTCTCATGAGATCCTTATGGGATTTGTATGGAACTTTATGGAGTTCTCATGGGATCCTGATGGGATTTCATGGGATCGTTATGGGATTCTCATGGGATCGTTATAGGATCCTCATGGGATCTTCATAGGATTCTCATGGGATCCTTATGGGATTCTCATGGAACTTTATGGAGTTCTCATGAGATCCATATGGGATTTCATGGGATCCTTATGGGATTTTGATGGGATCCACATGGGATTCTGATGGGATCCTTATGAGATTCTGATGGGATCCTTATGGGATTCTGATAAGATACTTATGGGATTGTCATGCGATTCGCACGGGATCCTCATGGAATCCCTATGGAATTCTCATGGGATTCGCATGACATCCCTATGGTATTGTTATGGGATTCTCATGGGACCCTTATGGGATTTTCATGGAAGTTGATCGAGTTCTCATGGGATCCTTATGGGATCTCGTGGGATCGTTATGGGATTTCATGGGATCCTTATGGGATTTCATGCGATCCTTATGGGATTTCATGGGATCCTTATGGGATTTCATGGGATCCTTATGGGATTCGTCTCCGGGGATCCTCATGGGATACTGATTTCATGGGATGCTAATATGATTCTCATAAGACTCCTATAAGGATCCCATGAGAATCCCATAAGAATCTCGTAAAGATCCCATAAGAATGCCATAAGGATCCCATACGAATCCCATAAGAATTCTATAAGCATCCTCCGCCCACACACTCAACAATTCTATACTGTTGAAAATATCACTATTTCAGTATTTTAAACATCCCGAAATATAATGTTATATACAGTCGGAAGTAATAGAAGCGCACATATTTCAAGTTCAAATGCATTCCCCTGCGATGTGTCGATTAGTAATAATATTGGTAAACAGCCCGAAGATACTGTTTACAACCATAAAATTACCTTTCGGCTATGAAATATAGTGGCCAACGATGGAGCGGGGGCTAATAAGTTTTGAAAATAAAACCATAAGTACTACATGCCAAAACAGAAGTGAGCTATTCGAATAGCCTGTATGCTAAATAGTGATATTGCAAATTATACGCAAAACAATAAGTATACGGAAAACGGTTTGAAAATAAATTGATTTTTTTATTTAAAAAATGGGAAATTTATTATCAAAACATCGTATTTAGGACATTTTAAATTAAATGTAATTTTTCTATTTATATTTTGAAAATTGGTCACATGGCACCAAATTTTGTTGAATTTGGAAATCTTAGTTTTTAACTTTTGTTGTATATTTTTTCCGGGAAATTATACAGAAAGAAATGAAAAGTTTCACTTGTAATTTTACAAAAGTTTGCGATTTGTTTATAACAAATAGAAATTCAACATTAATATCGCGAATTGGACAACAGTGATCTGTAATAATTATTTTGCACATTTCTAATAAATTTTTACGCAACACATTTTGGTAATTTTGGTAGGAAAGTTTTAAAAAATAAATTATTTATTTATAAACATACAAAAATAAAACGATAAATTTGATTAAATTGAGCCGTAGTTGATGGCCATTTCTATAAAATTTCAAACAAAATATGATTTTCAACAGTTATTTTTGGTTTTCACACACATATGTGGTCGACTTATGAATATATGTGAACGTTCACATGAAAAGATGACCTGAAATGCGACTCTAGTGTGACCTAGTAAAAAAATAATTTAACATGAGTTTAAATGAGAAGTTCAAATCGAATATCGTGAATCTCTTGGGAATTCCCCAAAGGGACCCTTTAAATGTCAACGTTCACATATAGTAGTGTGAAAATAGTGCTCGGTTGATTTTCCGAGTGGCTATACCTGGGTTTCCTGCCATACCCTTCGAGCCTCCTCGGCCAATGTGTGTTACCATCTCGTCCCATAGATGGCAACACGATCGATCCTTAGTTTTTCGCAAATTCCGCCCTTTTGCAAATAATTTTTCCGATTTTTTGCATAAAAACCTTCCTTGTAGGTTGACGAAGGTAACAAAAAAAAAAAGGACGGAGATCGGTTCAGTCATTCTCAAGTTATGAGCGTTCCAACACCCACGCCAACTGTTTTTTATTTATATAGAAGAAGAAGATGACTTTTTTCCATAATTGCGTTAATTCACGAGATATCGCTTAATTAACAATTTTCATTGTTCATCACGCTGTATTTGGAGAACGATGACAGCTGCGAGAAACAGTATTAAACAAAAGTTGTTCCACTCGTGAAACTACATATTTCATGTGGTGTTACTTTTTTGCTAGGCATCATCTGTTACGAGGTATCGATCATACCTCGTAATAATCGATTGATGGTTGAATTTGCATTACTGATATACAACTTGACTTCATACGTTTATCGTCACAAACACACCCACTATCGGGAAGTTATAGATGCATCTCGTCGACAGTCACACTCACATCCCATTTATTGAAATTGTTTATAACAATATATACGCTGCACCGATTGTCTCCAAAATCTAATCAACTCTAAGTTACTAGAAGACTGCGGTCTTCATTACTTCGATGGCGTTATTCGTTCACAAGCAATTCGGGACCGAAATTTTGAGCACATAAATACCATCACATACACACACACACACACGCATAGACATGTGACGGGGCTTTGGCGTAGTGGGTAGAGTGTCTGCCTACTATTCTAAAGGTCCCGCGTTCGATTCCCGCTCACTGCAAAATATTTTTTCTGAAAAATATTTTCTCACGGACTCCGACCGATGGCAGGAACATTCCGTGTGTGCTATCGGCGGTATCCATGAAGTGAGACCGTGAGCCGGGACTGAACGCGACCCGTCGCGCGGGGGGGGGGGGGAGGGAGGGTTCCATCGTAGACGCCCGCCATCGTATCACAGGGGTTTCTGGAGGTTTACCCTGTGATGAGAAATACGATGAGCTGAAATGGCGAAGTCGACCCCAGCCGCAATGTGTGGGTACTCTGATCCGTAGTATTGCCCATGAAGTAATGCCTAACAGCGGTTATGTGGGTGAATACGAATAGAGCAAGAGTAGAAAAAAAAAAAAAAAAAAAACGCATAGACATAGAGTAAGAATTTGTTAGGGATAATTTTGATATAATTGAAACCCTCGTCGCGGGTCGAAATGAAAAAAAATCAAATCGGGGTTACTACAATAACTTCCCGGCAATCGGGAAGTTAATAAAAAATGAATTTTTGGCAAAACGCCCCCTGATGAGAAAGAACAATAATGATAAATGGTTGAGGTATATTGAAAGTACATCTGAGTCTGTGGAAAATGATGTTTTATTATTGGATAACTAATGAACATCAAGTGTATCCGGCAGATTGTAAGGCTTCTATTCGGAAGCACAATAAAAAAATGCACTCAGAAACTCAACTTCCTTCTTCAGTCAATATGGTTGTTAAATAAGTTTATCGGTGAGAACGTCTGTCATTAAATAATCCTGAATATTCAGGAAAAAGTCCACATGTTCTGGAGGACAGTCCCAAGTTGACTGATAGTATTTCATTACGAAACTCAGGCTCTCGGGGGCTTTTTGTGCACCAACACGCTGTTCCAATTGGTTTTCCTTGTCTCCTTCTCTTTTTTCTAGTGCTTCATCACCTTCTTCTGCATCTGATGCTTCATCATTGGACTCCAAGACCTCCCCATGCATAATCTCCTCATCGCGTAATAATTTCCACCAGTGCATCACTGTTCAGCCAAGCCTCAGCGTCTTCCTCAGTTGCTTCTTGACAGCCTGACATAGCTCGAAATAATTTGATGATACCAGATCCGGTTATGTGATCAAACCCTGCTGTCGTTGAACCATTTTGCGGAAATATTTTTCTCCAACCATTCCGTACATTTTGCATCGTCACTTGATTCCACGCATACTTAGCAAACTTCAAGACAGTGCCCATATTGACTCCCTTTAGTATGTCTCCCATGTTCTCATCATCTCTGTGTGTAAGTATCAGGCGGAGAAGATACGTTTTGTAGATCTTTTTTACTTTTTCAATGATCCCCCTGATCCATGGGTTGTATTAATGACGTTACATTTGGTGGAAGATACGTCACTCTGCACTTATCGCTAACTTCAGCAAAATCTTCAACACTGGGATTGCTGAGGGCATTATCCAGTAACAATAGAATTTTTTGTTATCTTCCATGCTTCTTTTCAACAGCAGGGAGGAAAATATTTCTATACCAACCCAGAGTGAGATCTCTTGTTATGCATGCGTTTGGCTGTCCTCTGTACGGTAGTGGTAATATCTTATATGTTTGAAGCATCGTGGTTTAACAGATTTACCGATGACCAGCAATGAAATTTTATGGCTGCCAGTGGCATTAGCACACACCATAAGAGTTACTCGATCTTTCGGCACTTTTCGACCCGCAGCTTGACGTTCTGTTGGCAAGACGAAGGTATAATCCGGTAGCAACTTCCAATACAAACCCGTTTCATCTGCATTATATATGTGGTCGAGTTCGTAATTGTTATCCTGACAAAATTGGAAGATTTTTTCTGGAATTCCTCAGCAGCTACTGTATCAGCTGAAAATTTTCTACTTGAACTTTGATGGCTTTCAAAGCATGCCGTTTTTTAAATTTTTCTAAAAATCTTGTGCTGGCTTTGAAATCAGATGGCCCAGCTAATGCTTTATTGAACATGTCTGCCTTCTTCATCAGAATTGGTCCAGTCACCAATATCACGCTTCTGCTTCAGCCACTTGAAAAGCGATTGCTCCCTGGATGTATTCTCAATGCCCGTGTACTTTGTGCTAGAACCATATGCTTCAAGGATTCGTTTCTGATTCAAAATATTCTCTTTTCTATTCTTAATCCGAGACACTGCTGATGCTGACACACCATATTGAACTGCCAATTTACTCGCTTGGAACATATTACGGCTAAAACTTGATGATATAACAAATACATAATGTGAGAATGAATGAGACAGTTACGTTTTCGTGGTCATTTTCAAAACCTTCTCAACATTTGGCAAGATTTTTTCACAATTTTCAAAATTCTCTTCAAATTTTGCACTGAATGAATGAATTTTCAAAAAATTCTTCAGAATTTTCTCCTATGTTTTCCAATTGTTCTCAAAGTTTTCAAGATTTTTCAATTTTTTTTTAAACGATTTTGCAAGATTTTTTCAAAATTTATCAAAACTTTCTGTCAATTTAGGCTATGCTTTTCCTAATTTTTTATCATTTTTCAACACTTTAAAAAAATTTTCAACATTTTTCAAAAGTTTTCAAGATTTTTTCAGAATTTCTCCACAATTTTGCAAGATTTTGTCCACAATTCATCAAAATTATCTCACAACGTTCAAAATTTTTTTCAAAGTTTCCACGATTATTTAAAAGTTTTGCAAGAATTTCTTATAATTTCAAAAAATTGATCAGAATGTTCTATGGTTTTCAACTGTTTTTAAGATTTTTTTCAAAATTTTAGAAGATTTTTTAAAAATTATCACAATTTTTTTTTATTTTTCAAAATTTTTTGCCAATTTTGCCTATGCTTTTCCAAATTTTGTCCATTTTTCCACACTTCTTTAATAAAATTTCAACATTTTTCAAAAGTTTTCAAGATGTTTTCAGAATTTCTCCACAATTTTGCGAGATTTTGTCCACAATTTATGAAAATTATCTCACAATGTTGAAAATTTTTTTCAAATTTTCCACGATTGTTTAAAAATTTTTGCAAGAATTTTTTATAATTTTAAAAGATTGATCAGAATGTTCTCTCATGTTTTTCAACGTTTTTAAAAAAATTTTCAAAAAAATTTTTGCAAGGTTTTTTCTAAATTTATCAAAATTTCCTATCAATATTTCCTATTCTTTAACTAATTTTTGACCATTGTTCCACACTTTTTTAAAAAATTTTCAACATTTTTCAAAAGTTAATAAGATTTGTAAAGAATTTTTCTACAATTTTGCAAGATTTTTTCAAAATTTATGAAAATTTTCTGTCAATTTTTTCTATTGTTTTCCTAATTTTTTACCATTTTTACACGCTTCGTTAAAAATTTGTCAACATTTTTCAAAAGTTTCCAAGATTTTTTCAGAATTTTTCCACAATTCTGCAAGATGTTGTCCACAATTTATCAGAACTTTCTCACAATGTTTAAAATTTCTTTCAAAGTTTCCACCATTTTTAAAAAATTTTGCAAGAATTTTTTACAATTTCAAAAGATTGATCAGAATGTTCTCCTATGTTTTTTAATTGTTTTCAAAGTTTTCACGATTTTTTTCAAAATTCATCAAAATTTTCTGTCATTTTTTCCTATTCTTTTGGTAATTTTTTATCATTTCTCCACACTTCTTTAAAAATTTGTCAACATTTTTCAAAAGTTATCAAGATTTTTAAAGAATTTTGCAAGATGTTTTCCACAATTTATCAAAATTTTCTCACAATTTTTAAAATTTTCATTCAAGTTTCCAAGATGATTTCAAAATTTTCGAAGATTTTTTCAAAATTTGCGAAAATGTGCTCTCAATTTTTCGAACTTCTTTCAAAGTTTTTTCACAATTTCCACACTTTTTTCGAAATTTTTCACTATTTGTCATAATATGTGCATGTGATAAAGCTTCTTACCTTCAAGTATTGCTGAGACTGGATTTATTTCTTATTTTTTATCACGTATTTTCTCACCACGTGCTCATACGGGAAAAATGCGAATTGTATCAACCAATGAGTTCAATTAGACACGTCACCTTGAATGTGCGCAGTAAGGGGCGGGAATTTGTCCCATGGTGGGGGCACGGGAGGCGAGGAGAAGTTACCTAGCGAGGTAAGGCGCTGTTGTCTAGTGAGAGATGTTTCCTAGTGGGAGACTCGACTGTAACTATCTTCTTGCATGATCCTTATAACTGTTATAATCTTCATTTGATCTAAGTTGTATATTTTTGTAATGACTATATTTAATAGTTCTTAGGGGGTCTGAGTGCCCCAGGAATTCAATAAATCGCTTTTATTATTATTATTATTATTATTAACTTCGATGGAGAGATTGGCCTATTCGGTCGATGCAATGAATTTATCATCACGGTCAAAAAAACCTTTCAAAAATTATTATTAACTTCCCGATGGGGAAGTTCCTGTAATCACCCCGAAATCGAACTTTTTCATTTCGACCGGTAACTGGAGTCTTAAGTTTACCAAAATGGTCCCCGAAAAATTCTGAGTCAATGCCTGTGTGTGTGTGTGTGTTTGTATGTATGTGCCCTAAATTTTGGTCAACAATTTCTCACGAATGGATACACCAATCGAAGCCATCGACGCGCCTCCATGTAACTCAGGCCTGATTAGTTTTTGATGAATATTCGTTCAGAATATATATTGTTAGTAACAATTTCAATTGTTCATAACGCTATATCTCGTAAACGGTTGGAGTTAGGGAAAAAATTTGTTAACATAAGTTTTTCCTCAGACAAAGGATCACATTTAATGTTTATTGACTTTTTTCCATAATGTGCATAATTAAGCTGATAGAGCAGTTAGGAAAAAATAATTCATGTGATGAGTGCATGAATGGAGACTAGATGGTGGCGGCGATCGCAAAAATTGGTCTCTACAGTAAACATGGACCGAATCCGAATATAATACTTGTATATCATTTTTGTGTATCAATGCGCAGGAACGTGAAGTCGAATGAAGCCGGAGATACGGACTTATTGAACTTCTTCAACGTAGTTGTTGTATATTCGTGCTTTTATGCTTCAATGACACTCAAAGGCTTCAATGAGAAGTAAATGACCTTCACGTGGAAGAGGGAGTTATCCCTTGATTATGAAAAAAATTACTGAAGTGAGAAGTCTCGTAAATTTTTGAAACAGACATGATCTCGAAAACTCGAGTTAGCAAATCGGGAAATTTGCATTGTGTCCTCACTGAGGGCGCAAATACATCCCACCCACTCGTTATTATTATTATTATTATAAAGCCATACTATAGATGATCTATACATGCGCATTATTTGATGATGCCGCTGAAGCAGACTACGTCTTGCCATTCGAAATTGGAACTAGTAGGTGGGATATTTTCGTGTCCTCAGTGAGGACACAATGCAAACTTCCCGATTTGGTAACTCGAGTTTTCAAGATCATGCACGGAGAGAAAACTGCTTTAAAAATTACGTAGAAAGTTCCGTAATCCGCGAGTGAAATATAATTGAGCAAAAATTACGGAACGCGTCGGAATTTTTACGCAACCTTCGCGTAATTTTTGTATTTCACTCGCGGATTACGGAACTTTCTACGTAATTTTTAAAGAACTTTTCTCTCCGTGTGTTTGTTTCACAAATTTACGAGACTTCTCAGTTGAGTATTTACTGATTTTTTTTTATTGCTCTATATGCCGCTGCATTTTCATTATCGAGAGATAACCCCCGCTTCCACGTGAAGGTCATTTACTTCTCATTGAAGCCTTTGAGTTTCATGGAAGCACTTTAAACCTACGAATATACAACAACTACCTTGAACAAGTTCAATAAGTCCCTATCTCCGGCTTTACTCGACTTCACGTTCGTGGCAGCATTGATACAAAAATGATATACAAGTATTATATTCTGAGTCGGTCCATATCTACTTGCAGAGTACATTTTTGCGATCGCCGCCGCGATCTAGTTTCCATTCACGCACTCATCACATGAATTATTTTTTTCTATCACTTCTACCACTTTCATTATGCGCATTATGTGAAAAAGTCAATAAATATTGAATGTGGATCTTTGTATGAGAAACAACTTATATTAACAATTTTTTCCCCTACCTCCAACCGTTTACGAGATATAGCGTTATGAAATTGTTACTAACAATATATATTCTGAACCAATATCTATCAAAAACTAATCATCGCTGAGTTGCATCAAGCGTCGATTGAGACCTTGATGACTTCGATTGGTGTATCCATTCGTGAGAAATCGTTGGCCAAAATTTAGGGCACATACATACAAACATACACACACACACACACATACATTGACTCAGACTTTTCGGGGATCATTTTGGAACCCTTAAGCCAGTAGTTATCGGTTGAAATGAAAAAGTTCGAATTCGGGGTGATTAGAATAACTTCCCTATCGGGAAGTTAAAAATGAATGAAGTCATAAAAAAATCACAACAAATTTTGAAAAAATGGGCCAAGTACACGTTTTGTCATGATGTACAGATCACTTGAGCATATATTTTGGATTACAACATTTATTACCATATGGACTTGACATAATCTATTAGAAACACCAGGCAAATACAGAAGACGTCAAGCTTGTGAAAGTTCTGCATTCAATGTTGAAGTGGGTGAACTGGATAAAATATTCACATAAAACAGTGTAAAGTTGATCCAAAAGAAAAAAAAATGTTGGAAAAACAGCGTTAGGCCCGCCCAACGTACTTGGCGGAGTCCATGAACGAGATTTAAAAGAGAAAAGAGTGATTCGTCCATCGGCGGGGTTAAGTTTTTGTGTCTTACTCGCTCGCTTCTACCAAACTATTTGATTAGGTTGAACAGGTTTACAAGTAACTTATTTCGCAACGACATCTCACCGCTAACATGGCATTAAAAATTACGTTTCATGTTCGAAATCGAGGAATTGACCAGTGAATAATATGCAAACTTGGCATACATCACTCCCATTCCAGATATTATCAGAGACTTTTCTACAAACTAATTACGCCTCTTAAGGGTTCTACACTGGCCCGATTACATGATGAGAGATAACATGATGATTCTTCTTCAGTGGCCAATCCGTAACAGGCAGAATGAAGAAAAAACATGCTCCCGACGAAGAGGAAAGTGTTCTGAAAACATGTATACCAGCATATGGGTAATATGGGACAGATAAACGCAGCGACAATCCCTGGCGGACGGACCGATTACAGAATCGACTTGTGCAGTATCCAGTATGTCGATTAGTTTTCGAGTGCAAGGCGATTCTGATTTGAAATAATCGACCCCGGATTGATTAAGTACCGAGTCGATTGCCGGTCGACTAGAATTTACTTTTTCCCCTGAAACCAACTCACGATTCGCCTTTCAAAAATCCAGAAATTTGACTTTAGTTTTTTTTAACTTCCCGATTATTCGGGAAGTTATTGTAATGACCCCGAAATCGATATTCTTCCTTTCATCCTGTGACTGAGGTTTTAAGTATACCAAAATGATGCCCAACAAATTTTGAATTGATGTCTGTGTGTGTGTGTGTGTGTGTGTGTATGTCTGTATGTATGTGTGTTTCCGAAATTTCGATCCTAGGTTTCTCACGAACGAATGAAGCTATCGAGACCGTCAATATTGGAATCGAAGCATTTTCATGTAACTTAGAGGGGATTAGATTTTGAGTGAAATTGGTGTAGTATGTATATTGTTATTAACAATTTCAATTGTTTATCACGTTCTATTGCATAAACTATTAGAGTTAGCGCAAAATTTATATAAGAAAAGTGGTTCCCCATATAAAAATGTGTATTTTATGTGGAATGACTTTTTTCGCGAGTTTGCATAATTAAGCAGGTATGACCGTCTCAACAATTATGTCTGTAGTGAGTGAACGAATGAACACAGCGCTATCATGAAGGTCTCAATCGAGTCATTTCCGTTCAGAATCGAGTGGATTGCATTTTGGATGACATTCGTGAAGTACATATGCAATGTTATTAACAATTGCAATTGTTTATACGGTTCCACTGGGTAAAATATTGAAGTTAGCGGGAAACTTATCTGAAGAAAACTATTCCTTATATGAAAATACAAATTTTATGTAGAATTACTTTTTTCCATAATTTGCATAATTACGGAGGTATGGTCGTCCGAGCAATTTGAAATACGGGAACAATGCATATCACCAGGGTCGTTCCTTATACAAAAACGCACATTCAGTATGACTTTTTTCAATATAGGTTAAAAGATATCGCGAGTTGAACTAGAATATGCTTGGCGAATGAATATGTCGACGATTGCGGGAAGGATGTCAAAGAGCGGGATAATTAGGAACGTACAGAGGTAGAGAGGGGAACTAGACGGATGAATTCCAGTTGGATATTTTTATGCGGCTTAAAAATCAAACTAAATCGATCGCGTGCACTAGCTATTGGTCACAAGTTCAATTATTGATATCACTGTTGAGTTTGCTCATCACCACCATTGCATGCTTATGCTGTGCTGAAATACCAAATCGGGAAGTTTTGGTTGTGCCCCGGATGGGGCACACACATTTGCACACCACTAGTTTTTTTTATATGGTGTTTCCAAAAACTGAAATTCTTGTTTCCGTTATTCCATAGAGGTTGGGGAAGAGTAACTTCCTGAATTTACCCAAAGTTGTGCGCTCAGATTAACGTAACCATATAAACGTTGAAAATTTCGAATATTTTTTTTTCAGTAGAAAAAAATGCGGGGAAAAAATAAAAATTGCCCTAAGAACACATCCGTATTGTGGATTTAGCAGAATTTTTTCAGATTTTTAAAACGATTTTTGAGGGAAAATTTTTTTGAAAAAAATGAAAGATGAAAAAAACTGTTTTTTCGAATAAAGGCGAAATGAGTTGAGATAACAATCTAAATTTTGGTACGTAAGCATGTTTCACTATGACAACCAATAGAAAAAATTGGCGACACAAAACTCGGTGGGGGCAGATTCACCTATGTTATCCGGCTAGACCCTTTAGTTCGGTCGCATGACCGTAAAAAAAATTGGGGCGACTGTGTGTTTGCCGACGAAGCCGAAAACTCGCCAGAACGTTCTTACGGCCTTGTAACGAAAATATCTATTACATACAGCCGAACAACGTTCACTCGGCATAACCAAAATTTTCTCGCAGTGTATCTCCACGTAATTGATCGTAGAAGGAAGACATTAAGATATTATTGTCGAACACTTATTCATGGTCTTCTCCACTGATTTCTTTTCTGGATTGAATGCAAATTATATTTTGGATTTTTCCCTGCTTTTCGAGTGGTGTCAAGTACAATGACAGCTTTTCAAGTCCATAAAAGTATCGCTGAATTGGTTGTGAACAAAGTGTCAAAATGGGGAGCAACTTGAAGTACATTGCACACCAGGAAATTAAATTGTGCGGTCAATGCAATTCTCAAAATTTTCTGATATCGGAATTTCTTACTCTTATTAAAATTGTATGTCAATGCATGCGTTTTTCTCAGACATTATTTCTGTTCATTTTTATTTTTTTTTTCTGGGGAGTTTTTACGGCCTTATAATGGAAATGTCTTTTTCGCAAATATCATTTTGAATTACACTAATGGAGTGGCTAGCTCATTTTGAAGTTTCAAAATACAAAGGGAATGTGGCATGAGAAATCGATCGAAATGTAAACTTTTACATTCTAGAAGTGTTTGAGAATGTTTTACAAGACTCGAGCTCAAAGTTTAGGGACTCAAAAATGTTGAAAATTCCAAAAGTTTTGAGACTTTCGAAAACTTTGAAATTGCTAAAATTCAAACTCAAAGAATAGGAAGAAATACAAAAATTGGAGATGATCGCAAAAACATCGCAAAGATCGCAAAAATGTCAGAAATTCACAAGGGAGAAAATATCACAATGCAGACGTTGGGAAATGTTCAATCCCTTGTCTTGCTTTCCGTATCTCACCCAAATATCATATAATCACAATTTAATGTTCTCGGCGCATTGCGACATTTTCCACTGCGGAAGTGCCTCAATAAAATAATAGCAATGAAATATTTTCACGGGGGATCTCTGCATGGGGTTTGACGAGGGTAAATTATGCAAAGTTCCTAGCATTGTACTCACATGGCAAACGCAGCCCTGTCTATAAAACTGTCGGAAGCCCTTGCGTTGTCTGCCCGTAACTTCCGACCAGCGCATTGCCAGGTTGCACAGCGAAATATAGGGTTTCGCGCCATTCATCCTACCGCCGACAACCCAAGTTTCCCCTGGCTCGATGTTCACACGTCCACACAGGCTATCCATGGCCGGTGTCCACAGCATTAGGTGTTGCTTCAAAGCGTGTTCTGCTTTTGGTGTCGCCTGTTACATCAATGGCTCACTGTTAAAAAAGTTCACCTAAATCGTTCGTGTCTAAACCTTATCTAAACCTTGTAATTTTCAAAAATTGTGGAACTTTAGTTTATCACCCATCTAATTGGTATCTAAATTTTTGTTTGTTAAAACCTACTGTACTGTGGGAGTGACATCAACATTGTCTTAATAAATAAGCCATCGAATTATTAATTTTTTTTTTATTTGTTCGAGACTAAAGTTCATCGTACGACAAAACGAGATTCCTACAGAATAATTTTTTCCACATGTCTGGCTAGAAAAAATTAGAAACGGCTCATATTGCAGCATTAGCAAGCTAAAACGTAATTTTTGTCCAATTTTTACTTCCGTGTGCATGAAAGATTTTGGGAGATTTTCCCGTAGCGTTAACCGGGCTTTCAAAGCATTTTAAGATTAACTGGATACGGGAGAGAGATTGTTTCGTTTGCCTGCGAGGGCGACAGGTGTGAATTAAGCTTTAGTGGCGAATTCGGGAGTTGCTGCTGAGTTTCAACCGTTTTATTTCTTTTAAGCAATGATCTTGAGAGAGGATATTTAAGATAATACCGGCTTCTCCGCTCTCCCACGCAAGAGAAATTGATTCCAAGTTTCGCGATCTCTACGCCAGTTTTATGAAGTAATTAGAATAGAGGTTAATCAATACCTCAATTTCAGGTTCGGAGAAACTTCATCATTCACGGGATCGGGATCGCTCGAATTATCTAGATACGCAAACTACGCCTTATGAAAACCCCTCATGTACATATTGAATGAAGAGATTCATGCTGATCAATCAATGGAATAAGCCTCAGGAATCTACTAGAGACATCATTTGTTGATCTAACGAGAATATTACTCAAGTATCTACAGAGAATATCCCTCAGGGATCTATTAGGGATATCACTTGAGGATCTTCCGAGGATATAGCTCAGGGAGTCGAGACGAGAGCACGATTGATTAACGATTTTTTACCTATTTGTTCATTCCCTTTTGTCTTCTCATCTCAGTCTCAGATCATCTCAGAAACAGACCAACCGGCCGAGAGCTGCTGCGTATCTATACGCTTCCCAACTACCCCCACCACTACGCCTTCATAAATAAATTCAATTTAAAATGAACCGGCACTAATTACGCGGAAAAGACCGTCACTTTTATCATATACACCGCACATACCCGTGACACTCGTGCCCTCACTTTATTTTTTGGATGTTTTTTAACGTAGATACATTCCGCTCAATTTTTCGTATTTATATTTGATTCCCCTTTTCTTTGATCAGAATTAAGTTTGCAAGTTGCCTGTAACCTGAAGTCGGCAATCAGGTTGTACGCTCCAAAGAGAATTGAGCGAAGTAGAGGCTCAGTTGTCGGCGTTTCGCCGACCCCAAAACCGCTAGATGCCGACTCGGCCACGGTGTGGCGCTGCAGACCATTTTAATGGCCAAGTGATTCACCATAGTTATCGAGGAGCTGGAAGATAATTAAGACAATCATAGTGGTATCGCTTCCTTTTTCAATGGTGAACAATGGTACGTTATTTGAACCATTTTTGTATGCGTAGTTTTTGCAAACAGATATTATGAAAAAAGGACCTATAATTTGCGCGGAGAATTGATGCAAACAATCTGAAACAAATTAGTTGTATATACAATTCAATGGTAAACAATGATAAAATATTATTAACGCTAAAAAAATTTGTTAACTATGGTTAAGTACAATTGTTAATGATGGGTTCTACAGTTCGCGAGCCTTTGCTGAACGAGGAGTAGGGGTATGGCCATGTGGGCCAAGTGAGAGAGGTCGAAATCGGAAAATGCGCTCGAGTGACTGAGGTTAGCTGTCAAAATCAAGTCAAAATTTTAATTTTGATGCGTTAAACACAAAATACCATATTGATGTTCAAATCCGATATAACCTTGTACCATTTTTGCATATGTATTCAATGAAATATACGCGCGGAAGGAGGGAGAGGAAATTATGATTAGTTAATTAATAATTTTAATTGTTATCTGAGGTGATGGTGGCCTTTCTGAATGTGACAAAGCTTGGAAAAAAATAGGTGGACCTTCAGAAGGGCTCTGAAATTTTGTCACCACCTAGAAGTGCACAAATGTTAATCAACAAAGTATCATTAATTATTTAATAATTCTAATTGTCATATGAGGTGATGCTGACTTTTTTAAATGTAACGAAACTTGGAAAAAATGGGCTGACCTTCAAAAGACCACTCTCATCATTAACAATTGCACTTGACCATAGTTTTTTAGCGTTAATAATATTTTACCGTTGTTTACCATTGAATTCTCTATACAACTAATTTTTTCAGATTTTTTGCATCAATTCCCCCCGTCAATCATAGGTTCTTTTTTCATAATTTGTGTTTGCAAAAACTACGCATACTAAAATTTTATAAATAACGTACCATTGTTCACCATTGAAAACGGAAGCGATACCAATATGATTCTTTTAAGTATCTTCCAACCCCCCGCTAACTAGGGTGAAGTATAGTATGCATTCGTATTGGAAAATATATTCCAATTTTGTTTTACTATCAATTATGCGCACCCGCAAGCCGTGGGTGCATGTTCTCAGATGCCGCTGGGCAATTCTACACGAGTAAACCCTCCATAACCCTACAAAGATACCTCATGGAATAGTTGTTTGGAGAAATTTTGAGTCAGCTGAGCTGATGAAAGCACGGCGGGAGAATCGCCTATGTGAGATTTTTTCAAAAAAGTAGCGAAATCTAATAGAAAAAACAAAATGCATTTTGTTTACAAAACGCCAAGTAACCATTTTATTGTATGGGTGATTATCTTTCTGGTTTCTGGAACAAATAACGAAATGTAAAAGAAGCGCCAAGTGAAATATACTTAGGAGCAGAAAAATAAGTACAGGCAAGACCAAGATACTTGGCGCGGCCATTTTTTGTTTATCAATGATCACTGCTGAGTATCACTTAGTAATAGCGAGCAAACAGGTAGTCTAGCTACAGAAATCACAATAAGAATCTAACTGAGTATTAGTACCTACTCAGCGACTCGTTCTCTTCATGGTGGTCCGTTCTGCCAACCGTGCCTGGTATCTTGGTCTTGCCTGTACTAATTTTTCTGCTCATAAGTATATTTCACTTGGGGATTCTTTTACGTTTCATTATTGTTTCCAGAAACCAGAAAGATTATCAGCCATACAATAAAGTGGTTACATGGCGTTTTTTAAACAAAATGCATTTTGTTTTTTTTTTAACTTCCCGATCTTAGGGAAGTTATTGTTACGGGACGGAAAATCGAAATTGGAAATTTCACTTGATCTCCACGTTTCATGATCCTTAGAAACGTTTCCAACCATTTTGAGCGAGATGTTTGTCTGTGTGTGTATGTGTTTTTTTTTCCCCACTCTTTCTCTATTCGTATTCATCCACGTAACCGCTGGTAGGCATTACTTCATGGGCAATACTACGGAGTAGAGTACCCACCCATTGCGGCTGGGGCCGACTTCGCCATTTCAGCTCATCGTATTTCTAATCACAGGGTAAACCTCCAGAAACCCCTGTGATACGATGGCGGGCGTCTACGATGGAACCCTCCCTCCCCCCCCCCCCCCGCGCGACGGGTCGCGTTCGGTTCCCGCTCACGGTCTCACTTCATAGATACCGCCGATAGCACACACGGAATGTTCCTGCCATTGGTCGGAGTCCGTGAGAAAATATTTTTCAGAAAAAATATTTTGCAGTGAGCGGGAATCGAACGCGGGACCTTTAGAATAGTAGGCAGACACTCTACCCACTACACCAAAGCTTGACTTGACTTGACTTGAAAATTGTTTATTAACATTTGTCATATATACATACTATGTACAGTATTAATATCTTAAGTGCTACGTTCTAGATCACCAGCCGTTGGCTTTATATCTAATTTGAAAGAAGTGTAAACTAATTTTTCATTATTACAGATATTTGTGATTATTTACATGATGACTCGATATAAGGAAAAATAACTTCTAAAAAACCTTACAAGTAATGGGTGCATGAGGGGCAGGAGAGAAAAGGATATATGGAAAGGTGGGACAAAACAGGTGGTCAGCGGGACCAATTGGATTTTATGTCAATATTGATGTTTTGGAGCTGGGGATTAGGATGGGATTGTAGCTTAAATTTAAATGTCTCATTTATTCTATCGATAAATTCGCCTATGGTTGTCATGCCGAGCGTTTCGTGTATTTCCACAATAGCCGTTCTTCTTTTAAAATTTCCTATTATTCGTAGGAATTTATTTTGAATCACTTGAAGATGATTCAAGTGCATTTTCGCAGCATTGTGCCAGGCAGGACAACCATAGGTGATAATGGGCCTAATTAACCCTTTGTAGAGAGTAAGTTTGAGGGATTGACTAAGCGCGGGTGATTTTAGCAAATTATATAATCTTACTAGGATAACTTTAGTCTTGACCTTGATTTCAGATATATGCTTTTTCCACAGGAGTTTGGAATCGATGTGTAAGCCTAAATACTTTACAGAGTCGGTTGGTGTGATCTTATCGCTACGAATAGTTAAAGTCGGTTTGGCCTTGGAGCTAGTAAATAAGATTGCTTCTGTTTTAGCAGCATTCACTTGAATTTTCCATTTCGTTAATTCACTGATTGTGAGAGAAGCAGCATTTTCTATTCTTCTAATAGCTTTGTTGATCGATTTGCTAGCTGAGTACAAAGCAATGTCATCAGCATAGCCTGCAATGGATACATTTCTCGGAATTCTGCTAAAAACAGAAGCAATGTACAAGTTGAATAAAACAGGCGAGAGAATAGACCCTTGTGGGACTCCCGCGACAATTTCTATTTTATCCGAAAGCGAAGTTTCGACTCGAACTCGGATATATCTATTTGAGAGATATGATAATAAAATTTTACATATATATTTAGGGACATTTAATCCTTCGAGTTTGTATATAAGGCCTGTGGGCCAAACATAATCAAAGGCCTTCTCGCTGTCCAGGAGAAGAAGAACGGTGTCTTCTTTCCGGTCTTTCGCGGATTTTATATCATTCGTAATTCTAACCAGCTGGTGACAGGTCGAGTGTTCTGATCGAAAACCAAATTGATTGATAGGCATTAGTTGTAACTCTTCTATGGGTTTTTTGAGACGAGCTAAAATTATTCGCTCAAAGAGTTTAGCCAATACCGGTAGGAGGCTAATAGGCCTATAGCTCACCGGATGCGAAGGGGGCTTACCGGGCTTTAGAATCGGAATGACCACCGCTCCTTTCCAGAGTTCCGGGAAATATTGTCTGAGGAGGCATGCATTGTATATCTTTGTTAGTAAACTTATTGCTTTAATTGGGAGGTTTTTTAGTGCTATATTGGGAATATTATCCACACCCGGGGCAGATTTATTTTTTAATTTTTTGATAGCGGAAGAGATTTCACGGGGATTTGTCAGGGATTTAATGGGAGTTTCGATGCGGGCGTTGAGGATAGTTTTTCTCACATGACCTGTGACTTGTTGTTCAAAAGATTTGTTGCCTCGGGAGGCCGATATTTCGTGTATTGCTGCATAGTGTATGCAGAGTGTATTCGCCTTGTCGTGGTCTTCTGTGTGGAGTGTGTTGTTTGACTTTAGTGTGGGGATTTTTGTTTTAGCGGTGTTATTAAAATATTTTGCTACGCGCCAAATAGAGTGATCTTTTAAGTTTATGTTTCTGAGTTTGTTGTCCCAAGATGATTGTTTCCATTCGGTTAATTTAAGTCTGATTTTTTTTATCAGCTGATTGAGTTCGGATTTAAGGTAGCGATTTCGGGTTTTTTGCCATCTTGACCTAATGTAATTTTTTAGCTTTATTAATGAGGCTATTTCGGGTGGGATAGGAGTGTGGGTGGATTTGGTTGATCGTTTGGGAGTGGAGGAATCCAGGGCTGTTTGAATGACTTGAGTGAAATGTGTTATGTGTTGGTCTATTGCTTCAGTGTTGTTACAAGTCGGGTTTGGTGTAGAAATCTCATCATTTAAGATATCCTTGAACTTATTCCAGTCGGTTTTTGCGTAGTTTAGAATTTTTGATGATTCTGGTGAGGTTGGTCTGCCAAATAGGGAGAAAAACAATGGTAGGTGATCGGATGGGGATTCGGAAAGTGTGGTGAAATTTTTAATGATAGAGATGTTGTTAGTTAATAAAAGGTCAATAGTACTAGGAGTGTTTGAATTATGAGGGTAGTGTGTGGGAACGTCTGGAAAGAGCAGATTAATTGTTTGTTCCGTCAAAAAATTTGAGAGAATCTTACCTGATTCGTTTGGCCTAGCAGAGGTCCAAGCAGTGTCCTTCGCATTTAGGTCTCCAACAATAATTGTTGGAGTACTATCGGAAAGTAGGTGCCTCAATAGGTTTGTATCTATTGAGACCCCCGGTGGATTGTAGATCGAGTAGATCTTCGTTTTTTTATTGTTTACTTGGACCTCTACTCCCACGTATTCGGTGAGCGACAGGAGATCATGCGGAAGAGTTCTATGTGACAAGGTTTTGTGGATCGCCACCGCAACACCACCACCTGCTTTGGCCGTTCTGTCTTCCCTGATCAGCGAGAAGTCTGGGAAGTTAATTTTCTTCGTTTTGCTGTTTAACTTAGTCTCTGAAATCAGACAAATTTTGATGTTATTTCTGTGGACGATGTGTAATAACTCGTCCAGATTAGGTTTGAGCGCAAAAATATTAATTGCTAATATGTTGATTATGTTTGCTGGGGAATCGTAGGTGTGTTTGAGGAGGGTAAGAACAGGTGAACATAGGATGCGATGATTGTGATCCTATCAAATGGTGTAAGGGCTGTTTGGAGTTTAGAGCTCATCTCTTTTAGCTCTGAAAGGATTTCGGGAATTCCAAGGGTTGTTAGCTCGTCAAGGACTTGCTTTGCTGTAATTACATAGTTTATAGTTCTACTTAAATGAGATTCGGGAACATGTGTTTCCATTGGGATGGTCCTAGGTTCAGCAGTGGGTGCGATAAGATTCCTTCTCGAGGTTTCCACCGTCGGGAAGAAGGAAGCGTAGGTGGGCCTGGACGTATTGGCAGTAGAACTCGGAATTGGCACTGGGACTGCAGGAGACTGGAGGGACTGGATGTTCCTGTCCAGATTCTGGATCGTGGCCGAGTGAGGTGTAGTGGGCAGTTCCAATGGCGCTATGTTGGGCCTGGCCGATTGAGCTCGTTTTTTCTGAGTTTCCATGAATTTTAGGCGCATGGAACACTCTCTATAGCTGGCTGTGTGGGCGAGTCCGCAGTTTGCACACTTCAGGGTTTTGGAAGTGCAGACTTTTACGTCATGGTTTGACGCACACTTGACGCATCTCAGGTTCAGGTTGCAATGTTGGCTTGCGTGGCCAAATCTCTGGCACCTGAAGCATTGGGTAGGTTGCTGGGATTTTACATATTTTTCTACCTTATACGTGTGGTAGAAAATCGTTTTGATTTCAGCGAAGCTGCTCAAGGTTGTTTCCGGGCCAACCGTGACAGCGAAGATCGGTAATGGCCTGTTTTCTTTGGAGTCTCCGTCTTTGTTTACTTTCACGAACTGGCGAACGGAAAGTACGTTGATGCCGTGTTTTGATAACTCGGCTTGAATTTCGTCTTGTGAAAAACTGCTTGGAAGCCCTTTCAGAATATATTTTTTCGGTCGCTCACTTTTAAGACCGAAAGTGAAGAAATTGATATCTTGCCTTTTCAGGATACTTGCGATTTTGTTGTAGTCCTCGAGCGTTCGTAGATGGACGATCGTGGTACTTCCATTAAATTTCATCTTGAAATTTTTATCTGTGGCGTTGCTCTGCAGAAAATTGATTAATTTTTTTGTCTCCATTTTTTCATTCTCGATGATTAATGGAGGGACAGAGGTTTGTTTTGGAGCCTCTTGAGGTCCATCAGAAGTGTCGGAAGGTTTGGCGAGGCGAGCGGGAACTGAACTCGCGCTAGTCGAAGGTTTCGAAACGGCTTTTTTCGTTTTTTTTGGGTCTTCCATCGGAGGACTCATTTTGGCTTTCCTTTTTGGAGCCAAGGGAATTTTGAGGTTTTTTAAGTTTGACACTTTTGTGCCAAAACTTTTACTCGATTTAGAATTTCACTGTACTATACGCGCTGTACGTTAGAAATTTATATTTCGCAGAGAGCGGTAGACATGCGTCCGCACGACACCGACTCAAAACAAATACTGTCACCAAAGCTTGACTTGACTTGAAAATTGTTTATTAACATTTGTCATATATACATACTATATACAGTATTAATATCTTAAGTGCTACGTTCTAGATCACCAGCCGTTGGCTTTATATCTAATTTGAAAGAAGTGTAAACTAGTTTTTCATTATTACAGATATTTGTGATTATTTACATGATGACTCGATATAAGGGAAAATAACTTCTAAAAAACCTTACAAGTAATGGGTGCATGAGGGGCAGGAGAGAAAAGGATATATGGAAAGGTGGGACAAAACAGGTGGTCAGCGGGACCAATTGGATTTTATGTCAATATTGATGTTTTGGAGCTGGGGATTAGGATGGGATTGTAGCTTAAATTTAAATGTCTCATTTATTCTATCGATAAATTCGCCTATGGTTGTCATGCCGAGCGTTTCGTGAATTTCCACAATAGTCGTTCTTCTTTTAAAATTTCCTATTATTCGTAGGAATTTATTTTGAATCACTTGAAGATGATTCAAGTGCATTTTCGCTGCATTGTGCCAGGCAGGACAACCATAGGTGATAATGGGCCTAATTAACCCTTTGTAGAGAGTAAGTTTGAGGGATTGACTAAGCGCGGGTGATTTTAGCAAATTATACAATCTTACTAGGATAACTTTAGTCTTGACCTTGATTTCAGATATATGCTTTTTCCACAGGAGTTTGGAATCGATGTGTAAGCCTAAATACTTTACAGAGTCGGTTGGTGTGATCTTATCGCTACGAATAGTTAAAGTCGGCTTGGCCTTGGAGCTAGTAAATAAGATTGCTTCTGTTTTAGCAGCATTCACTTGAATTTTCCATTTCGTTAATTCACTGATTGTGAGAGAAGCAGCATTTTCTATTCTTCTAATAGCTTTGTTGGTCGATTTGCTAGCTGAGTACAAAGCAATGTCATCAGCATAGCCTGCAATGGATACATTTCTCGGAATTCTGCTAAAAACAGAAGCAATGTACAAGTTGAATAAAACAGGCGAGAGAATAGACCCTTGTGGAACTCCCGCGACAATTTCTATTTTATCCGAAAGCGAAGTTTCGACTCGAACTCGGATATATCTATTTGAGAGATATGATAATAAAATTTTACATATATATTTAGGGACATTTAATCCTTCGAGTTTATATATAAGGCCTGTGGGCCAAACAGAATCAAAGGCCTTCTCGCTGTCCAGGAGAAGAAGAACGGTATCTTCTTTCCGGTCTTTCGCGGATTTTATATCATTCGTAATTCTAACCAGCTGGTGGCAGGTCGAGTGTTCTGATCGAAAACCAAATTGATTGATAGGCATTAGTTGTAACTCTTCTATGGGTTTTTTGAGACGAGCTAAAATTATTCGCTCAAAGAGTTTAGCCAATACCGGTAGGAGGCTAATAGGCCTATAGCTCACCGGATGCGAAGGGGGCTTACCGGGCTTTAGAATCGGAATGACCACCGCTCCTTTCCAGAGTTCCGGGAAATATTGTCTGAGGAGGCATGCATTGTATATCTTTGTTAGTAAACTTATTGCTTTAATTGGGAGGTTTTTTAGTGCTATATTGGGAATATTATCCACACCCGGGGCAGATTTATTTTTTAATTTTTTGATAGCGGAAGTGATTTCACGGGGATTCGTCAGGGATTTAATGGGAGTTTCGATGCGGGCTTTGAGGATAGTTTTTCTCACATGACCTGTGACTTGTTGTTCAAAAGATTTGTTGCCTCGGGAGGCCGATATTTCGTGTATTGCTGCATAGTGTATGCAGAGTGTATTCGCCTTGTCGTGGTCTTCTGTGTGGAGTGTGTTGTTTGACTTTAGTGTGGGGATTTTTGTTTTAGCAGTGTTATTAAAATATTTTGCTACGCGCCAAATAGAGTGATCTTTTAAGTTTATGTTTCTGAGTTTGTTGTCCCAAGATGATTGTTTCCATTCGGTTAATTTAAGTCTGATTTCTTTTATCAGCTGATTGAGTTCGGATTTAAGGTAGCGATTTCGGGTTTTTTGCCATCTTGACCTAATGTAATTTTTTAGCTTTATTAATGAGGCTATTTCGGGTGGGATAGGAGTGTGGGTGGATTTGGTTGAGCGTTTGGGAGTGGAGGAATCCAGGGCTGTTTGAATGACTTGGGTGAAATGTGTTATGTGTTGATCTATTGCTTCAGTGTTGTTACAAGTAGGGTTTGGTGTAGAAATCTCATCATTTAAGATATCCTTGAACTTATTCCAGTCGGTTTTTGCGTAGTTTAAAATTTTTGATGATTCTGGTGAGGTTGGTCTGCCAAATAGGGAGAAAAACAATGGTAGGTGATCGGATGGGGATTCGGAAAGTGTGGTGAAATTTTTAATGATAGAGATGTTGTTAGTTAATAAAAGGTCAATAGTACTAGGAGTGTTTGAATTATGAGGGTAGTGTGTAGGAACGTCTGGAAAGAGCAGATTAATTTTTTGTTCCGTCAAAAAATTTGAGAGAATCTTACCTGATTCGTTTGGCCTAGCAGAGGTCCAAGCAGTGTCCTTCGCATTGAAGTCTCCAACAATAATTGTTGGAGTACTATCGGAAAATAGGTGCCTCAATAGGTTTGTATCTATTGAGAGATCCGGTGGATTGTAGATCGAGTAGATCTTCGTTTTTTTATTGTTTACTTGGACCTCTACTCCCACGTATTCGGTGAGCGACAGGAGATCATGCGGAAGAGTTCTATGTGACAAGGTTTTGTGGATCGCCACCGCAACACCACCACCTGCTTTGGCCGTTCTGTCTTCCCTGATCAGCGAGAAGTCTGGGAAGTTAATTTTCTTCGTTTTGCTGTTTAACTTAGTCTCTGAAATCAGACAAATTTTGATGTGATTTCTGTGGACGATGTGTAATAACTCGTCCAGATTTGGCTTGAGCGCAAAAATATTAATTGCTAATATGTTGGTTATGTTTGCTGGGGAATCGTAAGTATGTTTGGGGAGGGTAAGAACAGGTGGACATAGGATGCGATGATTGTGATCCTATCAATTGGTGTAAGGGCTGTTTGGAGTTTAGAGCTCATCTCTTTAAGCTCTGAAAGGATTTCGGGGATTCTAAGGGTTGTTAGCTCGTCAAGGACTTGCTTCGCTGTAATTACATAGTTTTTAGTTCTACTTAAATGAGATTCGGGAACATGTGTTTCCATTGGGATGGTCCTAGGTTCAGCAGTTGGTGTAATAAGATTCCTTCTCGAGGTTTCCGCCGTCGGGAAGAAGGAAGCGTAGGTGGGCCTGGACGTGTTGGCAGTAGAACTCGGAGTTGGCACTGGGACTGCAGGAGACTGGAGGAACTGGATGTTCCTTTCCAGATTCTGGATCGTGGCCGAGTGAGGTGTAGCGGGCAATTCCAATGGCGCCATGCTGGGCCTGGCCGATTGGGCTCGTTTTTTCTGAGTTTCCATGAATTTTAGGCGCATGGAACACTCTCTGTAGCTGGCTGTGTGGGCGAGTCCGCAGTTTGCACACTTCAGGGTTTTGGAAGTGCAGACTTTTACGTCGTGGTTTGACGCACACTTGACTCATCTCAGGTTCAGGTTGCAATGTTGGCTTGCGTGGCCAAATCTCTGGCACCTGAAGCATTGGGTAGGTTGCTGAGATTTTACATATTTTTCTACCTTATATGTATGGTAGAAAATCGTTTTGATTTCAGCAAAGCTGCTCAAGGTTGTTTCCGGGCCAACCGTGATAGCGAAGATCGGTAATGGCCTGTTTTCTTTGGTGTCTCCGTCTTTGTTTACTTTCACGAACTGGCGAACGGAAAGTACGTTGATGCCGGGTTTTGATAACTCGGCTTGAATTTCGTCTTGTGAAAAACTGCTTGGAAGCCCTTTCAGAATATATTTTTTCGGTCACTCAGTTTTAAGACCGAAAGTGAAAAAATTTATATCTTGCCTTTTCAGGATACTTGCGATTTTGTTGCAGTCCTCGAGCGTTCGTAGATGGACGATCGTGGTACTTCCATTAAATTTCATCTTGAAATTTTTGTCTGTGGCGTTGCTCTGCAGAAAATTGATTAATTTTTTTGTCTCCATTTTTTCATTCTCGATGATTAATGGAGGGACAGAAATTTGTTTTGGAGTCTCTTGAGGTCCATCAGAAGTGTCGGAGGGTTTGGCGAGGCGAGCGGGAACTGAACTCGCACTAGTCGAAGGTTTCGTAACGGTTTTTTTCGTTTTCTTTGGGTCTTCCATCGGAGGACTCATTTTGGCTTTCCTTTTTGGAGCCAAGGGAATTTTCAGGTTTCTTAAGTTTGACACTTTTGTGCCAAAACTTTTACTCGATTTAGAATTTCACTGTACTATAAGCGCTGTACGTTAGAAATTTATATTTCGCAGAGAGCGGTAGACATGCGTCCGCACGACACCGACTCAAAACAAATACTGAAGCCCCGTGTGTCTGTATGTGTGTGTGTGTGCGTATGTGAGCAAAATTTTGTCGAAAGATTTCTCCTAGACAAATCATGCGATTCGGATTTTTTGATACTTATTGCATAGGTTTCCGCCTAAGTTAGGTTAGATTTTGAACATAATCGACTGAGCGGTTTTATAGTTATTAATAAATGAATTGTTTATATCGCTGCGTCGTAAGAACGATTGAAGATACGACAAAAATTATTGAAGCAAATTTGTTCCACACATAAAAATACATATTTAATGTTGTATAACTTTTTTGGCTGCCACCGATAGCTAATTGTTATTAAGAAAATCCATTGTTTCTGTCGCTCGATCGTGAGAATAATTCGAGATACGGAATAAAGTGTTCAATGAAAGTCGTTCCATACATAAAAATGCACATTTTATGTTGTATCAATTTTTTTGCCCACACCCATGAATTGTTCTTAATCAATTGAATGGTTTATGTCGCTCTACCACGACAATAGTGAGAGATACGAAATGAGGTGTTGAATGAAAGTTGTTCCACACGTAAAAGGACACGTTTGATTTTTTATGGCTTTTTATGCTAACACTCATAGTTTTTCACAAATTGAATTGTTTATCTAATTCTATCGCAAGAAAGAATTAATTTTTTTAAAAATCTCTTTTTGTCACTCGGCCCGCCTAACCTCGTTCTTTGCAAGACCTAGGCCGATAAGTGGCACTTATCAGACCTAGGCCTCGCAAAGAACTCGGTTAGGAAGCCTCGTGACAAAAAGCATAGTATGTCATATGGCCTTTAAAGCATTTTTCTAACAAATATGACCATAATCTGGGCCGAAGGCCCAGATTATGATCATATTTGTCATAAAAGTACTTTACAGGCCTTAGGACATAATATACTATTACATTTTAAGAATGATAAAATTTCACATATTTGGTAATTTTGAAAAGTTTAAACCGTTCACTATTTGTGACACAAACCGAAATTTTGTATATAACATAGACGGGGGAACCATCGGGAAGTTATTGGTTCGACCCGTAGAAGAAAACCAAATCCCGTTTATTTAGATTTTATAATTTCTATACAATATGAGGGACTTGGAATTCTCGCGGCCTTTCGTATCGCGGCAACACTCTTGAGGACTTTTTACACTGGGAGAACGATTTGGTTAATACTACACAGGCTCGGTAACCGTTACCGAGCGCGGTTAAATAAGAACAATTGAAGGGCCCGGTGATAGTTACCGAATGGCTCAATTGAGAGGTTAAGGTTGAGCCAACTGGAGGATTTGGTGATATAGTTACCGAATCGCTAGTTGGCATAAGCTCTCTGTGATTTATTATTAAGCATTGATTGCCATATAAAGATTTCAGAATACGGGTTGTCTATAGACATATCCCTTGAACAATTCTTCCATTTTATTTTCACTTTCTATTTGTTCTTTGATCTTTATGACTCATTTTTTATCACAAAAATTGACCCGAGTCGGCCGGCACACACGTCATGGCTTCTTCACCGGGCACTGTTATAACTAGAGGGCGCGTAGAATTAGCCTCCATTCGGTAACTATTACCAAACGCTCGGTTGTATTAATCGGGTGCCGGTTTGCGTTAACTGAAAAATTCAGTACAACCAAATGGTGTCAAAATCAACTAGCAGTTGAGTGTACCACCATTAGCTCTAGCTATTAATGAATGTACGATTATGTGAACCTAATTGTAAAAAAACCTTCAACCGAATCCGTCAGGTAGATTTAACCAAATCGTTCTCTCAATGTAGGGTTACTTACAGGCGTGAATCCAGTCCTCCACAGCCCTCTAGCCAGTAAAACAGCCCAATTGTTCCTGTTTTATGAGGTAAAAATGGCTCTATATATTCGTAAATATTTTCATTTAAAAACCGAAGAAAGATCACGAAACTACATAATTGTAGAGTATCTTTCGTACTTTGCAAAATTCAAGAACTTGTCAAATATTCAGATTTCTGTATCAAATTACTTACAAAATCATGAACTAGATTTTGGGATGTGAAATGAATATTTTCGGAACTTAGATCCACGATGGCACATCCCCCCACTTACATATAGTATCGTCTTTCTTGCGGAAAGCTACTCCGAAGTATAGAAGTGTTGTTTGGGAATGTTAAATAATGACCAATTACCTTGTAATGATTACCCCTATGATAATATTATAAATTACGTTTTCTGTTGGGAATTACATTCTTTAAAAAAAGGGTTCTTCGATATTCTTTCTTAAAAGCTCTGAGCGCGGAAATAATTCCACAATGGGCGAGCGTTTTATGTAGAAATCAAGTCATTTTATTGTTTTTGTCTATCAGTAAATTCAATAAATTACTTAAACACTGAAGAAGAATCGAAATACAAGTTATAGAGTTCTTTTTCCCCTGATATAATTCGCGCTGTAGTCACCCCTTAACGATTTGAAACCAATCTCGTTTGATCCCACGGGAGTCTCTCAAGTACTCTCGTACTGCCGATAAATGCCCCAAGTCCCAAGCTACGCGAATCGAAATCGAATGGGAGTATTTGAGCAACTTTCACGGTATACCGATAAAGTGCAGCTGATATTCAATAAGCAAGAGTAACTAGACTCATACAAATTTATTCAATTGAAGAAATTTGATCAGCAATGAAAATTTCACATAGAAAGCTCCCGATTTGGCATCTCTGTTATTTTTTGAAGTGAAACTTCTTATGGAAGGGTTTTGAAATCTCGATCGGCAACCTTTTTGGTGACGCTCGCTCTAACGTAGAAAGTAAGAGTGAGAGGCCTCCGGGAATCGAGCGAGAGTGAGACGGACTACCTTACGTCTCGTCTATCGGGTGAGAGTGAGAGGCCTTCGTGTATCGTGCGAGAATGAGACGGAAGACTTTCTGTCTTTCATGTCATTCTCTGCGTTCAGGCGGCGTCGCGATCGCGGAAAACAGCTGTTGGTTTCTAACACAGTGATCATAAGCAACGTATTTTGTTTTTGTGCGTGTTTTCATTACTTAACTCGAGAGTTTTGTGCAAAAATGCCGAAGTCGGGTGCAGAAAAGACAAAAACGTGGCGGGAGAAAAAACGGGCGAGTGAAGGAATTGATCAGAATAGAAAACGGAAAAAAAGTAGAACTGAAATTGAACGAGATAGCAGGGAACGGAGGCAAACACGTGCTAACCTCTTACGTGGCAGTGTGGACGATAGTGTAAATAATCCAGAGAATGAACTATTAGCAACGACTTCGACTCATCCTCCTCCTGATTGTGATGTACATAGTGGTGATCGATTACAATATTCAGACTTTAATGAGTTTAAAACTGCACATAAGAACTTTCACCGTGATTTTATAAATAATCCAATCGGTTTTACGTGTTGTGTATGTGATAGATTATGGTTTAAAAATGACTTGAAGACTCTATCCGTTGAAAATGAAATTCGTATTCAACAAAAATTTCCAGAATTCAGAAGTAATAATGAGCTGGCATGCACCAGCTGTCGCCAGGCTTTGAGGAGAGACAAAATTCCAACATTGTCGAAATTGAATGGCTTTGTATATCCTCCGATCCCTGCACATCTTCCGAAGTTAGATTTAGTGTCCGAGAGACTCATTTCTCCTAGAATTCCATTTATGCAAATTCGCAGATTGCGTCATGTGCATGGACAATTTGGAATTTTGGGGCAGGTGATCAATGTTCCAGTGGATGTCAATACAATGGTGAATCACTTGCCCAGGAACATTGACGACGATCACTGTGTTTACGTTCATATCAAGAGAAAAAAAATTCATCGATTAAGCTACTTGACAGGTTTAATAAACAAGAGAAATATTAAAATATGGCTAAGATGCTTAGTACCGAGTCCATTGTATCAACTGTACGACGTCGAAGTTGATGAATCTTTCTTTAATGAGGATTGTGTCGTTCATCAGATACCTATAGATGAACTGAGTGAAGACATCCCCATGGAGGAGAGCCTGTTCGCTCAGCAACACACATTACTCTGGAATGACGATAAATATTTGAGGATTGCTCCTGGAGAAATGAATGTCCCTCACAGTCTATTATTTGATGAGCATGCAGAAGAGTTATCTTTCCCTACTGTCTATCTCGGACAATTCCGGCGCTTTAGTGAAGATCTCAATGTGACTCCATTCATGATGGCTACCAGTGAGCTAAGGAGATCTGATCGACGTGGGGTTACACCTCATCATTTACTCTATATGGCAATGAAAATTATGAGGTTTAGAGTCCGTGACAGTCTATCCATTGCTTTTAAACACGTAGGTAAAGACACAAAAATTACACGTGAACAAATTCAATCAGAGGAGTATATAAATCATTGTATAGAAAGCAACTTGGCTTTTCCACGTTGTATCCCTAACTCGACTTGGTATTGGGCTGAAAGAAAGAGAGACTTATTCGCAATGATCAGACAACTCGGAAAACCCACGTTATTCCTAACTATGAGTGCTAATGAAGTTGGTTGGCCCTCATTATTACAATTATTATATAAATTGAAGAATAATGGAGCAGAAATTACAGAACAAGATGTTCAGGAACTCCATAATATTGAAAAGAGCACACTCATCAATGAAGATGCTGTAACATGTGCCATCTATTTTAATAAGCTCATCAATGTTATAATGAACATACTTCAGTCCAAAAAGTCCTCTCCCTTCGGGAAATATCGTGTTGTCCATTATTTTAAAAGAATTGAATTCCAGCATCGTGGGAGCCCCCATGCACACATTCTGCTATGGCTTGAGAATGCTCCAGCGGATCCACTAGGTGCTGACGGACTAAAAGCTATTGAACTAGTTGATACATTGATATCAGTGGCCACTTCAGAATCGTCGGGGAACATCAAACTACAGACACATAAGCACACGTTCACATGTTACAAAAAAATAGCTGCGAACGCTCATCAAAAATGCAGATTTGAAGCTCCATTCATGCCATGCAGATACACAACTATACTGACACCAATGCAGAAAGAAGAACCAGGATTCCACACGTATAAACAACATTACAACACGATAAGAACAAACTTAGAGAACAATGACTATGCTGATATTGATAGTTTCTATCAGGGAAATGGAATACTATCAGATGATTACTACATGAATGTGCATCGAGCTGGCATCAATCGTCCCAGAGTATTTCTTAAACGTCAACCCATGGAAAAGTGGCATAATCCATTCAACCCATTCGTTTTCAATATTTTGAAATCAAATGTGGATGTGCAATTTATCACCGAAGAATACTCATGTGCTGCATACGTAGTGGAATACGTCAATAAAACGAACCGTGGAATTAGCAATCTCCAACGTAACATCACTGAAATAATGGATGAACATCCAGAGTTCGATATTGTCGAAATTACTAGGAAAATGAGCGTTGACATGCTAAATACTGTCGAAATTACCAGTCAGGAAGCTGCATGGTACCTTCTGCGTGAACCGATGTCAAAGTCTTCTTCAGTTGTTACCTATATTTCAACAATATGGCCGATCGAAAGACAAAGAATTCGAAAAACTCAGAAAGAACTCAATGAAATGGATGCTGATGATGATGCAACAAACATATGGAAAGAAAATTGGTTTGACAAGTACGAAAAGAGATCTGAAGAGCTAGAAGATGTCAATTTGGCCCAGTTTGTTGCTCATTACACACTGAATAATCAGGGGAATTGGACACGAAGGAAAGAACCTCGGATTATCCGGTACAGAAACTACGACATGGCTGATGATTTCAATGAATACGAACGGGAAATGGTGACTTTGTATATTCCATTCCGAGACGAAGAATATGAAATTCTTGCAGAAACTACATTCATACAGATTTACGACGACAACGAAATATTGATTTTGGAGCGACATAAAGAATTCTCATCGAATTTAGATATCCAGAAAACCATCGAGATATGCCGAGAGTTGTGTCGTGAAGATGAATTAAATCAAGATGATGATGCTGAAGGAGACAACGTAGGTCGCCTTTTTCCTGAAGCAAATCCTTTTCAAGAATTGTATAACGCTGACCACATAATGAACGACGATCCGCGGTTAGCAACACTTAACAAACTGGGTGCTAACGCAAAGAAGAGGGATAATTTACTGTCTAATGAACAATTTTATGAACTAATGAGAATGGCCAATCAGAGGCAGAAAGCACTCCTGATGCATGTGATTGCTAATCTCCTCTCATCAAACCGATCACCACTCCAAGTTTTCTTCACTGGGCCAGCAGGATGTGGGAAGACATTCCTCATTGGACTCCTCATGGAAATTTACAACCGCTTCACAGATAATGATGGTTTTTGCAATGCTTACATGGCATGTGCATCAACAGGAAAGGCTGCAATAGCAATTGATGGTACGACAATCCACGCTGCATTGAAAAGATCCCATTCCAAACTATTACCATTATCAATTGAGGTGGCTCAACAGTACAGAATGCTCTTCAAATACGTCCAAGTTATACTCATCGATGAGGTCAGTATGGTAGGAGCGGAATTGCTGTCTCAAATTGACGCACGGTTAAAACAAATAACAGGAAATTTCCAAGATGATTTTGGAGGAATGGATATCATTTTCATAGGTGATTTGCGTCAGTTACCTCCAGTGCGTGCTACACCCATCTATCAAGCAACAAAACGACGCATAGCAGCACCAACACTTTGGCGTGACTTGAAGTTCTATGAATTGGATAAAGTCATGAGACAAGCGAATGCTGATTTCTCCTCTTTATTAACTAAAATTGGAAATGGCGAAGAATTGGATCAAGAACAGATACACCTAATCGAATCTCGTTTTTATACAAGAGAGGAAGCAGATCGTCTTTGTCCACACGGAATTCGGCTAGATTTGACAAATAATGCTGCAAACGAATACAATTGGACAATTCTTAATTTTGCAGAGAATAAAACAGTCTCAATAGCTACTGATGTATTCACCTGCTGCCATAATGCTGAGCAACAATCATTTGTACGACAAAAATCGCATAAAAAAACGGTAATAGACACTGGAGGTCTGCCCTACGAGATAATACTGGTGTTAGATAAATGGTATATAATAACAACCAATCTGGATGTCTCGGATGGTTTAGCAAACGGCGCAGTTGGTAAACTAGTTCATATCGAAACTGATGAGGCAGGGGCAGTAACTCGTGTGTGGCTGGAATTTCCAGATTCACCAAAGACGGGGCAGAAGATCCGGAGAAAAGCTGCTGCGTTCATCCAAGCAAACAACATCAGCCACACGGCAGTTCCCATTGCACGAAGAACTTCTGCGATATATATGAACAATAATAAAACTATTTTCGTCAAAAGAAATCATCTGCCATTGGTATCAGCGTGTGCTATTACTATCCACAAGTCTCAAGGTGGTACGTTTAATCAAATCGTCTATGAATACGAAAAGACACATTCACAACAACTCCTTTACGTATCCTTGTCCCGTGTCACAAGTATACCGGGATTGTACATCGTTGCGAAGGATGGAAAGAACAAATTTTATCATAGACGGAAAAAAGCTCAATCAATGGACAAGCTACAATCAGAATTTAGAAGATTATCAACAAATCCATTGATAACTTTGACTGACATTCTCCGAGAGTTCATCAGCCGACCAGGCTTATCAATAACAACCCTCAATTGCCAAAGCTTAGGAGCTCATAGCGGAGATTTCAATGATCTGGTGATTCTACGGTCTAATATATTGATACTTTCAGAGACGTGGAAGGAAAACGATCAAGAAATTGATGTTCCCAATTTTAATTGTGTCGTACAGTTCAAAAGACATAATGTGAGAGCAGGGGGTGTCGCAATACTTTGCAATACTGCTCATGGAACGAACATCATGACACCCAATATGGACCTGAACTTGAAACAACTAGAATCGCTTTCAGTTGGGTTGTCATCTGTTGGAGAAATGTGTGCAGCTGAATGTCGCACAGAAAGCGGAGAGCGGATTATGCTTATAGCACTCTATATTTCACCAAATCAGAAGATGGCGAAAATAATAGAGTTTATTCACCTTCACTTGCTGCCGTATACTCAAGTGGGGGCTGCAGAAGTTGGAGTAGAGCTGGACAAAATACCTATGATTCTAGGTGGAGATTTTAATGTTAATTTTGCTTCAGAGGATTCCAAGCCATTAATTCAGTTCTTGCGACAGAAATTGTCATTGGAAATGAACAATTCACCAATTGAATCGACTACACGCCATGGTACCACGATCGATGCAGTTTTCTCACGTTACATCGAAAATTTGGAGTCAAGAGTCTTCATTACCTATTTTAGTTACCACAAACCTATCATTTCGTTCATGAAGAGTCTACCAGAGAATGAAGGTGCAGCTGATTGCGATTTAATTCATCACATTCATACTAATATTATTGTATCTTGAAAAAAGTATAATTATTATGATGAATAAATTAATATTTACTATCAAGAAGTGTTTGACACGTGATTAAAATGATTCCTCTCCCTCTAAACATAGAAAATTAAATAATCCTTGCCGATCCAATCATTCAGTTTCACTTTTATCGCGTGTCTTCATGGCACACCATTTTTTTTCCACGGACTTTCTTCTGTCTTCCAAATATCCCCTCCAATATCTCGTATCGTTGAGAACATTCAGTTTAGATCAGGAAAGTGTGTTTTAACTTTATAACTAAAGTTATTGTAATGACCCCGAAATCGATATTTTTCTTTTCATCCTGTGACTGGGGTTTTCAGTATACCAAAATGATGCCCAACAAATTTTGAATCGATGTCTGTGTGTGTGTGTGTGTGTGTATGTCTATATGTATGTGTGTTTCCGACATTTTGATCCTAGGTTTCTCACGCACGAATGAAGCTATTGAGACCGTCAATATTGTAATCGAAGCATTTTCATGTAACTTAGAGGGGATTAGATATTGGGTGAAATTGGTGTAGTATGTATATTGTTATTAACAATTTTAATTGTTTATCACGTTCTATTGCATAAACTATTAGAGTTAGCGCAAAAATTATATGAGAAAAGTTGTTCCCCATATAAAAATGCGTATTTCATGTGGAATGACTATATACCATTCGTGGAGTATATATGTAATGTTATTAACAATTACAATTGTTCATACAGTTCCACTGGGTAAAATATTAAAGTTAGCGGAAAACTTATGTAAAAAAAAACTATTCCTTATATGAAAATACACATTTCATGTACAATTACTTTTTTCGATAATTTGCATAAGTAAGGGGGTATGGCCGGCTCAACAATTATGTATGTAATAAGTCAATGAATGAACCCAGCGCTGTCATGAATTTCTCAATCGAAACCTTTCCGTTCAGGATGGAGCGGATTACATTTTGGATGGCCTTCGTGCATTACATGGAAAGCTATCAACAATTGCAATTGTTTATACGATTTGACTGGGTAACATATTAAAGTTAGCGGGAAACTTATCTCAAGAAAACTATTTCTTATATGAAGATACATCTTTTTACGTGAAATGACTTTTTTCTATAATTTGCACAATTATGGACGTATGGTCGTCCGAGCAATTTGAAATACGGGAACAATGCATATCACCGGGGTCGTTCCTTATACAACTAGTGGTGTGCAAATGTATGTGCCCCATACGGGGCACAAACAAAACTTCCCGATTTGGTATTTCAGCACAGCATAAGCATGCAGCCATGGTCATGAGCACACTCAACAGTGATATCAATAATTGAACTTGTGACTAATAATTACTACACGCGATCAATTTAGTTTGATTTGTAAGCCGCATACAAATATTCAGCTGGAATTCGTCCGTCTAGTTACCCTCTCTACCTCTGTACGTTCCTAATTATCCCGCTTTTTGACCTCCTTCCCGCAATTGTCGACATATTCATTCGCCAATTGCGAAGTATATTCTAGTTCAACTCGCGATATGTTTTAACCTATATTGAAAAAAGTCATACTGAATGTGCATTTTTGTATAAGGAACGACCCTGGTGATATGCATTTTTCGCGTATTTCAAATCGCTCGGACGACGATACCTCCTTAATTATGCAAATTATGGCAAAAAGTCATTTCACCTATAAGATGTGCTTTCATATAAGAAATATTTTTCTTGAGATAGGTTTCCCGCTAACTTTAATATTGTACCCAGCGGAACAGTATAGACAATTGTTGATAACATTGTATATACTGCACGAATGCCATCCAAACTGTAATCCACTCGATTCTGAACGGACATGACAGCGCTGTGTTCATTCGTTCACTCACTACAGACATAATTATTGAGACGGTCATTCCTCCTTAATTATGCAAATTTGCGAAAAAAGTCATTCTACATTGAATACGCATTGTTATATGAGGAACAACTTTTCCCATATAAATGTTGCCCTAACTCGAATAGTTTATGCAACAGAACGTGATAAACAATTAAAATTGTTAATAACAATATGCATATTATACCAATTTCACCCAAAATCTAATCCCCTCTAAGTTACATGAAAATGCTTCCATTCCAATATTGACGGTCTCGATAGCTTCATTCGTTCGTGAGAAACCTAGGATCAAAATTTCGGAAACACACATACATACAGACATACCCACACACACTAACATCGATTCAAAATTTGTTGGGCATCATTTTGGTATACTTAAAACCCCAGTCATAGGATCAAAGGAAAAATATCGATTTCGGGGTCATTACACTAACTTCCCGAATAATCGGGAAGTTAAAAATGCACATTCAGTATGACCTTTTTCAATATACCCAGGTAAGAATTGACGATGGGGAGAGGGTGCGCCGTGGCTTCGGCAAAGCTTCGCCAAGCCTGAGCTCAGGCTGGGGTTGACCATGAATGCAGCCTTGGGAAAAGCTTAGATAGAAACAGGGGGCAAAGCCTCGATGCCCAAGGATCGCCGAATCCTTTAATCTAAGGGTTTTCCGAAGCCTCGAATTCCATGATTTGCCAAAGCGTTGATTTCCAAAACTCGTCACAACCTCAAATGCCAAGCCTTGCCAAAAACTCGGATGGCAAGACTTGCCCAAGTCTCACATTCAAAGTATTGCCTAAGCGTTGAATCCCAAAACTTGCTAAAACCTTGAATTGCCAATGTGCCAAATTCTTGAATCCCAAGATTGATTGAAGCTTTCAACCGGAAAGTTCACTAAAAGTTAACATTGGAAAGTGTATTACAACCACGCACTCAAACGCTTGAAACCCTGGTCACGCATTTATAATGACCTACTATTGATTCCGACTTGAATTAGATATACTATGAAAAAAAATATTGACAATGAAATTTTTCTTGAATCCCGGAGGTACCTAAAATATAATACATAAAACTACAAAATTGATAACAATTTAGAGATTACCCAGGCAATGGTTACTTGCAATGAGTTTTATTCACGTAAATGTAATTTTGGTACTCAGGTCAACAACATTAATGATACAATACTGAAAAGCGATTTAATCACATTTTTACGTACTCTATCAATAATTAATTATAATTTTAGATTATCAGTGACAAGAAAAAGGAAAGCAAAACTTGACCATTTTTCAAAATGCTATCATTTGTGGTCAATCTCCGAAGCAGTTAGAATGAACAGGGTTTCACTATATTCAAATTTCTTGAATCATGGATTACTTGCGATGGAAGATGTTTAATTTTTGTAAATTTTTAAAACGCTAAAAATTTTGAAATTTAAAAAATTGCAAACAAGTTCCGAAATACAAACATTTTAAAATTCAATTTTGAAATATGTTCAAGTTAAAACAATTGATCTCGAAATAAAAAGTGGATAAAAAATAGTTGAAGAAAGAAATACAGACGGTTTGAGAAAACCCTTTCGAAAAAAGTTCGAGACAAGAGGATGAAAATATTGAACTTCTTTTACGAGTATTAAGAGTATTTTTGTTGATGAGTTGTTTTTATAAACTTAAAATAGCTTAATCTAGGAATGAATAACACAATACTTGGTGTATGTTGAAGGCAATATCCATAGCCATAAAGATTTTGTTTCTATAAAACAACCGTATAATCTTTTTTATAAATAGGAGTACCAAAAACAAGACTTCATGGTTCTACCCCCCCCCCCCCGCACATTAACATGAAATGTTTAAGCTTTGATCACAAGTATCCACTTATCTAAAACAAATGACTCATCCTAACATATAATATCTCAGCCCCATCGTCATATATGTAAATCTCATTACTTTATAATAGTTTCTCGGTAGCACTTCGGCGACCTTTCGCACCTGCCAAGTAGTCAGTTATGATGGGTTGACGATTTTCGCCCGGAAATTTTGTACTCAAAACACCCTCCATGCACTTATAAGCTATGGTTTTATTGAATGCAAACTTTGAACCTGCAACAGTTACGTGACCCACGCCGCTGTAAAGCCGTTGTACATCCGGATCCATAATTCTCGAAATAATTAAATGAATGCTCTTTTTTACATCCGTCATCTTCAGGATCCAGCAGCGAATAAATATATTCAAGGCTTCTTGCTGTTCCAAGGTAATTTTCTTGGCATCATCATCTTCTTGAGCCAGTGGATGAAGAGCTTTTTCTAATGCGAGAAAATCGACGTGGGTCTCCAAAGGAAGATCAATGCCAAGGCTATTGTCCGGCACCAAAGAACACTGCACCATTTCTGATTCCTTAGCAGCGACCGCGATCTTAATGCTCTTCAGATTTCCTTTGACGTCATACGAAGCACTCCTTCTGGCACAATCGATTCCATGCAAAATATTCTCTTGTAAAATACCCATTCGGGCATCTACATACGCAAGAATGAATTTGTGGTCATCGTTTTTTGCATATTCTCGAAGCTTTAAAACACGGGCATCATCATTGGCACTTATTAGTTTCATTTTTGATCGGGGTATGAAATGTGATTTGTTTGAAAGGGGAGTATTCTGGTTGACGTCTATATCAAACGCATCACTTCTATGATCATGATCCTGTCCCATTTTTTTCATCCGCATTGCGTTTGTCTTTGGTGGAAAATGGTGATAGACAGATAAAATTCTCTGGGGATTGAGAAAGTGGGTTTACATGATTCTTTTCTCGGATTTGTGTTACTCGGGGTCCCTAAAAATCATAGTGGATTAGTATATTGGAAGATTTGCATTTTAAATCCAACAACAACGTATTGGCATTAAGTTTTGGACAATAAATATTCATTTGTTGTTTTAAGTATCACATCATTTTCAAAAATTCACTTCATCATGATTCCATCACTTATGCAATTTACCTGAGAATCGAAAGGAACGCGATTGGCTATGTTGAGATCTCCTTGTAGTCTTCTGAACCTCATCTGGGTCACTCATCTCTGATCCGGAACTATCACGGCGACGTTGTTTCTAATGAACCTCATCAGAATGAGGCACTCTCTTTCTTTTTCTTGACCCTGGCACGATAGAAATTATAATATTGTAATCTTCTCAGACATTGACGTTTTTTTCAATTTTCAGAATTTCAGACATAGAACTACAAAATTCGTGCCCGTTCAAACTTTGGGAAAAAAATCATAGTGTATTTTAGATTATCTTTCATTTCAAATTGACAATATTCCACTAACTGAGTGTACATCATATGATATTGAAGTTCAATTTATAGAGGCTAGTTGTCAAAATTGACATATTTTGTGTTATGGAAATCATGAACTTTGGAGGTTAAACTCCTATGCTCTTGAGTGCTTTTGTAATTCATATGTCTGAACCTATTGATTCCATAACCAAACTGAGATGGGAAACTTGATCTATAATGTGTAATAGAAACTCAATATAGGAGTTCAATGGTAAATGTAAACAATTATGGGAGTCACACCATGGCACGAGTGATGGAAGGCTGATATACAATTCATCTAATTTGTGAAATCGGACTGCATTTACGGGACTTGAACCGGTTCGAATCTTGGTACTTTGTAAATTTTGTCACAAATGCCAACTTCAAATCAGATTATTGTCAAACAATGAACTGGAGGTGTGACTCAATAATTTTCTCTAAGATATTGAAAAAGGGCGTACGGTTTTCTGCGGACCCAGGCCTCGAACCACTCTCGTCATCAGAGACGTCACGCTGACATGAATCTGCAGTCCTAGTACGATTTGATTTTTCCAGGAGATTTGTTGCAGTGAACCCAGGGCTCGAGTCACGCTCATCACCAGAGACGTCACGTTGAGAACATGCAGTGTTACTGTGGCTCGATTTTTTCAGGAGATTTCTTGCAGTAGATTTGTCTACTGTTACGACAGTCCTTCTCCTGCCCTTATTTTCATCCTCGGATGTGAGATCATTTATAGTAAGATTTTTCCAATTTTTTCATGCCGCTGTCGTAGTTATCTGCAAGTTGATATGGTGAAAAAGATACGGAAATCAGAGACCTTCACCCCAGGGGTAAATAATTTCAAAATATTAGGGACTGAGAATCTGGGAACGAAGTCGAAAGTTAGTTATTTTTAATATGATAAGGTCTTCAAAAACAATGTGTAGTATGCCCAGAAAAACTTGGCTAACCCATTTTCATATTTACGAAAAACACAAAAAGAGTTCGTAATTTCTTTTCTATTCCCCGAGTAATTCGCTGCGTAGATATGATCGGAAACGTTCTCGATAACTGTTTCTATACAGAAAATGGTCATAGCTGTTAGGAAAAAATATAACGTTCGATGTACCACATTCCGGTAGTTGTGTACTCGAAAAAGATTTCCAATAATACAATCGACAGTGTTCGAAGAAGTTTTTCAATGGAATTTGAAATTTTTAAAATTTAAAACTTGTGAAATTATAAATTCTTGGAAATATGAAATTTATGAAATTTGAAAGTCAGGAAATTTGAAATTTTGGAAAATGAAAATTTTTGAAATTTGAAATTTTTTATATCTGAAATTTTTGAAAGTAGAAATCTTTGGAATTTTAAATTCTCAAAATTCGACTCTGTAAAATTATTTAAAATAATTTTCCCTATAAATTTTTCAACATTTTATAATTTTAAATTTGACATTCCAAAGATTCATGAAATCAGAGAATGTTTAGCTTTAAAATGTGTAAAATTTGAAATTTCAAAATTTTAGAAAATTTAATTTTTTCAAATGAAATTTTTTTGAAAATTTCAATTTTTTAAATGAAAATTTTTGGGAAATTTTTGAAATTTATAAAATTCAAAATTTTTGAGATTGGAATTTTCAACATTTGAAATTTCTGGAATTGGAAACTTTTTAGATCTAAAATTTTGTTAACTTCAATTTTTTTACACTGAAGTTTTTACATTTGCAATATCTCGAAGTTCAAATTTTTTCTATTCAAAATCTGAAATTCTTTAAATTTGGAATTCTTGCAATGTGCAACTTTTAAAATTTCAGATTTTGAAAATGTTGAAATATTGCCAATTTTGGAACTTTGGAATTTTTTAAATCTTTCGCTTTTGAACTTTTCAAAATTGATTATTTTCAAAAAATTTCAAATTTGAAATTTTAAAATTTGGCATTTGGAAATGTTTAAATTTGCTAATTTGGAAGTTAAATTTTAGAATTTGATACTTTTGTAATTTTTGCAGATTCGATTTTTTTTTGATATTCTAAATTTGAGGTTTCACATTATGCTGAAAATATAAATTCATATTCTTAGTACATATATAAAAAAAAAAACAATGAAATAACCAAATGGCATTCTCACCTATCCATGAAAGAATTTCCACATCGTCATGTTTAATCCAATTTTTTTCTGGTCGCCTTCCTCGTTTGATCCACTCGGGAACGTTAACCCAAAATTTTCTTGGCGGATAAAGACATATCCTACGATTATCTTCTTTTAATAACCATTCCCACGGGATCAACTCGACGGGTTTCGTTCGCAGCCTCATTGAGGAACTAGAGAATGGCATGCAAATGCCCTTCCATCGTATCACAATTAAAGCCAATTCAGTCTTTATTAACTGCAACTTCTAATTCTCTAATTATTAACTTCCCGATTTTTCGGGAAGTTATTGTATTGCCCCCGAAATCGAAATTTTTGTTCCCGCCTAGGAAATGGTGGTTTAAGTATACCAAAATGATCCCCAACAAATTCTGAGACGATGCATGTGTGTGTGTGTTTGTCCGTATGTGTACGAATTTTCATCCTGGATTTCTCACGAAAGAATATCACGATGAAAGTTATTAAGGTCACAATCGAAGCGTTTCTATGTAACTTAGAGCTGATTAAGTTTTGGGTGAAATTCCTGCAGTATATATATTGTTATTAACAATTTCAATTGTTTATAATGTTCTATTGCATAAACTATTAGAGTTAGCGTAAAATTTATATGAGAAAAGTTGTTTCCCATATATAAATACGTATTTTATGTGGGATTACTTTTTTGCTTCCGAAAGCTATGCAATCGTTCAATCTTGACATTTTCTAATTTTGCCTGGAAATGATGTAGAATGGTCTGAAACGTAAAGATATGATGTTTGTAGAAAACGTATGTCTGTTCAACCCTCGGCTGGGTCATTTTCTGAAATCAATTTTTAGAAAATGAAATGAATAAAGGACTAAAAAAATTTCAAAAAATATGAAATTTTGTGAGATAATTGGCAATAGTTTGGTGAAGGTCCGTGCACAATTTCAGCTTGATCGGTCCATTAGTTTTTGAGATATAAGGATTTGTTTATAAATCGTTTTTTGTGAATATCTCGAAAACTACGCAACGAAATTCAATTCATTTTTTTTGAAAATTTTCGTCTCGATACCATCTATCTCATTCAATTCAAAAACGTATACCCGTTCCCGCTAAAATTTCGAGTTATTGCCCTTTTTCTTTTTTTCTCTATAAAATTCTTGTTAAACGTTAACTGTAGCAACAAATAGAGATATTAATTGATCAATTGACCCAATGAATCAATCTAATTCTTAAAAGTAAGGTTAAATGGGGGGTTCTTGGACACTGGTAACATAAATTAAATTCATTTTATTTGCGTGTTCAAAAATGTCATTGCTTCGCGTATTTTCCTATTCAAAAGACGACCGTTCACCTATTGGACCCCGTACATCTATTGGATCCCGTACATCTATTGGATCCCGTACATCTATTGGGTAGGTTACCCTAGGGGAGGGTGAGGCAAAATGAAATGACGGACCAGGTTGACTGATTACCACTATAAGGACAAACTTCATCCCATCTCTCACAATTAATAATTCAGGAAAACATTCGGAAGCTATCTACTAATGGCATTGGTAGAAATGAAAATAAGATTCCATAATGAATACATCTCAGGAATACATTCAAATGGGGGACCCGAACAATTCACCGCTTGTTTGACAATTTGCATAATTAAGGAGTTATGACCGTCTCAGCAATTATGTCTGTAATGAGTGAACGAATGAACACAGGGCTGTCACGACGATTCCAATCGAAGCGTTTCCGCGCAAAATCGAGCGGTTAACACTTTGGATAAGATTCGTGCAGTATATGCAGGGTTATGAACAATCGTAATTGTTTATACTGTTCCACTGCGTAAAATATTAAATGTATCGGGAAACTGCTCAAGAGAGAATCATTCTTTATATGACAATACACCTTCTATATATGATGACTTTTGCCATAATTTGCATTATTAAGGAGGTATGGTTGGCTGAGCAATTCAACATGCAGGAACAATGCATATCACCCGGGTTGTTCCTTGTACAAAAATGCACATTCAATGTGACACTTTTCCATATAGGTTAGAACATATCGCGAGTTGAACTAGAATATACATGGCAAATGGATATGCTGATAATTGCGGGAATGATGTCAAAGAGCGTGATAATTAAGAAAGTACAGAGGTAGGAAGGGTAACTATGCGGATGAATTCCAGTTGAATATTTGTAGGGGGCTTAAAAATCAAACTGAATCGATCGCGTGCAGTAATTATTAGATGCCAGTTCAATTATTGATATCACTGTTGGGTTTGTTCATCACCATGGTTGCGTTCTTATGTTGTGCTGAAATACCAAATCGGGAAGTTTTGTTTGTGCCCCGTACGGGGCACACCACTAGTTTTTTACAATATCCTCTGCTGATTAATGGGCACACGTGTTCAGGGAAAGCCGGGACGCCAAGACAGCATTTTGAGAAGTGGCGGGGTAGTCGGCCATAGGCGGTGCTCTGGCGCAAAATTTTTCGGCTTTCAAAAAATTGATGCGCGATGTAACGACATATGATCAGCCAATGACACAAAGATGCCAGTGAAGAGGTTAAATCGTGGTAAATCGTGGAATTTTAGCCGTAAGTGATGAAGCTGTTTCAATACAATGCTAGTTTTTTTCTATGAAATAGAGAAGAAAACTGAACAAATCGTTGGATTTGAGGAACTTTTCATACTTTGCACAACCGTGTAATTTTTCTTATATTAAAGGAAATTCTCCTTGTGGAAAAAAGTTGAAAAACCATGTTTTGCATGTTTGTTTTATTATGAAATTCGATTCTTTAGGTGAACATATTTTTGACTTCGAAGAAACCAAAATTTGGTTTTTTCAATAGCGGCAAATTATTTTATTGAAAATTCCCAACGTAATTTTTTGCACCACATTTATATGGTCTACGATCGACCAAACTACAAATGTTTATTATGAAAAATGGAGGAGAAGAGGCAATTTGAAAATCATCCGTTTCCGAGATTTGTTTTTAACTAAAACAAACATTCCTTCGCTCACATATTCTGCCAAAACTACATTTGTCTCGATGTCCGGTGTTTGGAGTATGAGACACAGCAAATAAAATCAGAATCAAATTTCTTTCTCAGGGGACAATTAAAATATGGTATTGACTCAATTGATATAAAAATAGTGATGTATTCATGAATATGGTTACCAAAGCTAATTTGTATTATGAAAAGCTTATGAGAAGAAACATTCAAAATCTTATCAGTTAACCACCTTGTTTGAAAAAAATGGATTTTTTTCGCACAACCATATCATATGAATTATATTCCTATTGGTTTCCAATAATTGATTGTTAGATTTTATCAGATTCAAATTCACAAGCTTTCAGAGGCCAACGAATTTTGACTCAAAATTCTCATTCCATTTGTTTCATATTATATCTCAAATATCTCGAATCAACATAATTATAATTTATACATAAAATTTTTGCGAAACTTTTTGACTCGGTAAAATGACGCCGATTTTTTCTCCATGTTCACTCAATAAATGTTCAAAGCACTGAAAAAATGGAAACTTTCACAATTCACATAAAGACAAAACCAATTGCTAACCTTTCGGTGGGAGTATGTATTTCCATACAACTTCAAAATCTTCCCTACAGATGGCTCCAATCACAAGACGGACTTTGCACGAAGGTTCCGGGAAGATTCATCTAGGTCTTGGTTCGCTGAGGTTCACTCATTCAAGGCTGATCTCGGATTCTCAAAAGAACATCAGAAGTTTCATTTGAGATTCTAATCAGCTTCGATATGCGAGCCTCATATGACCCACGATCATCTGAAGACATTCCAGGAGGTATTTACTCAGTGTGAATTAGAGAAGCTTCAATTAAGCATGAGCATAATCTTGGCATGCTGAGGCTCAGTAATTGACGATAAATCTAAGATTGTCGGCATCTTAGATACGCGAGACTAACAAAATCCTGGATCAATTGAGATCATTTCGAAAGCTATCAACTCAGCCTGAAATAGTCAACCCTCAGTTAAGCCTGAGAATTACCTTGGTGTATTGCGGTTGAGTAACTGAGGGTTGATCTAAGATTGTAATGCGCTTGGATACACGAGCCTTATATCACCCATGATCACGCAAAGACATTCGAAAAGGTATCAATTCAGCCTGAATTTGTGAACCTTGAGTCACCCCTGAACTTAGCCTCGGTGCGCTAAAGCTCAGCAACTAAAGGTTCGTCTAAGACTCTTATAGGCTTGGACAAGCGAGCCTCAGGGAACTAAGGTGTATCGGATCTTCCGCTCAGCCTGATTTTGCCAAGCCTTGATAGGCCAGGGTTCGCCCAAGCCTTTCCCGATCGTCAAGCCTTAGAATTTTTACCTGGGTAGGTGAAAACATATCGCGAGTTGAACTAGAATATACTTGGCGGATGAATATGTCGACAATTGCGGGAAGGATCTCAAAGAGCGGGATAATTAGGACAGTACAGAGGTAGAGAGGGTAACTAGACGGACGAATTCCAGTTGAATATGCGGCTTAAGAATCAAACTGAATCGATCGCGTGCACTAATTATTAGTCACAAGTTCGATTATTGATATCACTGTTGTGTTTGCTCATCACCATGGTTGCATGCTTATGCTGTGCTAAAATACCAAATCGGGAAGTTTTGTTTTGTGCCCCGCATGGGGCACACACATTTGCACACCACTAGTTTTTTTCAAAAATTACATCTAGCCGTTGCGGAGAGCGGAAAGGAGTGTACAAGTCCAAAACGTAATTCCTTCAATTATTATTAACAGTTTCAATTGTTGTTAACAATTTCAACTGTTGTCAACGATTTCGATTGTTTAAAACGTTGTATTACCAAAACCGTGGAACGAATGTTGTTCCCCACATGAAGATACATATTTCATGTTTAATGACTTTTTTCCATAATTGCGCTCTTTTACGAGATACTGTTTATGAACTTCCCGATAGGGAACTTATTGTAATCACCCCGAAATCGAACTTTTTTATCTCGACCTGTAACTGGTGTATTAAGGGTACCAAAATGATCCCCGAAAAATTCTGAGTCAATGCCTGTTTGTATGTATGTACCCTAAAGTTTGGTGAACGATTTCCCACGAAGAGATATACCAATCGAAGCTATCGAGGTCTCAATCGACGCGCCTTGATGTAACTCAGCCCTGATTAGTTTTTGATGGATATTGGTTCAGAATATATATTGATATTAACCATTTCAATTGTTCCTAACGCTATATTTTGTAAACGGTTGGAGTCAAGAAAACAATTTATAAACCTACGTTATTCCTCATACAACGATCCACATTTGATATCTTTTGACTTTTTCTCATAATGTGTATAATTAAGGTGCTAGGGCTGTTAGAAAACTAGTGGGTGAGATGTATTTGTGCCCTCAGTGAGGACACAATGCGAACTTCCCGATTTGGTAACTCGAGTTTTCGAGATCATGTCTGTTTCTAACATTTTCGAGACTTTTCACTTCAGTATTTACTGATTTTTTTTTTCATTTCTCTATATGTCGCTGCCCTTTGTGATTTTTTTAATAATCAAGTTTTAAAATGCTTCAATGAGACTCAAAGGCTTCAATGAGAAGTAAATGGCCTTCATGTGAAATAGAGAGTTATCTCTTGATTATGAAAGAAATCACAAAAGGCAGCGACATATAGACAAATGATAAAAAAAATCAGTAAATACTGAAATGAGAAGTCTCGTAAATTTTTGAAACAGACATAATCTCGAAAACTCGAGTTACCAAATCGGAAAGTTAACATTGTGTCCTCGCTGAGGGCACAAATACATCCCACCCACTAGTCACGCTGTATTCCAAGAACGATGACAGATACGAGAAAAAGTATCAAACCAAAGTTGTTCCGCTCGTGAAACTACATATTTCATGTTGTATTACTTGTTTTGCTTGGCATCATATTTTACGAGATAGCGATAAAAATCGTAATAATCGATTAATAGTTGAATTTGCGTTGCTGATATACAACTTGACTCCATACGTGTATTGTCACACACACGCAAACACAAACACATCTACTATCGGGAAGTTATAGAGGCGACCCGTCGAGGGTCACACTCACATCTCATTTATAGTTATGGTAATGCCCCCGAAATCAAAATCTGTTGTTTTATCACGTTACTAGTATTTTAACTATACCAAAATGATCCCCGAGAAATTCTGAGTTGGCGCCTGTGTTTTTTTTTTTTTTTTTTCTACTCTTGCTCTATTCGTATTCACCCACGTAACCGCTGTTAGGCATTACTCCATGGGCAATACTACGGATCAGAGTACCCACCCATTGCGGCTGCAAGTCTCTATTTCAAAAAACAGTAAGGAACAGAAAAATTGAAATATCTCCAATCTCTTGTGAGTAACCTACTAGATGTTCTTCGATCATTCCCTGGAACTTCTTGAAACACACATTTTGATATTAAAAAAATCATAAATATTGATTAGATTCTGAGATATGAGCGATCGAAAAAAACGTCCGTTTCTAGGCAACTTACGGAGAGATTTCACTGAAATTGCGCCCACAGCTATATGTACCTGATACTAATAATGGACAATTTTTTCAGATTTTATTCTCAAAATTTTGTCCTTTTCATGTTCAATTTTGTACGTCAAGATAATAGTCGAATGTCCCAGTATCGGCACCATATGGTGTCGTGGCGGTCAGTGCAAACATATCGGTCTTCAGTAAAAATTGAAATAGATGAAATTGAAAGTAAAACTAGTGCGTGGCATGTATTTGTGCCCTCACTGAGGGCACAATGGAAACTTCCCGATTTGGTAACTCGAGTTTTCGAGATCATGTCTGTTTCAAAAATTTACGAGACTTCTCACTTCAGTATTTACTGATTTTTTTTTCATTTCTCCATCTGTCGCTGTCTTTTGTGATTTTTTTCATAATCAAAAAATAACTCCCTCTTCCACGTCACGGCCATTTACTTCTCATTAGAGCCTCTAAGTCTCATTGAAGCATTTCAAAACCACGAATATACAACTACGTTGAAGAAGTTCAATAAGTCCGTTTCTCTGGCTTCACTCGACTTCACGTTCCATCGCAGCATTGACACACAAAAGTGATATACAAGTATTATATTCTGAGTCGATCCATGTTTACTGGAGAGACCAATTTTTGCGATCGCCAACGCCATCTAGTCTCCATTCATGCACTCATCACATGAATTACTTATTTCTAACGGCTCTACCACCTTACTTATGCACATTATGGGAAAAAGTTAACAAACATTAAATATGGATCTTTGTATGGGGAACAACTTATGTTCACAAATTTTTTCCCTAACTCCAACCGTTTACGAGCTATAGCGTCATGAACAATTGAAATTGTTGATAACAATATATATTCTGAACCAATATCCAACAAAAACTAATCAGGGCTGAGTTATATGGAGACCCCTCGATTGAGATGTCGATGGCTCCGATTGGTGTATCCATTCGTGACAAATCGTTGACCAAAATTTCGGGCACATTCATATAAACATACACACACACACACAGACATTGCAACGGGGCTTTGGCGTAGTGGCTAGAGTGTCTGCCTACTATTCTAAAGGTTCCGCGTTCGATTCCCGCTCACTGCAAATATTTTTTCTGAAAAATATTTTCTCACGGACTCCGACCGATGGCAGGAACATTCCGTGTGTGCTATCGGCGGTATCCATGAAGTGAGACCGTGAGCCGGGACCGAACGCGACCCGTCGCGCGGGGGAGGGGGAGGGAGGGTTCCATCGTAGACGCCCCGCCATCGTATCACAGGGGTTTCTGGAGGTTTACCCTGTTATTAGAAATACGATGAGCTGAAATGGCGAAGTCGGCCCCAGCCGCAATGGGTGGGTACTCTGATCCGTAGTATTGTCCATGAAGTAATGCCTAACAGCGGTTACGTGGGTGAATACGAATAGAGCAAGAGTAGAAAAAAAAACACACACACAGACATTGACTCAGAATTTGTCGGGGATCATCTTGGCACCCTTAAGTCACTAGTTATAGGCCGAAATGAAAAAGTACAATTTCGTGGTGATTACAATAACTTCCCTATCGGGAAGTTAAAAAAAAGGACAATTAGGAACTGGGTGTGCTATGGTCGTTGACCCTTTTTTAACTTCCCGATGTTGAGAGAAGTTATTCTTTTGGGCCCGAAGATGGAAATCGGAAATTTTCCCTCATGTCCACGTTTCATGACCCTTAGAAATGTTTCCGACCTATTTTAGCGCGCTGTTTGTGTGTGTGTGCGTATGTGAGCAAAAAATTGTCAAACGATTTCTCTGGTATAACTTATCCGATTTGGGTTTCCTTAGTCATATTCAATGGGTTTTAGCTTAACTTAGACCTGATTAGATTTTGAACATAATCGACCCAGCGGTTTTTTAGTTATTGACAAATTGAATAGTTTATATCGTTGCATCGTGGGAACGGTTAAAGATACGAAACAAATTGTTTAATGAAAGTTGTTCCACACACAAGAATACATATTTGATGATGTATATATTTGTTTTTCTAACACCGATCGTTAATGATTGTTAACAAAGGCAATTGTTCAGATCGCTCTATAGCAAAAACGGTTGGGGATATGAAACAAAGTGCTGACTAAAAATCGTTCCACCCGTAAAAATACATATTCGACGTTTTATGACTTTTTTTGATAACACGCATAGTTAATTTTTATTACAAAAGTGCATTATTTATCTAACCATTACATATTGATAATTATGAAAGTTTTCCATATTTGGAAATTTTGAAAAGCTTAAAATGTCCATAACTTGAGATATGAACCGAAATTTTGCATATACCATATACGGGTCAACGATCGGGAAGTTATTGGTTCAACCCGTTGAGGATCAGACCAACATCCCGTTTATTCCAATTGTTGTTGCCTTATTTTCAATTGGAAATAAGGGTGAGCACATAGCACACCCATTTTCCAATTACCCTTTTTTTTTTAATACTATCTAAGGAGAATTTTTCGCCAGGCAAAGTAAATGAAAAAATAATGTAACGACTGTGACGATACATTTGCGCTCTTATTCAAAAATTTTTTAATATGAATTGTTTATATGGAAAGTATTTTGAAGACCCTAGTTGTCACTAGGCCAATCAATATAGCGCGCGAACATGGCGACATTTATGAATACATAACCTCAACAATGGCGCAACACACGGAAAGATTGCATTTTACCTGGGGCATTCATTGAAAAATCTCAGCTTGAACGGCTTAGAAAAACTCTCGGTGGTTTGGAAAATTACAACAGTGCAACCTCGTTGTTTCCTCAAACTTTGAATTCCACAACCCGCACTGTTTTGACAGCTATGAAGCCCTATGCCACTTCTCAATTCACTGATTCGACAAACATTCGCGAACGGTTATCATAACTAATTGTTAGGCAAATTGAGTCAATTTTTCAATGAGACATAGATAGAAGATTATTCTTCCTATTGGCATATTCTTTTGAGCCGATTGAACGTCTGGCTTTTTTATAGGCAAGTAACTGCCGGTCAAAAATCGAGATTTTTGCTCCCCTCCCCTCTAATCATGTACTTCTTCATGTACTGGTTTCTTTTTAATCAATTAATTTCTCCAAGAATTTGAGCAGACGTGAGATAGGTTGCTCTTTGCAATGGATACAGGAAACAACTCAAGTTAATAAGTTGAAATTCAAAATCGAATAATGATTTCAACATTCAGAATGCGAAATTTATAATTACAAACTTGAATATTTAAAATCTATAGAATCAACTTCAAAACCTTTCTATTTGAATTGAAAAATTTGTAAATAAAAAATCAATAGCTTGTAACAATGCCGATTTCCATAATACCTCGTAATAGCATCGGCTAATCTAATATAGAGAAAAAGGAGGGAGATAATGGAAAAGAGGCAAAAGTGTAATAAAAAGTAGAGTATATTACAGTTTTTAATAATAATAATACAGTTTCTCTTACAACTGTCGTTTTAGAGCCTTTTATGCCGGCTGGCTGAATTCTCGGGGAAAAACGGGTAAGGCCTGACTGTATTCGTACACGTCAAGGGGTGTCTCGAATAGTTAGGGGAAATAGGGACAAAAATACTCGGGGTTATCTAAATGGCTCGTCGACCTACAATTAGTTATCCAAAGCTTATGTAATGGTCAGTGCGGCTCACAAAGATTCTAATTCGCGCTACCTCACCGCTGGGGGGAAGGGACAATAGGTGAAGAGGGAATTCTTTAGGGGAAATATCTGCGTGGCACAAACGCCGGTACCCACGGCTGGTTGGAATGCAATTCCACCTTTTGCTGGTTGTGGGTTAATGTCCTGGGCCTGTATCTCCAATCCTGCTTCCTGGGATCACATTATATGGGTCCTCAGGTTCTCCTGATACGTTTTCTCCCCAATTAACTAATATGGCACCATCACTGTTAACCATTATTACGAGAAAACCACTCGGGACAATGCTCCTAACTCAAGTGTCTCTTCCTTCCTATTTCATCCTTCGATAGGGCTCTCTTCGAGTATCCTCGGTATTCCTCGTGAGAAGAGGGGCACGCTTCGGGTCGCTTAGGCTCTAGTTGACCCAATCATCGGGTTTATTGTATGCAGAGTAGTTCTCTATTGTCCACTGTGTGTTTGTGTGTGCCCGGACGTACTGGCCGCTCGAAGGGGTGACAGGGGGAAAAGGGGTGTAAGGGGGATATGCATGGGATAGTTGGGAGGCCAGCGGTGGCAGTTTAATAGTTATCTTATAATATTTAGGGGGACAATTTTAGGGGGGCCTTGACCTCGTCACAAGCTGTTTTGCTGAAAAATGCATAACTTAAATTTAGGTTATTTCGCGTATTAAAAAATTAAACGAGAAAAGTTTGGATGTTTTTCTTATAACATTTATTATCATTAGCTATTTCTATCCAAGTCATGTTTTACTCAACTTGTAATACAAAATATTTGACAGTTGAGGTTATGGAAAATTGGAAAAAATCTATGCCAATTTCCCCGAACAATGCGTGGTTTTTGGAGGTTTCCTAGTATAGACACAGTGATTTTTCAATTCTAAGCATATTTTGGCTATTGAGATGAGGTAAAAAATCTGTCTTTTCTATATAATAATAGGAGAAATGGTTAAAATCCATAATTTACTTACATTTTGTTGTTTATGTGCACTGCACTCTGGTGCGCGATCGGCAGCCAATTTCTGGCAAAGAGGTCAAAGGAGGGGGGGGGGGGTAAATTGTCTATTACCATCAGTACCGGCATTTTCGTCCATCCAAAAACTTTCAAGGGTGTCAATGATGAAGAATGATTTTTAATCATTAATCAGTTGTATTTTTCCCTCCTGCAGACACTCTGAATTTGGCGGATAAAGGTGAGAAAATAATATGTATTAATTTTTGTTCCAGTGCCGATTTCTACCGGTACGCAAATCTACTTTTTTTCATTATTTTACAAAAAGCAAATTCAGAGTGACTAGATTATTGTATTTGCAATATTGTGGGTGCAAATTGAGGACACCCTAAAAAGTAATTGGATTGAAAATTGAGCTCGTGCGCGATGCGAGCGGCAGAAGTAACATAGCCTCTCAAATCAATTTTATCTCCACGTGAAGTGAAAACGTTCCGGCCATAATATAACATAACCAAGTGCGGTATACAACATTTGATTCTAGGATAACTATATATGTGCTCGACTCGGGATAATTATACCTCCAAATCGGAGATAATTGCATCCCCTGATATGGGGAGAATGATCTCCCAATCACTGATTACATTCAACTGATGTCTCTAATTGGTGTGCTGTAGTATAGAAAAAATTTGGTCAACGGTAGGGGAGGCGGGCATTGTACCAATACGCTTGTTGGACCGATAACCACCGTTTACAATTACTAGCAGGCAAAAAAAAATTTTTTTTTGCGCAACTGGAAGCATGGCACACCGTTACCTAGTATCCATGATACTTTCAAAATTATATTCGTTCAAAGCCGATAAAATATGGGCCACCACATTTGACGTGATTTCGATGTGAGAATTTGCGTCTAGAATTTAAGCTTTTTAACATTTTTAGTCACTACCAATTGGCAAAAAATTATGAAATGTCAACGCGCATTTCATTAATCTATCGTTCGGCATTCACTTTTTTGTAAAATATCTGCCGGTGAATTAATTATTCATTATTTATCAACAGTCCGTGTGTGTGTGTAGGTCCGATATGGCAGTGTGTGATGAACCGATAGCTCGGTGTGTAGTACTGCCGGTCGAGTGACAGCTGAGACCGGTGAATGAGTGAGCGGCCGGGCAAATTAAAGTAAGGTTACCAAAGACGCTAATCATTATTTTAAAAATAAATGCGCTGGGCTTTTTGTAGTTAATATGATTAAGTGATAAACACAGTTGACAAAACATTATTCATTAAACACCTCGTGGGGGAAGCGGCTAACCAGAGAAATTACCAACTTATCGGTACACCACACCACTGCGCGCAGTACCGATAAATCGTAAATGTTTAATACATTGCATATTTAAATATTTTGAGTGCTAAACAATTCTTGGTTTTGCAATATATTGTAGAAAAGGGTTCAATGAAACTAATTCAATAGTTCATTGGCGCTTATTTGAGTTAAAAGTTGGAAATATCTCTTAGCCTATCCGTACAATGCCCGCCTCCCCTACTAGGATGACATTTGTAAATATTCTTTGCTCGAAAAGGCGATGGAAATAACCGAATTTTTCCAAATGTGTGAACAGTTTATTAACATCATTCTTATTTCTTAGGATCCCAATTATTTGACGGAAAATTAATTCCGTGGAGGTGGTGGTTACTGATCGAATTTGAGAATGGAAAGTCTCTATATGCCCGGTAGCTTAGTTGGAAAAGTACCCGGCGCGTAACTGGGAGTCTCGGGTTCGAATCCCGACTGGGACTATCGGGATTTTTTTCTCTTAAATTTTCGATCTATCTTTAATTCAATTTAATAAATGCCTTCAGACGGGGAGGTGGTGGTTACTGATCGAATTTGAGAATGGAAAGTCTCTATATGCCCGGTAGCTTAGTTGGAAAAGTACCCGGCGCGTAACTGGGAGTCTCGGGTTCGAATCCCGACTGGGACTATCGGGATTTTTTTCTCTTAAATTTTCGATCTATCTTTAATTCAATTTAATAAATGCCTTCAGACGGGGAGGTGGTGGTTACTGATCGAATTTGAGAATGGAAAGTCTCTATATGCCCGGTAGCTTAGGTGGAAAAGTACCCGGCGCGTAACTGGGAGTCTCGGGTTCGAATCCCGACTGGGACTATCGGGATTTTTTTCTCTTAAATTTTCGATCTATCTTTAATTCAATTTTTTTTCTAATGAATTTCGTTTGCAACTGAAATTCATTAGTTCAAAAACATTTTTGTTTCGAACCCCCGTCAAAACATCTCTTTCGTATTGTCTCGACTTAGCAATCACTATGAAATTGATCTCTCGTATTGTATCGAGTCATGATTATCTCATTCTGCGCTCGTCTACGACGGTAACACAACGTACCAATCATTTGTTGATACTTATGTAGTCGAGCGATTTCCAGTTTATGAAATCTTTCTTTCATTGATAGGCAACAATGGATTGATCTTTAATTGTTAATTGAGTGCGGGTTTATTCACCTTGAAAATCCTGTGTAGTTTGATCTTATAAGCAGCCTCATGATCTCCCATCTCCACGAATTTCTTGATCCTTACAACAGCAACTGCAATTGAGCGTAGAAATTAAATTTAATATTTGATTTCCGTTGATGTCATTCATCTCGAGAAAATTATACATTGCTAAGTCACCCAGCATATTTCGTTCGGCGGCGTGGAAACGGCGGAGTTTACAGAAAAAAGAAATATCCTTCCGGAGATAGTAATCTCCGGTTCCACGAGAACCTCTTGAGAGTAATGGAATTAAAAAATAACCCTCCACCCCTCTCCCAATGATCTTGTTTCTTTAGTTTCTTCAATATTCGAGTTTTCCCAACTGGAAATGAATTTGTTCTGTGCTGCGTAAATGTTAGGACTTGCTGGAGGGTAATGAATTTGCCGATGGAGTTGGAAAGCAATTTCCGGCCAGTGAATTCGTTACGATAATGAGTCGATTCTTCCGTTGTTTCAAGTTAAATATTCATAACGAAAGTAATCGGATCACATTTGTGAAAACTGTTGTATTTGAATGTGAGTATGTGATTCATGGTGGAATCCGTAATTCAAATTTTACGATTCGTTATTTTTAAAGGGTTCAATCAAATTTTGCAATAGTTCTTTGGCGTTGAATATTTTGAGTGGCCGCAATGGTCGTGGGGTTAGCCCCGGCATTTTTTCGCTGACTAAGGAATATTACAGTCACGCGTTGTTACTCTATAATATTCGTCGTTTTGCATTTGAAATCTTAGAAAAACGTTAAATTTTGAAGAATACGAAATACATGATTCACTTAGATGATTACGATAGCCAACAATTTGTAAATCTCAGAATAGTTTTCAAGATATGATCTTTTGTTTTTAAGGTTTCAACAATGTCAAAAATTTCAGAAATCCCAAAAATGTCAAAAATTTAAAAATTCCACAAATCTAAAAAAATCTAAAAGAATTTAGAAAATTTCAAAAATTTGAAACATTTAAAAAATTTCAAACATTTTAATAAGTCCAAAAACGTCCAAAAATTCAAAGATTTCTAAAATATTAAAAATTTCAAACAGTTCCGAAATTTCCAAAATTTAAACTAGTGGAATAGAAGTATTTTTTTTCTCCCGTTCTAATCGTTTGAACTCCCCAAGGTAGCTGCTGTCTGAGCATTCCTCCAGGAGGAGTACTGGACATTCACGGAGGCAGCTGCGACGGACTTTCGCCATTTACGCAATTGTATTTGTAAACACAGAATAAACCTCCAAAACGCTTCTGCCACGATAGTAGGCGCTTATAGTGGTACCCACTCCCCATCCAGCGGTCGGTTAAGTTCTCGCCCTGCCGTTCGGCCTCATTTCATGGGTCCGATAGCACACGAAATATTCCTGCTATTGATTGCAATCCATGAGAAAATATTGCATCGTGTGAAACATTCTCCGGCGGCCGGGCGCGAACCTAGGAGCTTTAGCGTAGTAGACAGATCCACTACCTATTACGTCAAAGCCCCACGACCGGGATGGAAGTGTGTTTGCCTCCTTGGAGGTATAAACAAAAGTTCTCGATATGTAGTTTCTACAATTTTTTTACAAGCATTTCGGGGTTTTACGATTTGTTCCCATACCACCCTCCCCTAAAACCCCTGTACCGCATTCGCTGAGGGACGAGGGAAAACCTCACTCGAGGGAAAAACCTGCCCAAGGACAGCTGTCTCTTTTATGAGACTACCGCTCGACAGTGACACTATGGGATTGGAGTACGACAAATTTTGAATGCCGTTGCCCCAGATCGAACCTGGGTCGCTGGCATACGAGTCTAGCACTCTAACGGCACCGTCACTTCTGTCACTGATCTGTAGTTTCTATTTGCCATTCCTAGATTTTCCAACACGTCAATTAATTGTTTAAAGACTGGCTTCAAAGAAAAAAATAGGAATCATGACATTTGAAATACTGGAATATTATTGTGTTGGCAATATTTCCGGAAAACTTGACAAAATTGAAATAAAAACGTGTTCGAAATCAAATAATATGTTGTCACATCTATTCTAAATGACAACTATTTGAAACGAGAGGGTTTTTCTCCTTTTTTTATGTAAATGGTAGTTTTTTCGGAAATATGAAAAAACTATAAAACCGATTCCAACCAAAACTTAATCAGCTTTGAAGGCCACAATAGTATATTACGACCCAAAGCCAGAAAGTTTGATTTCCTGCCGAGGCCTATATATGTAGTTGGTCGTTTCACGCATGCTTGCGTGGCGACAGATTTTTTCTGGCGTAACAGATCCCGGTGGAGAGCGTATTTTCGGATCGGAAAGGGAGAGAAATCAATTTTGTTCAATCGGAGGCATTTCAATAACTACCCTATCAGGTAGTTAGAAATTTTAAAAATTTCTGATGGGTTATGGGGCTTAAATGAGTAGAAAGGCGATATATATACTGGAATTTAACTAGTTATTCGAAAGACTTAATTCGACTCAGTCAGAAGGTACATGCGGTTCTTAAAGTGGTCTAACCACACCTACACCTTAAAATCTAAGGATTGGCAATTATCATGTATACCTGAGTGCCAACATAGCGTCCACCCCCTGAGTCTCAACCCTCTGTACATATGGTTGACAAGATCCCGTTGTTTAGGAAAAAACTCCGCACAGTATTTTCTGCTTGTAATAAAATCCACACTGTCCCTTCCGGACAGCCAGGTAGACACTAAATGTGGCGGTAGTTGAATTTTGAACATATATAAATTTATGGTAAATCCAACAATTTCAAATCATTTCCAAATTATAAAAACATCTGACCAAGATATAGATTGATAACTCTCATAGTCCAAAAACTCGTTCATTTTTCAAATGAATTATAGAACATTCTCTACGTCAAAAACTCGGCCACCATGAATTGCACAATGGCCTCGAAATTACCATATCTATTAATTAACTTCCCGATCTAGATGCGAGACAAAGTGTCTAATGAAAGGCGTTCCACACGTAAAAATACACATTTCATGTTTTATGATTTTTTGTTCTGACAGTCATTGTTAATTGTTATTAACAAAACGGATTGTTTATATCGCATCATGAAAACGTTTAAAAATAAGAAACAAATTAGTCAATGAAATTTGTTTCACACACGAAAATACATATTTCATGTTGTATAACTTTTTTTACTAACACCGATAGTTCATAGTTATTAACAAATTCAATTGTTTAGATCACTCTATCGCACGAAAGCTTCGAGATATGAAACAAAGGATGTCATGCAAGTCGTTTCACACGTAAAAATACACATTTGACGTTCCATGACTTTTTTGCAAACACCCATAGTTAATTGTTCTTAACAAATTGTATTGATTATCTAACTACTTCATATTAAGAATTCTAAATTTTTCTAATATTTAGAAATTTCGAAAACTTTATAAAGTTGTTGGTTCGACCCGTAAAGGGTCATACCCACATTCCGTTTATTTTATTACTGCACCGAGTTATAGTCATGCCAAGGAAGCGCGTGACCCCCAGAGAGTGAGCAAACTATCACGAGCTCATAATTCAAGGACCGGGTACGGCATTTCGACAGCGAAAAAGGACTCTTGTATTTCAATTCCTCACTTGTCCTCGAGGGAACAAGCCAGACGAGGGGCTCTCCGGCGCAATTGACACAGGGGAAATTTCCGGAGTTTTAATATAATGGTTTTCATAATTACCCCAGTCTGATTGACAAAATTGTGTCTGTGGATGGGACATGGCGCAGGAGCAGGCCTCAACATCCTGGATCTTGTGCGCAGATAAGAGAAGAACAATCACGAGAACCCATAAGGTTAATCGCCGCATCTGAAATATTTTTCAATCTATTAACTCAGTCGGCAATTATAGAAAGAGACCTAAAACAGTTCGAATGTTGTTCAATGCTTCAAACAATATAAGGAAATTTGAAATTTAAGACGTTGGAAATTTGAAAAAAAAGAGATATTCTGAAATATCGACACCTTGTCAAGCATTCTTAAATTTCTAAAGATTTCAACAATTTTCGGGAATTCAAAGAATTTTTACTCGTTAAAGGGCGCACTATGAGACTTTCGCACAAAAAATTTCACGGTATAGAAAAAACATTCAAAATTAGAGATTTTTGCGAAATTATTTTTTACATACCACGACCAACACCGACTCTATCTTTCTTGTGGAAAAAAAACTTCAGCGTGGCAAAAAATCGAGAAAAGAAATATTTATGACAACTCATTTTGGGGCGTGAGACATTCTCTCAGTATGCACCCAAAATCAGATGGAAAATAGGCGCCGTTCAAGTAATTTCGGCGTTCCCCGTCTACCCTCGGCACCCGAGTTTGTGGTGGGAGAGTGCGAAAATAGCCGGTGCAATGTTTTGATTATGCAATAAGTGACGAGAGCCTATCCAGAATGGGTAGATATGAAAAAATTGAACATATTGTAACTGGAAAATTATAACGGGATAAACTTACTGATAAATTCTCATACTAATACTAAGTACTGGAATCACGATGAGTGCGATATTTTTAAGAAAAATTTTGACATGAGGTTACAACAATTTTGGTAGGATTAGCATAATCGTGGGCAACACTACGCTAAACAGGTGACATTTTTGTACAATACGAAACCCCTATGAGGAATTCATGTCAGGCATTTCATTTTTCTCATGGAGAAGAGAAACTGACATCTATAAAACTAATACCGTTGTCATTGATGAGAGATTCTCTCATCACGCGCCCGAACAAGGGTGTACCACATAATAGGCGCGCCTGGTGACGGGTTACGGGGGCACTCGCAGTACAACTATAGTACACAAAGAGACATTCTTGACGAATATTTTTCATCGTAAACCATTAAATTTGTTCAAAATAGTGATTTATTATGTGAAAGTACATCATTTGAACTTAAATTGATTTTAAAAAAAAGTTGAAAATATTAATTTGTTGCGTATGCTGTTTCATCGGCCGTGAATGGCCGGACCATCCAGGACTGTCTGGCGCTTCCGATTCCTCACGCGCTTATTTTGTCGAGGACTCAGTTTTCCACCGCTCTAGAGTTAACACGCGTTGTGAAAACCCTGCCGGTATTTTCCCCAGTCTCTTTCACCATGTGTTAACTTTAGCCCAGAAACCACCGGATTGTTAATCCACCCAGAAGATTAATAATAGTTATATATTGTTAATCTACTCAGCAAATTTCAGTCACTAATTTATAATTAGTTATTGCCCAGTGTTTTACGATAGACTCCAACGGTTTTATTGTAAAAGTTCTTGACTTCACTTCCTTAATTAGTGTAATAATAAAGTGCAAAATAACCCAGGAAATGGGGCATGTGTTTTATCATTTGTTCTCATTTTTCTCATCCCGAAACGGCAGGTAACTATGAGAAGAATAAATTCCCTGAACCCATCTCTCTCACATTTACGGGGAAAATTAAACCCGAATTTAAGTGTACAGTCCACTCGCTCAAGGCCACCGGATTATCCATAATTAGTTGCAAAGTTATGCCTCGTCGAAGTGATGTCCTTCCGAAAAACATGGGCCGCGGTGACCAACACTAGGGCAATCTGGTTCGGCTAAAATCAAAAATTGAAATGGATTTACATTTATTGAAAGATTATCGAATATTTAATCAAAGCATTTGCAAAAAAAGTTGACAACATGGCGACCGCCTGTCATAGTTGAACGTTCGATTTTCGTTGAAAAAAGCAGCCCATTTTCAGCGGTGAAGAGAAAAGGTTTGTATAAAAACATCAATTCATCGATTACCTACTAGATTATTATGTATTGACAAAGCATGGTAAATTTCCACACAATTGGTTCAGTAGTATTCGAGGAAAAGTGGTCACCGAACTAAAAAATGGAGTTTTGAGAAAAACGTGTTTAAAGTTTCAACTTACTCTTACATGAAGATGACGCGCCTCCCTTTCAGCGTGTATATCTCCATTTTATTTTCACTGGATCATCTCAAAATTTTATAGACACATTGTTGCGAACTATTTTTCTAAGAAAATGCAAGAAAAAAAAATCGGTCGTTTGGAAGTACAAGTGCAAGTACACCGTCAAGAGTTTTAGGAATTTCCCAATTATTAGATTTCTAAAAATTCAAAAAAATATTCAAACTTCAAAATATTCAAAACATTTCAAATATGAATATTACCGTCAAGATGATTTTTTTTTGTGAATTTCAAAATCTTCACAAATTTCGAAATATTTTCAAATAAATTTTTCTCAAGATTACTGGCAGTCAGTACATTTGGAAGTTTCGGAAGTCGTCTGATAGAAAGACCGTGGGGACACCGGTGATCCTTCTGTTCGAAATGCAATGGGATTTGGTATTTATAAAAATCCTTCGTTATCGACTCCCCTCTTATCATATTCATCACTACAGCCCCATAATGTAGCCACAGCCCGCAATTTTCATTGAGTTTCCACGCTATGCATGGAATTGAAGGAAAAAGAATTAATATCGTAGGCCGGTGAATCCTTGTTTCATAAGGATTAAACAGCAAAATGTAACTAAGAAATTACTTCGAGCACTTTGTTCATGTGAGGGAATAAATTTTATATATTACATTATAATATATCCTATAGTCAAAAGGAGAGACGAAAGGAACTATATATCGAAAACCGTAAGACCGAAACCAACGCCACACCAGTCTGTCCGGCGGAAAAAGGAAATGCGGGTGCGAAGCACGCGCTACCGGCCTCGTCTATTAAAATAACTGAGAGCTTCAACCAGGAAAATAAATCGATTATCGAATTCGAAAACCTGATAATTGTGTAGTGACTGGACGTCACAATGCCTTTTTTGTTAAAAAATAGTCTATTGCTCGTCTTAAAATAAAAGTAGTGGTGTCAAGTTCAAATTTGATTTCTATGTAAAATGATTAATCAATGAATTAATCAATTAAGTATGCGTGCTACATTAAAATATTAAATGCATATTTTTTGGCGGGGAACAACTTTTACTTAACACTTGTTTTCGAGTGTCGAACCGTTTTCGCGATAGAGCGATATAAACAAATCAATTTGTTAATAACGATTGAACGAATCATTTTGTCGACGAATCGCTCCTTTCGCGCCTGGACACCAGCAAGACGCATCGATTAGAAAAAAAAAATATAAATCGGTCCAGTAGTACCTCCAGAAACGTTGAATAAAGTTTTGATGACAAACGCACACACGCATACAGATACTTCTCTAAAATCGTGTCTGGATGATGTGAAACATCGAGACAAGTGAGAATTCCTTGAAAATTCAACTTTTCATTTTCGGGGTGTAGTGCTAGATATTAATCCGATGGGATTAGTACTATTATAAAAGTCAATTGTATTTCCTCTACTACCTGAATCCCAAAACCGACTGACCGAGTGAGTCAGTCTGGCGTGAGCCCCCGAATTTGTAACACGCTTTTGATTTTCTCCTTTTAAATATATCCCTATACAATAATTTCGTGTTTCGCGCTTTATTTAAACTTGTTCCTGACAAAAATACTAAACCTTACAGGGGCAATTACAATAACTTACCTCTGGGATCGCGAAATTAACTAGCGGTGTGAGCATGTGCGTGCCCCCTTCAGGACACAAACACAACTTTCCGATTTGGTATTTTGGCACAGCTTACTAAATTAATTCTTCTAAAATATACCACGGTTAATCAGTGTGACACATGTTAGTGTCATAGCGAAAACTCGCAGATTTGAGGAATCTGAATGGACTTGTTTATGAAGCAGATGATTATAAATATCTGAGTGGACGCATGGTGAGCATGAGGATGAGACTTATGCCCGTTCCTTGAATGGGAGTGAGACGTTAATCAAGGTGCGGTCGCTTGAGGGTTAAATCGATTATGCCTTCTTAATGGGCCTCGTGGACTGAGAGCTTGGCTACACAATAGTCAAACTGCTAATGCCGTATAGGCTAGAGAATAGGCTTCTGTCATATTTGGTTATTGAATAAGCAGAGGAAAAGAGTACGATCAGGAGAAACTCTGTCGCATAAAATTGCCGGCGATTAAATAAATTCTCGACGGCTTCCCGGTGAACCCATGCCATAATAACCGTGTCCTGGGATGGCTCGCGGTTGTCGACTTGGTCTAGCCTTGGTTGATTTGACGACAAGGTACTTGGCTAGGCTGCGCATTAAGTTGCAAAAGTGTTTTCTTTCTTTCTATACCTTCTTAATGCCCTGGCAGACCGGTCGGTTGCCATTCGAGCATCGGTCGATTGGGGAATCGACTTGTGCAGTATGTCGATTACGTTTCGAGTACAGATCGATCCAGATATCTGGAATGATCGACCCACTATCGACTAAACACCGAGTCGGTTGGCAGTCGACTGGATTTTTTCCAAAAAAAATGTATCTTTTTTTTCGTTTTTTTTTTTTGGATAATCGACTTGGTATTAGGTGGATCGTGAGTTGGTTTGGGGAAAAAAAAAATTCTGGTCGACCGGCACTCGACTCGGTACTTAGTCGATCCTGGGTCGATTATTTCAAATCAGAATCGACTTGTAATCGAAAACTAATCGACTGTAATCGATCCGTCTGCCAGGGTGGTGATAATCATGGAAAAAAGTCAATGGACATTTAACGTGCATTTCTACTAACAGAACAAATTCCATTTACCACTTTTGGCCGCATATCTCACCGTTTTGCTATAGGGCGTTATGGACAATTGCATTTGTTAATAACAATGTATATATTGCTCCGGTTTTATCTCAAATATTTGACCCCCCATTCTTCATGGGAATACTGCGATTGCAACGCTAATGAAGACCATGACTTCATTCGTTTACTATTGCAATAATGATTGTTCAAATGAGTATACCTCCTTAATTATGCAAATTATGGAGAGAAGTGATTATATATAAAATGCGCATTTTCATATAAGGAATGATTTTCTTCGAATAAGTTTCCCAATAAATTCAATATTTTACCCAGTGGGACAGTATGAACAATTGCAATTGGTAATAACATTGCATATAGTGCACGAATGCCATCCAAAATGTAATCCAGTCGAATTTGCATGAAAACGCATCGATCGGGACCGCCGTGACAGCTCTGGGTTCATTCGTTCGCTTATTACATGCATAATCGTTGAGACGGCCATACCTCCTTAATGAAGCAAATTATCGGAAAAAGTAATTGCACATGAAATACGTATTTTTATATGGGGAACAACTTTTCTCATATGAATTCTGTGCTAACTCTCATAGTTTATTAAATAGAACAGTATGAACAATTGAAATGATTGATAACAATATATATACTGCACCAATTTCATCCAAAATCTAACCAGTTGTAAGTTATATGGAAACGTTTCGAACCCGACCTTGATAGCTTCCGTAACTTCATTCATTGATGAGAAATCGTTGCGCAGAATTTTGTACATATACATACACACACACATACATGGGAGAAACCTAACTCCCGAAACCAAGGGTGGGCTACCTATAACAGCACATGAACCAAAAATGAATAGTGATGATACAGCACATGTATTTCACGCGTACAACTCCCAGAAGGAAAATTCCGCCATCGGTTCCGATCAGGTGAAAGCCCTGGTGGATGCGTTCACTCCTCGGACTGTGGGAAGAGCCAAATATCACTTGATCGTCCTCGGATGGCCCACTTGGCCCCAAATGCTACAAGTGCAATTCAAACTACTATGGAGAACTCATGGGACCTAGCAGAGCTAGTGAATTTTCTCACAGATAAAAATAGGAGAACCGTCAATGAAGCGATACGAAAGTTGGCTAAGAAGATCCAAATGGCCACAAAGCGGATAGGGAGCATGACGGAAACAGGGATATGCAAAAGAAGGCAGTAGTTGTAGCCCTCCAAAATGAAGCCAAAGTATTTCATAAGGGACCTCAAGAAGAAATTGAAATTAAAAACCTCGCTGACGTCACTACAAAAGAAGATATACTTGATGCCTTGAGAAAAGCTGATTGCATAGATAGAGACAGCTCATTGAGTGCCATCAAGTCTCTTCGCAAGCCATATAGAGGGACACAAGCGGCTACAGTAGTACTCCCTGCCGTCACTGCAAGGAATATACTGAGCAAGGGTAGTAAAATACGAATAAGTCTGGTCTATGCTCGCATTGTGACAGTGATAAGGTCCCTGAAGTGCTTCAAGTGTTAACGACAAGATCTTGGCAACGTTCAAGGAAAACGCCTAATCCCGGAAGTCTTAAAGCAAAGTATGAAGCGACTAAGCATAAACTCACCAAGGCCATAAAATTCGCAAACGAGGCTGCCGAAACGAACTTTCGGAGGAAGTGAAAAAGGATCCTTGGGGCAGACCGTACAAGGTGGTCATACGCGACTTAAGAGTCAACCGATGCCATCACCGAACTGACCTGGCCCTCTGGAGAGGATTGTCTCAGTCTTATTTCCTCATCAAGCAAGTCTAACTGCAAAGCCTGTGAAGATAGATAGATAGATAGATAGATAGATAGATAGATAGATAGATAGATAGATAGATAGATAGATAGATAGATAGATAGATAGATAGATAGATAGATAGATAGATAGATAGATAGATAGATAGATAGATAGATAGATAGATAGATAGATAGATAGATAGATAGATAGATAGATAGATAGATAGATAGATAGATAGATAGATAGATAGATAGATAGATAGATAGATAGATAGATAGATAGATAGATAGATAGATAGATAGATATAGATAGATAGATAGATAGATAGATAGATAGATAGATAGATAGATAGATAGATAGATAGATAGATAGATAGATAGATAGATAGATAGATAGATAGATAGATAGATAGATAGATAGATAGATATAACGTTTATTGTTTAGGACATTAAACAAAACAAAATATAGTAATACAAAAATATAAGTAAAAGGTGAAAACATGTAGAAGAGAAAAAAAGAAAGTAGCAGGTAGAAGCAATTTTAAGGTGAGTAAGCAAGAGAAGAGCAAAAATCATGTCTCCAGAGAGAGAAGCCAGCTTCGCAGATGATTCCTGAAGGAGCCCAGAGTAGGCAGATCTCTGATAGATTGAGGAATCGAGTTCCACAGTAGGGGACCAGCGACTGCCATAGCCGCCCTGTAGGTGCCAGTTCTGTGACTGAGCACCACCAGGGTTTGGTAGGTGCGACCTTGCCGCCGAGGCCTCACAGAGACGAAGACAGCAAATAACTCCGCCAAGTAAGAAGGGGTACCAGTTAATTGCACTTGGTCCATGAGGGAACCCACTGCAGCTGCTCGGTAGCCTGAGATGGAGAGCCAGCCAAGTTCACGCCTCACAGCAGAAACTCAGGCATCACGAGGCAGCCCAGTAACAAACCAGACAACCCGATTTATCAGCCGCTGGAGCTGCAAATCTAGCACCGCCCCCACACCTTGCAGTACAGCTTGGCAGTAGAAGATGTGGGGGAAAATGAGCGCATGAACAAGCATTTTGCGCAAGGGCACCTCGGTGTAGTTTCGCAAACTGTAAACTTGGTAAAAAGCCAAGTTGACCTTGGAGGTCACCTTCCGAACGTGGTCACTGAAAGTCAGCTTGCAGTCAAGCAATAGACCGAGGTTTTTCACGTTGACGACAAATTCAATAGGTTGAGTCACCGCTAAACCAAGAGGTGGCGGAGAATCAAAATCAATGGCATTTATGAACCTGCGTGTACCAAGAATAATCGCCTTGGTCTTGCTGACGTTAAGTTGGAGCTGGTTGGAAGTGGCCCAGGCATGGATCCTAGCAATGTCAGAATTGAGCAATTCAACGCAGTGATCAAGGGTGCTATCATTGACGAAACACTGCCGATTACAACCAAGGAACCATTGCAGGCCTGTAGTAGAGTGGGCAACAACGAGGGCCCCCAGGCTCGATGGGGTGCCAAATATAGCGCTGAAGGCAGCCATTATTGCAGTTAGCCACGTTCTAGCGGAGTAGCGTCGATGCCTCTACACCCGCAGAAGATCAACTAACCTGAGCTCGGCGGAACTGAGAAAAGAAGAACATCACCACAGGATTGAGCGATGACAGCTGCAGTGGGATGTCTCGAACGAAGGTCGTTGGATTCATCGACTAATACCGAAACTGGATGTTTGGCGTCATTAATCACATGGACAATAGTCAACTATTATTTGACTCAGATGCTCGGCGGACACGAATGCTGCCAGGAATGTCTTCACAAATTTAAGCACGAGGACTCCCCGGATTGCCCAAAGTGTGAGAGAATTTATGAAAATACGGACCACATTTTCTTTGCATGTCTGCGTTTCGACGAGCAACAATGCATATGAGAGAGTAACACAGGCAAAACCATGAACGCTAAAAATCTTGTGGAAATCATGCTGTTATCAGAGGCTGCATGGAACACGACTACCATCTTCGTAATGGTGTCCTGAGGGAGCTGCACTGCGAGGAGCAGCTGTGGAAAAAGGCAGACTAGACAGAGGATGTTCTTGCCGTGGAAGACCGGAGAGGATTTGCTACTGAAGATGCCGCGACTGTCGTCCCCGACGCAAGGAAGTATTGCTTCGCAAACGTTCGATCGTGATGTGGGGATACTGGAATATAGAAGGTTGTCCTTCTACTAGGTTAGACCAAGGGGTATTGTGCCTTGTTTTGTTCTATTTGTTTGTTTTTTCAACTATCGGTGTTAACAAAAAAAGTTATAGAACATGAAATATGTATTTTTGTGTATGGAGCAACTTTCATTGAATAATTTGTTTCGTATCTTTAACCGTTCTCACGAGGCAGCAATATGAACAATTCAATTTGTTAATAATTAAAAAAACGCTGGGTCTATTATGTCCAAAATCCAATCAGGTCTAACTTAGGCGGAATCCTATCGAATGAGTATAGGGAAACCCAAATCGGATAATTTATTTAAGAAAAATCGTTCGACAAAATTTTGCTCACATACGCGCACACACACACAGACAAACCCCGAGTCGAAAAATAAGTCGGTCGTAGTCTCTCCTATGTCTTCAAAAAGAACGATTTCTTTTGTTTTCGACTTTGTTCGCCGTTCATATCGAGCGACTTAAGTCTTCGATGTCTTCACCACATTTTGAGGACGACAGGAGTCGTCACGATGTCAACTCGTGTCGCTCCATTTGCTTTTTCGGGTGAAGACAGAGAACGACAAAACGACTATTTGCTACGACAACTCAGTCATAACGATTAGAGTCGTCCACGCGTACGTCTGTGTCTTCTTTTATAAAACCTCTAAGCCCCAGTGCGGACTCGACCCCCCGCATGGCGAAGGAACCCTGCTTGCAGGGTTATAAAACGATACCTGGAAAAGCGTAGAGGTCTTACTCTTTTCGGGGATTCCCCTTTTTTCATTCAAGCATGGCGGTAAGGGGTACAGGAAAAGGTCGGGTACTTTTCCATTGCAGTGGAATATAGAACTTTTGAACTAAAATATACCAAAGACATTATTCAGCAGTTCAGTCCTCTGTTGACCAGTGCAAAGAGGACGTCGTGTCCTCCAAGTTCATATTATTTCATCGAATTTTTCCCGAGTATTATTTGCAATATTCGCGATTGTGTTTTGGAAGGAAGACCAATAGAGCAGCATTATTCCAGGCACTAATCTCTTACGGAAAGATCGCTACGAAAATGCTAAAACGCGATTAACGTTGAAAGAGGGGAAAAAATCAAAAGCGTACAGTGTTGAAGTATTCAAGATCGGAGGTAAGTGTTTACATTCATTACTCATACTATATCTGATCAAATAATTGAACGCATTCTAATCACTGTCTTAATACCGTTTTTTTTTTTAGAATCACGTGAGGAATTAGAAAATTGGGGTATCTCGACAACTGGAATCTTGATTGCGCCTGAAGACGAGGCCATAACGCGTCCAGTACAATTCCCATGATGACAGAACTAAATCCCGTGATAATATAAAAAAATAACAAGTGCGATAAATGTAACTGACGATAATCACGCTTATCTAAATATATCACGATTTTGTATCAAATATATAAAATGTAGAAAATATCCTAATAGCATAAGATAGCATAATAGCATAAATAGCCTAATTAAGCAATTAGTTGAAAATCTGAATTTGATAATTTTTTTATACTCCGCTAAACAATCGAAATTAATATAGGAATTAATTCTAAAATTGTATTATATAATGTCAATACTGATTAATTTAGATGTAGCTAAAATATGTTAAAATGTTACAACTGAAATTCCTGATAAATATATGCAATGTACGTATATCTAAAATTTCATGTTTTTGCATATTGCGCGACCCACTCCCCCTTTCGTGGTACCTTGGGACCCTAGTCATAAAATTAGACAAGGACAGGCTTACTGACCGTGGCCCCTGAAAATGAAGACTTGAACGACAAAGGGACGCTCAAAGTCGCTCTGACCATTACCAAAATGGGACCGACTTTAGTCTTCTTTAGTCTTCCTTTTGCAATAACTACAACTCTAAAGTGACAGTTGGAAGACAACTGTCGCCGAGATGTTCATTGCGAAAACCGATGCCACGACGAAAGTCTTCCTTGTATCTTTCAGTATCGTTGAAAATCACTCAAAATTTTACAACAACGTGAACGACAAAACAAAGATTCGAAACAACTCATTTCTCGCCTCGTGACATCTCGCTCAAAATGGTCGGAAACGTTTCTAACGGTCATGAAACGTGGAGATCAGTTGAACGTTCCGGTTTCGATTTTTGGACAATAACCGTATAACTTCCCTCAAGGTCGGGAAGCTAACAATATGAATAAAAATTTAAATAAACATATTGACTGAATTCATTCTACTCATATCTAATACATGAATGATCTTACTCTAATTTTGAAATTGTTTTGAATTGAGAAAATAAAATAGTGCAGAATTAGGTTAGTGCAAATAGATTATGTTATGCCCACATAATGGATTCCTGGTATTGAGCGGAGGTTGAGCGGCGAAACGCGGCCAGAGCTCGGCTGTAGTTATCGTTGAGCGGGTTTTCAGCGGCGAGGCGCCCCCAGAACTCGGAGAAGTCTCAAGCGGAGATTGAGCGGCGAGCGGTATGGTCGGAATTTCATGAGGATTGCCTTCGGGCTTCAGTGCCGAACTCGCTGGAACCAGCCGTTTTGGGCCGCCGCAGATGGAAACCCGAAGGCAATTCTTATAAAATTCCGACTTTAGTTGAGTAGCGCAGGTGCGGCTGCACCTCCGTTCAAATTTCTACACGGGACTAGATCTCATGATCTCTACAGCTATTTGATAGAATTTGCAAACACAATAAATTCAAGTTCTCAAAATTCGCCTGAACATCCTTAAATACTCGAGGAATTAATGGCTCTTACGTGAGATATCCATGTTAATCCGAGTTTATTGCTGCCAGCTGTTACGTTCGTGCATTCTAAACATAGCTCCCATGCAAGTATAGACGAATGAAAAATCTCATGCTCCACTTACACCCCCAGGGAATCCATTTATTCATTGCTTCACGCTGATTCGCTGTTTGTGATTTCATAAACTGATTTCATAATTTTCTAAAGTTTAAAAAAAAACGTGAATTATGAATTAACCATTGGGAGTATTTAACTGACTTACGGAACCAACGAAAAATCCAATTTTTGGAATTCCATAAAATACATAAATTGAGAAAAATAGAAAGATTTTGGCTGCAGGCCCTCGGGCGATGGTGAATTGTAAGAGAATATTTTTTTTTTTTTAAGTGAAACTGCTTATGGGAGGGTATTGAAATTCGCATCGGCAACCTTTTCTGTGACGGAAGTAGGTGGTGGAGGTAACACGTAGCGTCGAGAGAATCGGGGCCGTGACTCGCTTGCCTTCACTGATCTCTATATAGGGTGTCCCGCAACTGCGCACTCTAAATTTGAGGGTGGGAAGAGGGCAAACTTTGGAGTCGAAAGTTCTTTTTCCACTTTTCTCTCCGAGGCCCCCCCACCGAGTTACTCAATTTTTAAATGAGCGAATCAGCGCGTAGCTCCGCCCCCTTGACCAGTGGTTCTCCATTGAATAGTTATGAATTATTTTTCACATGTTCCATGTCACATGTCCCATGTGTGTATGCGTATGTGTATGAGAATGTGTACATGTATGTGTATGTGTATGTGTATGTGTACATGTATGTGTATGTGTACATGCATGTGTATGTGTACATACATGTACACATGTATGTGTATGTACACATACATGTACACATGTACACATGTACACATGTATGTACACATACACATCCATGTACACATACTCATACACATACAAATTTATTTTGCAAGTTTTACTAATTTGAGATTTTGACGAATTGCAAAATATTTAAAAATTTTACAGAGTCCAAATATTTAAACAATAATTGTAAGAAAAAATTGAAATGTCGCCTAGATATGTCAAGAAACTTAGAAATATTCCAAGAAATTTGATGAACTTCCAAAACTTTAGAGTATACATCCGTAATTTTGGAAAAATTCTCAGACATTTGGAAAATTACAAAAGTGTTCAACAAATTCATTCAATTCTGAAAACTTGAAGTATATATATTGAAAAATGTCTCAAAGATTAAAAAATTCCAATAAATGGAGACATTTTTTGAAACGTAAGTAATTATGTATATATAACGTTTTGACTAGTACAAAACATTCAACATTACAAAATTTCCGAGAATATTAAAATGCTCCCTGATTGCAGCAACTTGAAAATCCACAAACTACGAAACTATACAAGAATGCGTGACTATGATAAATGACAACCATTGGAAGCCTCTTGGACGTCTTGTGTGTATTTTCGAGTCATAAATAAATTCCATTCACCCAATTTTTCGTGTCCTTCATTACGGTTTATCGTGTATCCAGGGTTTAGCCACTGGCTGCCGCCATTAATAACGATAATTCAACGGTAAATTCGATGTGATAGATCTGGGGAATTCCCGTGCAAAAGCGGGGGGGGGGGGGTGTCTGGAGCGATCGTTACAGACGATTGGGCTGCTGCATCCGTCTACAAATCGCGAGACTCATAACGCCGTCTCCTTAGCTTGCACCCACCTCTGCGTAAATAACACGAGATGAGAGGCTGGCACGATTACGGTTGCTGCAACCGATAATCATTATTTATTATATATATATATTCAGTATTTTATCACTCGCTAGTATGGCAGCTGCAAATTACAGGCGATAAATGCAAGGACGTGACGAGTGGAAATTATTTCTCATTTTGATTAAAGGATTTTTACGGGGATTGACTTAAATCGTACTTAGTTAACTTCGATATGGGGCAGATACTGTAATCGCGCCAAAGATTAATTCTTCATGTTTCATCATATGTTGATGTTTCAAGACCTTTCGAGTCGAGCATTTTTCACAACCTGTCTGGATCTGCGTGCGTGTGTTTATGCATGGGTCCTCCTAAATTTGTAGTGATCACGTCCGCTTGAAACATTCACGGTATTCGCGGATTTTGCGATTTACGTTGCGAACCCGAGGGTTAAACCCGTCAGACCCCCTTAATTATGACAAATATGATAAGAAATGAAATATGCATTTCCACTTACAGAGCAAATTCTACGTAATACTTTTTGCCGTATCTCTTACCATTTTTGAAATAGAACATTGTCAACAATTCAATTGTTAAGGTTGTTGTCGTATGGCCGTATTTTTCGTCATTCTTCCTTGAATTTTTGACTCTAGCTAGCTCTCAAAATAACCTTTAAAATAAGCCCATATTAATTAAGATTGATCGTTTCCAAGTGGAGATAGGATTTTTTGAATTTACCATGTAGTTAAAGGCAATTACACCATCTTTTATTTTTTTAAAAAACACCACTCCTCATTTTTTATTAAAAAAAACAATGTAGGAATAGTATTCAGCAATATACTGAAAAAAATGGAATTGATTCATCATTTTATACTCGAGAAATCTTGGTTCAAAGTTGTTTTTTTTAGCCCAGTGGACGGGACATGTGCGTGTGGTGCATCTGACGCGGCAAGAACGCAGTCAACTCAGCGGCACGGATTTATTTGAAATGCTTGGGTTATAATGAGGATTTTTAAAATGCAGCAGTCTATTTACTTTTTTTATTGACAATTCATTAACACCGATAACTGACGAATGTTGTGACTGTAAAAGGCCGAGTAAGCTATACATGGTAACAATAAATAAATAATAAATGTTGAAAATAGTAAAATAACAATATATAATCACTTCTTATCAGACTCGCAAGTCTCAAAAAAAGAACTTATTTTATCAATAACTTTTTTGCTTTTGGTAATGCGTGGTTTATTCATATCATTTCGTCTCAGCTGAGTTGACATTTTCCCTAATCATTTCATTACGTTGAATAACACAAAACACGAGCTCTCACAAGTTAGGAGTCTGACGAGAGTGGAGAGGTACACGCGCAGAGAGACAGACTGCGCGCAGTTGCTATGATCACTCGGCGTTAGCTGTGTGCGCACGTATTCATGTATAACATAGTAAGGCATGCGTCAGCCAAATCAGATTGTACGTCAGCAAAAGTTTCTGTAGTAACCTGAGTATTGTGTGCAGCGGGATACTAATCCTAAGCGTGAAAATTTTTGAATCGGACCCTCTCACGACAACAACTGTAATAACATTACAACTGCTCGGGCAATTTAAACCAAAAATGAATCCGATCTAGGCTCCATGAAGAAGCTTCGAATAAGACCTCGATGATCCAGATCGTTCGACCCGTTTGTGAGAAATCGTTAACGGAAAATTCTGATTACACACACTCACACGCACGCATTTATTCGGAATTCGACGGGAAGCCTTTCGGTATGCTTGAAACCCTAGTTATGAATTGAAACAAATACAATCAATTTAGGGGTCATTACAATAACATCCCGACAAATCGGGAAGTTAATTAGATGTAGAAGCTACTATACTAATGAAAAGTAGTGAGACCGTGAATTTCACATTTATCAGACGTAGATCAAATGCAAATAACTACAAAGTGTGAAGACCTAACTCATGAATGATATTTCTGAATACAAAATGCGGCCTCTGTTTGGTTTCTCGATTTTTCGGGAAGTTACTGTAATTCCCCCGAAATCGATTTTTTAACTTCTCGTGTCTCGGTAAATTATTGTAACACCTAAATAGATTTTCTTTTTTCCGCTTCGTAACTGGTGTTTCAGGTCTACCAAAATGGTCCCGGTTGAATTCTGAATCAATCTCTGTATGTGTGGGTGCGCGCGCACGTGTATGTTTTTTTTTCACTCTTTTCTATTTGTATTCACCCACGTAACCGCTGTTAGGCATTACTCCGTGGGCAATACTACGGATCAGAGTACCCACCCATTGCGGCGGGCGCCGACTTCGCCATTTCAAGTCATCGTATTTCTAATCACAGGGTAAACCTTCAGAAACCCCTGTGATACGATGGCGGGGGTCTACGATGGAACCCTCCCTCCCCCCCGCGCGACGGGTCACGGTCGGTCCCGGCTCACGGTCTCACTTCATGGATACCGCCGACAGCACACACGGAATGTTCCTGCCATCGGTCGGAGTCTGTGAGAAAATATTTTTCAGAAAAAATATTTACAGTGAGCCGGAATCGAACGCGGGACCTTTAGAATAGTAGGCAGACACTCTACCCACTACACCAAAGCGTGACTTTGACTTGACTTGAAAATTGTTTATTAACATTTGTCATATATACATACTATATACAGTATTAATATCTTAAGTGCTACGCTCTAGATCATCAGCCGTTGGCTTTATATCTAATTTGAACGAAGTGTAACCTAATTTTTCATTATTACAGATATTTGTGGTTATTTACATGATGACTCGATATAAGGAAAAATGACTTCTAAAAAACCTTATAAGTAAAGGGTGCATGAGGGGCAGGAGAGAAAGGGATATATGGAAAGGTGGGACAAAACAGGTGGCCAGCGGGACCAATTGGATTTCATGTCAATATTGAGGTTTTGGAGTTGGGGATTAGGATGGGATTGTAGCTTAAATTTACATGTCTCATTAATTCTATCGATAAATTCGCCTATGGTTGCTATGCCCAGCGTATTTTGCATGCCGACCATTTTATTATTCATAAAAAATTATTTTGGACAACTTGAGGATGATTTAAGTGGGTTTGTGCAGCATCGTGCCAGGCAGGACAACCATCAGAGATAGGTCTGATTAACCCTTTGTATAAAGTAAGTTTCAGAGATTGACTGAGCGTTGGAGATTTTAGCAAATTATACAATCGTACTAGAATAACTTTAGTCTTGACCTTGATATCAGATATAAGTTTTTTCCACAGGAGGTTGGAATCAAGGTGTAAACCTAAATATTTCATAAAAACGGTTGGGATAATCTTATTGCTACGCAACGTTAAAGTCGGTTTGGCCTTGGAGCTCGTAAATAAGGTTGCTACTGATTTACCCAGGTAGGAATTGACAACCGGCCCAGGCCTGGCCCAGGCTTGTTTCAAGCCTGGCCAAGGCTGGGTAAACTAGCCTATACCAGGCCTGGAATGAAACATGGGGCCAGGCTAGGACTGAGGTATCCCTCAGTCTTGAGACTAGCCTGGTAGTTTAGCCTGGCCCACGGCTGGCATTTAGCTAGAACCAGGATATACGCTTAACATAAAAAAATAATTAATTCAATTAAGCTTGCACAAATGTTTTGTTAAAAGAGTGATGAGTATGTTAATCAGATTGGCTCATCGAGTGTAGAATAGTAAAAAAAATAAAAAACAATTTCGACTATTAGTTTGCAAAATAGGAATATCCAGATCGCTAGGTGTTTCTTGTCGGTCACCCATCCTCCTACGGTCCATACTCGGTGGTGCTTAACTTCAGTGATCGCTGGATATTCTAGTTGTTCCTGGGCTGTGCGGCTTGACTTGACTTGACTTGACTTGAAAATTGTTTATTAACATTTGTCATATATACATACTATGTACAGTATTAATATCTTAAGTGCTACGTTCTAGATCACCAGCCGTTGGCTTTATATCTAATTTGAAAGAAGTGTAAACTAATTTTTCATTATTACAGATATTTGTGATTATTTACATGATGACTCGATATAAGGAAAAATAACTTCTAAAAAACCTTACAAGTAATGGGTGCATGAGGGGCAGGAGAGAAAAGGATATATGGAAAGGTGGGACAAAACAGGTGGTCAGCGGGACCAATTGGATTTTATGTCAATATTGATGTTTTGGAGCTGGGGATTAGGATGGGATTGTAGCTTAAATTTAAATGTCTCATTTATTCTATCGATAAATTCGCCTATGGTTGTCATGCCGAGCGTTTCGTGTATTTCCACAATAGTCGTTCTTCTTTTAAAATTTCCTATTATTCGTAGGAATTTATTTTGAATCACTTGAAGATGATTCAAGTGCATTTTCGCAGCATTGTGCCAGGCAGGACAACCATAGGTGATAATGGGCCTAATTAACCCTTTGTAGAGAGTAAGTTTGAGGGATTGACTAAGCGCGGGTGATTTTAGCAAATTATATAATCTTACTAGGATAACTTTAGTCTTGACCTTGATTTCAGATATATGCTTTTTCCACAGGAGTTTGGAATCGATGTGTAAGCCTAAATACTTTACAGAGTCGGTTGGTGTGATCTTATCGCTACGAATAGTTAAAGTCGGCTTGGCCTTGGAGCTAGTAAATAAGATTGCTTCTGTTTTAGCAGCATTCACTTGAATTTTCCATTTCGTTAATTCACTGATTGTGAGAGAAGCAGCATTTTCTATTCTTCTAATAGCTTTGTTGATTGATTTGCTAGCTGAGTACAAAGCAATGTCATCAGCATAGCCTGCAATGGATACATTTCTCGGAATTCTGCTAAAAACAGAAGCAATGTACAAGTTGAATAAAACAGGCGAGAGAATAGACCCTTGTGGGACTCCCGCGACAATTTCTATTTTATCCGAAAGCGAAGTTTCGACTCGAACTCGGATATATCTATTTGAGAGATATGATAATAAAATTTTACATATATATTTAGGGACATTTAATCCTTCGAGTTTGTATATAAGGCCTGTGGGCCAAACAGAATCAAAGGCCTTCTCGCTGTCCAGGAGAAGAAGAACGGTGTCTTCTTTCCGGTCTTTCGCGGATTTTATATCATTCGTAATTCTAACCAGCTGGTGGCAAGTCGAGTGTTCTGATCGAAAACCAAATTGATTGATAGGCATTAGTTGTAACTCTTCTATGGGTTTTTTGAGACGAGCTAAAATTATTCGCTCAAAGAGTTTAGCCAATACCGGTAAGAGGCTAATAGGCCTATAGCTCACCGGATGCGAAGGGGGCTTACCGGACTTTAGAATCGGAATGACCACCGCTCCTTTCCAGAGTTCCGGGAAATATTGTCTGAGGAGGCATGCATTGTATATCTTTGTTAGTAAACTTATTGCTTTAATTGGGAGGTTTTTTAGTGCTATATTGGGAATATTATCCACACCCGGGGCAGATTTATTTTTTAATTTTTTGATAGCGGAAGTGATTTCACGGGGATTCGTCAGGGATTTAATGGGAGTTTCGATGCGGGCTTTGAGGATAGTTTTTCTCACCTGACCTGTGACTTGTTGTTCAAAAGATTTGTTGCCTCGGGAGGCCGATACTTCGTGTATTGCTGCATAGTGTATGCAGAGTGTATTCGCCTTGTCATGATCTTCTGTGTGGAGTGTGTTGTTTGACTTTAGTGTGGGGATTTTTGTTTTAGCGGTGTTATTAAAATATTTTGCTACGCGCCAAATAGAGTGATCTTTTAAGTTTATGTTTCTGAGTTTGTTGTCCCAAGATGATTGTTTCCATTCGGTTAATTTAAGTCTGATTTCTTTTATCAGCTGATTGAGTTCGGATTTAAGGTAGCGATTTCGGGTTTTTTGCCATCTTGACCTAATGTAATTTTTTAGCTTTATTAATGAGGCTATTTCGGGTGGGATAGGAGTGTGGGTGGATTTGGTTGAGCGTTTGGGAGTGGAGGAATCCAGGGCTGTTTGAATGACTTGGGTGAAATGTGTTATGTGTTGATCTATTGCTTCAGTGTTGTTACAAGTAGGGTTTGGTGTAGAAATCTCATCATTTAAGATATCCTTGAACTTATTCCAGTCGGTTTTTGCGTAGTTTAAAATTTTTGATGATTCTGGTGAGGTTGGTCTGCCAAATAGGGAGAAAAACAATGGTAGGTGATCGGATGGGGATTCGGAAAGTGTGGTGAAATTTTTAATGATAGAGATGTTGTTAGTTAATAAAAGGTCAATAGTACTAGGAGTGGTTGAATTATGAGGGTAGTGTGTGGGAACATCTGGAAAGAGCAGATTAATTTTTTGTTCCGTCAAAAAATTTGAGAGAATCTTACCTGATTCGTTTGGCCTAGCAGAGGTCCAAGCAGTGTCCTTCGCATTTAGGTCTCCAACAATAATTGTTGGAGTACTATCGGAAAGTAGGTGCCTCAATAGGTTTGTATCTATTGAGACATCCGGTGGATTGTAGATCGAGTAGATCTTCGTTTTTTTATTGTTTACTTGGACCTCTACTCCCACGTATTCGGTGAGCGACAGGAGATCATGCGGAAGAGTTCTATGTGACAAGGTTTTGTGGATCGCCACCGCAACACCACCACCTGCTTTGGCCGTTCTGTCTTCCCTGATCAGCGAGAAGTCTGGGAAGTTAATTTTCTTCGTTTCGCTGCTTAACTTAGTCTCTGAAATCAGACAAATTTTGATGTTATTTCTGTGGACGATATGTAATAACTCGTCCAGATTAGGCTTGAGCGCAAAAATATTAATTGCTAATATGTTGGTTATGTTTGCTGGGGAATCGTAGGTGTGTTTGAGGAGGGTAAGAACAGGTGGACATAGGATGCGATGATTGTGATCCTATCAATTGGTGTAAGGGCTGTTTGGAGTTTAGAGCTCATCTCTTTTAGCTCTGAAAGGATTTCGGGAATTCTAAAGGTTGTTACCTCGTCCAGGACTTGCTTTGCTGTAATTACATAGTTTATAGTTCTACTTAAATGAGATTCGGGAACATGTGCTTCCATTGGGATGGTCCTAGGTTCAGCAGTGGGTGCGATAAGATTCCTTCTCGAGGTTTCCACCGTCGGGAAGAAGGAAGCGTAGGTGGGCCTGGACGTGTTGGCAGTAGAACTCGGAGTTGGCACTGGGACTGCAGGAGACTTGAGGGACTGGATGTTCCTTTCCAGATTCTGGATCGTGGCCGAGTGAGGTGTAGTGGGCAATTCCAATGGCGCTATGCTGGGCCTGGCCGATTGAGCTCGTTTTTTCTGAGTTTCCATGAATTTTAGGCGCATGGAACACTCTCTATAGCTGGCCGTGTGGGCTAGTCCGCAGTTCGCGCACTTGAGAGTTTTCGAAGTGCAGGCTTTGACGCACACTTTACACATCTGGGGTTCAGGTAGCAGTGTTGGCTTGCATGGCCGAACCGTTGGCACCTGAAACACTGGGTCGGTTGCTCGGATTTCACAAATTTTTCTATCTTGTATGTGTGATAGAAAATAGTTTTAATAGCAGCAAAGCTGCTCAAGGTTACTTCAGGGCCAACCGTGATTGCGAAGATCGGGAGAGGCCTGTTTTCTTTAATATTTCCGGCTTTATTTACTTTCACGAACTGGCAAACGGAAAGTACGTTAATGCCTTGATTTGATAATTCGGCTTGAATTTCGGTTTCCGAGAAACTGCTGGGAAGCCCTTTCAAAATAAATTTCTTCGGTCTTTCACTTTTAAGGCCGTAGGTGAAAAAATTAAAGTTTTGCCTTTTCAGGATACTTGCGATTTTGTTGTAATCCTCGGTCGTTTGTAAGTGGACGATCGTGGTACTTCCATTAAACTTCATCCTGAAGTTTTTATCCGAGGCATTGACTTGCAGGAAATTTATTAACTTTTTGGTCTCCAATTTGTCGTTTTCAACGATGATTGGAGGCACTGAGGTTTTTTTTTGAGCATCCTGAGGCCCATCAGAAGAGTTCGGAGGATTGTTGGGGCGGGCTGGTTCAGAGCTCGCGCTGTTTGACCGTTTCATAACGGTTTTTTTTTTGTTTTTTTTGGGTCTTCCATCGGAGGACTCGTTTTGGCTTTCCTTTTGGGAGCCAAGGGAATTTTGAGGTTTTTACATTTGACACTTTTGTGCCAAAACTTTTACTCGATTTAAAATTTCAATGTACTAGGAGCACGGTACGTTTGAAATTTGTAATTCGTAGGGAGCGGTAGACATGCGTCCGCACGACACCGACTCAAAACAAATACTGGGCTGTGCGGCTGCTTACACGAGAAGATATTTTTCTTGGGTTTATATGGGGAATCAATGGGAGGGAAGATAATGGGGCAGGAGGGTGAGAGACAATAAACCAATGAAAAAGCGGGATAGAATGGGATGATATACTTTGATAGTGGGGCAAAATAGGATAGCGAGACAAAATGGAATAGTAGTGCAAAAGAGGATAACGGGATAAAATGGGATAGAGCGAGATAAATAAGGGCGGGATGGGGCACAATGGGAACAGGGGCATAATGGAGAGCGGGGGATGATCTCAAAGAGGAAGTACCAAGCTTCGACAAATGGGGCGAGCTTGGGACAGCCCCGCATTACCAGGCCTTGGCACGCTAGGTTGGCCGGTGCTTGTACCGATGGCGTTGTCACCCTGTTTCCAGGGCTCGTAGTCCAGTTCCTGGCGACCAGCTCTCTACCAGTCTAGGCACAGAAGTGGTAACCAAGGCTCGGTGTTGCCATACGTGGGCCAGGTTATTGCCAGGACTGGTCTGAAACCTTGGTAAAACCCAGATTTTCAATTTATATTGAGGCTTGGCGACCAAATTTGACCCAGTCTATGCACGAAACTTCTAACCAGGGCTTGGCATCGCCTAGCATGAGCCAACCTATTTCCAGGACTGGTCTAGAATCTTGGTAAAACCCAAATTTATAACTTCTATTGAGACATGGCGACCAGGTTCGGCCCATTCTACAACCAGCACTGGTATCCAAAGGCGGATTTAAGCGATCTTGGTGGTAGATTGGCCCAAGACTGGTTACCAAATCTCAATGTAATTGGTAAATCGGGGTATCCCCCAGACTTGGGGCTAGTCGTGGATTCAGTCTGGTCCAAGTCCGGTATATCCAGCTCTGAGGTACCAGCCATGGCTGTAGATTGTCCCAAGAGCGGTTGTTATATCCCAATGTGACTTAATAATCAGGGTATTGCCGAGACTTGAGGCCTGTCCTGGCTACAGCTTGTTCCTAGCTGGGTTCAATCGACCCTTGGATACCAGTCCTAATTGTAGACTGGGACAAGGTTAGTCGCCAAGCCTCAATGTAAATTACAATCTGAGTTTTCCCAACACTCTAGACAAGTTTTGGAAATAGCCTGGCCCACGCTTGGCAATCCGATATCCTGGTTACCAATTCTATGCCTAGGCTGGCCCAAGGCTGGTCGCCAGGGACTGGTCTACAAGCCCTGGATACCGGGTGGCAACACCATCGGTCAAAGCAAGGGCCAAGCTAGGTGTGCCAAGGCTTGGTATCCGAGGCTGTCCCAAGCTTGTCCCGGTTGTCAAAGCTTGGCACTTCCCACCTGGGGTAACTCATCGATAGGTTTTATGAGACGATCGATAGGTATCAGACTGAGTTTCAGCGCAAAAATGTTAATGGCTAAGATATTTATTGTGTTTGTAGGAGGATCGTGGGTTGTTCAGCGGTGGATTCGAACAGGTATGCATAGGATGCGATGATTGTGATTCTATCAAGGGGGGTGTCAGCTCTTTGGATTTTAGAGATCATGTTCTTAATCTCTGAGAGGTTTTCGAGAATTCTAAGGGATTTTAGGTCATCAAGGACTTGTTTCACTGTATTAATAAAGTTTTTAGTTGTACTTAAATGTAATTCGGGATCATCAGTCTCCATCGAAATGGTCCTAGGTTCAGCGGTGGGTGCGTCAACATTCGTTCTTAAGGTTCGTTGGAACACAAGAAGCGTAGGATGGCCTGGACATCTTCGTGGCAGTAGAGATTGGCGTAGCCTCAAGGGCTGGAGGAGACTGGAGGAAATGGATGTTGCTTTCCAGGTTTTGCATCGTAGCCGAGTGTGGGGTAGCGGGTAGTTCCCGCTCTGCTCTTTTTGGTGCTGGTGGTTAGACTCTTTTTTCATGAGTCTCCACAAATTTGGTTCGTGACGCGCACTCACGATAGCTCGCTGTGTGAGCTAGACCACAATTTGGGCACTTCAGGGAGTTGCTGGTGCAGGTTTTGATGTCGTGATTGCCTGCACATTTCACACATCTGGGATTTAAATTACAGTGCTGACTGGCGTGTCCAAATTTTTGGCATCGGTAGCACTGTGTTGGTTGTTGGGTTTTGGATGTATTTTTCTATCTTCAATGTATGATAGAAAATGGTTTTAATAGCAGCGAGGCTGCTCAAGGTTACATCAGGCCCAACCGTAATTGCAAACACCGGTAGTGGCCTACTCTCTTTCCTGTCTCCGTCCTTGTTTGTTTTCACAAACTGCCGGACTGATAATACCTTTATGACGTGTTTAGATATTTCCGCTTCAATCTCGTGCTCAGTAAAACTGGCGGGAAGACCTTTTATGATAAATTTCTTCGGACGCTCGCTTTTTAGACCGAAGGTGTAACAATGTAAATTTTGCCTTTTCAGGATACTTGCGATTTTATTATAATCCTCCGTCGATTGTAGCTGGACGATGGTGGTACTACCATTGAATTTCATCCTGAAGTTTTTGTCCGAGGCGTTGACTTGCAGGAAGTTGATGAATTTTTGGGTCTCCAATTTCTCATTTTCAATAACTATTGGAGGCACTGATGTTTGTTTTTGAGCCTGTTGTGGCCCGACAGGAATGTTCGGAGGTTTGTTGAGTCGAGCGGGTTCACAGCTCACACTAGTTGACGGTTTCATAACGGTTTTTTTAGTTTTTTTTGAGTCTTCCACAGGAGCAGTCATTTTGGCTTTCCTTTTGGGAGCCAGAGAAAGTTTGCGATTTTTGAAGTTTGACACTTTAGTGCCAGAACTTTGACAAGATTTATAAATTCACTGTACTGTAAGCGCGGTACGTTTGGAATTTATATTTTGTAGAGAGCGGTAGACATGCGTCCGCACGACACCGACTCAAAACAAATACGACACCAAAGCCCCGTCTACGCGCACGTGTATGTGTATATTTGTATGTGTGGAATCGAAATTTGTGGTTAACGATTTCTCACGAACGGGTCGAATGATATAGGTAATCGGAGCGTCTTCATGGAATTTAGATCGAATTCATCTTTAGCTTACATTGACCGAACAGTTTGTTTGTTACTAAAAATTAAATTGTCCATAACGCTCTATCACGACAACCGTCCGAGATAGGAGAAGACGTATAATAACAACCGTTGCCCCTAGGTCAAAACTCACATTTTATGTTCAATGACTTTTTTCCATAACTTGCATAATTAATGAGGTAGGGTGGTTTGAACAATCGTTCATGTAATAAGTGAACGAATGAAGTCATCGCCGTCATTAACGTTGCGATGGAAGTATACTTCCATCGAAATAGATTTCCATGCAGAATAGAGGGTCAAATAGTTTGGATACAATTGGAGCAGTATATATATTGTTATTCACAACGCTTTATTGTCTAAACGGTGGGAGGGACAGCAGGAAGTGTTCAATGGAACGTATTCTGTAAATGGAAATGCCCATTTAATTTGTTATGCTTTTTTTCCATAATTGTGATTGTTAACGCGGTATCACGGGTTCTCAATTCTCAACTCGGTAAGTTTTCCTTATGACCTTAACAGAGATCCCACTGATTAACCCCCACTAGTTAACAATTTCAATTGTTCATAACGACGTTTGTCGATAAACAACCAATATTGTTCGTAATACAAAAATACACGTTTCATATGTTATGACATTTTGTTGGCACTTCTTTATAGTTTAGAAGATATAGCTAGTTGAAGTAGAATATGCCTCGCGAGTGAATATGTCGACCACTGCTGGAAGCCCGTCAAAGAGGGGGTTAATTGAGTAGGTACACAAGTAGGGTAATTCGGCGGACACATTTCAGTGGAAAATTTCTATGAGGTTTAACAAACTAGATTGATCGCATGCACTAATTATTAGTGGCAATTTCAATCATTGATATCACTGTTGAGTTTGCTCATCACAATGGTTGCCTGCTTATGCGTGGTATAATCTTCGAATAAGGCTTTTTCGCGCATAAGCTATATTTTGTTGTTATGGTGGAGTTTTCCTTGCAAAACGCTGGTTCCATGAGAATAGGCATGTGCAAGCGATCGATGGGTTTAACTAATAACTTCCCGTCTGTGTCTCTATGGATATGTATTTTCTATTGTACCTTATAGATCCCGACGATAAGGAAATGGACCAAACAGCTGATCTGGTGTTAAGTGATTGGACAGAAAAAAGGTATGAAAGATTACTTGTGGAAAAATGGATTTTAATCCATAGACTGTTATTGACATAAAGTGCAAAACTGTTTTTATTCCTTCTTCATTTTTGCTCGCCGAAACGTCGGCATCAAAACGAGACGCAGTGTTATCATTCAAGGATTATTCCTATTAGTATCGATTTTAGCGCTACACGCAGGGGAAATACCCTCATCCCGTTCGTTAATATCTCTCTTCACCCTGAGATAAAGAATTTTGCATTTCACGGTAGAAAAAATTGCAGGAGTATGGGCACTTGTCATCACACACCTGAGCATTACTGTGACACATTTTCAAAAACATGTCTGTACGAATGTTTGTGTATTGTTCTGTGCTCTATGTTTTTCTGTGTATTCCACAGAAGACGGACGCGTAGTTTTTGCTTGATGTAGGAATCTGTGTGTGTTTGAATGTTCTATGAACGTTTCCTGATGACGGAGAAACGAATTCCTCCAGCTCGTAATCTCTACCCACCCGCGCTCACTCTTCAGCCGATATCTCAGGAACCACTGAACCAATTCTCAAAAATGAAAAATGATTCGGTTCGTGAGAAAGAGAAACAAAACTTTTGTTTGTAATATTTTTTCGTATCTCTCACAGTTTTCTCTAAAAATTTGGTGGGCGCTTGTTAAACGAAATGGTTGAGTTTATGAAGGTGAATGTATTCGCTACCACTCTTTGCGATCATTTCCAGATAAAATGAGGTTAATGAGAAATATATTTCTATAGATGGAATATTTTTTGTTTAAAATTTATAGATTACAACACGCGTAAGTGGTTTCTCAATATCTAATAATAGTGATATTTTTTCTTTGGCATTTCATGAAAATTGAAAATTACCTTGTGAAACATTTTCAAAATGGACTAATTTAGTATCTTTTTCTGAGTTGGATGAAAGCGTTCAAGATCATTTCGGCAATGGCGGTGCTTCAACTCATCAGCAACGGTGCGAATCAGGCCGCATTTAAACCGTCAGCACGCGCACTCTCTCTGCGCTTTTTTCCGCGCAGATCTCACACCAATGATCAAGACAAAGGAATCTACACTGTAAGAAATTTCTATAGTAAATTTACTGAGAATCTGGGGAAGCACTTAACACTAGGAAATTTACAGCTTTAAGTTGTAGGGATTTGCCGGACCATGGAGCGCAATTTTACTAACGGTTTGTGAATTGAATTGATTAATTATAATTGTGGAATTACAGCCGTTCGCGAGGTTTTTACTTTTTTGTTGTGAATTTACGAAGAGATAAAATTCCTTAATTCTTCAGAATTGACCATTTACTTAGTCAATGAAATTGCGGTAACTTTTATGAAAAATAATGAATTTACCAACATTTTATCAATTATTTTTCGGAATTTTACCTCCTTTTTTTTACAAGCCAAATTTTGTTTGATTATCAGAATTTTACTGAAAAGAAGGGGATTTCTCAAAAGTAACCCAGAGAATGACAGACAACTTAGGCATATATATTTCATTATTTCTAGAACAACTGAATAAAAATGGATACAATTTCTGAAGCAAATCAACGTAATATACTAATGGACTTTTTGTTTATATATAAAGACAAATCGCCGCACAATTTTATCACTTTTGGATCTACGGTACTCTTAGTTTTTTCCTAGAAGTTTGGCCTAGTCCCTTCTTCAGAATTGATCTCGAATACCGCTCTGCAAAATACGAAAATATTCATGTCAAATAATCATCAAATTTATGAGAAGTTATATTTTTAACTCCATTTCCCTTAAATAGTCTGCCTGTTGCACAAAACCAGGTTTGAAAATACCGAAAATTACATTTGTTAGAGATATTATCTAACATGAAAGTTTGAATTTTCAATAAAATATATGAATATATTATTGCACTCACCTTATACTCATGCCCAGACGGTAAATAGAAATTTCACTCCGTTGCCGATAATGCCAGCTACGGTTTCCGCGAGAACTAAAATTCGTCTTTCTCGGTGATGATTCGTGATTTTGTAAAGAGTTCCAGACGCCATGTTTGCAGGGAAAAAATTATGAATGTCTCATTTTCTGAATGGGGGACCATATTCGGAGCCCCCTCAAAAAGCCCGAAAAACAGTGTTGCTTTGACCGTGCTGTCAAATCTCAGGACTCTGATTGGTGGAGAAAAAAAGAAAAAAAATCAAGCGGTATGAAAAGATATGAAAGGTTGCACCCACGTACGAGTTCGGCCCAGCTCACTGAAATAGAATATATACTGGAAAGGGCACTGCCATTCCAAGCTCATAAGCGTAAAACGAGCCAGAGAGGGGCCGATTACGGGGGCCACCTCTCTCACTCTCTCGACGATGCATATGCGCAGAACGTGCCAAATGACATGCCATACAGGCGAGTTGAAAAGCTTAGTCCTAGTTGTACTTGGCGGATCAGGGAATAGGCATCCTAAACACAATTGTGATACTGTGAGACAAAAGAAATATTGTGAGATACGCACGGAGTTTTCGAACAAAAAAATTAAAGACAATACGAATGTGCATAACAATTTCGTACCCTGGCGATTGAACTTCCACGCAACATCCACGCTACCATGCCCTGTGGAATAAACGAATTCTTGTAATAGATGATAAATGAGTGACTAATGGCTATGAATTACTCAAATAGTTAATTTTCAAATGTTTAGTAAGTACGAAAAGGTTATTGTTTACCTATTTTAACAGAAAATAGACATACACTCAATAGCGTGGATCTCAAATGGTCAGGGTAGTGGTGAAATTATATTGAGATCAAAATGGTGAAAAACTGCTGCGTAAAAAACTGTTCCAATAGTTGGTTCCCCACCTCTAACCTCACATGCCATGCGTAAGTATTTTTTTTTAATTAAAAATTATGAACTAGACTGATCAGCAAACTAAAGAATCTAAAAAACCTAAAAACACTCAATATTCTTTTTTTCCACTCAGTTTCGGTAAAAAAAGTTTGGAAGAATAGAGGAAAATTGTACCGAATAAAAGTGAGGTGAATGCATTTACAACTATTTGTAGTGCTCATTTTGAGAGTTTTGATTTTGTTACTTCTGGTAACAAACGAACATTAAAATCTACAGCTATACCACGTCATTTTGGAAATGATGCAAAAAGAAAAGGGTAACAATCTTAGTTCTGAGGTCTTAAGGTAAGTGAGGGGGTTTCGGACCATGCGGTAGTTTCGGATCACTGAGCCGTATATGGGTAGTATGTGAATTCTGTGATGAGTTCATCAGAAAACTAACATTAACAACAGAAGGAATGGAATCTAATCTTCCGTTGGTTAACCTCAATATTAGGATTTGTGGTCCTTTAACGTATTTAAACAATTCGTGAACCTGTGCAGACGCAGGGAACGGCCATTTTTGTCGTTTGCTTAGGCTATGAAGTAAGAGTGCACTTGAACTTTCCAAACACATTGGAAATCATGTGAGTGTTAAATAATTATGCCAATGTGAGATATATATAGTTAAATAATCAAAGAATATCTGCGATTTGTGGAAAATTACTAAAAATTATTGGTCAGCCATAAATATGGTGATCCGAAAGTACCACCCGAATTCTAACGTAGCGGCAGTTGTGGATCACCATTCAAATTCTATCGAGTAGCATAGATTGAGACGGAATTACAGTTTCTTTAAACAAATGTCATGCCGAAAAATTAACCATTAACGTAGTCAATGTTTTTAGTAGCTTTGTTGGTCAGTAGAGTTATTGATGTATCGAAACAAACTAAAAGAAATACGTAGAAAAACAATTTATGTGACATTTTGCTGGTTTCACATTACATCGTCTCACTAACTACCTTCCGTTTATCACTTCATGAGACAATATTTCATTGAATGGTTATTCTTTTTGATAGGCCTAAAGTGAATACGAAGAGAAAATCAATTGGTTACTCAGAGGATGAGCTCCAGCAGGTTGCTATGGACAATCTAACCAAAGACAGATTTCAAACGAAATAAAAATTATTTTTATGATAATTCAAGCATTTCATTATGATATATGTAGTTTAAAAATATGATATATTGAGGCAATAACGAGTGAGGAAATTATTATGCTCTTCATCTAAACGACGGTCTGAAACTACCTCCACTTTTCATCCGAAACTACCGCACACGGTGAAATTGTGATCCGAAACTACCGCACCAACCGCCGTGTCGTCAGACCATTTTTTAATTATAATTTCATATTTATACCTTTAAAGGGGCTGTGTAATTGTTGCCAAAGGTCTGTACTTCATGAACAAAATAGTTTCAGTTTATTTCAATTAACCTTGCTCATGTTATCAACCTACGACCGAGCCAACCGACCTTAACTGATCCGAAACTCCCTCATTTACCTTGTCTATTTCAATTCACGATGCTCTTCTTCATTTGTATATAGAAACCATTTTAATATTTTAATTTTAATGGTTAGCGAGGAGTTACAATCCGATCGAAATAAAGTAGCAAATCAAAATATCAGGGTGTCTTCTACAAGAATTGAAACGATTGATGTCGATAGGAACGTACCACACCTTCCTTCTACCGATTAAGTCCATGCACCTCTCCAGGGTACCATGTCATCATCAAGTCCATCCTCTACGCATGACGCAAAAAATTCATGTGTTACGCGCAATCATCCTTCATCCACCTCAAGTTTCTCTTCAGCATTATCCACTTCCAACGTTGATATGTCCAACCAACCAGGGGTCAAATATATCTTTTACCATTTCGTCTATACTCATCATGTTTACATATAAATCGAATATTTTTGTGTTAGGGTATTGCGATTGAAAAAAAAAACGAAAATTTCACGAGGAAAAAGCAGATCGGCTTAGCAGACAAGTAAAAATTCTCCAATTAAGATTGCGCCGCAGAAAGCAGAAGCTGCTAAATTTGGCTTCAGTTATAAAAGTTCTGAAAAAACAGGGTAGCTGTTCTGAATTTTTAGAGAAAGAACTCTTGAGGAGATTTTCTAATGATGTAGTTGATCTTTTTAAAAATCAAGTAGTGAATAGCGGAGGTTAGGGGGGCGTTCACATGGAGTACATTGGCGCATTTTCACGCAGTATTTTCTTGGGATTTCTAATGTTTGAAAGTGTCTATACGTAATAAAAGATACTTTGAGGAAAGCCTTTCTGTTTCATATAAAAGGATAAATAAAATTGTGGCAGGGGAAGCATGGCTGAGGTAGTGAGAGACAAGGAAAACCAAGTGCCACTTTTGGAGGTTAGGACCGCAATTTCGATGGAAGTGAATTCCAATTCGCAGCCCCCTGATCTGGTGACCCAGGAAAGAAATCACCGACAGGTTCAAGATTCGGGGTTCGATGAGGACTCTGAGCACGAGGATGACGAAGACTCAATAATCTTCACTCGAACCACGAGAAGTGGGACCATTGCGACACCGGCCACAGTCAAGAAAAGAGGGAGGCCAGCAGGATCTAAAAACAAGACGCCGACGGGAGCCAAAAACAAGCCCAAGGGGGTCACCTCTATGGATCGTTACCTGAATAGCCAGGAAAAAACGAAGGAGACAATGGGAGAGGAGAGGAATGTAGGGGTGGTGCAGGACTCTAAAACGGTAAAAAAGGTGGGGCATACGCCAGAAATTAAGAAGACAGGCACAGGAGAATCCACGCAGCACCTGTGGAGCACTCCCTCGGACACGGGGGAGCCTTTTACGGGTGCGGACCGGGTAAAAAATCCTAGAAGGAGAGCCTTGGTTTTTAGAAACGAGGATGACCTTCCCTCAGCCACAGAGCTGGGGGAGGATTTGGCGCTTAGCCAGGACAACCTCTTGGAGCTTTTCCTGCAGGGTCTACGTTGCAGCGAAAGGAGAATCTTGGCCACAATCACGAAAGCCTTGGAGGATTCGGAAGCGAAGAGAGAGGAAGCACAGCAAGACCTTCTTCGACGCATTGAAGTGTCCCACTTTGGTTTACGAGAGGAATTGTTGTTGCTGCGAGCAAGAGTCGAGGCTCTGGAAAAGCAATGCGAGGAGTGTTCATGCAGAGCGGCCACCAGATCCACCCAGGAGGATAGTGAAGTAGACCGCACACTAATGGGAACCCCACAAAACTCGCAGCAGATTTTCAGGGACAGTGCCTCACGGAGGGGGAGAAGGAGAAACCATAGGAACAGAACAAATGGAGCGCACCCCCCGGCAAACGAGAGTAATGAGCCAAATCCCGAACACGAGAGCCAAGATTCCACACCAAACAACCCAAGCTTCGCATCTTCGCAGACAACAAGCAGATCGCACGGCGATGAGCGTAGGACTCAGGAAGTACTTGTGTCTGATCAGGCCAGACGGAATGACCCTGGTGGAGAGGTTAACCGTGTCTATGGACGCCAAACCCGTTCCGGTGAGCACAGAGACAGGGAAGGGGGAAGAGGGGAGGGTAGCAGATTGCAAGCTCGTTCGATCAAGCCACGAACCTTGTCCCGTCTACCGGGAGAAGAATTGGGGGAAGAGCGAGAGGTCAGAAGACACAGGAAAAGAAACCTCATAGTCAGGGGATGGAAGTTCCAAAATAGTGCAGCCAGCAGAAATGATGTGCAGTACGAAGTCATGGACATCATTGAGCAAGCAACTGGGATCGTGCCGAAAGTGGAGAGGTTTCTCATTGCAGAGGGTAATATAATTATTCAACTCCAAACTCTGGGAAACAAAATCGGCATAATGAGACGCAGGAGTAGCCTCAAAAGACTGGGAGGTATGGACATCTGGCTGGATGACGACCTCACGGCTAGAGAGGTCGAGATCCAGAGATTGCTGAGGCTCGAAGCGGACAGGCTACAGGCAAAAGGGCTGCACACGAAAGTAGGTTATGCTAAAATAATCATCGGTGGCTATGGTTGGGGATGGAGTGAACAGGAACGGGCATTTAACAGACTCCAGCAGAATCGGCCCTTTCGTGGGAGAGGCGGTTACTAAAACAGTACTTCAAGCAATAACCTGGAATATTTCGGGCGCAAAAAACATCGGACGGGCCTGGAATTTTTTAAAGAAGTACGATATTGTCATGCTACAAGAGACGTGGATGGAGGCAAGGTATTCTGAAAACTGGATAAACAAACTAGATAAAAGTTATAGCTGGAGTGTAAAGGCGGCTGTTAAAGTACACAGACGCGGTAGGGCCCTTGGCGGACTGTTAGTGGGTGTCAAAAAATCCCTGGGATTCAAAGTGAATTTTACTGAGTGGGAATACGGGTTACAGATCGAAGGTTTAAAAACGGCTGATGAGGTCCCAGTGAGAATCGTGACAGCATACAATAATGGAGGCACTGGTAAAGTGGTTCAAGCCCTGAGGCCCATCATTGAAGAATCCTGCATACAGGCTGAAGTGCTAGTCATGGCAGGGGATTGGAATGCACACACAGGCTCACACCCTGGAACACTGATAGAGGAGGAGGAATTGCGTGTTATGCATCCCAGAAGATCCGAGGACACGGAGGTCAATACAGAGGGACGAAAGTTACTGGAGATGTGTGAGGAGTTCGGTTTATTAGTTGTCAACGGCACCACGAAATGTGATCCCTCGGCAAGGTGACTTTTGTGGGAAAAGGATGCAGATCGGTGATTGATCTGGTGATGGTGAAGGAGATCTCCAGGAACACGCTAGTGACAGACCTGGAAGTGCTTACCCGGTTGGAGTCAGACCATCTCCCCGTGCGGTTTGAACTCTCGCTAGGCGCCCACGAACCTGACCAACCTGAAGTAGAAAGTTCCACTGAGGAAGCACCTAGGGAAAGAATCTTCTGGGACCTATCCAAAGCTGCGGTTTTCCGGGAAGAACTAGAAAAAATCTGGCCACTACCGGAACAACAGGAGCAGCAGAATAGACGCAGACCCAGAGGATTGGTATTCGCGCTCCCCGAGGACATTAATACCAACAATTTTAACCCGGATGAAACCTGGGGGAAGATCAAGACCACTATCTGGTCGGCGGCGAAGGAGGTTGACATGATCAAGCGCACGGGAAAGCTAGTCTTTGAGTGCCTCAAGGCTCGCCTGGAGCAGCCATATGACCAACAATTAACGGAAAACCTGGTGGAAAGAGGGAACCTCCGGAAGCTCTTTAAATTGAAAAAAAAGGAGCACCTGGAACAAGAATGGCTGGCACTAGCTAATTGTAAGGGTATGTCCTCGTTCTGGGCCTCAATTAATAAGTATAGACCCCGGAAAGCGCCCAGGCAAGGAGATATCGACGAGGCCGCATGGCTGAACCACTTTTCCCAACTCCTAGGGGCTGGGAATGCTGGGGAACAAGCAGGAGGCTTCGACTGGCACGGGTTTGATCACCTTGACGGGTGAAAATGAAAATCAAACGCGAACACCATCACCGATGGCTCCGGCGGCCTTCAACTCGGAGGAGGATCTCATGAATGCCGATCTCTCAGAGGAGGAGGTCTCCCAGGCCCTTAGAGGCTTGAAGAACCGGAAAGCGCCAGGGGAAGATGGCGTCATAAAAGAGTGCCTGATTAGCCTTCCCCCGCATGGCTTGGGTGAACTTCTCCTGGTACTTAGAGAGGTCTGGCGGACAGGAAGCCTGGTGGAGGGGTGGAATAGGGCTAGAATCTTTCCTGTCCACAAATCGGTGACGAGAATGATGTTTCAAATTACAGAGGCATAGCGCTCTTAGACGTTTGTTACAAAATTCTCACGAGGATAATGGCGGACAGACTCTACACGTGGGCAGAAACCGACGGAGTGCTGTGTGAGAGCCAAGCTGGTTTCAGACCCAGAAGAGGAACCAGAGACCACATCTTCGTCCTCAACGCACTCATAAACAATCGTCTGAGAGTAAAAGGAGGCAAGCTCTACACAGCCTTCGTAGATTTTGAAGCAGCCTTCGACCTTGTGGACAGGACCATTCTAGGAGACAAGTTATGGGAGCTAGGGGTGAGAGGTCGAATGCACAAGATGATCGGAGGAATTTATGCTCACACTGTAAATGACATTGTGACTGGAAAGAAGATCTCCGAGAGCTTTGTCACCCGATGTGGTATTCGGCAGGGTTGTCCCCTCAGCCCCCTGTTGTTTGCGTTTTATATTAACGATATGGAGGCTGCCTTCAAGAGCCGGGTGTTGGGAGGAGCGGTGATGGGTAATGTGAAAATCTACACGCCGAAATTCGCAGATGACGTCGTGCTCGTGGCAGAGCATCCGGAGGAAATGAAGGCCATGCTGAAAACACTGCAGTTTTACGCGAAGGAAAACAAGTTGACGGTCAATACCCGGAAAACGAAACTGATGGTGTTCAGCAAGGGTGGTCGGAAGAAAGCCTTCACTTGGCAACTGAATGGTGAAAAGATTGAGGTAGTCCACGAATTTAAATACCTCGGGTACTGGTTCTCCTCAGGCAACACGCACACTAGACACCTCCAAAAGATGGCGGCGAAAGCCCAGAGGCTCGTAAACACGACTTGGGGCATATGTCAGAGAGCGGGGATCAGGTCCCTGAAGAAGCGGTTCTACCTCCAAAACACACTTGCGAGATCAGGGTGCATGTACGGAGTTGAGATCTGGGGTTGGGCTGACGGCGAGATATTGGACAGAGTACATAGACGGTTAGTCAAGATGAGCATGGGGGTTAGTCGCAACACGCCCAACTACATCATCAGATTAGAATCCCGTCGACCTAGTCTGATGATAAATGCGGTCAACAGGGCGGCTAGATACACCACAGAGATCCTGGGAATGGACCCAGAACGCTGGCCGAGGATCTGCCTTCTGGAGGAATGGAGGAATTTGACCAATGGGCAACCTTCTAAATGGGCCTCCTTAATGAGCACCACTTTACAGAAAGCCAACTGCGGGGATGTGTTAGAAAGGCTGTGGCATAACTCGGACGAGGAGGAAAGCATCACCCGTCTATTAGGAGCCAGTGAAGTCCTGCGGGAACAAGAGCGGGAAGCAGACAGAGCTAGAGCTGAGGCCTCCACCTACTCCAGGGGATTTTGGATTGGCTTCAATCTGATATCCTGCTGCCGCAGCGAGACAACAGGGGGGAGGGCGGACCCAGGAGGTATTTTTACTGGGAGGACGAAGACGTCCCGGGGAAGACCAAAGAGCAGTGGGCCAGATTGCGCTGTGGCAATCTAGGCAGGCAGGGAAAGAAGGGATTTGGTAACCCCACCTGCAGGTTCTGCAGACAAGAGCCGGAATCGTGGCTGCATATTTGGATCTGCGAGAAGGCTCTGGCCTTGATAGACCGGAAATGGACGGAGCCCTTAGAGGATTGGAGAGCTGGAGTCACTGGGGATGCCCTGAGAGAGAAGCTGAGGAAGGCTCTAAAGGGTAAACCTCTTAGGGTGCTGACGGACTACGCATGGCACTATGAACAACTGGCTAGAGAAAAGAAAAACCAGGTGGTTGGGAACGACGAGGACGAGGAACCTCCAACGGCGACTCGCAGTGAGCTGCCAGTGCACCGGAGGCATCACTTGAAAGGAAATTTTTGCTTCCGTGTGCCTCCTAGCCTCAACGATTTTGCCCTCTACTCGGGGAATAGTTCCTGTATTTAGTTGGATGGAGCTAACATTTTAATTTTTATCAACAAAGTTCCGATACTACTGTCGTGTTAATATTTTTATTTCTTGTGTTATATTTACCAAAGCATTGAGTGTAAAAAGCCTAAACGGCTATATATGGAATACAAAATAAATAAGTAGTGAATAGCGGTAAAGTTAAAACACGAATTCGATATACTGATTAAATGAAGGAATTTGCGTATATCATCTACTTTTATTCTCCAAAGGCCTTTTGCGAAAAAAAATTATTTTTAGCGGATGAATCAGTACTTCAAAAAATGGTAACTGAAACATCTTGTGAAGCAAGATTTTTAGATTCAGTTTTTCATTTCCTTGAATCTGAAAAATTCCGATCACAAAATATTTCAGACGTAGGATTAATAATAGATGGGATGTCTATTCAACTTCACTATTATAAATCTTTGGTTGCTGTCAATTTTTCCCTGTACTTCTTCTACCTTTTTCTTTTTCATGGCAGTATTGGGAACATCATAAAAGAATTATCAGAATGTCGAGGCATTTCTGTGAATTAAATGAAATTACATTCAAATGGCAACTTTCTGTTTCAGGAATTATATTGGATATACCGAACTGTTCAATTCAGAATACTGAAGATGACATCGACCCAGAGGGTATCGATTTGCCATCAGATTGATTGAATGGATAATCTGTTGAATTGTATATTGATTTTTCTTATAAATATGTGCTATATGGATTCACTTGCAATGGGATTGTAAATAAATTGATAGAAACCTTCAATGAAAACCTGAAATGATTAAAAGGAAAATGAAGGACAAAGTCCTTTAAACACTTTCAAGGATTTCGAAAGTTAAAATTTTTTTTTAATTTTCAGGATTTTCAAAAATTTCAAAAAAATTTGAAATTAAATCTTGCTGTCGATTTTTCGACGATTTCGAGTTCCCAAGATTGGCAGAATGTTCCAAATCTTCCAAATTTCCAAATATTCCCAAAAATTTACAAATATCAAAATTTTGAAAATTGTTCAAAAATGTTAAGGCTCAAAAATTTCAAAAATTGTGAAGATCAATCGTCTAGTCAATTTTTATAATTACCAAGATTTTCAAAATTACCAAAATTTTCAAAATTTGCAAAACTATTCGAATTTAAAACTTAAATAAAAAATAAAAATATCAAAAATTTAAAAAATAATCAAAATTATTAGAATTTTAAAAATGTTTAAAGCTTCCAAAATGATCACAATTTTAATAATTTCCAAAATTTTCAAAACTTACAAACTTACAAAATCTTTACTGAATTTTTCAAATTTATCGAGTTTTCAATTTTTCTCAAGTATCTTTATAATTTTATAATTTTATCACTTTTTTTTCCTACTTAACACACACTCTTAGAAGCGATAAAAGACTGAATGAATAAGAACTTCACGCCAATAGCCAATTCGATACGTTGTCCAATGTAAGGAAATACTTTTGAAGCGAACGGTACGGCAGAGATAGGTGGCCCCCGTAATCGACCTTCTCTCTCGGCTCGCGTCGAGCGCCTCAGTCTCCTTTCCAGCATATATTCTATTTCAGTGGCCCAGCTAGACGTCTGGGGGATTCCTCAGACCGTAATAAAACCATAAAAGAGTTGCCATCGTAGATTCGGACAATTACAAAGATCAATGTTTATGAATTTCCAACACATGTTTGAAAACTTCGTCGATGTTTGGAAAATTACTTATATATTTGGAGATTTACCAAATAATTAGGAGCATCTCAATTCGGTAAGTAAGTTAAAAGCCGCTTAGTAGTTTTACTAACGTCTTTGCTATGAAAATTAGGGAAATTTTGTACAGTGTATTTCTAACGGAGATAGTAAAATTGTTATGAGACTCCTTTTTGTTGAACGAAGTGGAAACTGGAAGAAAGATCATTTTAAACTTTCAGTAATTCGTTGCGGCTTGGAGATATTTACAAAAAAATCGACAGTGAGGCTGCCCTCTGCTATCGCTGACGTGATTAGAGACGTAGCGGCACGACTGATAGGTGAAAATTTTGAGCAAGTCGGAAAAAGATTTTTCATGAAAAACTTTCTTAAACCATTTTTTTCGACACAATTGAAACACGATCTAATATTTGTTTAGACATTTCACTCATATGAACATTCTAATTGCAATAGCATGTTTTTTTGCGAGGGCAAAAATGTCTTCTTGAAAGTCAATAACAAAGTCATTTGCAAAAAAAAAGTTTTGGTGATGTGATGAAATATATTTTAAATGAGAACTTTTACTGCGAGGTACTTCAGAAAACGAAATTGTGGTGAATTCTTGCAAAATATGCATGACATTGCCCTTGCCTCGAAACAATTTATTGTCCGTGAGTGGCTGAAAATTGTATCACCATAATTATCAGTATCTCCAATGTCGTCATCGGACGATTATCATCTCGGAGACAATGCGAGACATTCGATCTAATCGATATCTGTGGATATCCCCGCTAATCGATACGCATCAACTCAGCGGTATGCAAATGTATTGCTTGTGTATACATATACTTGACAAACGTGAGGTGCATTGGCAAGTGAAAAACCCGTTAGGTACACGGATAAACTCGGCCAGTGATATCACGGTACGTGAACGTTGGTTGTACTCATTTATACATGCAATTCGCCCATTGGCGATCACAAACGTTTGGCATGTGTATTTGAAAAACGTGTACAGTGTACACAAACATTAGCATCGTACAAACTCCACTCCCGTGTCTTCGCATACGTGACGCATCGATGAGTTCCTGTATCTCAGTGAGTTATGGTCAACCATATTTTTTTCGCCTTTTTTCGTCGATGAGGTCAGTCTAGGTTTTTTTTTTTTTTTTTTTTTTTTATCTTTAACGCCTTCGATCCCTTATGGATATATGGGCGTGTGGTCTATACGCTGCACCGCATTCGCATGATAAGACATAGGAAACCACAGAAAACCCGTGTCGGTACAGGCGGCTACTCTATGAGTAACCTCCCGCTCATCAGAAATACCGAGAAAATTCTCGCCCTATATGGGGGATTTGAACCAGGAACCGAAGCGGCAGCGCTAAGACTGCGCGCTTAGTCCACTCGGCTATTCTGACGTCGGTAGTTTGGTGATAATGCAGGTTCATGCAGAAAAAAAATAGGGCAGGGGGGGGGTGTGCCGGATACGTAAGGGAACTACGGCTATTTTTCAATTTACAATATACGTAAGTATTATTAAACCGATTAAATATATACTTTGAACATTCATCTACAACATATTGTGAAAACAAAAAATTCGGGGCTCTCAAAATACTTAATTAGGAACTTTATAAAAAATCGACAGGACGCCCGGTCCTGTGCACTGCTGCATGGAATGCCGATTCCAGCATCGCTCTTACCGCTACCACGTGACTCCCTACGTTCCGCGCAGTCTCAAGTAAATTCGTGCATATACATTTGCGAATTTTTATTGTCAATTTCTATGGTCACATAAGTTATTCAACAACTTTTCATTAAATTATTCTCATAATGAAAAGTTTTCATTAAATTATTTTTGGCAGCAAAAATAAACTGTGAAACAATGAACTAAAATTAAATATTACAGCAATTTTTTTCATTACATGGAGATTTGCACAGTTTTAACCCCTAGGGGAATATTTCAGAGTTAGATAAACTCTTTTTACTACATAAATTGTAACATCAACAATATTCACATAAGAATATTTTTTTATCATATCCACAGAGAACTCACATTTGCGTATAATAAAATGTTAAAGCTTTCATGTTTCAAGTGTCACATAAAACATGGACGGAATACTTTTTATCTTTTTCGTCTTTTAGGTACCTTTTTTCGAGATCACACAAATTTCAACCTTAAGAGCCTCAATATGAAATAACTTATGTAATTATTCTGTTAGTCTTAGGACAACTTGTCATCAAATTATTCTTAGCACAGACAATAAACTCTAAAACAATGAACTACAATTATATATTAAAGCAATTGATTTTTAAACATCACATGAGTTGCAAACAATATCTTCGGCAGATGTTGTAGCCACACATGCTGCGTGAGACCATTTTCCACGATCTCGACGTCGGTACCAAAGCTCGCCCTTACCAAATTCTTGACATACATCACACACTGAATCGTGATTTATGAAGTTTTTTGAAGAAGTACCTGTGACAAAAATACTCTAGATCAAAACATGAACTAGGCAGTTAAAAATAAATGGTGGGATCATTCTAACGTTTTGATTCTTCTGTTATCAATACTCTATTAACTACTTTTTTCTTCTTAGACTTTGGTGAATTTTCTTTTTCTTTCTTAAGTTGATCAGTCTTTCGTTTTTTTTGCCTCGGACTTTTCTTCTTTTTCTTGCCTTTTGCGTTTTTTAGTCTCGAATACTTCTTTGAGTGGCGAACTTGTTACAATGGTGGAATGCTGTTTGTTGGTTTTCTCCTTCATTATGGGACCAGGGAGATCGTTTCAGAGTTAGAGATGTCTTTGGTGGTGTTGGTGTATTCTTCAAATTTTGAGCTTCATTAATAGTTTTTTGGTGTATCCTTACGGGTATTCTGGAACGAGTATAGCTAGTAGTTTTACTACTTTTTGGGGTGTCTGCATTGGTCCTTGTAGCTGAATCGGAGGAGCTACTCTTTATACTTGTACAGGATGACCCTTTTGCCAGATTGCATCTATGAACGTGTAGGTCCTCCAACTTACCAAGAATCTCTGAGTGTGGCTGGCCAAGATGTGATGGAACGTTGAGATGTTATAAGTGGAGCTGATTGGGATACAACTTCAACAAGGTCAGAAGACCTGGGATGAATAACAGAAGAACTGCTGTACACTCGAATAGGTAGAATTTCAGTCTGTGAGGATTCGAATACTTTTTCCGATATCAACGCACTGGTTGACAGCTTAAGCTGTGCTTCTGTATCGAAAGGAATATTTTCTGCTGAAAATGGTACATTTAATACCTCATCTTCATTCAAGACAATGATAGGAATATCCAACTCCACTAAATTGTCTGATGGAGCATTTATAGGTACTTCCTGACTTTTTGATTGTTCTTTTAATACCTCAGCCGGCTTATAATCTTCAGGCGGAAAAATGTTCCGATTCATCGGATGAATTCCCGTAGCGGCGAATCCTGAAACGGCATTTCGGATAGATGCTACATTAATATACGCCTTGTTAAATATCCCCGCAAGTTCGTAAAAGGTAATTCGGGTACCCATGGTTTCCTTCAGAGCCAAATTCATTTGTTTTTCCAAAGCGCCTTTCAATGGACCAAAAAAAGCTGACATCAAGTGGCTGAGTTCGATGTGAAGTATGAGGTGGTAATGATACCAGGACGATACCATTGTCTCGACAAAATTTTCAGGCAACAAGGGAACCATGGCTATCATGGTTATCGAGAGTAATGAGGACTGGATCCTCCTTGGAACAATTTGAATGGGACCTGCAATGTTCCAGCCAAGTTAGGAAGTGATCAGCGTTGGTACAACCGTTTGATGAACAATGATACACTGCATTAACTGGACCACCGTTCTCCAATCCAGGATTCATGCGTTGATGAGGAAATATGAACATTGGAGGGATATAGTATCCAGCAGCGCTCATAGCACAAATTACTGTCACATTCTTGCCTCGTTCACCGCTTGCCACACCTGTTCTTTTTTGTCCCTTCGCGGCCAATATTTTAGGATGTTCAGGTACAACATTAATTCCAGTTTCATCCATATTATGAATTTTAGATGGAGGAAAGTTATATTTTTCTATATATTCCTCTAAATTGTTAAAGAAAATTTTCACCTCTTCCTCATTGAAAGCTGAAACCCGATTAATGCTCGTATTCTCGGGCTTACGTACCGACAAACTCAGGTTCCTCTTCATGAATCCTTTAAACCAAGAACGACCAGCGTTTTTGGTATCAGGATCGAGATTGTAGGGAATTTTATGCTTTTCAGCATACTCATAGGCTGCAGCACAAACCTGCTCACTTGTTACGCCGCAGAATAATTCAGCCAATGCTAAAATTTCCACCGCCATCAATTTCCACCTTCTTGTTCATGAGTAAGTACAGTATTGCGACCCAAGCATGGTCCCTTGGCAACTCCATTTTGTACTCCGTCCCACGGAGTACTGTAGGGAATACTAAATGTAATCGCAGCTGTATGAATCGTCATGTTGCCTTTGGTAACTGCCTCCATAGCGTTCTTCAAGTCAGTTTCCGTCCATTTTCCTTTTACTTTACCTCCATGCCGTTCCTTCTCTTTAGCCATTCTGCAAAGTAGACAAAAAATAATGTTTACGAAATTCTTTGAATTCGAGTAATGTTTCTCACGTTTTTCAATTATCCAAATCTTAAAAAAATATAACTTTTCAATTCTAATTTTTATGCAATTCATACGATTTATGTTATTTTGCAATTCTTCTGACTTTCGAATATTCCATGTCAACGGACCTTTTAATGTTGTCTACGAAGTGGAAAGTTTTTCACAGTGAAAAATAATTACATTTATTGAATTCTTAAAATTTGCTTATTTTTAGGGATTGACAAAATGGTAACCTCAAAATTTGGTCCTACTCAAATTAATAATTCACGAGTAAGTAATATTATTTATGGCCGTAGAAATATCTCCAAATGCAAATGAACACTCAGTTTTTTTTTATCTCTCGAACAAGTGATGATTGAATATTATTTCAAACTTACCTGACTTTCTTGCTTCAGCTTGATGGGACTGCTCGGTAGGATCAGCTGTCGTGCGGCGACAATTCTAACCGTCAAATATCCGATAATGATTTTTTTCATTTTTTAAGGGTTGCTTCAAAGTGTTGAATAAATGAAATTTCCTAAATGCATGAATTCACTATCATTATTTTTCTTTCTTAGGCTCACCATACATTTAGGGAAAAATCACTAGGTTGTGGGTGAAGTTGATTAATTTGAGAGGTTTTTTCTGGCATTTTTGTCGAGACATCTCGTTTCTTGTCACATCACTCTTGTACTGTCTCAACTTGGCGATAATCATATAACTGCTCTCTAGTATTATAGCAAGTCATAATTATATTGTCTTGCCTCGATTCTTCTTTCTTCAAGCCATTATAAGAATGTCCTCTTTCGGAAGGTTGAGAATTACGATCTCGCACGCATCTTAAACTACCACCTGGAAGTCAAACCACAATACACGCAGTGGGAATCTCCTGCTTATGCTAATGTGTAAGCGTGCGAAGAAAATAAACATTATATTTCGTTGCCGTGTATTTCATTTTTTTCCAGGTTTTTTTGCTCTTAGTCGGAACAATGAACCATTGTCAGCGATTTTAATAAACGCGAGAAAGAATTTCCGTTAGTGATAAGTGAAGTTTCAGTGTGCAAGGGAGCAAGAAAGGGAGAGGGATAGAGAGAGAGAGAGAGAGAGGAGAAATAAAAAATAAAAAGGTTGAACGCGGTGAGGTGATGAGTGGTGGACGGGGCGAGCCTAACTACGGTGGAAAACTCGAGCGAGTGGAACCAAGGTGACCGTTCTCAACAATCTGACAAAAGAAAATTTATGACGGGCGACGTCGGATACCGGAATGTGGATAATTATATTTTTCGGATGTACCTATTCTTCGTTACATAATTGATGAGAACAAATTGTTAACTTGTATGCATGTGACCGGTCGCGGTGATATAGTAACTTTCTCAATTTGCCTTTGATGCCTAAATCATTTTCATCCAAATTTTAACAAGTCGACTTGTTAGCAAAGTTTATTGATCATCCTTTGTAGATTACGTTGCACAGATAAAAAGAGTGTTGTGTTAGTTGGCCCTAACGTACTGGATTTCGAGATCAAATATTTCAATTTTTTGGTTTCTTTCCGTTCGATAGCAGAGACATTTCGTGCGTGTCATTGGCGGTACCCATAAAATAAGACCGTAGAACCGGGCGGGAACTCAAGCCGACGCTGGTAGGGTGGGGGGAGGAGGAGTATGCGGCATCATAGACGCCCGCCATCGTAGAACAGGAGTTTTTGGAGGTCGATCCTGTGTTTAGAAATGGGATGGGCAGAATGTCGAAAGTCAGCCACAGTCACCTGGGTAGGTGACCAGTACTAGAAAAGCGAAAAAAACCACACACACACGTCCACATATATCCCTTCACACCCCCTCCTCTCCATACAAAAAAACAAGTATCGTTATAACCAGGGTTGGGCGAATCGTCGAATTTGGAGTTTTTTACGTTACCATGTAATAAATTGGTAATTTACCTCCGGCCGAAAATAAATGTAAAGAATGTAAATAATTCCCATAACCTCTTAGTTTCATCGAAATTTTAAATCATTGTCATTATGCCCTATTTTTAAAAGATTAATGAACAATCAATAATAAAATATAACAATATAATTGATTGTTTGGATCAAAGTGACCTATAAGTCCCCAACATTGGGGTCTTATGGGGAGGCAAGCTTAAATTTTTTAAATTTGAATTTTTGGCCCTGTGTGAGTGTTTACTATCTAATGGGAACCCTCAGAAGACATTCCCGTCGAATTTGGGTCGAAAAAGTCAAATTAATTTTTTCCGATATCGGCCAAATTTAACATTGGGACCTTATGGGGAGGCAAACTTAATTTTTTTAAAATCGAATTTTCGGCCCCCTGTCCGTTTATACTATCCAATTGGGACCCCTAGAAGACACTCCCGTCGATTTTGGGTCGAAAAAGTCAAATTAAGTTTTTTTGATTTTGGCCAAATTTACTATTGGTACCTTATGGGGAGGCAAACTTAAATTTTTTGAAACCGAATTTTTGGGCCCGTGTGCCTTTGTGCTATCCAATTGGGACCCCTAGAAGACACTCCCGTCGATTTTGGGTCGAAAAAGTCAAATTAAGTTTTTTTGATTTTGGCCAAATTTACCATTGGTACCTTATGGGGAGGCAAACTTAAATTTTTTTAAACCGAATTTTTGGGCCCGTGTGCCTTTGTGCTATCCAATTGGGACCCCTAGAAGACACTCCCGTCGATTTTGGGTCGAAAAAGTCAAATTAATTTTTAATTCTTTTGTTAAAAGTCAAATTTAACATTGGGACCTTATGGGGAGGCAATTAATTTTTTTAAATTTGAATTTTTTAACCCCGTGTGAGTGTTTACCATCTAATGGGAACCCCCATTGTCGATTTGTTTGATACTCTTGTTTATGAAATTATTAATAAAAAATCGAATAAATTCAATACCCTGTCTACAATTTTTCCAAGTTCGCTATTTAAACAGAGGTCATAGACCATTGGAGGGTTTCTATAAACTCCGCTAGATGGCGCCACGAGTGGGTAATAAATGTAAAGAACTCCAAAAATTCTTTACGTAAATTACCTAGTTTATTACATGTAGAAAATTCAGTAGTTTACTCGAGGTAATTTACACGCCCAACCCTGGTTATAACTCACAAAAAGCCATACTGATCTGTAATTTTTCTCATCAAATTTTTCCAGATATTCAGGAGATGCCTCAAATACCTTATTACAGAAGTGGTTTTGAGGACAACCGTTATAATAATTTTCTTTTTGCCACAACTTCAGTTCCAAATTAGCAATATATACTGTGATATATATAATAATTTTCAATTAAAAAAATTGCCAAGATTTTCTCATTGTTTTTGTGAACCAACTAATAAATCATTTGGCCGATTTCAATTAAAATCCAATAAGCTGTAAGCTACGGCAAGTCGTTTGATTGCGTAATACAGAATCGGTATCGGAAAATTCGGTCGCGAAAAATTCATGTGTGGACACGTGCTATATATACACATCCATGAAATCGTTTTTTTTTCAGGTACTGGGAAAAAATTACTTGGTATCATAAGAGACCACAATTTGTGATTAATAGAAAAAATAGAAAATTAGAGAAACAGTGATTTTATTTTAAATTAATTTATTATATAACATGAACGTTCGGGTAAGTAAAAATTCTTCTTCAAAAATGGTCTATGCATAGTGCCAGTTTCTTGACTAATAATCGAGGAAAACAATCAATTTATATCAAATCACCGATAAAATCACAAAATTTGATTCATTATGTCTAAAAACCCTTATAAGTGCATGGTAATCACTCATGATTGAGTGATTTAAGGGTCACGTTAAAGATAATTCCCAACGAAGTATGAAGTATATTTGCAGTGTTAAGGGGAAAACCAGCAAATCGGGCTGTTTTACGCCAAAGGAATCAAAAACATGAAAATTTTTACTCACATTGAAAAATCTCGCTGAGATTGTCAAATTCGTTCCTAATATATTCCAACTCCCTGGGGCTAAAACCCCGATAATACCCGCGCCGAAAAATATATTACATATGGGCCAAGATCGTATATCCTGCAAAAAATATCTAAGAGATATATAAAACTGCTACTTTATACATATTTTATATAAAAAATGTGCCAATTCAGTAAAAGTCCACTCTATTCGTATACCCTTTCGGGTCTTTACGATTTGTTCCCATCCCACCCCCCTTTATCACCACTGTACAGCATTTGCCCAGTGTGTCACAGGAATCGAGGGAAAACCATTGCAAGAAACCTCAGATTTGTACAGCTCGTTTCTTTTACGAAACAACCGCTCGGATGTGTCCTGTGAGTTACAGGCTGAAAAAACAAATAGCGCCTATGCCGGACTTGAACCAGCGATCTCAGATCTCAATTAACTTCCCCCAATTCCAGTGCTTTAACCCGCACGACCACAACTTGACTTGACTTGAAAATTGTTTATTAACATTTGTCATATATACATACTATATACAGTATTAATATCTTAAGTGCTACGTTCTAGATCACCAGCCGTTGGCTTTATATCTAATTTGAAAGAAGTGTAAACTAATTTTTCATTATTACAGATAGTTGTGATTATTTACATGATGACTCGATATAAGGAAAAATAACTTCTAGAAAACCTTACAAGTAATGGGTGCATGAGGGGCAGGAGAGAAAAGGATATATGGAAAGGTGGGACAAAACAGGTGGTCGGCGGGACCAATTGGATTTTATGTCAATATTGATGTTTTGGAGCTGGGGATTAGGATGGGATTGTAGCTTAAATTTAAATGTCTCATTTATTCTATCGATAAATTCGCCTATGGTTGTCATGCCGAGCGTTTCGTGTATTTCCACAATAGTCGTTCTTCTTTTAAAATTTCCTATTATTCGTAGGAATTTATTTTGAATCACTTGAAGATGATTCAAGTGCATTTTCGCTGCATTGTGCCAGGCAGGACAACCATAGGTGATAATGGGCCTAATTGACCCTTTGTAGAGAGTAAGTTTGAGGGATTGATTGAGCGCGGGTGATTTTAGCAAATTATACAATCTTACTAGGATAACTTTAGTCTTGACCTTGATTTCAGATATATGCTTTTTCCACAGGAGTTTGGAATCGATGTGTAAGCCTAAATACTTTACAGAGTCGGTTGGTGTGATCTTATCGCTACGAATAGTTAAGGTCGGCTTGGCCTTGGAGCTAGTAAATAAGATTGCTTCTGTTTAGCAGCATTCACTTGAATTTTCCATTTCGTTAATTCACTGATTGTGAGAGAAGCAGCATTTTCTATTCTTCTAATAGCTTTGTTTATCGATTTACTAGCTGAGTACACGGCAATGTCATCAGCATAGCCGGCAATGGATACATTTCTCGGAATTCTACTAAAAACAGAAGCAATGTACAAGTTGAATAAAACAGGCGAGAGAATAGACCCTTGTGGGACTCCCGCGACAATTTTTATTTTATCCGAAAGCGAAGTTTCGACTCGAACTCGGATATATCTATTTGAGAGATATGATAATAAAATTTCACATATATATTGAGGGACATTTAATCCTTCGAGTTTGTATATAAGGCCTGTGGGCCAAACAGAATCAAAGGCCTTCTCGCTGTCCAGGAGAAGAAGAACGGTATCTTCTTTCGGGTCTTTCGCGGATTCTATATCATTCGTAATTCTAACCAGCTGGTGGCAGGTCGAGTGCTCTGATCGAAAACCAAATTGATTGATAGGCATTAGTTGTAACTCTTCTATGGGTTTTTTGAGACGAGCTAAAATTATTCGCTCAAAAAGTTTAGCCAATACCGGTAGGAGGCTAATAGGCCTATAGCTTACCGGATGCGGAGCGGGCTTACCGGGCTTTCGAATTGGAATGACCACCGCTCCTTTCCAGAGTTCCGGGAAATATTGTCTGAGGAGGCATGCATTGTATATCTTTGTTAGTAAACTTATTGCTTTAATTGGGAGGTTTTTTAGTGCTATATTGGGAATATTATCCACACCCGGGGCTCATTTATTTTTTAGTTTTTTGATAGCGGAAATGAATTCACGGGGATTTGTAAGGAATTTAATGGGAGTTTCGATAGGGACTTTGAAGATAGTTTTTCTCACATGACCTGTGACTTGTTGTTCAAAAGATTTGTTTCCTCGGGAGGCGGATAATTCGTGTATTTTTGCGTAGTGTTTGCAAAGTGTATTAGCCTTATCATGGTCATCTGTGTGGAGTGTGTTGTTTGACTTTAGTGTGGGGATTTTTCTGGTACCGGTGTTATTAAAATATTTTGTTACGCGCCAAATAGAGTGATCTTTTAAGTTTATGGTTCTGAGTTTGTTGTCCCAAGATGATTGTTTCCATTCGGTTAATTTAAGTCTGATTTCTTTTATCAGCTGATTGAGTTCGGATTTAAGATAGCGATTTCGCGTTTTTTGGCATCTTGACTTAATGTAGTTTTTTAGTTTCATTAATGAGGCTATTTCGGGTGGGATAGGAGTGTGGGTGGATTTGGTTGAGTGGATGGGAGTGGAGGAATCCAGGGCTGTTTGAATGACTTGAGTGAAATGTGTTATGTGTTGATCTATTGCTTCAGTGTTGTTACAAGTAGGGTTTGGTGTAGAAATCTCATCATTTAAGGTATCCTTGAATTTATTCCAGTCGGTTTTCGCGTAGTTTAAAATTTTTGATGATTCTGGTGAGGTTGGTCTGCCAAAAAGGGAGAAAAACAATGGTAGGTGATCGGATGGGGATTCGGAAAGTGTGGTGCAATTATTAATGATAGAGATGTTGTTAGTTAATAAAAGGTCAATAGTACTAGGAGTGTTTGAATTATGAGGGTACTGTGTAGGAACGTCTGGAAAGAGCAGATTAATTTTTTGTTCCGTCAAAAAATTTGAGAGAATCTTACCTGATTCGTTTGCCCTAGCAGAGGTCCAAGCAGTGTCCTTCGCATTGAGGTCTCCAACAATAATTGTTGGAGTACTATCGGAAAGTAGGTGCCTCAATAGGTTTGTATCTATTGAGACATCCGGTGGATTGTAGATCGAGTAGATCTTCGTTTTTTTATTGTTTACTTGGACCTCTACTCCCACGTATTCGGTGAGCGACAGGAGATCATGCGGAAGAGTTCTATGTGACAAGGTTTTGTGGATCGCCACCGCAACACCACCACCTGCTTTGGCCGTTCTGTCTTCCCTGATCAGCGAGAAGTCTGGATAGTTTATTTTCTTCGTTTTGCTGTTTAGCTTAGTCTCTGAAATCAGACAAATTTTAATGTTATTGCTACGGACAATATGTAATAACTCGTCCAGATTGGGCTTGAGCGCAAAAATATTAATTGCTAATATGTTGGGTATGTTTGCGGGGGAATCGTAGGTGTTTCTGAGGAGGGTGAGAATAGGTGAGCATAGGATGCGATGATTGTGATCCTATCAATGGGGGTGTCAGCTCTCTGGAGTTTAGAGATCATATCTTCATATATTCATAGCTCTGAGAGGATTTCGGGAATTCTGAGGGTTTTCAGCTCGTCAAGGACTTGCTTCGTTGTATTAATGGAATTTTTTGTGGTACTTAAATATGATTCTGGAACATATGTCTCCATTGGGATGATCCTATGTTCAGCCGTGGGTTCGGCAACGTTTCTTCTCGAGGTTTCCACCGTTGGGAAGAACGAAGCGTAAGTGGGCCTAGACACGTTGGCGATAGAGGTTGGAGTTGGCTCAGGGACTGCAGGAACTGGATGTTCCTTTCCAAATTCTGGATCGTGGCCGAATGAGGTGTAGAGGGCAATTCTATCTCTGCTCTCCTTGATGGTGGTGGTGGTGGTTGGACTCTTTTTTTTTGTGCCTCCAAAAATTTGGTTCGCGCGGCGCACTCTCTATAGCCCGCTGCATGAGCTAGACCACAGTTTGCACACTTGACAGAGTTGTTGGTGCAGGCTTTAATGTCGTGATTGCCTGCACATTTCACGCATGTGGGGTTTAAGTTGCAGTGCTGACTCGCGTGTCCAAATTTTTGGCACCGGAAGCACTGTGCTGGTTGCTGGGTTTTGATGTATTTTTCTATCTTATATGTATGATAGAAAATGGTTTTAATAGCAGCGAAGCTGCTCAAGGTTACATCGGGCCCAACCGTTATTGCAAACACCGGTAGCGGCCTATTTTCCTTGCCGTCTCCATCCTTGGTTGTTTTCACAAACTGCCGGACTGATAACGCCGTTATGCCGTGTTTCGATATTTCGGCTTCAATTTCGTGCTCGCTAAAACTGGTGGGAAGACCTTTTATGATAAATTTCTTCGGCCGTTCACTTTTCAGACCTAAGGTATAAAAATTGTAATTTTGCCTTTTCAGGATACTTGCAATTTTATGGTAATCCTCCGTCGTTTGCAGATGGACGATCGTGGTGTTTCCATTAAACTTCATCCTGAAGTTTTTATCGGAGGCGTTGACTTGCAGGAAATTGATTAATTTTTTGGTCTCCAGTTTGTCATTTTCAATGACTATTGGACGCACTGCGGTTCGTTTTTGAGCCTCTTGAGGTCCGTCAGGAGTGTTCGGAGGATTGTTGAGGCGAGCGGGGTCAGAGCTCACGCTGATTGACGGTTTGATAACCGTTTTCTTAGTTTTTTTTGGGTCTTGCAAAGGAAGACTCATCTTGGCTATCCTTTTTGGAGCCAAAGGAAGTTTGAGAGATTTTGTGTTCGACACTTTAGTGCCAGAACTTTAACAAGACTTTGAAAATTCAATGTACTATAGTCGCTCTACGCTGGAATTTATATATCGTAGAGACCGGTAGACATGCGTCCGCACGGTACCGACTCAAAACAAATACTCGCACGACCACAACCGTCGGTTGGCAATTCAGTATATAATAGATATAAATATAGTTATATATCTTCATAACATAAATTTTTCAATGTCGGTAGGCGTAAAACTCATTTCAAGCTCATTATCAAAGCGTGACATAATAGAAAAAATGGAAAGTATCTGCCACAACTTGATGAAAAAATAATGGAATTACACGTCTCATATATCAATTTGCAGGATATAAAATGTGCTTGAAATTTCGTTACAGATATCCTTATTGAGATTATTAAAAAGTGTTTTCAAAAAATCCAACGGAAATTAAGGTTTTCAATAAACTCAATTTCCGATTAAAACTCGCCTAAGTCAATCCAAAATTATTAAAATTGGACCACCGAGGTATTATTTGGAAGATCATTCAATGAGCTTTTAAATGAGTATACCATATATTTGGTTTGTCAAAGATGCAGAGCGGTATGCTGATAAAAACGATAGAACTAGTGGTGTGAGCATGTGAGTGCCCCCTTCGGGGCACAACCCAAACTTCCTGATTTGGTATTTCAGTATGGCGTACTAAATTTAGTATTCTCCAATATACCACGGTTAATCTGTACAACCCCTGTTATTGTTATACCGAAAACTTGCATAGTTGAAAATTCTAAACTGACTCATTATTAACACAGATAATTATAAATATTTGAGTAGACGCATGGTGAGCATGAGGATGAGACTTATGCAAGTTACGTGAGCGGGAGTGAGGCACCAATAGCGATACGGCTGCAAAAAAAAGATAACTTTAATATTTTGCCCAGTGGAACTGTGTAAACAGTATAAATCCTTAATCATGCAAATTATCACAAAAAGTCATACCACCTAACCTACGTCTTTTTATATGGGGAACAACTTTCCTTATATAAATTCTGTCCAAACTCTAACAATTGATGCGGTCGAACATTATGAACAATGGAAATTGCTAATAACAATATATGTACTGGACCAATTCTATTGGAAGTCTAGTCAAATCTAAGTTATGCAACTCTTTCGATTGAGCCATTGACAACCTCCATCGAATAATTCGTTCACGAGAAATCGTTGATCATAAAGTTTGATCACATACAAACATCGCTACATACACACACACATACATACATACATACATACATACGTACGGAATTTCAATTTAGACCTATTAACCACCCACCATTCCAATGATTAACTTATACTCTTCAAATCGGTATATACATAGTTTCACTTTCTTGACCAACAATGGGAGCAAAATCCAATTCATACTGAATCAACGGTAAAATGATGAAATTAGATTCATGCCGAAAAATAAATGCATGAAAATCATTCATAATTGAATGATTTGTGGGTCAAGTTGAAGACACTTAATTATAATTAAGTGTAAAGGCACTTAAATAATACTTATTTCCCATGAAGTATGGAATATATTTGCAGTATTAAGGGGAAAGCCGGCAAATCGAGCTATTTTTGACCAAAAGTATCAAAATGTGACATGCAAAAAAAGACTTATACGATCATATCAACTAACCTAACTTGTCCACTTAAAAAGGATGCATATCCAATGAAAGATCTCGATAAGATCTTCAAATTGGTTTAGAATATATCCCAACTAATCAAGGCTAAAGCTGCCATAATAGGTGCAAAAGCTCATTTTCAAAGTGTGACATAACAGAAAAAATGAAAACCATCTGCCACAACTTTATGAAAAAATGATCAAATGAGACGTACCATATATAATTTTGGAGGACATGAAATGCGCTACAAATTGTTTTATACATTCGTATTGAGGCTACCAAAAACTATTAAAAACCCTAACCAAAGTTGAGACTTTTAGAAAACCTTAAAAATTCCATTTCTGATTGAAACTCGCAGAAGGCAACAAAAAATTGAACAAATGAGGTGTCATTTTGAAGGTCATTCAATAAGCTTTCAAATGAAGATACCAAAAGCCAGGTTCATCAAAAAACTAAAGAACAAAGGTACGATACGGCCACGGATATAATGCATAGAGTTAAAACAACATTAAGGGGTTCGGTATTGTTCGATGTATTATTCTGAACACGATTAAAAAATATACGGTTAATGCATACTTGTGTAGCCATCTGCTTAGACAGCACGTGTATTTATCCAATTATATTTTCTTCTAACATTTTGACCAATGAAGGGACACATTTGTCCTTATTGTAACGTAGATGACTATAAACAAATGTGTTCAAATTTTGGGAGATGTGGAGTATTTGCATAAAGAAAATTATTATAATATATATGTGGGATACGATTTAAAAGATAAAACAGCTTGAAATTTAACTTCACTTTAATATCACTAAAAACGATTAAATACAATAAAGGGTAGAAAGTCTCCTCGAACAATTTGAAACGCTTCACATACAAATACAATACGTCTAATGCCTCAACTGAGGACTTTGTCTAACATCTATAAAAGATGAAGAACCTTCTATAGGTACTTTCGCGTCAATACTCTAAATTCGAACATCAACCCTGGCGGACGCTCAATTTCCCACTTCTAAGATACTCCCCCACTACGACTACTTGGGCCTGATTGGTTAATACAAATTTTGGGAGATGCACCCAAAATTTGGCAACATGGGTTATGACAATTTTCCAACCCATGCGTCATCATCGAGGGTCCGTCAGAATTGTACCTCTAGGGCAATAAACCGATGAAACTAATGATTTCTAGAATACGCCTACTTCACGAAAGAAGGGTCCAGACGCTCGTAACAATACTTGGTCTTAGAACTACTCCAATAAACTCATTTACGCATATTATGAACCTATAACAAGCAAACGTAATTCCCCGGTGTCTAGACATGAGTAAATTCTTGAATTTTTCGATACTACATATAATATGATCATATTGTATGATCTATTATGTTATATAGAAGGCCCGGTTTGGCGTCGTATTTGTTTTGAGTCGGTACCGTGCGGACGCCTGTCTACCGCTCTCTACGATATAGAAATTCCAACGTACAGCGTTCAGAGTACAGTGAATTTTTAAAAGTCTTGAAAAGTTCTGGCACCAAAGTGTCGAACTTAAAATCTCTCAAACTTCCTTTGGCTCCAAGAAGGAAAGCCAAGATGAGTCCTCCACTGGAAGACCCGAAAAAAATTTTAAAAAACCGTTCTGAAACCGTCAATCAGCGCGCGCTCTGACTCCGCTCGCCTCAACAATCCTCCGAACACTCCTGACGAGCCTCAACAGGCTCAAAACCGAACCCCAGTGCCTCCAATAGTTATTGAAAATGACGGATTGGAGACCAAAAAATTAATCAATTTCCTGCAAGTCAACGCCTCGGATAAAAACTTCAGGATGAAATTTAACGGAAACACAACGATCGTCCATCTGCAAACGACGGAGGATTACAACAAAATCGCAAGTATCCTAAAAAGGCAAAGTTACAATTTTTACACCTTCGGTCTAAAAAGTGAGCGTCCGAAGCAATTTATCGTAAAAGGTCTTCCCGCCAGTTTTACTGAGCACGAAATTGAAGCCGAAATATCCAAACACGGCATAAAGGTATTATCAGTCCGGCAGTTTGTGAAAGCAACCAAGGATGGAGACGGCAAGGAAAATATGCCACTACCGGTGTTTGCATTAAAACCATTTTCTATCATACATATAAGATAGAAAAATACATTAAAACCCAGCAACCAGCACAGTGCTTCCGGTGCCAAAAATTTGGACACGCCAGTCAGCACTACAACTTAAACCCCACATGCGTGAAATGTGCAGGCAATCACGACATCAAAACCTGCACCAGCAACTCCCTGAAGTGCGTAAATTGTGGTCTAGCTCACACAGCGAGCTATCGTGAGTGCGCCTCACGAACCAAATTTGTGGAAACTCATGAAAAAAGAGTCCAACCACCAGCACCAAAAAGAGCAGAGCGGGAACTGCCTGCTTCTCCACGCTCGGCTACGATGCAAAATCTGGAAAGCAACATCCATTTCCTCCAGTCCTCGAACCTACGCCAATCTCTACTGCCACGAAGATGTCCAGGCCATCCTACGCTTCTTATTTTCCAACGATGGAAACCTTAAGAACGAATGTTGGCGCACCCACCTCTGAACCCAGGACCATTCCGATGGAGACTAATGATCCGGAATTAGATTTAAGTACAACTAAAAACTTTATTAATACAGTGAAACAAGTCCTTGATGACCTAAAACCCCTTAGAATTCTCGAAAACCTCTCAAAGATTAAGAACATGATCTCTAAAATCCAAAGAGCTGACACCCCCCTTGATAGAATCACAATCATCGCATCCTATGCATACCTGTTCGAATCCACCGCTGAACCACCCACGATCCTCCTACAAACATAATAAGTATCTTAGCCATTAACATTTTTGCGCTGAAACTCAGTCTGATACCGGTACCCACAAAACACTTTGAGCGAATACTTCTAATACGTCTCATAAAATCTATCGATGAGTTACACTTAATACCGACAAACCAATTCGGTTTCCGTTCAGAACACTTGATCCGCCATGAATTGGTCAGAATCAAAAATGACATAAAATCCGCGAAAGACCGGATACAAGATACCGTTCTTCTCCTGGACAGCGAGAAGGCCTTCAACTCTGTATGGCCCACAGGCCTTATATATACACTCGACAGCTCAAATGCACCTAAATATCTATGTAATTCTACTATCATATCTTTCAAATAGATATATTCAAGCCAGAGTCAAATCAAGTCCCGCACGGGTCTTTCCCCTCCCCTGTACTATTCAACCTATACATCGCTTCTGTTTTTAACAGAATACCTAGAAATGTATTCATTGCAGGCTATGTTGATCATATTGCTCTGTACTTACCTAGCAAATCGATCAATAAAGCTGTTAGAAGAATAGAAAATTCTGCTTCTCTTACAATCAGCTATTTAAATAAACGGAAAATTCAAGTGAATGCTGCTAAATGAGTAGCAACCTTATTTAGTAGCTCCAAGGCCAAACCGACTTTAACTTTGCGTAACAATAAGATTACCCCAACCGTTTTTGTGAAATATTTAGGTTTACACGTTGATTCCAACCTGCTGTGGAAAAAACTCATATCTGACATCACGGTCAAGACTAAAATTATTCTAGTACGATTGTATAATTTGCAGAAATCTCCAACGCTCAGCAATCTCTGAAACTCACTTTATGCAAAGGGTTAATCAGACCTATCTCTTATGGTTGTCCTGCCTGGGTCGATGCAGCACAAACCCACTTAAATCATCCTCAAGTTGTCCAAAATACATTTTTATGAATAATAAACTGGTCGGCATGCACAATACGCGGGGCATGGCAACCACAGGCAAATTTATCGATAGAATAAATTCGACATTTAAATTTAAACTACAATGCGATCCTAATCCGCAGCTCCAAAACATCAATATTGATAAGAATGCAAATTGGTCTCGCTGACCACCTGTTTTATCGCACCTTTCCATATATCCCTCTCTCCCCCGCCCATCATGCACCCATCACTTATACGGTTTTTTAGAAGTCATTTTTCCTTATATCAAGTCATGTAAATAATCACAAATATCTGTAATAATGAAAAATTAGGTTACACATCGTTCAAATTAGATATGAAGCCAACGGCTGGTGATCTAGAGCGTAGCACTTAAGATATTAATACTGTATATAGTATGTATATATGACAAATGTTAATAAACAATTTTCAAGTCAAGTCAAGTCAAGGTTTGGCGTAGTGGGCCTACTCTGCCTACTCCAAATCGATTCTAGGATCATGGGTTCGAATGCGGCTTTGAGCGAAAATTTTTTCAAAAAAGAATTTTCGCCACGTCACTCGAGTCGAACCCATGAACCGAAAAAGTGAACAGTAAGAGTGAAAAACCAAAGTGCATCCCAAGACTCCAACAATAAGAGTACAAAAACAGTTTACAATCGAATGATCCTACCCTCAATATAAACAAATGACATCCGTAACTTTGAGTTACACAGGAAAAATTATTAAATTTCTTTGTCCGTAGATGCATTCATGATTGAGATTTTTTACTGCCCAAGTTTCCACTACAATATTTACAAAATCGAGGGCTGGAACTGAGTCGCTATGCTCCCTAGCTTAGCAATGTAATTCACAGATGTGAAAAAAGGTGGCGATTACTCGTCTTTCAAATTTGCTGAATTGCCTTATCGTCGGCAACTTCATCGAGTGGCATTCGGTTGAACGTTAATATACCCTGGGAGCATATATTTTCATTCTATCTAATCGAGGATCTCCAGAATCCGGAATTCAGACGGGTTACACGAGTCTCAGTGAGGTGTGAACGTGTTACAGTTTACGAAGGTTCCGTGGCGACCTTAAGGTAGTTCAGTTATCTGGGAGATTTAACGATTGGTAAATAATGTAAGGGGTTGGCATGCATCTTGATTGCATCTGAAATTTTCGGACTTCTCGATAGATAAAGTTGTTCCAATAACACCCAAGATAAGGAGTATAATGTCTACGAAATAGTGTCTTTTCCCGACGTTTGGCATCTTCTTCATACGTTTCTGGTCAAGCGGGTCTGGATATGTGTGTGTGTGCGAACGCGCGCGTGTGTAAAAAAACGTGGCATAAATATTATTCAATTTCCCATTTCTGAAATAGGGCGAATCAAATAACATTGAGAAATCTAGATGACGTTTGAAAACAAATCTAGCCGTGCATGGCAGAAATGAAAATTTGGTACTAAACCTCTTTCCATAAATCCCAGCTCATAATTTCTCGATCGAATGCACCACTTCATCAAAAACATTAACTTCTACGATGACTACGTAATCAAAAGATAAATCCACGACTCTATGGGGAATGAAATTGAAATGTTAGTGCTACCCGATTAGAAATTTCAGTCCAGGTCGTATCCCGCCCGTACCCGGTTTGCCGGCTCCCGGACGTCAGATCCTTGCCTAGCTACCGTGTACTGTCCTGGTCAGGATGATCACGTGTCGGCATCCTACGGCCTTGATAAGGCATCTAGCTCAGGACCTGATACGGGAAACTTGCCCGGCCCATGTCTGGCGACCTTGTACGGTCCTGCCCAGGTGAGAAGTGACGATGGAATGAGAATTGCGTCAAGCTTGATCCACGATTGATCAAGCGTAATAGGACTTTTCTCCTGGAAATCCCGTCGACAGATTATGTCCGAAATTAATAGTAAATAAAGGTAATTTCGGACGGTAGTTTCGCTCATTCAAAGGTTTGAGCGGATGTCGTAACATGTGACGTAGGCTTTCGCTTCCGAATGACATATAATGCCGTTCCATGGCATAATATGTTAAAAATTCACATAACGTCACAAATTCACATAATATATCATCACAACATTTATCATATTGTGTCATAACTTTGCGAAATGCCGAGAAGCGACATTGTTTGAAGAAAAAATACAACAGTTTATAAATGATCACAAGAAATTTCAGATATAGAAAGTGCACGCCGTCTACCGGAGCGAGGCTCTGGGTAGTTCACTCCGCTGATACGGTTCCGATACGGTAAAGCGACGGGAACTTGGTCAAGTGTCCGTGGTTCCCCCGGATCTTATTCTTTTTTTTTGAATGCGGCTACCCGTACACGGCCCTGAGGTGGGCCTCGTTGGTGTGAGCGGACCGAACTCAAAATTTTATTCCGCTACAGCTTCCGGACGTCGGCTTTCGACGGCTCGGATACGGTAAAGCCACGGCAACTTGATCAAGGTTTCCGTATCATCGCCGAAGCCGGCACTTATGTGACACCAGGCTGGCCTTTTTAAATTTCTAGTCGGGTAGATCGTGGGCATGAAACACTAAGAATTTATCTTTGTCGCTTTTAATGGGAATGTGGGCGAGAGTACCATGTGTAAATGCACACAGTAATCATCACTTAAAATGGCGAATAGCGCTAATCAGTTCACGAAGCGTATTCACCTGTTTCTGGTGTTTTAATTACATTAACAAGATTGGTACATCGGTCATTAATACGATGCATTTGGAGCCGTTGTCAAATCATTCCTTACAGGAATTAATCGAAATTATATAAACAAGATTTTGTCGAGAACGCAAACATCTTCTGTGGCAGGTTGAGAGATTAAAAAAGAATTATGCGACAGCTGATAATGTCGATGGAAGACCATACAGTTTGCCCGTCAACAATACGATATTTTATTGAATCGTGAAGCTGGCGGTTACCCCTGTAATCATCACGGGAGCTCTTGGCATGTTCTACATAGAGTATACTAATAAATAATACCCACGCGTAAGTTGTTCTCTAGCGTCGTTAGAGTGGTCTCACACTACCATGGGGCAAGTCCTCAGATTTCTTCAAAGTTATCTCAATGCTGAAATTCATTCCTCCAACGTACCTCAAGACAAAGAACTTTATTTAACGCTTCCGGCTGAACCACTGGAGAGATATGGTCCGAAAGGAGCAATTTGGCGAAAAACTGATTCTTTCAATTATTATTAACAAATTGAATTGTTTATATCGCTCTATGGCAAGAACGGTTCGAGATCTGAACAAAGTATTTGATGAAAGTCATGCCGCACAAAAAAATACACCTTTAATGTTTTATAACTTTTTTTTTTAACACGCATAATTCATAAATTAATTATCGTACACGGAAAATCGACGTTGAACTTATAACTTTTTTTTTGATCGATGCCACTCCATGGTGGCCAAGCCGGAAAGGAGTGTCAAAATGAAATAACAATTCTTTCTATTGTTATTGACCAGTTCAATTGTTTATAAGGCTGTATCTCACGAAATATCGTAGATACGCAAAAGCATGTTCAACAAATGTTGTTCGTTATTAAAAAATGGATATTTTGTGTTTGCTGACTTTTTTCATGTCTTGAACCGTTTCGGTGTTAGAGCATTATAAACAATTGAAATCATTTAGGGAGCTCTATGATGAGAAAGATGAGAGATTGAAAAGAAATTACTCACACACACACCGGGACAGTATAATTTTGGCCCGCCGGAGGTCAAACCCACAGCCCATTTATTACTTTTTGGGGTGCTATCCATTAGGAAAAAACACCATTGCTGCGGAAATAGTACACCTCACCAGCACTTAGCGTGAACCAGGAATCGTGGTAGGGAAATCGTGGTAGGTTGCGATTCGGCCCCACAACTGTCCTCTGAATAAAATATATGAGAATATATCTTGAGCTTACAGAAACGAATGGACTTGATTTAAGTGTACTGGGGCAATATTACACTTAACTGTACTTGGTCCAATCTCTGAGGTATATACACTTTTGTATACTTTGTTAATTACCCTCGATTTCCGTAAACTTGGCTAATAAGTCGAGTAGATATGTTCAATTACACGCCAAAAAACCTTGGAAAAAATTATTCCGTGTTTAATTATAATTAGTTAAATATGGCTGCTCCAAGTCGCACGTTTGATAGTTTTCTGTTGCAGAGTTCATTTGTAAATTCAAATTGATACGACACGATGCGATATTATCGCCTTTGACGGGGGGCAATAGTCGTATGGTCAGGGCTTGGTGGTGCGGCTCTACGTACTATTCCTTCAATTACTTAATAACCCAAGGAATAGAGTAGCCATTGGCCATTGTGCTTGTTGGTTTAAACTTTGTGAGTACGGCACGCTTCGGGAAAAACTCAGTTCTCATTCGACGCCGCCGCGAGCAGTCACGCTGAATCCTAAGTTGGATCGAACCGTTAATGAAACTAGTGGTGTGAGCATGTGTATGCCTCATTCGGGGCACAGACAAAACTTCCCGATTTGGTATTTCAGCACAGCGTACTAAATTTATTCTTCTCCAATATACCCCGGTTAATCAGTAGTGTCATACTTAAAACTAGCAGGTTTGAGAATTCTAAACTGAGTCATTAATGAAGCAGATAAAGATTGATTGATTGATTGATTGAAGTTTATTACTGTACATTATCTTGTACAAAAGAAAGTGACTAAGGTCACAGCGTAGTATAAAGAAGATAGGAGAAACAGTAGGTTTGTGAGTAACAATTGATAGCACACTACAATATAAAGTACAAGTAACCGGCTCCAAAATCGCAGGTGAGTTAATGAATGCATAAAAAGAAGAAAAGGAAAAGCAGGAAGAGAAGAAGAGCAGGAAGAGAGATGACAAGATTAACCGAGGGCAGAGGAGGAGTAACAAGAAAGAAAATGGATGGATAATGGAGGGAAAAGAAGGCAAGGTGAAGCGGGAAAGAGAGCAAGAAAAAGAAAGGAGAAAGAAACACTGGACATAAACAGCACTCACTGGAGACCACGCAGGTGAGCCCTGAGTGCAAGCTTGAAAGACTCTAGGGTGGACTGATCGCGGATGACTGAAGGCAACTCATTCCACAGATATGCAGCTAACACATGGAAAGAGCGACGAAGAGTGTCAGTCCTGAAGGGTTGAATCATGAAGGGACACACATCACCCCGAGTCGGACGACTGCTCTGGTTGGCAACGAAGAAGCCCGCAAGATAGCTAGGTTCTTTATATCTCAGTATTCTATACGTGAAACATGCAAGAAAGTAGTTCCTTCGCATTCCGCATGTCAACCAGCCAAGCCGCTCTCGATATGGGGTGATGTGCTCATCCCTTCTAGCTCCAAAGATGTATCTGACCCCTATATTGATGAGTCGTTGAATCTTTCCAGCTAGCTCATCAGACAGACCAGCATATACTAGGTAGCAATAGTCTACCAGCGGAAAACAAGAGCCTGGACAAGGTGCTTACGTAATTCCAGTGTCGTGCTAGCTCTAAAAAAAACGCAAACGATACATCACGGAATGCACCCTCTGGCATAACCCCGCCACATGTTCCCTCCATGCCAATTTGCTGTCAAGCACCACACCAAGACTACGCACCGATGACGCAAAGGGCAGCATAGAGTCGCCAATTCTGAGAACGAGATTAGGCCTAGCATAGACTTCATTGACGTATGACTGCGAACCAAATATAATGGCTTTAGTCTTAGACAAATTAAGCTTTAAGCTATTACACTCAGCCCAATTTGCAATCCAATCGGCCACCTGACTCGTTTCCAAGATGGTTTCCGCAAGTTCATCCCGGGGAAAGCTCATGTAGATTTGTAAATCATCGGCATAAATTATGTGCTTGCAACCACTTGCTAGACCAATGCTGATATCATTTATAAAAATGAGGAACAGCAACGGGCCAAGCACAGAACCCTGTCTCATGTAGATTAAGTGAAGAGGGAATGGGAGGAAGTGATAAGGGAATAAAAGGAAGTGAAGAGGGACTGGGGGGAAGTAAAGAAGGAGAGGGAGGAAGTGAAGAGGAAAGGGGAGAAGATGCATAGGGAGATGTAAATGTAGAAGGGGAGTTAGTAACAATAGTGGATACATGCGAGGATGAAGTTGAAGATAAATGAGAGCAAGGGAGTACCTGAGAAGAAGCACTGAGTAGGAGCCCGTCAAAAAGTTTTTTAAATCATCCATTGAAGATATACGAGTAGCCGTATCATCCTTCTTCGCTCGAATGAAAACTTCCCCATTGCGGATGAAAGTGGTGAAGCCCTTTTTATTCGAGGCATCCCTCACCGCTCGACGAAGCTGGAAAAGATCCTGGGGTAGGAACTCATTAATGTCTATCAGCGAAGGCTTGAGCGGGGACGTGACTCCAGAATCAGCAACCAAATCGATGCCCAACTGAGACGAATGCAGCTTACCATGACGAGCTTTAGCCGCAATTAACCTGCGAGCCAACTCACCAGAAGTGAGGGTAACAAGGATTGGAGACGGTTTGACAACACTCGCCCCCATCCGGGACCTAGATTGCATGCTTGCATTACCTTCAGCAACTGAAGATCTGGAGTACAAAAGCCTAGCAATAGAAATATCGCCCAATTCCAGTGACGGCATCACCGCACGCAGAGCCGCAAGCGATAAGCGCTTGATATCAGCCTGTTCAGGCACATCTATTTCCGAGATCAAAATATCTGACACCAGTCTTGCTCTTTCGGCATTAATTCTGGCAATGGAGGTAGCAAGTTCTGCCAACGACTCCTCGACTGTGCCAACACGGGCATCCACTACTTCAGGGAGTCTACCAGAACCTCCAGCACGATTAATGTCGTCTACGATACGACGAAGTTCCTGGTGTTCCACTTGCAGCCTGGTATGACTTTCGCCAAGGGATTTCACATCGGCTATAACTGTATCGACTTTTTCTATTAAGGCAGGAATCAACTCCAGCACAGTGAGTTTCGCAAGAACGGAGTTTTGAAATTCCACCATGTTGGCATTAGAACGTTTTTCCATCTCATCAAATCTACCCATGATCATCGACGTAATCTCTGCAGGGGACAAAGACATTACTGGGGTAGAAAGGGGAGCAGCCTCACTGTGCATCTCCTGGACCACCTGAGACATAGCGATTGGCAGAGTTGGTTGATCTGTCATCAAGGAGCTGGAAGAACGACCACAAGACGAGCTGGAGCCAATAGAGCTGGTAGAGTTGTACCGAGTAAGGCCAGCAACAGAACCGGTGGAGCTTGATGATGTGTGTCGAGTACGAACCGTTGGTAGCGGTGAAGGAAAGCCCTTAGCAGTGTAACATGGTTGACAAAGCCTGTGTCTGGATCCATTGTCGTTGGTAAAGATTTGTGTTTTCATACAAAGTGGATGAAAATGTTTATCACAAGCCTTCCAAAGTACTACTTCGGAGTTGTTAATACGTCCACACAGGCCACAAGGCAATTTGTCATTACTACTCATAGTGGCCTTAAAGGCAATTTTCCACCAATCCCAAAAATTACCGAGAATTTGCAAAAGTAGATTGTAATAGCAGAGTAATAATTAGTAGTTGAATAATTAGAAGACTAATTATGCAAACTTGGCCATGTGACAGCTAGAGACACTAAAAGACCAAGCGCAGCCAAAATCACCAGTGACTAGTGAGATATGGAGTCCAAACGCAGCCAAGATCACCAGGTATGAGTATAGTGCCAGCTCAAATACACAGCCCAACTATCCAAGCGTAGCCAAAAACACCATAAACTAGTGGTATGAAGAGCGCATCCACTAGTGGGATACAGTTTGAGCGCAGCTCAAGTCAACAGAACCAGTGACAACAGTGAAGGCAGGGTCAACACGCTGCCAGTCTACAGGATCCAAGCGCAGCCAGAATCACCAGAAACTAGTGACTGTTGAGCGCATCCGCTAGTGGGATATAATTTGAGCGCAGCCAAAATTACCAAAGCTAGTGACAGACAAAGTCCAAGCGCAGCCAAATCCCCAAGACGCAGTGAAAAAGTGATTAGAAGTTTTTAGGTTAAGTGCCACACACCAAATTGATTTTGAGTGTCCAAAGATTATTTCGCAACCAACAGCAAGGTACAATGCCTCAATTTGTTAGTTGCAAAAAATAGCGTGCAACGAGCCTGCAACAAAAATCGCCCGAAGGCAAATACAAGCAGTACAGTGGTTTAAAGATGGAGTCAGGTAGGAAGCGTGCTAGTGTACTCACAGGGAGAGAGAGAGAGGAATATATAAATTTCAATAAGATGAATATTTAAGGAGATGCATGGTGAGCATGAGGATGAGACTTATGGGCGTTACTTGAGTCAGAGTGAGACGCCAATAGGAGTGCGGCCGCAATGAAGATGATAACTTCAATATTTTACCCAGTGGGACAATATAAACAATTGCAATGGTTAATAACGTTGCATATACTGCATGAATGCCATCCAAAATGTAATCCGCTCGATTCTGCTCGACTGGGATCGTCATGACAACGCTGGCTCCATTCGTTCAGTTATTACATACATAATTGTTGAGACCTAATTAATACCAATATATGTTCTGGACGAATTCCATCCAAAATCTAATCAGATCTAAGTTACGTAAAGATCCTTCGGTTGGATCATTCAGAACGTCGATCGCATAATTCAGTCACATACATATCTAGCCTTACGCACACACACACATACATACCCACACACACACACACATATATTTTGTTTGAAAGAGTCTAGAAATATTAGAAAAACCTTGAAACGTGAACATACGATGAAAAAAAAAAATTGATTTTTGGGAGCATTGTAATAACTTTTCTATATCGGAAAGTTAAAAAAAATCGCGTTTCAGACAAAACCGTCAACTTTTATTCTGTTACTTATACGGTAATATTTTAAAAGTCTACACACTTGCATCTATAATTTCATCACAGATTACTTATGTGGATAGCACTGTCTATTTCGTTTCGGTGTCCTTATAGTATAGCTAATAACTATATTCGAATGCGTGTAGACAAAAATTAATTATCAGAAACGGCATATAAAATCAACTCGGTGTCCTAATTATACCCGATACAATTCAATGCTGTACGTGCTGAATTGCTCAGGAATTTTCTTTTTACAATATTTAGACGAATATGTGTGCTCTGTTAAATCCGCTGGCTAGCCAAAACACATGAGTCCAATGAGTACGTCGTTATAGTTATGATGCATTGTAGCAGCGTCAAAAAAATTATAATGAATTAAACATTGCCATGGTTATGAGGTGAACTTTTATGGTATCAAAATTAGCTGTATACTCTCTGAAAACCTCAAAATAGTTAACACATTTGCACATTAAGAAAATAATTATGTTTTGCCGACATCTCAGGTATTCTTCTCTGAACTGATGACGGTATTAGTGCAAGAAAAGTGATTCCTTTTGTACCATTATATTTCCTGTTCTTTAATTCATATGTTTTCAGAACATTGTTCTGGGAAAATTGCGGTCCGACCTTCATAAGAAATTTATATGAATATACAATATTTAATCGATAACCATCGAATATTTTTGACAAGATCGTGTAGATTTTTTCCGAATATTCAAAAGCAATAAGGAATCATTTTTCCGGATTTCCAACTCAACTTAATGCATATACTTCCTCCTATCAATGCGACATAAGCCCGTAAGGACCAGAGACATTTGTGAAAAAAATTCAATTAACCGAACTCCGATCACTTTTCCTTTAATTCTTCAATTCCTATCTTCATGTCAATGAACGCGTAATTTAATTGCGCAATTGATTGAAACAACCGATAATAGCGTTGGCCCCTGTCAATGTCGATTAAATTCCCCTCACCCTGGAGAAAATCGAAGCAGATCAATGTCACCATCTGACTGGCACTCAAGCACTCCGAACTGCAGCTCTTAAACGTTACGAAATTACGTCAGAGTTTGTATCACGCTATCGAATTTCCATGTGTGCCCAGAGCACCCACACCTCACCTCCACATCCGCAAACGCACCGGTGAAAGTCCTGAGAATTTTGTGTTTTAAGCATTGCGGATGTGCCATACCAGGACTTGCGAAGAGTTTGTGGTGATAATAGTAACGGCCTCGGGGTTAAATCGCAATCATCGTTAAATAGCAACGGTGACATCACACGCGATGGTACCTTCCTGGGCATCTGGAAAATTGCCATGTGGACTCATTCCTCTGCCTGCTTCATTTTATCGTTCTACGCAGGCTTATTACGCAACAAAAAGAAAATCATAAATAGTTGAAATATTGATTGAATTATCTAAAAAAAAAGATAAATGTGGGTTGAATGCGAGTGGTCCATCGGGGTCACTTGGCAAATTTCTCCATCCGTAATTTTCCAAGATTTCTTTGCGATGTTTTTTGTAATGCCGGGTTTTGGGGAATAGTATATTTCCAGGCTGTCATTTTGGCGATTTTTGGTCGCGCAAAGTTTGCGCTCGAGGCGAAGCCGAGGGCAGGCAAAGGCGCGAGCAAAAAATTTCATGTGTTTGAAACGACTCTGAATGAAAAATGCAATGCAATAAAATTTATTTCAGTAATTGAATGATAGAGCTAACTACGTCAATTCAAAATACATGCAGATGTGTATTTGTGCTAGTTCGCTCTTGCTATTTTTAGTTCTCTAGTTTTAATTTACCACTCGACTAGGAGTTGAATATAAGGAAAAATTTACGTCGCGCTACACACGTGATTACACTAATGGTACACGCATCATTTCTTAACACCATGTACTTGAGAGAAAAACCTCGGTTCAAAAAATAATATTTCGCTATGGCCTCTCTTCTAAGGTGATCGAAGGCCATCAGTGGCGTTTCTGCCCCAGCATACACTAAGAGAATCAGTCGCATTTGGTAAATTAATCATTAATTAAGTAAAGAAACAACATTGGATTTAGTAAAGAAACGAATGGATAATTGTATCGTAATCAGTATTTGCGCAATACTGAAATTCACTCGAAATTTACTTGTCCTTGCAGGAACGTTTTGTGCTTCGCGAAACTCGAAAAAATGTCCAGAAAACTAATATATTTTTATTCGTAATTCCGAGAAAAAATGTTTACTCCTTCGGATTCGGAATTCAAAATATAGGGCCAATATATAATTCTTTTCAGTTTTCTTATACACAATTCCCGCAGAAATCACAGAAAGTATGCTGGTGAAATTTGTTCCAGGAACTTTTAACAAAGCAATTTTCTCAAAACTCACAAACGAAAGTTCTCTGGTGAAATGCTTTCCAAAAACTTGTAGCCCAAGAATTTCGTTGAAGGGGAAAAGTGAAATGATCTTTCTGTCATTGTAATCTTAGACTTTGTTACAGAAAGTTTCGTATATGTAGGTGTAAAGGTCTGGCAGTATTTGGAGCACCCGCTAAACAAGTCTAGAGCTATGAGTGGGAGAATAGACTTATGAAACTCAATAATTCATGTCTTGTGAGTAATGTGACTGACAAAATACAACATCGTGGACATAATCTCCGGCTGGAATCAGCAACTGCATCTCCAATATCTCATATGAAAACGTGAGTCATGTGGCATCGACTGGCAAATGCGCGAGTAAACACTTGTGGGTACAATCCTGAATTGGGTAGGCTTGGAGGCTCCTAATGTGAAGCGGAGGCACGATTTCCAATAAATCAATTTTCTCGGCATTCCGCTGTTAACCGACATGATCGTATTACCCGCTTGCAAGGATGTGCCCGACATTCAATTTGAGAAATTCGTTCCAGACATGGGGAATAATGGAGTAGGAAGATAAATCTGAAAGTGCAGACAAGAATGAGAAAGGAATCCGTGAATTGATTCGCCCTTTTTTTTATCACATCAGCAGTTTTGTGGAGATATATTGCGACACATTTGGGGGGGGGGGTCGTTTAGCGTTTAACCGGAGAAATTTGGAAGAAGGTGAAGTGAGAAAATGCAGAATTATCACGTTTTTCATCACCACGTTTGGGGTAAATTAGTAGCACCGTGTAATAAAAAAAAAGCGAGTAGTGAGTTTTTTGACAGATTTTTCTTATCTCATTTCGCATTATTTTATATATTCTCATTATTCGGTCTTCAAAATATAGGTAGTGTTCAGTTCTGCAAAAATTCCCTCATTTGATAATGTTTCATAATTTCATAGATTTTTAAGATTCTTGAACTTTTAGAAACATTCAAGGTTTGCAGTGAAAATCAGATATGCCAAAAGAATGAAATATTACTCAAGTTTCACGATTACAAACAAATGTCACATTTGACATTTTCAATGTGAAAACGCAAACCTTTAATTGGTGTCACCAATGTCACCAATATTGAAAAAAATAGGGATGTTCAATATTTTGGTGGCCGGCTATCCTTCATCACATAAGAATTGTATACGTATATATTCATAAACTAATTTAAAATGTCACAACCATATACACGTTATGTGTGCTGATGTACACATTGAATTTGACCACGGCATAATATAACTTCACATTGTACACTGTGGTCGTCTGAGAAAAATGGCTCGTGCTGAATAAAAAGTTCACACAAAAATTATATACATATTATTTTGTGCACTGAAGTAATAAGTTTTATTCTGCACTCATTACTTTCCAGATGAACCCTGTATACAGCGTGGATCTATGATATGCCGTGATCAAATTCAATGTATACATTGGAAAACATAGCGTATATTCGTAATTAGTGTACGAATATAGACATATACAATTCTCATATATATGAACGATATCCTGTCTTTTTGGTGGGTGGAAAAAGATTCTTCTAGCGAGACCAAGTATATGTTAAACTACCCGAGTGGAAATTGCCTCCGGCGATCTTGAAGTCGGATCAGTATCTGAACTGGCGGGAGTCAAGTTTCGCTGATCAGGTCATTCTTGGTCAAAAAGTGGACAAGATTCGATCCGGAATACTCAAGGCAGATTTTGATCAGGCTCTGATGTGGCCGGCATTAGCTTAGCCTGATCAGGTAGTTCCTGATGAGAAACTGAGCACGATTGGATCCAGTCTCCCTGTTTCCATTCAATTCAAGGAGATTGGATCAGATTTTGATGGAGTCGGCATCATCCGACTCGGATCAAGGCATTTCTGACGAAACACTGACCAAGATTAGATGCAGTCTCCCTGATCCCATTCAGTCACGGTAGATTTTGATCGGGTTTTGACATGATAGGCATCAGGTTAGTCGGATCAGGGGATTTCTAATGATGAACTGATTACGATTTAATTCAGTCCCCCTCATGCGAAATATTCAAGAGAATTTTGATCAAATTTTGACCTAGTAAACATCAGCTCAGTCTTTTTTTCTTAATAAAATATTTAACATTTTTTAACAAATTTGATCGATTCTCTATATAAAAAAAACGAAAAATTCTTGAACTTATTTCATTGTTAACTTGCCGATTTAGGGAAGTTATTGTAATGATCGAGATAATAAAGTGCATTAGAAATGGAACATTTTTACTTCTCTCGACGTCTTACATTCCGTTTATTTTTATTTTGAAACGTTCTTTTCAATTTTTTGCAAACAATATGAACAATTTCGGAGTTTGTATTTTTTAATTTTTACTTTTGAATTTTTTCTTCGACAATTCAGAAATAGCTTGAAATGTTGAAAACTAAATAAAGAACCAATTTTAATTATTAATTTAGATTAATTTAAAATAACCCTGTATTTCAGAATTTATTCAATTAAGTTTCCCAATATATATATATATATATATATATATATATATATATATATATATATATATATATATATATATATATTCTTTATGTCCCAGGATAACATAGATCCCATAGGAGGGGTACATTTATGACAATTATTTTGAAAATATTAGTTTAAAGTTCAGTAAAAGTGTAGCTCTTCATTACAAATAATTCGCTCAAAAACATTGTAAGAGGTTAAGTGCATGTATATGAAAACTTAAAAATCATAATGTATCATAGATCTAGATTGGGAAACACAATGCAGACTACCGACTCCACTCATCTTCAGCAGTTTGGACTATTTTAATTCGTACTTTGAGAGCTTCGCAAACAAACCTATAGAACGTGACAGTGAATGAAGAGCTAGAGTTGACAATGAGGAAGAAGTCAGTAGTGAGGTTGTAGATACCAACCAGCTCCAGGATTTTCGATAGGTGTTTTACACGTATATCAGCATAGGCTGGGCAGTTGAAAACAAAATGATGTAGGTTATCGGGATTACAGAGAGTACAGCATGGGCAGTGTCTCAAGAGATCGAATTTGATAAAATTATTACCATCACAAAGGTAACAGCTATAAATATTTGCAAGTCTGACCTGGGCAATGGTTCTTTGCATATTGAGTGGGTGACGACTTTGGAGATAGTCTACTATATCACATTCAGTGGAACGCAGTATTCTAAATCGGCAGGAAGTTGAGCCCAGATAACTTGCAAAATCCTTGTCTCTCAGAGAAGCTTTGAGACTGTCAAGATCATCCCCTTTTCCAGCCGCCCAGTCACCGTGATTGGAATTTCCCCATAGATCTTCCCCTCGGTGTTGATATAGCAGTTCTTTTATCCGTACAAACCAATTGTTTTTCGAAGTTGCAAGGGGAGAGGTAGATAGGTTAAAAAGTCTTTTCAGGCAAATTTTAGGGAGATAGGAGTCATACGACCTTAGTGTACCGACAATCCAGCTAAGTACAGAGGAAAGAGCACGCAGTTGAAGCGGGAATCGATTTCGCTCAAGCCTAAGAGCCCAGCCAGGCGTGGATCTTGGCAGGGACAGTAGATTTTTGAAGAACCCTGTTTGGATAATTTCGATGTTTTCACAAACTGGGAGTCCCCAGGCAGGGAAGGCATAGAGCGCTGTAGAAAGAACCATGCTGTTATAGAGTGTAAGGATAGTATCCCAGGAGCCTGATTTAGAGCTCCTTAAAATGGATAGAACTGAGGCAGAGGCAATTTTTGATTTTCCAGTAACAGCTAACAAGGCTTGGCTCGATTGTGCCGTTGAATTAATGTTAATTCCCAAGTAGACAAAAGATTTGACTATTTCGAGTGCTTGATCATAGAGCTTAAAATACCTATTTTTGAGACCTCTGGGGTTGCCTTTTGCTTTGAAGATCATCACCTTGGTTTTGCTATTATTGATTTGCAGATCTTTAGTTTTACAATAATTTTCTAGGCATACCAACATCTTAGAAAAATGTATACGGTTCCTGGCAAGTATAACAGTGTCGTCAGCAAAGAGAACCATAAGGAGATCGTTAAAGCCGTCAATATTTGGACCCTCAAACCCCCCGTTCCTCATGTACAACTCAAAATCCGAAATATATAAGACAAACAAAAGAGCACTCAATGACTCACCCTGCAGCACCCCCTCAGTTACCTCAAATTCATTTGAAAGGGACGTGGGACATTGCACCTGGACCCGGGCTTGGTCATATAACGATTTGATAATCCGCCCAGTTTTATCACTAACACCCAGACATAGAAGCATGGATCACAGTTTGCAATGGGGAATGGAATCAAATGCCCTCTTGAACTCCACAAAAATTGCAAAGTCTTCCGCTTTTTGGAGCCTAAGCTGCATTTGCACAGTGGATAGGAGAGTGAAAATGACGTCCGTGTAACTCCTTTTGGCTCGGAAACCAAATTGGGGTTGAGGGAGTATTCCCTTACTTTCAGCCCAAGCTTCAAGTCTGGATTTGATGATAGAGGTGGAAATTTTGGTGAGACTGTTCACAAGGGCAATTCCTCTGTAGTTCGCTGGATCATCGACTTCGCCTTTTTTGAATATCATAGATAAAACCACTTTTGCCTAATCATTAGGACATGTGCCAGTGTCAAAGACTCTGTTGAAGAAACAGCAGAGATAGCAGAGCCAGTTTTCAGGCAGAGCTTTATAACAATCATTTGATATCATATCAGGGCCAGGGGCCTTACCGTTTCGTGCGAGTTTAATGGCTCTGCTGATCTCTTCCACAGTGATCCTGGCATCTAGCTCTGAAACATGGTTTTCCGAAAAGACGACCACAGTAGCTACTCGGGCTTTATATTGCCCTTTATAAAATTCACTCCATACACTACTAAAACATATATTCACACTTTCAACAAAAGCTTTTCTCAGGTTCTCGCATCTTTTATCAAACCATGGTTTATTGACATGATATTTTTTTGAGTTTTTGGCACCAAAGCTCTTGACGAACTCAAACCTGCGTCTGTGGCCGACATATAGACTGCATCAATGAAATTTCGGTGGATAGTCTCTACTGTACCATTTGAAAAATCAACTTTCAATTTATCAGATAGTAGCATCATGTTATGAAACTTTGTAATTTTTGATGGCTCACGACGCCATTTGAGGGTGAACACACTACTGACAGACTGAGTCTGTATCTACTGACAGTTGGATGTTATCAATAAGAGTGAGGTTAATGGGGAAATGATCAGACCCAGTAGCGCAGGGAGCGACCCAAAAATCTCTGATCAGGGTGGCACCAAGAGCTTTGGCCCATACTAGGTCAATAGTACTTGCCCCCATGTAACAGAGTTACGAAAGAATTAAACGGAGCTACAGAGTGTGTCAACTATCACTTACGGCGATCGTAACGCCCTCCATTAATTTTCCCAATTACAGATTTCTATTCGTTTCATTGTAACAATAGCAAAGAATGAAAATTTTATACGTTTCTTCATTACTTTTGTTGTTTTCAATCGTTCCACTACAAGCAGGTTTGATACAGTTTAATGGTTTTTCAAAAAGAAGACAACAAATTAATAACCGTAATTTTATTGTTTCGATTTTTTAATCCTCTTGAAATTATTCTAATGATTTTTTTTATTGTTTGAGTGCAACCATATAAACGAAAATATTGTTCGAGTGGCAGCAAATATGAACAAGTACAAAGTTTCAATCTTTTCATTACTTAAAGCCAACTCCATGAATTTCAAATTTGAACGATTAGCGCGCGTTGTAATCGGCCAATGAGAATCAAGAGCGAATCAAATGCATGATGCAGGCCAATGACGTTCAATGGTCAATCAAAGTGTGAGAATCACAGGACCCCCATCGCTTTTATAGAATAGGAGATTTCCTTTCAACCGCGAAACTAAAATGACTGCGTTTTTTAATTCCTGTATTTAGTTTCCTATTCTGCTTGATAATATACTGCAAAAATCAATTTTGTATTTTCCTCTCTGATTTACCTGGAGATATGAGGACCATTTGTATTGAAGAAAATTCTGAGTATATACTGTGAGGCGCCATGTTTATGTTTTGATTTTTGAGACTAGAAGCAGTCGAACGATGGGAACCTATCGAATGCACGTCGCCAACGGTTCAGAACGTTACATTGTTTTATGAATCAGTTTGAGGAGTCAGTTCCTCTAAGAAATTAGTATCGAGTTGATGTGTTTTCCGCGCATCTTAATTCACGAATAAGAACAAATTTAACCTGTTAACTGACCGTTTTGGTTATTTAAAATACCCCCTTTCGAAATCACATAAAATATATCTGTGTGTTTGGTGGAACGACGCCATATTCAATTGGCGTCCGTGTGAGTGCCCACGCGTCCCTCAAAGGCAAGTCCAGTCGTGTCCACGTGCCGGCCGGCAACACAGCATGAATGATCACCAAACGTAGCCCTGATTAAATTTTTTTGTTTCCGGAAATTTAAGGAATCGTGAAAGGATCGAACTGTTATTAACGGGATCCGACAGGACCAACACAAGGATTTTAATTTTAAAGTGTACGTATTTGAGAAGTGCAGTGTGTTGACACAACCTTGAATCATCGCGTTTCGTGGGATAGTATTGCATACCCTGACTGCATTGTCTTTGCTTTACTGGATTGAAGATGGTCGAAGCGGTAAGTTATGTTGTAATTTAAAAAAAAAAACAATATGGCAAATAAACTTGAGACAGTGGGGAGGAGGCGAGTTCAAAAAGGGAGACCAGGGCAAGATGAGGCTAGAGGGCGAAATGCAAGGCGGGGCAGAATGAGATGTTTATTTTTGAGCATTTGGATTTATTTTCAATGAGCAACCCGTTCCGTTATACCCAAATATATGACAACCAACGCGAAAATATTTTGGAATGTAGAGCATGACAATACAATTACGTCAACAAAAAGTTAATAATTCATCCTCGTTTTTATGATTCGTATTAAATTGATTTTCTCATTCATTGTGATGTACGGTAAAAATCAATACAAATTAATAAAAATAAATTACAATGAAAATCGTCGCATTCTGCCCCGAGGTCTCTATTTGCACGAAAGGGCCATTTTACCCCGGTCTTCCCTGCTTGGCTAAAAATGTGTTAGTATACTATTGATGGGTTGGAGGGGGATCTCCTTCAAGGAAATTTCCTACGAGCATCTAAATAACCTAACGATTCATTGTCATAATTCTTTCATTTTTCAATGAAATGTCTGTGTTTGTGCGTGCGTGTGTGTGTGTATGTATGTACGTATGTGAGCTTTTTTTCGTGACACGGTTTTTCCCGACCAGCTGGATCGATTTGATTTTTTTTCCCCAAAAAATACGTCTAGCCGTTGCGGAGAGTGGAAAGGAGTGTCAAGTCTAAAACACAATCCCTTCAATTGTTATTGACAATTTCAATTGTTTAAAACGTTGTATTACAAAACCGTGGGAGATAGAAGAAAAAGTTTCTAACGAATGTTGTTCCGCTTATGAAGATCCATACTTTATGTGGTATGACTTTTTCCATAATTGCGATAATTCACGAGATATCGCTTAATTAACAATTTTCATTGTTTATAACGCTGTATTTCGAGAACGATGATAGTTACGAGAAAAAGTATGAAACAAAAGTTGTTCCGCTCGATGAACTACATATTTCAGGTGGCATTACTTTTTTTGCTAGGCAGCATCTTTCACGAGATATCGATAAAAAATCGTAATAATCGCTTAATGGTTGACTTAGCGTTACTGAAATACAACTTGACTTCATACATTTATCGTCACACACACACCCACTATCAGGAAGTTATAAATGCGACCCGTCGAGGGTCACACTCACATCCCATTTATTATTTATTGAATTTGCATCGTTTTTTTTGACAGTGTCATGGCATTAAATTGAAGATAGATTTGAAATCCAAGTTGCAGTACTGTATTGGACGGGTTTTGTTGGCTTTAATGCGCACGAGTGTGCTCAATCATTATACTGCTCAAAAGAAAACAGCAGAGAAGTGCCTCATCATTGATTTGCAGCTGTGGAAATGCATTAAAGGTACGTTTAGCCATTTCATCTATGTTTTCAATCCAAATATATTTAATCGTCGATTTTTTTGGAGAAATGTTTCACAAACATTTATCTGTAACTTTTATTAGCAGATCCTAATTAATTAATTCCTTTTTTCATTTTTAGCTCAACTGGCCGAAGAAGCACACTCACAGGTACTGCCACCGTTTAAGGACAATGATTTGAATGCAGGATTAAGTCATGCGATTACTAATTATAAATCATCCAAAAAATAACGTAACGACAATGACGAGGGAGGAGAGTACACAACGGTAAAAGAGAAATTAACTTTCCACGTATATTCCTACAAACTATTAATAATCAATAAATATTATTATTAATATTGTTATCAGACAATTTCGGAAACTAAAAATGTCTCATTGTAAAAAATGAATAAACGTTCATAATGAAAACACGAGGAGCAGTGCGTGGGATCAGATACAGACCTAAGAAACCTAATCCAATTTCTAATTGCAGAACTTGAGTTGGAACAGATTAAACAGATATCATCCAATCCGGATTTGCAGGTTTGATCAAGTTCAGAGCCACGCACTTGATCAAATCCAGAAAAATTTATCTGATCAAATTTGGATTCAAAACCCCGTTACAGACTTGATCCAATTCTGCTCCAGTCCCCTGATCAATCGTCAAGTCCAACTTGATCTAGTCTTGATTTGAACCTGACTGCCATTTCCACTCGGGTAGATGCAATATCCTTTGTTACGCCCTAAAATTAACCCAAATAAATAAGCACCCATCTTTCACTCGGATACATAACACCTTCATTCTCTATTGCTATGACAAGATTTTCTGATTTATTATCAACAATTTGGAATTGAACAATTATAAAGAACGTTTCAATTCCAGTTTCGACTGTATGTAAATGACACTAGAAACTGATGGATTACACATTTTTACGTCACTTTTGATGCACTTTTTGTGATATTCCAATTTCATTGGTTCGTGTATAAACTTTAAAATCGCTTTACAATATTGGGGGTAAACAACCCCGTTTGCAACCCCGTTTACTAGAAATTTTGATCACTTTTTTCTTCTAATAGACGCACTCATGAAAAAAAATATGTATTAACATTCGTTCTATATATATTTTATGCATATATATATATATATATATATATATTACCCTAACTTTGTACATTTTTTATATAAACGATATCCCTTTTTATATATTTCTTCTTCATGTTTCGCAGGATATACGACTTTGTCCCATATTATATTTCTTTGTCATATATGTTCCCGAGTGGGTACTTCCATGGTAGCAAAAGCAGGAATAAAAAGTCCATGTTTTTTTCGCCAAGCTCAAAAGTACAAAAAAAACCCATAGAAACTATAAAAAACCTGTTCACGTCATGAAAATGCTGCGCGTAAAAATACCGTAACACTCCCCTAAATATAAACATCCCATAAAACTCACGTTAAATTCACTAGACGAGTAATCCAAGGTCAGTGACGACAGAAACCTCTAAACGCTTCACGAAAAGTCGGTTATATCACTGAATATGTAACGCGCTTTTATACGAGATTTGTCAGGTGTACTAACTGAGACGCGCGTCAAAGCAAGACTGGCCCAGTTCCGTCGTATTACCAGTGCTATTATATTACGGGCCAGCATCCCAGTCTGCCGGCCTACACGGTCCACCTCTCTCAGTTATTCATCGTTGGTTCATACTGTACGAGTCAAAGTAGCATGGTCACGAATCGATTTCGAAGATTAACCCAAGCGGCCCGAATGAAGTGACCCATCAAAGCCACATCAATAACTTCCCAATGGGTTTCGCCGGAAATAGCAGCTTTCTTTACTAGTGTGTAAAGTGACCTCTTTTTGTCGAGGGCTGATAAATCACTTTTCTGGTGCTTGGCCGGAAACCACCATTTTCCAGGCGATTGGCGCCAATTCAACCCAGAATAACAGAATACATAAGTGAAGCGTAACCTTACGCGCAAGGGATGGGAATAGTATGGAACATATTTTGTCGGAAATTGTATTCATGAAAGTAAAATGTTTTTTTCCGAAGCAACTAATACATTAGTATTGAATATCGGGCAGCTCTAGAATTCTAGAAGACTCAGCGATTAGATAGTACAAATAGCGTAAATCTTGTTCATTGTTCATGAAAAATCGGTGACGAGGGATTCTGATTATGCATAGGCACGCACACACACGCACACATAACTCGAATACTGATGTTTGTGGATCATTTGAAAATTTCTTCCACGCAATTCAATCAAAATATGTCGGCAGTGAAAATACGAATATATATAGTGTGGTAGTATGAAAGCATAGCGTGATGACGGTACTACTTTACAACGCACACTTGCCTCCATTGTACACCTCCGAGATTCTCAGAGTTCCCCTTCTGACCAATCAAAAATAAAAATATGGATGAGAGTGAGAGAAGTGCGGCTGATCGCGTGATTGGGCCGATACAAGATGAGTAACTCAACGTACCGCGGGCAATGCAACAGTGATTATCATCAGAAACAGAAAATTAAAAATGAGAACTTGAACCCATTGCTACTGCACTAACACAAGATTATCAGTGTCGATATACGTGCAATTTTTTTGTAGTATTTTTGAGATTATTACTAAAGTTTCTAAATTTAGTAATTTTTGAAAATTCGGAAATCTGAATTTTTCCAGATTTCTGAATTTATTTTCAAAGTGGGACTTTAAATTTTTTTTTAAATTCTCCAAAGTTCCGAATTTTCTCCCGTGGATTTGTGTTCGAGATACAGAATTCACTTCTCTATCTCGAATTTCTACTTCATTTTAAGTCTTAAGATTGAATTTCGTCTACAGTGCGCTATATCTAGTTTTCAGTAAGGAAACTTCAGTTTTTGTGATATTGCCGAAATCTATATATCTCTCCATCGGAGCCATGATTTTCATACGTATGAGAATGCAGAAAACTAGTTTTTTTCATTTGTGAAATTACAAAAAAAAAAAAATTCCACTCCATTCGGAATGTACCGTTTCGGGTCTTTACGATTTGTTCCCATCCCACCCCCCTTTAGCCCCGCTATACAGCATTTGCCCAGTTTGTCACTGGAATCGAGGGAAAACCATTGGAAAAAACCTCAGATTTGTACAGCTCGTTTCTTTTACGAAACTCCCGCCCGGTTGTATCGTGTGAGTTAAGGCCTGAAAAAAAAACAAATAGCGCCCATGCCGGACTTGAAACGGCGATCTCAGATCTCAATTAGCTCCCCCCAATTCCAGTGCTTTAACCCGCACGGCCACAGCTTGACTTGACTTGAAAATTGTTTATTAACATTTGTCATATATACATACTATATACAGTATTAATATCTTAAGTGCTACGTTCTAGATCACCAGCCGTTGGCTTTATATCTAATTTGAAAGAAGTGTAAACTAATTTTTCATTATTACAGATATTTGTGATTATTTACATGATGACTCGATATAAGGAAAAATAACTTCTAAAAAACCTTATAAGTAATGGGTGCATGAGGGGCGGGAGAGAAAAGGATATATGGAAAGGTGGGACAAAACAGGTGGTCAGCGGGACCAATTGGATTTTATGTCAATATTGATGTTTTGGAGCTGGGAATTAGGATGGGATTGTAGCTTAAATTTAAATGTCTCATTTATTCTATCGATAAATTCGCCTATGGTTGTCATGCCGAGCGTTTCGTGTATTTCCACAATAGTCGTTCTTCTTTTAAAATTTCCTATCATTCGTAGGAATTTATTTTGAATCACTTGAAGATGATTCAAGTGCATTTTCGCTGCATTGTGCCAGGCAGGACAACCATAGGTGATAATGAGCCTAATTAACCCTTTGTAGAGAGTAAGTTTGAGGGATTGACTGAGCGCGGGTGATTTCAGCAAATTATACAATCTTACTAGGATAACTTTAGTCTTGACCTTGATTTCAGATATATGCTTTTTCCACAGGAGTTTGGAATCGATGTGTAAGCCTAAATACTTTACAGAGTCGGTTGGTGTGATCTTATCGCTACGAATAGTTAAGGTCGGCTTGGCCTTGGAGCTAGTAAATAAGATTGCTTCTGTTTTAGCAGCATTCACTTGAATTTTCCATTTCGTTAATTCACTGATTGTGAGAGAAGCAGGATTTTCTATTCTTCTAATAGCTTTGTTGATCGATTTGCTAGCTGAGTACAAAGCAATGTCATCAGCATAGCCTGCAATGGATACATTTCTCGGAATTCTGCTAAAAACAGAAGCAATGTACAAGTTGAATAAAACAGGCGAGAGAATAGACCCTTGTGGAACTCCCGCGACAATTTCTATTTTATCCGAAAGCGAAGTTTCGACTCGAACTCGGATATATCTATTTGAGAGATATGATAATAAAATTTCACATATATATTGAGGGACATTTAATCCTTCGAGTTTGTATATAAGGCCTGTGGGCCAAACAGAATCAAAGGCCTTCTCGCTGTCCAGGAGAAGAAGAACGGTATCTTCTTTCGGGTCTTTCGCGGATTCTATATCATTCGTAATTCTAACCAGCTGGTGGCAGGTCGAGTGTTCTGATCGAAAACCAAATTGATTGATAGGCATTAGTTGTAACTCTTCTATGGGTTTTTTGAGACGAGCTAAAATTATTCGCTCAAAGAGTTTAGCCAATACCGGTAGGAGGCTGATAGGCCTATAGCTCACCGGATGCGAAGGGGGCTTACCGGGCTTTAGAATCGGAATGACCACCGCTCCTTTCCAGAGTTCCGGGAAATATTGTCTGAGGAGGCATGCATTGTATATCTTTGTTAGTAAACTTATTGCTTTAATTGGGAGGTTTTTTAGTGCTATATTGGGAATATTATCCACACCCGGGGCAGATTTATTTTTTAGTTTTTTGATAGCGGAAGTGATTTCACGGGGATTCGTGAGGAATATTATGGGAGTTTCGATAGGGGCTTTGAGGATAGTCTTTCTCACATGACCTGTGACTTGTTGTTCAAAAGATTTGTACCTCGGGAGGCCGATAATTCGTGTATTTTTGCGTAGTGTTTGCAGAGTGTATTTGCCTTGTCGTGGTCTTCTGTGTGGAGTGTGTTGTTTGACTTTAGTGTGGGGATTTTTCTTTTACCGGTATTATTAAAATATTTTGCTACGCGCCAAATAGAGTGATCTTTTAAGTTTATGTTTCTGAGTTTGTTGTCCCAAGATGATTGTTTCCATTCGGTTAATTTAAGTCTGATTTCTTTTATCAGCTGATTGAGTTCGGATTTAAGGTAGCGATTTCGCGTTTTTTGCCATCTTGACCTAATGTAATTTTTTAGCTTTATTAATGGGGCTATTTCGGGTGGGATAGGAGTGTAGGTGGATTTGGTTGAGCGGATGGGAGTGGAGGAATCCAGGGCTGTTTGAATGACTTGGGTGAAATGTGTTATGTGTTGATCTATTGCTACAGTGTTGTTACGAGTAGGGTTTGGTGTAGAAATCTCATCATTTAAGATATCCTTGAACTTATTCCAGTCGGTTTTTGCTTAGTTTAAAATTTTTGATGATTCTGGTGAGGTTGGTCTGCCAAATAGGGAGAAAAACAATCTTAGGTGATCGGATGGGGATTCGGAAAGTGTGGTGAAATTATTAATCATAAAGATGTTGTTAGTTAATAAAAGGTCAATAGTACTAGGAGTGTTTGAATTATGAGGGTAGTGTGTAGGAACGTCTGGAAAGAGCAGATTGATTTTTTGTTCCGTCAAAAAATTTGAGAGAATCTTACCTGATTCGTTTGGCCTAGCAGAGGTCCAAGCAGTGTCCTTCGCATTGAGGTCTCCAACAATAATTGTTGGAGTACTATCGGAAAGTAGGTGCCTGAATAGTTTTGTATCTATTGAGACATCCGGTGGATTGTAGATCGAGTAAATCGTCGTTTTTTTATTGTTTACTTGGACCTCTACTCCCACGTATTCGGTGAGCGACAGGAGATCATGCGGTAGAGTTCTATGTGACAAGGTACTGTGGATCGCCACCGCAACACCACCACCTGCTTTGGCCGTTCTGTTCCCCTGATCAGCGAGAAGTCTGGGAAGTTAATTTTCTTCGTTTTGCTGTTTAACTCAGTTTCTGAAATCAGACAAATTTTGATGTTATTTCTATGGACCATGTGTAATAACTCGTCCAGATTAGGCTTGAGCGCAAAAATATTAATTGCTAATATGTTGGTTATGTTTGCTGGGGAATCGTAGGTGTGTTTGAGGAGGGTGAGAACAGGTGGACATAGGATGCGCTGATTGTGATCTTATCAATTGGTGTAAGGGCTGTTTGGAGTTTAGAGCTCATCTCTTTAAGCTCTGAAAGGATTTTGGGAATTCTAAGGGTTGTTAGCTCGTCAAGGACTTGCTTCGCTGTAATTATATAGTTTTTAGTTCTACTTAAATGAGATTCGGGAACATGTGTTTCCATTGGGATGGTCCTAGGTTCTGCAGTGGGTACGACAAGATTCCTTCTCGAGGTTTCCAACGTCGGGAAGAAGGAAGCGTAGGTGGGCCTGGACGTGTTGGCAGTTGAACTCGGAGTTGGCACTGGAACTGCAGGAGACTGGAGGAACTGGATGTTCCTTTCCAGATTCTGGATCGTGGCCGAGTGAGGTGCGGCAGGCAAGAGATGTAGCGGGCAATTCCAATGGGGCTATGCTGGGCCTGGCCGACTGTGCTCGTTTTTTTTGGGTTTCCATGAATTTTAGGCGCATGGAACACTCTCTGTAAGTGGCCGTGTGGGCTAGCCCGCAGTTCGCGCACTTGAGAGTTTTCGAAGTGCAGGCTTTGACGTCATGGTTTGACGCACACTTCACACATCTGGGGTTCAGGTTGCAGGGTTGGCTTGCATGGCCGAACCGTTGGCACCTGAAACACTGGGTCGGTTGCTCGGATTTCACAAATTTTTCTATCTTGTATGTGTGATGGAAAATAGTTTTAATAGCAGCAAAGCTGCTCAAGGTTACTTCAGGGCCAACCGTGATTGCGAAGATCGGGAGAGGCCTGTTTTCTTTAATATTTCCGTCTTTATTTACTTTCACGAACTGGCGAACGGAAAGTACGTTAATGCCGTGATTTGATAATTCGGCTTGAATTTCGGCTTCCGAAAAACTGCTGGGACGCCCGTTCAAAATAAATTTCTTCGGTCTTTCACTTTTAAAGCCGTAGGTGAAAAAATTAAGGTTTTGCCTTTTCGGGATACTTGTGATTTTGTTGTAATCCTCGGTCGTTTGTAGGTGGACGATCGTGGTACTTCCATTAAACTTCATCCTGAAGTCTTCATCCGAGGCATTGACTTGCAGGAAATTTATTAACTTTTTGGTCTCCAATTTGTCGTTTTCAACGATGATTGGAGGCACTGAGGTTTTTTTTTGAGCGTCTTGAGGCCCATCAGAAGAGTTCGGAGGATTGTTGGGGCGGGCTGGTTCAGAGCTCGCGCTGTTTGACCGTTTCATAACGGTTTTTTTGTTTTTTTTTGGGTCTTCCATCGGACTCGTTTTGGCTTTCCTTTTGGGAGCCAAGGGAATTTTGAGGTTTTTTACATTTGACACTTTTGTGCCAAAACTTTTACTCGATTTAAAATTTCAATGTACTAGGAGCACGGTACGTTTGAAATTTGTGATTCGTAGGGAACGGTAGACATGCGTCCGCACGACACCGACTCAAAACAAATACTGACGGCCACAGCTTGACTTGACCTGAAAATTGTTTATTAATTTTTGTCATATATACATATTATATACAGTATTAATATCTTAGGTGCTACTCTCTAGATCACCAGCCGTTGGCTTTATATCTAATTTGAACAAAGTTTAACCTAATTTTTCATTATTTCAGATATTTGTGATTATTTACATGATGACTCGATATAAGGAAACATGACTTCTAAAAAACCTTATAAGTAATGGGTGCATGAGGGACGGGGGAGAAAGGGATATATGGAAAGGTGGGACAAAGCAGGTGGTCAGCGGGACCAATATTGATGTTTTGGAGCTTTCTTATCAATATTGATGTTTTGGAGCTGGGGATTAGGATCGAAATGTAGTTTAAATTTAAATGTCGAATTTATTCTATCGATAAATTTACCTATGGTTGCCATGCCCAGCGTATTGTGCATGCCGACCGTTTTATTATTCATAAAAATTTATTTTGGACAAATTGAGGATGATTTAAGTGGGTTTGTGCTGCATCGTGCCAGGCAGGACGACCATAAGAGATAGGTCTGATTAACCCTTTGTATAAAGTGAGTTTCAGACATTCACTGAGCGTTGGAGATTTCAGCAAATTATACAATCGTACTAGAATAATCTTAGTCTTGACCTTGAGATCAGATATAAGTTTTTTCCACAGGAGGTTCGAATCAAGGTGTAAACCTAAATATTTCACAAAAACGGTTGGGGTAATCTTATTGCTACGCAAAGTTAAAGTCGGTTTGGCCTTGGAGCTAGTAAATAAGGTTGCGACTGATTTAGCAGCATTCACTTGAATTTTCCGTTTATTTAAATCGCTGATTGTAAGAGCAGCAGAATTTTCTATTCTTCTAACAGCTTTATTGATCGATTTGCTAGGTAAGTACAGAGCAATGTGATCAGCATAGCCTGCAATGAATACATTTCTAGGTATTCTGTTCAAAACAGAAGCGATGTATAGGTTGAATAGTACAGAGGAGAGGATATTCCCTTGCGGGACTCCCGCGACAATTTGGGTTTTAACGGAAAGTAGTGATTTGACTCTAACTTGAATATATCTATTTGAAAGATATGATAGTAGAATTTTACATAAATATTTAGGTACATTTGAGCTGTCGAGTTTATATATAAGGCCTGTGGGCCATACAGAGTTGAAGGCCTTCTCGCTGTCCAGGAGAAGAACGGTATCTTCTATCCGGTCTTTCGCGGATTTTATGTCATTTTTGATTCTGACCAATTCCTGGCGGGTCGAGTGTTCTGAACGGAAACCGAATTGGTTTGTAGGTATTAAGTGTAACTCATCGATAGATTTTATGAGACGTATTAGAATTATTCGCTCAAAGTGTTTTGCGGGTACCGGTATCAGACTGAGTTTGAGCGCAAAAATGTTAATGGCTAAGATATTTATTATGTTTATAGGAGGATCGTAGGTGGTTCAGCGGTGGGTTCGAACAGGTATGCATAGGATGCGATGATTGTGATTCTATCAAGGGGGGTGTCAGCTCTTTGGATTTTAGAGATCATGTTCTTAATCTCTGAGAGGTTTTCGAGAATTCTAAGGGATTTTAGGTCATCAAGGACTTGTTTCACTGTATTAATAAAGTTTTTAGTTGTACTTAAATGTAGTTCCGGATCATCAGTCTCCATCGGAATGGTCCTAGGTTCAGCGGTGGGTGCGTCAACATTCGTTCTTAAGGTTTCCATCATTGGAAAACAAGAAGCGTAGGATGGCCTGGACATCTTCGTGGCAGTAGAGATTGGCGTAGGCTTGAGGACTGGAGGAGACTGGACAAAATGGATGTTGCTTTCCAGGTTTTGCATCGTAGCCGAGTGTGGGGCAGTTCCCGCTCTGCTCTTTTTGGTGCTGGTGGTTGGAGTCTTTTTTCATGAGTCTCCACAAATTTGGTTCGTGAGGCGCGCTCACGATAGCTCGCTGTGTGAGATAGACCACAGTTTGGGCACTTCAGGGAGTTGCTGGTGCAGGTTTTGATGTCGTGATTGCCTGCGCATTTCACACATCTGGGATTTAAATTACAGTGCTGACTGGCGTGTCCAAATTTTTGGCACCGGTAGCACTGTGTTGGTTGTTGGGTTTTGGATGTATTTTTCTATCTTCAATGTATGATAGAAAATGGTTTTAATAGCAGCGAGGCTGCTCAAGGTTGCATCAGGCCCAACCGTAATTGCAAACACCGGTAGTGGCCTACTCTCTTTGCTGTCTCCGTCCTTGTTTGTTTTCACAAACTGCCGGACTAATAATACCTTTATGACGTGTTTAGATATTTCCGCTTCAATCTCGTGCTCAGTAAAACTGGCGGGAAGACCTTTTATGATAAATTTCTTCGGACGCTCACTTTTTAGACCGAAGGTGTAAAAATGTAAATGTTGCCTTTTCAGGATACTTGCGATTTTATTATAATCCTCCGTCGATTGTAGATGGACGATGGTGGTACTACCATTGAATTTCATCCTGAAGTTTTTGTCCGCGGCGTTGACTTGCAGGAAGTTGATTAATTTTTTGGTCTCCATTTTCTTATTTTCAATAACTATTGGAGGCACTGATGTTTGTTTTTGAGCCTGTTGTGGCCCGACAGGAGTATTCGAAGGTTTGTTGAGGCGAGCGGGTTCACAGCTCCCACTAGTTGACGGTTTCATAACGGTTTTAAAATATTTTTTTTGGTCTTCCACAGTCATTTTGGGAGCCAGAGAATGTTTGAGATTTTTGAAGTTTGACACTTTAGTGCCAGAACTTTGACAAGATTTATAAATTCACTGTACTGTAAGCGCGGTACGTTTGGAATTTATATTTTGTAGAGAGCGGTACACATGCGTCCGCACGACACCGACTCAAAACAAATACTGACGGCCACAACTGTCGGTTTTGTGAAATTACAATTAGTTGCTAATACTTAGAAGTTAAAGAAGAAGATGAAGAGGAAGCAGAAGAGAATCAAGCCTGGGAATCTAGAAAATGAGAATGAAAAACATAAATGGCCGCGATTTTGGTATCGGCTGTCTTTGGTAGAGGCTATATAGGGAAAAAACTATTGGGATTGTCATAGAAAAATAGCGAATAAACCATAGATATACCCCACACGATGATCGCAGCGTCCGGAGGAAGGAAAACTTGATGAGGTCAGATTGAATTTTCGAATCGTTGTTACACAAGCACACGAGGGAAAATTTTTGGCGCAAGAATGAAAAAATTCTGGCACAGAGTGGAAAAAGTTCTAGGAAAATCTGAGAACATTTCTGAACCAGTTGTGTCAACTATAGACCTCAATACCAACTTTAAAACGTCAGGACAACAGGTTAAAAAGGGTCTCGGCAAAATTGGACGATTCGCAAAAATTGAAGAATTATACAATTAATATTCTACACTCAGTCTAGTGTGAACATGTTGTTTAATTGTAAGTGTCATTACTAGTATATTACACCATAAGGGCAGAAAGTATGAAATTCCTGCACTGCGCGGATCATGGCGCGCAGTTCAGGGCTTTCAAACTTCTGCCCGTGTGGTGTATACTATTTTTTTTATAGCCGGTCGAAAGTACGAAAATAAATACTTTGGGTTATAGATACTGATGCCGGCCCCGACATTTGCACCATGAGCGAAGCGAGTGCTGCTGGTCGGAGGCAGGCATAACATAAAAAATGTGTCCGGATGATGCGAAATAGCGAGAAAAGTGAAAATTTCTTGAAAATTCGACTTTTCATTTTTCGGGTGATTACAATAACTTCCCTCTGAGATCGAGAAGTGAAAAATGCGTTTTACCGAAAAAAATGTCAAGCCACAGTATGTTTAATGCATAGATATCATGTTGATGCCTCTCCATATTTGTTTAACTGAATGGGCCACTTGAGTGCTCATGTGCTTCAGTCTGGTATTATGTACTTTCTCGACTCGGGTGGTCGACTCGTATTTATACGGATAATCACGGGGTTTGGGGATCTAGGAGGCCGTCCGATAGGGGTGAATGATGGAATTGATAATGTGGGATGAATTTAAATGCAAAATTGGAATTTGCCACCATTCATCGCGTCACTTCTGGCTCCATTGATCCGTCGACCATTTACCAGTTTAGGAGGCTGCGATGGGTGGGGGGAGGGGCGGTAAGGAAAGGTTGTGGTGTGCCACACGTCAGTCACAATCGACCTCTACATCCGCTCAATTCAGAGTTTTGCTTATTTTTTTTCCTGCTTGTTTATGCATTTCAAATTTCTAGGGGGATCAATGGAGATTTCAGGGGGGATTTATTAGTGAGTCATTCGGGTGTGGAATTTTTGATTGGCGAGTGATGTTTGAAAATTAAATGCTGGGCTTTATCGGTAGACGCATGATGAATGATCGACTTGGGGAAGGGGATGAGAAATGAGGAAAAACAGCGAATTTCTCATTTTTAGCCGGTTTTTGGGGAGTGAATTTTGATGACGATTTATGATTTAGGGTGAAATGGGTACTGGTGTGTTTTTGGTAAAATTTTCAGCTTTGATCCCAATATCTCTGTTATTTTATGGTTTAATGGAATTTGTTAAAAGGAGATATCATTTTCAAGTAGATGAGCATATAATTGTATACATTCTTTGCACAATCTATTTAAAATGACTTCAGTAAATTTTCTGTGATTGGGAGATTGGTGGTAAAATATGATAAACACAAAATGCGAAGAATGTGGAGGTGATCGAATAATGCCGTTAGGGGATTCGGGGATAGGGGAAGTTATTGTTTTGCCCCCGAAAATGAAAAATCGATTTTCCATCAGATCTTCACGTTTCATGGTATTTCTGACCATTGTAGACTATTTAAAACGAGAGGTCCGTATGTGTGTGTGTGACGATGTATGTATGTGGTCAAAAATTATGTCCAACGATTTCTCGTGAACGAACAATGCGATCGAGGTCCCTGACGTCTCAATCGATGCCTTTCCACGTAACTTAGACCTGATTAGATTTTGGATGGAAATGGTCCAGTCCTTATATTGTTATTAACAATTTAAATTGTTTATAACGCTATAGTGCATGAATTATTGGTGTTAGCGGAAAATGTATATCACAAAAGTTATTGCCCATGGAAAAATACACATTTTATTTAAGATACGTTTTTTGTGTAATTTGCATAATTAAGGAGGTACGGCCATTTGAACAATAATCTATTTATAAAGTGCACGCATGAAGCCATTGACGTTATCAATGCCGAAATTGTGGGTTTTCATGTGGGTGTGTGTATGTGTATGTGGGTGGGTGTGTGTGTGTGTGTGTGTGCGTGTGTGACGATGTATGCTTATGGTCAAAATTGTTGGTCAACGATTTCTTGTGAACGAATCATTCGATCGAAGCTGTTGAGGACAAACGGAAGGGTTTAATGTAACTAAGACCGGATTAGATTTTGGATGGAATTGGTCCAGTATGTATATTGTTACTAACAATTTCAATTGTTTATAATGTTCTACTGCATGAACTATTAGAGTTAGCACAAAATTCATACCAGAGAAGTTGTTCCCCATACAAAAATACGTATTTTATGTGGAATGACTTTTTTGAATAATTTGCGTAATTGAAGAGCTATGGCCGTCGGAACAATTATGTATGTAATGAGTGAATGAAGGCCTCAATCGAAGCATTTCCGTGCAGAATCAAGTGGATTACAGTTTGGATGGCATTCGTGCAGTATATACAATGTTATTAACAATTGTTTATACTGTTCCGCTGGGTAAAATATTAAAGACATCGTTTGTATTGCGGCTGAGTCTCTATTGGCAACTTACTCCCACTCAAGTGCCCCGCATAAGTCGCATCCTCACGCTCATCATACGTTTACTCAAATATTCATAATTATCTGGTTCATAAATGAGTCAATTTAGAATTGTCAAATCTGCAGCTGTTTATTATGTCACATTGATGAACCCGGATTAATTGAAAAAGAATAAATTTAGTACGCTGCGCTGAAATACCGAATCGGGAAGTTTTTTTTGTGCCCCGAATGGGGCACACACATGCTCTCACCACTAGTTTGAATATATTTTGCGGTTGAATTTTTCTTTGACGCATATCCGTCTCGACTTGAAGACATTGTATACACGACAAACGAAAATGTACTTGAGTCGAGTATATTTGATTCTGGTATCTCTCTATTCTAGTATCTTACGGTCAAAAAATCTACTCTCTGGATATATTTGTAGTATATTTGGTGCTTGACCATACTCACGTGATAATGAGTGTTAGTCTGAAATTTTGTAGCGCTATATAATTCGTCCTTTTTGGAACTTCCGAAACCACACAGTTAGGCAATTATCTTCATTTGTATGCGCGAGTGTGTACGTGTGTGTATTCGTACATGTATATAACTCTCCTATTTGGCACACGGTTCGGCAGGAACTAGTAATGCGGGTGAGTTCTTTGCGAACGGGGTCGATGTCGGAAGAATATATAAAGAAAAACATATGAATGGCCCAAATTACTATATCCTGCAAAAAAATAGATAAGGGATATATAAAAGTACCATGTTATATATTTTTTATATAACAAATGTGCCAATTCAGTATGTAGTATATATAAATCTACTTATATCTTCAAAATATATATTTTTCCATGTGGGGCAGATTTTCCACTCCCCAAGAAATCAAAGGTATCTGAATCATGTAGACAAACTGATAGTCGAGAAACAAAGTAGTATCAAGAAACAAAAGAAGAATCGAAACGCCATTGCAAAAACACAAATTGAAATCATATATTATTTCATCCATATCTGTTGAGCCACTAAATTTTCATAAGACATCAGACAAAAAACAAGAATTTGAAAGATCCCTAAGGAGTGTTCTACGATAGACGTCCTTAGAGCGCTTCCCTACGGATATCCTCGCAGAATAAACTGAGAATCATTGTGTACTCACTTTTCCCATCACTTTATTACTGAATTGATTGAGTGAGATTGATATTCCGCGCAGGAAAACCTCCTGAGATCTCAGTGATATGAAAACAGCTGGAACTCGCTTGGATGGAGTTTTATAAAGTCTTATAGAGTCAGTGAGATATGATCGGGATGAAAATATGCGTTATTACTTCTCGGAATAGCAAATGGCTTTTCAAAACAATTTGCCTTAAAATATTATCACCGGTCGCAATGTGCACATCATTGAATCAATGCATTCGTTGAAGAGTCATTCAGGAATTTCCCGGAGGGGTTTTGGCATACTCAGCTATGCGTCAGTCCGTCAGAAATAACGATTATTTAGTTCACGGTGAATTAGTTTCATGGCGAAGGTAAAAATTCAATTAAAACATCAAAAATAGTGGAAGGAGCCCCATACATATATGAGAATAAATAAAACACTTTTCCGTACCGCCTTGTACTTTTCCTCGTTCGGGAATTGGTATTAGTCCTGTTCCGAACTTGGAAAAGTAAAAGTCACTACGGAAAAATATTATCCAGGCTGTCATTCTGGGGATTTTTTGCTCGCGCTATTGCCTGCTCTCGGCTTCGCCTCGAGTGCAAACTTTGCGCGAGCAAAAATCCTCAAAATGACAGCCTGAAAATATACTATTCTTAGCATTTCATTGGTGTCGCCCCGATAGTTGCGCAATTACCTGGAATCACTTGAGATTACATTAATTTCGATTGATACTTTGATTTAATTCGTCGATCAAATGATAAAAAAAAGAGTGGATATACCTTCGCAGTCTGGGAGGTCTTAATTAAAGTCTGATGGGTTTAGACACACCTTCAAGCGTGTCTGTGAACGGCGGAAAAAAGTGGGGAGGGGCACTCGAGCCGTAACGCCGTTACGGGTTCGTCGCCCAAGGGGAAAATCGATATTTCGTTTCTAAAACAAGAACACAGCTCGGGGTTATGTTATGATCCACTTACGGTGCCCAATAGCTATCCGCAGCGAGCTGCAATCACAACCGTGATTTGGCCGTACGAGAATGGGCATCTGCATTTTCGCACAACGTGTGGGCGACTCTTTGATGCGTTAGGATGACCAACTGGCAGAGGGGAGTGAACACAAATTTTTGGATTGACGCACACCACGAATTTTAGGCCCGTGACATCATCTCTCCCTTCCATTGTTTTTTTCCGTGGGTCGTTGGCGTGAATAAAAAATCAGTTATTTTGATTTCTGAATTTATAACTGAAATTCAGTTATTTCCTGAATTTCAGTTATATTGACGTCGAGCGTTATTTTATCCAAATTAGCTGACAAAACTACTCTAAATACGGTAGTGAAGTAGTAAAATGAAGTCCTTTCGCTTGCACATATGTTTGCATTTTCATATATATCTCAGAACCCGGGAGAAATGGTCAAAATTGCATAGAAAACTTTTGGTGGACACGATGATGTTCTATGAAAAAGTTTATATGAAAATTAAAGTCCATCTCCTAGATTCCACGTTATCTGGCGATGATCGAGCTTACCAGCCAATGTTCTTACCTTATTCTATCACTTCGCTACAGGAGTAACAAACGTGTGCTCATGTATGCTCTAGCCCAAAATCTTAACTGTAGTAAAATAAATAGAAAGGAAGACGAACAAAAACCATAATTATAAGGTAGTTCACAAAATTATCTGAATATAGTATACCAAGACTTCCAAACAGTGAAAACACCTGAGATAAAGTGGAAACCGGTGGAGATAACCTCCAAAGTAATGACCAAGCTCCAAACGGGGTGACTATGGGCCAGTTTTCCCAAGTAAAAACAACAGAACAACGTAAAAGAAAGGGTGATTCCACCATCACAATGACACCCAGTAAAAGGAAGACACACACCACTAACAAATTTCAACTCCCAATCAGCAATAAATATACACCACTTGGAGAAACCGAAGATATGGATGCCGAATCGGAATCCGATGACACACACAATTCCAACGTATCCCAAAAACAAAAGAAGCCAAAACGACCACCGCCACTCGTTCTACATGGCAAATCAGACACCCACAAGACTTTCATGAAAGCTTTAAAAGACACATTGACAGATGGTTATCATATCAAACACCATGAAGATTTCACTGAGGTATTTACAGATACTAGGGCTAAACATGACATTTTGAAAGCCATGTGGCAACAAGAAAACCTCAATTTCCATACATACACCGATAAAACAGTGAAACGAAGAACCTACGTGCTACAGGGCCTACATAAAGACACAGATATCATTGAAATCAAGGAAGAGCTGAAAGAGCTAGGCTATGAAGTTAGTAATATCAATCTCATGAATAAAACAAAGCAGACAAAACACATGGTGAATCTCTCAGGGGATATTCACCTTAAACAACTACAACAAAAGGTTATATACCTGGGCAGCATGAGAGTAACATGGGTTCCTTATGTCAATAAGAGAAGAATCACCCAGTGTAGGAGATGTCAAGCATGGGGACATGCAACTGTCAACTGTTACGCCAAACCGGTGTGCTTGAAATGCGCTGAGGAACACCTCACAAAAGAATGCCAAAAAACTCAGGATGTCCCAGCAAAGTGTGCAAATTGTGGTGATGCACATCCAGCCAATGCGATCACATGTATAGAGTATCAACGCAGACTGAGAATACCCGACAACAGAAAAAACCTGGTGTCAACCACGACGACAACTAGAAATACACCTAGGCCTCCAAGCATCCAAGACAGAGCACAATATCCAGATCTGAGGGGTCGACCAAACACCAGAGGGGCTCCACTGCCCGAGCCATCAACGTCCAACAACGATCCAGGTATAAGTCACATCAATCCACCAGAACAGAACTGTATCACTACTAATACCAAACCAAATACATCTCATACACTAATAAGCTAATAAATAATTCAGGACCCTTCAATGATTTCCTAGATTTAACAAACGAAATTAAAGAAATTAATGAAATCTTTGACATATCAAAAATGCTAGCAGAGGTTAGAAAATTCAAAAGTCAAATACAAAACTGCAATTCAGCTGGAGAACAATTTCAATTATTACTACAGTTCTGTCTAAGGCTCGACAATGAATAATTTAATCATTTCCAGCTGGAATGCAAATGGTCTCCGACATAAAATCGGAGAACTCATCAATTTCATTAATACACAAAATGTAGACATTATGATAATTAATGAAACTTTATATGATGAAAATACAAGACTAACTAAAATAAAAAATTACACAAGTTATTACGAATTCAAAGATAGACGCAAGAGGGGAATTGCCATGTATATCAGAAATTCAGTCCCACATAAACGGGTTAAAACTCATAGAGACATCAGGCTGGAACACATATGCATACAGTTGGTGAGTAAAATATACATAGTAGCAGCATATCTGAGCCCTAATCAAGACTATTCTGGGAGGGAACTTGACCTGCTCATGGGACTTGGGGATAAGGTTATTGTGGCTGGAGATCTTAAGACACCAAACATGGAATAGTCCTCCAAATAATACCAGAGGTCTTTTATTATACAACTCCTGTCTTCAGAACAATTGCACTATTTCTTATCCAGATGAACACACACATTTTCCGGATAATGGAACCAGCCCCAAGACTATAGATCTAATGTTTTATAAAAATATCACCCAACTTTCCTAAGTAGAGGTTCTTAACCAGTTGTCCTCAGATCACAACCTTATCATATTCAAACTAGGCTCCCAAGTAACCTACGAGGATAATAGAATAGGATATAACTATGACAAAGCAGACTGGAATAAATTTTGCTCTATGATTGATGAAAAGATGAAAATTAATAATGAATACGAATCAACAGACGAACTATACAAAGACGTACAAAAATTCATTAATACTATTCAATATTGTATGAACGAAACCATACCGACTAACTCAATTGAATAAATTAACGATCAGTTACCCAAATATATACTAGATGCAATTCAAGATAAAAAGAAAACCCGTAAATTATGGTAGATCACAAGACTACAGACATATAAGCAAGAGCTCAAAAGAAAAATGAATAAAATTAGATCTCAGATTATTGAATTCAGAAATAAGGAATGGGAGAAAAAACTAAAAAAACTTAGTATAAATGACAATTCCCTGTGGCGTATGACCAAAATTGTCAAGAAAGAATATGTACCAATCCCAACCTTAATTCAATCAAATGTAGAAGCAAGTACAAATACAGATAAAGCAAATATGTTGGCTTCTCAATTTGAGCAAGTTCATAATATAAATTTGACGAATAACACCCAAGAACAAACCGAAATAATTGCAAAAGTAGAAAATTACCTAAATACATGTTCAAATGAAGATTGGGAGAAATATGCTGTACCTCCAAATGAAGTCAAACTCTTAATTAAATATTTACCATCTAAAAAGGCCCCAGGACTTGATAAAATACAAAACATTATTTTTAAAAATATTCCGGAAAAAGCGATTCACCAACTTACTAAATCATCAATGCATCAATTAAACTGTCGTATTTCTCTAAACATTGGAAAACTGAAAATACTTTCCCAATACATAAACCTGGAAAGGACAAATCAGAACCAAGTAGCTATAGACCCATAAGCCTATTGTCAAACATGGGAAAAATAGTCGAAAAAGCAATCTATTGGAGAGTCAATAAATATGAAACGACAAATGAAATAATTATAAACAACGAGTTTGGCTTTAGAGATAAACACAGCACTGTCCAACAAGTGGCAAGAATAGTAAAAGATATTAGCATAGGCTTTAATACAAACAAAGTGACTGATGCTACTATTAGATATAGAAAAAGCGTTCGATAGAGTATGGATAGATGGATTAATTGCCAAAATGATAGAATTCAAGTGCCCAAGTGCTCTCATTAAATTTATTAATTCTTACATGCGAGATAGAAGTCTGTTAGTTTCTGTAAACGGAGACTCATCTACCAAGAGAAAAATCAAAGCGGGTGTCCCCCAGGGTTCAGTACTGGGTCCTAAACTGTTTAATATATATCTGAATGACATACCAACCTTCACCAAAACACATACCGCGTTATTCGCAGATGATACAGCAATATATACATCATCACATAATGCAATAATAGCCTCCAAACAAATCCAAACGCATATGTATTTACTCGAAAAATATTATTTAGAATGGAAAATCTCATTAAATGCAACAAAAACTGAAGTAATAACATTTAGTAAGAAATGCAATAAAAATAGTAAAATATTTGAACCTATAAAAGTATACGGACATAAAACCACACCAGTTACATGTGTACGATACCTTGGGGTACATCTAGACTCAAAATTAACGTACAGAAAGCACATAAATAAAATCTTACAGAAAGCCTATATGGTGCAAAGAAAAATATATCCTCTGATGGCCAAGAACTCTAAAGTATCGAGATATAACAAACTCTTAATTTACAAAATGATTCTTAGACCAATTATGACCTATGCAACAGGAGTTTGGTGCAATGTAGCACAAACACATCTGCACAAACTTCAAATATATCAAAATAAATGTTTAAGGCTTATTCTAAATGAAACCCGATACGCAAAAATAACGGAAATGCACGAAACCGTGGAACTAATGATGATGAGAGATTATATCAAACAATCAGCAGAACACTTCTACACCAACCTTCTTGGCACAAACCCACTATCTAAAGATTTAGCTAAACTCAAAGTACATAATCTACCATTCATATATAAACACAAACTCCCACATGACACTCTTGACATATTTTACAATTAGTCAAGCTACAACTGATTCATAAAACCTCCATCAAAGTTTTATATCTGAGAAATCCCAAAAGTTGGTTTTTGTTAAAAATTTTCCAACACCACAACATACGGCAACCACAGAATCGCACATGTACTTAAAACTGTATACCGCCTAATGTAAATACATTAATTTCGGAATGTACCATTAAAAACTATAACAGTAGGTTAAATTTGTTTAAAACAAGTAGGCACTACGCCAACATATCCTTATTATGAGCATTTTTATATGTATAGACGTAAGTGACATATGTATAAAAGTATGTAAACTGTTGATAAATAAATATTTATTTAAAAAAAAAAAAAAAAACTTCGCTACAACATAGATCGCCAGACTTAGATTTTATTCCAAATAAATATTTAAATAAAATGAAAATCAAATAAAATTCGAGAATGGAAAGTCTCTATGAGCCTGGTAATCTAGTAGGAAAAGTGCCCGGCTGCTGGAACTAAGGATAAGTAGTCGAAAATATGTTATATAGTTTATGTTATATATTATATATAGCTATATATATATGGGAAATTCAATCCTGACTCGACCGACATTTTCAAATTGCATCTTCGATTTTTTTTTTAATTTTATGTCTAGTAGTATTGGTTAGGATTAACTTATACAATTTTTTCAATTTTTTTTATCGCACTATTGGCAAGATATGATTTTTTGAAAATATCTTTTTTGACAAATCTATCTTTTAAAAAAAACTCATAACTTCGTTAAAAATACACGGATTTTTATGTTTTTTTTTCACACTTCAAATTTCACAAATTTCAATTTCAAATGTACTTTTCGATTTAGGGGGTGAACATGGAGTTCGATCCTTATGACGGGGATATTTTCACTTTGTACCATAAATCATGATTTTTGGGAATGTATGACTGCATCGATTTTCCCTGGATTTTATATGTAACAAGCGGTGAATTGTTCGGGTCCCTCATTTGAATGTATTCCTAAGATGTATTCATTATGGAATCTTATTTTGCCATTGGTAGATAGCTTCCGAATGTTTTCCCGAATTATTAATTCTGGGAGATGGGATGAAGTTTGTCCTCATAGTGGTAATCAGTCAACCTGGTCCACTATTCATTTTGCCTCAGCCTCCCCTAGGGTAACCTACCCAATAGATGTACGGTATCCAATAGATGTACGAGGTCCAATAGATTTACGGGGTCCAATAGATTTACGGGGTCCAATAGATGTACGGGGTCCAATAGGTAGACGGTCGTCTTTTGAATAGGAAAATACGCGAAGCAATGACATTTTTTTTACTCGAGTTTCTATTTCAATTTTTAAACGAGCTGAAATTTTGCACAGACCTTCAAGAAACTATTGCCAACTATCCCACCAAATTTCAATTTTTTTGAAATTTTTTTAGTCCTTTATTCATTTTATTTTCTAAAAATTGATTTTCGAAAATGCCCCAGGCGAAGGTTTAACGGTCTTATCTTTTCTACAAACATATCTTTACGTTTCAGACTATTCTACATCATCTCCAGGCAAAATTGATGTCAAAATCGAACGATTGTATAGCTTTAAACAGCTCAGCCGTTTTCTAGTTATTCAACAAAGCATAGTAAAGAAACCTGACAATATTAAAATATCTAACGTTTTTTAAACAAATTACGAATTTTGGTTGTCCCCTCCAGTTCATACTCACTCAAACACATTGTTCCTAATACACACGAAATGGTGACTGCGCGATCAACAACAGCTTCTAGTTATTAAATACTTCTCTCCGTGTATCAGGTCTCACTTGAAATAACTCATCAATTTCAATATATTTAAAATTAATCAATCCCATTTTGTAAATGAAAACACGCACATAAAATGAATTTAATTTATGTTACCAGTGTCCAAGAATCCCCCAAGCTCACTTTTAGGAATTAGATTGATTCATTGGGTGAATTGATCAATTAATATCTCTATTTGTTCCTACAGTTAACGTTTAACAAGAATTTTATGAGCAAAACAGAAAAAGGGCAATAACTCGAAATTTTAGCGGGAACGGGTATCTGTTTTTAGATTGATTAAGACAGATGGCATTGAGACGAATATTTAAAAAAAAAACGAATTGAATTTGGTGGCGTAGTTTTCGAGATATTCACAAACAACGATTTACAAACAAATCCTTATATCTCAAAAACTAATACACCGATCGAGCTGAAATTTAATAGGGATCATTACTACTATAAGCCCCAACTTCATGCCAAATTACAAGTTAAAATCTCTATTTGTTCATACAGTTAACGTGTTAACAACAATTTTATGACAAAAACAGAAAAGGGCAATAACTCGAAATTTTAGCGGGAACGGGTATATTTTTTTCGATTGAATGAGATAGATGGTATCGAGACGAAAATTTTCAAAAAACAAGAATTGAATTCGGTTGCGCAGTTTTCGAGATATTGCCAAATAACCATTCATAAACAAATCCTTATATCTCAAAAACTAATGGACTGATCGAGCTGAAATTTTGCACAGACCTTGACCAATCTATTGCCAACTATCTCACGAAATTTCAGATTTTTTGAAATTTTTTTAGTCCTTTATTGATTTCATTTTCTAAAAATTGATTTTAGAAAATGACCCAGCCGAGGGTTCAACGGACATACATTTTCTACAAACATCATATATTTACGTTTCAGACCATTCTACATCATTTCCAGGCAAAATTAGAGAATGTCAAAATTGAACGATTGCATAGCTTCCTTTCGGGAGCAAAAAACTATTGGCCTTTTGACGAATTTCGAGCCTATCCTTGTTATGAGCATCAAATGGGAACTATTTTTTTTAATTGCTAAAATTTGATATAAAATTTTCAACAAAATCGAAGATTCAATTTGAAAATGTTGGTCGAGTTGGGATGGAAATCGCCCATATATATACTTGTAAGCTACGAATGTAAGAATTATAACAGTGTATAAGATACATAAACAGCATTTATAATTCCACAGAATATTCATGAGAGGAATATATATGTATATTAGACCGACTCAGTTTTTTTATCGTCAAACCATTCTAAAACTCATGTACTAGGTCTACAAAGAAACCGTGCAAAAGAAAAACCTAATCAGATTGTTTTATAAGGTCCCGTCAAATTTTTGAAATTTGCATTGATTATTTTTTACCCCCCGATTTCGACGAATCAGAGCGCAGTATTCGCGGTCACATGACACCTTCACGTTGGTTTTATTTTGGTAAATCACCGGGCCACAGAGGTTGTATCAAACTGATAAAACCCCGGTAGATCCTCAATTGTTTTTCCGGATTTTGACATTTCGTTGTGATTAAAACTTCTATTAGAGGTTCTGTCTATTTTCAAAACCTGTGCAAAATGAGTCGATTCGGCAAAGAGTCACTGCCTGGAATTGATCTCAAGATTAAAAACAATATACTAGCCAACACCACGAAGACAAAAAACGCGATGTGGAGACTACATTTCGTGTAAAGTGCCATGTAACCTCGATCATTGTTCTCTGATTAGTCAAAATCAGAGGGTAAAAAATAATCCGCCGAATACCCCTCGACCTTTACAATTTATAGGACAATTCCCTCAAGCTTCCCTGTGTAGCAGCGATCAGGATAAGTTTGGCAGAAAAATCCCTCTCGCTTCGCGCTGGGGATTTTTAACCTGCCAAACTTCTCCCTCTGGTTGCTACGCAACGAAGCTATCGGGAATTATCCGATTAATTTTAAGGGCTCGGAGTATTACAACCGAAAAAAACGCAAAAATTTTTCCAATGTGCCGTGTGCCCATCCTTTGGTATGTGGTGGAAATCAGTTTGATTGGTCCAGAAACTTTGTTTATAGGTTAGACTTGAATATATGACATTAATTAATTTTTTCCCGAGCACACAAATAAACTTTCCTACGATGTGATTGGTTTTTGTTTAATAAAAATGTCGCAAAAACTAGCGGTTTATGACGTATATTTCAAAAACTATAAATGTTAGTGGTTACTATTATAGGACAATATTTGTAGCTTTCGTAATTCTCTACAAGATCGATCTCTACAATAATTACTTTTAATGTCCTCATTCTTATGATATTTACGAAAATCGTACATTTATATTTTTGTCGATTCAGGGGAGCTACTCTCGCCGCGTTTGGCGATTTACTCACGGTGTTTTTGTCAGCAGAGAGTCGAAGTCACTCACCACTCTGAGCGAGTGACTCTGATTCACCGGTGACATAAAAACGGTGAATCGATCGCGATGCGCGAGGACGATTTTGAATTCGAGGATTTTGTCGTGAAGGTTTTGGATTCGAGGATTTCGTGGGGTAACCCATAATCAAATATGGTCTTGGACACATCGAAAGAAATATCCTAAGAGTAATAAGTGTTGGTGTGTAGTTCCTGACGCGCCAGAGAAGTGAAACTTCAGAAGAGGAGTATGAATTTTGTCTTATCCGTTTGAAATAATGCTTTGGGTAGAATGATGAAGGTGTAGAATTGTAAAACATTTGTAGGACAGGAGGAGATTAGAACATTTGATTTTGACTTATCATTGTAGAAAAACCTCCGCGCCTTTCCGTTGTCACTCAACCCTCCCCCCCCCCCGCATTCGACCCTCGCCCGCAATGGGAATCCTTCGGCACCCTCCGAAATCCTGCGTCACCCTTCGGAATGCTTCGGCAATCTTCAGCACCCTTCGGCAATCTTCGGGAACCTTCGGAATCTTTCGGCACCCTACGGCCATCTTCGGCGACCATCGATGCCTTTCGGAATGCCTCGGCAACCTTCGGAAATCTTCGGAAACCTTCGGCACCTTCTGGAATGCTTCGGCAATCTTCGGGAACCTTCGGAATCCTTCGGGATCCTTCCGGAATCATTTGGAATTCGTGGGAATTTTTTCGGAATCCTTCGGAATTCTTTTGGAATCATGCGGAGTCATTTCGGAAACCTTTGGCAATCTTCGACAACCTTCAGCAATCTTCGGCAGCCTTCGGGAATCTTCGGCAATATTCGTCAACCTTCGGTAATCTTCGGGAACCTTCGGTATCCTTTCGGAATCATTCGGAATCCGTCGGCAGTCTTCGGGAACCTTCGCAATCCTTTCGGCACCGTTCGGAATCCTTCGGAGTCCTTCAGCACCCTTCGGAATTCTCCGGCACCCTTCGGGAATCTTCGGCGCCTTCCGGAATGCCTCGGCAACCTTCGGCATTCCGAAGTAAGTGTCCGGACAGCGTAACAACTTCATATAGTCCCATAAGAAGTTCCACTTCACGAACGCCCTCGCCTTCCGGCCTTTACCCCCCCCCCCCCCCAGCCCCCGTGTAGCGGATCGGGTTTCACTACAATGAGTTTTGTGACACGTGTTTTACACTCTTACATAACATATATTTCTCTAAGGTACAAGGTAGGTTGATCGATTCGTTTTGTTCGCTATTCGGCTGAATACTGCTTCAAAAAAGGTGCGAATATTTGGGCGATTTCGTAGGCTTCATAGGTAGGTGCCAGGCAGTAGTGGGGGGTAGGAGATATCCTGATCCAACTAGGGAGATACCTGAGGAATGGGGAAGACACAAGATATGGCTGTCTTCTTCCGACGGTGTCGACTTGTAGCTAAGGCTACACCCCCCCCCCCCCCCCCCCCCGTCCGCACTCCCCCGCTTTCGACCCTCGCCCCCCCCCCCCAATTGGACGCTCTCGCCCCCCCCCCGCCCACGACCCTTACCCCCACCCCTCCTAAGTGTCCGGATAGCGTATCACCTCCAGAAAGTCCCATAAGAAGTTTCACTTCAAAAATATAAATGTACGATTTCTTTCGTAAATATCATAAGAATGAGGACATTAAAAGTAATTATTGTAGAGAATTACAAAAGCTACAAATATTGTCCTATAATATTACCCACTAACATTTATAGTTTTTGAGATATACGTCATAAAACGCTAATTTTTGCGAAATTTGTATTAAACAAAAACCAATCCCATCGTAGGAAAGTTTATTTATGTGCTTGGGGAAAAAAAATTCCATCATATACCAAAGGATGGGCACACGGCACACTGAAAAAACCCAAAATTTACGCGTTTTTTTCAATGCCAATTTCAAAAATTTGGCGGGACCTTATAAAAAAATCTGATCAGGTTTTTCTTTGGCACGGTTTCTTTGTAGACCTAGTATATCAGTTTAAGGTTGGTTTGACGAAAAAAAAAACTGAGTCGGTCTAATGTATGTATATATGTATATATGTATTAGACCTCTTCAAAAAAAAAAAAAATAATTTTAGATTTGGCCTGCAGCGTCCTTTTTATCAAATATTGTGTGAGACAAAGAGCTGATAACAATCGGGGGCTTGTGCGAGCACTCTAAGTGGTCGCGGATGAGAGTTTTACATTTCCCATTTGATTAGCATGTAAAAAAATCGGATTATCTACCGATTTCGATATCATTTTATTATGGGGGGTGAGGGGGCTGGAAAATCAGTATACTGTCGTTATTTAGGGGTCAACAGTTTCCATTAAAAAAAATCATAATTCGAATAATTTACATGAGTTTCGGTCGCTTAAAGTTCGAGTTTTTTCGGGGTCTTAAGGGGTGACCCCGTTAAAACTTCGAAGTCCTCGCCTGGCCTTCGGGCCCGCCAATCGGGTTTTGATATATAAAGGCATATCCAAAAAAGTACGAAAAATTCCGGATCCAACCCATTTTGCCCCATATACCCATAAGAAACATTGTTTTTCGTGTTTTGAGCTTCAAAGTGATCCTCGGTCCTGAATTTTCGTCCGATTTTAATTCTTTTTTTTTCCAAAATGTTCGTCATACTCCAAAGAACAAATGGGTTGGGTCCGGAATTTTTCTTACTTTTTTGGATATGCCTTTATATATATCAACACCCGATTAGCGGGCAGAAGGCCGGGCGAGGACTTCGAAGTTTCAACGGGGTCACCCCTTAAGACCCGGAAAAAACTCGAACTTTAAGCGACCGAAACTCATGTAAATTATTCGAATTATAATTTTTTTTTTATGGAAACTTTTGACCCCTAAATAGCGACAGTGTACTGATTTTCCAGCCCCCTCACCCTCCATAATAAAATGATATCCAAATCGGCACATAATGCGATTTTTTTTACATGCTAATCAAATGGGAAATGTAAAACTTCCATGTACGACCACTTAGAGTGCTCGCACAAGCCCCCGGTTGTTCTCAGCTCTTTACCTCACACAATATTTGATAAAAAGGACGCTGCAGGCTAAATCTAAAATAATTTTTTTTTTTGAAGAGGTCTAATATGTATATATGTATATATATGTATATATGTATATATGTATATATGTATATATGTATATATGTACATATGTATATATGTATATATGTATATATGTATATATGTGTATATGTATATATGTACATATGTATATATGTATATATGTATATATGTGTATATGTATATATGCATATATACATATCTATATATATATAAATTTTTTCACATCCAAATTGGAGCTACAGTTGTTATATTCTTTGGGTTAATGAGGTCTAATGTTCTTCTGGCCTCAATGTTTATAGCAGAAACTATTGAAGTTTCAGAAAATAACATCTCATGGAAGCCGGTGAAGAGAAGAGTTGACATTCATTAATGTTTTTTCAACATTTTGTTTGTGCATTTGTTTATTAAGTTCCCGATTCAGGGAAGTTATTGTAATGACCCCGATAATGACATGTCTTAGTAATGGAAAATTTTCACTTTTCTCGACGTTTCACATCATTTTGACAAGTCTTAGATGAGGGTTCTGCGTGTCTGTTTTTTTTTTTTTTCTACTCTTTCTCTATTCGTATTCATCCACGTAACCGCTGGCAGGCATTACTTCATGAGCAATACTACGGATCAGGGTACCCACCCATTGCGGCTGGGGCCGACTTCGCCATTTCAGCTCATCGTATTTCTAATCACAGAGTAAACCTCCAGAAACCCCTGTGATACGATGGCGGGCGTCTACGATGGAACCCTCCCTCCCCCCGCGCGACGGGTCGCGTTCGGTCACGGCTCACGGTCTCACTTCATGGATACCGCCGATAGCACACACGGAATGTTCCTGCCATCGGTCGGAGTCCGTGAGAAAATATTTTTCAGAAAAAATATTTGCAGTGAGCGGGAATCGAACGCGGGACCTTTAGAATAGTAGGCAGACACTCTACCCACTACACCGAAGCCCCGACTTGACTTGAAAATTGTTTATTAACATTTGTCATATCTACATACTATATACAGTATTAATATCTTAAGTGCTACGTTCTAGATCACCAGCCGTTGGCTTTATATCTAATTTGAAAGAAGTGTAAACTAATTTTTCATTATTACAGATATTTGTGATTATTTACATGATGACTCGATATAAGGAAAAATAACTTCTAAAAAACCTTATAAGTAATGGGTGCATGAGGGGCATCAGAGAAAAGGATATATGGAAAGGTGGGACAAAACAGGTGGTCAGCGGGACCAATTGGATTTTATGTGAATATTGATGTTTTGGAGCTGGGAATTAGGATGGGATTGTAGCTTAAGTTTCAATGTCTTATTTATTCTATCGATAAATTCGCCTATGGTTGTCATGCCGAGCGTTTCGTGTATTTCCACAATAGTCGTTCTTCTTTTAAAATTTCCTATTATTCGTAGGAATTTATTTTGAATCACTTGAAGATGATTCAAGTGCATTTTCGCTGCATTGTGCCAGGCAGGACAACCATAGGTGATAATGGGCCTAATTGACCCTTTGTAGAGAGTAAGTTTGAGGGATTGATTGAGCGCGGGTGATTTTAGCAAATTATACAATCTTACTAGGATAACTTTAGTCTTGACCTTGATTTCAGATATATGCTTTTTCCACAGGAGTTTGGAATCGATGTGTAAGCCTAAATACTTTACAGAGTCGGTTGGTGTGATCTTATCGCTACGAATAGTTAAGGTCGGCTTGGCCTTGGAGCTAGTAAATAAGATTGCTTCTGTTTTAGCAGCATTCACTTGAATTTTCCATTTCGTTAATTCACTGATTGTGAGAGAAGCAGCATTTTCTATTCTTCTAATAGCTTTGTTTATCGATTTGCTAGCTGAGTACAAGGCAATGTCATCAGCATAGCCTGCAATGGATACATTTCTCGGAATTCTACTAAAAACAGAAGCAATGTACAAGTTGAATAAAACAGGCGAGAGAATAGACCCTTGTGGGACTCCCGCGACAATTTCTATTTTATTCGAAAACGAAGTTTCGACTCGAACTCGGATATATCTATTTGAGAGATATGATAGTAAAATTTTCACGACCACAACTTGACTTGACTTGACTTGAAAATTATTTATTAACATTTGTCATATATACATACTATATACAGTATTAATATCTTAAGTGCTACGCTCTAGATCACCAGCCGTTGGCTTTATATCTAATTTGAAAGAAGTGTAACCTAATTTTTCATTATTACAGATATTTGTGATTATTTACATGATGATTCGATATAAGGAAAAATGACTTCTAAAAAACCTCATAAGTAATGGGTGCATGAGGGGCGGGAAAGAAAGGGATATATGGAAAGGTGGGAAAAAACAGGTGATCAGCGGGACCAATTGGATTTTATGTCAATATTGATGTTTTGGAGCTGGAGATATGATGGTAAAATTTTACATAGATATTTAGGGACATTTAATCCTTCGAGTTTGTATATAAGCCCTGTGGGCCAAACAGAATCAAAGGCCTTCTCGCTCTCCAGGAGAAGAAGAACGGTATCTTCTTTCCGGTCTTTTGCGGATTTTATATCATTCGTAATTCTAACCAGCTGGTGGCAGGTCGAGTGTTCTGATCGAAAACCAAATTGATTGATAGGCATTAGTTGTAACTCTTCTATGGGTTTTTTGAGACGAGCTAAAATTATTCGCTCAAAGAGTTTAGCCAATACCGGTAGGAGGCTAATAGGCCTATAGCTCACCGGATGCGAAGGGGGCTTACCGGGCTTTAGAATCGGAATGACCACCGCTCCTTTCCAGAGTTCCGGGAAATATTGTCTGAGGAGGCATGCATTGTATATCTTTGTTAGTAAACTTATTGCTTTAATTGGGAGGTTTTTTAGTGCTATATTGGGAATATTATCCACACCCGGGACAGATTTATTTTTTAATTTTTTGATAGCGGCAGTGATTTCACGGGGATTCGTCAGGGATTTAATGGGAGTTTCGATACGGGCTTTAAGGATAGTTTTTCTCACATGACCTGTGACTTGTTGTTCAAAAGATTTGTTGCCTCGGGAGGCCGATATTTCGTGTATTGTTGCGTAGTGTATGCAGAGTGTATTTGCCTGGTCGTGGTCTTCTGTGTGGAGTGTGTTGTTTGACTTTAGTGTGGGGATTTTTCTTTTAGCGGTGTTATTAAAATATTTTGCTACGCGCCAAATAGAGTGATCCTTTAAGTTTATGTTTCTGAGTTTGTTGTCCCAAGATGATTGTTTCCATTCGGTTAATTCAAGTCTGATTTCTTTCATCAGCTGATTGAGTTCGGATTTAAGGTAGCGATTTCGGGTTTTTTGCCATCTTGACCTAATGTAATTTTTTAGCTTTATTAATGAGGCTATTTCGGGTGGGATAGGAGTGTGGGTGGATTTGGTTGAGCGTTTGGGAGTGGAGGAATCCAGGGCTGTTTGAATGACTTGGGTGAAATGTGTTATGTGTTGATCTATTGCTTCAGTGTTGTTACAAGTAGGGTTTGGTGTAGAAATCTCATCATTTAAGATATCCTTGAACTTATTCCAGTCGGTTTTTGCGTAGTTTAAAATTTTTGATGGTTCTGGTGAGGTTGGTCTGCCAAATAGGGAGAAAACCAATGGGAGGTGATCGGATGGCGATTCGGAAAGTGTGGTGAAAGTTTTAATGATAGAGATGTTGTTAGTTAATAAAAGGTCAATAGTACTAGGAGTGTTTGAATTATGAGGGTAGTGTGTGGGAACGTCTGGAAAGAGCAGATTAATTTTTTGTTCCGTCAAAAAATTTGAGAGAATCTTACCTGATTCGTTTGGCCTAGCAGAGGTCCAAGCAGTGTCCTTCGCATTTAAGTCTCCAACAATAATTGTTGGAGTACTATCGGAAAGTAGGTGCCTCAATAGGTTTGTATCTATTGAGACATCCGGTGGATTGTAGATCGAGTAGATCTTCGTTTTTTTATTGTTTTCTTGGACCTCTACTCCCACGTATTCGGTGAGCGACAGGAGATCATGCGGAAGAGTTCTATGTGACAAGGTTTTGTGGATCGCCACCGCAACACCACCACCTGCTTTGGCCGTTCTGTCTTCCCTGATCAGCGAGAAGTCTGGGAAGTTAATTTTCTTTGTTTTGCTGTTTAACTTAGTCTCTGAAATCAGACAAATTTTGATGTTATTTCTGTGGACGATGTGTAATAACTCGTCCAGATTAGGCTTGAGCGCAAAAATATTAATTGCTAATATGTTGGTTATGTTTGCTGGGGAATCGTAGGTGTGTTTGAGGAGGGTAAGAACAGGTGGACATAAGATGTGATGATTGTGATCCTATCAATTGGTGTAAGGGCTGTTTGGAGTTTAGAGCTCATCTCTTTTAGCTCTGAAAGGATTTCGGGAATTCTAAGGGTTGTTAGCTCGTCAAGGACTTGCTTTGCTGTAATTACATAGTTTATAGTTCTACTTAAATGAGATTCGGGAACATGTGTTTCCATTGGGATGGTCCTAGGTTCAGCCGTGGGTGCGATAAGATTCCTTCTCGAGGTTTCCACCGTCGGGAAGAAGGAAGCGTAGGTGGGCCTGGACGAGTTGGCAGTAGAACTCGGAGTTGGCACTGGGACTGCAGGAGACTGGAGGAACTGGATGTTCCTTTCCAGATTCTGGATCGTGGCCGAGTGAGGTACGGCATGCAAGAGAGGTGTAGCGGGCAATTCCAATGGGGCTATGCTGGGCCTGGCCGACTGTGCTCGTTTTTTTTGGGTTTCCATGAATTTTAGGCGCATGGAACACTCTCTGTAAGTGGCCGTGTGGGCTAGTCCGCAGTTCGCGCACTTGAGAGTTTTCGAAGTGCAGGCTTTGACGTCATGGTTTGACGCACACTTTACACATCTGGGGTTCAGGTTGCAGGGTTGGCTTGCATGGCCGAACCGTTGGCACCTGAAACACTGGGTCGGTTGCTCGGATTTCACAAATTTTTCTATCTTGTATGTGTGATGGAAAATAGTTTTAATGGCAGCAAAGCTGCTCAAGGTTACTTCAGGGCCAACCGTGATTGCGAAGATCGGGAGAGGCCTGTTTTCTTTAATATTTCCGTCTTTATTTACTTTCACGAACTGGCGAACGGAAAGTACGTTAATGCCGTGATTTGATAATTCGGCTTGAATTTCGGCTTCCGAAAAACTGCTGGGACGCCCTTTCAAAATAAATTTCTTCGGTCTTTCACTTTTAAAGCCGTAGGTGAAAAAATTAAGGTTTTGCCTTTTCGGGATACTTGTGATTTTGTTGTAATCCTCGGTCGTTTGTAGGTGGACGATCGTGGTACTTCCATTAAACTTCATCCTGAAGTCTTTATCCGAGGCATTGACTTGCAGGAAATTTATTAACTTTTTGGTCTCCAATTTGTCGTTTTCAACGATGATTGGAGGCACTGAGGTTTTTTTTTGAGCATCCTGAGGCCCATCAGAAGAGTTCGGAGGATTGTTGGGGCGGGCTGGTTCAGAGCTCGCGCTGTTTGACCGTTTCATAACGGTTTTTTTTTTGTTTTTTTTGGGTCTTCCATCGGAGGGCTCGTTTTGGCTTTCCTTTTGGGAGCCAAGGGAATTTTGAGGTTTTTACATTTGACACTTTTGTGCCAAAACTTTTACTCGATTTAAAATTTCAATGTACTAGGAGCACGGTACGTTTGAAATTTGTAATTCGTAGGGAGCGGTAGACATGCGTCCGCACGACACCGACTCAAAACAAATACTCACCAAAGCCCTGACGGCTCTGCGTGTGTGTGCGTATGTGAGTGATTCTTTGAAAAGCGTTTGCGGTAACCGCCCAATCGATTTGTTTCTCCTTTGACACAAAATTACCTCTGACTGATGTCCAGGGTGGAATGGAGTGTCAATGTTAAAAAACAATTCCTCGAATTGTTATTAAAAATTTTGCATTATTTAAAACGCTCTATAGCGAGAACCGTTACAGATAGGAGAAAAAGTATATATTGAATGTTATTTCTCATACAAAAATACATACATAATGTTTTGTGACTTTTTTTAATTGTTTATATCGCTCTATTACCCGAACAGTAAGAGTTAGATGGAAAAGTTCTAAATAAAAGTGATATATTAAGGCGATAGCGTTTAATTTATCCCAAATTTTTAGCACACGCACACACACACAAACTAACACAGCGGGAAGTTCATGATGCGACCCTTCGAGGGTCACACGTACATCCCGTTTATTTAGGTTTGTGGCTCGGTGAGAAATTTAATTAGAAGGTTGGCGTTCTTTGATGTGGCAATTTATTTTCTAATTTTTTTCAAAGTTTCAGTCGTCGATGAGGACTTCCTGTTGATGACGTTGCAGGGAAACTCAATTTGCGAAAATTTAATTTTTTGTGAAATTAAATTCCCCTGGTTTTCATCCATGTGTTGGGAAAAGAGGTGTAATTCATTGGGGTGGAAATTTCGGGGTTTCATGCAGCTTAGTGTAAACTACTTTCACCATCTAGTTGAGAAATTGGCGACGTGAGCAAATTGATTTTCACTTTATATCGCGAATATTAACCGAGGAAATTTAGGGGAACCACGGTAAAAACGGTTGAAAATTCAATTGCCGTTGATAAGGACATTTGCGTAGGAAAAAAGCTTACTATGACAATTTTTTATGCGCTCTGGTTTAAAGTATCTCACTTTAAAAATTTTTCATAGCTATTTTCATGGTAATAGAACTAATGAACCAGTTATAAGCATAAGCCTTTATGGGTTATACCAATAACTTTCCGATGAACATTGAAAAGTTGATACACTTGCCTCTCATAAGTGATTATCTCGTTTTATGCAAAAATGCTAGTAAATGTCTGTTTACAGAAAATTCCATCTCTAGCTCTAAATATTTCATGTGATCTTCCGCAAGATGTGTTAAACAGAGTGTTGGAAAAATCTCCACTTTCGTCTAATAATTCCCTGGCGGACGGATCGATTACAGAATCGACTTGTGCAGTATGTTGATCAGTTTTCGGGTACAAGTCGATTCTGATTTGAAATAATCGACTTACTATCGACCAAGTACCGGGTCAATTGCAGGTTGACTAGAATTCATTTCCCCAAACAACTCACGATTCACCTAAAACCAAGTCGATTGTCCGAAAAAAGATTGATTTTTTTTGGACACAAAAACATATTAAGACCAGTCCACCGGCAACCGACTCGGTATTTGGCCAATCGTGTGGATCGATTATTCCAAAATCTGAATCGATTTGTACGGGAAAAGTAATCAACATACTGCATAAGTCGATTACACAATCGACCGAGGCTCCGGATTGGGAATGCTTAAGCGCAATGAATGAGGTAACGTATTTTGGATAGGAATTGTGGTTCCTATCCAAACAATTGTGAATAAAAAAAGTTTGGTTTTATTTTTTGAATCTATTCATATACTAGCTCAATTCCCTGACTATAATATATTCCACCACTCAAAACACGGTAATAATGGTTACTGACAACAACACGTCGCTTTTTTTGTCGCTTTTTATTCTCAATGCTCAAAGAATCATTTTTCTACGTTATCGCGAATGGCGCAGGTCTCATGAATGGGATAGGTCATCGCTGACTCACTCCTGGAAGTTGTGCTGAATCGTTGTATCTTCAAATAGATCATATAGGACTGAAAAATGCGCAGCGGCGTCTTGAATCGGGGAATGCGAACGGCGTTTGATTCATGACCTCTAGACATCTACCTAATACACCCATGTAAATAAATTCCTGGAGGCTTTAATTTACGTGTCTCGAGAACAACAACATTAAACGCCTTCGTTTTTTCGCACAGATATCTGTTTATATCTCGGTTTCACTACCGTCAATTCGAGGAATAAGCAAGAGTCTTAAAACCACGTGGAGGAGACCATAAAACACTCTCGATTACCAATGATCACAGCAAGACGTTAAAACCTCCTTCGAATATTTTTCATTGTTTTACCGATATAAATCACTTCCAATATGACAAAATGATAAATGTTATCGAGAGTGCTTTCTTGATGAGTTGATGTTGAGAGAATGGCCAAAGCGGTCGTCAGCGATTTAAACAGGATAAATAAAAAGTGGAGAATGTAGTTTTAAATCCAACGTTTCGGCCAGGGAGACCCTCTTCATGAAGGGGTTTGTTTATTCCTCCAATGCTCTAATAAACATCTCTCAACTTCAACTTATCATGAATTTCCACGGTCAAAATGGATCAAAAAAATTCAACCGAGAGTCCTTTCTATTAGCTGACGTGAGAAAAATTTGAAAAGAATCTGAATTTGAAACATAAAAATTGACTGCAGTATCGAACAAGCTGTTCCGGGGTACAATTGTTCAGGTTGTGCCGATCAGGAGGCTGATGAGAATCAAATATTTATTGAGTGGTATGAGATTGGACAGGAATCGTATTTGTTATTGAATTTGCACATAGGAATTTTTAGAATCGGAAGAAGCTAAAGGAATTAGGGAAATGTTGTAACTTCGACAAGTGAAATAAGGTTGTTCTTATTTTACAAGAGATTTGCTGGTGGTTGTTCGTTAAATTAAAGAATGAAAAACTTTTTGTTATTTCTGACTGGGAAAATATGTGTTGTTAAACCATTTGATTTTTTTTGCATTATCGTATAGCTGAGGACGAAATTTCTATACAGTATGATCATTGGAATATCACTTCCCGATGTGTGCAAATCCAGAGATTTCAATCATTTCAGAAATGGTGAAAAATATCTCATCGTTTAAGAAATATAAAAAAAATTGAATGTTAAAATTTTTCAAAATTTTAAGAATTAAAAACCAGAAGATTTCTCAAATTTGAAATTTTCTTCAAGAACCTTAAAAAGTTTTCCAAGTTAATGTTACATTTTTTTTTAATTTCAAACGGTACCCTTTCGCGCCCACAAGTATTGAAGACTATATGGTTATCTACCGGATGGAGGCCACGTAAAGTTTCAGCATTGCCATGCGTCGACGTATCATAAACGTTACAGTCTCGACCTTAATAACTGTGGGCTGCCAATTTGAGTTCTACGAACAATCAAATATCCGTATATACATCAAGTCCGAAAATTTCCATCATTGAATCAGAAATTCAAGTTTCACAAATCCTAGAAATTTCGGAAATTGAGAAAAAAAAAGAAACGTGCGAAAATTTCAATCAATCGAAAAACTTCATAATTTCCAAGATTTGCAATTAAGTATTCTATTATAATTATCGTATATCTTAAAATAACACGGAATCTCGAATTCTTTAAACACTACTTTTTGTAAGATCTTCAAATCTCCGACACTCAACAATACATAAAAAGAATATTACAACTGAAACAGTTAGAGTTGACGCGATACGAGGTAAGGCGAGAATTTCCACTCTCTCGCCTTGTATCAGCCTAATTGTTATCTCGTCTCGTCTCGAGGGCCAATAATGCAATCCAATCTCATATTGTCTCAGTTTGTCTCGATTTCTCTCATCTTTTAAGTGCTAATTCACAACGACGAAACCTCAGAAATCGATTGAGCGATATTCATACTGAAATGCTTGTGCCCTGATTGTGGGTTCCATTAACATGAAAACTGAAAAGTGCCATCAAATATCCATTGCCATTAATAAGGGAGAAAATGTTGCCAATAGTGGGTGTTCATGTTATATTACTTTGTATTATTGATTGTATTTATATTGACAGAAATATATCTTCCAATTTTTCCGCTGTGGAACAAGTCAAAATTGCTACATGTGTGAACAATTTATTATCCCCATTATTATTTCTTAATATCACCATAAATATACGAACAAATCATTAGTTTGTAAGGAAAATTGATTGGTTTGAAACCTCTTCTTCTTCGAATTCTCGGCTTCCGTCACACCTCTATCATATCGTCTCAACTTATCAATAACCATAAAATTGCTCTCGCGTATTTTATCGACTCATAATCATCTCGATCCCCTCATCCATTGCGGCAACACTATATAGGAACAATGTTAAAGTTCCCAGAGTATAATTGTAACAATTCATTTAATAGATATGCAATAGCAATAAACATGTGAATGGAAATAATAGGAGTGCTACACCAAAATATTCGTTTTCCATGGTTTATTACGGTTTATTACAGATGTGGTTCATAGATGGGGTGAGCGAGGCAAAACACAACCATTCTGCGGTTATAAATTTTAATACCAAGTACTGTAACAGCGCCGACTGAAGAACCTCGTTATTCACATTCTCTCTCCTTTATGTTCTTCGCTATTCCATACCGTGAAGTGATAAAGAACAAGATAACTCCGGAAATCCCTTTAGATAATTGCTTCAATATCTCCATATATCCAATCGAAAAATCAACTAGTGGTGTGTGCATGTGTGTGCCCCACTCGGGCCACAAACAAAACTTCCCGATTTGGTTTTTCAGCACAACCTACTAAATTTATTCTTCTCCAATATACTACGGTTAATCAGTGTGACCGCTGTTATTATCATAACGAAAACATGCCTATTTGAGAATTCCAAACTGACTCATTTATGAAGCAGATAATTATGAATCCTTGAGTAGACGCATGGTGAGCATGAGGATGAAACTTATACGTGTTACTTGAGTGAGAGTGAGACGCCAGTAAGGATGCGGCTGTAAAACAAAAACTTTAATATTTTACTCAGTGGAACAATATAAACAATTGCTAATAACCTTGCATATACTGCACAAATGCCATCCAAAATGTGATCCGCTCCATTTTGCATGAAAACGCTTCGATTGGGAGCGTCAGGACACCGCTGGGCCCATTCATTCACTCATTACATACACAATTGTTGAGACTGCGATACCTCCTTAATTATGCAAATTATCGAAAGAAGGCATTCTACATAATCCGTATTTTTATGTGGCAAACAACTTTTCTTATATGAATTTTGCGCTAACTCTAATAGTTTAGGCAGTAGAACATTATAAACACTTGACATTGTTAATAACAATATAAGTACTGGACCACTGTTACTCAAAATTTAATCAGCTATAAAATATGCTTATATCTTTCAACTGTGACATTGAGTACATGGATTACAACATTTTTGTGTGAATGAACGTTCATTATCACTATTTTCGATTTTTGCTCAACATGAATTTCTTAAAAACAGGGAAACTACTCGATGGATTCGATCAAAAATCTAATCAGCTCTAAGCAACGCTTGAAAAAAAAATTAATCGAATCGCACGATCCGTTTCCGAGAAAACGTAAAGCATTTTGCCACATACGGACGAACACACATACACACACAGACACTTCTCTGAAATCACTTCAGGATGATGGAAAACGTCAAGAAACGTGAAAATTTCATCGATCTGGCATTTGTCATTTTCGGGGTCATTACAATAACTTCCGTAGATCGGGAAGTTAAAAATTGTCGAAAGACTATCTCAGTGGAGAATTTTATAACGCCTAAAGTTGCTTCTTTTTCGTTAAGTCAGTTCACTCATGTGTAAGAAAATGAAAATTATGTGTGTAATTCAGTTCCACACAATTAAAATTAAACTGACCCATAATTCAGGTCATTTTCTTGTTTTGGATTTCTTATCAAATACTTTCATGTTTTCTAAATATTTTATTTTAACACGTAAAAATTTTTAAATGTGTTATATTGAACTCTCAATATTTTTTAGAAATGTTTCATCATTTTTGGGAATAACTATAACTGCTTGTTGCTACAATTTTCAGTATTGCTTCAGTCTGTCGAATTTTAGAATTTTTGCGATTCTTTGATATGATGAAAGTTCTTAGAAGCTTCAGTTATCTAAGATTCTCAAATCTTTTGGTTTCATGAAGTAAAAAAGCTGTTTTTTAAAATTTTATCAATTATTGATCATCTTCAAATGTTTGGTAATTTTACGGGATACTATCATTATCATTTTTTCAGGACCATTATGGAATCAACATAATTACCATTATGGAATTATTGTAATTACCATTTGGTAATCTTCGAATGTATGATAGAGATGAGGAATTTCGAAATTTGGTAATTTTAGAATATCTAAAATTTTGAGATTCGGACATTATGATTTTCCCTCCATTTTTGAACGATTTTCACATTCTTGAGATTTTTCAACTTCCTAATAGGGGAAGCGATTGTAATCACCCCGAAAATGAAATGACTCACAATCATGAAATTTTTACGTTTCTCGACGTTTCACATGATCCTGATACATTCTCAGCGCGGGTTATGTGTGTGTATGTGCGTAAGTGCCTGCGTATCCTTTTTTTGGGTGAACGGCTCCGTTTAAACTGTTTGAACGATTCAAGTTTTTTTTAATCGACGCGTCTCCTCGGTGTCCAGGTCTGAAAGGAGTGCTTTTGCAATTGTATCATCCGTTTAATTGTTATTAACAATTTTAATTCTTTATTACACTGTATCTCGAAAAAGGTGATAGATACGAGAAACAGTGTGAAACAAAAGTTGTTCCTCTCGTAAAACTACATATTTTATATGTTATTACTTTTCTTGCTAGGGATCATACTTTACGAAATATCGATAAACATAATAATAACCGATGAATAGTTCAATTTTCGTAGCTGATATACACTTTGACTTCATGCGTGTATCGTCACACACACACACACACACACACACACACACAGACTTCCGGGAGGTTATTGATGCAACCCGTCGAGGGTCACAGTCACGTCCCGTTTTGTTATTGATTTATGACACAAGTGTAGCCTAAGTTCCGGAATTTGGTAAAACTTTCAAAAATCGCTGCAGGGGGTGGAATAAACTCATTCGATTTAGACTTTTCCAAAAATTTTACTATCCGATTCTGTTTCATTCTGTTTCTCTCTAACCGTAGGATGTTTACAGACAGATGTCCGGGCTGTGAATTTGGGGATTCTCAGCTCGTGAAGTTGACTTGCACAACCTAAAAATCTCCAGATCCACAATTCGGAAAATATCTATTTCCGTGTCGGCCCTCACTCTATTTCGTATGGAAATTGGTATTGCATCTTTCCGAATTGCATCCTTCCGAAAACTGCCAATCACCACCGTGAATGTTATCCGGGCTGGGAATCTAGGGGTTTTTACTTCTCGCAGTGACCTTGGTACTGCCCGCGGCTCGACCGCCAACCATTGCAAGTTAAAAATCCCCAAGTGCACAGCCCGCAAAATATGTATTTCACAGAACTGCTGTTCACACGTATTGAATGCGGCATTAAGTTTTTTTTCCCTAACTATCCATGTGACAAAAAAATACCAGCGAGAATACCCGGGTAAGAAAGTTGAATGGGCCAGTAACGGGCCACGGCTGGCAGCCAGGGTACCGACTGTTGGGCGCCGTTTATCAACCAGTACTGGCCGAGACAAGGCTCAGTGCTGGAATGATAACGATGAGCCGTAGCTGGTTGCCAACTAGCGGCGGCCAAGCAATGGCCGCATATAGTTGCTGGACTATGGCCAAGTTATCAAAGCTTGTTTTTTTGCATTAAACGCATAAGGATTCCTTGTTTCCCGCCCAATAAAAAAAAAATTAAAAAAAAATGAAAATAAAAAAAAAAGTTAACTGAAGACCAGGCTCGAACTCGGGACCTCTTTCATCCCAGTCTCACACTTTACCACTCAACCACCTTGACTTGACTTAAAAATTGTTTATTAACATTTCTCATATATACATACTATACACAGTATTAATATCTTAAGTGCTACGCTCTAGATCACCAGACGTTGGCTTTATACCTCGGAAGTGATCGGAAGTGATTTCACGGGGATTTGTAAGGAATTTAAAGGGAGTTTCGATGGGGCTTTGAGGATAGTTTTTTTCACATGACCTGTGACTTGCTGTTCAAACGATTTGTTTCCTCGAGAGGCCGATAGCTCATGGATATTTGCGTAGTGTTTACAAAGTGTATTAGCCTTATCATGGTCTTCTGTGTGGAGTCTGTTGTTTGACTTTAGTGTGGGGATTTTACTTTTACCGGTGTTATTAAAATATTTTGCTACGCGCCAAATAGAGTGATCTTTTAAGTTTAGGTTTCCAAGTTTGTTGTCCCAAGATGATTGTTTCCATTCTGTTAATTTAAGTCTGATTTCTTTTATCAGCTGATTGAGTTCGGATTTAAGGTAGCGATTCCGCTTTTTTTGCCATCTTGACGTAATAGAATTTTTGAGTTTTATTAAGGAGGCTATTTCGGGTGGTATAGGAGTATGGGTGGATTAGGATGAGCGCATGGGAGTGCAGCAATCCAGGGCTGTTTGAATAATTTGAGTGAAATGAGTTATGTGTTTATCTATTGCTTCAGTGGTGTTACAAGTCGGGTTTGGTGTAGAAATCTCATCATTTAAGGTATCCTTGAATTTATTCCAGTCGGTTTTCGCGTAGTTTAAAATTTTTGATGATTCTGGTGAGGTTGGTCTGCCAAATAGGGAGAAAAACAATGGTAGGTGACCGGATGGGGATTCGGAAAGTGTGGTGAAATTATTAATGATAGAAATGTTGTTAGTTAATAAAAGGTCAATAGTACTAAGAGTGTTTGAATTATGGGTGCATGAGGGGCGGGGGAGAAAGGGATATATGGAAAGGTGGGACAAAACAGGTGGTCAGCGAGACCAATTTGCTTTCTTATCAATATTGATGTTTTGGGGCTGGGGATTAGGATCGGATTGTAGTTTAAATTTCAATGTCGAATTTATTCTATCGATAAATTTACCTATGGTTGCCATGCCCAACGTATTGTGCATGCCGACCATTTTACTATTCATAAAAATTTATTTTGGACAAATTGAAGATGATTTAAGTGGGTTTGTGCTGCATCGTACCAGGCAGGATAACCATAAGAGATAGGTCTGATTAATGCTTTGTATAAAGTAAGTTTCAGAGATTGACTGAGCGTTGGAGATTTCAGCAAATTATACAATCGTACTAGAATAATTTTAGTCTTGATCTTGATATCAGATATAAGTTTTTTCCACAGGAGGTTGGAATCAAGGTGTAAACCTAAATATTTCATACAAACGGTTGGGGTAATCTTATTGCTACGCAAAGTTAAAGTCGGTTTGGCCTTGGAGCTACTAAATAAGGTTGCTACTGATTTAACAGCATTCACTTGAATTTTCCGTTTATTTAAATAGCTGATTGTAAGAGAAGCAGAATTTTCTATTCTTCTAACAGCTTTATCGATCGATTTGCTAGGTAAGTACAGAGCAATATGATCAGCATAGCCTGCAATGAATACATTTCTAGGTATTCTGTTAAAAACAGACGCCATGTATAGGTTGAATAGTACAGGGCAGAGGAAAGACCCTTGCGGGACTCCCGCGACAATTTGAGTTTTAACGGACAGTAGTGATTTGACTCTAACTTGAATATATCTATTTGAAAGATATGATAGTAGAATTTGTGGCGGGTCGAGTGTTCTGAACGGAAACCGAATTCGTTTGTAGGTATTAAGTGTAACTCATCGATAGGTTTTATGAGACGTATTAGAAGTATTCGCTCAAAGTGTTTTGCGGGTACCGGTATCAGACTGAGTTTGACCGCAAAAATGTTAATGGCTAAGATATTTATTATGTTTGTAGGAGGATCGTGGGTGGTTCAGCGGTGGATTCGAACAGGTATGCATAGGATGCGATGATTGTGATTCTATCAAGGGGGGTGTCACCTCTTTGGATTTTAGAGATCATGTTCTTAATCTCTGAGAGGTTTTCGAGATTTCTAAGGGATTTTAGGTCATCAAGGACTTGTTTCACTGTATTAATAAAGTTTTTAGTTGTACTTAAATGTAATTCCGGATCATCAGTCTCCATCGGAATGGTTCTAGGTTCAGCGGTGGGTGCGTCAACATTCGTTCTTAAGGTTTCCATCGTTGGAAAACAAGAAGCGTAGGATGGCCTGGACATCTTCGTGGTAGTAGAGATTGGCGTAGGCTCAAGGGCTGGAGGAGACTGGAGGAAATGGATGTTGCTTTCCAGGTTTTGCATCGTAGCCGAGTGTGGGGTAGCGGGTAGTTCCCGCTCTGCTCTTTTTGGTGCTGGTGGTTGGACTCTTTTTTCATGAGTCTCCACAAATTTGGTTCATGAGGCGCGCTCACGATAGCTCGCTGTGTGAGCTAGACCACAATTTGGGCACTTCAGCGCGTTGCTGATGCAGGTTTTGATGTCGTGATTGCCTGCGCATTTCACACATCTGGGATTTAAATTACAGTGCTGACTGGCGGGTCCAAATTTTTGGCACCGGTAGCACTGTGTTGGTTGTTGGGTTTTGATGTATTTTTTTATCTTCAATGTATGATAGAAAATGGTTTTAATAGCAGCGAGGCTGCTCAAGGTTGCATCAGGCCCAACCGTAATTGCAAACACTGGTAGTGGCCTACTCTCTTTGCTGTCTCCGTCCTTGTTTGTTTTCACAAACTGCCGGACTGATAATACCTTTATGCCGTGTTTGGATATTTCCGCTTCAATCCCGTGCTCAGTAAAACTGGCGGGAAGACCTTTTATGATTAATTTCTTCGGACGCTCACTTTTTAGACCGAAGGTGTAAAAATTGTAATTTTGCCTTTTCAGGATACTTGCAATTTTATTGTAGTCCTCCGTCGTTTGCAGATGGACGATCGTTGTGTTTCCATTAAACTTCATCCTGAAGTTTTGATCGGAGGTGTTGACTTGCAGGAAGTTGATTAATTTTTTGGTCTCCAGTTTGTCATTTTCAATGACTATTGGAGGCACTGCGGTTCGTTTTTGAGCCTCTTGAGGTCCGTCAGGAGTGTTCTGAGGATTGATGAGGCGAGCGGGGTCAGAGCTCGCGCTGATTGACGGTTTGATAACGGATTTCTTCGTTTTTTTTGGGTCTTCCAAAGAAGGACTCATCTTGGCTTTCCTTTTTGGAACCAAAGGAAGTTTGAGAGATTTTATGTTCGATACTTTGGTGCTAGAACTTTAACAAGACATTAAAGATTCACTGTACTATAATCGCCGTTCGTTGGAATTTATATATCGTAGAGAGCGGTAAACATGCGTCCGCACGGTACCGACTCAAAACAAATACTGTCAACCACCACACAATCCTTGTAATTGTATGTTAAAAATCCCCATATAACCCTTAGCCACATTATTTTTCAATTTCTTCATTTTATGCATCGATTAGTTGAATTATTGGATTTGCTATTAAATTGTTGTGATTAAATTGAAATTTTCAATACAATAATGAATGGATGATTAAGCCCTGGCCGCCCATCCTCAGCCCAGCATTGGCCCAAATGCGGTAACCAGGGCCTCCACCAAATCCTCACTACGAACTTCGGCCACTCTTTGGCCCAAACCTGTGCCAGAGCCGCCCCGTTTCCTGAGCGCTGGCGTTTCATACCTGGGATGTGACGCCAACGGCCAGTGCATAAAACCGATAATGTTTGGCGACCCTCTCAACGGCCAACCATTGGCCAATCGTTGGGACCCGACACTTGGCGTGCCAGCCCTCGCGCGATACTCGGCCAACATATGAGCACTGGTAATTCTTACACGGGATGTCGAGCACCCATGTCGTTCACACGTCCGTAAACTGCATATGATGTAACGGGAGAAACCGCATGATCCTCCACTTGGGCTGTTTCATAATCTCCGTCTTGTCTCGCGTATTTCTCCGGTTCTCATATTCGCACAAGGGAAGGAATAATATTGTTGAAATGCGCGTAGGGAACACCGCGGATAATTCGCGGCCGTTACGAAAAGTATTTGGCGCAGTCTGATATTTATTTTCCCTGTCCGTGACCCTTGCAACTTCTATTTTCGGTGGTCTCCTTCCCTTCGCGGTAGAATTGACCTCGGCCTTGGCAAACGAACGCCACCGGAATCACTGGAAATGAGGATGTGATATCGAGTAAATAACTTACGGTTAGTCTTGGGTAAATAAATTGGGGGAGTTGCGGAAAACGGTTGCATGGATACAACCTATCTTGACGTTTCAGGCGTTTTCTCTTTTGATATGCTTGATAACTTCTGTCAAATATTCTGCGCAAAATGTTACGTAATATTTTGCGCGTCTGTATATATATGATAGTGTCTCTTGTATTACTGGTTTCATTAAAAGCAGTTGCCAACCGGTGCAACTGGAAGTCGGAAGTACCCGAAATTTGATGTAAATTTCATTTAAACTGATTGTAAATATCTGAATTGGTCTTTTGGATATAGATTCGGAAGAATCATTTTAGACTATACACTTCGTTTATCGGATTATCAAATCGATAATGCTCTTTTCTCTATGGATATGTTTATAATGGAGGCAAACTGGCGGTAATATATTTTCTTCGCAAAATGCTAAATATTTTACTCGACAAAGAAAAATTTTCTCCTTTTTTTTGGAACACGAACGTTTTTTCTTGAACTTCAGTCGATTGGTGCACTGGCCTATAAAACGACATAATGCGGAAGAATTAAACTCTCAAAGCAGTCAAAGAAATTGGAGCGTAACAAATTTATGACTGACCAACTCGAGATTCGCTGGAATGGTATTTGGCAGTAATGTAAGGCACGGACTTGCAATTCGTGCGGTTAAATCATCAAAAAGTTTGTGGATGTCACTGGACGCTTGATGTGTGTGGAACGAGTCACTGAGATTGAACGTATTAGGTAAGTGAGTCTTCGGGGATGCCGAAAAGTTTCTGCAACTCTCGACGGGAGTGGCGATAACGACATAGCCTTGGAGTGTAATTAAGTTGAGTGGAATTGGTAAATTGGTCTCATTGACCCTCATCTAGTGATCTTAGATCTATCATACCGGTGGTAGGTTATTAAATTGCTCATCACAAATTGAGGAAAATAGAGGGAGAAGAAGTTATAGACGCTATCAATAGACGACGAAATACTTTTATTAACAACTATTGAATGTTTGAGAATTTCGACATTGTTGATTTTCTTTACATTTTTTAATGTAATAATTTTCTTTTGAATCTCTGCACGGAAAGAAACAAAACGTAATTATTGGACCTCTGGTGACTAATCTGAGGACGAAATTTCCGTGAGTCCAAAAATTCATCCCAGTGAGTATAAAAACTATCCCGAAACAACAGAAAAATTCGGCTCAATGCGACTAAATTTTAGACTATAGGAGTCTAATTTTTCGACTCACGGAAATTTCATCCTCAGATTAGTCACCAGGGGTCTAATAATTATGTTCTTTTCCTTTCCGTGTGGGTTTGAATCTCAGAATAAGTATTTTGAAATTTCCTAATTTTTTGAAATTGTGCAATTGGTGACGATGTCTTGTTCCGGACTCCGATATTCTACACGCGCTCCCCGAGACGTTCCCTATACTTTTAAAATCTTTTCATCTAACTTAGTCCAATTCCATGAATATGAACTTTTTGTAATTTAGAGGATTTTCTCAAATTTTGACCCAAAAGTTGTACCAATTTTTCTCAAAGACCGACGGTAATGAGCATATATGTAGCTAGAGCTCTGGCCTTTGGCCGATGAGGTCCAAGCATCAAATCCCGTCCGGGGAGCCTTCGTCCAATATAGTAAAATGAAACTGTCCAAGCTCTAACTGATATGGATCCATCGTCGACCGAGAGGTTCTCCATGGTCTTCTTTCGATTACTGGAGAGACCAAGTAATATAATGTCCATTGGACTAGTGTATTCATTCGTTTAAGCTGTGTGAATACGGTTCTGTTCGGGGAAAAGTTTTCATTGGGATCACCGGGAAGGGTCACGGTATATCTCAAATCGGACAGAGGGACAAATCGGGGACCAGAACGTAAATAACAAGCAAAAAAAATTTGAAGAAAACTCTTCGTACTATTGTAGTGCCAGATAGATCTCGATGGTAATGAAATCTACTTACTTCTACACACACTATAGAAATTCCATATAAATCATAATTAAATCCTATCGATAAGATCCCAATTCTCCATACCCTTTCTGTATAAATCCCATAAGAGTCTTTCAAGCGTGCAATCCATTACCCCTTCTAATCTTTAATTTACACCATTCGCAATGATTAAAATCACTAATCCCGGTCTTCTTCTCCCGCAAGTCACGTAGACGCTTTTCCTCATAGAATGCCGCAGACATTTGTTTAGTGTTATGTACCAGGAGGTGTGGGCAAGAGAAGAGAGAAATAGGAGGGAGGCTGAATCCACAGGTTAGTTCGCAGACTCACTGTGTGGCGCCATAGAGTGCTTTCCACATGGGTATTAACTAGCAGTAATATCACGTAAACGTAATATTATACGGGGATCCCATAACGCTATTGAATACATCAGATGGCACTGACATTAATGCGCAAAATTGTGTCTGAGATGGAAATGAACACGTGAGCTAGTGTTCATCTATTTCCAAAGATTTTCTCAAAAATTCGAATGTTCGATTAATCAATGAGTTTAAGAAAAATTAACATTTTGGATGGAGAATGGAATCCCATTTTTTATATTTTTAACTTTCCGATAGGAAGTTATTATAATCACCCTGAAAATGAAATGTCTCAGAATGCTTAAATTTTTACGTTTCTCTACGTTTCACATGCTCCTGATACATCTTCACGAGGGTTATGTATGTGTGTGCATCTGTATCCTTTTTTTGGCAAACGGTTCTTCTTAAATTACTGGACCGATTTAACTTTTTTTTTAATCGATGTGTCTCCAGGTTCGAAATTGTGTTATTAACAATTCGAATTGTTTATAACACTGTATCTCTAGAACAGTGATAGATACGATAAAAAGTGTCCGATAAAAGTTGTTCCACTCGTGACACTACATATTTCATGTTTCATTAATTTTTTTGCTAGGCATCATATTTTCGTATCTATTGTAGTATCATACTCTACTCGTAGTGGTAGAGTATCTGTCTCCTGCTGCAAAGATCCTAGGTTCGCGCCTACTTTTTAAAAATATTTTCTCATGAATTCCGACCGAAGCAGGAATGTTCCATGTGTGCTATCGGCGGTACCCATAAAATGAGTCAGGACGGCTGCGCGGAAACCTAACCCGACGCAGGGGGGGGGGGAGGGTGGGTTCCATCATAGGCACCGGGCATCATAGCACAGGAGTTTCTGGAGGTTTCCCCTGTGTTTATAAATACGATGACCTAAAAATGGTGAAAGTTCGCCTCAGCCGCTGAGGTGGGTGTCCGGTACGCCCGCTGAAGGAATACCAAGATGGCAGCTACCGGGGCGTCCAAACGAGAGGGACAAAGACAAAAGAAAACTGGTGGTGTGAATATGTGTGTGTGCACCCATACGGAGCACGAACAAAACTTCCCCATTTCGTACACGGAAAGAAAAAAAACATAATTATTAGACCCCTGGTGACTAATCTGAGGACGAAATTTCGGTGAGTCCAAAAATTCATCCCAGTGAGTATAAAAACTATCCCGAAACAACAGAAAAAGTCGGCCCAATGCGACTAAATTTTAGACTATAGGAGTCTAATTTTTCGACTCACGGAAATTTCGTCCTCAGATTAGTCACCAGGGGTCTAATAATTATGTTCTTTTTCTTTCCGTGTAGTTCAGCACAGCATACTACCTTTTTTTCTTCTCCAGTATACAGCGTAAAAGCACGCAACCATTCTAATAACCAAAGTCAACAATGATATCAATGAAATTGCGACTAATAATCAGTGCACGGAATCAATTTATTTTGCTTTTTAACCCTGGTAGAAATTTTACACTCGAATTCATCCGCCTCATTGCCCTCTTTCCTTCTGAATCTTTGACATGCTTTCAACATTTGTTAAAATATTCACTCGCCAGGTATATTCTACCTCAATTCGCGGTATCTTCTAAACTATACGAAGTGTCAAAACATATGATGATATATGAAATGTGTATATTTTTTATAAGGAACAACTTCGGTTATATGCACTTTTCCCGTATTTTGATCTGCTTCGGCGGTATGGCGTTGTCAACGATTGCAATTATTAACTAGCGAGGGTTAATCAGTGTGATCTCGGTTAGGGTCATAATGAAAACTTGCAGATGTGGGAATTGACAACCCGTCATATCTCCCTAATTATCAAACTTCTGAGCAACAGTTATCAAAAATTAAATGTGCATTTCCACTTATATAACAAGTTTCATTCCATACTTTCTGCCGTATCTCTCACCGGTTTTGCATCATGAACAATAGGGCGTTGTCAACGATTCAATCGTCAATAACGATGTATATACTGCTTCCATTTTATCCAGAAGATTTTACCCCCTATTTTACATGGCAATACTTCGATCGCAATACGTCGATCGACTCCATTCGTTCAGTTATTACATGAATGGCCGTTCAGATGACCATACCTCCTTCATTATGTAAATTATGCAAAAAACTCATACTATATAAGATGTGTATTTCTGCATGGCGAACACCTTGTCCGTTAACTGTACTCGTTCATGCAGTAGAACGTCACCCACAATTGAATTTGTTAAGGGGTGACCGCCGTGAAACTTCGAAGTCCTCGCCCGGCTTCGGACCCACCAATCGGATTTGATATATAAAGGCATATCCAAAAAAGTAAGGAAAATTCCGGACTCAACCAATTTTGTCCCATATACCCATAAGAAACATTGTCCCGCCCCTTAAGATTACAATAGGAGGAGAGGACATTTAGGACCCCTCACCACTCAGAGGATGAGGACTGTTGCAGGATGGCAAGGGAATCTGCGGAAGCAAGCCCAGCACCACAATTACCAGGCTCCAGCCTAGAACTGGGAAACCGGGGTGTGATTGACAGTCCGCGCTGTCGCATACAGGGGATGCCGGAATACGGTACTCCACGGGGGGGTTTGATAACTCGCCAGCGAGGGTACCCGGGTTAAGTTAAGGATACGGCATCCCGAAGGGACGAGCCCATGATGTGAGCACGCAAAGTATGACCCAAGAGTGAGTAGAGTCGAACACCCTTGTGCGTCACTCGGAGCTCCACCGTAGGAAATCACCTGGTTGCCGGTCTCGGACTGATCACCGGAAAGCACCAGGACCATCCGATATTCCCTATCCAGCCAACGATTGAGAAAACGCGTATCGTCTAGATTAATGACGGCCCACCGAGTGTCTTTCCACCTCGGTGTGAGCCCGAGAATATAACGTGACCGTGCGTGGCTCAGCCATGAGGCCGCCAGAAGGCTATTGCCACATCATCAACAAGAGACACCTGATCACGTGAGTACGAGCCCTCGGAAGAGGTATCTTGCAACGCGGTAAATATGACGCGATTAGGTAGCGTTAAGATCTAGTTAAAAGGATCTCAGGAACCCCGCCCTCTGTACCAAACCTACATACTGAGTGGTCGAGGCATATATAACCCCTGCATCCATGGACCCATCCTAGAAGAAGAGCAACACGTCGGATTACAGATGGCGATATCTCAGCCCACCCCAGTGACGGATCTGGCAGAACAAATAACAGAGTTTAAAGCACTGTCAATGCATCAGAGCGGACCTAGTCCAAGAGTCCGTAACCCAGGTGGGAATTGACCATGCGATGAGGCTTGATCAACGCTTAGACGAGGCCTGACTAAGCTGCGCCAAAGCTGTGTTTTGAAGCCTCGGTCAATCTGTGCAAAATATGCGAATGTAACACCAATCCCAGCTTAGAGAATAAGCTTCGTCCTGGCTTGGTTACGTAGGTTAATGCAAGCTTCGAACTTTATCTTCATTCAAGCTTCGGACTTTATCTTGGTACAAGCCTCGGAATTCACTTTCGTCCAAGTTGCAAAGTTTCTCGTGGTCGAAGCATCGAAATTAATCTTGGTCCAAGCTACAAAATTTATCTTGGTTCAAGCTTCGAAAATAGGAACATTGTGGTTAGATCAAGCTTGGTTGAACATTCGTTTCCAAGCTTGGGTTTAGGTAGTGCAGCAATCCTGGATTTATATATGAATCCAATATCAAGCAGACTTTCACTGAAGCCGGTAAACCGAAACTAGGAAAAATATGCTTCAACCCAGCTTAGTTCAACCTTTGTTCAGAAGCTTAGGTTTAGATGATATGAGCAATCCGGGACTCATGCTTATTAAAGGTAAGATTCAAAGCTAACAAAGCTGAGCTCGGACCAAGCCTAGCACAACGTGGTGTCTGAAGCTTAGCTTTGGATAATACTAGTAAGCTTGGATGTATGTATGTATCCAATATTGAACGTAGATTGAATTTTGCCTGTGGACCAACGCTGGGGACGCTAAGATTGTGCCAAGCTTGGCACAAGCTGGCCCAACAAAGCTTGGATGTCTTTGATATAACTAAGATGGTTCGATCTAGGCTTATACATGGGATGAAGCTATGTCCAAGCTACCAAGTCCAAGCTTCGGCATCGAAAGTTGGACCAAGATTGATCTCATCATTCAAGCTTCGAATTCCCCACCTAGGAAGTTAAGTTTAGCTTAGGAGTTAGCCTCTCATGTAATGGGCGAAGCCTAGGATGAGCCCAATCAGGTGATACCTGGGTCCTGTGAAGGGTGTGCTCCCTAGAAAATAAGTGTTACAAGAGATACTGAATCAGAAAAGCTTTCGCAATAGACAACGATGTTTAGAGATTTTGTTTTCTCGGAATTTCCATGTAGGAAAGGATATTCAACTAGGGAATATCAGTCCAATAGTGAGCGTCACCACTGGAAATGAAGAAATAACTGAATAGGTATCAGGATGGACATAATAAAACGATTAAGAGTGTATGAGTCTGAGGAAACCGGTGAAAAACAGTGGCAAGGATGTGTCAGAGGTATAATCACCGCAACATGAGAGACTATTTGGGCTCGGCGGATCAATTCCATCCAGAACGAACGAGAATGCCTGAATGAGTGATATGGAAGGTGTGGAGTAACATGCAATCAAATGACGGTAATTTTTTCTGCGCCTGGAAAAAGGACGAGACGGACAATTATGGTATATTTAAGGACCATTGAGCGAAATATCCGGCATGTCGAAAATTCAATCTAACACGAGAATAACTCATAAAGTCATTATAACCAGTGAATGAGTGTTGCGCAACTTTTGGATAAACTAATGTATCCTTTTTTGATCATTAATAAATATTGTATTTCTGGTTTAAGTAAAATTACTCACATTAATCTTATATCCATGTTCCAAAATATTGACAAAAATAACAGATTTTAGTGAAAAACTTCAAAGAGGGCATTTAAAGTGAAGTGTAGTCCAAAAGTTATTTCAAGGGTATAGCCGATATAACACGTGGAATGTTCGTACTATCGGTCGGAATTGGCGAGTAAATATTTCCACATGAAAACCCGGGACCTTTGACGTAGTAAGCAGATACTCTACCCACTACACCAAAGCCTAGACGATATGTTTTCAGAAATACACTTGTCTCAAGAGAATGGACGTTTCGTGTCAGAGATTTTTTCTATCAGTGTACATATGCTTGCGTGTGTTAACTTTTGGCACAAGATTTCGCATGAACGAATAACGCAATTGAGGTGATTCGGGCCCTATCTCAAAAATGGTTACAGATAAAAAAAACTAGTTCTAAAAGATGGTAGCCACGTAACAATACAAATTTTCTGTTCTATCATTTTTTTTCCGAATTTGCATAACGAGGGTTTAACCTCTGGAAGAGTCTCTCAGTTGGTACTAGTGGTGCAAGTATTACTTCAATTATAAAACTAGAATTCAAATCTTTGATATGTTTTGTGTTTCATTTTTTTTATTGTTAAAAAAATCTCTAACATTCCTAATGTTTTGCACACGACAACAGCAAGAAGCTGTTTTCGTTTGATCAGTCGAGTATTTTCCAGGTAGAAAAGAAACACTCACGGCAAATACGAAAAAAATTAAGCTCGAGCATAAACAACATAAATATGAAGGGAGGCAGGTAGAAGAAACCGATCATAAATCTCAGGAAGAATCGTAACTCACAATCACTCCCGTTTTCTTTCGTTGTCTTCGGGCTTCTAGATGCGACTGGGTATAAAAATTGCCAACAATTATCAATATCTTTTATGTATTCAATTAACGTGATATTGTGCATGAAAAATGGGAAATGAAACTTCAAACAACAATGTCAGTCTGATTAAGGACGTTGGATGATGAAATGAATTATGAGGGTGTCACTTTCAATTATTTATGGACTGTGCAAAAGCTCTCCTTTATGTACCAAATATTTGACTCTGAAAGGAACCTCGAAATGGTCGTTATTTCTGATTTAGCAGTCAAAGGGTTCAAATGAGAGTCGAATGTACAACCTCAAAACAGCCTCATAGACCTGAAATCCCGATGAGAAATGAACCTCAATTGAGCCTCAATGAACCTCAAGCTAGCCTCAATAACCTCGGTTAAGTTGACCTAGAATAATACTTCTCTAAATATGGATAACCGATGGTAAAATTTTCAGTTCAATACTAAAACATAGTGATCAAAAGCTCGACGGTATGTGGGAGAATGAATCATATATTCTGTAAATATATGTTCATATATGTTCATTGCTATATTTTCGTTAAAATTGTTTTGTAACTAATTTATCCAACAATCACGGAAATTTGGGTTTTAACGATAATTTTCTCATATATTTCTAAACTTAAAATATTTAACTTATCGCATACTAGATCTCTGGCAACTAAAAGTATCTTCATGGTAATTATCTCTGCGGCTGGTGATCTTCCAGGAAAATATAAAGGTCTTCTTATAGACCATTTAACCCCCGAGAAAAGTGTTCTTTGACACTTTTTACTGTCCCCACGAAAATTCCAAGATATTCACAATTTGCCTTGCTCACAATGCATCAAGTTTTCATAAAACATTGAAAATAATGACTAAATAATTGTTGGATGATGTCTACGTAAACGGATGTTTACTCAGTAAATATTATTGCGGTCGTGGCTGCAGGTCTACGTGATTTCTCAGTAGTGCCACCGACAAATCCCCACATTCGTGATTCCTCAAGCTTATTTGAGTGTGCCACACAAGCCACTTCTGCCAAATAATTTTCACTCAAGCTTCACGCGGATTCTTGGAAAGCCCTCGTAGAGGCTGCACAACGGCTAGACCCCGCCGCCCCCCACCCACCTCATTTTACCTCCCTTGTGTATTGTGCATATACGTATGAAAAGCGTCGAGACATCCCAGTGAAAATCTTGGAGGGAAAGTTTATTACACATACACACAAACGCGTATTTTCGGTGGTGAAGTGCAGGAAGTATGTTGCTTTGTGAGTGGAAATTATTTCACGAATACGAACTGTGTAAATTCAACTCGACTTGGTGAACTTCACTCGCTGCAGGATTTAGCGAATATTGTTCCCGAAAAACTAGCAGTATTGTCCAGAGCTTAGTTGCGATCAAAAGGAATTTGGAATAACTATTCTACTGTGTGAGATGAACATCTATATCAAATGCTTGATGAATCAAGTAATTGGAATGGGAAAATTGGGATCAAGAAATAGTGATCAGTAAGCCAAAAAATTGGACTCAAGTATGTGTGTGTGTGGGGGGGGGGGAGGCGGGCGGGTCAGTGGGTGGATAGGTGAAGTGACAATGCTTGAATTCGTTCTAACGTTCGAAACATTTAGCAACCCGAAGTTTGCGCAGATGCTAGAAATTACGGGCATCACAATGAGGCTAGAAAGTGCGAACGAAATATGAAATGCCGAATGGACTATCATAAATATCGCTATCATATATCGTACCATAATATTTGGGCATAACATCTTGAGCACTAATATGGTGATAATATTATAATCTTTGTGCCTCAGTCACTCAACAACTACAATAGGGAATTGTCGAAAAACCATTCATTTTTATTCCGTCTCTCGCACGAATGCAATTGGATTACCCACAGCTCGACAAATGAAAACCGTTTCATACATCTCGTCTACATTTCAAAGAACTCGTGGTTTTCATTAGGTGAAAAGAAAAATTCGTGAAAATAACAGGAAAAAGATTGGCGGGAGAACGAAGGATACAAAGTCCATTTTTCATTTTCGGGGCCACTACAATAACTTCCCTCTGGGATCGGGAAGTTAAAAATGGTAAGATGTCTCCTCAATATATGCACCGTGATGAAAAATAGGAAATAAAACTTTAAACAACAATATCAGTGTAATCAACGTTTTTCGGCGTCTTCTGATTTTTATTTTTTGTTGACAAAATTCGAGTATATTCATTATAAAACGTATTAAACTAGTTTGCATTTAGTCTGTACGTTTCGTTCACTAACTCCAATGTTCTTAATGATCAAGGTAAGAGAATTAATCATTGAGCGATGGGTCCATATCATGAGCTATTTCAGAAATTTGGAAAAATACCACTTTGGGAAATTCATAAATTATAACTGGAGAGCCGTGGCAAACTTCCGTCAAAGAGACGGAAATAAACGAAGGTGTATTATGCAAGTTGTCGATAACACCATCAAACTGCTCAATGATTTTACTGGAGTCTTCATTAGTATCATGAGCATCATCATTTCTGATTTAGAATTTCGCTCCTCCATTATGATTTCTTTTAAGGACGTCCCCGAAAATTTACATATCTTGTGAACGAGGGAATTGAGTCATTTGATAAGTCATGTACTATTTTCCCAAAAGGTGGCACATTATCGACATAAATACAAAGTTTTCCGTTCTGCATTTTTTTCTATGAAACTAAAAAACTATCAAGTCTAGTTTAACCAGAACCTACACACACACAGACAGAGGTATCTTATTGTAATAAACTTTTTTACTTTACCGGACATTTTATGACCTTCTGACACTCTTTACATAATATTTTTGGCTGTTTGCGTCTATGTGTGTGTTGGTGTGTGCACACACAGACACATTTTCGATTGGCTCCTGCCGAGGCAGAGTACAGAACTAAAGCGTAGTGAAAATTGGCGAAGTAAATATTTGTTTATTAATAATTTCAACAATTTATAATGTTCTCGAAACCATTGAAAAGAGCATAAAAAATATCATAATGAGTTCCCCTGATTCAAACACATACATTTTAGTTTATATGACTTATCACCAGTATCCGTCATTAAGGAAGTATATAGTACACATTGAAAGTACTGTTTTTATCAGTGTATAGAATATTAATTAATTTTCTTCATTAATATAAAGAATTATTCGGTTTGAAGAATAATGACATAAAACTTTTTCTCATACACTATATTTTTTACATAGAATCTTTAGGAAATTTTCCGGTAAAATCAGTCGTTCGCTTATTAGACAAAGGACGTTTTTTGTTCAATCTTTTTTAACCTACCTCCAAACCACGTCGGCCATAAAGAAGCAGTTGCCATAAGACATTTCGTAGTAAAAGTCCCATTCCGTGTAAAAGAAAAAAAGAACATTTTTGAATCACATATCTTCAATTCCTGGATCCTGTTCTCCGTTCGATTCTCATCCCGTTTATTTATTAAATTTTTCTGCCCTCCGGCCAGAAAGCGGTAACTTTCGGGCCGCTGCGCTAAACGAAGTTACCGCTTTCCGGCTTCGTCGAGCAGAAAAATAGTATACACACCTCGGCCAGCAAGTAAGAAAGCCTCAGATCACATTATTGTCGACCTCGGCTTCGCCTCGGCCAACAACTAAATGTAATCTGAGGCATTCCTTACTTTACTGGCCTAGGTATGTAATCTACTATTTCTCTTTGCACAGAACTACAACGTTTTGAATTCTAACTCGACCCCCGTTAGAAACTTGCGAGAGTGTACGGCTCGAAGTAGCGCGAGCTATTCGAGTTCATTAGCCATTGACTATGTCTACAAAAGCCCATCTAAATATTATATCAACAATAACAATGATAAGCAACAACCGTAGAGTCTGCCTGAATTTTTCAGAGAACACTAGCAATAGGGATAAAGTACTTTGAGCCCATCAAACACTCGTCTGCCTCTGAAGTGTGCGACTACTCGAGAAATTTCTCGAATTCCATACGCTAAGCTCTCATCACTAATCCCCACACTACGAAAGCTCGATAATATAGTTATCAACTTCCATATCTCGCCGAATAGTCTGAAACTCGCATTTGCGTCTCATTGAGTGCTTCATTAATGTACTTTGTCAGTATTTATGGATGTGAAAAATTGAGAAATATGCTGGCCGAGTAAAACGTAGGTCGTCTCATAGTTGTGAATAGGTGTAGAAAAAACTGACTGTAATTGAATAGTTGGCAACCGTAATTTTACGATTCCCGTAATATTAATTGACTATTTCCATCATTCGGATGGAAATGAATTACCAAAAAGATCATTTCGCCCTAGCTCATTAATTGTTTTACATCAGTTTGACAGTTTTATCGACAAAAGTTGTAAAACAGGTTGTGCGGGTTTTCTGTAGTTTAAAATGCATGAGTCGATTTGGGCAGTATTCATTGTACTAAATAAATGAAAAAATGAAAATATTGTATCTGGGAATACAGTAAGTCAAAAGCGACCATTTGGCGACAATTTTCATCGTTTTGCAATGAGAACAAGTACACATTGGAGGCGACGACGTCTGCCTTAATCGTCGATTTACGTGCAAAACATCGCATAACCTCCGAAACCGAGCATTAATGGGACAAAGTTTGGGAAGAAAAAATAATCCTTCGATTACCCCTCGACCTTTAAAATTCATCGAATAATTTTGAAGGCCTTGAGGTATTACAACTTATAATTCTTAATAAAAAAAGATACATTATGGCTTGAAATGGATAATTTACAAACAAAGTGTCTTAAATTGAGACTTCCCCTACAGAAATTATGCTTAGATGTAGAAAAAAAAATAATTGCATATTTCCATTTTTAACTCCCCGACGTTGAGGGAAATTATTGTAATGGGTCCGAAAATCGAAATTGGAAATTTCATTTAATCTCCACGTTTTATGATCCTTAGCCCCGTTTTTGACCATTTTGAGAGAGATGTTTGTGTGTGTGTGTATATATCGCGAGAACGGTTCAAGATACGAAGCAAATTATTCTAAGAAAGTTGTTCCGCATATGAAAATACATATTTGATGTTATATAACTTTGAGTGCTAACACCGATAGTTAATTCTTATTAACAAGTTCAATTGTCTAGATTCCTCTATCGCAAAAACGGTTAGAGATACGAAGCAAGGTATTAAAGGAAAGTTATTCCACACATAAAAATACAAATTTGACGTTTTATGACTTTTTTTGCTAACGCCCATAGTTAATCATTATTAACAAATCGAATTGTTTATCTAATCCTATGGCAAGAAAGATTATATTTTTTGACTAGTGGAATAAAAGTGGGTGTCTCCCGTTGCGAACACGAACACAAATACCCCATCTGTAATTTCGATTTGCCATTCCTAGATTTTCCGATACGTCAATTAACTGTTTGAAGACTGATTTAAAAAAAAATACTAGTTGGGGTAAATCAGTGGGACCCGTGAGGTTCACACCGAAAATTTGCAGATTTGAGAAGCTTAAGCTCTCCCATTTATCAAGCAGATGATGATGGATATTTGACTAGCCGCATAGTCAGCGTGAGGAAGAGAATCATGCGCGTTACTGGAGTTACTGGAGAGTTGCGAACTCTCGAGGATTACACCCATCATACTTCCTTAATTGTGACAAATATGGAAAAGAGTGATTAAGTATTAAGTATGTATTTTCACTTACAGAACAAGTTCTCTTTAATAGTTTTCACAATATCTCTTACCATTTTAAGAATAGAACGTTGTAAACAATTCAATTTTGAATAATAAAAAAAACTGCTCAGTCAATTTAAACCGAAAACTGATCCGAAGACGCTTCGAACAGAAGCGAAATGAAAAACAATTGATTTAGGGGTCATTACAATAACTTCCCGAAAAATGGTTTTGCATTTCAAGAATTATAAATTTTGAAATCCCTGAAAATTTTCAAAATTTTAAAAAGTTCATAACGTGAGACGTCAACAGAAATTTTGTATATAACATATAGGGGGGAACGATCTGTAAGTTATTGATTCGACCCGTAGAGGGTCAGACCCACATCCCGTTTATTCCGTTCTGCATTAGCTCTATTTGTTGTCCTCTCTCTCCATTGCAAACGTTAGTGCTGAAACGAAGTACTCCTCAGTCATTTGTTACCGAGGGAAGGTGACGCAAGGTAACAATTTATTGATTAACAATTGACCAAACTGCGCGCATAAAATGTCCACTGGCAGGGCCGAATCGATAACGATTCTGAAATAATGAGGAGGAATAAAACAATGATTCCCTCTGTTTATGACTCAAGTGTTAGTTGTTAATTTTTCCCGCGTCTTGACCTCCGACAACATAACCAATTTTTGTTTCTTTCAATTCAATTGATGTGTTTCAATTAAGAGTGAAATGTAAAGTAAAGGAAAATAGTTTGCCCGATTCTCAAACGGTGTCTACTCAAAATTGATCATTTGTGAATCTCAAATGAGTAAGATTTCCAGACCACCTGTTTCAGATTCAAGGCAATTACTTTTGAAAGTTATTGTGAGGTCATCCATGGCATATTAATTTTTAACAGTTCAATTATTATTATTATTGCAATAATACTATTACATGTAATAAATTATTGCTGCTAGACTATAAGATCACCTGATCATTGAAAAATTCTTCATGACGCCTTGGATAAGTAAACGGGATGTGGGTATGACCCTCCACGGGTCGAACCAATAACTTCCCGATCGTTCCGCCGTATATATAATATCCACAATTTCCGTCCATGTCTCAAATTATGGACTTTATAAAGTTTTCAAAATTTCTAGATATTAAACAAATTTATAATTCTTAATATGAAGTAGTTAAATAAACAATACAATTTGTTAATAACAATTAACTATGGGTGTTGGCAAAAAAGTCATGGAACGTCAAATGTGTATTTTTACGTGTGAAACGACTTGCATTGCACCCTTTGTTTCGTATCTCGAAGCGTTCTTGCGATAGAGCGATCTAAACAATTGAATTTGTTAATAACTATTAATGATCGGTGTTAGCAAAAAAAAGTTATACAATATGGGATATGTATTTTCGTGTGTGGAACAACTTTCATTGACTAATTTGTTTCGTATCTTCAACCGTTTTCAACCGTCTGTATGGGTGCGTGTGTATATAAGCGCATCTCTTCAGACGTTCCCGCTAAATCTACTCAATCCATTCCAACTTCTTTTTTGTACCATTACAGAGTCAAAGCAGAGCGTAAAAAGAAGTTGAGTAAAAAATAACTGAGTAACTATTTCTTTATTAATAATTGCCCTGGTTTATAAAATTTCATCGTAGGAACTGTTAAAGATGGAAGTAAATATGTGTAATAAATGTTGATCCTGTTTCCTGAATTCACATTCAACATTGTGGGTTTTATCTCGTAAATAAATCGATTTGGCGAAAAATGATATGGAATGTCATAGTCAGATATCACGTTTTATGTATGAAACCCGTTAGTACATTTCTCTGGTACATCATTCGTTCATTTATTAAGCAAAAAGGGCGGTTTTATACATTCTTAGCTACATCGAATATCTCATCAGAAAGTTGGCTCAGGGGAAAATGACCGAATAGATGATTGTAGGAGAACAAACTCTCTATCAAACGTATCTTATAACACTTTTGTGTTGAGACATTGATTAACGACCTCGTGATTTTTAACTTGCCGATTTATCCCCATTTAATGGAGGCATCCCCGTCATTAACGTTACAATGGAAGTATTTCCATGCAGAATAGAGCGTCAAATATTTTGGATAAAATTGGAGCAGTATATACTTCGTTATTCACTATTGAATTTTTCACAACGCTCTATTATAAAAACGGTCGCGGATACAGCAGAAAGTGTTTAATGGAACTTGTTCTGTAAAAGGGAATGTACAGTTAATTTTTTATGACTTTTTTCCATAATAGTGATAATTACGGCGGTATGACGGGTTCTCAGTTCTCAAATCTGCAACTTTTCCTTGTGACCTTAACAGAGATCCCACTGATTAAACCCCACTAGTTAACAGTATCAATTGTTGATAACGCCGTAACCGTTCGAAATACCAGAAAAATGCATATACCCAAAGTTGTCCCTCATACAAAAATACACATTTCATATGTTATGACATTTTTCCCCACTTCATATACTCTAGAACATATCGCAAGTTGAAGTCGAATATACCCTACGAGTGGATATATGTCGACAATTGCTGGAATCCTGTCAAAGAGGGGGGTAATTAAGTGGGTACAAGGGTCGGGTAATAAGGTGGACGAATGTCAGTGGAAAATTTCTATGAGGGTTAGAAAACAAACTACATTGATCGCGTGCACTAATTATTAGTCGCAATTTCAATTATTGATATTACTGTTGAGTTTGCTCAAGTGGTTGCCTCCTTATGCATGGTATATTCGAAAAGAAGAAAGATAGTATGCTATGCTGAAATACCGAATCGGGAAGTTTTGTTTGTGCCCCGTATGGGGCACACAAATATTCACACCACTGGTTATAAATATATTTTAGAACTTAAATGGGTATCAGAAAGCTATTGTCGCCGCCCATCGATAAGGGTCATGTTCACGTCCCGATTATGGATACTTTGGCTCTGTTTAGAAATCAGCCAAATCATTAAATGTCACTCGACATTCCCTACAATATATGGCTCACCTCAAATCATGCAGTTCCTGTAGGATAAAACTACTTGACATTCCATTGGTTACGAACTATTACCCCTAGCTACTACCCAACCATACATTAACATTTAGACTATGTACTCCCATCGTAAAATGCCCTCGTCTTCCCTCCTGACAAATCCCCTAAAAACAGTACAAAAGCATGAATACCTTTGATCTTGCGGGATCGACCGTTTGATAGCGTATCAGGTGTTTCCGCCTTGAGAAAATTCACCGATCACCCAATATCAAAAACACCAATAAGATGGCCCTTACTCGTCACCCTGAATTGGCACACAAAAAAAATAACTCAGTAAAATCAATCAAAAAAGCAAATTAACAAATGCCGCGAGAATGAACTCGATTTTTTACAATTTTTTTTTTCACACGCAAAATCTCATTGCATCACAGCACATCGGCGTATTCCTAGTGCAGATTTTCCTTTTGCGAAGTTAGCACAAAGAGAGAGAGACAATAACCGTTCACGCGCGAGCTTCGAAAAGCAATGGCCAGAGGAGACAGAGAACATTCGAGACGTTCAACACTGTGTGCGGATGTTCCCTCACCGGGTTCATACACTCGTGTGGCCAAGTTGAGCCACACACGATACCTTATTATCGTTCTCTCGTCCTTGCACTCTATGGATGTCCAATGATCATTTCTTCGTCTACTCAGAGAATCTCGATCTCTCTTGGTTAATGGAAATTTCCCATAGCGATATCTCTAGCGCATTCGAGAAAAGCCGTAAGCGTGAAGTCAGCGCCACGCGTCCACACCGGTGATCAGAAGCCCGAAGGTCTTTCGTAGGTCCAGTGGACTACACCCATGTGCCTGAGGCACTTGAGAGCCGGGTTATGGGAATTATTGGCGTTTTCGTACCGAGATAACCAGAGAGAAACAAGAAAGATACGGAAGAAATGAAACATTCCATAAAACTCTGTTGCAAAAGCGCTCGCGGGAAAAGCTGCACCAATTTTCTATGATATACACTTGGTCGATACATAAAATACATAAATAACGGGCATGGGGGCAAAATTTGATACAATATTCTGTTGGATAATCATAAGAAATAAAATTCTGAAATTTTGAAATGTGGGGATTTTTGAAACTTGCGGTTTCGAAATTTTGTTTTGTTGAATTCTTGAAAATTTCCTTTTTTTTTTTAAATCCAGGTGAATCTGCTGGGTGTGTTTTTTTTTGCTCATCTCTGGTATCAGGAAATGGTTGATTATGTAAATTCGTTTTTCAAGGTTTCATTATGTAAAATGATTAATAAAGATAAATGAATTCTTTACAATTTATTTACAACAAATGCTGAAGGATTTTCTCATCAAGAAAAATGAACTCCGTTTTCATAGAGAACTCAGTGAATTTCTAGAAAAATCGCAAAATATAATTGAAGTTCTTAAATTCACTAAATTTTTTTGAACTTAACTTAAAGCCCTTTTACTTATAGGAGAGAAAATTATTTTTCATTGATCCTCAAATTTGAAACCATCTTTTTCAAGTAAGGCTCTGAGTGTTTAAAAAATTGGGGAGCTGTGACCTGAAGGTTTTTCTTCTCTTTAGAACTTTGTAGCTTTCCTATAGTTTTTGTTGCGATTTTCTCGTAATTTTCCTTAAGGTTTTCCCTGCATTTATTAAAAACCGGACTGCGAAGCGATCTGATGCTGTACACGCGATCTATGATATTTGCCCGAAGGACGAACGGAAAAACCGCGCTGAGAGGGGTTCAGGTTGTTTATGATTCAGGGAACGTCCATGTTTACTTTCACACATTTAAATATTCATTTTTTTCTGTAGGGGGATTTACAAAGTACTGGACGGGTCAACGAGTTTTAAAGATTTTCTTTTTTTTTTCTCAAGTTTCGCGGCGGTTTGAGATCTTTTACCCATTTTGAAGAGTTCGCGGATGGATGAAGATGTCATAAGAGTCCTTTTATATAGCATAAAATTACGTATAAAGAAATGGTTTGAATAATTTCTGTGGAGCCAGTCCTTTCATAGATTTGTAAAATTAGTTTTACGAAGTAAAGCTGCCATTTTGAAGAAAAACAGTTTAGTATTGTTGAAATTACTCCCAGCTTATTACGTAAATTTTTTCGCCCACTATCTCGCAGAAGTTTTTTTGAAAATATTGCGAGTGTAATTTGACAAATGAGAAATTTAGTTGGATACTTTATGCATCCCCAATGTTTTTTGTTATTTCGTGCTATTTTTCAATTGTAATCATTCCCCGGGGAGGTTGTAATTTGTTTGTCATTATCGAAGGCGATGCTTGAGTTTGCGATACGGGAAATTATTGTAATCGACAGGAAAAAGAAATATGTCAGATGAATGCTAATTTCACTTTTCGAGCCCCCTTTTTATCCTTTTCACTGAAGTTATGTATAATCCGGTGTCTACGTAACTTTTTTGTCACTCCCAATCGGTAGATGAAGAACATTTCGCCTCATCGGTCATGAGCAGTTTGAATAATTAATTTAACCCTCCACGTACGGACTCCGTCGCTGGTATCGACCCCCCCCCCCCCGATTATCTTTGAAAATATAATCAGTATGCCCAAGCCCAATCTTTTATCTTCATTAGTTGTTATAATATGTGGGCTACGGAATGTCCGCCTTGTTTCTTAGCGCGCGGGGACCTTAATAAGGAAAGGGATTCATACCAGGGCAGGTTCACGAAGAATGGGGAATTCAAACGTTAACATTTTTATTTCGAAAGTACATAGTCTGCAATGCGGAAACATACTAGGAAGCTATTTTCTCAGTTTTTTAATTATCGAATAGTCAACGCAACCAATTTTCGAGCGGCCTGAGAACAGTTGTGACGTGACGAACGTCCCTCTGCTCACAACAGCCAACCACAGGTCGTCTTTCGCAGGACTCGAGCGGCTCAAAGTGGACCAGATTTTTATTACTGATTTAACAATATTGAGAACGATTTCCCATGAATTTCATGTGAAGTAGCACTTGCTAACTTGTGAGGAATCTGCGAATGGGGTTACTTTATGAAACTGGGCAGCATGCATTTGTATTGTCTGTGTAGGTCGAGATGTAGGTCTCTTGAAAGACCCTCTTGACGGGGTCGGTTTCAAGGAAATTCATAATAATATTTTTGACACACTGTGCGCAAGTAACGTCGAACCCTGCCCACGCACATTGTATCTGTCTCCTGTGGTGCGTAAGTTTTCTGTCTCCTGTGGTGCAGAACTCGCCTTCGGCTCGTTTTTCACACTCACAGTCGCCAGAACAGTTGCTTATGCCTTTGCGTCGAAATGGACTATTCTTATCCCTACGGAAATTTTCTACAAAGATGATCTTCAACATTCGTTTCCTAATCATTAATTAACGAGCGTGTGCCGGTCACAATTACACTAAGAAATAAACGGGATTTGGGTTGGACCCTCTATGGGTCGAACCAATAATTTCCCGATCGTGCCCCCGTATATGTTATATACAAAATTTCGGTTTATGTCTCAAATTGTGAACGTTTTGAACTTTTCATAATTACCAAGCATGTGAAATTTCATAATGCTTACAATATAAAGAGATTTTTAAAAAAATATATCCTTTTTTGCGATAGAGATAAACAATTCAATTTGTGAAAAACTATGAGTGTTAGCATAAAAACTCAAAAAATCAAATGTGTACTTTTAGGTGTGGAATAACTTTCATTCAACACCTCATTTCGTATTTCTAATTATTGTCGTGATAGAGCGACGTCAACCATTCAATTTGTTAATAACAATTGACTATGAGTGTTGGCAAAAAAGTAATACCACATCAAATGTGCATTTTTACGTGTGGAACGACTTTCATTGGATACTTTGTTTCGTATCTCTAATCGTTTTCAGGATCAAGCGATGTAAACAATCCATTTTGTTAATAACAATTAACTATGGGTGTTGGCAAACAAAGTCATAAAACGTCCAATGTGTATTTTTACGTGTGGAAGGACTTTCATTTGCCACATTGTTGCGTATCTCTAACCGTTCTTGCGATATAGCGATCTGAACAATTGGATTTGTTAATAACAATAAACTATGGGTGACAGCCAAAAAAGTTATACAACATTAAATATGTATTTTTGTGTGTGGCACAAATTTGATTAAATACTTTTTTTCGTATCTTCAGTCGTTCTCATGACGCAGCGATATAAACAATTCACTTGTTGATAACTATGAAATCGCTGGGTCGATTATGTTCAAAATCTAATGAGTGCTAAATTAGGCGGAAACCTATCGAATGACTATGAAAAACCCAAATCGCATAATTTGTCTGGGAGAAATCGTTCGACACAATTTTGCTCACATACGCACACACACACACACACACACACACAGAGACAAATATCTCGCTCAAAATGGTTGGAAACGTTTCTAGGGGTCATCAAACGTGGAGATCAAGTGAAATTTCCAAGTTCGATTTTCCGACCCATAACAATAACTTCCCTTGGACAGGGAAGTTAAACTAGTGGCGCGATGATGTGTGTGCCCGACTCGGAGCACAAACAAAACTTTCCGATTTGCAGATAATTATGAGTATCTAAGTAGACGCATGGTGAGCACTGGATGAGGGTTATGCGCGTTGCTTGAATGAGAGCGAGACGCAAATAGGGGTGCGGCCGCAATAAAAACGATAACGTTAATATTTTACGCAGTGGAACAGTATAAAGAATCACAACTGTTAATAAGATTGCATATACTGCACGAATACCATCCAAACTGTAATCCGTTCGAGTTGGCATGGAAATGCTTCGATTGGGGCCGTCATGACAGCGCTGGGTTCATTCATTCACTTATTACATACATAATTGTTGAGACGGGTATACCTCCCTAATTATGGAAATTTTCAAAAAAGTCATCCGACCTTACATACGTATTTTTATATGGGGACAGACTTCTCTAATATGAATTTTGCGCAAGCTCTAATAGTTTATGCAGTGGAGCATTATAAACAATTGAAATTGTTGATAACAATATATGTACTGGACCAATTCAATCCAAAATCTAATCAGCTTTGAAGATCACCAACACGCTTCGATTGCGTCATACAGCATCTCGATCCCATAATAAGATGGTGAGGAATCACCGGAGAAAGAATTTGACTACATACATACATCGTGACAGACACACACATACATCTTGCGAAAAATGGTCTAAAATGTTCAGAAATGTCATGAAACGTGGAGATATGTTAGAAAATCGATTTTCGTAAATCGAGTCATTTCCATAGCTTCCCCTATCGGGCGAAAAATGTACATGAATAAATATGTGTGGAAACACTTCGATTGAGTGATTCCGAACAGCGTTAACTTCATTCATTCAGTTATGACATGAATTCGTGCCCCGGTATAGCCCTCCTTAATTGTGCAAATTATGAAAAAAAGTAATTCGACATAAGATGTGTATTTTTATATGGGGAATAACTTATATAAATTTTCCGCTAACTTGAATAGTTTGTGCAGTAGAGCGTTATAAACAATTGAAATTGTTGATAACAATATATGCGCTGCACGAATGTCATCTGCATTGAATACCGCTCTATTGTGAATGGAAACACTTCGATTGAGACATTCCGAATAGCGCTAACTTTATTCATTCAGTTATTACATGAATTAGTGTTCCGGCGGCTATACCTCCTTAAGTATGCAAATTATATAAAAAAAAATGGTGTGTCATGAAGACACGCGATAGAAGTGAAACTGAATGATTGGATCGGCAAGGATTATTTAATTTTCTATGTTTAGAGGGCGAGGAATCATTTTAACCACGTGTCAAACACTTCTTGATAGTAAATATTAATTGATTCATCATAATAACTATACTTTTTTCAAGATACAATAATAAGCTTTGGCAATTGAGGGTTGTTATTGATAAGCCTGGTCTGCTGATGAACTCTCGGAGAATGTCAGTCAAAGTTATCAATGGATTTGTTGATAATCTTCTAAATTCTGATTGTAGCTTGTCCATTGATTGAGCTTTTTTCCGTCCATGATAAAATTTGTTCTTTCCATCCTTCGCAACGATGTACAATCCCTGTATACTTGTGACACGGGACAAGGCTACGTAAAGGAGTTGTTGTGAATGTGTCTTTTCGTATTCATACACGATTTGATTAAACGTACCACCTTGAGACTTGTGGATAGTAATAGCACACGCTGATACCAATGGCAGATGATTTCTTTTGACGAAAATCGTTTTATTATTGTTCATATATATCGTAGAGGTTCTTCGTGCAATGGGAACTGCCGTGTGGCTGATGTTGTTTGCTTGGATGAACGCAGCAGCTTTTCTCCGGATCTTCTGCCCCGTCTTTGGTGAATCTGGAAATTCCAGGCGCACACGAGTTATTGCCCCTGCCTCATCAGTTCCGATATGAACTAGTTTACCAACTGCGCCGTTTGCTAAACCATCCGAGACATCCAGATTGGTTGTTATTATATACCATTTATCTAACACCAGTATTATCTCGTAGGGCAGACCTCCAGTGTCTATTACCGTTTTTTTATGCAATTTTTTCGTACAAATGATTGTTGCTCAGCATTATGGCAGCCGGTGAATACATCAGTATCAGTACCGAATGGATTATTTATAAAATCACGGTGAAAGTTCTTATGTGCAGTTTTAAACTCATTAAAGTCTGAATATTGTAATCGATCACCACTATGTACATCACAATCAGGAGGAGGATGAGTCGAAGTCGTTGCTAATAGTTCATTCTCTGGATTATTTACACTATCGTCCACACTGTCACGTAAGAGGTTAGCACGTGTTTGCCTCCGTTCCCTGCTATCTCGTTCAATTTCAGTTCTACTTTTTTTCCGTTTTCTATTCTGATCAATTTCTTCACTCGCCCGTTTTTTCTCCCGCCACGTTTTTGTCCTTTCTGCGCCCGACTTCGGCATATTTGCACAAAACCCTCGATTTAAGTAATGAAGAGACGCACAAAAACAAAATACGTTGCTTATGATCACTGTGTTAGAAACCAACAGCTGTTTTCCGCGATCGCGACGCCGCCTGAACGCAGAGAATGACATGAAAGACAGAAAGTCTTCCGTCTCATTCTCGCACGATACACGAAGGCCTCTCACTCTCGCTCGATAGACGAGATGTAAGGTAGTCCGTCTCACTCTCGCTCGATTCCCGGAGGCCTCTCACTCTTACTTACTACGTTAGAGCGAGCGTCACCAAAAAGGTTGCCGATCGAGATTTCAAATCCCTCCCATAAGAAGTTTCACTTCAAAAAGTAATTAGAGATAAAATGTGTATTTTTATATGGGAAATAACTTATCTTATATAAATTTTCAGCTAACTTGATGAGTTTGTGCAGTACAGCTTTATAAACAATTTAAATTGTTAATAACAATATATGCACTGCACGAATGCCATATGCATTGAATACCGCTCTATTGTGCGTAGACATACTTCGATTGAGAGATTCCGTAAAAAAAGTAATTCGACATAAAATGTGTATTTTTATATGGGGAATGACTTAACTTATATAAATTTTCCGCTAACCTGAATAGTTTGTACAGAAGAGCATTATAAATAATTGAAATTGTTAATAACTATATATACGCTGGACCGATTGTAGCTAAAAAGCAATCAGATCTAAATGGCATGGAAACGTTCGCGATCTTAAGAACTTCAATAACTTCAACCGTTCGTGAGAAAGTTGAGCGCGAAATTTTGTCTACAACCAGACATACACACACACACACACATACCCATAGACAAGCGACGGGGCTTTGGTGTAGTAGGTAGAGTGTCTGCCTACTATTCTAAAGGTCCCGCGTTCGATTCCAGCTCACTGCAAATATTTTTTCTGAAAAATGTTTTCTCACGGACTCCGACCGATGGCAGGAACATTCCGTGTGTGCTATCGGCGGTATCCATGAAGTGGGACCGAACGCGACCCGTCGCGCGGGGGGGGGGAGGGAGGGTTCCATCGTAGACGCCCGCCATCGTATCACAGGGGTTTCTGGAGATTTACCCTGTGATTAGAAATACGATGAGCTGAAATGGCGAAGTCGGCCCCAGCCGCAATGGGTGGGTACTCTGATCCGTAGTATTGCCCATGAAGTAATGCCTACCAGCGGTTACGTGGGTGAATACAAATAGAAAAAGAGTAGAAAAAAAAACACACACATATCCATATAACTGGTAGCATCAAATGTCCAGTCTACCATGGTGCACTCCAGAAGATCCGTACACAGCCGTAGTGCGAGTGTTACAGGTGAACCTTGCTCACTGCGCAACAGCACACGATCTGCTGACGCAGACGGTTCGAGACCTGAAGATTGATGTTGCCGTCATTTCCGAACCTTACAGGAATCTACATTACCAAAACTGGGTGACCGATACTAGCAATAAAGCCGGCATTTGGTCCTGCGGTGGTTTACCGTTTGAAGCATACGATGGTGTCGAGCAGTCTGGATTTGTTGTGGCCAAGGTGGATGGTATCTATTTCTATAGCTGCTATGCACCACCAAGCCTTTGTTATGAAGACTTCACAGCATTTCTAGATAGACTCGTGATGGATGCGAAACAGCATTCCCGGGCGGCCATTGCGGGAGATTTCAATTCCTGGGCAGTCGACTAGGGTAGCAAGGAGACGAATCCGCGAGAACGTGCTTTACTAGAAGCCTTCTCGACTTTAGATGTTGTCCTATTGAACGATGGAAATGAACCAACATTTCGCAGAGGGCAAGCGAGCTCAATTATAGATCTCACCTTTGTCAGCAGTAGCCTGCTCAAAGGAAATTGTGCATGGGAGGTATCTGAGACCTATACTACGAGTGATCATAGAGCGGTACTCTGGGAGGTGTCTGTTGACCGGAGGTCCGCGCCCACATCAGAAAGAACAAACGGAGTCGACTGGAATGTAAGAAAATTCGACATTATCACCGTCCTTATAGCACTGAAGACTGACCCCATAAACAGTAGCAATACCACAAAAAAAGTAGACGGAGTCATGCGGAGAGTCACCGACGCCTGCGATGCCACTGTGCCCAGGAAATTTAGTGGAGACCTACGGCCACGGGTGTATTGGTGGAGCGATGAAATCGCGACCCTCCGCAGGGAATGTTTCGCGGCGAGAAGATCCTGGCAACGCGCAAGGAAGAAGTCCAATCCTGAAAGCCTGGAAGTGGAGTATAAAGCCGCTAAGCCTCACGAAGGCCATAAAGCTTCGCAAACGAGACTATTGGAACGAGCTTTTGGAGGAAGTGGATAAGGATCCTTGGGGCAGACCGTACAAGGTGGTTATGGCGCGACTTAAGACTCAACCGATGCCATCACCGACCTGCCCTGAGCTCCTGGAGAGGATTGTGTCTGTCTTATTCCAACAATCGAATATTACTGGCACGTATGTGAAGAATGGCATCAACGACGAAATTCCACCGATTACAGCTGATGAACTATTGCAGGCCTATAGTAGAGTGGGCAACAACAAGGCCCCTGGTCTCGATGGTGTGCCAAACATAGCACTGAAGGCCGCCATTAATGCAGCACCTGGAATTTTTCTCGACATGTGCAATGCTTGCATTCAGGAAGGTATCTTCCCCAACAGATGGAAGCAACAGAGACTCCTACTGCTTCCTAAGGGAAAAAAGCCTCCGGACGAACCATCATCATATCGCCCATTCTGTATGCTGGATACTGCGGGCAAGATCCTGGAGCGCATTATACATCAGAGAATTGAGGCAGTGGCGGAACCGCTATTGGCCGAAGCTCAATACGGTTTCAGACGACGACGATCTACGTTGGATGCTATAGACCTGGTGGTCCAAACAGCCAAAAAAGCAATCGATGACAGGCGATGGAAAGGAAGTACGAAACATTATTGTTTGGTTGTTACCCTGGACATCAAGAATGCCTTCAACTCGGTACGGTGGGATTCCATCCTGGCGGCATTGTCGAAGCTGCAAGTACCAGGATATTTGCAAAAGATGGTAGGCAATTACTTTACGGACAGAGTACTCAGATATGACACAGAGGTATGTCCCAAAACATATAAGGTGACTGGGGGTGTACTTCAAGGCTCAGTCTTAGGGCCCCTTCTGTGGCATATCGTATATGACGAACTGCTCAAACTGGCATTGCCGGCGGGGGCAAAGCTCGTAGCTTTTGCGGATGATGTGGCCATTATCATCGTGAAAAAGCACCTTTCCATGCTCCAGCTCATTTTCGAGAATGTTTTCAACAAGATACGACAATGGATGGACTCGATCGGTTTACAACTTGTGGAGCATAAGACTGAAGCACTGCTCATCACGAGCCGAAAGAAATTGGAGACAATTACGCTGCAAGTCGGTGAGCACAAAATAACTTCCTAGCCCTACATACGGTACCTGCAAATTATGATTGATGCCCGACTTAGTTTTAGACTGCAAGCAGTAAGGTAGGTGCGGTGAAGACTGCCCTTGCCAGACTTATGCCAAACATTGGAGGGCCAAAACAAAAGAGAAGGCTCTTGTTATCGTCAGTTGTTACGTCTGTATTAACATATGGTATCCCTATCTGGACTGACGCATTACGAAGTCAAACAGTACGACGACAAATTGTTCCAGTCTACAGGTTGAGTGCCATTAGAGTGGCTAGCGCATACCGGACAGTGTCTAACGATGCTGTGTGTGTCATTGCTGGGATGCTACCTATCGAAGTTTTAGCGCAGGAGCGTAGGTGCCTCCACACTCGCAGAAAGTCAACTAAGCTGAGTTCGGTGGAACTGAGGAGAGAAGAACGAAACCTCAGCATTAAGCGATGGCAGGTACAGTGGGATGCCTCGAGCAAAGGTCGGTAGACTCATCGACTTCTACCGACGGTGAATGTTTGGTTTGACCGATCGCATGTACAAGTCAATTATTATCTAACCCAGATGCTCTCAGGCCACGGATGCTTTCGGGAATATCTTCACAAATTTAAGCATGAAGATTCCCCGTATTGTCCAACGTGTCAGAGAATTCAAGAGAATGCGGAACATGTTTTCTTCGCATGTCCACGTTTCGATCTGCAACGATGTATATGGGAAACTACTGCAGGCAAACCCATAAACGTTGGAAATCTTATGGAAGTCATGCTGTCATCAGAGGCAGCATGGAAGGCGACCAGCGTGTTTGCAATGGAGGTTCTGAGGGAGTTGCGCCGCGAGGACCAGCTACGGAAAAGACCAGAGTAAACGGAGGATGTTCTTGCCGTAGAAGACTGGAAAGGATTCTCTACTGAAGAAGCCACGGCTATCGTCGCCTGCACAACGAAGTATTGCTCAGCAGATGTTCCGTCGTGGTGTGGAGACAAATCGAACTACATTGTATAAACAATACGTATTGAGTTGAAGGGAGAGTTCGGACAAATATTATTCCTCATTGATATAGAATATTCGGAAGAAATCTCCACTATCTTAATTGTCAGAAATATTTGACCATTATAGATTGCATATGAGATATTCATAGCTATTTCTGAACTGCCGATCAAAATTTTAGTGAAAGAACGGTCTGAAAACCATAGAAATTTGGAGACAGGCTATACAATGGCACAAATGGAATCAGTTCTCTTGCACCAATACCGTCATCATTTCAGAGACAAGTACCTCAGATACAGACGACCAGCGTTGATTCGGGAAAACTAAATTTTTGTCTCACGATATAGATCGAGAAGTGTTTTGTATGGTCCATACGAATCACTCACTCAGCCTACTAGATTATAGTTTTCTGCATCTCATATATCGCAATTAATTACAGATTACTTACAATTCCATAAATTATCGGAATCTATTATGGTGATGCCTCTCCCCGCACATCAAAGTGCAATACTAAATGCATGTTCCATCAACGGCGTAATGACTGCACGCAAATATCCACCAATCATGTAACATAGCCGAGGAACGTGACCTACACGTGGATAAGATAATTTTGCGCACCTGTTGTGACAACACGTTTCTGACATTAGTTGAACTACGGGTCCATTGTTTGATATGCCCCAGTAGGGTATATAAACCGCAGGCTAATACGTGTAATCTTGTAATTGCGAGCATTAAACGGCTTTAGTGAATCAAGTACTGTATAATTATTTTGGCTCTGTTTGTTGATCACAGTGACTTTGTCAGAAGATACATTCAGGTATTACTACATACTACGAATTTGGCTGAAGGTAAACTAAAGTTTAAATTGATTTGGATAGGGATTCAATTAACACTTCACTGGTGGGCAACCGGTTCTTGGCATTTCTCGATATTTATTTGAAGGTTTTAAATTTTCTAAATATTTCGAAATTTTTGAAACTTTTGAAATTTTGGAAATCTTTTAAAAGTTTTGAAATTTTTGAAATTTTTGAAATTTTTGAAAGTTTTGAAAGTTTTGAAATTTTTGAAATTTTTGAAATTTTTGAAATTTTTGAAATTTTTGAAATTTTTGAAATTTTTGAAATTTTTGAAATTTTTGAAATTTTTGAAATTTTTGAAATTTTTGAAATTTTTGAAATTTTTGAAATTATTGAAATTTTTGAAATTTTTGAAATTTTTGAAATTTTTGAAATGTTTATAACTGATTTCAAGAGACGAAGCAAAGCCTGTTAATGCTTACCCAATAGCTAGTTTGATTCGTTTCAATTAGAATCAAAGGGAAAAATCGAACGACTATCGTTACTTTCTTGCGTGCCACTGGGCCATGAATCGCGTCATGGGTGGACACATTTATGGAGACCAAATTCTTTTTTACTCGGACGAAACACACGGCGCCACATGTTGTATAATACAGCCTCCACTGATGGCTTGCATTTCGAAAATGCAAATTTTTTCACCCGGGTACATTGTGATCTGCATGTGGGACGAAGTTGAGTGAGTCGCGAGAGATAAACGAAGCTGAAGTATTTATTTTTCGAAAGGTGTAGGTTGAACGGCAAGTGTAGATCAATTAGCCGTGAAGAATGCTTGTTGCCACTAAGAACTTAATATTTTTTTAACTTTCCGGAAATCCAGTATGACATACAGGAAATTTTCATTTTTTCACTCGGCGATTGGTATCATTGCAATAAGTTTTTATGAAATATTTGTGGTTTCCGTCCCTCTTATATTCTCCACTGTAGCAGTTCTTCAGCATTTCCTCCGAAAGAGATCGAGTACCGGACACCCATCCATGTGGCCGGGGCCGACTTTCGCCATCTCCCAGATACACGAAGAGAAAAGTTCTTTAAAAATTACGTAGAAAGTTCCGTAATCCGCGAGTGAAATATAATTCAGCAACCTTCGCGTAATTTTTCTGGAAAGAATTGGATTTCACTCGCGGATTACGGAACTTTCTACGTAATTTTTAAAGAACTTTTCTCTCCGTGTAGGGAACGCCAGTGCTCAGGAAACGAGCCGGCTCTGGCACAAGCTTGGGCTGTCAAGACCTTGGGTCTCTTGGACCAAAGAGTGCCCGAAGTTCGTAGCCAGGATTTGGTGGAGACCCTGGTTGCCGCAGCTGGGCCAATGCTGGGGTGAGGATGGGCGGCCAGGGCTTAATTATCCACTCAATATTGTATTAAAAATTTCAATTTAATCACAACAATTCAATAGCAAATCCATTAATTGAACTAATCGATGGATAAAATAAAGAAAGTGAAAAATATTGCGGCTAAGCGTTATATGGGGATTTTTAACATGTCGTAATGAGGATTATGTGGTGGTTGACTTATAAGGTTTTTTAAAAGTAATTTTTCCTTTTATCGAGTCATCCTGTAAACAGTCACAAATATTTGTAATAATGAAAAATTAGGTTAAACTTTGATCAAATTAGATATAAAGCCAATGCCAGGTGATCTGGAGCGTAGCATTTAAGGTATTAATACTGTATGTTGTATGTATGTATGACAAATGTTAATAAACAATTTTCAAGTCAAGTCAAGTGGTGGTTGAGTGGTAAGGTGTGAGACTGAGATGAAAGAGGGCCCGAGTTTGATCCCGGTCTTCAGTTGATTGTTTTTTAACTTCCCGATCTAGGGAAGTTATTGTAATGACCCCGAAAATGAAAAGTGTCAGATCGATGCATTTTCACATTTCCCGACGTTTCACATCATGCCGAGACGATTTCAGAGGAGTGGTCGTATGTGTGTGTGTGTGTGTGGACAAAAACTTTGTTTAACGTTTCCGAAGCAGCCACCGTAGCGATTTAGCTTTTTTTTTTCTTCATCGACGTGCCGCACTGTTCTCCAGGTCTTAAAGGAACGATTTATGCGAAAACAAAATTGTTCTATTGTTATTAACAAATTCAATTGTTTGTATCACTCTATCGCAAGAACGGTTTGAGATACGGAAACAAGTGTTTAATAAAAGTTGTTTCCCGCCACGAAATACATATTTGACCCTTTATGACTTTTTTTGAACAGAGAATCGGAGGACTATTCACGTATCAGAACAACATCGAAGCATTGGTAGAGAACAATATGAAAAACTCAATGAAAAACAAAAAGACGTCGTAGACACAATTCTGGACAGAGTTTTGAGTAACAATAGTGAAAAACCACAGTGTACTTTCATCGATGGGCCTGGAGGTTCAGGAAAGACATTTGTTTACACTACCCTATAGCATTTATTACGCAGTCATGAAAAGAAGATTTGTGCGATGGCATTCACTGGTATTGCAGCCACATTACTTCCACATGGAAAAACCGTGCATAAGACATTTAAGCTGCCGATTGCATGGTATAACGATACATCACAAACTATCACAACTCAGTCAGCAGAAGCACAATATTTGAGGAATATTGACTTATTCATTTGGGACGAAGCACCTATGGCACCAAGACATTCACTTGAACTAGCGAATCGTACTCTGCAAGACATCATGAATAGTAAAGAACCATTTGGCGGAAAAGTTTTTGTACTAGGCGGTGACTTTCGACAGTTACTGCCTGTTAAGAAGAATGCTACGCGCTCAGAATTAGTGAATTTATCAATCAAGTTCAGTCACTTGTGGTCATTTTTTTCAAACCTGGTGGGTTTTTCCCTTACCAAAAACATGCGCGCACTGCAAGACGAATATCAATTTGCCAAATTCTTAATATCAGTAGGAGATGGAACAGCAAATATCAATAACTGCGAAATAGTACTACCAGAAGAGTCAATAGCATCAAGGGACGTAGATATTGCTGAAGACATATCTGGAGATGTAATCAGAAATCACGAGTATGAGAAACTAGCGAAATTAGCAATATTGTCCGCGCGACATGTTGAAGTTGTTGATATCAACAAAAGAGTGGTGGATTTATTGGACATTTCGACCGAAAAAATTTACTGCAGCATTAACACAGTTGAAGATTGCGACGATGCAGCGATGAGTGCAGCACTTTTACCAGAGTATTTGGAAACATGAAATCCATCCAGTTTGCCTTCCCATGAATTACGATTAAGAATAAATACTATTGTAATGTTGATCCGCAATTTATTCATAAATGAAGGATTATGCAATGGAACAAGATTACAAATTTTAGAATTACAAAATCATCTATTGAAATGCAAAATTTTGACAGGTGATAAAATGGGAGAGATAGTTTTCATAAATCGTATAAAGTTATTCAATGACACTGATTATCCATTTGTCTTAAGTCGGAGACAATTTCCCATCAAATTGGCTTTTGCTATGACAATCAATAAGTCGCAAGGGCAAACTTTCGATAAAATCGGAATAGATCTTCGACGAGATGTTTTCAATCATGGCCAATTATACGTTGCATTATCACGCGTTCGTTCATGGGATTCTCTTAAAATATATTTGGGAACTCAAAGAGAAACAAATATTGTGAATAATCATGTTTATGAAGAATTATATGAATGATCGAATTTGAACAAGGTTTTACCAGATGGACAAATGACAAAATGCTGCAGCCATAGCGAGTTCCTTGATGGTAATGCACGATTCAAGAACTCAAGGAATTTGAAAAAACAGTGTCATTCAAATTTTTTATGGAGATACTCTATTCATGAGTAACAGTTTCTTTATCCACTCCATGAATAATTTTTCGCTACTATATAGGAAAAAAAAAGTTCCTAAATTGAATTATTTCACGTACAAACAGATTTCACGAAAGGAATTGATTAATCGGAATATGAAGCATTTTCATGAGAAAAAGGGAAGACCAAGGGTCGTCAACGACGCGGGCGCTTGCGGCCGCGGCGGCGCTAGTTGAAACAAACTTATGACTCACTGTCTGACCACCGCCATCTTGGTTTGATATTCCCGCCCTTTACCGCCTCATAGAGATGCTTATCGGAAAAGGATGTTTCTGAAGCAAAAGATTTAATAAACCGATTCCAGTCAAAATCTAAATCGAATTGAGACAGGATCACATATCCGGTATATTCCAAAGAAAGATTTAGGGATATCAATATCGCCCGATTCAGAAACAAACAATCTTCGAGTCGTGAATAATATATTCAAGGCATAAGGCGCGAATATTTCCATCGAATCAGATTTTGTGAACCGAAAAATCTACGTACATACAGACACGCGTATAGGTATTTTGAAAATGCTTAAAATTTGAACACAAGACAATGAATCAATTTCTAACATTTGTGAATAAAATACTATTTGAACGGTTATTCATAAAGATATTATTGAAGTTTTCGATCGTCATAATTTTCCACGTTCATTGCTATCCAGATCACTATAATTTTGGTAATTACATTGGAAACATGTGGATATGTTTAGTAGTAACCATGTATTATCCAACTCAATGTTTTCGTCAATTAAAAAAATAACATCTGGAGAATAACGCTTATTGGAATTATGGGACTTGATTCAGGGTATCTGAATAATGAACACACAGATGGAAATGAGAAATGAAACAATAACTTCCCCTATCGGGAAGTTAATTATTCTTCAGTTACTTTTACTTGACTAGTTCACTTGACGGACTGATACCCAAAACTGACCTCACACCTCCTTTGCGTAGCTAGAACAATATACATTGTGTCTGTGTACAGAACAATACGGTAAAGGTATTACAGACCCGGAAGCCATAACGTTAAGATATCCACAGACAAATACATTTTCGACATTGCTGCTACGTTCAGCTCGTGCCGAAAAGTTACTTTCGGTCTTTACTAGTAGTCTTTACCTTTATTTCGGCACTCGTAGAACGTAACATCACTGTCAAAAACTATCGTTCGACACACGTGCGATGGGGTGTTTCAGCTCGTGCGATTGGCAGCGCTCGGCTTTGCCTGGCGCCGCCAACTTATTCGCACTCGTGAACACCCCATCGCACTTGTATCGAAATATACTATTATATACTGTAATCGAGTAATATTGGTGAAAAACCCGTAATTTATCCACTGAGTACAATGTTGAAGTTATAAAGAAACTTATCCGAAGAAAATTATTCCTTACATGAAAATACCCATTTTATGTGGAATTACTTTTTTCCATAATTTGCATCATTAAGGGGGTATAGCCGTCTCAACAATTATGTATGTAATAAGTAAATGAATGAAATGACGGTCGTCATTGAGGTTGCAATTGCAGTATTTCCATGGAGAATGGAGGGTCCAAGATCTTAGATAAAACTGGAACAATATATACATTATTATTAACACATTCAATTGTCCATAACGCTCTATGGGAAAACAGTGAAAGATACGGCAAAACGTCTTAAATGGAACTTGTTCTGGGGGAGGAAATGCGCATTTAATTTCTAATTACCTTTTTCACTTATAATTATGAAAGTATGACAGATTTAACCCTCGAGCGACCGGACGCCTATTGGCGTCCACTCCCACTGAAGTAACGCACATAAGTCCCATCTATAAGTACTCACCATGCCTCTACTCAAATATTCATAATTATCTGCTTCATAAATGAGTCAGTTTAGAATTCTCAAATTTGCAAGTTTTCGTTATGACACTAACAGGCTCACACCACTCATTAATTACCCAATCCCAGAGGGAAGTTATTGTAATTAACCCGAAAATGAAAAGTCGAATTTTCAAGAAATTTTCAGATTTCTCGATGTTTCACATCTTCCGGACACGATTTTAGACAAGTATCTCTATGTGTATGTGTGTGGGGGGGGGGGGGGCAAAACTTTGTTTAACTTTTCCGGTGGGATCACTGGACCGATTTATCTTTGTTTTTCCTGATCGATGCCTCTTGCTGGTGTCCAGGTCCCAAAGGAGCGATTTCTTGACGAAATAATTCTTTCAATTGTTAATCACAAATTGAATTGTTTATATCGTTCCATCGCGAGAGTGGTTTGCGATACGAGAAGTTGCTCCCCGCAAAAAATACACATTTCATATTTTATGACTTTTCTTTTCAGCGCGCCTAATTATTTGATTAATTAATCAATTAATTATCTTACATGGAACTCAAACATGAACTTTTAATTAACTTCCCGATAGGCAAGTTATGTAATCACCCCGAAATCGAACTTTTTTATTTCCACCTGAAACTGGTGTTTTAAGGGTACCAAAATGATCCCCGAAAAATTCTGAGTCAATGTCTGTGTGTGTGTATGTTTGTATGTATGTGCCCTGAATTCTGGTCAACGATTTCTCACGAATGGATACACCGGTTGAAGCCATCGAGGTCTCAATCTCATGTAACTCAGCCTTGATTAGTTTTTGGTGGAGAATATATATTGTTATTACCGATTTCAATTGCTCATAACGCTATATCTCGTAAACGGTTGGAGGTATGGACCAACTCAGAATATAATACTTGTATATCATTTTTGTGTATCAATGCTACCAGGAACGTGAAGTCGAGTGAAGCCGGAGATACGGACTTATTGACCTTCTTCAATGTAGTTGTTGTACATTCGTGGTTTTAAAATGCTTCAATGAGACTTAAAGGCTTCAATGAGAAGTAAATGGCCTTGACGTGGAAGAGGGAGTTATCTCTTGATTATGACAAAAATCACAAAAGGCAGTGACATATAGAGAAATGAAAAAAAAAACAGTAAATACTGAAGTAAGAAGTCTCCCAAATTTCTGAATAGGCCTGATCTCGAAAACTCGAGTTATCAAATCGGGAAGTTTGCATTCTGTCCTCACTGAGGCCACAAATGCATCCCACTCACTGGTTTCTTTTGTAATCGATACGTCTCACTCGTGTTGAAGTCCGAAAGGAACGCTTTTCTCAAAAATAGATGTGGTCAATTGTTATTAACAAATTGAACAATTTATATGGCTTCATCGTAAGAACGAAGAGATACAAAAGTGTCGAAGAACGTTTTTGCCCACCTAAAAAATACACAATGAGATCGGGAAGTTATTGGTTTGACTCCTAGAGGGTCACACTGCCATCCTGATTATGCCTTATTGTGTTCATCTCTGTCGTCAAGAACAATAGGTGATGTCTTAAAAAAATGTAATTGCCCAAACCATCGATTGCTCTATAGAAAATATGCCCCCTTTTGTTGTCCTTCGCGATTACGTGTAAACGATTCTCCGCAGAAACCTCGAGCTCCACCTCTCATTTTCTGACTACCTCGCGAAAAGACTGGGCCAGCTCCCGCAGTGCGATTTACATGGCACAGGAGCAGGGGAGTATTCCAACGTCGAATTGAATGATGAACACTCACTGGCTGCATTGCGATCATAAAATGCTGGTATGTTCTGGCCCCATGGTTTGATTACTCGAAGACTCCCCGTCACCGATTGCGGAGCATTCGCACTACACTCCTCACTACGAATTTCAAATCAGGGAGACACTGTCGGTTTTTGAAAATAGGGACTGTTGGGAAGGGGGGGGGGGTGAGGAGTGCCTTGAATTTGTTTAGGAGTCTATTAAGTTTGAAGAAAGGCTGACAGCCAGAGATTGACAGATATAGATATTAACATAAGGTCCTTACATACAATGCCAATGAATTGCAGGAGTTAGGAATATTGAGCATGGAACAATCTGCACTTAGAATTAGGCAGATAACAATTATTGTTCAGTTTCGACATATAAATTGAGGATAAAGAAAGATTGTTGATGTCGGGAGAGCTGAGAATTACCCTGCAACAGTCATCTTAAAAGATAGACCGGCGGTGATTTTGACGATTGCAATTTCAATTCGGTTAAAAAATTTGCATTGAATCTTACAAAAGAATATCACTCGAAACTCTGATTCTATTCATGTCTCCAATATCAAAGTTTTAGATATTGGGGTATACGGTCGTTGGTAGACTCAAAGGATTAATTTGAATAAAACGGAGTATTTACAGAGTACCGCCGCCTATTAAATATTGCCCATTCTTTCGCCCCCTAAGCGGGATTATCTACGGACTCTATTTATTAACCGTACCCTACAAAAAAACATTAAATAGAAAATTAAGCCGCCGCCTAGCGAAAGCGCCACGGAAACGATTTAGAATATAATATTTAAACTGCAAGATTGATTAAGGGAAATACATCTTCAAAAACGCGTTTCCTTAACGCCATTTGATCTGAATATTACATCCATTTTCTTATAATACTAGTGTCGCCCCGTCTGCAAGCGGCCGGAACGTTGGCCTATGTTTAGTGTGATAATCTTTATTAACTTTTGAAAACGGACTGAAGTGAATTTGTCTTGAAAACGTACTCCCTATTCGTGAATGCATTTCTCTATTGAGGGAAACCCGAGGAGAACCAAATGATGTGGCTCCTGTCCATGTGTTTGAATACCAGCCCCCCGCTCCCACCCCCTCCTCGCGGCCACTTTAGAGTTTGTGATTGATGATTGTGGCATATTCACGCGCGTCATCAGCAGACCTGAGCTGAGCGCCTCGTTGGAGGCACTATAATTCCAAGCAGAAATCAACCTGAATGGCTTCTGACACGAAATACGATGTTATACATATATCGGCGATCTCACGGCGCAATCGGATCTACCTTCCAAATGGATTGGAGCTTCTATGAATAATTATGACAATTTGAAAGGCATTTCTCAGAGTAATGACAGGGATGTTCAACGCTCAAAAGAAATTGATGTTTATGTTAAGTTTAATGATCTTGATGCAAGCTCTTTTGCAGCATATGGAAACTTCACGTTTCGATTATTGAATGAAAGATGCAATGCAATTACGAGAAAATTGAACGGTGAAGAGTTTCCATGTGAAATCATTTGGCTGCACACTGATTTATTCTCGACATAAGAAAAAAACTGCCGTTTTTTCCAAAAGATTATAGGAACTACGGGTTTTTCTTCGGAAATTTCTTAGAACATTTTTTATCTTTATGTAAGCACCAACCTCCACATGAGCCATGTATCATATTAGCTTTAACAATGTCATGTAACCTTGGCATTTCTGTCGGACTTGGTATTTCAGCTGAAATTATTTTTTACACAATTTTTGGAGTTGATATCTTAGAATTTAACTTCAATGTTAATAATAAATGGACGTGTGGTAAGCCGCGTTTTTGAAATTCAATCACATAAACATAAGCTTGTACTTCACCGAATATTTTTCGCTTGGTTACCATGTTCATTAGAGCTTTTTTCTTCAATTCAAACACCCGAGCTACTAAATCAGGTCTATCGGAAGCACATTCACCGTTGCCAAGATTATCAGTGATTTCTTTCTATTTTGGATTGCATGTCATGGTAATAAAGAAATCTGGTTTACCAAATCTACGGACTATACTCATTGCATCCTGATAAATTTGTAGCACATTGCGAGGCGAACCACAGAATGACGATGGAAGAAGGACAACTTTACCAATGCGGCTCTGAGTATTATCTGCTCTATTCCTCAAATGTTCGTGTAACCCTCCATATGAATCAGCTCGCAATTGCTTTTGATTGAATCGAAGCCAATTCAATTTATCCAGCTCCATTTTCACATATTGATCAACAGTCTTTTGTTAAATAATCTACGTTCCATTATAATATAATTATTGTCTCGAATCGCCATCCGATATTTAATATAGGCATCTCTCGTGACTCTTCGGTTATTCAACATTTTGAAGTCATCAGCCCAGCCTCGGGTCCCCCATGGATAAAATAATGGATAGGTCCAAGGCTCTACATTTTCATCACATGAACTGATAAACTCTAATTCTTTGATCCTTTTATTATGTAACGTGACGTGGTATTTGAATTTCACCATCGGCCGTAGTAGTAAATATAGCTGCAACTTCATTAGTCCGCTGGACATTATATCTTCTGTTCTCGAGTTGATTATTCTTTTGGAATAATAATTGTAATTCCGGTTCAATGCCATTACTTCTCGCTTTCATAGTTTGAATTTCTTCTTTCATCATTTGATAAGTTTGAGCGAAAACGATACAGCGTCGCATTTCTTTATCCAGAACTTGCAGAATATCTGGGTTGAGATCATCATTGAAATTCATTCGCGAGTCCATTGCTTCATTTGAGTCGACTATAAACAATTGCCCATAACTGGGTCTTTCATTATCAATAGGATAAATAGACTTGTTGATTTGATAATAAATCTGCCCCTGACTTTTGAAACAATAAGGTCCGAGTCGTCTGTTAGGAAAATGAACCAAGTTTGCATTAAATGAGGCAAATGGTATGAGTTTGTTGTATCAATGCCATCTCATTTCGAATTACTCTACTCCCCCGGAAATAATTATGATCCGAGTATGTAGAATGTAGAGCCTTAGAAGATTGTTTACTCCCAATATACTGGGGATCTTGAAGAGATTGACTGTTTTGTGAAAGGGAAGTGTGTATAGTTCTGTTTGATGTAATTTCATGTTTATTCAAATGCTCAACCTCAGTAGGATTGCTAGATATATAATGGATATAACGTAAATTTTGTTGTACAATATCAGTTGTCGGAATATCTTGCCGATGGAAATAATTATGGACTCCCACTGTATAATCATTGGTATGGGTTTGTTGTATCAATGCAGTATCATTTTGAATTCCTCTACTCCCCCGGAAATAACTATGATCTGAATGTGTAGAATGTGGAATCTTAAAGGATTGTTTCCTCCGAGTATACTGGGAATCTTGAAGAGATTGACTGTTTTGTGTAAGGGCAGGGTGTATAGTTTTGTTCAATTCAATTTGATTTGAACATCTAATAACTCTCGAATTGGTATGAAGTAAATCAAGAACTGGATCAAGTTTCACATTATTTGAGTCAATACTTCTAGAATTTTACTTCTAGTTGTTTTTTTTCAGGTAATCTGAATATTCGCATTTTCTGAATTTATGGGAGTAGTAGTGGTATTAGAGAAAATAGTTTGTTGACTTGTCGAAGGCTGATCGATGGAGGTAAGTCTATGAGTGTTGGAAGATTCGATGTTATGTACGTATCTATATTGATGCTTCTTCCTCTTGTTTTCCCCAGAATAATCGATTGCAAGTGGATTCTTTCATTTACTTTCCATAGTTGCTTTCAAGTTTTTTTTTATCTAACAACGTTCTGCATTTTTGCAAATAGAACTGTAAGTTTTTTTATATGTCTAGTCTAGTCTTTGATGTTTGTATTCTGTTTGGTTCTTCTTTTCAATCTTGTGTTCTATGTCTGATCTTCTTTTAGCCACTTAAAAATATTCAGTTTGTAAAGGGAAATGATTTTCTTTACTTTATTAATATTATTTACAATTATACAATAAGAGGGCAAATTGAAATATACGATTGCGTATCAATTCGTTCACAATTATGGTTTACTGCGATCCTTTGCGGAATGATGAATCTGACAATTCCCAATCAATAATTTTCCATTAATAGGTTATTTGGAGACAATCAAAAATGGATTAAATATCATATCTTAATTGTTCTTACATTAAGTTTTATGGTTGTGCATACTAAAATTTTAGAATAATGGCACGGGTCTGATTCCTTCTGGTGGATAGCCGGTTCCTTTTCCTAGGACCCTCGCAGGTAACAGCTTCCTTCGTAAAACTTCCTAGGTTCCTGGTAGATAGCTCCGTCCTTTTCCTCGGTTTCTCGCAGGTAACAGCTTCCAAGCAGATAACAGCTTCCAAGCAGACAACACTCCTTGTACAAATGAAATACACGCAAAAATGAGAAAATTCGATGCTGATTACTCCGAGGAGTTGATATGTAATATATTTAAAATTTGTAAAACTACAGGCTGTTCAACATTTATATATTGTAATTATTTTCTTCATCAAATATCTTTATTCTAACTTTGCCAACTTTTCAACTGATAAATGCTTTACTAACAGACTCATGACATCGGTGAGAGGGAAATTATGTTTCTTCAATCAATTTATAATAATTACAGTTCTCTACATAGAATATTACTATGCTTATGGGTACTGTGCGGCATTTCAACTATATTTTTTTTTATGAGATCTTAATTATTAAAAAACAAATTGAGCCACAACGGAAAAGTTTATAGTGTAATTATACAGTATGCCATCGTATTTGATGAAGGTTATCCTCAGAATCCTCCATTCTTATTCGAGTTTTTATCATATTAGGATGATAATAAAGCATAATTTCAAGTTTTAATTACCTTTGCACGTTTTCGTCTTCGCAAATTATTATATTGCCACAGCATTGATTTTTTATGTAAAAGATGCTTCACCACATCACCAGACTCGTGTTTTTCAGTTATGAATGAAAATAGATTTGAGGTTAAGGCATATGGTTTCGTAGAGATAACAAAAATGGACGCACATAACTGGCGGTTTTTTTCAAATGAACACTGACAAATTCATTATCACATATTTTATTATTTTTTTCATTGAGAGTCGTATAGACAAAGGTCATGTTTGATATTAAATGAATGAAAATACATCAGATTTTATTGAAAACTTTTTATTAGTTGTCATCAACAAACTCCAATGATGACATGAGAACATTTTTCTTCATTGAGCGGTAATGAACGACCCTTTGATCGAACGTACAAAAACAATTAACTTATGCCTAATAAACTTATTCTGAATCTTAGAATCCGTCAACGCACTTATTATTTATTCTTAGTCAGATTTGTAGTACGTATTCACTATGTTTTCGATACGTACGAATGTTATTGTTGTAAAAAATTATCAGGTCCCATTGATTATAAAGAAGCTATTCAAACTTAATTTCTTAGACAAATATTTGATAATTATCATAGTCTTCTATTCTCTTCTTATCCTAATCAATAAGACTTGAATTGACTCTTTACCACTTAAATTATCCTTCACGAACCTGTCGTTAATCATTTCAAGCCTCTTAATCTTCAAATTAAAAGAAAGCCTTTCAATCTACCTTTGGACTATCAAAAATCTTCATAAAGACGCTACGAACATCCTAACTTTCTCGCTAAAAAAAATTATCAATGTTATCAGTCTCTTTCATTTTATAAAAAAAATAATAAAGATAATACTCGTCAAATAACTTTTTTACCCCTCATTCTACGGTAAATATCTCTCATCAGATGAAATATGCAAAAACCAATTAAATGTTGATAAGAAAATGAGAAAAATTACAAAAGTAACCGACTCAATGAGAAAATGAACATTTTAAACAGTGTTGGGATCATCGGGATCATTCTGACATCGATATTTCAATGTCAGACCACAACTAATTCCACTGTCAATTGAATCTTCTTCAATGACGTTGTCATTTCCAAGTGACTGATCCAGTTCATGAATGTCTTCATGCTTGCGACGAGAGCCACGTCTGAGTGTCTTGACATCTTCACCTGGATCTGCCAATGATTATTTCTGAAGGAGTAGAGCTGCAGGAATACTTGCAGCTGCGTCTACTGTTGGAACGATGGGGGGCATACTCGGTGTTGTCTGCGTCTTTGGGACTACTCGAAGAGCTGGAAGTTCCGGTTAGACTCTTGGAGCTACAACTGATGCTGGAAATGCAGCCTGGACTACTCTTGATTGTTCATGGATGACTCCCTGTGCCTCCTGAACAGCTGGAATGAGTGGAGGTCTTGCTTGTATTTCCTGAGCAGGTAGAGGTGCTACTGGTGCTTCTTGACCAGATGCAAGTGCTGCTGGTACTTGTAGAATAGGTGGCAGTGCTGCTGCTCCATTCTGAGCTACTTCAGGTGCTCGATTATGTGGAGCTGGAAGGCGACGAAAACCTCCCTCCAAGTCTTCTGCATTCATAACTCCATCGAGCACTTGAATATCATGCATGTTGGCAACACGAAGAAACAAAGCTCCATACTGATTCTGCTGAATAGTACCCTACGGCCAACATTGGGACTTTCAGCCTCAACGAAAACAGTCACCTGGACTGGGAGACGATAGACGCCATCAGTAAGAGCTCCACTCCCATAGGCAGCACTTTTATTGGCATTAACAATGCCTTCAAACTTCATATTGATATATGCAAATGTAACTGGAACCACAAAGAGACAATAGTATTAATTTTATCCCAATAATTTTTATTCGAATCCGTTTTTTTCCGGCAAGCAAAAAAAAGTTTCTTGAAATTTTAATAACTTGTATGCTTTGTACAACCCTTACTTATAGGCCCCTCAATCAAGTTGATTTCAGCGAAGTTGATTTCTCTGGGGGTAACCTCAACGTCAACATCTCCCAGTATTTCAATGGCTGTATATGGTTGAATACTAGTCTCGATTTTCAAGAGTCCTTTGGCAGGCTTATAGTATGTAATGTTAGCTTGAGAAACCCTAGCTCTCTTTATGTGGATATATTTTCTGTCGATTTTATTTTGAAATTCAGCAATTCGTCCTTCCCAGAACAGAATTCTCATTTTTCGGCCTGCATTATTAGTGAGAATCATACGTAGAGGAATATTGCGTGATTCTCCAGCGTTGGCACGATGTACCTGTCGTTGTGGCTCAACTTCAATGATTGCACCGATAAGTTCCCTGCAAAAAAAAAATGGAGATCAGTGATATTTCGAGCACGTGTCAATTAAATTTTTTTTCAACATCTCGGATAAAATTTGAAGTATTGATAATTAAATAAGAATATATATCAAGAAATATTTGAATCGAAGGAGATTTATTTATTTAATTTTTCAATTAAATTACCAAATTCTTGTGATTGTGGACGCGTGGGTTAGGTGAACATGAGGTTTTTGAGGTTATATTTTCTTACAGATAAAAAATGAAATTGATGAGTAAAAAATACTTACACAGTGTTGTCTCCGACTTGGAACTCATCCAACTCTGCACTCGAAGTGCAACGTATATTGAGGTGATGGGGATTTTCAGCGTTCATTTTATTTGGATTTATTCTTCACTGATTCTGCACGAGTGACTGTTCTTCACTGATCTCTATATAACTGGATAGGGCATAGGCAAGAAGCGTTCAACTGGACTGTAGCCGCTTCAGCGCAGTCTGTGTAGGACAGGTGAAATTAAATGGGACCGTCCTGCGCATGCGAAAACCTGGGGTGAATGGTGGGGATGGTAATTTGTCCCAGGAAGGCTTGGAAATATTCTCTATGATATTTAAATATTTCAAAATATTCAAATTAGACCTAATAAAACCTGAATACATTGGAGAAAATATGCTATCGATTAAAAAATAACAGAAATTATCTTTTCAATTTATTTTATAAATACATCTAACATTTCCTGACAAATATTTCCATTGCAGAGAATGTACAATTAATATGTTTTTCATAGAACTAATATTAGTTTAAATTGGAGATCCTCAATTAACCAGAAGGACAAAAATCACTTTGCATATGTACAATTGTATAATTTAGTTAAATTGATGGATGAATGACACTTTCATTCCATACAGAAGTCCAACAGTTCTAAAAAAAAATTGAGTTTTTAGTTGTGTAAAAACAGAATAATTCAATTGTACAATGGAGTCACGTACCATTTCTCACTGACTGAAAAATTTTCCGACAAATCATGTCTTCAAGCAAAGTGTCTCATAGATTCATTTTCAGATACTTCTTGCAGAGCTATAACAAACAAAACAATTGTGATTTTTTCTTCATTTTCAATTGTCCACCACTGCCTGCAACCAACGACTAGAAAATAGATAGACGCGGCTTCACTCCAAAGGAAGAGGAAAAAAAAAATTAGGCATTAGAAACGTGGTCCGTTGCAATTCGATATAATTTATTATGAATGTAGTCCAACTTACAGAAATTAGAAAAGGAATAAAACACCCTGGTGAAAGAAGCCTTAAATGCCATTAGGACAGTAGAAAAGTTTTCAAGTTCCAACAAGCTGAGAAAAATAAAAAGTATATAAGCCTTATAATAGTCATTCGATATAATTTGTTATCAATGCAGTCCAACTTACAGAAACTAGAAAAAAAATAAAACTTGTCGGTAATTTTTTCAAGTTTTCAAGTATAATATTTACATTATATAAAAAATAGTATAAAAAAAACATCAAACAAATCAAACATGCAACTCAAAACAGATCAAACATGCACAAGATTAATGAAATTGATTATCACAATTTGAAATTGATTATGATAAATACATATGCATTCAACGCTTCCCATGTAAAAATGAGAGTTTCAAAGAACAAACAGAGAACTGTCTCATATGGCTATTGTTTTTACGTGTAACTCACTTTGGTTTCGGACAGACAAGATATTTCGGTCAGAAATATATTTCTAATCTTAAGTAACACTCTAATACCGCTCTAGATAATCATAAATATTCTACCATCACGAAATATTTATTGCGTTGTCTTATATACTACTGATGCGCCCAAACGATTTGCCGATGTAGAAAATGTCTTATGTTCGTTCCTGTGATAGAAATTGCTGCATTTTTAGTAACAGCGTACATACGGATTTCAATATAAGATGAACGACATTCTTTAGAAGCACATTTTTATGGCTTGTATAATCATCGATGCAGAAAGTGTCACGAAAATGTTGTTCGAGATCAGCAAAAATATAGGGTTTTGACGAGAGAATTCCCTGAATATTTCCATGGGCGACCAATGTAGGGAAATTTTTTTCCCTCGGTGGTTTACCCACGTTCACGTTACACGTTTTTCTGAATAACTTTTCGATGCCGATACAGATATCAATAACGCTGTTTGATGCTATTACTAAACCGCCACGATTTTTTATTAGTACGCAAGCATTACTTTGAAGCGCCCGAGGGGATAGTGTCTTGCAGCCGATCAGACATTCACTACATTTGCAAAGTGTTGGTAGCTTTTTTTCGATAAATCCAGCCACATACGCAATCGCTTAGCGTGAAAACTCTGTAATGTCAGTCGAAAATGCCCAAGCAAAATTTAGATATTCTTTAAAATCTACGGGATCAACTGTACCAGTTGTGCTTGACTTTCTGTCTAAGCCACATTTTTGCTATGTTTTTGAATTTTCTACTCACTGTAAGTATCCATACCATACCGGTCTACTCGAGCTGCTTTGTGTTGATATCCAGACGAGACATTGAGGATTTTTGTTATAGGGCATTCCCTATCCAGTTATATAGAGATCAGTGCTGTTCTTCTTCTCGACTCCAACCGGAAAGAGAGAGAAGTTCGGTTCCGCTCAATCACTTTCACTTTTTCATGAAAACCGCTCTCCAGATAAAATAGTTATTTATTATTAATTTAGGGAAAAAAATGAATTCTAGTATATATATATTATATGCTGCAAATCGCTCATGAGAATGGACATTTTTTCTTGGAGGTGCAATGCCATCTGTCGGTGCTCCCTCTTAAGCTTGTTCTCATTCGAGTTATTTCGAGTTCGACTTTGTTCAATTCCAGTTAAAAGCGCCGTGTCTTTTTTTATATAGGATTAGTTAGTCTATTTTGACTATAGTCAACAAATTTCATTAAGTAACTGCGGAAACGACCATTTTCAAAAAAATATCTTGCGTATTTCTCTGTGCTTTTTCTTCAAGTAATTGACGCATGAAAACTTTTCCACCTTTTGGGTGATGTTCCGACACCTTTGCGGCTCTCTAAAGAGGAAGTAGAGAAGAAAATTATTAGAGAAATAATTGAAGCAAAGAATGATGCATTAAATACGCATTGCGACATTATTTCTATAGCGCCTACGGGTCACAGGCGCGCCAGCTACTAACTCACGTAAAATTCGTGTTCTATCCCCGATCCTACAAATTGAGATATCGAGTTGAAATTGTGCTGATGTTACAGTTTAGTACTAGAACGACCCTTCAGCGGTATTATCTAAATTGCATGGCTAATTCCGGAGGGCCAAATTTATGTGGACGATTATGTTCGACATTGCAAAGGTCCTAAACCGATCTCATACACTAAAACCAGTGAAATAAGATAACGAATCCAACTGTTTTTTCGTCTAACCTTTGTTCAACACGTCGTAATAATAATAGCTACTGTCAGGTGACAATTTTATCGGGTCCATACCTGGCATTTTTACAATCGTGTCCTGAGGGAAAAATAAATAAGTATTTTAAAACGGACGATCGTGTTTTTCGTTTTATAAAATACTTCATTCACGGTTGATCAATGTGTTAATTCGAGACACTCAAAAAATTAATTGAAGACATGAATGACTTCAGTGAAACCTTCACATACCGATACTAGCACCTGAGTTTGTTGCTTTCTTCTCTATTCAAAAGTATACCTCTCGCGAAGCGAGATGAGTAGTTGCGGTTTTTGACATAAATTATTGTTTGGGGCACTCCATGCAAAACTAATGGACCTGTTTCACAAAAAGAAAAACCTCGTAAGAAAACTAAGGTGCGGACTTCCACTGATGTTATGTGAGCGCGCAGTAATTACCCGACATTGAATTTCATCCACACAGGCCGGGTGTTACGGTAGTGTAGTTAGAGTATCCGTGTACTACGTTAAAGGTCCTATGTTCGCGTCCAGCTTCCGGTTAATGTTTATATGACGAAATATTTCCTCATGGATTTCAATCGAGGGCAGGAACATTTCGTGGGTACCATTGTATCCGATGACTATGAAGTGAGACCGCCGGGCGGGAAGGGGGTGAGTTCCATCATAGTGTACCCTGTGTTTAGAAATACGATGGCCTGAATAACGTAAGTTGGCCCGAGCCACCTGGGTGGGCTTTCAATACTCCCTTACGAAAACCGCTGCAGGGCAGCTATACCAGGGGAGTAAGAAAAAAAAATCACACATAGACACCACCTACGGCCATGCTCTTGAACATCGTCTTAGAATGTCAAAAATGCCTCGAAACCTAGACATTTGATGGAACATCGCTTCTTCACTAGCGGCAAGTTGAAGAACATTGAATCAAATTAAAAATGAAGTTTTTCAAGAATTAGTTCCATGATTGTTCCTATCCTGAATTGCGTCCTCTTTTTACTAAAGAAACGGGACAAGCAATTTTCCTGGAGCGATAATCCAGTGAGTACGCCCATCATACTTTCCTCACCAGTTCACGACCATCGGTGTGTGGAGCTACGAAAGGCTGTAGCTCTGTGGCCTACGGGGTTTTTTTGGAAAGATATACGACGCAGTCCAACTAACAATCTAACGTTACGACAGTTTTTATGTTCATGTGTGTACAGAGATAAAATTTTTCTGCTCAACGTATATTTGTGTTGTGTTAAGTTGTAAGAAGAATAATTTATTTCGAATGTTTATTTGCGGAATTGGAGGGTATTGTTTTTTATGTCACTTGAAAGTTTTTTAATGGTCTTTTCAGAGTTTTGAAAGTAGAAGTTTAGGTAACAGTAATATTTTACGAGTTATAATAGAATCCTGAAAATTGCAGTAAAATTATCTCTTCAATGTCTAACGCGTAAAATAACGGAAACTAGTAGGTCTGGGTTTCAGACAAATATCCACCGAGTAATATTACGAGAAATGTAAGAAAAACTGAAACCTGAAATTCTAAGGCTTCTCGACATTTCATACACTTTTAGTCATTTTCAGAGAAAATGTGTGGGTATGTGTGTGTGTGTGCGTGTGAGTATGTGAGTATGTTAGCAGTTCTTTACACAATAGTTTCACCTAAGCTACTCAACCCATTTCTTTCCTTTGAACACGGAGAGAAAAGTTCTGTAAAAATTACGTAGAAAGTTCCGTAATCCGCTCGGAAATATATATAAAAATTACAGAACGAACCACAGTTTTTACGTGACATTGCAGAAAAATGACGCGAAGGTTGCGTAAAAATTTCGGTGCGTTCCGTAATTTTTAATGAATTGTATTTGACGCGCCGATTACGGAACTTCCTACGTAATTTTTAAAGAACTTTTCTCTCCGTGAAGATTGCTATTCCATGTCAAATATTTGTAATTTTATGTGACACACTGGGTCTCATCAATTCAGCACCGCTTATTATTCACTTTTTCTCTTCGGTTATATCGACCGAGCATTTACTATATAAAAGTTCCATTACCCTTCAACACGACAAGCAGTTTCAAAAGTTTCTTGTCAATGTTCCGACTCCCAGTCGGTTTCCATAAAAATAATTACCGTTTCGACATCCACGAATCACCCCATGACTTTCACCATTCACCTCAAATTCCTAACTATGTCCCCAAACCTAACCTATCGATGAGCCAATAACCGCATCTGCTTGACTGCTCCATACACGTTGCTCCCTCCATCACGAACTAGCTTATTAAGTCCTCAGTTGATCGATGCTGGTCACGACTATTATTGCCGCTTAAGTAAAAAACAAAAAAGTCCGTTTACAGCAAAGGCGCGTGGGATAGTAGCGCCATGTTCGTCAATGTCATTCTAGAGGAAGTGGGGTGTCACATTGGTCTTCGGCCTAGAAGGTACCACTAAGTGGGTAGAATAGTAGCAGTAGCTTATGCTCTTATGGCAGATAGAAGTGGTTCGTGTAGGCGCACACTCAGAACGAACTAACGAGTTTCTGGAAGCTGAGATAGTACGTTTTGATAATAATGGCTGTATCGATAGGTGATAAGGAGGTGAGGATTACAGGAGACATCTCACAGGTTCAGTTATCCTGTCTATAGTGCTATTATACATCTTACTGGATTGATGGTTATGACGTTGGACCTCTTAAGTGCATGTAAATGGCTAACATTTAAATCTCATTACATACATGTGGCGTACTGAGACACGCAAGTATTGTTTGCTAAGAGATAAGTTTCGAGTCGGGGAAATACCCGACCCATTTTTTATATTTCCTCCGTTTCCCTCTTGCTCATTTCTCAGGAATGGAGCACATTTTTTGGACCCTAGTTTTGGGGTCTATAATGACTATTGGGCCAGCCCTCATACCATTCATTCTTCGCAAACGGTCATGCACCATTATCATTCGGAGCATTGTTATAGTAGCTTCCTTGTGAAATTCTATAAGTGCCGTATATCGATTCAATAATGTTTATAGGGATAGTCTCTTCACTCTTTGTAAAGAGCCTTGAGTAGGTAATTTAGAGAAGTGGAACTGCACTCCTCTTAAACTTTGTGATGAATAATTTAGGGATTATCACATTTTTTTAAAGGCGTTGGGTCACGCTTAATCATATATGATAGCTTGTGCATACATCATGCTCAGTTATGAGGACTGAACCCAAAGTTGTGGGTCATCAGCCTCCTCCATGTCCTCACGATCCCTAAACCGATGTCCTCATCTCCAACCAATGAGCTATTGGTTCCACCCATCCACAATTCCGTGACAAATCATGTTAGTCTATATATTTTTCGTAACATAGTAAATTTGACTAGCACAGTTTTCCTCTCCAACCCAGTAATGTTTTTACTTCATTAAATAAGTTAGATTTAAATAGGTAGTTCAACTTTACATCTCGAAATATTAAGTTGTTTTTGGAGTCGTAAGATACATCTCAAGTCATCAACTTCAGAGAAATTGTTAAGTTACAATTTCAAGTCTAAGTGACAACTCTTAACTGCGAGTAGGCGTTTTTAATCTCAATTAAAATAGATTAATAAACTCCCCGTGCAATCCGATCAAGATGCGTTATTGAATAAATTCGTAAACTTCATCAGTGCTGGGTGCCGTTTTGACTCATTGATCAGACTAAAATCCGTCTCAATATCCCAATAGAAGTAAAATGTGTCACGTTTCCCACGAGTTAATTTTATATTGTTAAACAAAGTTTTGACCACACACACACACACACATAGACACTTCCCTAAAATCGTGTCCGGATGATGTAAAACATCGAGAAAAGTGAAAACTTATTCAAAAATCGAATTTTCATATTCGGGGTGATTACAGTAACTTCCCTCTGGCATCGGGAAGTTAATTAACGGGATTTATCACTCCTTTAAACTCTATTAAAGATGGTTAACATACATTCTACAGGGAAACGTATACTACATATCTACATATACATTATGAGATTCTGGAGGATCAAGGTGCGAACCCAGGATCTTTGATGTGGCATTGCACGAGTACAGATACTATACCTACTGCATGAAAGCGCTGACTGTATGTGTATGTGTATGTACCTAGCGAACATCTTTCGATAACGACAAAGCCATATCTCAATAACAAGCTGTGCCATAGGGATCCTGTACGGAGGACTCCGAGTCTTCACGTATCTCGAAGTTGATTAGATTTGAGTTAAAATTGATCAGGTAATTTGTTAGTGTGATAGAAAAATAGAACGAGCAGATTGAAATTTGGAATGTAACTACCGAAATGAAAAATTGTCGGTAAATAACTTTCAGTAACATGGTTCTTTAACATCATTTGTTAACATCATTTTGGTTGAAAAAAATAATCACCGGTGGAAATGATAAATCCGGACATTTTTTCTGTGACCCCATAATATTAATCTCTGTGAGCCACACTCAGATCGCTGGAGAAGAAATTACATTACTACCATTTTCTTGACATCAAATGCCGCAATTATGGAAAGAATTAAACGATACTCCTCTGTTACGCTTTCTCATTGAAAATGAAGAACTTGTAACAAGACTCACCCTTTGCACTTGCTTCATTGTCAATGCGCCTCTTGCTTGCATTATCTATGATCATGTTTAAACGACTCGGTCTCTCGTAAAAGTACCATCATTTATCCAAATGATAGAAAGCCTCTCAGGTTAAAGTGTGAGAACATAAAACGGAAATGTACCATCTATTTCACTTTCATGTTTATATTCTTTTCCAAGATGTTTGATATAAAAAATGATGAGGTTTCAGATGTATTTGGTCGGAGGAGGGTAAAGATGATGATTTATGATAGGATGAAAAGTGCAGTGTGAAAACAAAAATATACTCCCGTACACGAAATGCAGAAAAAAGCAACACCATCTTTACAGTAACAATATTTTATATTATCTATGTTTATTTCTTATGCGTTATATGGAAAGAGAAGTTCGAGTAAAGTTACTTTTTCATTTAATTGAGCTTTTGTAGTCAGTCTTTAGATGTTTCTTTATTCATAAATTCATCAACAATGAGTGATGAGTGGCAATGATGTTTTCGTTCTTCTGTTCCCTACACTGATAGACAAAGTTGGTTTTTGCCGAATCAACGGTGCTGGGCTATATCTAAAGTACACTCCTCTCTGAAGTAATGACAGCATTAGGGCAAGACAATCCACTGCTTCTGTACCATTATATCCCGTTGTACAAATTGCTATCGTGTTCAGAACGGTCTTTCGCGACAATTTTGGTCTGCAATGAATAAAATTTTTTTATGAATATGCCATATTTAGTCTATATGCATCAAATATTTTTGACAACATAGTGGAGGTTTGTCCCGAATATTCTAAATCAATAACAAATAAATGAGATATGGGTGTGACCCTCCGCGGACCAAAATTATAACTGCCCGATAAAATTATAACCCGATGTCTGCGCGCGTGTATGTGTGTGGGTCCGTAAAACATGTTTTCTAAACACAAATTTTTTTAGGTAGGGAACACCATTCATTAGATACCTTATTTCCGATGCCTATTTTTCACGATAAAGTTTTCTAGATAATCTCCCTTGTTTATGACGCTCTAACGCTGGAACGGTTACATATACGAAGAAAGTCAAAAAATACAAAACATGCAGTTGTTAATAAGGTACAACATTTATTCCCCATGTTTTGGCGTATCTAGAATATTTCGTAACATACAGCGTTATAAGTAATTGAGATAGTCAATAACAATAGAAATATTTGGTATTTGACTTTGACCATTCTTTCCAGCTTGGTCACCATGGAGAGGCATCAATAAAGAAAAATGAAAAGTTCAAGTTCGATTTTCCGTGTAAGATAATTAACTAATTCATTAATTATGCGTGTTAAGAAAAAAGTCACAAAACAGAAAGAATGTTTTTTTTGCGGGGTACAACTTTCATTAAACAGTTTTTTTCGTGTCTGGAACCGTTTATGGAGGAGCTTGATTTGGTATTAATATTCAACTTCCTCACATTTAGTTTGAGTATGATTTATTCGGATTACTTTTCTCTTAACTGCTCTGGAACGTGCTACTTACTAAAACCTTGTTATATGAATGAGAGTGAGATCAGGGAGGTTAGGCGTGGGTAACCGGGGATTGCCGAGGATTACCGGGACCTTCCGATTGGACGGAAATCCTCAAATAGAGTCGGAGTTAGTTTATAAGCGACTTATAAAAGCGCGTACTTTTAAATGTGGGATAAATTGGACGCCACACGTTCTTGCGATAGAGCCATGTAAACAATTCAGTTTGTTAATAACACTTGACAGAATCCGTTTTTCGACAAATTGCTCCTTACGGACCTGGACACTAGCGAGACGCATCGATAAAAAAGAGGGAAATATCTCAAGTGGTGCAGCCCGAAAAAATGTTTTGCCCCCACATACAAACACTTTCCGGAAGACGACTCAGGAGGTATCACTCAGGAAAATATGTTGAGAATTTCACTTTTCATTTTCAGGGTGGGTTTCAAGTTAATAATATTTGTGCGGAGTCAACTCAACTGAATACGTATTTCCAATTTTTGTATTTGGGTAGTAACTATGTTTACGTCTATCCAGATAATAATGAAAGAATGCCGTAACTATTGCCAAACACGGTCCCTTCGACAAAATGAAATGGTTCTCGCCGTGTAACAGTAAAAGTGCCTTTAGGGTGAATTAAATATTACTCTATTTAGTTCTTATATATGACGAGACCGAAAGCGCGCTTCGCGCTGAATTCCACTTCGCCATTTGAGGTAACAATATCTTCTCCGGAGTTGAAAATACTGTCAATCATTGATTCCGAAAAAATGAGAGCTTTCAATTTTCCAATTTGGAGTACCCATCTTTTGCTTTTTCTGTAATTATCGCGTACATATAAAATTTGTCAACACCGTGCAGAATATGTAAAACACTCGAAACTTAATAAATTAACATAAGCTCAAAAAATATTTTGTGCATATAATTTTTAATGACTGCATAAGTTATGACAACTTGAACAATTGTCATACTTTTGAAAACTAAAGCCCAACCGATATCCCAAATATCGATGTCTATCGACGCAAAGGCGACTACCAACCAACTTCACGATGTCATGTGACCAATCTGATCAGCCAATGAATGAACCACGATTCAAAAATGAATTATGACAGACCAATAAGGAATGGTCTTACGACTTTCGACTCTGACGATGTTCATTTTGGTGTATGCGCTTCCTTGAATAGGAAAAAGGTATGACTTCTTCCACTCTATGAGCTGATACCGCGGTTTAGTTATTGTAAATGAATTCGAGTGACAAATTGGAGTTAATAGTTAACAGAATGACATGTTTCAAGTGTACATTCGCTAACTATTCACGAATCACTTTGCGATTTGTTAACAACTAAATGGTTCTATTAGTGTACTTAAATTTATTACGGGTTTCTATCAAAAGTCTGATTATGAAAAAATCGTAATTATACTATTGCAGTTGAAGGGAATAAAACTACATAAGTGCGAGTGTCGCACATATCCCATGGTAATGATCAACAAGTGATGTTTAAGAGTAAAATGACTTCTTTAAGGTCCCGATCAAGGAAAGTTATTATAATGAGCCCAAAAATCGAAAGTGGAATTTTCATGACATTTCCAGGTTTCTCGACATTCTGGGCACATTTTCTGCAATATGGTCGTGTCTTTTTTTGTTTTTGTCCCTCTCATTTCTACTCCCCACGTTAACTGCTTTGGAATTATTCCTTCAGATGGGAATAATGGACACTCACACTTTAGCCAGGGCCTAATTTTAATTTTTGTTCAACGTTTTGAAGTGCAACTTTTTATGGCGTGAAACTCAAAATTCTATCAAACATTTATAAGGGAAGAGGAGCAATACAAGTAGTGGAGGGGGCATTACGAAAGTTCCGACATGCTATATGGCACTTTAGCAGAGTGGGGAGAAGATCGTGCACCGAGCCTATTAAAGATAACTAATGCAGAACGTTGCAAAGAATATTGTGATCGTTTCCGTGAAAAGAATGTTCCAATTCGGAACCAAAGAAAACAAAAACAGTAGCCAAAAAGATGGCCGAACATATTAGGCATCATCGGCCCAGAACAAAAGCAATCAATGTCCATGTTCAGGACTATGAACTCTCACATGTGAATCAACCGTATATATTGAAGCTATGCCAGAGTATGTCACTGGGAATTTCGTCGGGACAGTTATGCGAGTACGTGAAATAAAACTTAATGATAATTGTCACTCATTAATTCCGTGGGTGAATAGTTAAGGGTAGAAAGGTAACGATTCAATTTCTGATATGTTATTCACTGAATTGATTGATAGAACCAGAGAAAAAGAACATGTGCGCAGAGAGCTACGCGACAAAAGTGAAATTTCGTAGGAACCGAATTTATAGAGATGTTATGATATTCTGTAAATATTTCTTTTCTACCGCTGAGGATAGGATAGAAACAGTGGGTCCAACATCAGTGTAAATCGGTGATTATGATTTAAAACAATTCAATTAAATCAATATACAAAAGATTTTTTATTCTTTTTCCATCTCACGTTTTTCTACAAATGAAATTATCGGTTTGTGATAACTGAAGTAAGAAACAAAAACTGTTGATTAGCACACACACACAAATTATTCCGGACATAAATTATGATATAGAAAATAACGCTGGGTCCATATATAACGTATGCATTAACACACCAGACTGGAAAACAGGTGGCTTTTTACCGTGGATAGAAAATGCGCATAACGCCATCTTGCGCCCTGCGTTAAACTATGACGAACGCGTCATTTCCGACGTTCCCATGCAACACGTTGTAAATGGGTCTAGATGTGCATGAATGCTCTATTCTTCTCTCTCTCGTGCTCCCCTCCCCGTACCTCGCATACCGTCTCTACATCCTAGCGAGTAAAGTACGTATGCACTCCATATTTGGCGCTTCCCCCTCCCCAATGGTGTCGGTTTTTGTAACATAGGGACTCGCGTGTATTCGATTCACGCCCAAAGGCGCCTATAGAAGTCTCACTTCAAAAAGAATTTCGCAGTTAATGGCATGAACCACTCGGAAGTATCACTCCTGTCGCGTATCCTTTTTTTGGCATGCTGTATTGATCAACATAAATTCAATTGTGTTGTGCAAATCTTTCTTCCGATTACAATAAAATTGCCATACGTATCGCCTTCATTGTCCGTAACAATCCAAAAACATGAATAGAGTTAACCATTTCATGTTACCGTGTTGGAAATTGAATGTAATTAGAATTCCAGACAGTCTTGTTCGTATAATATTGGCTGGGAGCAGAGTAATTTATTTCGTATTGAATGAAATTCAATAGTAGACGGCACTTTGTGTCACTGTTAATTAACTTTGTCACGTGTACGAGAGAAGCAAAGGCAATGACGTTGACGACGCAAGCGATCGATATGTATATATAACAATGGACGAGTTGTAAACGAAGCTCAAGAGGAGCAGAGTCCATAATTTTCCGGAAAACAATTAACTTTGATTATTGAAGCGGAAGGAATGAGCAATGAAGCTTAAATAGAATTCTGGAGGAGAAGGGGGAGGGTGAAATGAATTTGTTTCGTATTTGGGGAAATGGGTGGGTCATCATACTGATTCTCACGAACGGCCGATTGGGCTTATGCCACAGTGCCATAAAAAAGAAGAAGAATGATTCTCACGACCGCATGGCACAGATCAGTACTCGCAATGGTTAAACCCATTCGTTGTTTTTTGAATGACTAGCGGTACAGATAATCCATATAATTAGCTTAAAAATGTTACGAATTGTATTATACATTTGACAGTCTTTCCAGCACGATAAAATTCTATTGGGATGAAAAATTTTGCAATTCCTCTCGGTAATATCGTTTGGAATTCATCAAGACACCGTTTTATGGGTTCCTTTACGATCTACGAAAATATCTAAGAATTTCGCTTCACGCCGCTCATTTCCACGATAATTGAGCATTCGAGAAAAATTTTACGTTTAGTGATAAAATGCAGTATTTCATGATACTGCAAATATCTTTGAACACTAGAGAATCGTTAAGACTATTTTATAGGGAATTTCAGTAGCTACAAAAATGTGTTCCGCCATTCCCTTCTCAAATCGACCATTATTATATAAATGGCTAATTAGCAAAATTTAACGTTGAACGATAACTTTTAGTATACTGTGAATGTCTCTACAAGCAAGGAATACTAACGAAAGGTTATTTGAATATTTTCTTATCCAATCCTTTATTTTTATATAAATACACGGAAAGAAAAAAAACATAATTATTAGACCCCTGGTGACTAATCTGAGGACGAAATTTCCGTGAGTTCAAAAATTCATCCCAGTGAGTATAAAAACTATCCCGAAACAACAGAAAAAGTCGGCCCAATGCGACTAAATTTTATACTATAGGAGTCTAATTTTTCGACTCACGGAAATTTCGTCCTCAGATTAGTCACCAGGGGTCTAATAATTATATTCTTTTTCTTTCCGTGTATGAATTTTTTAAAATTAACGTTCAGTAACTGGACTTCCACTCATGCGTCTGGGCCGACGTCCGTCATTTAGGCCCTGGTATTTATTTCGAAACCCAGGGAACTCTTATGTTAGGATGAGGGACGTCTATGACGGAATTCCCCGGACCCTTTGGAATCGGGTTAGGTTCTCGCCCAGGCTTGCGGCATCATTTTATCGGTAGCGCCGGTAGCACACACGGAATATTCCTGCTATGGGTCGGAATCCACGTACCTTGTGAAAGATTCTCCGGAGACCAGGTACGAACCTAGGTCCTGTAATGGAGTACTACTTAACACGCTCAACACGCATAATTAATCAATGAATGAATTAATTGATTATCTCAGACGGGGAATCGAACTTGAACTTGTCCTTTTTTTAATCGATGCCTCATTTGCTTTGATCGAATGACAAAGTCAAATAACAATTCGTTCTATTGTTATTAGCCATTTCAATTGTTTATAACGCTATATCACGAAATATTGTAGATACTCAAAAATATGTCGAAATAAATGTTATTCCATATAAAAAATACATATTTTGTGTCTTTTGACTTTTTCCGTATCTTCAACCGTTTCGGCCTCAGAGCGTTGTAAACAACTGACATAATTTAGAATTCGTATTCAGCACATGATTATAAAAATATACAAATTATATATCAAAAAAGAATTTGAATTTAATTTTACAACGTGTTTTCACAAAAATAAACAAGTTTCCAAGTCTCAACGTAAGTCGAAAATCCCTGAGCTGCAATATTTCTCCCGTACCCAACAATGAAGAAATGGAATAATTCTTCTGCGGGTGATAAAAACTTGGTTGTTTTTTATGTTACAGGTTTCAGCAGCTCGTTACCCAGCCGTCGTAAAACTTGGTCATGCACATGGTGGGGTCGGTAAAGCTCGTGCTGAGAATAATCAGGAATTCCAAGATCTAGCATCTCTGGCAGCCCTAACAACAGCATACTGCACAGCAGAGCCTTACATCGACACCAAATACGATGTGCATGTACAGAAGATCGGCAATAACTACAAAGCATTCATGTTAGTAGCTAAAGTCATTCTCTGTTTAATCATTCAATTCAATCTCTCGAGATTTCTAATCCCTAATTGTTCTCTGATTATTGTAATTAATTCCACCAGGCGAAAGAGCATTAGCGGTAATTGGAAATCCAACACGGGTTCAGCGATGCTGGAGCAAGCTTCAATGACGGAAAGATATCGATCCTGGGTTGACCATGTTTCGAATTTATTCGGTGGTCTCGATATTTGTGCGATTGAATTATTAGTGGGGAAGGATGGCAGGGAATATATTATCGAAGTTAATGACAGTGCATTGTCGCTGATGGGTGACTCGCAGGAGGAGGACAGACGTCAAATTGCAGATCTTGTCACTGCCAAGATCCAAGTGAGTGACAAACCATTGTTAGAACTACAGTTAGTGACAGAAAAATCTCCTACTGGGTACATTATGTTTCCTTTTCGCCTGAAATCTTTAGAAAATTTCCTGGATCCATCATCTAATGTTTCACTTGGTTGATACGACATTGGTATCAGTCGAAGTAATTCGATAGTTACATGCTTAATGCATAGTCCGTTGGGAAAGTACAGGAATATTTTTTTCGTCTGTGTATAAGTTCAAATATTCGATCTAGTAGAAAAAAGGGGAGGTAGGGGTGGGGGGGGGGGGAATGGGAGAAATGCAGTTCGACCAATTGAAGACAGATTTTCGGGCAAAGATCTTTGTTTCTTTTGAATTGAATAAAATATTTTCTTAATATTTCGCAATGCAACACACTGGCAACATACTTCCAACATTCGTTCACGAAATTGATAAGCATGAAATGAAATCCATGCGTTGTTGATTCTTTTTACAGGCTTGCTGTAGGCCTCACAGTGTCTTAACCAAGACAGCATCGCGAGGATCAATGTCAGGAGCAAGTCAAACAACGAGTCCCGCGGAAGAGCGTGGACCACCATCTGGACCCCCGCCAGGACCGGCGCCAGTGCTTGGGGCACATCCCCCCATTAGTTCAATGGGCTCCATGGGCAGTATAGGGTCTAATATAGGTGCGACCACCGGCGCTGATGTTACGAAATCTGATAGCCATGGACAACTCGTACGACGGGATTCCCAAGGTAGAGCTGATGTTTCACTTTCGGAGGTTCAATATAATCCAAGATTCAGTTACAAAGTGTCCATTTTCACCTCGTTATCACCTTCTGCTTTTTCTCTTGTCCTAAATACTTCGAAAATTAATGGCTCCCTTGTTTGACTTGATATCTTTACGGAACTGGCACGTTTTCTCGATATTTTTAATTTTCTTTGGGATCAATCAAGTTGCAAAAATGCAAAAATTTTGTGACATTTCGGAAATTATCGAAACTTTTGGAATTTTTGAGGTATTCAAAAATAAAGCACTAATTTTTTTCCAGTTCGAAACCTTTCGTCAATTTTTCGATGTTTATTTCATTGGAAGCATTCAAACCTTGCGGATTCTTTGCATCTATCATTAGTTGGTATTTTTCGAATTTCCAAAATTGTTAGAATTCATGCAGTTTTGATAGAATTACATTTTCTATGGTCTTGCAATAGCGTATTTGGCTTTGATAATGATATGGAACTGGATCTTTTCATCGCCATTTCAAATACGGACTTTCATGAAAATGTCGGGAGGTAATTGAATCGAATATTGGAGCCAAGGAATTTCCTAAATTTTCCTCTTAATGGACTATCGAACTCTGAAATAGTTCTGCAAACAATTCACGAGTCGTATCCATACCTGAATTCACGATAGAGACCAGCCGTCCAGTCTGGATTGGGCGTGTCCCGCGAACAATAATCCACGAGTAATTGCCCAGGTTTCTCCCCTCTTCTGGGTGGTTGTTGCCCAGGAGTTATGTCGCTCATCGAGTATTACCCAACGTGTTTTCCCTACGTGAATAATTTGATCTTTGCCAGATTATTCAAGCCCCCCAGACTAAATAGTACATTCAAATTCTGGAGTACATGAAAATTCTGGAGCATATTAAACCCTCCACAAAGACCCATTGCGGTTTATGATAAAACCCAGTTTCAAAAGGCTGCGAAAGGAAAAAACATCAAAGTGGTGGAAAATGCTTCTTTCGTAACCCGCCATCAAGAGGCACAGACGAATATGGAAACTGCTGTGAAAAACTTGTTCCGTTCATGTTCACAAATGGGAACACTTCGTGAATGATTTGAGAAAGATAAATAATTAAATAAAACTATTGAATATACGAGGTGGCCGAGAGTTGCGGGCGCCGCCATCTTCGTTGCATACGGCCTCCACAATATCATGGCTTCTGTATGCGCCGAATAAACTCACATGTGATAATGAAGTCAAATGCATTTCCAAATTCAATCATCACTTTGTATCGTATAAGAATTCATGGAGCAAATTTTTTCGTCGCCTTGTGTGCCAACTATCTCGATTGCGAAAAATCTAGAACTGTTCAAACTTTCCCCTAACCGAACCATACTTCCATCACTTTTTTGCTTACAGCATCGCAATCAAGCACCGTAAGTACTGGTCCGTCCTCAGGACGTCGTGCGGACGAGCCACCACCTTTGCCGCCCTCTCGAGTGCCATTCCAACGTCAAGGTAGTCAATCTCAACCATCAACTGGCGAAGATAGCGAGGACACCATGAAAAATCTTCGTAAGACATTTGCCGGTATATTCGGTGAAATGTAGGATGCATAAAGACTTTGAAAATTCGTAATCTTGGCTGATGCGACGATAGAGCTGAGTACTGGGCATTACCAATATGATGAAGTTGAGATAATTAAAATGGAAAACAATAATGAAACCGGTATTCTAATGAGGGCAATGAGAATGGGAGAAACAGTCATGGCGTCTGGCCGAGTTGCGATCAGCTCGACGTGAATCATAAAACCTGGGAGATTAAAGCTCACTCGTCCTACAGTACTTACTTATACATTCACAGATTATAGCTGAATGGTTAATGGCCATTATTTTTTTTTTCTTCAATCGATACTTTCAATTGATAATCGGTGAATATACTGGCAAAGTTTGATGATATTAATACTCTAATGACGGGGAAAATGATCGTCGAATTCCGTGAATCAACCCTTGAGTGGTAGCAAGTCTTCATTGAACGAGATGATCGCGTAAAGAGTCGCCGTTTTCCAATTTGGAGGTAGTAGTTTCCGTTCGCCTACACCTTTAGCTCCCAATCGACAACAATGATGAGTAGTATTCATTCAACGTCATTGAATGGTCATAAGATTTAATTGATTGCGTCAATTTTCGAAAGTTGGACGATATGATTTTTTTTTAGTAATTCGACGGAATCAGCAACTGTTCGACGTTGAATTTGGGACCACCCAATTCGACTTGAACATTGTGTCATCAAAATGAGACACTAGGTTTCTTCTATATAGTTACCTGTGCGAAGATGTTTTTTTCAGATTTTGTTGGACTTTAATTGAACTAAATATTTTTTAACGGGCGGTCGGTGGATAGTCACGACACTTTGAAATCACTCGGGGATTGGAAGGTAACATCGCTGATTGAGGTTCTTTGGGAATTTACTTCAAACAAGAATAACTTAATATTTGAAAAAGCTCATGACCGCATGTATAAGTATATTTAATAGAAAAATCAGCAAGCTTACCTACAACATGACGATATTATTCTTCTATTATTATTATTATTCTTCTATTCTAAAGAAGCCTGTTGAATTATGCGCAATCCGCGGTAATATAGTGTATGGAAATTTGAACTGACGAGGAAAAGCAGAAAAATAAAAAGATTCTTGAAAGGCCTACGATGGCTCGGTTGGTTACAGCGACGGATTGGTAACTCAGAGGTCCTGAGTTCGAATCCTAGCTGTGCTGATTTGACACGAGCACCAATGTAATTTATTTATAAGTGCTTTGTTTTTTATAAGTGCTTTGCTACAAACACAGCGTAGACCTCCGTCGCTGATTAGCACTTCGGTAGAGAGCATAAATACTTCGGTAGAGAGCATAAATATAGCGACGTTAAATAAAAGTAAAAAAAAAAAAAAGATTCTTGAAAGGAATGTCTCAATCATTCGATTCAGTTTCGATAAAAGACGCACATCCATTTGTTGATAAATAATTCGGTAGTGGACTGATCAATTCAGCTAAGCGCGTTTTAGTCGGGCATTAGTTTTTACTACGTATCTCGAAAACTGAGAGAGGCATCGAAATTGACTTCAACACAAATATATAGATCATATTCTGCTAGAAAAAAGATCTTCATAGAGATTCCACTATCTCGGTTAAACACCGACTCAACTCGATGGGCCGCCATTTCACTTCTGAATTGTTGGGTAATTCAGCAAAAAAATCCTCTCCCAATTTATTTTTGAAGGAGTATTGTAAGGATATAATAAAAAAGACAGGAATGGACGGAATGAATCGATGTTATGGCGTCTAAAGACATAAAAAAATTGCGTTAGCCGTTTTCAAAATTTGCCTTAGACAGATATAACCACCATTACATTGGTGAAAAAATAATTCTCACTTCATAATGTGCAACCGAAGAAAAAATCAGTTTCAGATATTGAAACGCCGCTTGTGGAGTGATACATTGCAGGGGAAAAAATGTTTCGTCCTTTTGACCATACATAATCGATCATTTTTCCCATCGTTGTTTTTTCCTTTCGTTATCTTATATCACCTAGCTCTATTATTGAAGATGCAACGTTCTAACGAGGAGATACTGCAAACGCACAAGTAGTTATTAAGCACTTTTTAAGAATTTTAAATTCAAAACTTTCAAAGTATTTTCATCGAATTTTTATGTTGTTGATAGATAAAAATGCATGATCTGCTGAACTGTATGTGAAAATAGTAAGAAGGGACAGTACAAAGAATTATATCAGTAATAAATAATGAAAACGCCTTGGCCTATGCACAATAATTGGATCATAAAAAATACGTGGGAATATTAAAAGATAAATGGAATAGAATTAACGGAGATGAGTCGAGATAATCAAAACGAATGGAGAGGAAATTTAGAGAAGCTTGTTGGAGATGAGGAAGATGGATCGATCAATGGTGCGCGCAGCCTCGGTTAATGATAAGAAAAATCTCAGGGGTGTTATTCAATGCAGTAGATAAAACGTTAAGAAACAAAAATCCAAAAGCAAAACTTTTCAGAATAAAAACAAAAAGAAAAATTGAAATGAAAAAAAAATCGGAATAATAAACCAGCCAGTTGTATTGGAGCTGAATGAGATCTTTCTGTATAAAAGAGGCCGTATGAGAGCAAAAAAATGAGAAGTTACCAAACAAATGGATAAGCGCCGAATTAAAAAACACAATATTAAGAGCCTGATGAAATTCCCTTGGTACCAAAAGAAGAATAGCAAAATACAGAAGAATTTGCAAATGAAGTAACCTGAAAAGAAATATTAACGTAGTTGAAATATCAGATTTATCGGGTTGAGTTTTTCATGAATGAAAGGAAAAAAATAGTGTAAAACCCGAAAAACTTACCGATGAAAATAAAAGCCCACAGTGCCATGTTCCTTAGATGAGAAAAAAAACATTGTTAACTCGAAATTCTCGTGTTATGTGCTAAAATCATTTATCCGCTGGATGATTAACAACAAAACTATCTGACCAATTGCTAGTTGGAGATGGAGCACACAAGCACGTTGTTTTTGTAAATGGCTGAAGTTTCATGCATAGAATGACGTAGCTCAAGTGTTATTATTAATTAATGAGCAGTTGTTGAAAAGTCGTCTGTCACAATTCGTTTTAAGATTAAGTTTATTCGGTTTATTATTTAGCCGCATTTAGCAAACGGTTAGCCATTTCAACATCCTTTTCACTAACATCCTCATTCCATTAACAAAAATACATAAATGTAAACCTATAGATGAAGAATCGTTGATTTGTTCAATTGTATTGCATATATAATCACCATAATAAAACTAGCGAATATCGTTAAAACATACTCAATTATAATAAACGTTAATTATTCAAATAACAAAAGTTTTCTACGCGCCGCGGCTCTAATACAAATAATTGTTACAGTTACCTTGCGATTATTTTCATGAATAACTCATGACATTTTGCTCAGTTACACCCTTTAGATTCTTTCCCCTTTTTCCCCTTGATGTTTATCTATGGTCGTGATGATGAAAATAATCCATTTAATCTACTGTACCCCCCTCCCACGTTTTTCCCCCCATTAGCCCGATAGTTCACAACCTAATTCTCTTGGTAATTAAGGGTGCTTACGAAGAATATAATGATTTTATGAGCCTCATATACGTAGAATTAGATTGGCTGAAAATAGAGGTGAGAAGATTTGCCGCGACAAACATAACTATTATCTGTGGTCCACCTCATCTCAATTTTCAGGATTGTTTTATTATTTTTTCACTCGTCCTGCAACGAAACTATAAGCGAATTATTAATTGCAAGCGAATAAATTGAGCAAATGCATTCATATATATAGCGGCAAATTAAAAATTTAGAGATAGAGTTTCAATGTCTCCTGAATAATCTCATCTGTTACTGCACTCAAATGATTACACGCGGCTTGAATATCTCGCGACATAACGAAACGACAGACATTCGCAATAATTAGATAATTGTCGCGTGGCATCCAATCCACGTTAAATAGATTCTAATTTCTTGTGCATGTCTTTCAATGCTATACCATAATATTGCCATCATTACTCTCCACGTGGAGAATTAAGTAATTCCCAAAAAAAAATCCAAATAAACGAATAGTAACAGCAAGCGGATTGTGGCGTTAACGACACCCACCATAACCGTTAAATGTTACCCTCTTGATTTCAAGCGCGTGCTAGTCACATACATATACTAACAAAAACAAAACAATATGAGAATGGTTATTGTCATTGTAAGGCGCCATTCTCATTCATTATCGTAATATATATGTCATATGTGTGTTATTTAATCTAGTAGCTACATGCCGATCTGTTCAAGGCGCCTATTCATTAAGTGGCAAATCAGAAAAATTATAAAATTCTTGTTTGGCGCTTGAAAAAGTAGGGCACCGGCAGCAAAAAAAAATGAGATATGAAAATGAAAAATTATGGTGTTACCACCGTGGCAGGCAATGTCATAAAATATAACAACGAATTTTGTGTGGTTAATGCTCAAACAGATTGGTTGATATAGTAGTTGCATTCGAATCAATTGACATTGGCCAACAACCGATTCACTACTCATTACACATAGTGATTCTCAGCAAAGTCTTAAGTCCATAATTATTAATAAATACAGTAGCTGCAGGCACACTAATTATTTAATACTACAAAATAACCACTGAGTATTGATAAAGAAAATATTACTAGAGAAGCTAACTATAATTAAAGAAAATTTGAGATGGGCGAAAGATTAAATCATACTAAAATGCGAGTTCTATCTGTCATCGTTATCATTAAGGATTATCGGAGTTTGGAAAAACTCTAAAATTAGGTTTAATTAAATGATTAAGAGCTTAAACATGTAGTACCAGGGGGCGTAGGATGACACAATATGGATGATAAAAATTTGAGACATCGCAGAATAGATTAATAAGAAAATCATAAACATATAATCCAACTAGTGTTTGAAGGTGAAAGCATTATCTTTGAGATTAATCATCAAATATGGGAATTCCATAACTACAAAAGCCATTGCAACTCCTGGAAAATTTCCACCTTAGGGATTAGCAATTCTAGTTCCAAAATCGTGGGCAAATTACCAGCGCATTACCAGGAATGAGTGATAGTTCATTTGTGATTTCAATCTCTTGTGGGCAGGTAGTACGAAAGTTTAATGAATCGTTGATATCCTCACCGTTGAGAGGTGCTTGAGTCATCAGTGATGTTGAAGCATACAAGTGCGCTCCAGCTCTCATCACCCATGAGGATTAAGCGATCTGTTTACTTTCGTCCCTGTTTGCTCACGAATAACACCTTAATTGGCTTCGGAAATCCCAGTAGATACCACAGTCCTTAAGATAAGAGTCAACACAACATATGTAGGGAATAATAATTCATTGGCCATGACGAAAAAAAGAACTATTATTGATTACAAAATCGCCGTTAAATTGCCAAATTGACAGTTAGAATCTTAGTAACTATGCATCGCTATATATCATTTTCGGAGTACTGGAAACAAATTTGGAAAGGCACTTTCAGTTATCGTCATGAATATTTCCTACGTGGTATCCTCATCGAAAATGAATAATTGAAATTTACAAGGGTATATTATTTTTAACAATTTGGAGGGATAAGGGTGATATGCAATTATTAATCGAATTAATGATGTTACCAGCTGTTGTAATTATGACTATATATGAACGGCTATCTATAGAGGATTGGCTTACATTGATAAACGACTTATGGGTAAGAATGCACTATATGGCAAGATATTTACATTATAATCTCATGGTCACTTTTGATGTATGATGGAGTAGCAGCCACTTTGATCCCCTCTGCGCGGCAGAGAAAAAAATCGAGACATTATTGCCATAAGGGGGGTTATAGGTGGAATTTAATGAGACCGAAATTAAAGGTGGCACAGTATATATGAATGCCTATTAGATTGATCTGTTAAATTATCATTGAACTAATGTATTGATATATGACATAAGCTATTATGTAACAGCAAAATAAACAAATGGGGTCGCACCAATATCACAAATTTTATTATTCCTCCCTACTACTTTGACAATTGCTAGTCTTTTACTCATTACTCCATTTTGGTTCGTTCTTATTTTCAACGTCACTGAAGCTTCTAAAATTGATGAATTTTGCTAACAGTGTATCTAAAAATTTTTAACTTCTCGATAGGGAAGTTATTGTAATGACCCCGAAATCGAACTTTTTCATTTCGGCCTGTAACTGGGGTCTTAAGTGTACCAAAATGAACCCTGACAAATTCTGAGTCAATGTCTGTGTGTGTGTGTGTGTATGTATGTTTGTATGTATGTGCCCGAAATTTTGGTCAACGATTTCTCACGAATGGATACACCAATCGGAGGCATCGAGGTCTCAATCGACGCGTCTTAGTGTAACTCAGCCCTGAGTAGTTTTTGATGGATGTTGGTTGAGAATACATATTATTATTAACAATTTCAATTGTTCATAACGCTATATCTCGTAAACGGTTGGAGCTACGGAAAAAGTTTATTAACATAAATTATTCCTCGTAGCAAGGTCTACATTTAATGTCCACTGACTTTTTCCCATAATGTGCATAATTAAGGGGGGAGCCTGCTTTAGAGGCTTCAAAAAATCGATTTTTTTTTGTGTAAATCACTTCCTAAATTATCCAAGAATATGTCTCCAAAGATTCAGAACAAAATTCGGATTATTTCCGGAAATACAGACGAAATAGTGAGCAAGCGTCGAGCAGGTATCCGAGTGGCCGGAAAACTTTGAGACGCGATTTCTCGGATTTCCATTTTTATGATTTTTTCAAATTGGCGGACAAGATAAGAGAAAAAGTAAACATCCTATTGAAACGAATCAAAATGCGCTGTAGTTGGAATTAAATTCTCTTCTAGGTGAAACTAAAATACCTTAAGAAAGTTAACATTAATCCGGTTTTTAAACGATTTAAAGTAAATTTTTTTTTTAATGCATTTTTTTTTAATCTGCGAAACAATGTTGAATTTTTCACTTTTTGTTGAATTTTCTTGGTTCACCTAGGAATTACACTATTGAAAATTAAAAATTTCTTTTGTTTTTTTGTTTCACATGAAAATTGCGATCTGCATCTTGCCCGCCACACAAAAATTGCACACTCGAGGCGCCTCCGTAAATTTCTTCAAATATGGAGAATATCCAATGTATAATAATAAAAAAATTTGAAAAGACTCTTCAAATATATAAGAATAAATCCTAAAAGTTTCATTTTAATCAGACATTTCTTTCCTTTCCAAAAAAATCCTTGAAAATATCGATTTTTTGAAGCCGCTAAAGCAGGCTCCCCCCTTAAGGTGGTAGAGCTGTTAGAACGGAATAATTCATGTGATTAGTGGATGAATGGAGACTAGATGGCGGCGGCGTTCGCAAAAATTGGTCTCTACGCTTCGTCTCTAAAAGTATACATGGACCGACTTAGAATTCGAGTTTGCGTCGATCCGTATACTTGAAAATTGGTCGCTTTTTTACCCTCATTCACCCATTCCAAGATGGCGGCGCCGATCGCGAAAAATAGTTGTATATGTTTAAAATGTTTCAATGAGACTCAAAGCTTTAATGAGAAGTAAATGGCCTTAATGTGGGAGATGCAGTTATCTCTTGATTATGAAAAAAATCACAAAAGGCAGCGACATATAGAGAAATGAAAAAAAAATCAATAAATACTCAAGTGAGAAGTCTCGTAAATGGTTGAAACAGACATGATCTCTAAAACTCGAGTTACCAAATCGGGAAGTTTGCATTGTGTCCTCACTGAGGGCACAAATACATCCCGCTCACTAGTTTTTAACAGTTCTGACGTTGATCCCGAGTAGAAATTCAGTAAGGTAACCCTGATTTAACATCGGGCTAGGATCCAGAAGTAGTAAGCATTGCCTTACTAGTGACTAATGGATAAGGAACTGATCAGAAACTGGGAAGGTGTTACTTGATAAGTTCAGTCCTTTCGGAATCTGATCCAGTCACATTTTCTCTTAACTTAGCTGGATAGTATTAGCAAATAGCGAATAGGCAAATGATCTGGTACTGAGAAGGCATTGCTTAATCAGTGCAGTTATGTCGAAACCTGATCCAGTTCTTATCCGTTCAACCTTAGCTCAATGTTCATAGCGATGGCCTAGCTATTTTGGATAGCAATTGGATCTAGCCGTCCTAACCAGTAACTGAATGGGTCCCACTGAAGAAATACTGATCACGATAAATTGAGTTTTTTCACAGCAGTTTTTGAACAGGTTACTTTGAATATTTCTGATCAGGTTAAGATAGGCCCTTTGTATTCCACGCGTAGTGAGGTCTCCCCATGGTTCACTGATCCGATTATGGCTAGATATACCTTGGCAACAATTGAATGTCAGCTTAGATCAGTTGTTGGCCCAACTTCTTCAATCAGTCAACGACCAAGTAATACTGAAGCATTACTGATCAGTATGGATTCAGCTATATTGATTTCTCCCTTATCCAATTAGGATTAGCAACTCATCATTGAAGCCTTCAACAATTGAGTGAGTATCCTCGTAAGTTGTCAATCCCAATTGGGCATAAATATCACGATCTGAACTTGATAGGATATAGGCGACGTAGAGGAATTTCGACAATGGGCTCCAAAATTTAAAACTCCTCACACACACTCGCAACACCGGATAAATGCCTAACGAGTATATATACTATAGCTATAGCTTACCCATAGCGGATCCGGGACTACTGATCAGATACTAATTTGGATAAGATTTGCGGAAATGATCTGAATCACATCAGTTTCCAGCATTAAATACTGGGTCCTACTAGGGTCGGGTGATTTTGACCAGTATTGGGTAGAGTGTCGCATCCTTGTAGGATGTGAAATACCGTTACATGCCCATTCAGTCTCTGATCGGGTAGCCTGATCCGTCACTGATTACAAATCAGATTACAAATCAGATTATCAGGATCAGTACCTTATCTGAGACTGGACTAGATTTCCACTCGGGATGGTTGATCAGGCATTTTTGCCTGGTGCCGGATTAAGTTATTGCTAATTATCAACATACTTCGCGGGGCGTCAATAATACTAACGGGCGCGCTCTTCATGTTGCATCACTTGTTTTTTAACTTTCCGATAGAAAGTTATTGTAATGACCCCGAAAATGAAAAGTGTCAGATCGATGAAATTTTCACTTTTCTCGGCGTTTGGCATCATCCTGACACGTTTCCAATGAGATGTTCGTGTGTGTGTGTTTTTTTTTCCTACTCTTTCTCTATTCGTATTCACCCACGTAACCGCTGGTAGGCATTACTTCATGGGCAATACTACGGATCAGAGTACCCACCCATTGCGGCTGGGGCCGACTTCGCCATTTCAGCTCATCGTATTTCTAATCACAGGGTAAACGTCCAGAAACCCCTGTGATACGATGGCGGGCGTCTACGATGGAACCCTCCCTCCCCCCCCCCGCGCGACGGGTCGCGTTCGGTCCCGGCTCACGGTCTCACTTCATGGATACCGCCGATAGCACACACGGAATGTTCCTGCCATCGGTCGGAGTCTGTGAGAAAATATTTTTTTAGAAAAAATATTTGCAGTGAGCGGGAATCGAACACGGGACCTTTAGAATAGTAGGCAGACACTCTACCCACTACGCCAAAGCCCCGTCTTGACTTGACTTGAAAATTGTTTATTAACATTTGTCATATATACATACTATATACAGTATTAATATCTTAAGTGCTACGTTCTAGATCACCAGCCGTTGGCTTTATAACTAATTTGAAAGAAGTGTAACCTAATTTTTCATTATTACAGATATTTGTGATTATTTACATGATGACTCGATATAAGGAAAAATGACTTCTAAAAAACCTTATAAGTAATGGGCGCATGAGGGGCGGGGGAGAAAGGGATATATGGAAAGGTGGGACAAAAACAGGTGGTCAGTGAGACCAATTTGCTTTCTTATCAATGTTGATGTTTTGGAGCTGGGGATTAGGATCGGATTGTAGTTTAAATTTAAATGTCGAATTTATTCTATCGATAAATTTACCTATGGTTGCCATGCCCAGCGTATTGTGCATGCCGACCATTTTATTATCCATAAAGATTTATTTTAGACAAATTGAGGATGATTTAAGTGGGTTTGTGCTGCATCGTGCCAGGCAGGACAGCCATAAGAGATAGGTCTGATTAACCCTTTGTATAAAGTAAGTTTCAGAGATTGACTGAGCGTTGGAGATTTCAGCAAATTATACAATCGTACTAGAATAATTTTAGTCTTGACCTTGATATCAGATATAAGTTTTTTCCACAGGAGGTTGGAATCAAGGTGTAAACCTAAATATTTCACAGAAACGGTTGAGGTAATCTTATTGCTACGCAAAGTTAAAGTCGGTTTGGCCTTGGAGCTAGTAAATAAGGTTGCTACTGATTTAGTAGCATTCACTTGAATTTTCCGTTTATTTAAATCGCTGATTTTAAGAGAAGCAGAATTTTCTATTCTTCTAACAGCTTTATTGATCGATTTGCTAGGTAAGTACAGAGCAATGTGATCAGCATAGCCTGCAATGAATACATTTCTAGGTATTCTGTTAAAAACAGAAGCGATGTATAGGTTGAATAGTACACGGGAGAGGATATCCCATTGCGGGACTCCCGCGACAATTTGAGTTTTAACGGAAAGTAGTGATTTGACTCTAACTTGAATATATCTATTTGAATTTCTGATTCTGACCAACTCGTGGCGGGTCGAGTGTTCTGAACGGAAACCGAATTGGTTTGTAGGTATTAAGTGTAGCTCATCGATAGATTTTATGAGACGTAATAGAATTATTCGCTCAAAGTGTTTTGCGGGTACCGGTATCAGACTGAGTTTGAGCGCAAAAATGTTAATGGCTAAGATATTTATTATGTTTGTAGGAGGATCGTGGGTGGTTCAGCGGTGGATTCGAACAGGTATGCATAGGATGCGATGATTGTTATTTTATCAAGGGGGGTGTCAGCTCTTTGGATTTTAGAGATCATGTTCTTAATCTCTGAGAGGTTTTCGAGAATTCTAAGGGATTTTAGGTCATCAAGGACTTGTTTCACTGTATTAATAAAGTTTTTACTTGTACTTAAATGTAATGGCGGATCGTCAGGCTCCATCGGAATGGTCCTAGGTTCAGCGGTGGTGCGTCAACATTCGTTCTTAAGGTTTCCATCGTTGGAAACCAAGAAGCGTAGGATGGCCTGGGCATCTTCGTGGCAGTAGAGATTGGCGTAGGCTCGAGGACTGGAGGAGACTGGAGAAAATGGATGTTGCCTTCCAGGTTTTGCATCGTAGCCGAGTGTGGGGTAGCGGGCAGTTCCCGCTCTGCTCTTTTTGGTGCTGGTGGTTGGACTCTTTTTTCATGAGTCTCCACAAATTTGGTTCGTGAGGCGCACTCACGATAGCTCGCTGTGTGAGCTAGACCACAATTTGCGCACTTCAGGGAGTTACTGGTGCAGGTTTTGATGTCGTGATTGCCTGCGCATTTCACACATCTGGGATTTAAATTACAGTGCTGACTTGCGTGTCCAAATTTTTGGCACCGGTAGCACTGTGTTGGTTGTTGGGTTTTGAGGTATTTTTCTATCTTAAATGTATGATAGAAAATGGTTTTAATAGCAGCGAGGCTGCTCAAGGTTACATCAGGCCCAACCGTAATTGCAAACACCGGTAGTGGCCTACTCTCTTTGCTGTCTCCGTCCTTGTTTGTTTTCACAAACTGCCGGACTGATAATACCTTTATGCCGTGTTTGGATATTTCCGCTTCAATCTCCTGCTCAGTAAAACTGGCGGGAAGACCTTTTATGATAAATTTCTTCGGACGCTCACTTTTTAGACCGAAGGTGTAAAAATGTAAATTTTGCCTTTTCAGGATACTTGCGATTTTATTATAATCCTCCGTCGATTGTAGATGGACGATGGTGGTACTGCCATTGAATTTCATCCTGAAGTTTTTGTCCGAGGCGTTGACTTGCAGGAAGTTGATTAATTTTTTGGTCTCCAATTTGTCATTTTCAATAACTATTGGAGGCACTGATGTTTGTTTTTGAGCCTGTTGTGGCCCGACAGGAGTGTTTGAAGGTTTGTTGAGGCGAGCGGGTTTACAGCTCGCACTAGTTGACGGTTTAATAACGGTTTTTTTAGTTATTTTTGGGTCTTCCACAGGAGGAGTCATTTTGGCGTTCCTTTTGGGAGCCAGAGGAAGTTTGAGATTTTTGAAGTTTGACACTTTAGTGCCAAAACTTTGACAAGATTTATAAATTCACTGTACTGTAAGCTCCCCTCCCAAGTGTTCACCTTGTCGTGGTGGTGAGGGCACGAACGAAACGGATACGTCCAAATCGTCGCTAACGAACACACCTAGCATCGGACCAACTCCAAAACGGGAAAATTGATTATATACCCAGGAGGATGCTATAGATTATATTCGGGCGATAAGTCCACAACCCGCATGTGCATGTTGAAAAACTTTGCGAAGGCAAAAAATACGTACACATGCTATAATAAATCGAAATTTATCATATAGGCTCACACATCGCAATATGCATGGTAACCTGTGGATCTACGACTTAACAGTCGTTGCTCCTGATGGAGAGAGGAATTCACCCGAGCAGGGTGATGGGCTGTTATCTCACCAAGGTTTGGCAATGATATTTCGCCACGCAAACAATATTGTCAGATAGAGCTTATATACCATATAAATTTCACAATTTTCTGTGCCGTAAGTAACTTGGGTGCACTCTCTCTACCCTCGGGCGGGAGGCGTGCATTCGGGTACCGTGTAACGGTTAAAGGAAGTACAAGTCCCATAATAAACCCCAAATTTTGTGCTTCCTTAGGCGTCTTGTCTTAACTAAGCAAGAACGCGAGATCGGACTAGCGATTGCCGCCAGTTATAGCAGACAGCATTACCGCGAGTCGGCATCTCAGATGAGATAACCAACTCACTATGTGGTTTACCACCTCAAGAAAAACACCACCACATACACGAAAACACACCTCTCTCCCTCAACAGGAGCAGAGCAAAAAAATAATACTATTTTGATAAATAATGAGTAATACAAAGAAGGATCAATAAAATACTCTTGACACAATAAATAGAGCCCAAAGAGGCGCGAGACGGGGGATTTGTAGCTGCCTCTCCCACGCGATGACGTAGAGCAACCTTCTGACTGACTAACTGACCCATATAAGGGCAAAATGCGCAAAAGAAAGAAAGCAATACGGCCAGAGGGGGAGAGAGCGGCTGCAAAAGGAAGGAAATAATTGGTCAAAAGAGAGTAAAGGGAACCCGAAAAGAAACAAAGTGATCCGCAAATAACAGCGAGAAAGAGTCAGGACGGAAGTGGTGGGAGAAGGCCCCGCTGACAGGCGTGAGGCCCCTCAAATACACCCCGTCTAGCACACTAGAATAACTCGTTGAAAGAACTATGCTTCGGGTGCCTCGGAACAAGTTCACAAATCACATTCCAAGGGTGATACACAACACAACAGAAAGTCTCAACACTGAGGCAATAATATAAAAACACGTACAAACCCTGGGCACCCAGGTATTCGTAAAGAGTCCCAACCAAATGACCGAAAAGCGGCAGTCTGGAAGTGGCGTAGCACGGAAACTGGGAGGAGGAAAGTTAAGTGCAGGAGGATAACTCTCTCCCAATCGCTCCTGTTGAACCTCCTCAGCCTCCCCCAAGCAATACGTCTTGCCACTAAGAAGACCCTGAGTAAGTCGGCGGCTACGAAGACGGCAATAGTGCATACTCAATTAACAGTATGGACGCTGGGAACATCAAGTAATAGGATCTGTGCAGACCCAGTCCCCGATACATCCTGGGATCTGCTGCCTCAACAGCTTAGCAGCCATTAAAGCGAACACTTGGGTGGAGATCGTGCAGGATGCTACCTGTCATTCCTCAGCTCCTTAAAATAACCAAGCAAGTAGCCTCTATGACACTGGTAACTGACTTGACTAGTAGACAAAGTCATCGTTCGGGAAATCCTTGCAAGAAGAGAGGACGGGATTACCGACTCCAGTCCTCTCTTAATACATTGATAATAAAGTCGGCCTAACACCACCACATACACGGAAACACACCTCTGATCCCCGTAGGGACAGATAAAGGAAACTGTCAAACAAAGAGGAAATCATTATAGCACTATAATACTCTCTATACAAGAAAAGAGCCCCAAAAAGGCTCAAGATAAAAGGCTATATAAAATAAACAAACAATCGTACACCTTGCCACCTCATGACGTGAAGCAGTCCTCGGCGGACTAATCGACCTGCACCAAGGCGAACTGTGCAAAGAAAGACTGTAATGCGTATAGAGGAAAGGAAAACAAATAAGCCAAATGGTCGGCAAAAGAGAGAAATAAAGGAAACCGAAATTGGATAATGAACAACCTCAAAGACAACAAAATAATAACAACGAGAGAGAGTCAGGGCGAAGGTAGTGAAGGGGCCCCGCCGTCGAGTGAGCGGCCCCTTTAACACGCCAAGTCACAGTACACTAGAATAACTCGTTGAACTAATTGGGTTCGGGTGCCGCGGAACCAATTGAAAAGTCACCTACATGGATGACACACAACACTACAAGCAGCCTCCTCTGAGGCAAGAATAAAAACACATATAAATCCTGGGCACCCAGGTATTCGTGAGGATTCCCAATCAATTGATGGAGAAGTGATAGCCTGGAAGTAGCCTAGCACGGAAACTGGGAGACGGAATGTAAAGTGAAGGAGGACAACTCTTTTAGGCTCTCGAGTTAAACCTCCTCAGCCTCCCCAAGTAATACGTCTTGCTACTCTGAAGACCCTGAATACATCAATGATAACGGAGACGGCAATAGTCCATACCTAAAAGTATGGGCGCTGGGAAAGTCAAGTAATAGGATCTGTGCAGGACCAGACCCTCTGGGATCTGCTGCCTCTACAGTCCAGCAGCCATTAAAGCGAACGCCTAGGTGAAGATCGTGCAGGATGCTATCTAGTATTCCTCAGCTTCTTAAAAACAACTAAGCAAGTACCTTATATGATACTGGTGGAGTGGCTTGATTAGTAGACAAAGTCATCGTTAGGGAAATCCTCACAAGAAGGGAAAAATGGAGACATTGGCTCTGTTTTCCCTTAGCTCTCTAGAAACTTCATCCAAATGACAGAGAGAGATCGCTCCCGTGGATGACAGGAATGTGGATGGGTTAGCGTGTTAAGTCGCGCGACTCATCTGCGTTCCTTTTTTTTAGGCCTTTTTTCAAGGCAATACGAGTCAAAAACTAATTGGGAGGCGCTGGACTTCCCAGGGTGTCGATGACTATATCTTTCCAAGGGAGGATGGAGGTGGCTAACTGCTACGGCCGGGGTCGCCCCTCCACCCAACCCTGCAGCTAAGGCTGCATCAGTGGGTCCACTGGACCCAACATATAGACTTTAAGGACAGTGACCAGAAGAGGAACTGGCCAAACCCTCCTGTGTGTAGTGCCGTGCACAGCAACCCGATGTCGCCGGAAAAGAGGAGTCTGGCTGTTGAGGGAACCCAACACACAGCTTCGACCTCGGCTTCGGCTAAGAAGGGCACCTGAGGATATCTCTAAATCAGGGAACCGGCCACCCCAACGTGTGGCCTGAGAACATGCGTTGGAGAGAGAGGAAGCGGACTGAAAAAGCAGGGGAGACTCTGCCGATATCAGTAGCGGACTATATTCCTGGACAAAACTCCTAACCTGGCGTCCCCCGACCTGGGCTCGGGCCCGGGCGGGCACCGTCAGGTTCCAATATGTGAGGGTCCGTGGAGGCTGGGAGAGATCCAGGGATGAACAAAATCGATAACACAATATGGGTAAAATAAAAACAAAAATGTTGCGCTCCAGTAGACTCAATGTCTACGAAATAGGGAAACGTCTCAACAGAGACCCCCGACAACGTGAGAACCCCAGCAGCAACTCAAAAGACCAGACAATTGAAAATAACAGACGGTCACATGAGAACGCGCTGGAGAGAAGCGAAGAGCCTGAGAGAAATGGTTTCGCGAGATCAATCCAGATACGCCGCACGCAATGCGAGGCAACCAGTGACATAGTAACCCAAAATGGTGAAATCATAGGGCCAACTGTCATACATGGCAACCTCAAAAAGCTACAGGTAAGACTGGAGAGATGCTCAGAAACCAGAAGAGAGAATCTCGATAGTACCCTGCGGACAGTGCCCTTTGAAAATACCAGGCCTCAAACGCAAGGGTACTTGAAGAGACACAGAGAGCCAGAGAGTCCTAGTCACCTAAGACTGCTTCAAATAAACTTGGAGAGATCAAAGGTGGCAACAAGTGAGCTCAGAGTTCAAATTGACAGAGGCAAACATGATTTAATACTAATGCAGGAACCATACTGTGTGGGAGGCAAGATAAGAGGCCTGGGAACCGGAGCGAGAATCGTCCACGGGGAAGACTCCAACAAAGGAGGAAACCCCTGGGCAGCTGTGGCTCTAGTAAATAGAGACTACAGCATCTTGAAAATAACACAGCTCTGTAGTCCCCACCTCGCTTGCGCTCAAATCACAGGCCCATTTGGATCACTGTATATCATAAGTGCTTACTTTCAATGTGCCAAAAGCAGGAAAAAGGAAACAATGCAACCTTTTCTAAAAGAACTAAGGAGACTCCTGGTCGAATTGAAAGGGGAGCAGATCCTAATAGCTGCGGATGCGAACGCAAAGTCCACACTTTGGGGGTGTGGACCAAGCGATGAGCAAGGAAAAGAACTCGAAATGTTGATTGGAGAGCAGCAATTGGTAGTAGTGAATGAAAGGGGCCATCCTGCCACATGGGCAAGGGCAGGAAAGGAATCGAATATAGACCTAACATTGGCGACGCCAAAGCTGTTCGAAAAAATCGACAAATGGTGCGTGAAGCCGGGAATGATCTCGAGTGATCACAGAGCGATCATAATAGAGATTAACTTCAACAGGGCGGCCACCCCGGGTTGGTATAAACTCAAGGAAATAACGTCCAGATACAATATAAAGAAAGCGGAATGGAGGAAATTCAATGAGTCTCTAAAAAGCCAAAGCAAGCAGCTGGAACAATTCCAACCCACGACCCCGAACGAAGTCGACGAGCTAGCAGCAAAAATAGAATCGGCTATAGTAGAGGCGTGTAAGGAAACAATTCCAAAAAGCTGTAAATCCCGGAAGAGGACGCCCTGGTGGAACCCCGACTTAGAGAGACTCAAGACTGGCACAACCAGACTTGAAAGAGAGCTGCAAAAAGAACGCAAAAGAGATGCCCACTCCATAAAGGCGCAAGAGCTAAAAATTGCACTTCATAATAAAAAAGCAAAATATAAGCTCGAGTTGAACAAATCCAAAAGGACAAGTTATAAAAACTTCGTTTCTGAGTAGGGCAACTCAGATGCCTGGGGATGGAACTACCGACATGCAACAAATAGACTACAGCTGGATAGTGTTCTAAGTACTGTTAAATCGAATATAAACGGTAAAGGAACACTAAACCTCGAAAATACCACAAGAACTATGCTTAACATCCTAATTCCAGATGACGAGACAGAGAACGAAACTCTAGGTCACAAATGGACCAGAACCATGGCTGACACACCGTTCTGTGAGGAGGACGATCCTTCATTCTCGGAGTCTGAGATATTGGATGCCCTCAAGAACCTCAAGAATGGGAAATCACCAGGAAGGGACATGATCAATGTTGAAATTCTCAAGAGCTCGTATGCATCTATGAAAAAGGTGTACAAGACGATGTTCAACAGCTGTCTAAAATTTGGGGTCTTTCCAAGGAGCTGGAAAATCGGTCAAGTCCTAGTCCTCAAAAAAGGGCCGGAAAAGGAGGACGAAGATCCAAAGTCATACAGGCCAATATGTCTACTGCCTACGCTGGGGAAATGGCTAGAGAAAATTGTGTCAAAAAGACTGGAACCAATCTTTGATCATCCTGAGTTTGCGTCACCCATACAATATGGCTTCAAACCTCACAAATCAACAGAGGATGCCATAGTAAGGGTTAGAGAGCTCCTTAGGGCCAGAGATGAAAATAGACATAATAAAGAGAGCCTTCACTCTCTGGCTCTATCCTTTGACATATCTGGTGCGTTTGACAACGTCTGGTGGCCCTCTATCCTAGCCAATCTTAATCGGCGGCAATGTTCGAGGAACATGTTTTTGCTGATGAAAGACTACTTCAATGAGAGGCAAGTGGAAATAGCTCCAAAATACGGACTCATCTCAGAAATCGTCAAAAAAGACGTGACTAAGGGATGTCCACAAGGTTCAATACTGGGACCGGTCTGTTGGGATCTCATCCTTGATGAGCTACTAGGTAGACTCGAAGCAATGGATTGCGAGCCCACGTCCTATGCGGACGACATACTGGTCCTGGTACATGGAGGGTCGAGAAGGGCACTTGAAAATAAAGGACAAGAGGTAGTGGACGCAATCACTGAATGGTGTCGCGACCAAAAACTTAAGCTATCCGGACCAAAAACAAACCAGATATTGCTCAGAGGTAAACTTGACATGAAAGGGAGACCACCGAGAATCATGGTCGATGGGGTACGGATCAGAGCAGTAACTTCGATCAGATACCTGGGGGTCACCATGGAACACGGAATGAAAATCCCCCAGCATGTCAAAAACATATGTGAGAAAACCTCTAACCAATTCCATGGCATTCGCAAGATAACCCAAGCAAAATGGGGGCTGGGGAATCGAACATTGAATATACTCTATAAAGGCTTATTCCTCCCGACCGTAACGTATGCCGCGGCCGGATGGGTGGACCTATTAAATGCGAAAACCAATAAGGAGATGGGAAAGGTACAAAGGCAAATCCTCCTAACAATGACGAGAGCCTATAAAACGACGTCTACGGACGCACTAGGAGTCATTGCGGGCAGGCTTCCTATTGACCTTGAACTACAAAAGAGGAAATACTATTACCTGATCAGGAAAGGAATCCGGTTCACCCTGGGCGAAATAATATACGACCCGGACTTGGAGACCAATCCGATTAGAGAAGATAATAGAAATGGGAGGCAAGAGGACCCCAACCGGGACGCGAATGAGATTGAAGACTCCGATGATGAAATTGATAATAACTCTACCAACAAAATCACGGATATGATAAATAACCACTTCATGACCATTTGGCAGAACCGATGGAGTTCCTCAAACAAAGGAAGATACACATATGACTTCTTTAGCGAAGTAAAAGACAGGATGAAGGCTACGTGGATAAAAGTATCACACTACACGGCACAATTCCTGTCCGGTCATGGGGACTTCAACTCCAAATTGGCACATTTCAAACTATCAGATAGTGAGAATTGTCAGTGCGGAAGAATTGAAACACCAGACCACATCATGCTGGAATGTCATAAGTATCTTGAAGAGAGAGCACAACTTCAAAATGAAGTGAGGGAAGCTAACATGCCATGGCCGCCGAGGAAAACAGACCTAGTCTCCGAAAAGCTTTTTCCGCACTTTGCAAGGTTTGCTAAGAGAGCACTGATGAAGAAGGAGCGCGAGAGGGCGGATAGGAGACGAATGGTATTGGATTCCTAGCGAAGTTCCATGAAACATGTATAAATCCTGGCCACCCAGGTACTCGTGAAACTCTCAAGTGATACGGGGCTAGGTGTTAGACTGGAAGTAGCTAAGCACGGAATCAAAGGAGAGGCATGCGTAACGTCCTCATCCACTCCTGAAGTAGTACGTCTACTACTAAGAAGACCTCCAATGCGCCAATCATTACAAAGACGGCAATAGTGCACACTCGAACAGAGTATGTATGCTGTGAAAGTCAAGTAATAGGATTTGTGCAGAACCTGGTGCGAGATCCAGTGGTTTCTGCTGCCTGAACAGCTTAGCAGCCATTAAAGCAAATGTCTGGGGGATATTGAGTCGACATGCTCGCGAGCATGCCTCAATTTCTCAAAAACAACCAGGCAAGCGCTATCTATGATACTGGTGAGCGGACTTGATTAGTATGCAAAGTCATTGTTTGAGAGATTTTCACAAGAAAGGAGAGCAGGAAGACTGATTCTTGCACTCCTTTAAGCGCCTCGTTTTTGAAGTTCTCCCCTCCGCACGGAGGTGGCAGAGCTTCTTTTCACGCAAAAAATTTGAATATACAAGTGTTTGGAAATACACACCAGAGAGTACACGAAAAGACATCAGCAGATGACAAAAGTGCTACCTCGAAGGTGAGATTCCAGCAGATCTCGTAATACAAATGGACGTCATAATAACAAAATCCTGGAAGGCACTCTGTAACAATATCAGAGCAAAATTCCAGTAAACAGAGAATGCTGACGGACGGGGGTCATGTTGGACGAACAGATGGAGAAAGTACCAGGTACCGATGCACTATTGAACGCCACGACAGACCACCAAAACCCGTTCATCTTTCTTTGTAAGAAGATAGGCGGTACGATAAGGTCCACCTACTTCGAACGCGCGATTCGGGGGGGCAGAAGGTGAGAAATGCTAACAATATGCAAACGTCGCCTGATGCACTCCCCGATGTTTGAGTCAAAATCAACTTGGGTCTTCTACCCCGCCCATGGAATTTTTCCATGGAAACTTGTGGACCAGAAAGGCTTCACTTTTCCGCAAAACAAGTTGGAGGCCGCGGAGATGCGCGACTGCTGCAGGTCGCAGAGATGCGCTCAATTGAGAGACAGCTCTGCGGAATACCAGGAGTTGTTAAATCTCTTTCTCATTACGTGGCACTCGATAATAGGCACCCAAACCCAAGTAGGGTCAACACTAATATAATCGTTGATCTGAGGGTCGCGGGGCAGCTGCAATGATGAGCTCACACGGCATTCCTCCCGGGTTCGAGTGGTGCCCCTGACGCTTCAGGCTCCCCTCGGGGTACTTGGAGAAAAGTCAGCACTCGAGACGAGGCATGGGACTCGGGATGGCAGTTGGCGGTGCATGTCGAGACATGAAGTTGAGGAACCATTTTCTTCACGAAGAAAAGGACTTGCTCTTCTGGCGTCGAGGCAAAGACTTCAAAAGGCTAGGAAGTAGGAAACTCGGTTAGTGAGGCCGAGCGACTTCCGAGGGGAGCAAAGTTCGATGGAGAACGGCGAACCTTGGCCTTTTGAAGGGTCGCAAAGACCTATGTAAAAGGTAGCCAAAATAGCACAGGACTTGCCTGTGCGAGGCAAAAGTTGACGTGGATTCCCTCTGTACTGTAAGCTCGGTACGTTTGGAATTTATATTTTGTAGAGAGCGGTAGGCATGCGTCCGCACGACACCGACTCAAAACAAATACTGGCCAAAGCCCCGTCTATTGTTCGTGTGTGTGTGTATGTGTGTACGTACGTAAGCAAATCTTTGGCGAACGGTTTCTCGTAAACGGTGGACCGATTTTATTTTTTTTTTCTTCAAAAATTACGTCTCGCCGAGGCGGTGTTCTGAAAGGAGTTTTTTTTAATCAGCCAGGTAGTTTTTTTAGTAATTAACAAAATACCACGATTTTAATTGTTTATAACGCTCTATTACAAGGACGGTAAGAGTTATAGGAAAAAGTTATCAATGAAATCCCAGACAGCAAAATCTTCCGAAACACGCATTTTCAACGGCAATCTAAAATCGATTTTTGGGGACATATTGTTGACAAATTGCCGTCAAGTTGCCGGCATCCGGGCAATATAAATGCTTAAAATTGCCGATCGAATGATCCCTTTTTTTGCTGAAAAAATTTGCGGCAGTTTGTGGGTTAGAAATTAGCAGCAATATATCGGACAAAATTGACGACAAATGCTCGGATACAATTTATGGCAACGGATCGGATAAAATCAGCAGCAAATTGACAGATAAAATTGGTGACAATTATCAGATAAAAGGGAGCCTGAAAGTAGTATGACGATCTTAAATTGTAATTTTTCCTGAATTTGATGAACAAATTAGGTTTCAAAAAACTTGAGTTCGAGAAATCCAAGGGGCTGGGAACTTCTGTAGTCTTCCCTGACGGACGGACTGAAAAGTTGTGGAGAGTTGAGTGAGACTTAGATTCAGAATCAGCGAAGTTGTTTAAAAGTTAGAGGTGGAACGCACCCGTATGTATCCCGGGGTTGAAATTTTTACTGGATGTTGAGAGGGGGTCAGCCACCACTTCGGGGGGGGGGGGGGCGTTGAATATTTTTTTATAATTAAAAAATTTTTTTTTATGTTGAAAATCAGCAAACTTCTCCAAAAATTAGGGGTGAAAAGCACCCGCATGTATGCCGGGGGTCACATCCACATCCACACCCACATCCACACCCACACCCGCATCAACATCAACATACACACACACACACACACACAAGCAGAGCGCATCCAAGTGAAAATTCATATGATATAACATTCCTTATTTTTGGGGTCATAACCAAATGTGAGTTAAAAGAAGTCACGTTCCTGGGCAAAAAATTTTTAAAGAGTATTTCCAAATGATTTCTAAGCCTTCAAAAGGCAGGAATTTCATATTCTCTAGAAACCGTTTTATACGACCTTTTTCCACGACTGCTGCTGGGCTTCGTGGAAACAGGTCGTATTTGAAGTGAAGGAAGCGTCCTTAAAAGGTACCCTAGGATGATTCCTGAGGTCATGAAACTTCGAGATTTGAGCGACCCGAAATTTTGAAATTGGTTCATACGACCTTTTTCCACAAGTCACGCGACATATTAATCGGGACGTATGAATGTGACGAACCGACCGAGAATGGCTGAGACACCAGATATGAACGATACCTGATTTGAGCCCGTGTGGGGGTGGAGTTGGACTGTGAGTGACTCCTGTAAGCTTGAAATTAGAATGTCAGTACTTTATTAAGGGATATGTTCTGTATGCGATGGTTATGGGTGAGACACGAGGTGCGGGCGCAACGTGTAGATACACAGGATCGTATCTGTGTGAATCACCGAAAGTAATCACTCCTGTTTGTTTTTGTGAAACCCAGCCATCTGTAGGATCATAAATCGTTCGATCCAAAAGATTACTCTCGTTTTAGTTTTCATCACGATGATTCCACAAATGATTTCACGTTTTTCGAGAACTTGAAGAGTTGAAAGGTTGTCAAGGTTGAAACAGTTGTCATGAGAAAACTAATTTTATAAATTGATAGATTGACTATACTACAGTGAGTTACGGGAATAATGGGAAGAAAGATATAATGCTGGTATCTTTTTTTTTATTTCATTTGCCTTTTCAATTTATATGAAGAATAGCTCAGCTTTGATAAACGATTCTTACAATAGCAATTAATATATTTTTTAACACGATACAACATCGTCTTCTAACGTATCTCTATCTGTAGAGCAGCATGCAAAACTGCCAACAAAAGCTCTGAAAAATGTTCATAATATTGATATGATAAATTCAGATTACATTTCAAATGGAAACTTTGGTTCAACTCTTAGGTTCCAAAACTTTAATTCAACGTCAACATTATGCTTGATCAATTTTGCCTTCTTAACATACGTTAAATCTACTGAACATCGTTTTCAACATATTAGTCACATGGGAAAGAAGTGGATCGATCAAAATTATCCCATCCTCATATTTGCATTCATGTCGCAAACAATTAAAACTAGGAAAAAAAATCCAAGTATTCATTTCGTAGAAAATTTGATGGCCTCGATAAATTATTTCCTGACACCTTCGCCTAAAACTTATCATTTTCAAGATAACCACCCATGTAGCAGTATCTTGTCATTTCCCACCTTAAAAAAATTAGTCTTTACTCGATTCACCCCGGTTTTTCTTCTGAAGTACTCAATACTCCATCAAACAAATCCTCCCTCCCCACCTACTCCCAATAAACCAATTCAGAACGTGAAATATTTCAAGTGATTTCCACGTTATTGTCATTCTACAAGCACCCTTAGGCTTCTCTTCCTTCACCTCAGCACCGAGCAAGACTAATACTTCATAGATGAAGAATAATTATAATTCTCCAATACCACATAGATCCCATAGATGAAGAATCCCTCAATGTCTGATTATCCTGACATTTCCAGGATTGATTCCTAAATTTTTTTAACTGAACTAGCTGTACTCGAGACGACACTTTTTTTTTAATCAATAGCTAGTGGGTACCCTGGTACTTGCCAATTGGCGAATGGCTGGGGGGCAATAGGGAAAATTCGATTATTCCAAGGTGGAAACTGGGGTCCTAGGTTGACATTTTGTGTTACTGGAGGATTGACAAATGAACGTCTCTGGGGGGGATTATTTGGTCTATTAATACCTCGATTAATGGCCATATATTGTGGAAGCATATGTTGTCCTGGTACCCGATTTTGTATAATATCCGCTCGATTTGCATTTCTATTAAATGGTGGACGATATAATTGCTCTGGATGAGGTGGCTGCAAGGGTTGATTTTTATGTACATCCTGTGGAACATGCCCACGTATGTCATTATGACCGATGTTCTGATTGCCTTGGACATTGGGTTGAATGTGAACATTAATGGCTGCATCCACTCCCAAGTCTCCACCAATATTCCCTCCGTCCATTCGTATGTCTATGATGTCTATGTCTATGATCGATGGCTTCCAGTGGATCGATTGCATCAGCAGTAATAATATTCTCCAATGTTTGGTGATTTTCATCTGGATTTATATTAATTGAGACCATTCGTGGTATTTTTTTGTTGAGGGGAATTATTCCCGGGTTTTGTGGAGATGCTGGATGGATATTCTGGACTCTCTTCAACTCTTCGCGATGGAGTACTGTAGGTACAGTTCTCTGATTGTTTTTCTGACTGGCGATCCGACTTGTGAGACTTGGGAGAAGTGGAAGCCGTTGCATCAGGGAGAACACTTGTATGAACTGCTGTTGTATTGAGATATATCTAAGAGGCTGAGTACCAGGATGAGTCTGAATTGTAGCATTTTTATCGGTACGATCGACTGTCGGCTGTACCATTTCAGAAAATGAAGCAGCAGGGCTGATGGTGTCAGCAGTTTTATTGATGGGATTAGACTGCTCAAAAGGCTCCATAGGATGACATGAATTCGTAGAATTCTGGACATCAGGGGCCACATTAAAACCCTGGTGTGATTGATTGCGTTCCGTTGAGCTTGTGGGAGTGGTTGAAGCTCCATTCGAGACCTAAAGCTGCTGCTGGTCAATTGCTGGTGGAAATGGTTGGCCTCTCACAGGTGAATTTTGGAAATTTCGAGAGGTGGAATTGTAGAACTGTGACTGAGCGGACTGAAGAGTTGAGCTTGCTCTATTTATGCCAGATGAATCCTGTCAGAAAAGAAACAAAAACAAGTTAGACGCGACGACGATCTATTGAAGGATTGATGCAGTTGATATAATTCTAGAGTGCCATATCAGTGAATCGGTAATGCCAAAGGATCAATTCCACAGTATGTGGATATAATGCATTCTACCGTGTTCACACCAGAATTTTTTCCTCAATTCTTATCAGCCGTGTACCGTAGCAATTGGAAATACAGAATATTCTGGACTTTAAATAAAATTTTGGAATCCTTCGATTTTTCAGATTCTGAAATTCAAGAAGTACTGAATTTTTCAATTTTCCTCATTTTAGTGTTTGTCCAATTTCGTAAACCGTAAAGATTTGTTTATTGGGTTAATTTATCCAATTCCGCAATTTCCTGAATTATCCAATATCGATAGGTAATTCACCACGTGCTGACTGGAATTTATGAATCTTTTCAATTCGTTCAACCCCCGAAGGTTCGTAATTGCATTATTGTCGAAGGTCTCAAGGTTCAAATTAACTATAATTTTGAAATTTCCGATTTAATTGCTTCATTGCTTCATTTCACCGCCTCATTGCTTCCACCCGACTTTTCACACACGTGGGCGTCTCGTAAACTGTGATGATCATTCCGTCAATATCTTAATTATCCCATACATCTATGTAAAATAATATAAATTACTTCATAAGTCACTGATTGTTGCTGATCATCGTGATTTCTTACTCCGTCATTAGCCCTCCACATCGTAGCGCTCACATTCTTTTGCAAGGGTTTTAGCCCTGCTGTTTAGACCAGTTTGTCTCGTACTCGACTGACGCACTGATTGTCTGATGATTCTGATACACTCTTTCTACTATTATTCTCTGTATCATCTGAAGAACTGGAGAATGGGAGGAAATCTTGATGCTTGACTGGTGGTTTTACAACGCGGGAAGAAGGATTCCTGAGCATATTATACATCTCACCACTATGAACTCCTGGCTGTAACTGATTCACGAGACACTCAATACACACCATGGACAACACATATTAACGTAGGACACAAGAAGGAAATCGAAAGTTGACGATAACTTGACGATAAATTGATGCTATTCATTTTTAGGTTTTTGTTTTTATTTTGAGAATATCTGTCACGTTCGATTTTGTATCGTTCTCGAGAGACATACTTTAAATTTCGAGTATAGTGGTGACGCATAAACATCAATGTTGTGAAAAGTTTTCCCGTAGTGTTTCGTGAACGTGCAATAAACTCGCAATTGCCAGAAATTTATTATTTTACCGTGCGTTCCTCTAGATATGGAATTTCTTGTTGATATGAAAAAAAAAATTAGAGACTTTTCTTTACCGCTAACACAGTGTTCTCTTCACTTTTCGTTGTTCATTGCTCCTATATTCAATTCTCGAGGATGGCTTTATTTTTCGATAGAAGCAGCACAGAGCATGGTGTATAGCTCTCGCTTGGCTGTTACATCATCGAGGCAAGATTGCTGCAAAATATTGCCGCTAAATTGTAGCATTTTTTTCCCGCAGAAAAATAACTCATGCGTGCGCATGGCGAGTCGCGAGAATACGATTCATAGTCGATGAGTTTTCTACCTAGTCATTCTTCAAGATTCAACAAAGTAAAATATTTATATATCGCTCTCAGAAAATGATATAGAAACCAAAGAAGTTCCCCCTAAGTATATTCAAAGAATTTACCATAAACCTAAGATATAGCCGCTGAATGCCGGTAAGTAAAAAGTACAATTCTGGAATTATGAGTATTATTAAAAAGAGCCCAAATTGACAACTTTTTGCGTAGGATTTTCACCTATTTTTTTCCTGATGCGTACAAACTTCCTAAATTTCATTTGTGAATTACAATACCTAATTTAGAACATTTTGTAGGATAAGTATCGTTGATAGCTTTTATTGAACTAGTTGCATCGACATACATCAAATAAATCAAGTTTCCGGGGAATTGCAATAAAAAAAAAAGTAATTGCTGAAGAACAGTATGCACAGTGTGATGGAACAGAATTCAAAGGAAAGTCATGAATCCTTCGAATTTTGACGTTTCATAATGATGAAAATGGTGACATTCCCAATTGCACAAACTCCGGAATGTCGATTTTTGCCGAGTGCTTTAAATCTTCTGAACGTCAAAATGGTAATTACTAAATTCTCGAATTTCTGGAAGTTGATAATTGTTCTATTCTTCGGCATCCGAAATTCTGGAAGTTATGTGATTCCTGCAACTGAGATATTTTTAAGGCAGTGTCTATTTACATGCTCCACGGTAATTTTTACCAAGGATTCACTGGCGCTTTTACCGTGAATCTAAGGTATTTTTTTTACCCTAACGGGCCGACCACAGAGTTGGGTAAGTCTGACATTTTTCCTTTCCTGACCGGTTTCAGAGTCGGATCAGAGTTGGTGTTATTGGACAACTCTGAGGTTATATCCAACTCTGTTCCAACTCCGAACACGGCACAGACTGCACCCAGAAAAATCGTACCTTAAATTACGGCCTGAAAAGCCTCAAAATAAGTATTTTGAATACCTTAATTTAAGGCGTTCGAATGCCTTAATGTGAGACATCCAGGCCTCAAATGAAGGCATTCGCACCTTGAATTGAGGCGTTCAAAAGTCTTAACTTGAGGCGTTTAAACTTCTTAACTTGAGGCGTTCGTACGCCTTAACTTGAGGCGCTCGTACTCCTTAAGTTGAGGCATTCGTACCCCTTAACTTGAGGCGTTCGTACGCCTTACTGCGATGAGCATTTATAGGCAACAATCGCAAATATTTGGGAATGTTTTTCAAAGGGGGACTACATGGAGAGAAAAATATAGTAGGATTTACTATGTTGAAAATCAACCATAATAAAAATTCCTATGGACAATATTACTATGTACATAGAAGAAATTACTATGTAGCATAGTAAGCCCTATTATGTTAAATAGGAAGTACTCACATGGTAATGTCTTCTATGTGCATAGAAGGAATTACTATGTTACATAGTGAAATGTACTATGTTGACATCGTAAAAATTACTATGTTGACATAGTGAGAACTATTATGTTAACATAGTAAGATTTACTATGTTAACATGGTAACATTTACTCTGTTAACATAGTAACTTTTACTACGTGACATAGTAGAATTTACCATGTAACATGGGCGGAATTACTATGTTACAATGCCGAAAACTCGATTACCATGTTAACATAGTAGATTCGACTATGTTTTTCTCTCCATGCATGAATTTTGAACGTGGCCGGCTATTTACGTGACACGCGTAGAGGACACCTGAGAATAACCGGAGAGTCGGGCATAACGAGACACCTGGGCATGACGAGACGCCGGGTATGATGGGACACTAACAAAAAGGGATTTGATGTCACAAGGCCGCGATTCTAACATCGCTTCGCTTGGTTATTTTGCGGTATTCGGGCCTTGCGACATAAACTGTTGTACGAAACTTGTCAGTTATGTGTTCGTGGGTCAGTGGATAGTTGGATGAGTTGGTGAGTGAGTGAAAGGGTGGGTGGGTGGTTCCGCCAGTGACTGTTGGCTGGGTATTGTGCTGGATTTGGTTGAGTAGGTGAGGCTGTTGTCTTCAAGTGCATGTGTGTGTGTCCTTTTTGAGTAGCGTCCCATCATGCCCCGCGTCCCGTTATGCCCAGGCATCTCGTTATCTCCGACTGTCCCGTTATCCCCGGGTCTCCCCTACGCAGTTCGCATAAGTAGCCGACGTTCAAAATTCATAGTCCCCCTTCGCAAAAAATTCAAAAATGTTTGCGATTGATGCTTAAATACTTATCGCAATAAGGCGTATGAACGCCTTAAGTCGAAGCGTACGAACGCCTTAAGTCGAAGCGTACGAACGCCTCAAGTTAAGGCGTTCAAAGGCCGCAAATTGAGGCATTCGAATGTCTTAAATTGAATAATTCTTCAATTAAGTTCGTACGCCTTAAAATAAGTTTTTTTTTTCTCTGGGTGAGCCTATCTACATATTCGAGTTGTCGATTGACACTATTTCAGCCTATCGAGGCTGAAATTGTGCCTTTCGACAGCGCAAGTTTGTCGACAGGACGTCGATAACCCCTCAATAGGTTGACATAGTGCCTATCGACAACTCAAGATTGTCGATAGGCCATCGATAGCCCCTCAATAGGCTGAAATAATGCCTATCGACAACCCAAGTTTGTCGATAGGCCGTCAATAGCCCTTCGATAGACTGAAATGGTGCCTATCGACAACCCAAGTTCGTCGATAGCTTCTCGATAGACTGAAATAGTGGCCATCGACAACCCAAGTTTGTCAATAGACTTTGGAGAGCGCGTCGATAGATCCAAAAAACATGTTAAAAAATGAAAAAATCAACTGAAATGAGCTAAATTAATTATTCAATGTTCTTCATCCATAATTTTCATAAAAACACCCCTCACATTGCCATTTTTCGAAATATTAATTCGGCTCCTTGAGTCTATCGACACTCTATCAAGCGGCTGTCGACAGCTGGAAATCCTCGACTATTGACAAGCTATCGAGGCGCTCTCCCAAGTCTATCGACAAACTAGGGTTGTCGATGGCCACTATTTCAGTCTATCGAGGGGCTATCGACAAACTTGGGTTGTCGATAGGCACTATTTCAGCTTATCGAGGGGCTATCGACAAAGTTGTGACACACTTGTGGGTGTTCTTTGGATAGACCGAAAACGGCGTTTTCAAAAAATTTACGGCCACTTAGAATTCCAATGGCTACATTCATTTCCATGTATTTCTTGTTATCGTAGATTTTCCAACATGCATTGGAATCTATGCGACAGAGATGAGGAAGCTTCAATATTCAATCGCAGTTCAAATGCTTCCATCCATGATGTCCAGGGCTTATTCGACGACAACAACAGTTTGAGTGCAGAGAGTGAATTCGATACAGAATCCAAAGAAGGGGAACTGAGTTTTCGAGATGAATGCTGCAATCTTTTCATCGATTTGAGTTTGGAGCAATCGAAAGGTACTGCTATTCTGAAACTTTTGCGGGAACATCCATGCTTTTCATATCTACCTACTGATCATCGAACACTAGTCGGAACTCCACAAGAGAAGATTCAGTTGAAGGAAGTGGAACCTGGAGAATAGTTGCATTTGGGAGTCGAGAAAACGATCACAAATTACCTCGATGAAGATAGCATCTCGCCCATCCCCGAGTATTTCCAAATCGATTTCAGTACCGATGGTCCCAATTTGGATAGGAACGGATTTATAGTGCTCTGGCCGATTCAAATTCGAATCGTCAACATTCCCGAAAGTCTTCCTCTCATTGTTGGTATTTACAGAGGTAAAAAGAAACCAGTGGATATCGACTTGTTCATGGAAGATTTCGTCAATGAAACGAATATTGACTAATACTGGAATTTTGTACAAAAATGAAAGAATTCGGATGGTACTACGATGTTTCATCGCCGATGCCCCCGCTCGAGCCATGCTGTTGAATTGTAAGTATCCCTGAGGTCATAACAGTTGTTTCAAATGTACTCTGGCAGGAGTACCAAGAACCAATGACGATTATAGAAATCACATCGATGAAAAACATCACCATGGCCCCACCGCAATTGCAGCATTGCCAATCGACTTGGTTCAACAGACCGTTTTTGATTATCTCCACCTTACATTGATAGGTGCACAAAAAAGGCAAACTTGGGCAACAGTGAAGGGTGCACGAGACATTTCAAAACATTGCAAACTTTCTGCTCTAGACATAAACACTATCAATGCAAGACTTTTCATGATCACAAACTTCTGTCTACGAGAATTTTCACGTCTCCCGAGCAACATCATGGATTATGAGCGTATGATGGGTACCGAATTTCGACAATTACTTCTATACACCGGTCCCGTGATCTTCCACGGAATTTATAAAACAGATGTTTATGATCACTACTTACTGCATCACACCGCGCTCAGATGCTTGATAGCACCAAATCCCTCACCCTTCCATCTATGGTACGCGAGAATTGCTCTAGAGGAATGGAAGCAGACTGCCGGAGCTATTTACGGACGAAGATTTATGTCGTATAATATTGAATATCAGCCACATCTAGTAGATGATGTTGAGAATTTTGGGCCTCTGGATTCGTATTCTGCTTTTCCGTATGAAAGCAACAACAGAGTTTTTCGTAAAATGTGCCGAAAACCTCATGTGGTTGTAAGAACAAATCGCAAACGCTCCCTATCGAAGAATGCATTGAATGGTTCAATCAGAGCATCTCAGAATCATCGCGATGGACCCCTACTTGTGGAACATCAAAATAATCTTCAGTACAAGCTGCTTCGAACTGCTGACTCAAAGCTGGGTATCAACACGCGCGATAACTGTTGCATTCCTAATGACAATTCAATTTGTATCGTGCGAAATATCATAACGACGTGTGAAGGTAACATGAAGCAATATTATTTGCTGATTAATAAATTTGATGCTGTTCAATCCTGGTTGCATACAGGTATTAATTCGGGTGATGTAGGAAGTTACAAATGTTCCAATTTGAATCCAGAATTGATATGCATCGAGCACACAGATGTCAGTGCGAAATGCTATCGTATGCCTTTCTGGCCTTTGCCCACAAACTCTGGAGCTGCCCCCATACAGCCATTAGATGATACTTACATAATTACAGTTATGATGCATCGGAATGAATAGCCCAATTTCTTCATAACGATAATGTCATCCCGTGCGTAGATGGAATATATTTGTAGAATTATATCTAGGATATATCTTGCATACAGCATTTGTTGTCAAAAATATATCTGAAACTTATTCTAGATATATGTTAGATATTCTCAATCTACATATACCTACCCACTTGAATTTGCTATCGAAGATCTATGAAAGCTAATGTATTGCCATAAAAAGATGGCTATTTCATGGTATCTCGACGTTTTGGAGAGGATGTTGGGATCCGGATGTGTGTGTTAAAGACGCGGTTCGACAAAACTTCGATATAATTAAATTTAAATTAGATTCGAATTTTGGAAATATTATTTCCAGCGATTTCGTGGTTGTGTAGGTGAAACCATCGAAAAATAGGTGATAAATCTCTTTGTACACAAATTCAGTAATTTTGTCTCGGAGAACTGATTACAATGGAATTTTTCCATCTCCACTTGTTGCTCATTGGTATACCGGCTCTGTTTATGAATTAGACCCCTCTTTCTGTTATGTTAGCTGATAGAATGCTCTCCTTACTTTTTCCACATGGAAGGACTTTTTCCATCATTAGTGCGCAAAGATACTTTTTACACTCTTTGCAACCCTGCATTGTAATCAATATGTACTGTATCCATCGGTGTACAATCTGGAAAAGGAGTGACCAGGGCCGCATCAAAATTTTACAATGAACAGATTTTACGATTACAGAAAATAAAAAATTCCATCGAACACCGACAATTCACTTCATGGTATTTATGCAACGTGGCCTGATTTCGTCACTAGGCCTATAAAAGTGTTGTCGACGAATGTGACTTCATTGTAATCACATGTGGAAAATACTTCTATCGTCGTGTGAAAAATTATCTTTCCTGTTGTGAGGTCCAAAAAAGTCCTGATAAAAATCACACCATTTTCAAGTAGAAATCAAATGGTTCAAAATCAGTATAATAATATTTAAAGAAACTACACCTACAATCAAGTCACGACATAGCGAGCAACCGATAGTTGAAACTAAAAATGAAAGATCGAACGATGAAACCTGGATACAAAGGTTGACGAGGGCACCAAGGCAGGCATTACTCTCGTGAATAAATTAACATGAATCTTAAATTAAATTTCTTCTTTTTCCAGTGTATCCATGAAATATCTATAAAATAACCATGACGCCCTAACGGAATCTGTAGATAGCGCCTCGATAGCTTGTCGATAGTCGAATATTTCCAGTTGTCGACAGCCGCTCGATAGAGTGTCGCTAGACTTAAGGATTAGACTTAACCGAATTAACATTTCGAAAAATGGCAATGTGAGGGGTGTCCTTATGATAAGTATCAATTAAGAACATTAAATAATGAATTTAGCTTATTTCAGTTGATTTTTTTCATTTTTAACTTCCCGATCTAGGTGTTTTATCGTTAGAGGCGGTCATACCCTAGGTGGTATGACAGCTGTATTAAATTTTAAATAAAAAGACAAAAAAAAACGATTTTTCTTTGGGAAAAAGCCGTTGGCATAAAAATCCAGATTTATTGCATTTATACAGAGATGATGCTGCGAAGTTTACTGTTTATGCAACAACTTCTACACTTACACTTGCTAGTTCACACACACACACACACTTATACTTCTAATTTCACTAAAAAACTATTGCGAGAACGATCGGGGTGGATTTTAGATAATTGGGCGTTGGAAAACGATGGAAATTTGACGATTTGGAGACACGAAATCGTTAGATTTCGTGTCGGTTAGAAGCAATGGCGTCTATGCCATGTGGAGACACGAAAACGTTTGAATTCGTGCCGGTTATAATATTCGGTTGATATTAGATCGGTTTGTATGAATTTCGTTGGAAATTCCGGTTCAATTTAGTATAGAAACTGATCAGATCGGTTTTTTGGATAGATAGAGGATTTTCAAGGTGGAAAACTGAGAAAAATCAACTAAGCAACTACACATGTGCTAATGGCGGTTACGACTGTCTGCTAGCGTTTCCCCTAGCAACGGGCTCCAGCCCACGCTCGAGTCTGAGACGAGTGGGGGCATCGGAGGTGCTGCCGCCACCCGTCGCAAACATTTTCGAATGCAGCTCCAAGCCCGATGTACATGTTACGACGTAACACTAGGAAAGTTATAGTAATCACCCCGAAAATTAAAAGTCTCAGATCGATGAAATTTTCACGTTTCTCGGCGTTTGGCACCCCCAGAATCCGTTTCCGATGGGATGTTCATGTGTTTTTTTTTTTTTTTTTTTTTTTTTTTGAAAGAAAAAGAGAAAGAAGGAAGTCAACCTCCTTCCTCACACTTCCTTCTTTCTCTTTCCTTCCTCTTTTTCTTACTTTTTCCTTTATTAAACAAACTTACAGAATTAACAAATAAAACATAACGTGCAAAGGACAATACCCCTTGTCACATACAATACAGTTCGGTTGGTCCCCAGAACACGACGGAACATCTGCTGAGCAATACTTCGTTGTGTAGGGGACGATAGCCTTGGCTTCCTCAGTAGCGAATCCTTTCCGCTCGTTAACGGCAAGAAGATCCTCCGTTTACTCTGGATTTTTCCGCAACTGCTCCTCGCGGCGCAGCTTCTGCAAAACCTCCATAGCGAAGTCGCTCGTCGCGTTCCATGCCGCCTCTGATGAGAGCATAACTTCCACAAGATTTCCACCGTTGATGGGTTTGCCTGCGCTATTTTCCCATACAGCTCGTTGGACGTCGAAACGCGGACACGTAAAGAGAACATGTTCCGCGTTTTCCTTCATTCTCGGACACTTTGGGCACTCCGGAGAATCCTCATGTTTAAATTTGTGAAGATATTCCCGAAAGCACCCGTGTCCTGAGAGCATCTGGGTTAGGTAGTAATTGACTTGTCCATGTGATCGGTCAAGCCAAACATCTAGCTTCGGAATAAGTCGGTGAGTCTACCGGCCTTTGCTCGAGGCGTCCCACTGCAGCTGCCATCGCTGGATGCTGTGGTTTCGTTCTTCTGTCCTCAGTTCCACTGAGCTCAGCTCGGTTGATGTTTTGCGTGTGTAGAGTCGCCTACGCTCTTCCGCTAGCACTTCAAAAGGTAGCATCCCAGCAATGACACACACAGCATCGTTCGATACTGTGCGGTATGCGCTGACCACTCTAAGGGCACTCAGCCTGTAGACTGGAACAATTTGCCGCCGAGATGCTTGGCTTCGTAATGCATCACTCCATATAGGAATACCATATGTTAATACCGACGTGACAACTGATGATAGCAGGAGCCTTCTCCTCTGTTTTGGCCCTCCAACATTTGGCATAAGTCTTGCAAGAGCAGTCTTCACTGCTCCTGCCTTACTGCTTGCATATTGAGCTTGTTGTCTAAAACTAAGTCGGGCATCAATCATAATTCCCAGGTACCGTATGTAGGGCTGGGAAATTATTTCGTGCTCACCGACTTGCAGTGTAATTGTCTCTATTTTCTTCCGGCTCGTAATGAGGAGTGCCTCAGTCTTATGCTCCGCAAGTTGTAACCCAATCGAGTCCATCCATTGTCGTATCTTGTTAAAAACATTCTCGAAAATGAGCTGGAGCGTGGAAAGGTGTTTGCCCACGATGACTATGGCTACGTCATCCGCAAAAGCTACGAGTTTGGCCCCCGCCGGTAATGCTATTTTGAGCAAGTCGTCATATACGATATTCCACAAAAGAGGACCCAACACTGAGCCTTGAGGTACCCCCCCAGTCACCCTATATGTTTTAGGACCAACCTCTGTGTCATATCTGAGTACTCTGTCGGTAAAGTAATTACCTACCATCTTTTGCAAATATGCCGGTACTTGCAGCTTCGACAATGCCGCGAGGATGGGACCCCACCGTACCGAGTTGAAGGCATTTTTGATGTCCAGGGTAACAACCAAGCAATACTGCTTCGTACCTCCTTTCCATCGCCTGCCATCGATTGCTTTTTTTGCTGTTTTGACCACCAGGTCTATAGCATCCAACGTGGATCGTCGTCGTCTGAAACCGTATTGAGCTTTCGGCCAATAGGGGTTCCACCACTGCCTCAATTCTCTGATGTATAATGCGTTCCAGGATCTTGCCCGCCGTATCCAGCATACAGAGTGGACGATATGATGATGGCTCGTCCGGTGGCTTTTTCCCCTTGGCGATAAGCAGGAGTCTCTGTTGCTTCCATCTGCTGGGGAAAATACCTTCCTGGATGCATGTATTATACATTTCGAGGAACATGCCGGGTGCTGCATTGATGGCGGCTTTCAACGCTATATTTGGCACACCATCGAGACCGGGGGCCTTGTTGTTGCCCACTCTACTACAAGCCTGCAATAGTTCCTCAGCTGTAATCGGCGGTATTCCGTCGATAATAGCACCCTCCACCTGCTTTTCAGTCACGCTCATTTGCTGGGGGAATAAGACTGAGACAATTCTCTCCAGGAGCCTAGGACAGGTTGGTGATGGCATCGGCTGGCTCTTGAGCCGCGTCATAACCACCTTGTACGGTCTGCCCCAAGGATCCTTCTCCACTTCCTCCAACAGTTCGTTCCAGCAGTCTCGTTTGCGAAGCTTTATGGCGTTAGTAAGCTTACGCTTAGCGGCTTTAAACTCCACTTCGAGACTTTCGGGGTTGGACTTCTTCCTGGCGCGTTGCCAAGCTCTCCTCGCTGCGAAACATTCCCTGCGGAGGGTCGCGATTTCACCGCTCCACCAATACACCGGTGGCCGTCGGTTTCCACTAAATTTCCTGGGCATAGTGGCATCGCAGGCGTCGGTGACTCTCCCCATGGTTTCGTCTGCTTTTCCTGTGGCATTCTTACTGTCTAATCGGGCAGTCTTCAGTGCCATGAGGAAGGTGGCAATGTCAAATTTTCGCACATTCCAGCCGACTCCATTTGTTCTTTCCGGTGTGGGTACGGATCTCCAATCAACCGACACCTCCCAGAGTACTGCCTGATGATCACTGGCAGTGTAGATCTCGGATACTTCCCATGCACAGTTTCCTTTCATCAGGCTGCTGCTGACGAAGGTGACGTCTATACATGAGCTCGATTGTCCTCTGCGAAATGTCGGTTTGTTTCCATCGTTCAATAGGACAACATCTAGGGTCGACATGGCTTCCAGTAAAGCCCGTCCTCGTTGATTCGTCTCCTTGCTGCCCCAGTCGACTGCCCAAGAGTTGAAGTCTCCCGCAATTGCCACTGGGGAATGCTGTTTTGCATCCACGACGAGTCTATCTAGGAATGCTGTGAAGTCTTCATAGCAAAGGCTTGGTGGTGCATAGCAGCTATAAAGATAGATACCATTCACCTTGGCCACAACGAATCCAGACTGTTGGTCTCCGTCGTATGCTTCAAGCGGCAGAGCACCGCAGGACCAAATGACGGCTTTATTGCTAGTATCAGTAACCCAGTTTTGGGTATATAGGTTCCTGTAAGGTTCCGAAATGACGGCAACATCAATTTTCAGGTCTCGAACCGTCTGCGTCAGCAGATCGTGTGCTGTGGTGCAGTGAGCCAGGTTCACCTGTAACACCCGCACTATGACTGTGTACGGATCTTCTGGAGTGCACCCTGGTAGACTGGACATTTGATACTACCAGTTACATGGGCATTGTCTTTCGTGGGCTCCAGTTCTACGCATAGAACGCATTTTGGAGACGCTTTACAATCGGCGCTTCTGTGCCCTTTTTCGCCGCATTTGTAACACAGGTCTGATCGGTCAATGGAGCTCTTGCAATTGACGGCAAGATGCTCGTAGTGCCAACACTTGAAGCATTTGATGGGCCTTACCACTGTCACGATGCGAGCATATACCAGGCGTATTCGTATTTTACTACCCTTACTCAGTATATTTCTTGCGGTAGCGTCAGGGAGTACCACCGTAGCAGATTGTGTTCCTCTGTAGGCCTTGCGAAGAGACTTGATGGCACTCAATGAGATATCACTATCTGCGCCATCAGCTTTCCTCAGGGCATCAAGTATGTCTTCTTTGGTAGTGACGTCATCGAGGTCTTTGATTTCGAGTTCCTGTTGAGGTCCCTTATTGAACACCTTAGCTTCGTTTTGGAGGGCTCCAACTAGTGCCTTCTCCAGCTCAACACCTTCGTCTTTCTTTCCTCTCGCTAGAATTAAAAGAACATCTCCGGAGGCTGTTTTACGGATTTTGTCCACGCATGAGCTAGCCGCGTAGACACCTTGGTCTTTCTTTATACGTCCTAATATTTCAGCGTACGTATCCTTCCCCGTGGGACGAATAATTAGCGCATCAGGGCGGATTACTGCTTTCTTCTTCGTCCGAGGCTGATTCTGGTGTGTCTTCGCCACTTTTCCCTGCCTTTGGACCTTTGTCCAACTGGAACTTTCGCCCGTATCCGAGGTAACGTTCTGGATAGTAGGGTTTCGAACTACTCGGTCATTCTCCGTGGCCTCGGTTGAGTTTGCAGTCTCAGAGTTCTTCAAGGTCATTTCCTTCCTTCTTTTCACCTGCCGTGGAAGTTTTCTCTCCTCCAGAGGTGAGATATCTTTTCTCTTCGGCTGCCCACTTAGGTGAGGTGAAGTTTGGGCGTCAGCAGTCTGCACCATTGGTTGTGGGATCACTTTTTTGTCAAGTGCCACGAAACGGTCATAACTGCTTTTCATATTATTGACCTGCAACTTAATGTGCTTGTGAACGTTTGCCTTCGGAGTGATATACTCCAACAAGTCTTTTAAAAGGTTATCAATCTTAACCATTTCAGCTTGCCTTTTCTTCAGAAGTTCTTCACTTGGGGTAGTAGACCCATCAGAGGCCAAGTGGTCCACCTCTTGAGGGCTGCAGTAGTCGGATCTCGACGAGCTCGAGCCTGCTTCGGCACTCTCACCCGCCGGTACTGGGGTATCCCTCCCCTGCACCGTAATCATTTTTCCAATGGTTGTACTGGCCATGGTTTCTTCTTTAATATGTAGGCTGTTATAGGGAGCCCACCCTTGGCACCCTTGGTTTCGGGAGTTAGGTTTCTCCCAGGGATGTTCATGTGTGTGTGTGTGTGTGTGTATGTGTGAGCATTTTTTTGTTCAACGGTTCCGGCAAAACCTATAAAGCGATTTGGTTTTTTTTTATCAATCGATGCGTCTCTGACAGGACCAGGTCTGAAAGGCGGAGACACACACACACACACATGCGCATAATTGTTTTTTAACATTGACACTCCATTCCACCCTGGACATCAGTCAGAGGTAATTTTGTGTCAAAGGAGAAACAAATCGATTGGGCCCTTTACCGCAAACGCTTCTCAAAGAATCACTCACATACGCACACACACACACACACACACACTTTTCTTTGGGGAGAAACCTAACTCCCGAAACCAAGGGTGCCAAGGGTGGGCTCCCTATAACAGCCCATGAAGCAAACATGAACAGCGATGATAAAACAATATTATCCCACGCGGACAACCCCCAAAAGGGAAATTCCGCCGTCGGTTCCTACCAGGTGAAAGCCCTGATGGCCGGCGCTGGCTCCTCGGATTGTGGGAAGAGCCAACCATCACTGGATTGTCCCCGGGTGGCCCACTTGGCCCCAAATGTTACAAGTGGATTCCAAAGTATTGGAAAATCAGCATGGGATCAGCAGGAAAACGATCTGGCAACGCTGGTGAACCTCCTCACGGATAAAAATCGGCGAACCATCAACGAAGAGATCCGGAGTCTAGCTAGAAAGATCCAAATATCGACCAAGCGGATAAGAACCATGACGGAAACCGGAAGATCGGACTCGCGGTTGCCAGCAGCGGCATGGCTCACCCCCCCGGGTCCTAGATTGTTGCAGGTGAACCGAGGAAGCGGCCATAATGCCATGGAAAAACCGGGAACATCCCATGAAACGCCGACCAGACGAGAGAAAAGAAAGGAAAGAACTCCGCCCGATGACATCGCGGGCAAAAAGTACAAAAGTACCGAAGATGAGGCATCAGCAACACCGCCTATTCATATGGAGGAGCTGATGAGAAATGGGACCCGGTCAGATGGAAACAGGGCCAAAGAGCAAACCTCGAATTCTGCTACAGAAGACGATGGAAATCCTTGGGAGAAAGCCAAGAGACGGAGGAAAAAACCGAATCCGTCCCAAAATCTTCCAGGAGCTACGCAGAATCAACCACGGTCGAAAAAGAAAGCAGCAATTCGACCTGATGCACTAATTATTCGCTCGACGGGGAAAGGTACATACTCGGAAATATTGGGACGAATAAAGAAGGACCAAGGTGTTTATGCGGCTAGCTCATGCGTGGAAAAAATCCGTAAAACAGCTTCCGGAGACGTTCTCTTAATCCTTGCGAGAGGAAAGAAGGATGAAGGTGTTGAGTTAGAGAAGGCATTAGCTGGAGCCCTCGAAAACGAAGCTAAGGTGTTTAATAAGGGACCTCAACAGGAACTCCAAATCAAAGACCTCGATGACGTCGCTACGAAAGAAGACATACTCGATGCCCTGAGAAAAGCTGACGGCACGGACAGTGATATTTCACTGGGTGCCATCAAGTCTCTTCGCAAGGCTTACAGAGGGACACAATCGGCCACGGTGGTACTCCCTGCCGCTACTGCAGGAAATATACTGAGTAAAGGCAGCAAAATACGAATAAGCCTGGTATATGCGCGCATCGTGGCGGTGGTAAGGCCGCTAAAGTGCTTCAAGTGCTGGCACTACGAACATCTTGCTGTTAATTGCAAGAGCCCCATTGATCGATCAGACTTGTGCTATAAATGCAGCCAACAGGGGCACAAAAGCTCTGACTGTGAAGCGTGTCCGAAATGCGTTCTATGCGTAGAACTGGAGCCCAGGAAAGACCATGCCCATGTAACTGGTAGCATCAAATGTCCAGTCTACCAGGGTGCACTCCAGAAGATCCGTACACGGCCATAGTGCGAGTGTTACAGGTGAACCTTGCTCACTGCGCAACAGCACACGATCTGCTGACGCAGACGGTTCGAGACCTGAAGATTGATGTTTCCGTCATTTCCGAACCCTACAGGAATCTACACTCCCAAAACTGGGTGACCGATACTAGCAAAAAAGCTGTCATTTGGTCCTGCGGTGGTTTACCGCTTGAAGCATATGATGGTGTCGAACAGTCTGGATTTGTTGTGGCCAAGGTGAATGGTATCTATTTCTATAGCTGCTATGCACCACCAAGCCTTTGTTATGAAGACTTCACAACATTTTTAGATAGACTCGTGATGGATGCGAAACAGCATTTCCCGGTGGCCATTGCGGGGGATTTCAATTCCTGGGCAGTTGACTGGGGTAGCAAGGAGACGAATCAGCGAGGACGTGCTTTACTAGAAGCCATCTCGACTTTAGATGTTGTCCTATTGAACAATGGAAGTGAACCAACATTTCGCAGAGGACAAGCGAGCTCAATTATAGATCTCACCTTTGTCAGCAGTAGCCTGCTGAAAGGAAATTGTGCATGGGAGGTATGTGAGATCTATACTGCCAGTGATCATAGAGCGGTACTCTGGGAGGTGTCTGTTGACCGGAGGTCCGCACCCACATCAGAAAGAACAAACGGAGTCGGCTGGAATGTGAGAAAATTCGACATTACCACCTTCCTTATAGCACTGAAGACTGACCTCGTAAACGGTAGCAATACCGCAGAAAAAGTAGACGGAGTCATGCGGAGAGTCACCGACGCCTGCGATGCCACTATGCCCAGGAAACTTAGTGGAAACCGACGGCCACCGGTGTATTGGTGGAGCGATGAAATCGCGACCCTCCGCAAGGAATGTTTCGCAGCGAGAAGATCCTGGCAACGCGCAAGGAAGAAGTCCAATCCTGAAAGCCTGGAAGTGAAGTTTAAAGCCGCTAAGCGTAAACTCATCAAGGCCATAAAGCTTCGCAAACGAGTCTGTTGGAACGAGCTTTTGGAGGAAGTGGATAAGGATCCTTGGGGCAGACCGTACAAGGTGGTTATGGCGCGACTTAAGAGTCAACCGATGCCATCACCGACCTGCCCTGAGCTCCTGGAGAGGATTGTGGCTGTCTTATTTCCTCAACAAACGAATATTATTGGGACGTATGTGAAGAATGGTATCAACGACGAAATTCCACCGATTACAGCTGATGAACTATTGCAGGCCTGTAGTAGAGTGGGCAACAACAAGGCCCCTGGTCTCGATGGTGTGCCAAACATAGCACTGAAGGCCGCCATTAATGCAGCACCTGGAATCTTTCTCGATATGTACAATGCTTGCATTCAGGAAGGTATCTTCCCCAGCAGATGGAAGCAACAGAGACTGGTACTGCTTCCTAAGGGAAAAAAGCCTCCGGACGAACCGTCATCATATCGTCCACTCTGTATGCTGGATACTGCGGGCAAGATCCTGGAGCGCATTATACATCAGAGAATTGAGGCAGTGGTGGAACCCCTATTGGCCGAAGCCCAATACGGCTTCAGACGACGACGATCTGCGTTGGATGCTATAGACCTGGTGGTGAAAACAGCGAAGAGAGCGATTGAGGGCGGACGATGGAAAGGAGGTACGAAACAATACTGTTTGGTTGTTACTCTGGACGTCAAGAACGCTTTCAACTCGGTACGGTGGGATTCCATTTTGGCGGCATTATCGAAGCTATCTGTACCGGCATATCTCCAAAAGATGGTAGGTAACTACTTCACCGACAGAGTTCTCAAGTATGACACAGAAGTAGGCCCCAAAACATATAAGGTGACTGGGGGTGTACCTCAAGGCTCAGTGTTGGGGCCCCTTCTGTGGAATATCGTGTACGACGAATTGCTGAAACTGGCACTGCCGACGGGGGCAAAGCTCGTGGCGTTTGCAGATGACGTGGCTATAACCATCGTGGAAAAACATCTATTCACGCTTCAGCTCATTTTCGATAATGTTTTTAACAAGATACGGAAATGGATGGACTCGATTGGTCTACAACTTGCAGAGCATAAGACTGAGGCATTACTCATCACGAGCCGAAAGAAACTGGAGACAATCACGCTGCAAGTTGGCGATTACGAAATAACTTCCCAGCCCTATATACGGTACCTAGGAATTATGATTGATGCCCGACTCAGTTTTAGACAACAAGCCCAACATGCAAGCAGTAAGGCGGGTGCAGTGAGGACTGCCCTTGCAAGACTCATGCCGAACATTGGAGGGTCGAAACAGAGGAGAAGACTCTTGTTATCATCAGTTGTCACATCGGTATTAACATATGGTATCCCCATATGGACAGATGCCCTACGAAGTCAAGCAGCACGACGGCAAGTTGTTCCAGTCTACAGGCTGAGTGTCCTGAGGGTGGCTGGCGCATACCGGACAGTATCCAACGAAGCAGTGTGCGTCATTGCTGGGATGATACCTATCGAAGTTCTAGCGGAGGAGCGTAGGCGACTCTACACACGCAAAACGTCAACTAAGCTGAGCCCAGTAGAACTGAGGAGAGAAGAACGTAACCACAGCATCCAGCGATGGCAGCTACAGTGGGACGCCTCGAGCAAAGGCCGGTGGACTCATCGACTTATTCCGGAGTTAAATGTTTGGCTTGACCGATCACATGGACAAGTCAATTACTACCTAACTCAGATGCTCTCAGGACACGGGTGCTTTCGGGAATACCTTCACAAATTCAAGCATGAAAATTCCCCGGATTGCCCAAAGTGTCAGGGAATTCAGGAAAACGCGGAACATGTTCTCTTTGCATGTCCGCGATTCGACGTCCAACGGTCTATATGGGAAAATAGCGTAGGCAAACCCATTAATGTTGGAAATCTTGTGGAAGTTATGCTGTCATCAGAGGCAGCATGGAACGCGACAAGCGACTTCGCAATGGAGGTTCTGCAGGAGCTGCGCCGCGAGGAGCAGCTTCGGAAAAACCCAGAGTAAATGGAGGATCTTCTTACCGTGAACGACCGGAAAGGATTCGCTACTGAGGAAGCCAAGGCTATCGTCCCCTACACAACGAAGTATTGCTCAGCAGATGTTCCGTCGTGTTCTGGGGACCAACCGAACTGTATTGTATGTGACAAGGGGTATTAATTTTGTAAGTTTGTTCAATAAAGGAAAAAGTAAGAAAAAGAGGAAGGAAAGAGAAAGAAGGAAGTGTGAGGAAGGAGGTTGACTTCCTTCTTTCTCTTTTTCTAAAAAAAAAAAAAAAAAAAAAAAAAAAAAAAACACACACACACACACACACACACACACAGTGACGGGCCTTTGGTCTTAGTGGGTAGAGTGTCTGCCTACTATTCTAAAGGTCCCGCGTTCGATTCCCGCTCACTGCAAAATATTTTTTCTGAAAAATATTTTCTCACGGACTCCGACCGATGGCAGGAACATTCCGTGTGTGCTATCGGCGGTATCCATGAAGTGAGACCGTGAGCCGGAACCGAACGCGACCCGTCGCGCGGGGGGTGGGGGGAGGGAGGGTTCCATCGTAGACGCCCGCCATCGTATCACAGGGGTTTCTGGAGGTTTACCCTGTGATTAGAAATACGATGAGCTGAAATGGCGAAGTCGGCCCCAGCCGCAATGGGTGGGTACTCTGATCCGTAGTATTGCCCATGAAGTAATGCCTACCAGCGGTTACGTGGGTGAATACGAATAGAGAAAGAGTGGAAAAAAACACACACACACACACACACACACGCAGAGCCGTCGGGGCTTTGGTGTAGTGGGTAGAGTGTCTGCCTACTATTCTAAAGGTCCCGCGTTCGATTCCCGCTCACTGCAAATATTTTCTCACGGACTCCGACCGATGGCAGGAACATTCCGTGTGTGCTATCGGCGGTATCCATGAAGTGAGACCGTGAGCCGGGACCGAACGCGACCCGTCGCGCGGGGGGGGGGGGAGGGTTCCATCGTAGACGCCCGCCATCGTATCACAGGGGTTTCTGGAGGTTTACCCTGTGATTAGAAATACGATGACCTGGAATGGCGAAGTCGGCCCCAGCCGCAATGGGTGGGTACTCTGATCCGTAGTATTGCCCATGAAGTAATGCCTACCAGCGGTTACGTGGGTGAATACGAATAGAGAAAGAGTAGAAAAAAAAAACACATGCACATATCGGGAAGTTATTGATGTGATCCGTGGAGGATCACACGCACATCCCTCTTATTTAACATGTTTTTTGGGTCTATCGACGCGCTTTCCAAAGTCTATCGACAAACTTCGGTTGGCGATAGGCCTATTTCAGCTTATCGACGGGCTATCGACAAACTTGGGTTGTCGATAGGCATTATATCAGCTTATTGAGGGGCTGTCGACGGGCTATCGACAAACTTCGTTTATCGATAGGCATTATATCAGCCTATCGCGGGGCTGTCGACAGGCTATCGACAAACTTGAGTTGTCGACGGGTACTATTCCAGCCTATCGAAGAGCTATCGATGGCCTATCGACCAACTTGGGTTGTCGATAGGTACTATTTCAGCCTATCGACAAACTTGAGTTGTCGATAGCATCATTTTTCGGGCTATCGTCGATAGCTCCTCGATAGGCTGAAATAGTACCTATCGACGACCCAAGTTTGTCGATAGGCCATCGATAGCCCTTCGATAGGCTGAAATAGTGCCTATCGACAACCCACCTTTGTCGATAGACTTTGGAGGGCGCGTCGATAGACCCAAAAAAACATGTTAAAAAATGAAAAAAAAAACAACTGAATGAGCTAAATTCATTATTCAATGTTCTCAATTGATAATTAACATAAATACATGCCTTACATTCCCATTTTTCGAAATGTCATTTGGGTTCTCTAAGTTTAGCGAGCGGCTGTTGACAACCGGAAATCCTCGATAGCGGCGCTATCAACAAGTTCGGCTAGGGACTTTGGCGAAAATTTGGGGATCAAGTTGACGTCAATTTTACGGAAAATTTTTTCGGCAATTTTACGGAAAATTTTTTTGGCAATTTTACGGAAAATTTCATCGGCAATTTTGAGGATAAAATTGATGACAATCTTACGAAGAATTGTATCCGCAAATTTGGCGGTCATATTATCGGAAAATTTGACGATAAATTTGACGACAATTTTCCGGAAAATATTATCGGCCATTATCCGGATACGTACAACGGAAGATTTGTCGACAATTCCGCAGCAATATTTCGAATGCACCGTCGACAGTTGTCCGACATTTTGGTTTGTGGGAAGTTGTTCCTCATGTAACAAACATGTTGTGTTGTATGATTTTTTTCGTAACACGCATAATTAAGACGCTAGCGCTTAATTAATTCGATAAGTTCAACGATATGATATCACGCTATAACACTATATAACTATCTGATCAATTGCTAGTTGGAGATCGAGCACACAAGCACGTTGGATTTATAAATGGCTGAAGTTTCATGCATAGAATGACGTAGCTCAAGTGTTATCATTAATTAATGAGCAGTTGTTGAAAAATCGTCTGTCACAATTCGTTTTAAGATTAAGTTTATTCGGTTTATTATCAAGCGGCATTTAGCAAACGATTAGCCATTTCAACATCCTTTTCACTAACATCCTCATTCCATTAACACAAATACATAAATGTAAACCTATAGATGAAGAATCGTTGATTTGTTCAATTGTATCGCATATATAATCACCATAATAAAACTAGCGAATATCGTCAAAACATACTCAATTATAATAAACGTTAATTATTCAAATAACAAAAGTTTTCTACGTGCCGCGGCTCTAATATGAATAATTGTTACAGTTACCTTGCGATTATTTTCATGAATAATTCATGACATTTTGCTCAGTTACACCCTTTAGATTCTTTCCCCTTTTTAGTTTTTAACATTTCTAACGTTGATGGTTGATCAGGCATTTTTGCCTGGTGCCGGATTAAGTTTTTGCTAATTATCGACATACTTCGCGGGGCGTCAATTTTACGTATCTCCTAATTGTTCGGATTGATCTTGAGAGTGAAGAGAAATATGACGATGAGCTTTTGCCTTTCGTCAGAAATTAAATTCACTATACCAAAAGTGTCTGTCGGTAGAAATAAATCGGGAAGTTACTCTATGGCCCTAATGGACGCGCTCTTCATGGTGCATCACTTGTTTTTTAACTTTCCGATAGGCAGTTATTGTAATGACCCCGAACATGAACAGTGTCAGATCGATGAAATTTCCACTTTTCTCGGCGTTTGGCATCACCGTGACACGTTTCCAATGAGATGTTCGTGTGTGTGTGTGTGTGTACGTATGTGAGTAAATCTTTGGCGAACGCTTTCTCGTAAACGGCTGGACCGATTTTATTTTTTTTTTCTTCAGAAATGACGTCTCGCCGCGGTAGTGTTCTGAAAGGAGTTTTTTTTTTATCGGCCAGGTAGTTTTTTAGTAATTAACAAAAAACCACGATTTTAATTGTTTATAACGCTCTATTACATGAACGGTAAGAGTTATAGGAAAAAGTTATCAATGAAAGTTGTTCCTCATGTAACAAACATTTTGTGTTGTATGATTTTTTTCGTACCACGCATAATTAAGACGATAGCGCTTAATTAATTCGATATGTTCAGCCATATGATATCACGCTATAACACAGACACACACAAATATCGGGAAGTTATAGGTTCGGCCGGTAGAGGGTTGGACGCACATCCCGTTTATTATATCTTTGATGGAGGACACCTGTGGAAATCCACGGGAAAAGCTCTCATTTGCGTGAATTCAGCGACGGATATTCACCCTTTTCTCTGCGCAACTGAGATTTACACCAATCTCAAATTATTCTTTTGGTCTTCTCTAAGGAAGTATCTTTGGATACTATTGGGATATTTTTTAGCTCAAACTGTATGAAATTTGATCGAGACTACTGTATACGAACTATGAGCCGGATGGTGAGATCTAATCATTTAAGGTTTTGATCAGCAGGATATGCTAAGAGACCCACGCATATACAGGGTGAGCCAGTTGAAACAATTCACCTGCACAACTCCTGAAAGACGGGGTAAATGAGAATGTGTTTCATATTAAAGGTGAAGGATTTTGAGAGAGCCATCTAATACAAGTTTTATTTTGTGCCTGCGAACTATAGAAGCAGGAAGTGTATTCTCAAAATGACAATCATATTTTTCACTTATTCAGGTAGACTGTTTTAACTGAGACATCCTATATTAAAAAAGGTTACTGTGATATCCTGCAAATATCCTTCAACTTTTAATTGTGCAGTATACGTCTCTTAACCAATTGCCACTCGGAAGAAAATGGGATAAAAGTATATAATATGCGCTGAATACGTATATAATTCAAGATATATAAGAACTAGATAAGGACGGTATTTTATATATCTTGCATATAAAAAATGGGTCAAATCAGTATATGCAATAGATATTTCTTCAGAATATATATTTCTCCATATGGGTTGTGCAGGATTAATTCATATACTAGGATTGATTCCATTTTTGGCTAGTAAGTTAACTTGAGTTTGGATTTTGGCTGTTTATTGATTTATAAAGTTATGAAAAGTTCACTTGCCGTTACACCCGTAACGCATTCATGTAATTGCCCCTCAGACAAATGTCTTATCAAGTTCAGTATTAAGGGAGCAGTTGCGATAACTGCCGCCACGTCTGAGTTCATTGCTGAAGCTAGTGTTGCGTGGGTAGAAGGTCGTTGGCACAGTGTGGATTGTTGGGGTGTACCAGCCGTAATCCATGGATGTGCTTCGATAACAGGGATGGGGTTGGGATACTTCCGTCTGCCGATAGCCTTTGAAGCCACCTGAAATATTGAAGTCATTCCATTGATTCAGTAGATATAGAAGAAAATTATCATTCCTCAAGAATCCATTCCTATTGGATTGCACAAAAAATTAAATGGCTTCATTTATTCGACGAAAAATGTTCCAACATCCACAACCACCCACCCACGACCAACTACACACGCACACACCCACACGGACATATAGCGTTAGTTAGATGTCACGATGCGTGTAGAGTATCACACCTCTTATTAAGGGGTCACTGTAGTATCCCTACGGAGCAAAATACAGAAAGATAAATAAGTAGCAGGATTCCCATAATAAATCGCCTGCAGCGTTAAATTAATAAACTCCTATAAATAATGAACCTACATCAAACTTCTTCACAACTATACGGTTCCTCGCTTCCAGTGCTCTCACAGTGCACCATTCCCTTGATAACCGCCAGATTGCCCCTCAGTGTTCCATCAATGATGAAGCCAGGCTCAATCGAAACTTTCCTCATCAGCCCGAAAATTGACATATCCACTGACTCAAGTTCATTCCCACTGAGGAACAAAAACGACAACCACTCAAGCCCATCGAGGCACCCTGCTTGCAATACAGCTATCCGATTACCATTGAGCCACAGTGAATCCAATGATCGCATATTACGAAACAATCCACTAGGAATAGCCACAATACAATTTCTTGATAAATCCAATTCATTAAGTTCAGTCAGGCCTCGGAATACATCCTGTTGAAGCATGGTGATTTTATTTTTCGACAAATATAGGAGATCCATATGAGGTAGACCATTGAATGTTCCAGTGGGTATTTCAGATATCTCATTGGTATCGAGCGCTAAAGTCTCCAGCTGTCTCAATCCGCGAAACATATTTTTCTTGAGGACAATCGAATTATTTGTAGCATAAAGCTCTCGTAGAGATGTTAGTCCTTTCCAACTCGTTGCACCCAATCGCGTTAAATGATTTCCATCGAGAAGCAATGTCTCGAGGCTTGACAGCCGAGCGAATGCACCGTCGTCAATGTCAGCGATATCATTGTACTTCAGATCAAGATATGTCAGTTGATCGAGTGCATGAAAGTAGTACTTTTTGATGAGTCGTAACTGATTGTCAGACATGTAGAGGGCTGTGGAATTTCTCACATCTTTGAAGGATTGTTCTGATATATCGGTGATATCTAGGGACTCGATATGGAGTTCGATATCGTCAATTGTTTGAACTGCTGTAGCATCCTCAAATGCCACATTTTGAAGTTGATTCAGGGAGTCCAGACAGACATATAGATGGTGGTTTACACGACAGTCAGTTAAACCGGAATTTGGCGAGATTTTTGTGAAGAATTGTAGGAGAATAAGCGTGTGAAGTCTGAAGTCCATGCTCGAGCAATCTCGTGAGACCACGGAGACACTGAGGGAACGGAGTGACTGAAGATTGAATAAGTAATGAGGATAATCGAAGCGAACCCAACGAGGGTGAGCAGTATTATTGAGTGAGATTATTTCAGATGACGATGAGCGAGTGAGTAACATGCGGTGTTGGATAATATGTGTTGTTGGGATATACCAAATATGCATGGCTTCCAATACTATTTATTCGACTATGCCTATCGTTATGCCAATAGATTTATGATATAATCGTATTAAATGTTATGACAGAGGCTGTTGTGCAGTATACAGGTATAACAAAGATAATAAATAATCTTCCTTCGAAATTTCTCGAAAATTTTGGAAGATTTCGACGAGCAAGATCTCCAGGATATACGGTAAGTACGTGGTTGGCTGGCGAGGTGAATCAGGCACGAATACAAATGCTTTGTCATGCGAACATTTTAGTTAAACGGACGTTACCAACCTTCGGACATCCACGCGACCTGCTCTGTTAATTGGAGTGTAGTCAGGACCGCGAGTATAACTCTATATGTTTCCTGTAGGGAAGGCGGGTATTGTACCGATAGGCTTGTTGGACCGATAACCACCGTTTACAATTACTAGCAGGCAAAAAAAAATTTTTTTTGCGCAACTGGAAGCAGGGCACACCGTTACCTAGTATCCATGATAATTTCAAAATTATATTCGTTCAAAGCCGATAAAATATGGGCCAGCACATTTGACGTGATTTCGATGTAAGAATTTGCGTCTAGAATTTAAGCTTTTTGACATTTTTGGTCACTACCAATTGGCAAAAAATTATGAAATGTCAACGCGCAATTCATTAATCTATCGTTGGGCATCCACTTTTTTGTGAAATCTCTGCCGGTGAATTATCTATTCATCATTTACACGGAAAGAAAAAAAACATAATTATTAGACCCCTGGTGACTAATCTGAGGACGAAATTTCCGTGAGTCCAAAAATTCATCCCAGTGAGTATAAAAACTATCCCGAAACAACAGAAAAAGTCGGCCCAATGCGACTAAATTTTAGATTATAGGAGTCACATTTTTCGACTCACGGAAATTTCGTCCTCAGATTAGTCACCAGGGGTCTAATAATTATATTCTTTTTCTTTCCGTGTATCAACAATCCGCGTGTGTGTGTATGTCCGATATGTCAGTGTATATTTAAATGTTTTGAGTGCTAAACAATTATTGGTTTTGCACTATATTGTAGAAAAGGGTTCAATGAAACTAATTCAATAGTAGATTGGTGCTTATTTGAGTTAGAAGTTGGAAATATCTATGGTTTCCCTTAGCCTATCGGTACAATGCGCGCCTCCCCTATCATGGATTCATTTGTTGGTGCAATCCAGTTTGAAAAATGACGAATAATCGATCGACACAAACTATACCATGTGACTAAAATTTGATAAGGACCTTGATTAAGAACCGTGCATTTGTTATACATCATGGGCAACTGATACCTATCTGTATGTTTCGTAATTTTCGTAGCTTTTAAAACCCCATTTGAATGCAAAAAGTAGGAAACAACTTAGTGTGATATCTCACAAGCTATCAATGGAGTGGTAGGCATGTTTGAGGTCATCCAAATGGTTTTGAACAGTACCGTTCGGCGGTTTCAAAAAACCGACTAGATAGTAATAAATAGTAAATTCTTTTTCTGTGTTCCTTCTCGAACTATTTTTATTTATAGAGAAGGGTGCTTTAATGAAGATAGTTATTTTATCAAACCCATAAAATGATATTTTGAAAATATGGACTAATGCATTGCGTTATGTATGCACTACCAAGGCTACCAACATTTCACGTGCAAAACCAATATTGATAAAATATAATTGTCTACCAAAATCGACAAATGTATTTCTGCTACTGATGATCAATCCTAGGATCCATTAAATACAATATCTTTCTTTGACCTCAAAATGCTGCCGATCTCAGAGGCTACTTCTTCATTATAACCTTCTGTTATAAATTGCTTAGGTGAATGCATTTCAAATTTTATGATTAATATTTTCCAAATGTCAATTCCCGGGTAAAAATAAAACGGTTTTTATGAGATGTGTTTCACATCTGCCAAGAGATGTGTAGCCACATTTCGTGTCACATGTGGTTGGTGACCGTTGAGATGTGCAAATATATTTGCTTGAGATTAGGATCAGATGTAGTCCAGATGTGATGGAAACCTGGTAGATATCCGCTTCAGATGTGGTCGAGATATGATTCAGATGTGGTCCAGTTGCGATTCAGATGTGGTCGAGATGCGATTCAGATGTGGTCCAGATGCGATTCAGATGTGGTCGAGATGTGATTCAGATGTGGTCCAGATGCGATTCAGATGTGGTCGAGATGCGATTCAGATGTGGTCCAGATGCGATTCAGATGTGGTCGAGATGTGATTCGCATCTGGTTCAGATGTGACTAGGATCTGGTTCAGATGTGATTCGGATGTGGTCCAGATGTGGTCGAGATGTGGTCCAGATGCGATTCAGATATGGTCGAGATGTGATTCAGATGTGGCCGAGATGCGATTCACATGTGGTCGAGATGTGATTCAGATGTGATTCAGATGTGGTTCAGATGTCATTCAGATGTGGTCAAGATCTCAATCAGATGTGGTCCAGTTGCAGCCCAGATGAAGTCCAGGTGTGTTTCCACCGTAGTCGTGGTCGTGCCCCTGGTCTTCCAAAAACGAACGTCAAGATTGAAATTACAACTCCAACATGTCCAGATCTGTTGGAACTCCATAAATTCTCAAGATAGACTTGCAACTAAAAAATCATTATGGCATAAAATATCTTTCATTACAGTCAATTGATATGGACCTAAATTAATAAGTCTAATCAAACAATATTGATACCCCATGTATTTGCTGCGTTTAGATGCGTGGAGTCAGCAAAAACGAATTTAATAATAAATGAACGGGATGTGGCTATGACCCTCTACGGACCGAACCAATAACTTCCCGATTGTTCCGCCGTATATGTTATATCCACAATTTCCCCCATGTCTCAAATTACGGACTTTATACAGTTCTCAAACTTTCTAAATATTAAAAAAAATTATAATTCTTAATATGAAGTAGTTAAATAAACCATACAATTTGTTAAGAAGAAGTAAGTATGGGGAAAAAAGTCATCGACCATCCAATCTGTATTTTTACGTGTGGGACGACTTGTATTACACCCTTTGCATTACATCTAGAACCGTTCTTGCAATAGAGTGATCTAAACAGTTGAATTTGTTAATAACTATTAACTATCCGTGTTAGCAAAAAAAGTTACACAACATGAAATATGTATTTCTGTGTGTGGAACAACTTTCTTTGTTTCATATCTTTAACCGTTTTCATGATGCAGCGAAGATGTGATTGACTAACTTTCTTCGCATATTCAATCGTTCTCACGACACAGCGATGTAAACAATTCTTTTGTTAATAACTATAACACCGCTGGATCGATTATGTTCAAAATCGAATCAGGGCTAAATTAGGCGGAAACCGATCCAATGAGTATAAAAAAACCCAAATCGCATAATTTGTCTGGGAGGAACCGTTCGACAAAATTTTGCTCACATACGCACACACACTCACAGTTGAGGTTGAGGTTGAGGTTGAGGTTGAGGTTGAGGTTGAGGTTGAGGTTGAGGTTGAGGTTGAGGTTGAGGTTGAGGTTGAGGTTGAGGTTGAGGTTGAGGTTGAGGTTGAGGTTGAGGGAAGTTTGGTCTCGGACAGTCAGGTTAAAGTCAGAAATTGCAGATGAAGGTGGAAGTTAAAGATTGACATTGGAACTTCAACATGTACATATTTGGTGGAGCGACCTTCTTTCCTTACACCCCATACCATCTTAAGATAAATTCCCAACTGAGAACCTATTGATGCATAAAACATTGGCCTACATCTTCCATTCCAGTCAATTGTTATGGACGTAGATTAATAAGTATAACCGCACATTGACAATGAGTCATCGGAGTATTTACTTCCCGACCCCAATAATATCAATAGCCACTTGCTGCAGTTAGACATACCGAAACAGGAGAAACGAATTTAATGATAAAAAACCAGTCTGTGTCCTGGCCACTGTTAACTTGCTAGAGGGCTAACGCTGATGCTGATGCTGATGCTGATGCTGATGCTGATGCTGCTGCTGATGCTGCTGCTGATGCTGATGCTGATGCTGATGCTGATGCTGATGCTGATGCTGATGCTGATGCTGATGCTGATGCTGATGCTGATGCTGATGCTGATGCTGATGCTGATGCTGATGCTGATGCTGATGCTGATGCTGATGCTGATGCTGATGCTGATGCTGATGCTAATGCTAATGCTGCGATTGAAGCTGGGGCAATTGAAGTTGGTTTTTTATCGTTAAATTGCATTCATTCCAATTTCGTGCACCTAATTGCAGCACACAATAGGAATTGGATCTATTCGAGTTCGTGAATTCATACTTCCAACATGGATTTCCAGTATGTGTTCATAGGTATTAATGTACTTCCACATCAAGTGAGTGTAGTGGAAAACGGTGAAGAACTTTTTATCAGGTACAGGAATTTCGAAAACAAAATATAGGTTCCCATATTACAACAGAATAGTTTCTAATAACATAGCTTAATGGTCACCGAAAGGTAGTAAACTGACATGTGCACGTATACTGTCCGTCACCGCTTTAGGTTGAGGTTGACGTCAATGTCGAAAATTAACGGTAAAGATTGACGTTGAAAATGGATATTGGGAATTGAGGTGGAAAATTGAGCCTGAAGTTTGCGCTCGAGCATTCCCGCTGAAAGCGGAAATTGGAGATGAAAATCGATGTGGAAAATTCATATTGAAACTTCAACATCTACAGAACTGTTAGAGCGACCTTTTCCCCTTACACACCATACAATCTTAAGATAAGCTTCCAACTGAGAACTCATGGTTGCATAAAACATTGGTTTACATCTTTCCTTCCAGTCAATTGTTCTGAACGTAGATTAATAAGTATAACCGTACACTGAGAATGATTTATCTGAGTATTTACTTCCCGACCCGAATCATATTAATAGCTACTTGCTGCGGTTAGACATACCGAATCGGCAGGAACGAATTTAACGATAAAAAACCAGTCTGTGTCCTGGCCACTGTTAACTTCTTACAGGACTGAAGCTGACGCTGACGCTGCAGCTGAAGCGGAGGCGGAGGCGAAGTCTGAGAATGAGATTGAATTTGAGGCCGAGGCGAACTCTCAGAATGAGGTTGAATCTGAGGTTGAGGCTGAGGCGGGGACGAGCTCTGAGAATGAGGTTGAAGCTTCGGATGGCAACGACGGGACAATTGAAGTTGGTTTTTAATCGTTAAATTGCGTTCATTCCGATTTCGGGCCGCAAGTTGCAGCACACAACAAGGATTAGATCTATTCGAGTTGGTGAATTTATACTTCGGACATCGATTTCCAGTATGTGTTCATGTAGTTGCATATCAACGGGCTGTAGTGAAAAACGGTTAAGAATACTTTTATGAGCTACCTAAATTTCCAATACAAAATGTATGTTCCCATGCGGAGCACGCGCCACCGATCTCGTTACTAAAAGTATTAACCAGTGATATGTCCCGGAGTTCTGAAAATCATGAAAAAAGTCATGAAACATAATGCGTATATTTTTGCATAAGGAACAACTTTCATTTTTCACTTTTTCTCCTATCTCCCACCGTTCTCGCGATAGAGCTGTTTGTATGATTAAAATCGAGTTACACGGCAGCGGATCAGCCAAGTAACCATTTCTTACCGATTGGTCTATTCCCTTTTGTCTTCTCATCTCAGTCTCAGCCGACCGAGAGCTGTTGCGTATCTATACACTTCCCAGCTACCCACACCTCTACGCCTTGATAAAAAGATCCAATTTAAAATGAATCGGCACTAATTACGCGGGAAAGACCGTCACTTTTATCATATAAATCGCATATACCCGTTACACTCCTGTCTTTACTCTATTTTTTGGACGTTTTTTAACGTAGATACATTCCGCTCATTTTTTCGTATTTACATTTTTCGCGATTCACATTTTCTTCTGTCAGTCAGAATTCAGTTTGCAAGTTGCCTGTAACCTGAATTTGGCAATCAGGTAATCTGCGCCCAAGAGAATTGCCTGAAGTAGAGGCTCAGTTCTCCCCCCCCCCCCCCCCCCCCCCCCCCAACCGCTAGATGACTCGGCCACGGTATGGCGCTGCTAAGGTATTATAGAGGAAGGTAGTCTCAACCATTGTTCTTTTGCCCGTCCCGTAAAAGTATTTCCAGCAACGCTGCAAGAGGGCATCACGCTCGATGTGCCCCTTCTCTGCTGCCATACTCGGCCGCTCCTGCAATCCCTTCACTCGACCATTTCCTCTACCGTCCCTTGAAGACACACCAATGAAGACACAAAAGTAAATGGATTTAATTTTCAAAAAGTCGAGCGGTTTTCAAAATATTCAGAAAAATGTATCGAAGAGATCGCTGTATCTCAGGAATCGGGGAACCGATCGAGATGAAATTTGGCAAATCTGTGTATTTGATTGAGAGGGATTTTGACTCGGAAACAGCTTTTTCACAACGGCCACAAATATTGATAAATAACGATGCAACATTTACTTTTCTAGATACTCCATGAATCAAAAACACGTGATTTACTGAATTACCTAAATTATATCGGAACATAATCCATATCTGCTAACAAATCTCGTCTCATGGCTCATTTAATTAGACACTGCACCTTATAAAGTATGACATTTTTTATAGATGAAATCCACCCTTTTTTTATATACATCTCTCTTAAATGAGAACTATTTGATAGAAAATATTTCAAAGAGTGAACTTCATAGTCTGATTTTTCCACAAAACTTATATCTGATGAGAGTATTACAACAATTTTTTTTCTAAATATAATTTTTTGCCTGTGTTTTTCAATGAGGAACAAAAAAAATAGATTCTCTAGATTGAATAAAATAAATTTCAACAAAAACTGTTGTAAAACAAAAATAGCACAGGCTTAAAAAAGGTTACACAACTATAATGATATATTAATATATATGACCAAATGATCCCTCGCTGGGATTCCATGTTGTCTATATAAAATAATGTCCAACGGTGCAATTCTATAGACTGAAATTGGAATGCGAAAAATAATCACTGAAATTTCAGGAAATATTCGTGTCAAAAGAACCATGAGAATTGAGTGGAGAATTAGAATTTCAGGTTAATTATTAAGCAAAAATTGAATTGAATCAGGAAATTTCAGGTCAAAGGGTCCTTGAATTTTCAGTTTGTTTTTAAATTCAGGTACTTTGTATTGAAAATTCATATTTGGAAAATTCAGATAAGTTATGAAATTCTCAGATGTTTATTCATCAAAATTTATAAGTTGTTACTGAATTCTACATGAAATTTGAAATTTCAGCTGTTTTATTTTCTTCTTAAAGTGACTTCAAGTTCAGTATTCTAAAAATTCAAGTGAAATTGTCCACAAAATTCCCAAACTTATCTTACGGTGAAATATGAAAAACTGCCGGAGATTCATATGAAATGCTTTTCTGTAGATCTCATTGAACTTTACAAAAAAAGGTCCTATGGAAATCTTAATATCTGCCTAAGATTTTGAGATTTCTTATGGAAACCGCGAAAAGTTAGGGAAGTATTGTATTGCATTTGTGTGCGCTACATAGGTGTGACAGTTTGTGGGCAAAAGGGACGGTAGGGGAATGGAAGGCAGGGGGGAAGACGACAGAGCACTCAGCAAAGTGGGGACGAGAGAAACTATTGTGGCGACGTCCTGCGTCATGAGTAGAAAATACTTTTGCGGGACACTTGGGATTACCTTCCTCTATGATACCTTAGGCGCTGCAGTTCATTTTCACGGCTAAATGATTCACCATAGTTAGCGGGGAATTGGAAGATAATTATGACAATCATATTGGTATCGCTTTCCGTTTCAATGGTGAACAATGGTACGTTATTCATATAATTTTTGTATGCGTAGTTGTCGCAAAAACAAATTATAAAAATGGACCTATAATTGGTGAATTCAATGGAAAAAAATTATTAACGCTAAAATAATTTGTGAACTATGGTCAAGTGCAATTGTTAATGATGGGTTCTACAGTTCGCGAGTCTATGCTGAACGAGGAGTGGGGGTAAGGCCACGTGGGCCAACTGACTAACCTCAACTGATTGAGGTTAGTCAGAGGAGATGAGGTTATCTCCCACCGTTCTCGCGATAGAGCTTTTTAAATCATTAAAATTGAATTTTCAAATTCAGAGAAAGAAAACAAGCCACTCGGCCTCGATTCCAGGAAGCTTAAAGAGACAATGTCTTTACGTCGAATCTTTACATAATTCGATCGACCGAATGTAAACAAAACACGACGGACGGTAACCCGCACGTTTTGACGAATTTCCAAAATTGTTCCAAAGGTTTTCAAAATTGCTCCAAATTTGTTCTAACTGTTTCCAATTTTTTCAAAATTCTTCCAAATTTTGTCAAATTTTTGAGGAATTGTTTCAAAATCTTCCTATTTTGTTAGAGAACTTTCCAATTCTTCCCAAAGTTTTTGAATCGCTCCAGCGTACCTTGATATGTACATACTACGTGTGCGCATTGTCTTTGCGCCGACGGCAGAGAGCGTTATTCGTCAAAACACCCCCCCCCCCCCCCCCACACCTCCTTAACACTTGAAACCGGCAACTTTCAATTATTCCTCATTTTTCCCAACGGCCCCCACACCTCCTTAAGAGCTAAAACCAACTACCGCCCTCTCGCGGCAATGTCCGTTCAAAACTTCTTTAGCTGTCAACAATGTTTCATATAAGGAATAATTCTCTTCCCAGGAGTGTCCCTATAACTTCAATATTTCACCCAGTGGAAGAGTATAAACAATTGCAATTGTTAATCACCTAGCATATACCGCACGCATGGTATCCAAAATGTAATCTGATCGATTTTGCATAAAGATGCTTCCATTGGGACCTTCATGACAGCGCTGGGTTCATTCGTTCACTTATCACATACATCATTGTTAAGACGGCCATATCTTCTTGATTATGGAAATAATGAAAAAACGTAATCATACATAAAATAGGCACTTCCATATAAGGAATAATTTTCTTCAAATAAGTTTGTCGCTCACTTTGATATTTTACACAGTGGAACAGTATAAATAATTGCAATTGCTAATAACATTGCATATTATGCACAAATGTCATCCGCTCAATTTTGCATGGAAACGCTCCGATTGGGAGCATGATGCCAGCGATGTGTCCATCCATTCTCTTATTACATACCTAAGTATGGATACTGCCATACCTCCATAACTATGCAAATTATCGAAAAAGCGCATTCTACATAAAATACGTATTTTTATATAGGGAACAACCTTTCTCATATACATTTTGCGCTAACTCGACATTACGGAAATAATAAATCTCATGTCGAATGCATTGAAACCTCTCGTTTATCGGAATATTTTTCATAGAAAATTCTGAAATGTTTACCAAAAATACTTTGTACGTCTCTCTGTCAGATGACGTGAATTGAATTTGGACTAGAAGTTATGTTCCTTTATAACATACAAATCAGGTATCCTCGAAACTCTAGGTGGCCAAGGAAATTTACTATAACCAATGTTCAAATTAAGTACACAGTGGACATTCGCTACTTGGAAAATTTGTCTCTCAATTTTTTTTATGTGAAACATCTAAGGCGGTGCATGGAATCGGAAAAATTGCGCTCGGAATAAGCAATTTCCTTGACAAACATATATAGATATACTCCACTGCTTACCCAGGGCCCCCTCTCTGCCGTCGGCGCAAAGACGATGCGCACACGTTGTATGTACATATCAAGGTACGCTGCAGCGATTCAAAAACTTTGGGAAGAATTAGAAAGTTCTCTAAGAAAATAGGAAGATTTTGAAACAATTTCTCAAAAATTTGACAAAATTTGGAAGAATTTTGAAAAAATGGGGCAAAAAATTCTAAACTTTGGAAAAATTGGAAACAGTTAGAACAAATTTGGAGCAATTTTGAAAACCTTTGGAACAATTTTGGAAAAAATTGAAAATATGTGGAAATGTTTCACAAAATGTTTAACAATTCAAAAGAACGGAGTATTTGAAAATTGCCAATAATTCTCGAGAAATCTTCCAAAATTTTGGTCAATTTAGATCAAAATTAGTGTTTCTGTGTTTCACATCTACCAGGTGTCCCATGACGCTTTACTTTCTTAGTGTCGAGGCGCTGCTCCAGTCCGCCGCGCACAATTCGTCAAAACGTGCGGGTTACCGTCCGTCGTGTTTTGTTTACATTCGGTCGATCGAATTATGTAAAGATTCGACGTATAGACATTGTCTCTTTAAGCTTCCTGGAATCGAGGCCGAGTGGCTTGTTTTTTTTCTCTGAATTTGGAAATTCAATTTTAATGATTTAAAAAGCTCTATCGCGAGAACGGTGGGAGATAACCTCATCTCCTCTGACTAACCTCAAGCACTGGAGTGCAATTTCCGTTTTCGCCCTCTGTCAGTTGGCCCACGTGGCCTTACCCCCACTCCTCGTTCAGCATAGACTCGCGAACTGTAGAACCCATCATTAACAATTGCACGTGACCATAGTTAACAAATTATTTTAGCGTTAATAATTTTTTCCCATTGAATTCACCAATTATAGGTCCTTTTTTATAATTTGTTTTTGCGACAACTACGCATACAAAAATTATATGAATAACGTACCATTGTTCACCATTGAAAAAGGAAGCGATATCAATATCATTACCATAATTATCTTCCAATTCCCCGCTAACTATGGTGAATCGCTTCGCGGTGAAAATGAACTGCAGCGCCATACCGTGGCCGAGTCACCTAGCGGTTTTGGGGTCGGCCAAACGCCGAGAACTGAGCCTCTACTTCAGGCAATTCTCTTGGGCGCGGATTACCTGATTGCCAACTTCAGGTTACAGGCAACTTGCAAACTTAATTCTGACTGACAGGAGAAAATGTGAATCGCGAAAAATGTAAATACGAAAAATTGAGCGGAATGTATCTACGTTAAAAAACGTCCAAAAAATAAAGTAAAGACCGGAGTGTAACGGGTATATGCGATTTATATGATAAAAGTGACGTTCTTTCCCGCGTAATTAGTGCGGATTCATTTTAAATTGGATCTTTTTATCAAGGCGTAGTGGTGTGGGTAGTTGGGAAGCGTATAGATACGCAACAGCTCTCGGCCGGCTGAAACTGAGATGAGAAGACAAAAGGGAATGGACCAATAGGTAAGGAATGGTTACTTGGCCGATCCGCTGCCGTGTAGCTCGATTTTAATCATGCAAACAGCTCTACCGCGAGAACGGTGGGAGATAGGAGAAAAAGTGAAAAATGAAGGTTGTTCCTTATGCAAAAATATACGCATTCTGTTTCATGACTTTTTTCATGATTTTCAGAGCTCCGGGACATATCACTGGTTAATACTTTTAGTAACGAGATCGGTGGCGCGTGCTCCGCATGGGGACATACATTTTGTATTGGAAATTTAGGTAGCTCATAAAAGTATTCTTGACCGTTTTGCACTACAGTCCGTTGATATGCAACTACATGAACACATACTGGAAATCGATGTCCGAAGTATAAATTCACCAACTCGAATAGATCTAATCCTTGTTGTGTGCTGCAACTTGCGGCCCGAAATCGGAATGAACACAATTTAACAATTAAAAACCAACTGCAATTGTCCCGTCGTTGCCAGCCGAAGCTTCAACCTCATTCTCAGAGCTCGTCCCCGCCTCAGCCTCAACCTCAGATTCAACCTCATTCTCAGAGTTCGCCTCAACCTCAGATTCAATCTCATTCTCAGACTTCGCCTCCGCCTCAGCTTCAGCTGCAGCGTCAGCCCTCTAAGAAGTTAACAGTGGCCAGGACACAGACTGGTTTTTTATCTTTAAATTCGTTTCTCCTGTTTCGGTATGTCTAACCGCAGCAAGTGGCTATTAATATTATTTGGGTCGGGAAGTAAATACTCCGATGACTCATTGTCAATGTGCGGTTATACTTATTAATCTACGTCCATAACAATTGACTGGAATGGAAGATGTAAGCCAATGTTTTATGCATCAATAGGTTCTCAGTTGGGAATTTATCTTAAGATGGTATGGGGTGTAAGGAAAGAAGGTCGCTCCACCAGATATGTACATGTTGAAGTTCCAATCTCAATCTTTAACTTCCATCTTCATCTGCAATTTCTGACTTTAACCTGACCGTCCGAGACCAAACCTCAACCTCAACGTCAACGTCAACTGTAAGTATGTGTGCGTATGTGAGCAAAATTTTGTCGAACGATTCCTTCCAGACAAATTATGCGATTTGGGTTTTTTTATACTCATTGGATCGGTTTCCGCCTAATTTAGCCCTGACTAGATTTTGAACATAATCGATCCAGCGGTGTTATAGTTATTAACAAATGAATTGTTTACATCGCTGTGTCGTGAGAACGATTGAATACGCGAAGAAAATTAGTCAAACACATCTTCGCTGCATCATGAAAACGGTTAAAGATATGAAACAAAGAAAGTTGTTCCACACACAGAAATACATATTTCATGTTGTGTAATTTTTTTTGCTAACACCGATAGTTAATAGTTATTAACAAATTCAACTGTTTAGATCACTCTATCGCAAGAACGGTTCGAGATGTAATGCAAAGGATGTAATACAAGTCGTTCCACACGTAAAAATACACATTGGATGGTCGATGACTTTTTTCCCCATAGTTAATTCTTCTTCACAAATTGTATGGTTCATCTAACTACTTCATATTAAGAATTATAATTTTTTTTAATATTTAGAAAGTTTGAGAACTGTATGAAGTCCGTAATTTGAGACATGGGGGAAATTGCGGATATAACATATACGGCGGAACAATCGGCAAGTTATTGGTTCGGTCCGTAGAGGGTCATAACCACATCCCGTTTATTTATTATTAAATTCGTTTTTGCTGACTCCACGAGTCTAAACGCCGCAAATGCATGGGGTATCAATATTGTTTGATTAGACTTATTAATTTAGGTCTATATCAATTGACTGTAATGAAAGATATTTTATGCCATAATGATTTTTTAGTTGCAAGTCTATCTTGAGAATTTATAGAGTTCTAACAGATCTGGACATGTTGGAGTTGCAGTTTCAATCTTGACGTTCGTTTGTGGAAAACCAGGGGCGCGACCACGACTATATACGATTGAAACACACCTGGACTTCATCTGGGCTGCAACTGGACCACATCTGATTGAGATCTTGACCACATCTGATTGAGATCTTGACCACATCTGAATGACATCTGAACCACATCTGAACCACATCTGAACCACATCTGAACCACATCTGAATCACATCTCGACCACATCTGAATCGCATCTCGGCGACATCTGAATCACATCTCGACCACATCTGAATCGCATCTGGACCACATCTCGACCACATCTGGACCACATCTGAACCAGATCCGAGTCACATCTGAACCAGATGCGAATCACATCTCGACCACATCTGAATCGCATCTGGACCACATCTGAATCGCATCTCGACCACATCTGAATCGCATCTGGACCACATCTGAATCACATCTCGACCACTTCTGGACCACATCTGAATCACATCTAAACGAGATCCGAATCACATCTGAATCGCAACTTTACCACATCTGAATCATATCTCGACCACATCTGAAGCGGATATCTACACTGAGGGAAAAATATACTTCGGCCCAACATTTTCATTTTTCAGAGTAATAGCCATGCCTAAAAAATGAAATTTTGTCGTTGCATTTAATCTCTGACAATTACAATTAGCTGTAATCATGTGAATCGCTTAACTCCAAACAATTATGACAACTGACCTGGGTTGAACATTATTTTTATTAATTTGAAAATCAAAAATTAATTAATTCGGGATTCTTAGTTATTACTGTACAAATCCACCTAAGATCCTCTGTCTCATAAGTATCACGTAGAGTTATATGATTAACATCATTGGTAGTTAATTAATGTCACTTGGGTTTCACTAAAACAATAAAATTCATTTTTTTTATAAATATCTGTTTCTCTGAAACATGGTAATATTGGGCCGAAGTATATTTTTCCCTCAGTGTACCAGGTTTCCATCACATCTGGACTACATCTGATCCTAATCTCAAGCAAATGTATCTGCGCATCTCAACGGTCACCAACCACATGTGACACGAAATGTGGCTACACATCTCTTGGCAGATGTCAAACACATCTCATAAAAACCGTTTTATTTTTACCCGGGAAATTACTGCAGAATTGCCCGAATCTTTTTTCTTAACTCTTCCGGAGTCCATCTTTCCACACTGATAGAAAAAATCTCTGACACCAAAAAAATCCATTCTCTTGAAACAAGAGATTTGTTTTCAAATGCTCAAATCTGAGCATTTGTACCTCGTGCCGTCTATTATAATTCTTATGTTTTACTATAGTTAGATATTTGAGAACGAGTATGTTACATATCAGTTTATTGAATGCCTCTTTCTAAGATTATATTTTTGTTCAGAATTTAAATTTTCCCTTTGTTCTGTATAAACTTAGCACATGTCGATATATGACGTATTTACCGCGTAATGTAAAGTTCGAGTAACATTTGGAACTCATTCGAACATCCTCATGTGAAGGATTTCCCGCCCAATTGGAGAATTTGGCTTTTGCAAAGAAAATCTCTTGTCTCAAGAGAATGGATTCTTGGTGTCAGAGATTTCTTCTATCAGTGCACCCGAACTCATCCATTGCGTGATAAACGTTGCGCCGCGCAATGTATTTTTCAACCGTGAAAAATAGGAATTTAAAAATATTCGGAGTTGATGAGCCACGTGCGTCAACCCTTTTTTCCAACGTTTATCATTTTGTTTCGAATCTATTCAAACTATTTCAGTTTTTTCAAAATATTTTTAAAATTTTGCTCAAGACTGAAAAATTGATGCTAGAAATAGTTCTTTTTGCAACTATACAAGGCTTACCAATGGGGTTTCTGTTCAGATATCACAGACATCTTATAAAGTTGTCTCTGAACTTATTTCAGCATTTGGCTCACATACCTAAATAGCCAATTGTTGAATCGCTTAGATCTGACTGAATGTTAGACACCAAAAATGTCTCAATACAGATGTTTCACTAGTGATGTGCAAATGTGTGTGCCCCATACGGGGCACAAACAAAACTTCCCGATTCGGTATTTCAGCACAGCATAAGCACGCAATCATGGTGATGAGCGAACTCAACAGTGATATCAATAATTGAACTTGTGACTAATAATTACTGCACGCGATCGATTTAATTTGATTTTTAAGCCGTATAAAAATATTCAACTGGAAGTCGTCCGCCTAGTTACCCTCTCCACCTCTGTACATTCCTAATGATCCCGCTCTTTGACATTCTTCCCGCAATTGTCGACATATTCACTCGCCAAGTATATTCTAGTTCAACTCGCGATATGTTTTAACCAATATTGAAAAAAGTCATACGGAATGTGCATTTTCGTATAAGGAACGACCCTGGTGATATGCATTATTCCCGTATTTCAAATTGCTCGGACGACCATACCTCCTTAAATATGCAAATTATGGAAAAAAAGTCATTTCACGTCAAAGATGTATTTTCATATAAGAAATAGTTTTCTTCAGATAAGTTTCCCGCTCACTTTAATATTTTCCCCAGTGGAACCGTATAAACAATTGCAATCGTTAATAACATTGCATATATGCTCCACGAATGTCATCCAAAATGTAATCCCCTCGATTCTGAACGGAAGTGCTTCGATTAAGACGTTCATGACAGCACTGAGTTCATTCGTTCACTCACTACAGACATAATTGTTGAGACGGTCATACCTCCGTAATTATGCAAATTTGCGAAAAACATCATTCTACATAAAATACGCATTTTTATATGGGGAACAACTTTTCTCATATAAATTTTGCGCTAACTCTAATAGTTTATGCAATAGAACGTGATAAACAATTGAAATTGTTAATAACAATATACATACTCCACCAATTTCACCCAAAATCTAATCCCCTCTAAGTTACATGAAAGCGCTTCGATTCCAATATTGACGGTCTCGATAGCTTCATTCGTTCGTGCGAAACCTAGGATCGAAATTTCGGAAAGACACATGCATACAGACATACACACACACACCCACCCACACACACAGACATCGATTCAAAATTTGTTGGGCATCATTTTGGTATACTTAAAACCCCAGTTAAGGATGAAAGGAAAAATATCGATTTCGGGGTCATTACAATAACTTCCCGAATAATCGGGAAGTTAAAAATTTTCAGTTCTTTAAAGTGTTCGTGTTTGAAAACTTGAGTCTCCCAAATTGCAGCAATTTTAAACGATTCAGATATTTGTTTTCCATCTCCTATCTTCAATTAAGATGCTATTCAAATACTCAGTTTTTGCAGTATAGTATTCCCATGCTTCAGACCCGTCTTATATAATGTTTGGATTCAATTAGACTTCACCATTCTTGATGATTGACCAATGTCGTTCTGGAAAAATCATGGGCATTTGGCGGTTGAACTTTTCGTTGGCCTCACTTTCACAATTGCTTATCTTTCAAGTCGCGCCATTCCAAGTAAAAGTAGAATACTACCTTCCTTTTATATGGTTCTGAGTAAAAGCTCCATTTATTCTAATTTTTTCTTCTGCCTTGAATTTAATCAAAAATGAAAAATTCAAAAAACCACGGCGGTGAGTCCGTAGCGTGACCTCCTGATGGTTAATGGGTTCTAATAAAAGTAGATACAGCTGACCTTGATGAATATTTTATATGAATTTAACATATAATTGCCCAAAAGTTGAATGAGGTTCATTATTTTTCTTCTCAAAATTGATAATTAGAGCAACAATTTAGAATCCATGAAATCATAAAATACAGAGTTGCACGTTATTTCCCGTATCTCGACGATTTCTTTTTTGTTTATTTCAGTTAATTACTGAGTGATATCAAGTTGCGTATTGTTAATATTTGTTCTGTTTACGCGACTTCTAATTAGATAAAAATAAATACAAGAGCGGATAACACTCGGGGCATTGCTCGTTACGCTCTCATGCATAATTTTATCAATTAAAAATGTAGAAAAAAAGTACGATAGTTCAGTAGGGAAATGGCGATAAGACGGCAGTTAACACTTTCCACAAATTGTAGGCAAGTCGTGGAGGGAGTTTTCATATTCATGTAAAATTGTGACTACTTACGTGGATACATAAATCGCTGAGGGAGATTGCTAGTGCGATAAGTCCCGTCTGTACGTGGACCCGGAGGCTGATAACTTTCTTCGCTCGTGTACGCTGTCTTGGTTTCACCGCATGAGCATGGAATTTCAAACATTTTTTGGTGTAGACCAGATTTAACTTGAATCGTTTGTTTGATTTATAGAAACTCTGGGTGGATATTGCGTGGGAATTATTGAATTGTAGTTGTTTTGTTTCCATGGAAATCATCGGAGCTTTTGAACCTTCATAACTTGTTTTCACATTTGAACATGGTTTTAACGATAAATTTTGATGTTGGAAATTACATAATAAATTCAGTATTTTACAATTATTCAGTATTTTAATTGTTTAGTTATATATTCTCTTTATAATCTACGGATAATGAAGCTATGCATTTTTCGATCAGAAATGATGGATTTAGATGTTGTAACATCTAATCCTTAATATTTTGATGTTAACGATTTTAAATTGATTTTTAACTTCTTGATAGAGAAGTTATTGTAATCACCCCGAAATCGAACTTTTTCATTTCGACCTGTAACTGGTGTCTTAAGGGTACCAAAATGATCCCCGAAAAATTCTGAGTCAATGTCTGTGTGTGTGTGTGTGGGTTCGTGTGTGTATGTTTGTATGTACGTGCCCTAAATTTTGGTCAACGATTTCTCACGAATGGATATACCAGTCGAAGCCATCGAGGTCTCAATCGACGCGTCTTCATGTAACTTAGCCCTGATTAGTTTTTGATAGATATTAGCTGAGAATATATATGGTTATTAACAATTTCAATTGTTCACAACGCTATATCTGGTAAACGGCTGGAGTTAGAGAAACAAATTGTTTACATAAATTGTTCCTCGGACAAAGATACACATTTAATGTGTATTAACTTTTTCCCATAACGTGGATAGTTAAGGTGGTAGAGCCGTTAGAAGAAAATAATTCATGTGATGAGTGCATGAATGGAGACTAGATGGCGTCGGCGATCGCAAAAATTGGTCTCTACAGTAAACATGCACCGACTCAGAATATAATACTTGTATATCACTTTTGTGTGTCAATGCTGCCATGGAACGTGAAGTCGAGTGAAGCCAGAGATCCGGACTTATTGAACTTCTTCAACGTAGTTGTTGCATATTCGTGGTTTCAAAATGCTTCAATGAGGCTTAAAGACCTTAATGAGAAGTAAATGGCCTTCACGTGGAAGAGGGAGGTATCTCTTGATTATGAAAAAAATCACAAAAGGCAGCAACAAATAGAGAAATTAAAAAAAAATCAGTAAATACTGAAGTCAAAAGTCTCGTAAATTTTTGAAGCAGACATTATCTCGAAAATTCTCGAAAACGAGTTACCAGATTAGATATATATTTATTGATCCCCTCGGGGTTACAATGAACTTCCGTTTCATCACCTTCAAACCCTTCTACATTTTTCATACATTTCCATTTGCATTCTCATTTCTTACATCCATCATTACCCGTTCCTTCCATTACATAATATTTACATACATTTCCTTATACACTATCCTAATTACCTATATATACATACATACAAAAAGTTTATCCAATTGACCAACCAGTGTGAGCGGGACTTCGGTTTCCGGTCTCGTCGGAGAACGTTCTAAAACATCTCTTTAACCCCTAGCAAAAACCTCCCTACGGTTCACCCTCCCGCTTACCCTCCATCCCATTCTTTCCTTTCTTCCACCTTTCTTTCATGCTTCTCCCATTCAATCATCCACTTTTCCCCTGACCCATCCTCTCCGAGAATCCCACACACTCCTGTGGCTACCCCCCCCCCCCCCCCAAACATTCCTCCATCACGTGCACCCATGTTTCCCGTTTATTTCCACACTTCCTATATTTTGCCACTCTTTCCTCCACCCAGCTTCTTTCCCCTCTCATCCCTTCCCCTAATCTAAATCTCGCAATCCTGTTCCATCTCTCTTCTCCCCATTCATTCTCCAAATATCTTGGTATGTTTTCCGACACTACCCCTTTATACCAGCTGTTCCTTGCCTCTAATATCCTCTTCCACCTTTCTCCCCTTTGCCTTTCCAGCTCCATTTTTTCTATCTCTTCAAACTTTTCTTGCTCTCTCACCCCTCCCGCTCTTTCTTCACCCTTCCTCTCTAAATCCCTCGTTTCTCTGAACAACCACCTCCCCTCTTCCCATCTCGACACCACCTTCTTGCCCTTCCTTCCTTCGATGTCTCGCAAACATGCTCTTGCTACCTTACTCCCCTTTCCCCTTCTCAGTTTCTCCTCAAACCGCCACACTCTTTTCAACGCTTTCAACCATAGTTTGCTCCTTTTCATCTCTCCTCTTACCACATACCCTGGCGTCGCCCTCCCTACTCCCAATACCCATTTCAAATATCTTTCCTGCATCTTTTCCACTATACCCCACTCCTCCCACCCCCATATCTCTGCACCGTAGCTCATCACCGACCATATCAGGGTGTCAAAGAGCCATACTCTCCTCTTCTAGTCCTTCTTAAATCTTCTTTTCCCAATACCCCATACTTGACCCATTACCCTTCCTGCCTTCCCTACTCGTTCTCTCACTTGCCTTGCTTGACTTCCATTTTTCTGGAACCAGTACCCCAGCTAACAAAATTCTTTTACCACCTCCAGCAATCTCCCTGCTATCTTCCATTCTCTTTCCTTTTTCGTTCTTCTCCCTCTGTTTCTAAATATCATCAACTTCGTCTTTTCTACGTTTATCACCAAATCTTTTTCCCGCATGTACTCTTCGATGAATGTCAACATCATCCCCATCGCTGCCCCATCACTCGCCATCAACACCTTATCATCTGCATATGCCAATGAAAATATTTTCGTTGGCCCTAACGCGACTCCTCCTTTCCATTTTTCCCGCAGCTTCTCCTCTAGATTAGAAAGCAGTATGTTGAACAGTATAGGGCTTAGTGGGCACCCCTGTCTCACTCCCCTTACTGTCCAGAATTTTTCCGAAACCTTCTCCCCTATCCTAACCTTGCTTGTCGGAAAACGAGTTATCAAATCGGGAAGTTTGCATTGTGTGGTCATTGAAGGCACAAATACATCCCACCCACTAGTTCTTACGTTATTGAAAGCAGCTGTGTTGAAAATCTGTACAATTCATTTGTCAGCTTTTGAAACTTTTTGTGAAATTGGAACGTGTCCTAATTCTTAGCGTTTTTTCGATCTGTTTATGAAATTGACGAAATCCATTTTAGAAGCTTGGTGCGGCCGAAAATTCGTCAGAGAATTAGTTATAGAATAGAATAGTTATAGAGCTATAGAATGCCAACTACGATATTTCAGTGGAACTTCCAGAGGAAACAACGGGAATGGTCACATTTCTTTTACTGGTTTTGCACTTTCTATAGCTCTACTGTTTCAGGTAAATACGTCACTTCCGGGGTGTTCAAAAATTTACTGCTCAATTACATAACTAAGACAATTAAATACATCGTTTATTTCGTGTTGATTGCTCGTGAGCAGTAAAAATTAGGAAAGAAAAATTGATGCATGTTCCCGAGGGGTTATTCACTACGAAATCGAATGACACAGTGATTGCTGATTTCAGATGATTTAAATGATTTCGTGAAATCGTAGATTTATTTTGATTTCGTCGGAATTTTTTTAGGTGATTTCATCTGATTCAGAGTCATTTCGGCTGATTTCAATTTTCTTATTCCACCCGTGCAAGGGAGCAAAGGAGCGTTGGGTCTAGTTGAGCCCGGGGATACAATAGGCGGCAATAAAAATAGATCAACCATATAACAATAATGTAATGTTTTATAATGAATTGTCTAGGTCAAATTGTATATACGTATGTCAATCCACCAAACAACGTCAGTGCCTCCCACTAAATAAATACTGACGAAACTACATTGAACCCTCGTTCGAAATCATCCGAAATCAATAAAATCGCGGCATTTCACTGATTTCATGCGATTTTATGGGATTTCGAGGCTGATTCCATTCCTTAGTGACACAGTGATTTCGGGAGTGAATAGCCCCTCGCATGTTCCCTATTGCAAAACTATAATGCCTGAATGATTTAGCCCGTTGCTCAGACGGCCATACCTCCTTAATTATGCAAATTATGGAAAAAAGTCATTACACATAAAAGGTGTATTTTCATATCCGGAATAATTCTCTCTGGAGAAGTTTCCCAAGAACTTTAATATTTTACCCAGTGGAACAGCATAAACAATTACAATTGTGTATAACGCTGCATATACTGCATAAAGCCCATCCAAAGTGTAATCCGCTCGATTTGGCCGGGAAACGCTTCGATTGGGACCGTCATGACAGCGCTGTGTTCATTCGTTCACTCATTACAGACATAATTATTGAGACGCTGATACCTCCTTAATTATGCAAATTGTCGAAAAAAGTTATTCCACATAAATTACGTATTTTGATACGGGGAACAACTTTTCTTATATTAATTGTGCGCTAACTCTAATATTTTATGCAATAGAACATTGTAAACACTTAGAATTGTTAATAACAATATATATACTGCACCAATTTCACGCAAAATCCAATACCCTCTAAGTTACATGAAAGTGCTTCGATTCCAATATTGACGGTCTCGATAGCTTCATTCGTTCGTGAGAAACCTAGGATCAAAATTTCGGAAACACACATACGTACAAACACACACACAGACATCGATTCAAAATTTGTTGGGCACCATTTTGGTAGACTTAAAACCCCAGTAAAGGATGAAAAGAAAAACATCGATTTCGGGGTCATTACAATAACTTCCCGAAAATCGAGAAGTTAATAATTGAATGAATTTGGGCGATTGTTCAACCCCCTCTTAATCATACTTTACTCAATAATTTTTCTACCCATGGAGTATTAATGGGCGGTTACAATTTTTGGGTTAAAAAGGTTATAACTGTAACTCGTATTTGAAATAAAAGATATCCCTATTGTACAGCAACTGCAGAACGATCGCAATATGTTTTTACACTACTACCCGGAGAAGGAAGGTTGCCCAGGAATTACCATTTTGTGTTAGGAATAATGTACCATTTTGGAGAGATTGTTACCCCAAGCCACGGATGAGAACTACTGACCGGTATGTTAACACTTTGCCCGAAAAGGAGGGTATTGCGTTTGTACGGAGATAGAAAAAAAAATGGTGTGTCATGAAGACACGCGATAGAAGTGAAACTGAATGATTGGATCGGCAAGGATTATTTAATTTTCTATGTTTAGAGGGAGAGGAATCATTTTAATCACGTGTCAAACACTTCTTGATAGTAAATATTAATTTATTCATCATAATAATTATACTTTTTTCAAGATACAATAATATTAGTATGAATATGATGAATTAAATCTCAATCAGCTTCACCTTCATTCTCTAGTAGACTCTTCATGAACGAAATGATAGGTTTGTGGTAACTAAAATAGGTAATGAAGACTCTTGACTCCAAATTTTCGATGTAACGTGAGAAAACTGCATCGATCGTGGTACCATGGCGTGTAGTCGATTCAATTGGTGAATTGTTCATTTCCAATGACAATTTCTGTTGCAAGAACTGAATTAATGGCTTGGAATCCTCTGAAGCAAAATTAACATTAAAATCTCCACCTAGAATCATAGGTATTTTGTCCAGCTCTACTCCAACTTCTGCAGCCCCCACTGGAGTATACGGCAGCAAGTGAAGGTGAATAAACTCTATTATTTTCGCCATCTTCTGATTTGGTGAAATATAGAGTGCTATAAGCATAATCCGCTGTCCGCTTTCTGTGCGACATTCAGCTGCACACATTTCTCCAACAGATGACAACCCAATTGAAAGCGATTCTAGTTGTTTGAAGTTCAGGTCCATATTGGGTGTCATGATGTTCGTTCCATGAGCAGTATTGCAAAGTATTGCGACACCCCCTGCTCTCACATTATGTCTTTTGAACTGTACGACACAATTAAAATTGGGAACATCAATTTCTTGATCGTTTTCCTTCCACGTCTCTGAAAGTATCAATATATTAGACCGTAGAATCACCAGATCATTGAAATCTCCGCTATGAGCTCCTAAGCTTTGGCAATTGAGGGTTGTTATTGATAAGCCTGGTCTGCTGATGAACTCTCGGAGAATGTCAGTCAAAGTTATCAATGGATTTGTTGATAATCTTCTAAATTCTGATTGTAGCTTGTCCATTGATTGAGCTAGTAATAGCACACGCTGATACTAATGGCAGATGATGTCTTTTGACGAAAATCGTTTTATTATTGTTCATATATATCGTAGAAGTTCTTCGTGCAATGGGAACTGCCGTGTGGCTGATGTTGTTTGCTTGGATGAACGCAGCAGCTTTTCTCCGGATCTTCTGCCCCGTCTTTGGTGAATCTGGAAATTCCAGCCACACACGAGTTACTGCCCCTGCCTCATCAGTTTCGATATGAACTAGTTTACCAACTGCGCCGTTTGCTAAACCATCCGAGACATCCATATTGGTTGTTATTATATACCATTTATCTAACACCAGTATTATCTCGTAGGGCAGACCTCCAGTGTCTATTACCGTTTTTTTTATGCATTCTTTGTCGTACAAATGATTCTTGATCAGCATTATGGCAGCCGGTGAATACATCAGTAGCTATTGAGACTGTTTTAGTCGCTGCAGAATTAAGAATTGTCAAATTGTATTCGTTTACAGCATTATTTGTCAAATATAGCCTAATTCCATGTGGACACAGACGATCTGCTTCTTCTCTTGTATAAAAACGAGATTCGATTAGGTGTATCTGTTCTTGATCCAGTTCTTCGCCATTTCCAATTTTAATTAATAAAGAGGAGAAATCAGCATTCGCTTGTCTCATGACTTTATCCAATTCATACAACTTCAAGTCGCGCCAAAGTGTTGGTGCTGCTATGCGTCGTTTTGTTGCTTGATAGATGGGTGTAGCACGCACTGGAGGTAACTGACGCAAATCACCTATGAAAATGATATCCATTCCTCCAACATTATCTTGGAAATTTCCTGGTATTTGTTTTAACCGTGCGTCAATTTGAGACAGCAATTCCGCTCCTACCATACTGACCTCATCGATGAGTATAACTTGGACGTATTTGAAGAGCATTCTGTACTGTTGAGCCACTTCAATTGATAATGGTAATAGTTTGGAAAGGGATATTTTCAATGCAGTGTGGATTGTCGTACCATCAATTGCTATTGCAGCCTTTCCTGTTGATGCACATGCGATGTAAGCATTGCAAAAACCATCATTATCTGTGAAGCGGTTGTAAATTGCTATGAGGAGTCTAATGAGGAATGTCTTCCCACATCCTGCTGGCCCAGTGAAGAAAACTTGGAGTGGTGATCGGTTTGATGAGAGGAGATTAGCAATCACATGCATCAGGAGTGCTTTCTGCCTCTGATTGGCCATTCTCATTAGTTCCTAAAATGGTTCATTAGACATTAAATTATCCCTCTTCTTTGCGATAGCCCCCAGTTTGTTAAGTGTTGCTAACCGCAGATCGTCGTTCATTATGTGGTCAGCGTTATACAATTCTTGAAAAGGATTTGCTTCAGGAAAAAGGCGACCTACGTTGTCTCCTTCAGCATCATCATCCTGATTTAATTCATCTTCACGACACAACTCTCGGCATATCTCGATGGTGTTCTGGATATCTAAATTCGATCAGAATTCTTTATGTCGCTCCAAAATCAATAGTTCGTTGTCGTCGTAAATCTGTATGAATTTAGTTTCTGCAAGAATTTCATTTTCTTCGTCTCGGAATGGAATATACAAAGTCACCATTTCCCGTTTGTATTCATTGAAATCATCAGCCATGTCGTAGTTTCTGTACCGAATAATCCGACGTTTTTTCCTTCGTGTCCAATTTCGCTGATTATTCAGTGTGTAATGAGCAACAAACTGGGCCAAATTGACATCTTCTAGCTCTTCAGGTCTCTTTTCGTACGTGTCAAACCAATTTTCTTTCCATATGTATGTTGCATCATCACCAGCATCCATTTCATTGAGTTCTTTCTGAGTTTTTCGAATTCTTTGTCTTTCGATCGGCCATATTGTTGAAATATAGGTAACAACTGAAGAAAACTTTGACATCGGTTCACGCAGAAAGTACCATGCAGCTTCCTGACTGGTAATTTCGACAGTATTTAGCATGTCAACGCTCATTTTCCTAGTAATTTCGACAATATCGAACTCTGGATGTTCATCCATTATTTCCGTGATGTTACATTGGAGATTGCTAATTCTACGGTTCGTTTTATTGACGTATTCCACTACGTATGTAGCACATGAGTATTCTTCGGTGATAAATTGCACATCCATGTTTGATTTCAAAATATTGAAAATGAATGGGTTGAATGGATTATGCCACTTTTCCATGGGTTGACGTTTAAGAAATACTCTGGGACGATTGATGCCAGCTCGAAGCACATTCATGTCGTAATCATCTGATAGTATTCCATTTCCCTGATAGAAACTATCAATATCAGCATAGTCATTTTTCTCTGAGTTTGTTCTTATCGTGTTGTAATGTTGTTTATATGTGTGGAATCCTGCTTCTTCTTTCTGCATTGGGGTCAGTATAGTTGTGTATCTGCATGGCATGAATGGAGCTTCAAATCTGCATTTTTGATGAGCGTTCGCAGCTATTTTTTTGTAACATGTAAACGTGTGCTTATGTGTCTGTAGTTTGATGTTCCCCGACGATTCTCAAGTGGCCACTGATATCAATGTATCAACTAGTTCAATAGCTTTTAGTCGGTCAGCACCTAGTGGATCCGCTGGAGCATTCTCAAGCCATAGCAGAATGTGTGCATGGGGGCTCCCACGATGCTGGAATTCAATTCTTTGAAAATAATTCACAACACGATATTTCCCGAAGGGAGAAGACTTTTTGGACTGAAGTATGTTCATTATAACATTGATGAGCTTATTAAAATAGATGGCACATGTTACAGCATCTTCATTGATGAGTGTGCTCTTTTCAATATAATGGAGTTCCTGAACATCTTGTTCTGTAATTTCTGCTCCATTATTCTTCAATTTATATAATAATTGTAATAATGAGGGCCAACCAACTTCATTAGCACTCATAGTTAGGAATAACGTGGGTTTTCCGAGTTGTCTGATCATTGCGAATAAGTCTCTCTTTCTTTCAGCCCAATACCAAGTCGAGTTAGGGATACAACGTAGAAAAGCCAAGTTGCTTTCTATACAATGATTTATATACTCCTCTGATTGAATTTGTTCACGTGTAATTTTTGTGTCTTTACCTACGTGTTTAAAAGCAATGGATAGACTGTCACGGACTCTAAACCTCATAATTTTCATTGCCATATAGAGTAAATGATGTAACCCCACGTCGATCAGATCTCCTTAGCTCACTGGTAGCCATCATGAATGGAGTCACATTGAGATCTTCACTAAAGCGCCGGAATTGTCCGAGATAGATAGTAGGGAAAGATAACTCTTCTGCATGCTCATCAAATGATATACTGTGAGGGACATTCATTTCTCCAGGAGCAATCCTCAAATATTTATTGTCATTCCAGAGTAATGTGTGTTGCTGAGCGAACAGGCTCTCCTCCATGGGGATGTCTTCACTCAGTTCATCTATAGGTATCTGATGAACGACACAATGCTCATTACAGAAAGATTCATCAACTTTGATGTCGTACAGTTGATACAATGGACTCGGTACTAAGCATCTTAGCCATATTTTAATATTTCTCTTGTTTATTAAACCTGTCAAGTAGCTTGATCGATGAATTTTTTTCTCTTGATATGAACGTAAACACAGTGATCGTCGTCAATGTTCCTGGGCAAGTGATTGACCATTGTATTGACATCCACTGGAACATTGATCACCTGCCCCAAAATTCCAAATTGTCCATGCACATGACGCAATCTGCGAATTTGCATAAATGGAATTCTAGGAGAAATGAGTCTCTCGGACACTAAATCTAACTTCGGAAGATGTGCAGGGATCGGGGGATATACAAAGCCATTCAATTTCGACAATGTTGGAATTTTGTCTCTCCTCAAAGCCTGGCGACAGCTGGTGCATGCCAGCTCATTATTACTTCTGAATTCTTTTTTTTTTTTTTTATCTTTTAACGCCTTCGATCCCTTATGGATATATGGGCGTGGGGTCCATACGCTGCACCGCATTCACATGATAAGACACAGGAAACCACAGAAAACCTGTGTCGGTACAGGCGGCTACTCTATGAGTAACCTCCCGCTCATCAGACATTCCGAAAAAATTCTCGCCCTATATGGGGGATTTGAACCAGGTACCGAAGCGGCAGCGCTAAGACTGCGCGCTTAGTCCACTCGGCTATTCTGACGACTTGACTTGAAAATTGTTTATTAACATTTGTCATATATACATACTATGTACAGTATTAATATCTTAAGTGCTACGTTCTAGATCACCAGCCGTTGGCTTTATATCTAATTTGAAAGAAGTGTAAACTAATTTTTCATTATTACAGATATTTGTGATTATTTACATGATGACTCGATATAAGGAAAAATAACTTCTAAAAAACCTTACAAGTAATGGGTGCATGAGGGGCAGGAGAGAAAAGGATATATGGAAAGGTGGGACAAAAACAGGTGGTCAGCGGGACCAATTGGATTTTATGTCAATATTGATGTTTTGGAGCTGGGGATTAGGATGGGATTGTAGCTTAAATTTAAATGTCTCATTTATTCTATCGATAAATTCGCCTATGGTTGTCATGCCGAGCGTTTCGTGTATTTCCACAATAGTCGTTCTTCTTTTAAAATTTCCTATTATTCGTAGGAATTTATTTTGAATCACTTGAAGATGATTCAAGTGCATTTTCGCAGCATTGTGCCAGGCAGGACAACCATAGGTGATAATGGGCCTAATTAACCCTTTGTAGAGAGTAAGTTTGAGGGATTGACTCAGCGCGGGTGATTTTAGCAAATTATATAATCTTACTAGGATAACTTTAGTCTTGACCTTGATTTCAGATATATGCTTTTTCCACAGGAGTTTGGAATCGATGTGTAAGCCTAAATACTTTACAGAGTCGGTTGGTGTGATCTTATCACTACGAATAGTTAAAGTCGGCTTGGCCTTGGAGCTAGTAAATAAGATTGCTTCTGTTTTAGCAGCATTCACTTGAATTTTCCATTTCGTTAATTCACTGATTGTGAGAGAAGCAGCATTTTCTATTCTTCTAATAGCTTTGTTTATCGATTTGCTAGCTGAGTACAAGGCAATGTCATCAGCATAGCCTGCAATGGATACATTTCTCGGAATTCTACTAAAAACAGAAGCAATGTACAAGTTGAATAAAACAGGCGAGAGAATGGACCCTTGTGGGACTCCCGCGACAATTTCTATTTTATTCGAAAGCGAAGTTTCGACTCGAACTCGGATATATCTATTTGAGAGATATGATAGTAAAATTTTACATAGATATTTAGGGACATTTAATCCTTCGAGTTTGTATATAAGGCCTGTGGGCCAAACAGAATCAAAGGCCTTCTCGCTGTCCAGGAGAAGAAGAACGGTATCTTCTTTCCGGTCTTTCGCGGATTATATATCATTCGTAATTCTAACCAGCTGGTGGCAGGTCGAGTGTTCTGATCGAAAACCAAATTGATTGATAGGCATTAGTTGTAACTCTTCTATGGGTTTTTTGAGACGAGCTAAAATTATTCGCTCAAAGAGTTTAGCCAATACCGGTAGGAGGCTGATAGGCCTATAGCTCACCGGATGCGAAGGGGGCTTACCGGGCTTTAGAATCGGAATGACCACCGCTCCTTTCCAGAGTTCCGGGAAATATTGTCTGAGGAGGCATGCATTGTATATCTTTGTTAGTAAACTTATTGCTTTAGTTGGGAGGTTTTTTAGTGCTATATTGGGAATATTATCCACACCCGGGGCAGATTTATTTTTTAGTTTTTTGATAGCGGAAGTGATTTCACGGGGATTCGTGAGGAATTTTATGGGAGTTTCGATAGGGGCTTTGAGGATAGTCTTTCTCACATGACCTGTGACTTGTTGTTCAAAGGATTTGTTGCCTCGGGAGGCCGATATTTCGTGTATTTGTGCGTAGTGTCTGCAGAGTGTATTTGCCTTGTCGTGGTCTTCTGTGTGGAGTGTGTTGTTTGACTTTAGTGTGGGGATTTTTCGTTTACCGGTATTATTAAAATATTTTGCTACGCGCCAAATAGAGTGATCTTTTAAGTTTATGTTTCTGAGTTTGTTGTCCCAAGATGATTGTTTCCATTCGGTTAATTTAAGTCTGATTTCTTTTATCAGCTGATTGAGTTCGGATTTAAGGTAGCGATTTCGGGTTTTTTGCCATCTTGACCTAATGTAATTTTTTAGCTTTATTAATGAGGCTATTTCGGGTGGGATAGGAGTGTGGGTGGATTTGGTTGAGCATTTGGGAGTGGAGGAATCCAGGGCTGTTTGAATGACTTGGGTGAAATGTGTTATGTGTTGATCTATTGCTTCAGTGTTGTTACAAGTAGGGTTTGGTGTAGAAATCTCATCATTTAAGGTATCCTTGAATTTATTCCAGTCGGTTTTCGCGTAGTTTAAAATTTTTGATGATTCTGGTGAGGTCGGTCGGCCAAATAGGGAGAAAAACAATGGTAGGTGATCGGATGGAGATTCGGAAAGTGTGGTGAAATTATTAATGATAGAGATGTTGTTTGTTAATAAAAGGTCAATAGTACTAGGAGTGTTTGAATTATGAGGGTAGTGTGTAGGAACGTCTGGAAAGAGCAGATTAATTTTTTGTTCCGTCAAAAAATTTGAGAGAATCTTACCTGATTCGTTTGGCCTAGCAGAGGTCCAAGCAGTGTCCTTCGCATTGAAGTCTCCAACAATAATTGTTGGAGTACTATCGGAAAATAGGTGCCTCAATAGGTTTGTATCTATTGAGACATCCGGTGGATTGTAGATCGAGTAGATCTTCGTTTTTTTATTGTTTACTTGGACCTCTACTCCCACGTATTCGGTGAGCGACAGGAGATCATGCGGAAGAGTTCTATGTGACAAGGTTTTGTGGATCGCCACCGCAACACCACCACCTGCTTTGGCCGTTCTGTCTTCCCTGATCAGCGAGACGTCTGGGAAGTTAATTTTCTTCGTTTTGCTGTTTAACTTAGTCTCTGAAATCAAACAAATTTTGATGTTATTTCTGTGGACGATGTGTAATAACTCGTCCAGATTAGGCTTGAGCGCAAAAATATTAATTGCTAATATGTTGGTTATGTTTGCTGGGGAATCGTAGGTGTGTTTGAGGAGGGTAAGAACAGGTGGACATAGGATGCGATGATTGTGATCCTATCAATTGGTGTAAGGGCTGTTTGGAGTTTAGAGCTCATCTCTTTTAGCTCTGAAAGGATTTCGGGAATTCTAAGGGTTGTTAGCTCGTCAAGGACTTGCTTTGCTGTAATTACATAGTTTATAGTTCTACTTAAATGAGATTCGGGAACATGTGTTTCCATTGGGATGGTCCTAGGTTCAGCAGTGGGTGCGATAAGATTCCTTCTCGAGGTTTCCACCGTCGGGAAGAAGGAAGCGTAGGTGGGCCTGGACGTGTTGGCAGTAGAAATCGGAGTTGGCACTGGGACTGCAGGAGACTGGAGGGACTGGATGTTCCTTTCCAGATTCTGGATCGTGGCCGAGTGAGGTGTAGTGGGCAATTCCAGTGGCGCTATGCTGGGCCTGGCCGATTGAGCTCGTTTTTTCTGAGTTTCCATGAATTTTAGGCGCATGGAACACTCTCTATAGCTGGCCGTGTGGGCTAGTCCGCAGTTCGCGCACTTAAGAGTTTTCGAAGTGCAGGCTTTGACGTCATGATTTGACGCACACTTTACACATCTGGGGTTCAGGTTGCAGTGTTGGCTTGCATGGCCGAACCGTTGGCACCTGAAACACTGGGTCGGTTGCTCGGATTTCACAAATTTTTCTATCTTGTATGTGTGATAGAAAATAGTTTTAATAGCAGCAAAGCTGCTCAAGGTTACTTCAGGGCCAACCGTGATTGCGAAGATCGGGAGAGGCCTGTTTTCTTTAATATTTCCGTCTTTATTTACTTTCACGAACTGGCGAACGGAAAGTACGTTAATGCCTTGATTTGATAATTCGGCTTGAATTTCGGCTTCCGAGAAACTGCTGGGAAGCCCTTTCAAAATAAATTTCTTCGGTCTTTCACTTTTAAGGCCGTAGGTGAAAAAATTAAGGTTTTGCCTTTTCAGGATACTTGCGATTTTGTTGTAATCGTCGGTCGTTTGTAGGTGGACGATCGTGGTACTTCCATTAAACTTCATCCTGAAGTTTTTATCCGAGGCATTGACTTGCAGGAAATTTATTAACTTTTTGGTCTCCAATTTGTCGTTTTCAACGATGATTGGAGGCACTGAGGTTTTTTTTTGAGCGTCTTGAGGCCCATCAGAAGAGTTCGGAGGATTGTTGGGGCGGGCTGGTTCAGAGCTCGCGCTGTTTGACCGTTTCATAACGGTTTTTTTTGTTTTTTTTGGGTCTTCCATCGGAGGACTCGTTTTGGCTTTCCTTTTGGGAGCCAAGGGAATTTTGAGGTTTTTTAGATTTGACACTTTTGTGCCAAAACTTTTACTCGATTTAAAATTTCAATGTACTAGAAGCACGGTACGTTTGAAATTTGTAATTCGTAGGGAGCGGTAGACATGCGTCCGCACGACACCGACTCAAAACAAATACTCGCTATTCTGACGTCGGTGCTTCTGAATTCTGGAAATTTTTGTTGAATACGAATTTCATTTTCAACGGATAGAGTCTTCAAGTCATTTTTAAACCATAATCTATCACATACACAACACGTAAAACCGAATGGATTATTTATAAAATCACGGTGAAAGTTCTTATGTGCAGTTTTAAACTCATTAAAGTCTGAATATTGTAATCGATCACCACTATGTACATCACAATCAGGAGGAGGATGAGTCGAAGTCGTTGCTAATAGTTCATTCTCTGGATTATTTACACTATCGTCCACACTGTCACGTAAGAGGTTAGCACGTGTTTGCTTCCGTTCCCTGCTATCTCGTTCAATTTCAGTTCTACTTTTTTTTCCGTTTTCTATTCTGATCAATTCCTTCACTCGCCCGTTTTTGTCCTTTCTGCACCCGACTTCGGCATATTTGCACAAAACCCTCGATTTAAGTAATGAAGACACGCACAAAAACAAAATACGTTGCTTATGATCACTGTGTTAGAAACCAACAGCTGTTTTCCGCGATCGCGACGCCGCCTGAACGCAGAGAATGACATGAAAGACAGAAAGTCTTCCGTCTCATTCTCGCACGATACACGAAGGCCTCTCACTCTCGCCCGATAGACGAGATGTACGGGAGTCCGTCTCAATCTCGCTCGATTCCCGGAGGCCTCTCACTCTTACTTACTACGTTAGAGCGAGCGTCACCAAAAAGGTTGCCGATCGAGATTTCAAAACCCTCCCATAAGAAGTTTCACTTCAATAAACACTTCCATATAATCATTTTTGATAAATCAGTACTAAAATTTTTCGTTGTTCCTCAGTCGTCACTCATCCACCTCTTGGTCGATGCCGCTCGGCTTCAGTGATTGCAGAATGCTCCGATATTTTCCAAGCTGTGCAGCTACTTTTGCTGACCAATATCGCTCGTAGCTTAGATAGGCAATCATTGAGAGGGGAGAAACAGGAAGTGATGAGTGGAGAAGCTCAGCATTAATGTATGTTATTTTATTTGGAACCTAACTGAATAAATTCAGCGAAGTCAGGTAATACCGAAAGTGGTGGACAGGAAATAGAACAATGTGGTGAAATAGATTGAAGTGGGTAATTAGATAGAGCACTTTAGATTGACCGCGTCAATTAAAGTGATCCAAAGTGGATTTGGACGGTCCTCAAATAATCCGAATACTGGGGTAAAATGGAACAGCACCAGATGGGTCCAGGCTCCATAGGCTGAGCTGAGGCCGGTTATCAAGTTTCAAGATGAACTATCCTACCAGTTTCATGCCAGCCCTACAGATAGAGCCTGATCTGAATTAAGGATAACTCACCCTTCGCTAGCAGCGTTGATTGGAAACGACGCAAGACTGATTACCAACCCTCAATGCAAATACACTGATGGAAATCCTTTCCGCAAACTACACCTCCAGTGTCCCAAGAGACGAAACTCATTTAAGAGAAAAAAAGTATCTCGTCAGATCAATTATTCCAAGCTGATTATAGGGCGTTCTATGAGGTTTTCGTTCCTCGGAATCGCTTGTTGTGTACATGTTAACCCCTCAAGCCGGCGGCCTCCCGTCGACTCGATTGTGCTCTTCGATATACGATAACTTCTATGCATAACATCAGAATATTATGAAGTAAAATTTAATGATGATATTGACCCTTCACCAAAAAGTTGTTGAAAGTACGGTATTTTTTCACTCATATTTTTCTAGAACTTTTAAGAGCTATTTTAATTAAATACTCCAACTGGTTACCGAGATCGCCGATTGTCAGATTTTTTAAAATAATAAATCAGTGATTCATTAAATCCAAATTTGATTCACGTCATCTGACAGAAGGACTTACAAAGTATGCTTGATAAAAATTTCCGAATTTCTTATGAAAATTTTCCCGATAAACGAGGTTTGAATGCATCCGACATGAACTTTATTATTTCCGTAATGTTGATGTATTAGGAAAAAATATAAAAAATGATTTGAAAAAAAAATCAAAGTGCATTGTATTGACAAACTCATGTACTTCATGGGATAATTTTCGATATCTATCATAGTAAGGGACAAAATTGTTTTTTGAAATGAGTTTGTTCTCTCAAGAAAGTGGTGTTGTGATCCCCAAAAATATTTCGATCAGTTTTCAAGAATGAGATGTTACTGAAGCTTGGGGTCTATTCTGGATACATCCTGTTCTAGACTACGTATAATTGGCCCTCAGACACCAGTTCTGATTGTCCATAATTGAAAATAAGAGAACAACAATTTCCAATTGAAAATAAGACAACAACAATTGGAAATAAGGCTGACCCTAACGGACCGACTGTAGAGTTGGGTGAAAGTCGAGTAAACTCTAACATTTTTCCAAGATTTTAGAGTTCGGTGAGAGTTGAGTGAGAGTTGGTCAATTCTTTCCCAAATTCGCATTATGTAAAAGTTGAGAGTTGAACTTGGATCTTATGAACAATTCTACAGGGAGTAAAACTAAACATTTGATTTTTGTTTTTTTTTTTCTTCAATTAAGCACTTTTCGGTAAAGCACTTATGGCGAACTCTATCCCAACTCTACACGCGATTAAAGTTGAGAGTTGATCTTTGTTCTTATGCCTAACTTTATCCCAACTCTACACGAAATTAGAGTTGAGAGTGAAACTTTTGCATTTTTGAAAATTTTATTTAATAACATTGAGGTTTTGCCCAACTCTATCTCAACTTTACACACGGTTAGAGTTGAAAGTTGAACTTTAGGATTTGGACCCAACTCTATCCGAACTTTATACCGGGTTAGAGTCGAAAGTTGGACTTTGGGGTTACTTTCCCCCAACTCTATCGGAACTTTATACCGGAATATAGCTGAATGTCGGACTTTAGGATTACTTTCCCCCAACTCTATCCGAACTTCATGCCGGGTTAAAGTTGAAAGTTGGACTTTGGGGTTACTTTCCCCCAACTCTATCCGAACTTTATACCGGGATAGAGTTCAATGTTGGGCTTTGGGGTTACTTTCCCCCAACTCTGTCCGAACTTTATACCGGAATAGAGTTGAATGTTCGACTTTGGGGTTACTTTCCCCCAACTCTATCCGAACTTTATACCGGGATAGAGGTGAATGTTGGACTTTGCCCCAACTCTATCCGAACTTTGTTCCGGAATAGAGTTGAAAGTTGAACTTTAGGGTAACTTTCCCCCACTCTATCAGAACTTTATACCGGGATAGAGTTGAATGCTCGACTTTGGGGGTACTTTCCCCCAACTCTATCCGAACTTTATACCGGGATAGAGTTGAAAGTCAAATTTTAGGGTTACTTTGCCCCAACTCTATCCGAACTTTATACCGGGTTAGAGTTGAAAGTTAAACTTTAGGGTTACTTTGCCCGAACTCTTTCCGAACTTAATACCGAGATGTAGTTGAGAATTGATCTTTGGGTTTATAGAAATTTTATTAGTTTTTTGAAAATTTATTTAAGAACATTGAGGTTTTGGTCAACTCTATTCCAACTATCAACACGGTTAGAGTTGAAAGTTGACCTTTGGGGTGACTTTACCCCAACTGTATCCGAACTTTATACCGGAATAGAGTTGAATGTTGGACATTGGGGTTACTTTGCCCCAACTCTATCCGAACTTTATACCGGGAGACAGTTGAATCTTCGACTTTGGGGTTACTTTTCCCCAACTCTATCCAAACTTTATACCGGATTAGAGTTGAGAATTGATCTTTGGGTTATTAAAAATGTTATTAAATTTTTTTTCAAATTCATTTAACAACATTGAGGTTTTAGTCAACTCTATCCCAACTCTACACACGGTTAAAGTTGAAAGTTGAACTTTGGGTTCACTTTGCCCCTACTCTATCCGAACTTTATACTGGGATAGAGTTACATGTTGGACTTTGGGGTTACTTTACCCCAACTTTATCCAAACTTTATACCCGGATAGAGTTGAGATTGGAACCTAGGGGTTTTAAAAATTTCATTCTATTTTTAAAAATTTAATTCAAGAACATTGTGGATTCGGCCAACTCTATCCCGACTTTATCACAATTCAATACAGTGTTAGAGTTGGAAGTTAAACATCAGAGTTACTTTACCTTAACTCTATCTGATCTTTATACCAGGTTAGAATTGAAAGTTGAACTTTAGAGTTACTTTGCCCCAACTCTATCCAAACTTTATACCGGCATAGAGTGGAATGTTGGACTCTGGGTTTACTTCACCCGAACTCTATCTGAACTTTATACCGGGTTAAAGTTGAGAATTGATCTTTGGGTTTTTGAAAATTTTGTTGAATTTTTTTTCAATGCATTCAAAAACATTTGGCTTTCAGTCAACTCTATCTCAGCTCTACAAACGGTTAGAATTGAAAGATGAACTTTGAGGTTCCTTTGCCCCAACTCTATCCCAATTTTATACCGGGATAGAGTTGAAAGTCAAACCTTGCAGTTACTTTACCCCAACTCTATCCGAACTTTATACCGGGATAGAGTTGAATGTTGAACTTTGGGGTTACTTGGCCTCAACTCTATCTCAACTTTATAGCAGGATAGAGTTGGATGTTAAACTTCGGGGTTACTTCTCTCCAACTCTATCCTAATTTTATACCGGGTTAAAGTTGAGAGTTGAGAATTGATCTTTAGGTTTTTAAAAAGTTTATTGAATTTTTTTGAAATTCATTTAAGAACGTTGAGGTTTTGGTCAACTCTATCCCAACAAAAACACGGTTAGAGTTGAAAGTTGAACTTTGGGGTTACTTTACCCCAACTCTATCCGAAGTTTATATCGGAATAGAGTTGAATGTTGGACTTTGGGGTTACTTTTCCCCAACTCTATCCGAACTTTATACCGGGTTAGAGTTGAGAAGTTGAACTTTGGGGTTACTTTGCCCCAATTCTATCCAAACTTTATACCGGCATAGAGTGGAATGTTGGACTCTGGGTTTACTTCACCCGAACTCTATCTGAACTTTATACCGGGTTAAAGTTGAGAATTGATCTTTGGGTTTTTGAAAATTTTGTTGAATTTTTTTTCAATGCATTCAAAAACATTTGGCTTTCAGTCAACTCTATCTCAGCTCTACAAACGGTTAGAATTGAAAGATGAACTTTGAGGTTCCTTTGCCCCAACTCTATCCCAATTTTATACCGGGATAGAGTTGAAAGTCAAACCTTGCAGTTACTTTACCCCAACTCTATCCGAACTTTATACCGGGATAGAGTTGAATGTTGAACTTTGGGGTTACTTGGCCTCAACTCTATCTCAACTTTATAGCAGGATAGAGTTGGATGTTAAACTTCGGGGTTACTTCTCTCCAACTCTATCCTAATTTTATACCGGGTTAAAGTTGAGAGTTGAGAATTGATCTTTAGGTTTTTAAAAAGTTTATTGAATTTTTTTGAAATTCATTTAAGAACGTTGAGGTTTTGGTCAACTCTATCCCAACAAAAACACGGTTAGAGTTGAAAGTTGAACTTTGGGGTTACTTTACCCCAACTCTATCCGAACTTTATATCGGAATAGAGTTGAATGTTGGACTTTGGGGTTACTTTTCCCCAACTCTATCCGAACTTTATACCGGGTTAGAGTTGAGAAGTTGAACTTTGGGGTTACTTTGCCCCAATTCTATCCGCACTTTATACCGGGATATAGTGGAGAGTTGAACTTGGCAGTTACTTTGCCCCAATTCTATCCCAACTTGACACGCGGTTAACGTTGAGAATTGTTATTATCAACTCTCACCCAACCCTACCCGGACTTCATACTGGGTTAGAGTATCGAGTCCATTTTTGGGTTTCCCAGAATTTTATCGAATTTATTCTCAAATTTATTTAAGAACATTGAGTTTCCGGTCAACTCAAATTCCAACTCTGTCTCAACTCTACACACGGTTAGAGTTGAAAGTTGACCTTCAGGGTTATTTCATTCCAACTCTATCCGAAGTTTATACCGGGTTAGAGTTGATAGTTGAACTTTAGGGTTACGTTGCACCAACTCTATCCGAACTTTATAAAAGGATCGAGTTGAGAGTTGAACTTTGGGGTTACTTTTCCTCAACTCTATCCGAACTGCATAACCGGATAGAGTAGAATGTTGAAATTTGGGCTCACGTTACATCAATTCTATCGGAACTTTATAACGGGTTAGAGTAGAGAAAATTAACCTGCGAGTTTCTAAAAATTTCATTGAATTTTTAACAAAAATTATTCAAGAACATTGAGGTTTAGGGCAAATCTATCCCAACTCTACACAGGGTTAGATCTGAAAGTGGAACTTTGGGGTTACTTTGCCCCAACTCTATCCGAATTTTATACCGGGATAGAGTTCAATGTTGAACTTTGGAGTTACTTGGCCCTAACTCTATCAGAACTTTAGAACCGAATAATTGAATGTCGAACTTCGGGGTTACTTTGCCTCAACTCTATCCGAACTTTATACCGGGTTAGAGTAGAGAATTGATCGTTGGGTTTTTAAACATTTTATTGAATTTTTTAAAAATTCATTCAAGAACATAGAGGTTTTGGTGAACTCTATCCCAACTCTAAACACGGTTAGAGTAAAATTTTGGAAATATTGTAGAGTTGAACTTTACACTTGGTCCGCTAGGGCGCGAACGACCATAGTACACCCATTTTCCAATTACCCTTTTTTCTAAATAACATCTAGGGGGAATTTTTCGCCAGGTTTCTCAAGTTCTCCCATTTCTATCATTTGTGACACAGTAGACGGTTCAAAACCTGTTGGAATTTTGTGAATATAAAAACTCCCGGAATTTTCACAATTCTCCCGTTATTTAGAAATTTTTGGTATGTAAGATGTCTATATTATGCAGCAGTAAGATGCCGATATTATCAGACCATTGTACAGAAGCGCGTTACCATCTGTCGCACCCGAACAACTATTTCCAACAATACAACCTTCGTCCTCTCTCGGCGATCTTCCGCACCATGACTTCAAAAGAGGTTAAGGAATTCCAGGAGCGAATGTTTACATTCAGAGGAATTTGGTCATCAGGCGTATTAGCCAGTCCCCGAAAATCTCCCAACATAAAAACCTAGGAAATCTGGGAAAATACACAACAAAATCCTATTCACTATCGTATTGATGATGCGGTGTCACTGTAACAATGTGCAAAGTGTCGAGGAGATCTGCCATGGCTGTTTATCCAAACCCAGTTAGAATACCCCAGTGTTGATTTAGTGGTCATTCTGCAATTGACAAAGCAGTAGATAATTTTTCTACGGGTGAAAGACAACTAACAATATTAACAACTGGTCAGAATGCAACAGGAGGGAACACCCAAGTTCCTGAAGTATCATCAGGGGAGTGTGAGAAGTGTCGCATTTAGTCCAAGGGTATTTTCATAAATATTTATAGTTATTATTAGAAAAGTGGGTAAAAACATGATCGAGTTGCTGGTAATAATGCAATCCCGAATTCACTGACAACTATATATATATATGATGTCACCGGATATTTTAGCTAATATTATAGTAAATAGTAAAGCTTAATGCAGAGTTTGAATGTTAGTCTTCTTTGTAAGATATTGTCTCATCTGGTGGTTGCATAGTTGAAAATAAAGTCACTTCAACTTTCTCCGTTGATATTTTCTCAATGGAACACGTGATGTTGGATGATCTATTGAGACCACACAAGAAATTCACTGATTTGTTCTCTCTACTGGAAATCATTTTTCTTTAAGAGATTCTTCATAAGAACACTTTATGAAGAATCCACTTAGCTCTCCATTGAGTGATTTTTAGGGAGAAAATTGGAAGAGTTTCTTGCGACCATTTTCACTCCGTACACACAAACAGCTACTTGATGGAAAAGGTCAAGAGGTCCGGAATGTCAGGATGTCAAGAAAAGTGGGAATTTCATGCGTAACATTTCAATTTCAGGGTGATCCGTGGTGACAAGAGACTTTTCGATTAAGTTTCCATTTATCGATAAAGCGAGCCGACATACTACAAATTCTAATGAGAATTGACTGTACCCGATGAAGATTAAATCATAATGAAGAATAGTCCCGGAATGTGTATGAGATAAAAAAAAATTTTAAGTTATCTGATTACAGCTTATATTCATAATGAACGCCTGTTTTTTAGCTGTATCATAAGGTGTGATGTATAAAGTATTTTGGTTATTGAAATAATTCTTTAAATGAGTCTAATGCTGCTCGGTTCATATTTGATAAATGAACCTCAAACGTGTATTGTTACATACATAACAAGCTTGAATTTGAATACGGCAATCTGAGGGTTTTCAAACGTCCGACAAAATTTGATAAGAACTTTCGGTACATGTTCTTTTCATGATTCAGATTTTGTGCAACTAAATAAAAAAAAAAAATTGTGATTAGAAGATCATATACCTTAACATGACGTAATGTTGAGAAAACGCAATTACTAAAATTTTTGGTATTAATGCAGTTCAAATCTGGTTTTGTTAATTATTCTTTGTCTTAGGACTCGGCTTCTGCAAAAGATTTTTTCTCTCAAAGCAATGGGTTCTTCGGGTCAAAGTTTCTTTTTTATGAATATCTGTGATCCAACCTTTTGTTTGTGAAAACTCATGAATCTGTAATGCATGTGGAGTATTGAAGGGGTTTGTCAAACTTACAGCGTATCAAACTGTGTCAATACCATTTCCTACTAGAAATGTGTACGAAGATATAAGATAATCAAATCATGTGCTTAACACAAGAGTAGTTCTAGATGAGCCGGAAACGAGATACGAAAAGTTTGAGCATAAACTACCAAGCGAACAGGCTAATTGGATTCCCTATACTCACTTCTTGTTCCATAGGAAAAAACGTTCTCGGGAACAATTTTCCACGAAATGTTATCCACAAAAAGAAAGAAGCTTGAACAAAGACTATCATTGCGTGATGACAAAACCGTTATATTCGGCATTTTGAGGAGCATTTTACTCTAAGCCACTGATGAACACTTCTGAGGGGTACATACAAAGGCTCTTATTTGTATAACAACAAAGGCGTGTTCTCTGGCAGAACATTCCCCCTCCCCCACCCCGGCAGAAATGAGATACAATCATCTGGCGCCATTTAGGTGCCGACTAGCTGACGTTTTTATTCTTAATAAATGTTAATCTAAGCTGTTTTGCACTCGAGGAAACAAAAGTATGATAATGCAATTTTAGCCACTAGCAACTAAGTAACTGATAAACTTATTAGTCAGATATATTATGTCTTCATTAATACGCATTTATCTGATTATTTCAGGAAAGGTATCTTTTTTGCTCAGGCGGTTACGATGGTAAAATTATTTTCTACTCAGCCCTGCGTATGGAGTCACTCATGCACTATCAGATAACACCGCACTATATCACGCAGGCCAAGAATGTTAATGCTGTTAAATTCACCTCCGACGGATCCAAAGTACGATTTTCTGATTTCTTTTACGGCAAGACTATTGGGTGTTTCAAAATTTCTACGCTATTCACGTAACATCTCTGACGTTATTAACCTTTGTCTAATATACGAAGGCAACATCAATTATGGCATGGAAAAAACTCGTCAATGCTGGTTACTCTGCACAATGCAGTGTACTCAAATTTAGCAATATGGGAAGATTCCTGCGTTCAATACTGAACCTAAACTATACAGATGGTATTATTTGATTGCAATTTAGAAATTGTCTAAATAGTCAGTATTCTGTAGGGATTTGAAATCTTTTTGAGAACAAATAAAAACTCTATTGAAACAAACAATAAATAATCATTGTTTTGTATGAATTCACAGTTAAAAACCCATGCAATCTAAGTACCACGTAGTCAAAGGCGCGCATTGAGCCTGTTCAAGATGGTTAAAAATCTTTTAATTTCAGTTTCATTGATTTCTAATACCTTGTAATTTTTTACTAGGTACTCGCAGTTACCAATGCTCGTAGATTAGTGGTGATCGACGTAGAGAGAGGAGACCAACTTTTAAGTTACGACAATTGTGCATTTGGTGGAAAAGATCGCACGGGTCTAGCGACCGATCCTGCTAGACCAAATTTGGCGATTTCTGTAGCTGTCAATGGAAAGGGATTGACTCTCGTTGACTTGCGGATGCCTCTCCCATTAGATTTTATTTATGACGTAAGGATGGATGATTTGTTCAGTTTTGTTCAATCGAACCAGTTTTTCCTGGAGAAAAGTGTATATAACGTGTAAAACTTTTTTACAAAAGTCTTCTGATCAACTTTAACAAACAACTTCATTGCTAAGTTGTGATAACATTCAGTGAATTCAGTGAATATTCAGACAAAATTGCCATGTTAATAACTTTGGTAAGACAGTTTTAGTTAAACACTTGACAAATTATACACTAACTAACCTTCTTTAAATTTGACAAATGGGATTGATCCATCCCCCTAAGTTCTTATGAACCATATTCACTTGCGGGTGAAGTTTTAAAAAATACACAATGAAATACAGAATAGATAGTTAAATAAGTCAAAAGGCAGGAGTTTCAAAAGTCGTTCCAAACCGATCTCACTAGTTTCTGATATCGATGTCCGTTCGGCCTTGAATATGTAGCAAAATGTGTGTGCACTTTTTGTAAGCTCTGCAGATACTCCATATAACGTCGTCATTTCATAGTCAATTTAGTCAACCGAATGATTTCAAGTATCACGCTTGTCGCCTTTTTATTTATTTATTTACCAAAAATTCCTAGCATCGTATAAGAAGTACTACAAAATCAAGTTAGCATTGGTTTGAATGGGAGCTGTGGAGGGAAAAAAGTGGATATTACATTGAAATATCAGTAAACAAAATGAGTCTTGGCACATTCCACATGGTCGACGACACGGGAACATGTTCATTCATCTGTTTTGTTTCAATGGGGTTTTCTATTTATATTCTTCTGCTTTGCAGTTGCATGGTTCTGTAATAAGAGACATATGTTTTCTACCGTCCTCATGGCCATGGCAAAACTCAATATTGACGGGTGGCACTGATGGAACCTGCAAAGTTTCATCCCCTGATGGACGGGTGTTGCATTCCTTCCAGACTGGACACAGTGTCAATACTGTTTGTGTTACACCAGAGCCTTTCAGCAGAACTGACGAAGACGGATATTACAGTATGTTTACTACCAAACATCTGTCTTGTTGATGGCAAAGAGAATACTGAGTATACTCGTGTTCGTAACTAATTGTTTAGGCAACAACGGCTAATCTATTTATCAATTTAACACCGTCAGAAACCTAATAGAGAGCACCGTGTTTGATAAAACTATAATACGCTGATCAAAATGTTTTCTGAGCTTACAGCACCGATTTTTTGAAAGAAAATTTAATTTTAATAGATCAACATAGAATGAGTGTATAACCAATAACCCTGAGTTCCAATTTCTTTCGAATTATTCTAATTCTCAAATACGAACTCTTTCAACTCTTTTTCCCTAGATGTTATGTGAGTGCATAACTCATGCCGAAAAGCAAGAAGCAATGAATCAATGCAATAGTTGTAGAGTAGGCTGAGAACCATTGACTTTGTTTCCTCAGGTCTGATAATGAGTGGTGGTGATCTAGTATCTGCCTATGTACCAAATACAGGTATCCAACAATTGCTCAACGAACACAAAGATTCACCAGTGTGGAAGCTGCGTTATACTTCCAATGGGAGTACCTTATATTCTGTCTGCGATGGAGGAATTTTAAGACGGTACAGGAGGTACCCTGATCACCACGAGCATATTGGTGAAGTCTATCGTCACAAAGGAGACATACAGGATCTAGATGTTTCTGCGTGGGATGAATGTATCCTTTTCGAATGTTTCAAAACCCGTAGGAATACTCGCATATACTACCACCAGAGCTTCAAGATCATGAATTGATATAGTTTACAAGTAATAAAGACCACAAGCACAAAGTGTGGAAAATTTGACGATTTTGGTTGGGTGCTGGGACTCTTGGGGGAATTACTTGATTCAATTCCCATACAAAGTTCGACCAAGAAACAGTCATTGGCGTTATCTCTCATTTGATCTATAAAGTTTAAATTAATTTTTCATTAGCATAAATGCTTTTGAGTGTATACCGTTTAATGTGGTATAACGGAAAATAAATTCTGAAAACCAGGATAATGAAAGGGTGAGTATGGGGAGGGGGAAGTAGGATGTACGGAGAGGGGAGATAACTGGTTCGGCAGCGAGGTCAATTTACTATTTTTATCGATTTTGATGGTTTGCAGGTGATTTGAATTTGTAGTTTTAGTTTAAACGCATCATGGATCCTATCAATAAATTCACCTATGGTAGTCATGCGTATATTTTATGCATATCCAAAATCGAAATTCTCATTCCAGAACTGCCTCTTATGCGTGAAATTTATTCTGGATAACTCAAAATTAATCTAAATGCATTTTTGTTGCATTGTACCAAGCAGGATAACCATACGTGCCGTAATTGGGCCGATTCATCCTTTGTATAAAGCGAGTTTTTATGTTTGACTGAGAGCTGATGATTTTAGCAAATTCTATAATCTTACTAGTCTAATTTTCGTGTCGGGCCACCGTAAACGAAAGACGGCTAGATGTCATTTGTATTAATTTGTCCTTAATACCGAAAATTAGATGTTGTTACTGCTTCCAAAGACCGTAGTGTCGGAATCCTACTACTGGGCTCGCCGAATCACGGCTTCACAGAGTACACTGAGCTCACCTGATGTCTACTGACAATTTATTCCGTTTTCTTCATTCATGTCGGCCTAAAGAGACGGGAATTAATGATAGGAATATTATTCATGTTGAATACAAATTTTTGTAACTTAATAATAAAAATAAGACGTTATTTCAGTACATAAGAAAATTATTGGACGATTGTACAGTGATGGGGAATTCGGAGAAAATAAAGGGAAATGTGCTCAAATATGTTTTATAATTCTTTTTCTAGTATCTATGTAGAGAAGAGTATGATTGTACACATTGAAATGGTGATAAAAACGGCAAATATCTCATGGATGATTCACTTTACGCAACATAAAATGTTCAACATTTTAGACAGGGTGAAAAAGTTATAATCCATTTCCAATCCACAATTCTCTTTTTGTCTGTCTTACAAAAAACTGTACAACTACTAATCCGATTTTGACGAAAAACTAATGTAGTCCTAAAGTTCGTGGAGACGCGTTCATGACGCGAATGATTCAAATTTTCCGTTTATCTGGAATTCGAGTCGGTGGATCAAAATTTAACTTTTTTTATCACTAATGAAATTCTCTACAAAAAATGTTTCATAACAATTCCCTCCAAATCCACTCGTTGAGGTGCTAATTGAATAGTTCAGAAAAAACAGAAGAAAACTAGTGAAAATTACAAATCCGGAAATTCGTGGCCCCAATAGGTCCAGCACATTTGAAACCACTTATTTTTGAACTATTTTATCTGCTACATGCTCGATATATTGACTTCTTTTAACAAACTAAGAAGTTACAAACGAAATAAGGCAAATAAAGGTGGACAAATATTTGGTTCCCCTCATTATCTAAAAACTAGTTCAGCCGCTTCAAACATCATTTCATATTCCGTCCGCAGTATCAACAGAAGAAATTGTCGATAATTGAAGGCAGTTAATCATTCCATGACAAAAGCAAAAGCATTTTACAGTGTCCCCGACTGGTTATCGCATTGGAAGTAAGAAGTGTGTTAGATACGGGTTCCCTTCCTTTCTCCTTGACGATTCATAAGGGGTCAATGAGCCAATGGTAGTGCTTGATATTATACCACCTGCATAGAAGTGTTGATAGGTGACGCTTTGTACTTCACAAATACTGTTTCTAGTTTTGAAATTTGAAGCCCATTCTGATACTTGTAGTTGCGTGTAAACCATGTGCGATGTTCGACAAATATTGCAAGTACGTGGGAAGTCGCGCTGTTATTTCCAACCAAGTGACATTGAATGTGGTTTAAAACCAATTTGTTACCGAAATTTTCCGCTTTCGATGATATGTAATCAAACGGAAAAGCTTTATAACTAATTTAATCTTCAAAAGAACGTAATTTTTTTTGGGAGAAAACGTTTTCCCAATTCCCATGTTTTCATAATTCTTTACGGAATAATTTCACCGAAATTTGTGGTTCTAGTGAGTCATTTTTTCCTTATCCTACAACGCTGGGAACATATGTGAAATATTTGGAATTTAGTCAAAATAGTTTAAGGACGTGATAGGAATTGGTATTGAATTTTACGACTATTCAATTAAATTTTATAGTGCAATTCCAATCGGTATTCAAAGGTGAGTATTGTTCAATTTTTTTCACTGGAGCCCCCACTACGTGGTTAGCAACATGTGTGCACAACGTGTGTGTTGGGCTTAATCAAATGTGTTATTATCAACGCCGCCAGTTGTAGTCTGGACACTAGAAAATAATTAATTGTTTTGTGCTGTGGAATACATTTTTACGTTTGTTCGCATTCAAAGCGATATGAGTGTAAAAGAGTCATGGAATCGTGATGGAAACCAGTAATGAATTTGTAATGACGCGCCCTAAGTCCGCGGTGCATATTCGCGAATTTGACCGAAGTAGCAAAGTGTTTTAGGGCATTGAAGAGTTCAGATCTGGTGGTTGAGGAATCTTTCGGGAATGTGAGAAGTTTCGACATTGAGAACCAAAATGTCTTGAGAGTAGGAAATGTTCTTGCGCTAAGGAACTGTAGTCTTGTTGCTTTTTCTGTACTTTCAGTGGATTTTTCACAAATAGGCGAGGGAAAAAGGGAAAATACGTAATGTCACTTGGACAACGTGTTATATAGACGTGTCTACTTTTTCTTAGTAAATAGTATGAATACTATTAATAATAAGGAAAAAATGATCCAGAATTCAATGGGCGAAGGTACAATTTACGCATTGTGGAAATCCAACATAGTGCAGATCTATCATACCACAAGTTTGTTGTAGAATGTAATTTTCAACCCTCCCTAAAACGCGAAGCCGAGGTATGTAAACACATGGGCCAGAAAAGTTTTTCACGGCTGTGTGACGAACTAAATTGTTTTTCATAGTGCATTTGCGCATTGTCCTTTTGTTCCCAAGTAATTTAACCAGGGATAAATTTTGTATTATGCAGTGAAAGCCCCTCGTAAAATCTCATTAAATTATTCCAGCAAATAAAATTCATATGTAAAATTTTTTGAAGAATAAACCCAATCACTGGCGACTGTTATATGACTGATAAATCAGAGGCGAAGACTAGTAACGGGAGACCGTAAATGCATTGCAGGGTTAATGGTTTGGTATGATGGAGGGTCATAAAATAAAAGCGACGATGAAGTAAAAGGTCAAGGTCTCATACTGCAGCATCTCACGTTCACTCATGTGGGTGGACTTCCCTGTTGATCATCATCGTTGCTATCTTATTTCGATTACTAACTAGACGGGAATGGTGATCACGATTTTTTCCTTTTTGAATTTTTACCAATCAGAGCTCGAATCAGAGTCACTATTCATGGCTAGGCCACATGAACACACCCGTGCCGTGTAGATAATTCTCTTTGGTTGCAGGTAAATTATTAAATTGACAATTTGGCAAAAATTCACAGATTTTTTTCCATGATTTTGACCGATTTTGTAGAAGAAAGATATGTGACAACCCACTATTTTTAGTGAATGGGTACAAAGCAGGCAATTTCTTGGTATTGTCGTCTAAATCAACTTGTAACCGGTTAACGTGTGAATGAATAATGAGATGAGTCATTTTGATTGGCATTCGGTTGATGGGTAACGTGCTCCAAATTTTGGCCTCTGAACTGCTAAATTCAAAAGTAGACGACTAATCCTTCCAATATCCATTGATCTTCAAAAATCATCGAATAGGCTTGACGGCAAATATAACAATAGCCTCACTTGAACTCAACAGTGATGGTAATTCAGGAAAATGGTCAAGGCCTTATTACCCTATATTTTATAATTGAAAATGTCACATTTTACTCACAGTGAATGACGTCGGGGGGAGAGGTGCCACTATGGAAGCGCCCACCACGCAATTTTTGTATTGCAAGTGAACAAATTAACTCGTTGCATGTAATAAATCTTGAGAAATGTTGGAAGAGCTTGCGGCATTATGCAAACTACGACGTCAATTGTTTCCAGCCACGTGTCAACATAACGACAAAAACAAAGTGAATAATTAACCTTCAAACACATCTTTCCCCATATCGAATCGAATTAAGATGGGTACAAATTAACGCAGTAGTCTCATGAGTCGCGGGCATTTTCAAGTGCTTCAAGAATTATGAATGAACCACTAATTATTTATTTTCTGTTCTGAAATATGTGAACTTTGCGTCTTCGGTGGGGGTTAATTAACTAATACTTCAGATATGGGATACGAAAGAGTGAAAAAAAGTCGATACAACTATGCCGCGATAACCAAGGTAAAACGTCATTTTTTATGTTTCATGCTTAAAAAAGTATTATAGTCATACAGAATTTTTGTGTTTAAATTGGAGTGACCTAATCCTATGCTTCATCTGTCAAAGGGCCAGTTTTTGGTTAGTGAGTGCCATATTTAACTTAGACGTTAAGGCTTCTGATAGGTCGAAAATTTAACTAAGCGTGTTTCACGCTTAAAAAAGTATTATAGTCATACAGAATTTTTATGTTTAAATTGGAGTGACCTAATCCTATGCTTTATCTGGCAAAGGGCCAGTTTTTGGTTAGTGAGTGCCATATTTAACTTAGACGTTAAGGCTTCTGATAGGTCGAAAATTTAATTCCGGCCACTTATAACGCTTAACTTTAAATTTAACTCCTGATTAACCGCGGTTAACTTTACCGAGAACTGGCCTAAATCTCGGATTTTCAGGGCTGTTCCAGCACACTCTCCTCTGGTAGCTGCAAAAGTCTCAATCAGCTCTATTTATAACTTGTTAACCACGAGCTTCTTCAAAATTCGAAGAAAACTGTCTCCTTAACCCAATGAATTTCGCAAGAAAACTGAGTCTAACTACATTGTATCAATAGAGTACGAATTCGTCTCAATCGAAAGTTTTTACGTCAACCAATCAAGAACCTCTTGCATACCCCAAAGTCCTAAATGCAGTTGCAAATAGTCAAACGAAAAAAATCGCTCGTGATAATGCCTCAAAAAAGGGACATTGAACTCACCTATCGAATGAAGTGTTACACAGTTGAGAATGAGAGACTCTTCGGTGACATAATAGTGACCCATCAGACATTGGGTCATATCCACGTGCCAGAAAATTGGCGAGGTATGGCTGTTTATAAACGCAGACGACGCAACTTGACACAAGAAACTCTCGAGACCCCGGACTTCATGGCACTTAATAAAATAAATGGGCGAAATCACAAGAAACATAGAGATGCTGAGACTGAAGCCAATATTTGCACTATTGCGGACAAGAGGGGGTTTGATCAGGAGCTGGACATTGTGCGGAAGCTTAGGGTAATGATTTAATCACGCGGTCTGTTCATTCTTCTTTTCTATTGAGTGTAATTGATGCTTTACAGACCTATCCATTGCCGATGGTGAGAGAGCTCAGTCAGGAGGGGGTAATTTCATCGTTAGTCGATCAATTGTTGCTGGACATTTATGGGTTTCCCAGGGGCGATCGCTCGGAGAGTGAGTCCACTGTATCATCCCTACGACCAACACCGCAGCATAGGCACCTACGGAGAACTCGATTACAATTGAAATGTGAGTACTTTAATTCATGAGTACGTATCCTATCTAACATGGAAAATGCATATGGATGATTCGATTAATGCGTCTACTGAGAATCCTGTGCTTTTTTTTCACTCTTCGCCGCTGAATAATATTGTGTTCGTTTTTGAACTTTCTGGAGTCCGAATTCCAGAAATCTGACCTGTACAGAACAATAGTTGCAATATTTGCTACATGCAGAATGAATCACTATTAAAAATTTGAGAAGGCAAAGGAAAGAAAAGTATGTATGTCTCGACACCACAATCAATTAATTACTTGGGGAAAATTTGGATTAACATAAAATGATATTTGCCTCTTTCATACGCGACAAACACAACAAGCATCAATTTCCTAATGGAGTAAGGTATTATCATCATTGCTGAAAACAGATTTTTCTGCGGACATGTGTATATTTGCAATACTGTATAATATTCTTTGAAGATTTATGAGTAAGAGGGAATGAGGGGTTATGGCTGTGTATGTGTGTTTGCGCCAATCGGTGGGAATGCGGCGGTTGGTGGGGATGAGTCGGCGGGTGGATGCGTGATAGGGTGGGAACGTTGACAAGTTGGCTTTTTTTATACACTGTGCGCAAGGCAAAGTTTCCCGCACGCTGCGAGTGCGTGAAGCCATGCCCACGCATATTATCTCAAAAAATATTGTTCGACACACGGGCAGAAGTAACTTCTGGCGACTGTGAGTTTGCAAAACGAGCCGAAGGCGAGGTGCTTCGGCCCTTGTGTCGAGATGTACTATTTCTTCCCCATACACGGATAGAAAAATTCAATACAAATTTCGAAGCGATACGGGATTTTTCCGCAGAATATGTGGATAAGAGTGTTTCTTTGGTAATAGGCGCACCAACAATAACGCTACATCGTTAGGAAGAATATTCCCACATAGCAATGTGCCGACAATTTGTCGGATAATTGTCGACACTGAATCCGAAATTCTGCTGCGGAATTGTCGACAAAATGCCGTTGAATACTCCGTTAAAGATCTTCAAACGTTTCCGACAATATGTCGTCAATTTTATCCGTACATGGTCTGAAACATTTTTCGGATAATCGCCGTCGATTTTAGCCGCAACATATCCCCAAAATATGTTGACAAAATGTCACTAATTCGATCCGAAGAATATCGGCAAAATATGCCCGTAAAATTCCGTTGAATTTATCCGCAATACATCGGCAAAGATTGCCTGAAAATTGCTGTCCGAAACGAAAAGGATTAGTCTAAGTAGAGGCTCAGTTTTATGCGTTGGGGCGAGGGCAGCAGAGAGACTAGTATGGGCACCATGACAGAGGTGGCGCTAGGCTCGATTATTGGCCAAGAAAAGCTGCCGAAGCGTGCAACAAGAAAGTTGCAGTTCCACTGTCAAAGGAACAACTCGGAGGTGGGAGTGTTGCTCGCTCAGCCCTCATATACCGATGCACGTTTTCCAGGTGGAACAATGATAATATTGGCTGGATTTTGTTTATATACTATCCTGGCGGACCGGTCGATTGGGTTTCGATCCAGTTTCGATTGTGGAATCGAGTCGCTCAGTATGTCGATTGAGTTTCGAGTGGCGGCCGATTTGGACTTTTTTTTTTCATGGAATCGACCCCCATTTGACCAAGGCCTGAGTCGATTCCGAGTCGGGGGTCGATTCCATGAAAAAAAAAAATTAAAATCAGAATCGACCGCCACTAGAAACTCAATCGATATACTGAGCGACTCCATTCCACAATCGACCGGTCCGCCAGGGTAATTGCTACATAGTTACCGGTGTGAAAGGGGGACGGGGGCAATATCCAAATGATAATTGAATTTTTCATTGAACACCCTCCCCTCCCATCGCTGCCTAATTTGGACATGAAGAAACGGGATGTGGGTCTTACCGAATAGAACAGTATAAATAATTACAATTGTTAAACGGGATATGGGTATGACCCTCGACGGGTCGAACCAATAACTTGCCGGTCATGCCCCCGTATATGTTATATACAAAATTTCGTTTCATGCTTCAAATTGTGAACTTTCTCAAATTTCCAAATGTTAAAAAAAATTATTTTATAACGTTAAAGATTTTTCAAAATTAAAAACCTTTCTTGCGATAGAGTTAATATGCAATTTGTTAACCCGAAATGTGTGGAACGACTTTCATTCGACACTTTGTTTCGTATCTCCAACCGTTCTTGCGATAGAGCGATCTAAACAACTGAATTTGTTAATAACAATCAGCTATCGGTGTTAGCAAAAAAAAGGGAGGCGTCAGGGGACACATGGTAGATGTGAACCATGGGAACACTAACTGTGATCTACATTGATCTATAATTTTTGACGATTTCTGCATAATTATCGGAAATTTTTAACTATTCAGTTCTTTTTGATGTTTTGAAAGTTTTTTTCAAAACTTTACAAAACTTTGCCAGAAAAAAAAAAAATTTTTGATTTTCCAAACATTTCCAAAAAAAATTGCGATGTTTTTTCAAAATTATTTCGAATTAGTCCAAAAATGGTGCAAACTTTTTATGAATTTTCCCACACTTTTTCAAAAGTTTGAGAATTTTTCTCTGGTTTTGTTCAAACTTTTTGTAAATGCTTTTCAAAATTTTTTGAGAAGTGTTCCAATTTTCTTCGAATTTTTACGAAGATTTTTTCAATTAAAAAAAAAATTCATTTTTCAAAATTGTTCTGAATCCTTCCACAAGATTTCCCATTTTGTTGTACATTTCTCTGCAAATCTGCTGTAAATTCCTGACGACTTTTCCAAAATAAGCCACATTTTGTAAAACAATTTATTCAAAGTTTGTGCACGTTTTTTCAAGATTTTCCCAAACTTTCTCGAATTTTTGAGAAATCGTTTCAAAAAATTTCTAATTTGTGGAGAGGAAAAGGAGGATGGAAACGAAATAACATTAACTATTATTGTCAGTAACTATTTCCATTAACGCTGTATCTCACGAAATATTCTAGATACGCAAAAATGTGTCCAATAAATGTGGTCCCTTATGGAAAATACATATTTTCTTTTCTTTGACTTGTTTCGTATCTTTAGAGCGTTATAGACAATTGAAATCATTTAGCACGCTCTATGGTGAAAAAAAATGAGATTGGATAGAAAGCACACACACACGCAGATATCGGGAAGTTGTAATTTTGGCCCGCGGAGGGTCAAACCCACAGCCCATTTAATATTTTGCCCCCGCCAGAATTGGATGGGAAGCATTTTGGTATAGTTAAAACACTAGTTGCGAAGTGAAAACAAAAAAATTGATTTAGGGGTCATTACGATAACTTCCCGATAAATCGGGAAGTTAAAAATTGGAACCGCGTACGAATATGCCCGCGCTACCAAATACCAAATTCTAATTTCCATATTTCTCCCGCTATTCAAATACCCGTATCTCTTCGTCTAATCAAAATTAAGGAATGGAGGAAGGAATGCTTGATAGGAAATTGACTTCCCCATCGAACGATCCCCCCTCCCCCCCCCCCCCCCCCTTCAAGCCTTAATTTAGGTACAGTGGGCTCCCGTTAAGTGTTGCCCGTCGGGACCAATGAATCACACATAACAACTATGCGAGAGTGACAGTTTTTTTACCTTCACTCCGTGACAACTTTCTGAGAACTTTAAAAGGACTAGGCGATCGCGATTGGCAAATAAATTCATTTCCTCTCGTTTTTCAACTTAACTGCTGAACTATATTATCGTTAGAACTAGTACTTTCGTCATACCTTTAGGGCGGGATCTAGTTGGTAGCGCGTGAGAACACTCGACAGTGGGAGATAGTTTGATCCCGCGAAAAACGTTGGAAACCCGAACATTCGTCAAACGCGACACTTAACGGGAGCCCACTGTATAAAAAAATAGAACTGCAGACGAATGTCTAGTACGATGGAATTTTTTTCAGGTAGTCTCATCTGTTTTCCCCCAGGCAGTTGGGCCGTGTTTTTCGGAGTAATTTAATGTTATTTCCAACGAAATTTTTCTAGTCCAACTTCCTGGATGAGGGTCTCAAAAATACAAAATACCTTGAGAAATTCCCAATAAACTACCTCAGGAAATTCCTCCGGAAAGCATCAGTTACTCTGAAAAGCATAAAAAAAAATATTTGAAATCCCCTGAACTCGCATCTTAAGTATTCCCATGAGATTCCCGTCGGCATTCAAACACGAGACGTAGCAAACGTTTTGCATTCACTATGCAATATATCCAAAAATGATACGTGTAATTCACGGCTTTAAGCGAAGCTTGAGCTTTCTTACATACTCTGCATGTAAAGCTCTTACTTGTAGTAAGGTGATTATATGTAACATTCCGATAGATCTGTAAATCAATTTATTTCCGTAAGATACAGAATTGTTAGCTTAATGCGTGATAGTTCGCTACATATCTCGTATTGTATGTTTTGGTGTCAACCCTCGTCAACCACGTTCGTTCCTCTGACGAATATATATGGGGCATTCGACGTGAAATGGTCGGACTGGGAACCCGATGGTCTCGGATTTGCCTCAAAATGCGCATATCTGTTCTTCAGCACAAAAAGAAACGCACGTATTTTTTCGTTTTTTTTTAACAAAAATTTTAACAACAATTATATAAACATATAGCGATATCTCAAATACGCCATTTTTGCTTGAAATTTGAAACATATATTCTGCATTGATTTACGATCATTTTGAAAAAGAAGTCGTTATAGGATCTCGTCAGGGGAATTTTTTATGAATTTTTGAAGTTGACGTCATCAGAGAGTATTATTTGTGACAATTGACCACTGATGATTTTTCAATTTATTATGGTGGTTTTCATTAGTGTGAACAGAAAACAGTTAAATCTGCATATAAATGACCTCGGGAAAGATGTTAATTAAATAAACAAAAGTAAGGTTTTAGTAATTTTTATAAACAAATGACCATAACTCGAATATTATCAATTCTATGAAAAAAAGCATAACGGACAAAAATGTTGTACGGAAAATTCTGCGCAAAAAATGTCCACATACTTTTTGCGTAAAAATGACTGTTTTTTTATATTACCACTATTTTTTACGCCAATACGAGGAATGGGAACTGATTATTAGCATTTCTGTGGTAATATCAGGAGAGCCGTCACTTTTACGCAAAAAGTATGTTAACATTTTTTGCGCAGAATTTTTCGTACGACATTTTTGTCTGTTATGTTTTTTCTCATATAATTGATAATATTCAAGTTATGATCATTTCTTTATAAAAATTAGTAAGACCTTACTTTTGTTTATTTAATTAACATCTTTTTAGGGGTCATTTATATGCAGATTTAACTTTTTTCTGTTCACACTATTGAAAACCACCATAATAAATTGAAAAATTATCAGTGGTCAATTGTCACCAATAATACTCTCTGATGGCTTCAACTTCAAAAATTCATAAAAAATTCCACTGACGAGATCCTATACCGACTTTCTTTTCAAAATGATCGTAAATCAATGCAGAATATAAGTTTCAAATTTCAAGCAAATAAAAAATGGTGTATTTGAGATATCTCTATTTGTTTATATAATTGTTGTTAAAATTTTTGTTAAAAAAAAAGAAAAAATACGTGCTTTTTTGTGCTGAAGAACAGATATGCGCATTTTGAGGCAAATCCGAGACCATCGGGTTCCCAGTCCGACGATTTCACGTGGAATGCCCCATATATATACATCTGTGATCATGACACAGCAATGAAGCTAATTCCCATGCATCATAACGGTAATGATATAAATATCGTGCAGTGGTTCTATGGGCGGCACTCCACCATTTACAGGCAAGGGCCAATAGGGCATTTGGTAACACTTGGCAGCGACTTCTTCAAGTTCGATACATATTAACTGCGCATTGAGCTCAGAACATTTGAAGCTTCCCACCTCCGCGGACTCAATCCCTGTATCGAACCAGGAGTGTACCTCATCAAACTTATTGACAAGTAAGTAAAATTTCTTCGCATTGTCAATGGTGTCAAACAGTATATTACGAATGATACATATGGAAGAATCCTTCAGGATACAGCATCGATCGCGAGTGTTGATACCAAGCGTGAACTTGGAGGTCCGCAGTAGCTTGTACCGTACACTGTTCTGATATTCCATCAGCAGAGGGCCATTACAATGATTTATAGATGGTGTGATCGAAGTAGTTGCAGGATTTGTCCGAGATCGATAGTTCTTCACCCTTGCCTTCTCCACCCCGCGACGGTAAATTTGTTGAAGGGGTAAATGAGGCTTCCTGCACATTTTTCGAAAAATCCGCATATTACTTTCATATGGGAAAGCCGAAAACGAATCCAAAGGTCCAAAATTTTTTACATCGTCTACAAGATGTAGTTGGCAGCGAATATTATACGATTTGAATCGATCTCCGTAAATTTTCCCGGAGCTCTCTACCCATTCTTCTAGCGCAATTCTTGCGTACTTCTTATACATCGCGGAGGATCGTGGAGCGACCAAGCATCTCACAGCGGTATGATGTAACAGATAGTGCTCGTATGTATCCTTACCATAAACACCATGATACACTACCGGACCTGTGTACAAGAGTAATTGCCGCAGCTCCATACCTTTCATGCGCTCAAACTTTGTGATATTAGCAGGGCGTCGTGCAAATTCGCGCGGGCAAAATTTTCGAAGAAGTTGAAGTCTTAAATTGATTGTGGAAATGTCAAGAGCTGAAAGCTTAGCAAGCTTCGAAAAACCGGGGCCACCTTTAACGGTGGCGAACGTTTGTCTCTTCGCAGCGCCTATTAGGGTAAGATGAAGATAATCAAACACGAATTGTTGCACCAAATCTATTGATAAAGATTCAACTGCACTGGGTCCATGGTGATGATCTTCGTCGATCTAATTTCTATAATCTTCATCGGTTCGTGTTTTTTTCGCTGGATCAAATTTTGAGCAACTATTATACCCCGTATGCCCTACATGATTCAGTAGCATAGCTCTTGCTGGGGCATCGCAAATAAAGCACCGCAATACCACTCCAATCCGTTGATTTCGGTAAATAATTCCAGCGCTGTCCAAAATTGCATTCATTTCGTTAACGAAATTTTCCATGAATGCATGTACATCCTCCGGTTTCTTGGGACGTTTATAAATACCAACGATGATCGGGGTGCTATCAGGAATATTTACGATTCTGATTTGGATGGGCCACAGCGTCATGTATCCTTGCCTATACAAGTTGGCACCGTCCGTACTAGTATCAATTTGTAGATATTGAGGGATGGAAGAACTGCAAAAGTCGTCCAAATATTCGATGATTTTTTTCTCTACCCCTGTGCAAATACTCTCCAGGTGCAACAGCTTTCAATTGAATCTTCTCCTGGGGAGTCCCAACCAGCGTCCGAAAATCAGCGGGTAATGACGAAAAACAACTGTGCTGTGTCAAGAGTTTCAGAATGGCTGTGCCTTTTGAGTGCTCCAAATCCAAATTCATAAGAAGTTCGCGGAGTTTATCTTGGAAGCCTAGCTCATCCGACTCGGTATCAGTTGCACTGCACTCACTTATACTGTTACCTTCATCCAACAAACCCGCAAAATTATATACATCTATGTTTACGCAGTCATCTTCAAATATTGAAGGTTGGTCCTCCTCTCCCATATCAAGTGGATAAAAATCCATGCTCAAATTGCTGTAATAGACAGGAAATGAAACGTAGCGGATTAGACAAACATGGCTTGGATAATATTGCTGAAATTATGTATGCCTCACGAATATTATTAACTCCCAAAAAATATTAAAATCATCGCACATTCTATAGTTTTTAACATTATAACAACTTTCGAAAGTTTTCCATCATTCTTCCAATTTCCTAAAATTGTGATAACTTTCAAATTTTAAGAACTTTCACAAACTTTCGAATTTTACTAAGCTTTTAGAATAACTACTAGATGTGCAGACTTTCGTATTTAACCAAATAAATTGGAAAGTTTCAAAACTATATGGATTCGTTTACACGTACTAATAAATTTGCTTGTTTTTTTCGAAATCGCAGTGAATCTTCGCACCAAATACGGGTGATGTATGTGTTATCCACAGGAAGTACCGGGTTGTACGGTATTGTACAGGGTTATATCCATCAACTATTTGGAAGACTGAATATTTCTCAAATTACTTACACCTTTCAAAATGTATGCGATGTTTAGTATTTTTAAAATTTTGAGCATCTCATGTTTTTTAAATTTCATAAAAATTTTCCAATCGAATTCCTCCACCACATTAGCCTCTCTGCTTCCTAATCTTTGACATGCGTTCAGCAATTGGCCACCGATTTATGCGCCAGGTATATTCGACTTCAACCCGCGATATCTTCCGAACTACGAAGAACTCTAAGTGCAGCAAAATATCAGATTATACTAAATGTGTTTTTTTGTGAGGAACAACTTTGGTTATGTAGACTTTGCCAAGATTATGAACGCCTATGGCATTGGCTATGGCATTGCCAATCATTACAATTGTTCATTACTGACAGTTAATCAGTGTGATCTCTGCTACGGTCACAATGAAAACTTGCCAATTTCAGAACTCGTCATACCTCCTTAACCCCTCAAGGACGGCGCCCCGTCGACTCGAATGCGCTCTTCAATACACAACATCAGAAAATTATGACGTAAATGTGATCTAGAGCCTTCACCAAAAAGGTGTTTAAAGTACGGTATTTTTTCTAGAAAAGTTTTCTAGATCTTTTGAGGCCTATTTCAATTAAATATTCCAACTGGTTACCGAGATTAGCGATTATTAGAATTGTTAAGTAATAAATCAGTAATTGATTAAATCCACATTTGATTCACGTCAGGTGACAGGGGGACTTACCAAGTATGTTTGATAAAAATTTCCGAATTTTTAATGAAAATTTTTCCTATAAATGAGAGGTTTGAATGCATCCAAGATGAGAGTTATTATGTTCGTAATGTTAATGGATTAGAAAAAAACATAAAAAATATAAAAAAGGATTAGAAATAAAAAAAATCATCGTGCATCGTAGTGACAAACTCATGTACTTCATGGGATAATTTTCAGAATTCCGATATCTATCATAGTAAGGGAGGAAATTAATATTTATTATTCACGGGAAGGGTCTACATGATATATATACCCCTGCCGATAGGACAAACTCTCCTACCTGAGGGGTTAATTAGCAATACTTTGGAGAAAGTCCGAAAGAAGATAAATGGGCATTGCTACTTACGAACAAGTTTCATTTCATACTTTCTGCCGTATCTCGCACCGTTTTCGCGTTGTGAACACTTCAATTGTTGATAAATATGTATATAGCGCTCTCATTAACCTCCCGATAGGGGAAGTTATTGCTTTGCCCGCGAAAATCAAAAATCGATTTTACATCAGATCTATGTTTCATGCCATTTGTGACACTTCTAGACTATTTAAAACAAAATGTATGTCTGTGTGTGTATGTTTTTTTTCTCCGTCCCTCTCGTTTGTACGCACCGGGTTGCGGTCGTTAAGCATTCCTTCAGGGGGCGTATCGGACATCCACCCATGCGGCTGGGCGGTCTCATTTTATGGGTACCGCCGATAGCACACACGGAACGTTTTTTTTTCCTCCGTCCCTCTCATTTGTACGCCCCCGGTAGCGGCCGTGTAAGCATTCATTCAGGGGGCGTACCGGACATCCACCCATGCGGCTGGGGCCGATTTTCGCCATTTTTAGGCCATCGTATTTCTAAACACAGGATAAACCTCCAGAAACCCCTGTGCTACGATGGCCAGCGCCTATGATGGAACCCACTCCCCCCCTCCTGCGACGGGTTAGGTTCCCGCTCGGCCGGGCGGTCTCATTTTATGGGTACCGCCGATTGCACACACGGAAGTTCCTGCATCGGTCGGAATCCATGAGAAAATATTTTGAAAAAATATTCTCCGGCGGCCGGGCGCAAACGTAGGACCTTCGGAGTAGTGGGAAGATACTCTACCACTACGCCAAAGCCCCGACAGACGGAACGTGTATGTGTATGTAGGTATGTATGTGGTCAAATTTTTCACCAACGACTTCTCGCGACTGAATCATGCGATCGAGGTACTGAATGATGCAAACAAATTGTCTTCCCTTAACTTAAATCTGATTAGCATAAACTATTATAGTTAGCGCAAAATTGATACAAGAAAGTTTGTTCCCCATATAACAATACATATTTTATGTAGAATGCCGTTTTTCGATAATTTGCATAATTAAGGAGCTATATCAGTCTTCAGACTTATGTATGTAATAAGTGAACGAATGGGCCCAGCACTGTAATGACGGTCCCAATCGAAACATTTCCATGCAAAATTGAGCGGATTACATTTTAGATGGCTTTAGTGCAGTATATGCAAGGTTATTAATAATTACAATTCTTTATACTGTTCCACTGGGTAACATATTGAAGTATCATTTTTATTGCGGCTGCATCTTTCCTGGCATCACGCTCCCACTCAAGTAACGCGCATAAGTCTTATCCTCATGTTCACCATGCATCTACCCAAAGATTCATCATTATCTGCTTCATAAATGAGTCGGTTCGAAATTCTCAAAGTCAAGTTTCCATTATGACATTAATAGGAGTCACACCGATTAACCGGGGTATATTGGAGAAGAATAAATTTGTTCCGCTGTACTGAAATACCAAATCGGGACGGCTTGCTTGTGCCTGGAATGAAGTACAGACATACTCACACTACCAGTTTCATAGAAAGAAATTGACCCCCTATTTTATATGAAACTACTCGTATGAAACTACTACACATTACGTCGATCGACTTCATTCGTTCACTTATCACAATTCTGAGGGTTCAAACGACCTCTTTAATAATACAAATTATGCAAAACAATCATGAAATATAAAATGTGAATTTATGTATGGAAAATAACTTTTATTTTATAACTTTAGTGGCTCCGTGGAACTCTAAGTTGCATGGAGCCACTCCGTTTACGATGTCGATAACCTTGAGCGCGACCTCCTCCGGAAGGAATCGTTTGCCAAAAATTTGGCTACACACCTACATCCACGAAGTCAGGGCTTTGGCGTAGTGAGTAGGAGTATCTGCCTACTACTTCAAAGGTCCTAGGGGTTCCTATCGGACAGTATCAACGCACACGGGGCCAAAAATTCCATTAAAAAAAAATTAAGTTTGCCTCCCCATAAGGTCCCAATATATGTAGGTGTTATTGACCGGTATTATGATTAGAAGGCATTGGCTTTTACGGTCTTTTCTACCTCAGTTACCTGAGGTGTATATAGGTATATTTTAGTATCTTTTACTAAAGTACAAGATATATATCGTTTACTAAAGGTAGCATCGTTTACTAAAGTAAAAGATACTAAAAGATACCTATATACACCTCAGGTAACTGAGGTAGAAAAGACCGTAAAAGCCAATGCCTTCTAATCATAAGATTCCAATGTTAACTTTGGTGAAAATCGAAGAAATGAATTTCAATTTTTCGACCCAAAATCGAGGGAAATATCTTCTAGGGGATAGTATCAACGCACACGGGGCCAAAAATTCAATTTTACAAAATTTAAGTTTGCCTCCCAATAAGAGCCCAATGTTAAATTTGGCGAAAATCGAAAAAAATTAATTTCAATTTTTCGGCCCAAAATCGACGGAAATATCTTCTAAGCGTTCCTATTGGATAGTATCATCGCATGCGGGGCCAAAAATTCAATTAAAAAAAAAATAGTTTGCCTCCCCATAAGGTGCCAATGTTAACTTTGGTGAAAATCGACAAAAATTCATTTCAATTTTTCGACCCAAGATCGACGGAAATATCTTCTAGGGGTTCCTATTGGATAGTATCAATACACACGGGGCCAAAAAATCGATTAAAAAAAAATTAAGTTTGCCTCCCCATAAGGTCCCAATGTTAAATTTGGTGAAAATCGAATTGAGGACCGATGTGTGAATGACAGAATGCCGCCCCTTGTCCTGGCCTATGACGGTCTCTTCAGGTCCGTCGGTCGGGGGTATCAGGTAATCGTTGGTCCTCGTCTCTACGATAACTATTCTTATCATACCCGCACAAATCGGAATGAAAAAATCATACCGCCTCAGAAAGTTGTTTTGCATACAACAGGGCATATTTTATGTTGTATAAATTTTTTTTCTAACACCGATAGTTAATTGTTATTACCAAATTCGATCGTCTAAACAGCACTGTAGGGAGAACAGTTAGAGATACCAAACAAAGTGTCTCGTCAAAGTCGTTCCACACTTAAAACACACATTTCATGTTTTATGGCGTTTTTTGCTAACACCCATAGCTAATCGCTATTAACAAAAGGAGATTGTTCATATCGCTGTATCGTGAGAATCATTGGAAAGACGAAACAAATTAGTCAATAAAAGTTGTTGCACACACAAAAGTACATATTTGATGTGGTATAACTGTTGATAATTACAGCAAACAACAAAATATAGCTCCTATAGGATGTTTTTACCTAAGGTTTTCGGTAAGAGGGTTACATTGAAAATCTCTAGACAATTGAATCTATGTTCTAGATAGGTTCAAAAAATTACGACAAAGGAAATTTCAAACACTTCTCAAGAATTTATACTATGTGTTTATTTTTTGAAGATTTTCTCGCGTGTTCTTTATACTGTCAACCAATGTGTATACTTGGAAATGCGACCCTCGAAATGCCCATTAAGAAAAAGGTCCCTCAAAATGTAAGCATAAACATCGGCTATGCTTCGTCCACCTATATCGTCAGACTAGTACATAAAGAAGTGTCGTTATTTTCACCCCCTGACGTTTATGGGCGACATTCAAATGTAAACAAAAATACCAGCAATCGGAAACCAATTGCTCATCTCGAATTTTTTTCGATGTCTATGTGTGTGCAGATCTGCCTAATGTGGAAATTAGCCTCAGTTACGGTGTTACTGCCATAGTGGTGACATGGCCTCATCAAGGCGTTCCTCCCGCGATATAAGAAAACCAAACAGATTCAATGATTACGTTTCCGTACCCTCCACTGCTTCAGAGGATACGGAGGATTGTGATCAATCCGGTGCAGTAGAGCTACCCGCAAATCGATTGCTAGATCGAGTGCGACGGAAGATGTCACATGAGACATCATCTCAGGAAAACAGGGACAGCCCTATGTGGAATCTAAAGAGTCCATCAAGCTGTCACCCTCCCAACGCTGTAAATAAGGTAATTATAATTACTATTTTATGATTACCAAGTTTCTTAAATTTTTAAATTTGTTGCCATGTTCAAAATTTATCAAGTTTTAAAATTTGTGAAAAAATGTAGTATTTCATAATTTTCCAAATTTCTGAAGGGTCACAGAAACTATGAATGTTTCCGTTTTTTTTCAATTCTTCGAAACTTCACGATTCTTACCATTCACGAAATACTTAACTCTTCTAAGTTCTAGTTTTAACGGTTTTCTAAAATATTCTACATTTCCATAATTTTGTAAACTATGGCTGATTTGAAAAAAAATTAAACTTTTAACGAGCTATTCATGTAATTGATAAAATAACGAGTCTCTTTTCGATAGTTCTAACTAACTGTATTTTAATTATTAAGAGTGTACACGTGCAATCTACTTGATATGGAACAATGCAACGTTAATAATAAGAATGATGACCTATGTGTCAACTGTCACTTGATTAATGACCAAATGCCACCCCTTGTCCTTGCCCATTCAGTCCTCGGTCTCTTAGGGGTCTCTTCAGGCCCGTCGGTCGGAGGTGTCAGGTAATCGTTGGTCCTTGTCTCTACGGAAACTATCCTTATCAGACCCGTACAAATTGGAATGAAAAAATCATATCCCTTCATTCAAAAGTTTTACAAGTTCCACTTCATCTCCTGAGCCCCTTGAGATATGACAGAAAAGAGACACATATGTTTTATGTAAGGAACAACACTCATTAGGGACTTGCTTTGTAATTTCTCATCTTACTCGCCATAGAGCGTTCAGGATAATTTCCATTGTTTACAATGGTTCATAACGCTCTAACGCCGGAACTATTGAAGATACAAAAAAAGCCAAAGGACGCAAAATGTGTATTTTCTATAAGGACAACATTGATTGAGCATATGTTGCGTATCTATGATATTTCGTGAGATACAGGGTTATAAACAATTGAAAGTGTTAATAACGAGAGCAATAATTGTTAGTTCTTTTGACAGTCCATTCCGGCCTGGTTACCATGGAGACGCATCGATTAAAAAAATAAACGGTTCAAGCTCGATTTTCCGTGTAAAATAATTGATTAGCTACCCTGATGATTTGGGATCCACGATATTGCGTGGATATCTATTTTCTGTTGAAAATAGGTAAAAAATAAACTTTTAGTACTTAATAAACATTTGAAATTGAACTATTTGATTAATTTATAGCCATTAGTCACTCATTCATCATCCATTACAAGGATTCGTTTATCCCACAATGAATGGTAGCGTGGATATTGCGTGGAAGTTCCATCGCCAGGGTAGGTAATTAACTAATTAATGATGTGTGTCGGGAAAAATTAGACATCAAATGTGCTTTTCTACGGGGAGCAACAGTTGTTTCGTATCTCGAACTGTTCTTGCGATATGGTGATATAAACAAATCAATTTGTTAATAATTGAAAGAATCAGTTTTTCGGCAAATAGTTCCTTTGGGACCTGGAGACCGGCAGGACGCGTCGATCAGAAAAAAAAAATGGTGTGTCATGAAGACACGCGATAGAAGTGAAACTGAATGATTGGATCGGCAAGGATTATTTAATTTTCTATGTTTAGAGGGAGAGGAATCATTTTAATCACGTGTCAAACACTTCTTGATAGTAAATATTAATTTATTCATCATAATAATTATACTTTTTTCAAGATACAATAATATTAGTATGAATATGATGAATTAAATCTCAATCAGCTTCACCTTCATTCTCTGGTAGACTCTTCATGAACGAAATGATAGGTTTGTGGTAACTAAAATAGGTAATGAAGACTCTTGACTCCAAATTTTCGATGTAACGTGAGAAAACTGCATCGATCGTGGTACCATGGCGTGTAGTTGATTCAATTGGTGAATTCTTCATTTCCAATGACAATTTCTGTTGCAAGAACTGAATTAATGGCTTGGAATCCTCTGAAGCAAAATTAACATTAAAATCTCCACCTAGAATCATAGGTATTTTGTCCAGCTCTACTCCAACTTCTGCAGCCCCCACTGGAGTATACGGCAGCAAGTGAAGGTGAATAACCTCTATTATTTTCGCCATCTCCTGATTTGGTGAAATATAGAGTGCTATAAGCATAATCCGCTTTCCGCTTTCTGTGCGACATTCAGCTGCACACATTTATCCAACAGATGACAACCCAATTGAAAGCGATTCTAGTTGTTTCAAGTTCAGGTCCATATTGGGTGTCATGATGTTCGTTCCATGAGCAGTATTGCAAAGTATTGCGACACCCCCTGCTCTCACATTATGTCTTTTGAACTGTTCGACACAATTAAAATTGGGAACATCAATTTCTTGATCGTTTTCCTTCCACGTCTCTGAAAGTATCAATATATTAGACCGTAGAATCACCGGATCATTGAAATCTCCGCTATGAGCTCCTAAGCTTTGGCAATTGAGGGTTGTTATTGATAAGCCTGGTCTGCTGATGAACTCTCGGAGAATGTCAGCCAAAGTTATCAATGGATTTGTTGATAATCTTCTAAATTCTGATTGTAGCTTGTCCATTGATTGAGCTTTTTTCCGTCCATGATAAAATTTGTTCTTTTCATCCTTCGCAACGATGTACAATCCCTGTATACTTGTGACACGGGACAAGGCTACGTAAAGGAGTTGTTGTGAATGTGTCTTTTCGTATTCATAGACGATTTGATTAAACGTACCACCTTGAGACTTGTGGATAGTAATAGCACACGCTGATACCAATGGCAGATGATTTCTTTTGACGAAAATCGTTTTATTATTGTTCATATATATCGTAGAAGTTCTACGATATTCGTAGAAGCCATAGCAGAATGTGTGCATGGGGGCTCCCACGATGCTGGAATTCAATTCTTTTAAAATAATTCACAACACGAAATTTCCCGAAGGGAGAAGACTTTTTGGACTGAAGCATGTTCATTATAACATTGATGAGCGTATTAAAATAGATGGCACATGTTACAGCATCTTCATTGATGAGTGTGCTCTTCTCAATATAATGGAGTTCCTGAACATCTTGTTCTGTAATTTCTGCTCCATTATTCTTCAATTTATATAGTAATTGTAATAATGAGGGCCAACCAACTTCATTAGCACTCATAGTTAGGAATAACGTGGGTTTTCCGAGTTGTCTGATCATTGCGAATAAGGCTCTCTTTCTTTCAGCCCAATACCAAGTCGAGTTAGGGATACAACGTAGAAAAGGCAAGTTGCTTTCTATACAATGATTTATATACTCCTCTGATTGAATTTGTTCACGTGTAATTTTTGTGTCTTTACCTACGTGTTTAAAAGCAATGGATAGACTGTCACGGACTCTAAACCTCATAATTTTCATTGCCATATAGAGTAAATGATGAGGTGTAACCCCACGTCGATCAGAGCTCCTTAGCTCACTGGTAGCCATCATGAATGGAGTCACATTGAGATCTTCACTAAAGCGCCGGAATTGTCCGAGATAGATAGTAGGGAAAGATAACTCTTCCGCATGCTCATCAAATAATAGACCGTGAGGTACATTCATTTCTCCAGGAGCAATCCTCAAATATTTATCGTCATTCCAGAGTAATGTGTCTTGCTGAGCGAACAGGCTCTCCTCCATGGGGATGTCTTCACTCAGTTCATCTATAGGTATCTGATGAACGACACAATCCTCATTAAAGAAAGATTCATCAACTTTGATGTCGTACAGTTGATACAATGGACTCGGTACTAAGCATATTAGCCATATTTTAATATTTCTCTTGTTTATTAAACCTGTCAAGTAGCTTGATCGATGAATTTTTTTTCTCTTGATATGAACGTAAACAGAGTGATCGTCGTCAATGTTCCTGGGCAAGTGATTGACGATTGTATTGACATCCACTGGAACATTGATCACCTGCCCCAAAATTCCAAATTGTCCATGCACATGACGCAATCTGCGAATTTGCATAAATGGAATTCTAGGAGAAATGAGTCTCTCGGACACTAAATCTAACTTCGGAAGATATGCAGGGATCGGGGGATATACAAAGCCATTCAATTTCGACAATGTTGGAATTTTGTCTCTCCTCAAAGCCTGGCGACAGCTGGTGCATGCCAGCTCATTATTACTTCTGAATTCTGGAAATTTTTGTTGAATACGAATTTCATTTTCAACGGATAGAGTCTTCAAGTCATTTTTAAACCATAATCTATCACATACACAACACGTAAAACCGAATGGATTATTTATAAAATCACGGTGAAAGTTCTTATGTGCAGTTTTAAACTCATTAAAGTCTGAATATTGTAATCGATCACCACTATGTACATCACAATCAGGAGGAGGATGAGTCGAAGTCGTTGCTAATAGTTCATTCTCTGGATTATTTACACTATCGTCCACACTGTCACGTAAGAGGTTAGCACGTGTTTGCCTCCGTTCCCTGCTATCTCGTTCAATTTCAGTTCTACTTTTTTCCGTTTTCTATTCTGATCAATTCCTTCACTCGCCCGTTTTTTCTCCCGCCACGTTTTTGTCCTTTCTGCACCCGACTTCGGCATATTTGCACAAAACTCTCGATTTAAGTAATGAAGGCACGCACAACAACAAAATACGTTGCTTATGATCACTGTGTTAGAAACCAACAGCTGTTTTCCGCGATCGCGACGCCGCCTGAACGCAGAGAATGACATGAAGGACAGAAAGTCTTCCGTCTCATTCTCGCCCGATAGACGAGACGTAAGGTAGTCCGTCTCACTCTCGCTCGATTCCCGGAGGCCTCTCACTCTTACTTACTACGTTAGCGCGAGCGTCACCAAAAAGGTTGCCGATCGAGATTTCAAAACCCTCCCATAAGAAGTTTCACTTCAAAAAAGATAAATGTATTGCGCTAACTATTAGAGTTAGCGTAAAATTTTTATCACCAGAGTTGTTTCCCCTATGAAACTACGTATTTTATGTAGACCGAGTTTTTTCGAGAATTTGCATAATTAAAGAGATATGACCGTCTCAACAATTATGTATGTAATGAGTGAACGAATTAACTCAGCGCTGTCATGACGGTCCCAATGGAAGCGTTTCCGTGTAAAATCGAGCGGATTACACTTTGGATGGGATTCGCGCAGTATATGCAATGTTATTCACAATTGTAATTGTTTATACTGTCCCACTGCATCAAATATTGAAGTTTTTGGGAAACTTTCTCAAAAGACAATTATTCCTGATATGAACATACAGCTCTTATGTGCGATGACTTTTTTCCATGATTTGCATAATTACGGAGGTATGGCTGTCTGAGCAATTTGGAATACGGGAACAATGCATAACACCAGGGTTGTTCCTTATACAAAAATGCACATTCAGTATGACTTTTTTCAATATATGTTCAACTTAACATATCGCGAGTTGAACTAGAATATAGTTGCCGAATGAGTATATCGACAAGTGCGGGAAGGCTGTCAAAGAGCGGGAAAGTACAGAGATAGAGAGGGTACCTAGATGAACGAATTCCAGTTGAATATTTTTATGGCGTTTGAAAATCAAACTAAATCGGTTGTGTGCAGTAGTTATTAGTCGTAAGTTGAATTATTGATATCACAGTTGGGTTTGCTCATCACCATGGTTGCGCTCTTATGTTATGCTGAATGCCAAATCGGGAAGTTTTGTCTGTGCCCCGTACGGGGCACACACATTTGCACACCACTAGTTAATCATGGTAATTGTTTATACTGTTTCACTAGATAAACTATTGCAGTTATCGGGAAACTTCTTAGAAGAGAATCATTCTTTATATGAAAATACACCTTTTATGTGCAATTACTTTTTTTATAACAATTGTAATCTTTTAGAGCGCTCCATGGTGAGAAACATGCGCGACTGCAAAGAAAGTATCTGATAAATGTTGTTCCTTACATTAAAAAAAAATGTCTAATGTGAGACATTTTTTTTATCTCTAAATAACGCTCAGGAGCTAAAGCGTTGAATTTAAAAAAGTGATCGTTTAGACTATAAACTGGTAAGTTGCCGGATACACACACACACACACACATACATACATTGGGAAGGTACAATTTAGGCCCGTGAAGGTTCAAACCTACATCCCATTTTCTGTTTTTGAAATTGCACGTACTACTGGTATGTTATGTTGTTTTTAAGTTTTTTGTTCAATATCGAGTATATCAAAAAGTATGGATAGTTATTGGAGCAAAATTTTAGGGTTAGTATGTGGTCATGGAGTACTTACAAATGGGGGTATGGAATTTTTTACTTCAGACCGAATAAAACAAGGGGGCGGGGAGGCGAGCTGGCATGGATGGCCCCCGTGATGAACCCATTGAGTGAAACTTGATTCGATGGATCAACTTTTGCGCGCGCTTGATTACTACTTACTCGCTGGTTCACTGAGAAAATATATATGTGGGTCAAAAGTCATTTATTCCGGGATTCTCAACATACATGACTTTTCGATGTTTTTTACTTTTCTTTCGGTTGCAATCTTTCCGTGTCAAGTCGCGCTCAACTGTCGATCAATTCTTCATGAAGGTTGATGAAATAAGCAGTCAAGTAGCGGTCTACTAATGATCAACCGTATGCCCAAATTGTTCCTCTGATAGCCGCAATTAAGGAGCAATCGCTAAATCCGTCAGGGCCATATTTAGATTTTTTCATAAATGGCACATTTCCCATTTCACGAATACATTTTCAGGGTATAACTTATTGAAATAATGTATATAAACAGGTACATTTGAGAAATGTTCGAAATGCTTGAATTTTCCTGAATGTTTTGGACTTTACAAAATTGTCAAAATATCCTCATTTTTGTCAAAACACAAGTACGATTACTGATTTTGAATTGCCCGGTTTTCTGATTTCCAATAAAGGTTTCAAAACTTCAATCTCCCATAATTGTCATGCTGACTAAATTTTTTTTTTCCATGGTTGTTAACATTTTTGAAATTCGTGTAATTTTTCCTTTTCTCGGCATGTTGGCCATTTCGCCATTTTGAAAACAATTCAAAATATTTAAAAGCTTTCAAAATCTTCTAAATTTTTCCAAACCTGTCAAAATTTTTCTGACATCCTTATTGTTACACTGATAGAAAAAATCTCTGACACGAAGAATCCATTCTCTTGAGACAAGCGATTTTCTTTGCAAAAGCCAAATTCTCCAATTTGGCGGGAAATCCTCCTAATGAGGACGTTCGAATGAGTTCCAAATGTTACTAGAACTTTACATTAGGCAATAAATACATCATATATCGACATGTGCTAAGTTTATACAGAAAAAAAAGAGAAAATTTAAGTTAATAACAAAAATAGAATTTTAGAAAGAAACATTCAATAAACTGATATGCAACATACTCATTCTGGAATATCTAATCATCATAAAGCATAAGAATTATAATAGATGGCATGAGTTACAAATGCCGCTACGATTTGATCATTTGAAAGTAAATCTCTTGTCTCAAGAGAATCGATGTTTCGTGTCAGAAATTTTTTCTATCAGTGTATGTACATTGATCTGGCACCCAGAGGGCAGCCACTAGCTAATATTAAATAATTCCATGTGCCCCACCTGACGCATACGCAGATGAACATCACCGTAGTTAGCGGAGGGTTGTAAGATAATTAACACAAGAAGATAATTAATAATCTTATTGGTATCGCTACCTTTTTCAATGGTGAACAATGGTACGTTATTTATGAAGTTTTGGTATGCGTAGTTTTTGCAAAAACAAATTATGAAAAACGGACCTATAATTGGCGAGAGGAATTGATGCAAAAAATCTGAAAAAAATTACATAGAGAATCCAATGGTGAACAATGGTAAAATATTATTAACGTTAAAAAAAGTTGTTAGCTACGGTGAAGTGCGGACCAATAACTTCCCGATCGTTCCCCCGTATATGTTATACGCAAAATTTCGTTTTACGCCTCCGACTAAGAACTTTTCAACTTTTTCAAAATTTCCAAATATCAAAAAACTTTATAATTCTTAAAACGTAAAACGATTTTTAATAAATATAACGACACAGAAAGATGTACACTTCAATCAGTTAGTAACAATTAACTACTCATTCTAACCAAAAAAAAGTAATAAAACATCAAATGTGTACTTTCACGTGCGGAACAACTTTCATTGAATACCGCGTTGCGTATCTCTAATCGTTCTCACGAGAGAGCGATATGAACAATCCTTTTCGTTGAAAACATTTAACTATGGGTCTTAGCAAGAATTCACAAAACATCCAATGTGTATGTTTACTTAATGAGGGGGTTTTTGTAATACTCATTTCGCTGTGGACACTCGAGCATTACATAGGAAAAATCTTACCCGCTAAACCCTGCCCACCCCCAGCAATATTGTTTCAATTTTTCTTTTGTTCCTACCTAATTGTTCTATCCTCTCATTCTTGTTGATTCAATTTATGTCTAGAGTTCAGCAGTTATGCTGCCTCCGGAGATACATCACCAGACTAATGGGGGACAACAGTCTCCTGCCATTGATGCGAACACTGCACAGATTCAAACGTCTCTGCAGCAACCTGTTCAAGACCAGCCGCGAGCGGAAATGAGCGGCCGCGAACCACCGCCTCCTGGTACTCTTGATCCAGAAGAAATGCCCATTCTGGAAGGCCGAGCTAATTTCGATGGGCAAGCCAGGGCAGGCAGAGTTGATGATATGGGGGACGCAGCAGCTCAGGTCACCAACCAGACCCGTTTCAATGACCGAAACAGAGAACAGCATGATGGCCTGTTGCGTCGAGCAAATGGTCAGCTGTCCCCGAATGAAGATGATTGGATGGGAACTGAGGACCTGCCTGGTGCAAGAAATGCAGAGAACTTTTGGGCTCATGCAAACCCAAATGACCACCCTAGGATCGTCCAACCAGGAACGATGGGGCAAGATCGAATACCATTTGCTGGTGATAATTGTATACCAATAAATTCCGCTGTTCCTGAAAATCGTGTGCAGTTCCCAAATCATCACGTATACCAAAATAACAATGTTGCACACGAGGCTGGGTTTTGGAATACTCCAGTAATTCCTTATGCCCACCGGGAATTCTATAATTGGCAACAGCCTAATATGTATGGCAATGGACCCAGGAGAGATTCGGAGAATGTTGCACCCGATAATGGCAATGGAGTGGTACAGCAAATGCGAGACGAAATGAAGGAGGGATTTCAGCGCATCGAACGTGGCATACGCACGTTTGCCAATCGACAAATGCGTCACAGGGCACCACCGAATTTCCTGAAATTTGATTCAGATGAGTCACTTCAGGCGTTCGAGACTGCTCCTGATGACGATTATCACCATTTGGTTGCTTACTTATCAAGTGTAGGTGGACGGGATGTTAGGAAGGCAGCAGCCGAATTAATTCGTGCCACTTTGAATGGAGTCAATGGATACGTCGCAAACGTGACAATTGGCCGGCGAGAACGAGGTAAACTCGTTTTAAGGCAGCACGCTTCACGATATCTACAGGCATGCTTGGCCGCCTTAAGAACATCGGCGAATTATGCAGCGATCACGGAAAAAGAGTTTTACAGCGTAATGACAATTGCCCTCAAAACAGTGAAGGAAGGTATACGTAATACCATGAGCAGGCAAAAGAGACCTGAAAGTCTTCAATTACATGTTTAATTACAGTTTATCTTTTTTCTTTGTTCATATCTTCGTTTCTTGTGATTTCATTTTTCATTTAAGATCAACGGGTTCTGTAAGGGTCTAAATTCCAACGAAAGTGTGGAAAAAAAATGATGTATTGAAAGTTTTGTAAGCATTGTGTCCTCAGAGGGAAAATATACGAGTATAAACAATGTTGCGTCTGAAACATTATTTGTTTCCAAGCCATATCCAAACTGCTAGTATCATACAATGAAAATTTCACTACTCGAGAGGAAGGCAGTTGAACCAAAAAATTGGGTTGGTTCAAATATACAGTCGCATTATTTCAAGTCGATAATTGTCTTATTTCAAAGAGAATCCCTCACATCCCATCTTGCACCGTCTCTGTGAGTGACCACAACTTATCATGTCCATCCACTTGAATTGAGTAGTTTGTGAATTTCATTTGCTTGAACTGGTTGATCCGACCCTAGCGGAACTTGGCGAGAGCTCCGCCTATCGATTTCTTCCATGTTGCGAGAGCCCAAGCGGGCTCTGTACTATCCTCTGGACTTCCTCTAGATATATAGGTATACTCGAGAGCCCAAGCGTCTAGAGGGAGTCTAGAGGATAGTACAGAGCCCTCTTGGGCTCTCGAGTATGCCTATAAGTCTCCGTTTGGGCTCTGGACTATGCCTAAATGTCCAGAGGATAGTACAGAGGCCGCTTGAGCTCTAGACTATGTCTATATGTCTAGAGGCAGTCAAGAGAATAGTACAGAGGCCGCTCGGGGTCTAGACTATGTCTATATGTCTAGAGGGAATCCAGAGGATTGTACAGAGCCTGCTTGGGCAGCCTTATCATAGCCACTAGTTACTCATTCATCATCCATTACAAGGATTCGTTTATCCCACGATGCATGGTAGCGTGGATGATGCGTGGAAATTCAATCGTCAGGGTTATTCGCCGATCTCCGACGGTTTTCGCGATAGAGCGTTATAAACAATTGAAATAACAATTAATCACAATTGATCATAACAACATAAATATGGGATCAATGTTATCCCCTGTGAGTTGCATGAAGCTGTTTCGTATGCGATGTCAACGACCGTAATAGTGCCCTTCGTTCGTGAGAAATCGTTCGCCAAAAATCTGGCTACGCACACACAGCCATTTGTTCAGAATTTGACGGGAAGCATCTCGGCATACTTAAAAGACCATTTACGAATTGGGGAGAGAAAAAATCGATTTCGATATCATTACAATAGCTTGTAGTAGAATCGGGAATGTAAAAAATTTAAAAAAAAAGGAACGAACCCCATTAACGGGTAGGCGTTCGAATGCCAGCAAGGGTGCTATGGTCTTACCTGCCCCGGCACAATCACGCGCACTGGGTAAAATTTTTAAAATGGAATCTTTTTCAATCAAAGTTGTTGGCTATTTTCGAATTTACAATTTTTTTAATTGAAAATTTTGCCGCTTTTCACTTTAAACTTAAAAATGTTTCAGAAAATTCCCGGATAAAATTGACGACATATTGTCGGATATTTTTGAAGATCTTTAACGAAGTATTCACTGGCATTTTGTCGACAAATCCCCAGCAGAACTTCGGATTCAGTGTCGACAATTATCCGACAAATTGCCGGCACATTGATGTCGACCCATGACTCGAGTTTTAAGCTAGTCTACAAAAATGATCCCCAATGAAAATATAGGTATTTTTAACTAGCAATTTTGAGTCGCTTGGGTTAGCGGGGATTTGAAAGATAATGAAAACAATCATATTGGTATCGTTTCCTTTCTCAACCGTGAACAATGGTACGGTATTCATAAAATCGTAGTATGTGTAGTTTTTGCAAAAACAAATTATGAACGAGTGGTGTGTGCATGTGTGTCCCCCACTGGGGGCACAAACAAAACTTCCCGATTTGGGATTTCAGCACAGCGTACTAACCATATTCTTCTCCAATATACCCCGGTTAATTAGTAGTGTCATACTGAAAACTTGCAGATGTGAGAATTCTAAACTGAGTCATTAATGAAGTAGATAATGATGAATATTTGAGTAAATGCATGGTGAGCATGAGGATGAGGCTTATGGGCGTTACATGACTGGCAGTGTGACGCCAATAGAAGGGCGGCCGCAATAAAGACGATAACTTTCATATTTTACCCCGTGGCACAGTAGAACCAATTGCAATTCGTAATAACTTTGCATATACTGCACAAATGCCATCTAAAATATAATTCGTTCGATTCTGAATCGAAATACTTCGATTGAGACCTTCATGACGGCGCTGGGTTCATTCATTCACTTATTACATACATAATTGCTCAGACGGCCATAGCTCCTTAATTGTGCGAATTTTCGGAAAAGGTCGTTATACATAAAATACGTATTTTTGTATGGGGACCAACTTTTCTGAATTGAATTTTGTGCTAACTCTAATAGTTCCCTCAGTAGAACATTATAAACAATCGAAATTGTTAATAACAATATAAGTACGGGACCAATTCCATCCAAAATCTAATCCGGTCTAAGTTACATGAAACTCTTCCGTTTGAGTCATCAACAACTTCGATCGAATGATTACTTCGCAAGGAATCGTTGACCGAAAATTTTAACCAAATCATGCATCGTCACGCACACACACACACACACACACATGAAAACTCACAATTCCGGCAATAATGACGTCAATGGCTTCATTCGTGTACTTTATAAATAGATTATTTTTCAAATGGCCGTAGCTCCTTAATTATGCAAATTACACAAAAAACGCATAAAACATAAAATGTCTATTTTTTGCATGAGGAATGACTTTTGTTACATTCATTTTCTGCTAACACCAATAATTCATGCACTATATCTTATAAACAATTGAAATTGTTAATAACACTATAAGGACTGGACCATTTCCACCCAAAATCTAATCAGGTCTAAGTTACGTGGAAAGGCATCCATTGAGATGTCATGGACCTCGATCGCATTATTCGTTCACGAGAAATCATTGGACATAATTTTTGACCACGTGCGTACCTAGTAACACACACACACGCATATACAGAGTCGGGACTTTGGCATAGTGGTAGAGTATCTGCCTACTACTCCGAAGGTCCTAGGTTCGCGCCCGGCCGCCGGAGAATATTTTTTCAAATAGTAGATTACATACCTAGGCCAGCAAAGTAAGGAATGTCTCAGATCACATTAAGTTGTTGGCCAAGGCGAAGCCGAGGTCGACAAAAATGTGATCTGAGGCTTTCTTACTTGCTGGCCGAGGTGTGTATACTATTTTTCTGCTCGACGAAGCCGCAAAGCGGTAACTTCGTTTAGCGCAGCGGGCAGAAAGTTACCGCTTTCTGGCCGGAGGGGAGAAAAATATTTTTCTCATGGATTCCGACCGATGCAGGAACGTCCGTGTGTGCTATCGGCGGTACCCATAAAATGAGACCACCCGGCTGAGCGGGAACCTAACCCGACGCAGGAGGGGGACGGTGGGTTCCATCATAGGCGTCGGCCATCGTAGCACAGGGGTTTCTGGAGGTATACCCTGTGTTTAGAAATGCGGTGGCCTAAAAAAATGGCGAAAGTCGGCCCCAGCCGCATGGGTGGGTGTCCGGTACGCCCCCTGAAGGAAGCCGCTACCAGGGGCGTACAAATGAGAGGGACGGAGGAAAAAAAACACACATATGCAGACATTTTGTTAAAAATGGCCTAGAAATGTTCGAAACACCCTGAAACGTGGAGATATAATGGAAAATCGATTTTTCCTCTTCGGGTGCAAAACAATAACTTGCCCTATCGGGAAGTTAAAAAATAGAGTCCTGGAGAAACGTCGCGGCGCGTCGCGTAACATTTGGGAGATTTTTGGATTTCCCCCGCCCAATGAAAATTTCTATCTCGCGGTGTAACAGAGATTAAGGAATGCAAGATGAAATGTTCGGCGGGGAATTAAATTTCCCATTTATCAACCAATTTTCGTCCCTTAATCTCCATATGAAAAAAATAGAGCCGCGGAGAAATGTCGCGGCGCCCCGTGTACCAATTGGGAATTTTTGGATTTCGCCCGCGCGATGAAAATTCCTATCTCGCGTTGTTATAGAGATTAAAGAATGAAAGGGGAAGTGTTGGGGGGGGGGGAGGGGAATGGATTCCCCATTTACCACCCACTTTTCGTCCCTTAATCTCCATATGAAAAAAATAGAGCCGCGGAGAAATGTCGCGGCGCCCCGTGTACCAATTGGGAATTTCTTGATTTCCCCCGCCCGATGAAAATCCCTATCTCGCACTGTAATGGAGATTAAGGACTGAAAGATGAAATGTTCGGTGGGAAATGAAATTCCCCATTTACCAACTATTTTTCATCCCTTAATCTCTATATGAAAAAAATGGCGTCGCGGCGCCTCGCGTAACAATTGGGAGATTTTTGAATTTCCCCCTCCCGATGAAAATTCCTATCTCTCGTTGTAATAGAGGTTAAGGAATGAAAGATGAAATGTTTGGTGGGGAATTAAATTCCCCATCTACGAACTACTTTTCATCCCTTAATCTCCATATGAAAGAAATGGAGTCGTGGAGAAATGTCGCGGCGCCCGGCATAACAATTGCGAGATTTTTGGATTTCCCCGCCCGATGAAATTCTATATCTCTCGCTGTAATAGAGATTAAGGAACGAAAGATGAAATGTTCGGTGGGGAATTAAATTCCCCGTTTATTAACCAATTTTCATCCCTTAGTCTCCATATGAAGAGTATCATAAAAATCGACAATGGGGATATAGCCAAAATCGAAAAGCACTGATTTCACTTTTTCGACCCAAATTCGACGGGAATGTCTTCTGGGGGTTCCCATTAGATAGTAAACACTCGCACGGGGCCAAAAATTCAATTTTAAACAATTTAAATTTGCCTCCCCATAAGAGGCCAATGTTAAATTTGGCCAAAATCGAAAAAAATTAATTTGACTTTTTCGCCCCAAATTCGACGGGAGTGTCTTCTAGGGGTCCCAATTGGTTAGTATTCTCCTCGCACACGGACCAAAAACGTCCAACCAACGCACGCGTATATTGCATTTTTGCATTTTCCAATTTCGATTTGTTTCTGAAGTATTCACTCATTACATAGATAATTTTGCAAACGGTCATACCTCCTTAATTTTGCAAATTGTAGGAAAAAGTCATCACACATTAATTGTGTATTTTTGTATGAGGAAAAACTATTTTTACATAATTTGTCCACTAGCTCTAACCGTTTACGCAATAGAGCATTATAAACAATTGAAATTATTTATAACAATATATATACTGGATCAATTTCATCTAAACTCTAATCCCCACTAAGTTGCGTGATAATGCTCAGATTCCAACGTTAATGACCTCGATGGCTTCATTCGTTCGCTCATTACATGGATGATTTTTTAAACGGCCATACCTACTTAATTATGTGAATTATGAAAAAAAGTCATTCGACATTAAATATCTATTTTCGTATGAGGAACAACTTTCGTCATGGTACTTTTCCGCTAACTGTAACGGTTTACGCAATAGACCATTATGAACAAATGAAATTGTTCATAACAATATATGTACTGAACCAATGTTATCCAAAATCCAATGGGCTCTAAGTGACATGAAGACGCTTCGATTTCGATAACGATGACCTGAATCGTGTCGTTTGTTCGTGAGAAATCGTGGGCCAACATTTTGGTCACATACGTACATACACACACACACATTTGTTCAGAATTCGTTGGGGATCATTATGGTATACTTAAACCCCAGTCACAGGACGAAACTAAAAATTTCGATTTCGGGGTCATTACAATAACTTCCCGACAAATCGGGAAGTTAAAAAAGGACCTACGATTAGGGGGGGGGGGGGGGGGAGAGATTGATGCGAAAAATCCGGGACAAATTAGTTGTATAGAGCATTCAATGGTAAACAATGGTATTAACGCTAAAATTTCAATAAACATTCTTCATAATAAATAATTTTTGTGTAATGAAATGAAAAAAAATAAAAGTTAATAAAAAAAATATTACCAATCAAAAATATTTGTTACCTATGGTCAAGTGCAATTGCTAATGATGGGTTCTACAGTTCCCGAGTCTATGCTGAATAATGAGTGGGGTAAGGACAACTGACTGCGGCGGAAATCGGAAAATGCACTTGAGGGACTGCGGAGGCTAGCCGTCAAAACCAACGCCAAAATTTGAATTTGATGTGTTAAGCAATAAATACCATATTGACGTTCAAATGCGAGATGACGTAGGATCATTTTTACATATTCAATGGAATATACGCGCGGAAGGGGGGGGGGAGAGGAAATCATGATTAGTTAATTAACAATTTTAGTGAAATGCTATCATCACCTCAAGTAACAATGGAAATTATTAATTAGCTAATTATGTTTTTTCTCCCCCCTTCCGCGCGTATATTCCATTGAATCTGTAAAAATAATCCAACGTTATCTCGGATTTGAACGTCGATATGGTATTTATTGTTCAACGCATCAAACTCAAAATTCGGAGTTCATTTTGACAACTAACCTTAGTCACACGAGCGCATTTTCTGATTTCCGCCTATCTCACTTCGTTGTACCCCCACTCCTTGTTGAGCATAGACTCGGGAGCTGTAGAATCCATTATTAATAATTGCACTTGATCATAGTTAACACATTTGTTTAGCGTAAGTAATATTTTAGCATTGTTTATTATTGAATTCTCTACATAACTTTTTTTCAGATTTTTTGCATCAATTCCCCCCGCCATTTATAGGTTCTTTTTGTCATAGATTGTTTTTGCAAAAATTAACCATATCAAAATTTTATATGAATATTTTCAACGTGAAAGGTCATTTTTTATCTATTTTTAATACAAAATAGACATCCACGCAAGATCCCAAATCGCCAGGGTACCAATATGATTGTAATTATCTTCCGACCCCCTGCTAACTATGGTGAAGTGCCGGAGCAACCGACTAAGTGGTTACCGGCGCCATCTACCGTGATACTACGCGGATAGTCAATCGGCTTGTGCCTGGAATGGGACACTCACGACCTCATACGACCAGTTATTCTTAGCAATGGAAATCATCTGTCGATTTCATCAGATAACTTGCCGCAAAATTTATCCCATAAATTGCTGTTTCTTTTATCCGATCTATTGCAGCAGATTGTATCTGATGATTTGTCTACAATTCTTTTAGGATATATTGCCGCAGTTTTTATTCGCCAATCCGTTGTCGAGCAAATCGGTTATCGTGCCACAGATTTGAGCAGCAAATAACCCGATAATTTTATCCGCAATTTTACTTCTCTATAGCATACAGATTTCGACAATTTGACGGCAAATTGTCCACATCATATCCGAAAAAATCTAGTTTACATTGCCGATAAAAATGAATGTATCGGCAGGTTTTGCTATGCGGGTTGTTTCGATCCCAACATAGGGCGAGGATGTTGGAATCAAATATTTGCCTTGTAGCTCACAGTAAGCAAAGGGCCATTAGAGAACTAACCATGAACAGGATCGATCGCATTTGCGGCATCTCCTAAAATTCAGCTGGAATTGAAGTAAATGACAATATGATAATATTATATTGAATATTCTGTTTTAAGCGTAACATATTGCCATAGAAGTTATTTGTTGAGCAGGCTGAGAGCTATAGTTACTCCACTCGTTTTGAATCACCCAAGTTTCCGACTCGCATTATCCGGTACGCTACAAATCCGCACTGCATGAGTCCCCCTTTTCGTGCATCAGGCAAATTTTTACCGAATATCCCCATGATTGATTAGGCTCAAAGTAGTAAGGGAGCGGTTTCAGTGAGAAGGGAATGCGCCCCCCCCCCCCCAAAGGTAAACAAAGGAAAACCCTTTGGACAAGTGTAGAGACCTGCCGACTCCCTTATCTTGGGGTCCTATCTCTACTTGGTCCCGCTTTCCCTCCCCCCCCCTCCCCTTCCCTGGTCCATTAGTGGAGGTGTGATTGACGTCAGAGGGCATTCCAGCCCTGTGGAAAATTCCCCCTCCCCCCTCACTCAAAAGGAAAAGGACTTGTCGACGCACGTCTGAGCGTGTTTATCAGGGTGCCCATCTCCGTTTGGGCACCCTCCGTCATCCCCCCCCCTCCTTCCTTCTGTGAAGGTGCGATTGACGTCACAGGGTATGGCTCCAAGATATATGGCGTCCTTGTGAGAATTTTGGAAAGCGGTCGGCAGATCGTGATTCAAAAGGTCTGCGGAAAAGCACCTGTGCAAGCACGCCTAACTGGTAGACACGGCGCCCTTCTTATCATGGGTCTCATCTCTTATTAATTAATTAAATTAATAATCAACCTCATCTGCACCATACGAATTATAAAAGGTCAGCATCCGATAGATACCACCAACCATATTATCTAAGTCGTGGAAACAGACATGATATAACTCACCAAATAACTGATTTAAATATCCTAAATTACGGTTAGGAATCAACCATTTTAGTTCATCACTTGATTTCTCCAAAAAATTTTTAAAGTCGGTAAGTATAAACCCAACCACTGGTTGATCCATACAGCCTTGCTTTTGAAGGTAGAGATGCTTACAGCCTGTAGAATAATCGACTGGTTAGTCACGTTATGGCAGAATCTCAGAGCGAGGCTTTCGAAAACTCTCGTGAAATGTAGTGCTACCGAACCATAGTGTTTCGACGGATGCGTGATATTAATGGGTGCAGGATTTTCTCCATCGGTGAAGTACCGCGTGACTGCGTCTAAATCTTCATACAGCAAGCGCCAGTCCTCTCCAGACATTTCAATAATCACTCGATTAGGACGTACGGACATAATTTGTATAACGGGCACAAATTGATAATAATGGTTCAACTGCACCCCGACACGTATTTGTTTTCTCTCCAACTTATTTAGGAAAACATTTTGAGACAACAGTACGTGTTTCTCGATACACCCAAGAGTATTATTTTTATCGGCTTCCATTTTGGTAGGGGCAGGTGCACAGTTAACAATTCACTGATCCAAATGACTCAATCTCCATGATTTTTAACCCGTCCAAATTGTTGGAGTGGGGGGAATACCCCCACTCCCCTCTAAGTATTTTGTATAAATCGTCCTCCTCACAGGAGCATTTTGTTTGAGTGATACTTACAAGTTTTCGTCATTTGTGAAAAACATCCAAAAATGGAACCGTGTCGAGCAGTTGAGAGCTACTTTAACAAGTTCATCGCTTATCCAAGCGAAGACCCAAGTACTCAGTGTATACCATATCCATGCTTTTCGAAAGGGGTATGTGGACGGACTAGTGTCATGCGCCATATTAGGAACTCTGCAAGAGAAAAGGAAGCACAACAAGTGATTAATAAGAACCATAACGAGGTGTATCATTTTATAGACACATACCGTATTGGCATACTGTCCGCTCAGGATCATTGTGTACAACAACGTGGATACACGCCCAAAATAAAAAAGTGTACGCGGTTTTTCAACCAGGAAAAAAAACAGTAACTGCACACAAGGTTTACAACATATGGTATGATGTGAAATCAGAAATACCCCCTGAGGATATTGTGAAAAATATTGAGATCCGCCGAAATCCTCCAACACTGAAAAGTATAGCTACGGCCACTTTATTGAGTAGTCGTCGCTACGCAACAAATCAGCCGACCCTCAAGCTCGTGAAGAAAGCTATAATGTATGACCAAGATACATTGTTGTATAAAGTAATTTTCAACACGATGGACGAGTGGCGCTATGGCATGGACGAAATTAAACTGAGAGACGCTTTCATTGGCGAAACTTTTTATTACGGTAGTGAAGACTGGGCACGTGAACTCTATTTCCCAGCAGGGGAGGACATTGTATATTATGAACAAAAGCCAATCCCTAATTGGCCTACGGAAAGTAGAAAAAGGAAGGTGTCACTCGACTAGAAATAACCCTTTTCATTAGAGGAAGTATGTGTATAATACAATCAATAACAAAAATAAGTCTAAGAGAAGCATTCGTGGGAGAAAATTTTTATCGTAACACAGCGGATGCAGAAGAATAGTATTGACTATAGGTCGAGGAAAAAATACTGTTGTATTAGGAGTTGATAAACCCGCTTTGTTCTCGGGGTAATAAACCAAACGTACCCAGAAGGATTCTCTGGCAGGTATGCAGACCTCCGATTATCATCTCGGGGTTTTCCGAAAACTTACGAACTGAGCGAAAAAATGGTACATAAGGGTGCTGCCAGTCAACATCTTACCACAGTCTAGTCCTCGTGAAAATCCGAAGTGTTCAGCGGTCTCAGTTTTCAAAGATGAAAAGTAACATCAAAATTGTGAGTGACACGATGATTGAAAAGAATACGGTGAAAAGCGAATATTTGGCAGAGTTGTTGCTAAAAGCGGTTCACAGTCGTACAGAAAGAGTGAACAGTAGTGACGTGCAAAATATGTTAGAAGACGGTTTAGATCATCTCTTCTTCGAGCTTATGGACTCTGGTACTACAGTATTCCAAAAAAAACGGATGGAGGAGTCAAGAAGAAAGCGGAAAGCACACGATGCAGATCTGCAAAAAAAAGCAAATCGTGTGATACGTCTGGAGAAGGCTAGAGAAAAGAAGGAGGAATTTGCAGATCGTATGAAGAAAAACGTGCCACGTGCGGTTCGATTGGAAGCGGCTCGCAGGAAGCGGGATGAATTTCGGATACGCCAGGAGCGATATCAGCAGAAGAAGCTATCCCGAGAGATATAAGCTGTAGCCGCATTTTACGACGAAGATTTTCAAACGTCCGTTAAGTTTCTTCACTTAGTACCGAAAATAGTAACCATATATGCAAATCGCAAGTTATTCATTGTTTCTTCCTCTTTTCTGTTTACAGTCGAAGAAGAAGGAGTAGAATCTCCCGTCACAGGATATTCTCCCCAGGCCGTAATTAGTACACAACAGCTGCTCGAGGATTTGCTAGATATCACTGAGGAATACGAACTGGCAGAACGTGGGCACGCGGAGGCAGTGGAGCCACTTACGCCACGACTGTTAGTAAAATAATATCGTCAAAATTCTCACATGCATTCTGTACCATATCTGATACCTTTTTAAATGTGCATATGAATAAACAAGCGATACATTTCAAATTGCGGATAAAATTATCGGGTTATTTGCTGCTCAAATCTGTGGCACGATAACCGATTTGCTCGACAACGGATTGGCGAATAAAATCTGCGGCAATATATCCTAAAAGAATTGTCGACAAATCATCAGATACAATCTGCTGCAATAGATCGGATAAAAGAAACAGCAATTTATGGGATAAATTTTGCGGCAAGTTATCTGATGAAATCGACAGATGATTTCCATTGCTAAGAATAACTGGTCGAATAGCTAAGAATAACTAATCTATGACAAAAAGAACCTATACATGGCGGGGGGAATTGATGCAAAAAATCTGAAAAAAAGTTATGTAGAGAATTCAATAATAAACAATGCTAAAATATTACTTACGCTAAACAAATTTGTTAACTATGGTCAAGTGCAATTATTAATGATGGATTCTACAGCTCCCGAGTCTATGCTCAACAAGGAGTGGGGGTACGACGAAGTGAGAGAGGCGGAAATCGGAAAATGCGCTCGTGTGACTAAGGTTAGTTGTCACAATGAACTCCGGTATTTGAGTTTGATGCGTTGAACAATAAATACCATATCGACGTTCAAATCCGAGATAACGTTGGATTATTTTTACAGATTCAATGGAATATACGCGCGGAAGGGGGGAGAAAAAACATAATTAGCTAATTAATAATTTCCATTGTTACTTGAGGTGATGATAGCATTTCACTAAAATTGTTAATTAACTAATCATGATTTCCTCTCCCCCCCCCCTTCCGCGCGTATATTCCATTGAATATGTAAAAATGATCCTACGTCATCTCGCATTTGAACGTCAATATGGTATTTATTGCTTACCACATCAAATTCAAATTTTGGCGTTGGTTTTGACGGCTAGCCTCCGCAGTCCCTCAAGTGCATTTTCCGATTTCCGCCGCAGTCAGTTGTCCTTACCCCACTCATTGTTCAGCATAGACTCGGGAACTGTAGAACCCATCATTAGCAATTGCACTTGACCATAGGTAACAAATATTTTTGATTAGTAATATTTTTTTTATTAACTTTTTTTTTTTCATTTCATTACACAAAAATTATTTATTATGAAGAATGTTTATTGAAATTTTAGCGTTAATACCATTGTTTACCATTGAATGCTCTATACAACTAATTTGTCCCGGATTTTTCGCATCAATCTCCCCCCCCCCCCCTAATCCTAGGTCCTTTTTTAACTTCCCGATTTGTCGGGAAGTTATTGTAATGACCCCGAAATCGAAATTTTTAGTTTCGTCCTGTGACTGGGGTTTAAGTATACCATAATGATCCCCAACGAATTCTGAACAAATGTGTGTGTGTGTGTGTGTGTGTATGTACGTATGTGACCAAAATGTTGGCCCACGATTTCTCACGAACAAACGACACGATTCAGGTCATCGTTATCGAAATCGAAGCGTCTTCATGTCACTTAGAGCCCATTGGAGTTTGGATAACATTGATTCAGTACATATATTGTTATGAACAATTTCACTTGTTCATAATGGTCTATTGCGTAAACGGTTACAGTTAGCGGAAAAGTACCATGAAGAAAGTTGTTCCTCATACGAAAATAGATATTTAATGTCGAATGACTTTTTTTCATAATTCGCATAATTAAGTAGGTATGGCCGTTTAAAAAATCATCCATGTAATGAGCGAACGAATGAAGCCATCGAGGTCATTAACGTTGGAATCTGAGCATTATCACGCAACTCAGTGGGGATTAGAGTTTAGATGAAATTGATCCAGTATATATATTGTTATAAATAATTTCAATTGTTTATAATGCTCTATTCCGTAAACGGGTAGAGCTAGTGGACAAATTATGTAAAAATAGTTTTTCCTCATACAAAAATACACAATTAATGTGTGATGACTTTTTCCTACAATTTGCAAAATTAAGGAGGTATGACCGTTTGCAAAATTATCTATGTAATGAGTGAATACTTCAGAAACAAATCGAAATTGGAAAATGCAAAAATGCAATATACGCGTGCGTTGGTTGGACGTTTTTGGTCCGTGTGCGAGGAGAATACTAACCAATTGGGACCCCTAGAAGACACTCCCGTCGAATTTGGGGCGAAAAAGTCAAATTAATTTTTTTCGATTTTGGCCAAATTTAACATTGGCCTCTTATGGGGAGGCAAATTTAAATGGTTTAAAATTGAATTGTTGGCCCCGTGCGAGTGTTTACTATCTAATGGGAACCCCCAGAAGACATTCCCGTCGAATTTGGGTCGAAAAAGTGAAATCAGTGCTTTTCGATTTTGGCTATATCCCCATTGTCGATTTTTATGATACTCTTCATATGGAGACTAAGGGATGAAAATTGGTTAATAAACGGGGAATTTAATTCCCCACCGAACATTTCATCTTTCATTCCTTAATCTCTATTACAGCGAGAGATATAGAATTTCATCGGGCGGGGGAAATCCAAAAATCTCGCAATTGTTATGCCGGGCGCCGCGACATTTCTCCGCGACTCCATTTCTTTCATATGGAGATTAAGGGATGAAAAGTAGTTCGTAGATGGGGAATTTAATTCCCCACCAAACATTTCATCTTTCATTCCTTAACCTCTATTACAACGAGAGATAGGACTTTTCATCGGGAGGGGGAAATTCAAAAATCTCCCAATTGTTACGCGAGGCGCCGCGACGCCATTTTTTTCATATGGAGATTAAGGGATGAAAAATAGTTGGTAAATGGGGAATTTCATTTCCCACCGAACATTTCATCTTTCAGTCCTTAATCTCCATTACAGTGCGAGATAGGGATTTTCATCGGGCGGGGGAAATCAAGAAATTCCCAATTAGTACGCGCGGCGCCACGACATTCCCCGCGGCTCCATTTTTTTTATATGGAGATTAAGGAATGAAAAGTGGGAGGTAAATGGGGAATCCATTCCCCCCCCCCCCCCCGAACGCTTCCCCTTTCATTCCTTAATCTCTATAACAACGCGGGATAGGAATTTTCATCGCGCGGGCGAAATCCAAAAATTCCCAATTGGTACATGGGGCGCCGCGACATTTCTCCGCGGCTCTATTTTTTTCATATGGAGATTAAGGGACGCAAATTGGTTGATAAATGGGAAAGTTAATTCCCCGCCGAACATTTCATCTTGCATTCCTTAATCTCTGTTACACCGCGAGATAGGAATTTTCATTGGGCGGGGGAAATCCAAAAATCTCCCAAATGTTACGCGACGCTCCGCGACGTTTCTCCACGGCTCTATTTTTTAACTTCATTTTATGTCAATATTGATGTTTTGGAGCTGGGGATTAGGATGGGATTGTAGCTTAAATTTAAATGTCTCATTTATTCTATCGATAAATTCGCCTATGGTTGTCATGCCGAGCGTTTCGTGTATTTCCACAATAGTCGTTCTTCTTTTAAAATTTCCTATTATTCGTAGGAATTTATTTTGAATCACTTGAAGATGATTCAAGTGCTTTTTCGCTGCATTGTGCCAGGCAGGACAACCATAGGTGATAATGGGCCTAATTAACCCTTTGTAGAGAGTAAGTTTGAGGGATTGACTAAGCTCGGGTGACTTTAGCAAATTATACAGTCTTACTAGGATAACTTTAGTCTTGACCTTGATTTCAGATATATGCTTTTTCCACAGGAGTTTGGAATCAATGTGTAAGCCTAAATACTTTACAGAGTCGGTTGGTGTGATCTTATCGCTACGAATAGTTAAAGTCGGCTTGGCCTTGGAGCTAGTAAATAAGATTGCTTCTGTTTTAGCAGCATTCACTTGAATTTTCCATTTCGTTAATTCACTGATTGTGAGAGAAGCAGCATTTTCTATTCTTCTAATAGCTTTGTTGATCGATTTGCTAGCTGAGTACAAAGCAATGTCATCAGCATAGCCTGCGATGGATACATTTCTCGGAATTCTGCTAAAAACAGAAGCAATGTACAAGTTGAATAAATCAGGCCAGAGAATAGACCCTTGTGGGACTCCCGCGACAATTTCTATTTTATCCGAAAGCGAATTTTCGACTCGAACTCGGATATATCTATTTGAGAGATATGATAGTAAAATTTTACATAGATATTTAGGGACATTTAATCCTTCGAGTTTGTATATAAGGCCTGCGGGCCAAACAGAATCAAAGGCCTTCTCGCTGTCCAGGAGAAGAAGAACGGTATCTTCTTTCCGGTCTTTCGCGGATTTTCTATCATTCGTAATTCTAACCAGCTGGTGGCAGGTCGAGTGTTCTGATCGAAAACCAAATTGATTGATAGGCATTAGTTGTAACTCTTCTATGGGTTTTTTGAGACGAGCTAAAATTATTCGCTCAAAGAGTTTAGCCAATACCGGTAGGAGGCTAATAGGCCTATAGCTCACCGGATGCGAAGGGGGCTTACCGGGCTTTAGAATCGGAATGACCACCGCTCCTTTCCAGAGTTCCGGGAAATATTGTCTGAGAAGGCATGCATTGTATATCTTTGTTAGTAAACTTATTGCTTTAATTGGGAGGTTTTTTAGTGCTATATTGGGAATATTATCCACACCCGGGGCAGATTTATTTTTTAGTTCTTTGATAGCGGAAGTGATTTCACGGGGATTCGTAAGGAATTTAATGGGAGTTTCGATAGGGGTTTTGAGGATAGTTTCTCTCACATGACCTGTGACTTGCTGTTCAAAAGATTTGTTTCCTCGGGAGGCCGATAATTCGTGTATTTTTGCGTAGTGTTTGCAAGGGGTATTAGCCTTATCATGGTCTTCTGTGTGGAGTGTATTGTTTGACTTTAGTGTGGGGATTTTTCTTTTACCGGTGTTATTAAAATATTTTGCTACGCGCCAAATAGAGTGATCTATTAAGTTTATGTTTCTGAGTTTGTTGTCCCACGATGATTGTTTCCATTCGGTTAATTTAAGTCTGATTTCTTCTATCAGCTGATTGAGTTCGGACTTAAGGTAGCGATTTCGCGTTTTTTGCCATCTTGACCTAATGTATTTTTTTAGTTTTATTAAGGAGGCTATTTCGGGTGCGATAGGAGTGTGGGTGGATTTGGCTGAGCGGATGGGAGTGGAGGAACCAGGGCTGTTTGAATGACTTGAGTGAAATGTGTTATGTGTTGATCTATTGCTTCAGTGTTGTTACAAGTAGGGTTTAGTGTAGAAATCTCATCATTTAAGATTTCCTTGAACTTATTCCAGTCGGTTTTTGCGTAGTTTAAAATTTTTGATGATTCTGGGGAGGTTGGTTTGCCAAATAGGGAGAAAAACAGTGGTAGGTGATCGGGGATTCGGAAAGTGTGGTGAAATTATTAATGATAGAGATGTTGTTTGTTAATAGAAGGTCAATAGTGCTAGGAGTGTTAGCATTATGAGGGTAGGCTGTAGGAACGTCTGGAAAGAGCAGATTAATTTTTTGTTCCGTCGAAAAATTTGAGAGAAACTTACCTGATTCGTTCGGCCTTGCAGAGGTCCAAGCGGTGTCCTTCGCATTAAAGTCTCCAACAATAATTGTTGGAGTACTATCGGAGAGTAGATGCCTCAATAGATTTGTATCTATCTAGTTATTCTGCTGTCGACTTGGGCCTCTAGTCCCACGTATTGGGTGAGCGATAGGAGATCATGCGGAAGAGGTTTTTGCCGTAAGCTCTTGTGGATCGCTACCGCAACACCACCACCTGCTTTGGCCGTTCTGTCTTCCCTGATCAGCGAGAAGTCTGGAAAGTTACTTTTCTTCGTTTTGCTGTTCAGTTTAGTCTTTGAAATCAGACAAATTTTTATGTTATTATTATTGACGATGTGTAATAACTCGTCCAGATTGGGCTTGAGCGCAAAAATATTAATTGCTAATATGTTGGCTATGTTTGCTGGGGAATCGTAGGTGTGTTTCAGGAGGGTAAGAACAGGTGGACATAGGATGCGATGATTGTGATCCTATCAATTGGTGTAAGGGCTGTTTGGAGTTTAGAGCTCATCTCTTTAAGCTCGGAAAGGATTTCGGGAATTCTAAGGGTTGTTAGCTCGTCAAGGACTTGCTTCGCTGTAATTACATAGTTTTTAGTTCTACTTAAATGAGATTCGGGAACATGTGTTTCCATTGGGATGGTCCCAGGTTCAGCAGTGGGTGCAATAATATTCCTTCTCGAGGTTTCCAGGGTCGGGAAGAAGGAAGCGTAGGTGGGCCTGGACGCGTTGGCAGTAGAACTCGGAGTTGGCACTGGGACTGCAGGAGACTGGAGGAACTAGATGTTCCTTTCCAGATTCTGGATCGTGGCCGAGTGAGGTGTAGCGGGCAATTCCAATGGCGCTACGCTGGGCCTGGCCGATTGGGCTCGTTTTTTCTGAGTTTCCATGAATTTTAGGCGCATGGAACACTCTCTATAGCTGGCTGTGTGGGCGAGTCCGCAGTTTGCACACTTCAGGGTTTTGGAAGTGCAGACTTTTACGTCGTCATTTGACGCACACTTGACGCATTTCAGGTTCAGGTTGCAATGTTGGCTTGCGTGGCCAAATCTCTGGCACCTGAAGCATTGAGGAGGTTGCTGGGATTTTACATATTTTTCTACCTTATATGTATGGTAGAAAATCGTTTTGATTTCAGCGAAGCTGCTCAAGGTTGTTTCCGGGCCAACCGTGATAGCGAAGATCGGTAAGGGCCTGTTTTCTTTGGTGTCTCCGTCTTTGTTTACTTTCACGAACTGGCGAACGGAAAGTACGTTGATGCCGTGTTTTGATAACTCGGTTTGAATTTCGTCTTGTGAAAAACTGCTTGGAAGCCCTTTCAGAATATATTTTTTCGGTCGCTCACTTTTAAGACCGAAAGTGAAAAAATTGATATCTTGGCTTTTCAGGATACTTGCGATTTTGTTGTAGTCCTCGAGCGTTCGTAGATGGACGATCGTGGTACTTCCATTAAATTTCATCTTGAAATTTTTATCTGTGGCGTTGCTCTGCAGAAAATTGATTAATTTTTTTGTCTCCATTTTTTCATTCTCGATGATTAATGGAGGGACAGAAGTTTGTTTTGGTGTCTCTTGAGGTCCATCAGAAGTGTCGGAGGGTTTGGCGAGGCGAGCGGGAACTGAACTCGCACTAGTCGAAGGTTTCGTAATAGTTTTTTTCGTTTTTTTTGGGTCTTCCATCGGAGGACTCATGTTGGCTTTCCTTTTTGGAGTCAAGGGAATTTTGAGGTTTTTTAAGTTTGACACTTTTGTGCCAAAACTCTTACTCGATTTAGAATTTCACTGTACTATAAGCGCTGTACGTTAGAAATTTATATTTCGCAGAGAGCGGTAGACATGCGTCCGCACGACACCGACTCAAAACAAATGCTGTCGCCAAAGCCTCGACTGTCCCCGACTATGTGTGTGTGTATGTATGTGTACAAAATTTTGCCCAACGGTTTCTCATGAACGAATGAAGTTATGGAAGTTATCAAGGTCGGGTTCAAAGAGTTTCCATGTAACTGAGAACTGATCAGATTTTGGATAAAATTGGTGCAGTATATATATTGTTATTAACAATTTCAATTGTTTATAGCGTTCTACTGCATAAACGGTTAGAGTTAACGCGAAATTCATGTAAGAAAGCTGTTCCCCAAATAAAAATATGTAGAATGACCTTTTCCGATAATTTTTATAATTAAGGAGGTATAGCGTCTCAAGCGAAGCATTTCCGTGCAGAATTGAGCGGATTACATTTCGGATGGCATTCGTGTAGTATATGCAATCTTCTTAACAATTACAATTGTTTGTACTGTTCCACTGAGTAAAATATTGAAGTTATCGGGAAACTTCCTAAACAAAAATTAGTCCTCATCTGAAAATACACATTTTATGTGGAATGACTTCTTTCCATAATTATCAGCGGGCGCACCCTCAATTTTATTCGATTCATAATATTATATATTTAGCTCCTTTCTTCTTATTCATATTATTTGTAGTAAGAAACCATATTTTATTTCAACTAGAAGCATATTTATCAGATTTGAATGAGTTTCCAAAATCTGGGTCCGAAATGATTATTTCATCCGAAATAGCTTTGGTCGCATTAGCTGCCAGTTTGTGGGCCTCTTCAGTTCCTTTAATTCCGTAATATAAGGGAACCAAACAAATTTTATACTGGTATGACTATTATTATTTTGGAAAAGAGCTCTCTCGGAGATCTCTCCGGATTCGAACGTGGCTCTTCCCACTATCCGGGTGGTTGCTTTGGACCGCTATATATATATTAGGTGTATGCAAACACCTCACATTACGAGGCGGAGACCGAATAGGCCAAAAACCATTTTTGAATATGTTAGAAATAGCTTAAATTCTTTGTATGCCTCCACTGTTATAGGCAACTATCCTCAACGAATTCAGTAACCGCAATTGAACTAATAATTGACTCTATGAAAATGAAGTTGAGAAACGCATTAATTTTTCTCCAGAGTGATTTGCTTTCTCATGCGTATGTGTCACAAGCACTTGACATCTGCATGGAGAAATATTATGCATTGAGCGCCCACGGGCGGCTGCGCCACTTGATAATGCCCTGTCAAGCTCATTCAATGATATTCTTATTACTTTGTCTGCGTGACGCACGTTTTCACCTCGTGCACGTCAATGTGAAAATATAAAGTTTCCACTTCGCCGAGAAATATAAATTGAATCAAACTGCTCTTTTCAACGAATCGTTCCGGGTTCTAAAAAAGGCCAAGGAGTCCAGAAAAAAGTTTCTACTCTTGTTTCATGAAAATAATGTTCAACAAAATGTTGAGAAATTAAAAATGATGGAGAAAACAGTACGTGAAGAAATCACAAAGCTATGCGAAAAATTCTTGAGAATCTTACTTTCGCACTTTGAATATGACTATACTGAGACTAAAAATTATGGTCATCTAGTATATTAATCGTTTTGCAATCCAATTGTTTCCATCCACTCTAAAAGATTTCGAAGAAAATCCTCTTAAATCCAAAAAGAGAAAGACTGGATGTGTTCCGATTATTCCAAAATGAACAAACCCATACCTGTATGGAAACTTATTTGTCGCAGAACCGAGATTTACTTGATGCCAATGCATTGTTTGGTCAGTGTACCTCATGTGAGCATTGAAAAAACTGGCAGTTATATATGTATGAGAATATACAGGGGGATCCAGTTAAAGCAGCGCACCCGGATAACTCCTGAAAAAAGGGGTAAATGAAAAAATATTTCCTATGAAAGTTGTAGGGTTGTGAGGGGCACATCTGATACGGTCTTCACTTTGAGCTTGCAAGCTCAGGCTTGCAAGCTGCAAGCCCAAAGTGAAGTTTCTTAAATGGCATCCACAATTTTGTATCCTACAAAACTTGTTCCTCTGGACGAGGCGTTTCTAGTCACATGGTTATGTATGCCGATTCCTCTGATTTTACTGTTGAAAAATACTAAAAACTAACTCCGTAGATCAATGAAAAATTTACGTATCTAATACGTCTTCAAATCATGTCATTAAAACACGCCCAGAATCAAGGGAGATTTTCAATGTTAGCCCAATCGACTGCTTTATGCTGAGCTTGCAAGCTTCAAGCACAAAGTTCACCGACAGGAGCATTCATGTACAGCATAGTAAGCATGGTAATAACGCGAGGATTTCCAGGACCGACAGGAAGGAAAATGTAGTTGCCATGAAAAAAAGTGAACTTCGTGCTTGCAGCTTACTAGAATAAGCTTGCAAGCTCTGGATAAAGTGGTTGATGGTCAAAACATTCAAAGAATGCCTTCAAATATCGCAAGCTCTGACTTGTAATCTGCAAGCACACAGTGCATTTTTTGAATTGCAACCATATTCATAACCTCATAAGGCGAAATTCAACATACAAAATTCAAAGAGAAAAGTCAGAGAACAAAATTCATAAACAGAAAACCTTTATACATAATTCAATTGAAATACATAGAAGTGAAACAGTTCAAAGTAGATGTTTGATGTTCGCACCATTAACTGCAAGACACAATTCGATGCGTCGTCGGAAATTCTGCTCGACCTTCTGGAGAACATTTGGAGTTATACCAGCAATGACTTCTCGAATTCGCCTCTGCATATCCTCTTCAGTGGTTGGTCGATTTTGATACACCGCATCTTTGATGTAATCCCACAAATAATAGTCGAGCGAAGTCAAATCCGGCGACCGTGGTGGCCATGCCACGTAACCGCCTCGACCAATCCAGCGATTATGGTATGAAACATTGAGAAAATCTCTGACAACCCTTGCGAAGTGGGGTGGCTCACCGTCTTGCTGGAACCACATCCTCGCTCTCCTTGCTATTTGAATTTTTTCCAATAACACTGGAAGAGCATTTTCTAATAAATGTAAATAATTCTGACCAGTGACTGTTCCATTAAAGAAAAATGGTCCAACAATTTGGTTGTCAACTATACCACACCAAACGTTCACACTCCATCGATGCTGGTGATCAATCTGCTGAGTCCAATGGGGATCCTCCAATACCCAATAGTGACAATTGTGACGATTTAGTTTCCCTGTACTCTGAAATGTTGCCTCGTCGCTAAACAACACGTATTTAAAGAAATCAGGGTCTTCGTCCAGCTTTTGTAATGCTTTGTGGAGATAATGCTTGTGTCAACGTCACGTGATATGGGTGACTCCGCCTCGATTTCAAAAATCGCCTTGTTGCTTCTCGCGCTATTCCTGATTCTCTTTGCATGTGTCGCACACTAACGTGGGGATTCACATGTACCATAGCTAGCACGGCAATGACACGCGGATCGTCAGGGGCGACACGACGTTGTCGCCTCTGCTGGAATCTACCTCTTCTATAATTCCTTTCAATTTGCCTAATCACCTTATCTGAAGGGTGATGAATACGATGAGGATACCGATGGCGATATAATCGAGCAGCGGCTCGATAAACCTTTCTACATTCTCCTAGAACTAATAGGATATCAACAATTTCGTTCAACGAATAAACCATAGTTCAATAACAAACTGAAAAAAACGCACGAACTTAGTTTCCAATTTGCACTTCAAATGATGATGAAATGAATTACACGGAGAGAAAAGTTCAATAAAAATTACCGTTCTGTTTCACAAAGCTGTGGTATTAAACTTCTCTCTCCGTGTATGCGTTCTAATAATTATCCTTGAATTACCCGAAAACTATTCACTGTTTATATTCAGTCACATTCCATTCAGTTCTGCCACTTGTTGTTTACGATAGCGATACTACGAGTGATACACTTGAGCAATGGCCTGATAAATATTGCTACACTCCCTCAAAAAGACTGAAATATGCACAAATTTGCCGGTCGACTAAACCACGGTGTCAATGAGCTCAGGTTCCAACTTGTACTATCAAGAACGTAAATTGAATGATATGCCCTAACTAGTATCCTCGAATTACCTGAGAACTGTTTACTGTTTACATTCCGCCAAATCCCATTTAATCCCTGAATTTCCGAAGTTGAATCGAACGGTGTCTAGTAGCGAATGGCAGAAACATTGGACATCTGTTTTGAAACATCTTAATTGTGTATCCAAATTTTAGATTCGTACCATGCTTACTCTGCTGTACATCAATGCCCTTGTCAGTGCACTTTCTGCTTGAAGCTTGCAAGCTCAACATAAAGAAGTCGATTGGGCTAACATTGAAAATCTGCCTTGATTCTGTGCGTGTTTTAATGCCATGATTTGAAGACGTATTAGATACGTAAATTCTGGATTGATCTACGGAGTTAGTTTTTAGTATTTTTTAACAGTAAAATCAGAGGAATCGGCATACATAACCATATGACTGGAAACGCCTCGTTCAGAGGAACAAGTTTTGTAGGACACAAAATTGTGGATGCCATTTAAGAAACTTCACTTTGAGCTTCCAGCTCAAAGCTCAGGCTTGCAAGCTCAAAGTGAAGACCGTATCAGATGTTCCCCTCACAACCCTACAACTTTCATGGGAAACATTTTTTCATTTACCCCTTTTTTCAGGAGTTATCCGGGTGCGCTGTTTTAACTGGGTCACCCTGTATATAACTTTAAAGGTTTTCAATCCGAAGATCCTGCTTCGCTCCGAAGAAAACTATATAGTGTATCATTAAACTGAAGTATTTTTATCGAGTCTGGGATTGTAAATAGAATCATTTCACCACTTATCTACGAACAACCAGAGTGGATCGGTAGTGAAGCAGTCAATGGGGTGAAATCTCTTTCCGCAGATATTTACTGAAAACCTAGGCCGGGCCAAATCCGACTCAACTCGCTAGCCCACTTCGTCACTGATAGCTCTTCGTTCACAGATACGAAATCAAGTGGTTCTTTTTACAATTCTCAAGCCGATTTACACGCTTGGATTGAATGATACCCGAATTTCCATTAAAGCGAACTAGAATTTTCGGAAATTATGGAAAGTGGAAAAATGAAGCAAATAAATCCGAGCTTTTGACCGGTAATGCAATTGCAACCTAATTAATTCTTCGATAATGAAATCCCACATGGCGTTAGCACCTTATAGAAAGGCAAATGTTACCATTCTCAATTTTAATTATTACTTAACGACTTCAGTAATAATTAGAACCATTTAAACTCACTCCTACAAACTATAAAAGATCACAACATACTTTGGTACTAATCTGCTGTCCCTTCGCGACTTTAAATTCATCTAGTTAGTTCCAAATGATTTCAAACATCAGTAAACTAAATTTTTCATTTGTCCTCTGGATTTATCTCCATTAATATTAACCAATGAGAATAGCAATATATCCGTCTCTATAATGCGCTAATATGCGATTTCACTATACTTCAGGAATGATTTTAGACAACGCGGCTTATCTACCATTTTATCATGAATAAATCCTAGGAATGCAAGACCTCCCAAAGTATAACTCCCATGTGTTTCAGGTACCGAGGAGCTAACCGTAGTATTGGAAACCCTACGCTCCCATATCAATCATGCCGGTGGTCTGCTCATTCGTCAACTCCGAAGGCGGGATTATCTTCTCACCAAGCGCGACAGACAGTACGATGTAATTACAGCTCATCTCCAGGCGCACAGCAACAAAAGAAGTATGTCAACAACAAGAGCAAAGCTCTTTATATTCCTCCGGACTATTTATCCTCAGCCCGACAAGAAAAATCAGTAAGGGTCACATCAGCTCCTGGTATGGTTGCCTAATTTTGTATCAGCGGCCCTCATCCGGTAAAAGGGGCTAAGGGGGTTATAGCCCTGACTAGGGAGTGAAACGCATTGGTAGGTCCGGACCAAATAATATCTACCGTATCTGGGCCACATCTATCATATCTGGAAGGGCCGGATGCTTAAGACAGGATCAGGGCCGGTGATTACATACAGTTCAGGGCCGTATAAGTGCGAATGGTTCAGGGCCGTATAAGTACAAATGGTTCAGGGCCGTAGAAGTACAAATGGTTCAGGGCCGAACCATTATAAATGGTTCAGGACCGGATAATTATAAACGGTTCAGGACTGAAATTTTTACAGCTTTGAAGAGCCTGTTGTTTATATTTATAGTAATGAGTATGATTCATTTCGCCTTGTGCACGGATTCGAATATTCAGATTAATCTTGATCTAAATTTAGTTTTATTCAATGGCTGAATGGATTGATGAACATTCTTGTTTATTTGTCTCACAGTGGTTACATTTTTAAACATTACTAGAAATTTGAAAAGTATTTTGCATAAAATTATCAAATAGAACATGTAATTATAGTCATACACTTTCATCTCCTTTATCTCTCTTATTTTCAGTGGTGAAATATTAAACGATTTTTTTAAATGAAAAGAGAACTTCTTGTTATGTCACGAAAAAAAGAAAACTCTCCTCGAGGAATACGTAAGTATTATGCGTACTGTACGTACAGAAAAAGTTACGTTTGATCCCTTTTTATACAAATTTTCCACATGAAATAATCGATGGACCTGAACTAATTGCATTCAATTCGATTATTTTATGCGAAAAATTTGTATAAGTAGGCGTCTTATATATCTTATGCACAGATCACCTTATTTGTGCGGGAAATATGCATAACGATGCGTAGTCCTCGACTATACTTTTTCTGTGTTCCCTTCAGTAAAAAACTAGCCATATGTCTCTCTTAGTTTTTCGAACATGAATGGACGAATGAGTCGATTTCATATGAATATAATGACAGTGAATAATTATCGATCGGTCGTCAGCTCTAGAACAATAATAAAATATCACGTAAATTAGTCATGTGTTTTTATCACTGTCTTACACATATTATTATGCTGACTGATGCCATTAAATTATAATTTGAACAAGTCCAGAACATTTTCTTATTTTTAAGGAATATTTCGTAACAAAAGTCAACGTTTTCAATCATATCTCATGGCTAAACCCCGTTAACTGATTTTTTAATAAACACAAAAGTAGTGTTGTTTTATCTACTCTGAAAGCGGTTTTTGTGGCATCCACTGAAACAAAACTAACAGTAAAATCACCTCCTATTGGCTGAAAATGACAACAATTATAACAAAATCAAACACTATAAAGGAACTGCTTCACCAAGAAGAAACTTGAGTTTATAAATTGAATGCAAATGGTTAAATGTATGACTATTGGCGTGAGCGAGCCAGTCGTCCGCCGTTCCAATCACCGGAAGCGTTGAATACAGCTTTTAGTGCATTGTTGAAAGTTTGATCATCGACTTTAACAATACGCTGATGAAGCATTGCAAAGAAAAGCGCATGTGTGAATTAAATAAAATAATGAGTAGGATTAATAATCAAATAAATTTAGATTATTCAAACACCGGGTACCGTTTTGCACAGACCAAATTTTAGATTCAGAAACTTTCAATCCTTACATATTGTAATTGAATTGCCTAAAAACTTCCTAGAATTAAATTTCCTAAAAAAATATTTTATATTTATACATCATTTAAACTCCAAATTACAACTGATCAAGTTTTATTTTCCAAAAAAATACTAAAATTCATTTATAATTTCGAGAACCGCATTGTGCTTATCATCAAATAATTCTTCAGTTCAATTCTACATATAAATGGATTTATTATAAATTGACGAAATCACCTCTTGAAAAGAAAATTCATTGCCTATTAATTATTTACCAAGGAAAAATCAATATTCAATAATATCCCTTATGTATTCATCAATTTTTTCATCAAAAAGTAAACTTTTCGGTTTATATTCAAGAGTTCAAAATGCGTATCAACATTTAAGATGGAAAATTAAATTTTAAGCTTATTTGAAAAAGTGCAATATCATGTGGAACATTGAGCTTGGAAGAAAGAGCAAAAATTACACTGCAAATGAGATAAATTTTATTGAAGAAAAACTTTCGCAGGACTTACATATTCATAATCTTTATCTATGTGATCTAGTACCTTTCAAAACCCTGTAGAAATTGGTCTTCTGGAATGCATCCTTGGTGCTAGTTCCCTTCAAAGCAGTAAATTTATCATGTACCACAGGTTTTGCAAAGAAAAGGCGCATAATTGATGAGAGTGACTGTGTTTTAAGTCCTTCTTTACCAATCATCCTCTTGATCCGTTTGGTCTATGAAATATGGAAAAATAAAAGAAAAAAAAGGGTCAGTAATTGAGTCTGTTCAATTATGAAAAGTGAAATTAATAATAAACATACCACTTTCCTCAAATACTCTGGAGCATTCTGGAGTTTTGCATCGAATGTGTAAACTGCTTCCTTCGATTCCAGTGGCAATTTAAAATCTTCATCATCGAGATTGTCATAATCCATGTCAATTTCCGGTTGAGGATTCCTCTGGACATCATTTCTCAGCTCGTCTATATGACCTTCTATTTCCAATTGCCCACCACGAAGACGATCTATTCGATTAGATAAACTGTTGTGTACTTTGTCGAGACAACCTTGAAGGAACACCAAAGCTACAAAAGGAACAAAACCCAGTTTTATAAAATGCAGAAAAGAGGATTGCAAAATAATTTTCTTATTCAATAGAAATACGTACCTTCATTGAGATTTGCTGGCTCTATCTTTTCGATATGTGACCCGTCTGATTCCTCTGGACTTTTCTCATTATGGCTACGATCCAATGACCGAGAATGTCTTGGCGTTGCGCTGCTTTTTCTTCCAGTTATCTCAGCTGACATAGACCGGCGCTTCTGGGGACTTTTCGTAGGACATTGGCTCGACGTAGATATTGGAACATCAATGTTATGAGAAGAATCAAGCCTGCTGCTCAAATTCAGATGATCTGTTCTTGATTTTTTCTTTCTTGATCGGGATTTCCTACTAGTGCTTGTTTCATCATCGGAGGCAGATTCAGAGTCATTTCCTGACAATGAATGAGAAGATGATACTCGAGGCCTTTTTGCGTTTTGCAAAATCGAGGCATCAGGATCAGTAGACGTTCTTTTACGATTATTAGGTGCAGCCGTGGAGAAAGATGATGATTGAGAGATAGACTTTATTACAGAAGTGTTTTTCGTGAATGATTTACTGATTGACATATCCTTGCAACTTTTGTCCAGTATTGGTGTCCTTGGAATGACTGGAAACTGTGAGGAAGACTTACCATCCTTGTCTAATTTTTGTGGCGACTCGTCTTCTTCTGAGTTATCTGCAGTGGAACTATCTGATGATTGCACTTGGGATCTCAACGGCGAAGGCACTTTGGATATAGTTTTCCGTGATTTCCGTGTTTTATTACGACTTGAATCGTCATTGAGCATCTCAAAAATAGCTTCATCAAGTTCTTCGCCAATATCATTTTTTTCCCGGCTTTCAGTTGCATCGAGCTTATTCTCCTCATCAAGTTTTCACTGTACGGAGGCTTCTGAATCAGTTGAGAACGCATAGGCATCGTAATCAAGTTTACTCACTCCATGGAGGGCCTCTTTTAAGTGTCTGGTAATAATAATAATTGGAGAGTAGTAAAGTCGTAAAGAATCGCAAGTCTATTTTTAAAATTTCGTTATACGCTGAATAATCATGGCAACAAGTGGTTGCAAGAAAATAAAAATGTCTACAGTAAAATTCGAACATAACCGAGCTATGTGAAAAATTACTAGTAATCATTAAAATCACTGTCTTTATGCCAAATATTGAATGATTTTAATGAGTGATTTTAAAAGAATAAATCAAGAGTTTTGTTTTGTAAATTTCTTGCATTAGAATAAGATTTTTCAACATTTTCTCGTAAAACCATGCATTTTTTACAATAATCTTAAGTCAGAGAAAATTATGAATTCATCATCTTGAGTCGAGCCCTTTATAACTTAACACATCACAGGTTGTGTGACACGTTGAAATATTTGATCGACTAAATAAAATAGCTAATTTAGTTGTAAATTTGTGAAAACACTTACGTGCGGTGCCTACTATTTTGACTCGATGCGTGGGCCACCCATTATCCGCTTGTTTGCATTTCTCAACCATTTTGTGTAATTCATCAACATCAGATTTACTGAATGGACCACATGGAAACCGACAGACTCGACAATTATCCTTTCGGTGTGACTATTCGCACTAGACACGGTGTCACGGGCAGGGACCCGTGTATGCATAAAGGCACGGGCACACTGAACGGGGCTTTGGTGTAGTCAGTATTTGTTTTGAGTCGGTGTCGTGCGGACGCATGTCTACCGCTCTCTACAGAATATAAATTCCAAACGTACCGCGCTTACAGTACAGTGAATTTATAAATCTTGTCAAAGTTCTGGCACTAAAGTGTCAAAGTTCAAAAATCTCAAACTTCCTCTGGCTCCCAAAAGGAAAGCCAAAATGACTCCTCCTGTGGAAGACCCAAAAATAACTAAAAAAATCGTTATGAAACCGTCAACTAGTGCGAGCTGTAAACCCGCTCGCCTCAACAAACCTTCAAACACTCCTGTCGGGCCACAACAGGCTCAAAAACAAACATCAGTGCCTCCAATAGTTATTGAAAATGACAAATTGGAGAGTAAAAAATTAATCAACTTCCTGCAAGTCAACGCCTCGGACAAAAACTTCAGGATGAAATTCAATGGTAGTACCACCATCGTCCATCTATAATCGACGGAGGATTATAATAAAATCGCGAGTATCCTGAAAAGGCAAAATTTACATTTTTACACCTTCGGTCTAAAAAGTGAGCGTCCGAAGAAATTTATCATAAAAGGTCTTCCCGCCAGTTTTACTGAGCAGGAGATTGAAGCGGAAATATCCAAACACGGCATAAAGGTATTATCAGTCCGGCAGTTTGTGAAAACAAACAAGGACGGAGACAGCAAAGAGAGTAGGCCACTACCGGTGTTTGCAATTACGGTTGGGCCTGATGTAACCTTGCGCAGCCTCGCTGTTATTAAAACCATTTTCTATCATACATTTAAGATAGAAAAATATATCAAAACCCAACAACCAACACAGTGCTACCGGTGCCCAAAATTTGGACACGCAAGTCAGCACTGTAATTTAAATCCCAGATGTGTGAAATGCGCAGGCAATCACGACATCAAAACCTGCACCAGTAACCCCCTGAAGTGCGCAAATTGTGGTCTAGCTCACACAGCGAGCTATCGTGAGTGCGCCTCACGAACCAAATTTGTGGAGACTCATGAAAAAAGAGTCCAACCACCAGCACCAAAAAGAGCAGAGCGGGAACTGCCCGCTACCCCACACTCGGCTACGATGCAAAACCTGGAAAGCAACATCCATTTTCTCCAGTCTCCTCCAGTCCTCGAGCCTACGCCAATCTCTACTGCCACGAAGATGTCCAGGCCATCCTACGCTTCTTGTTTTCCAACGATGGAAACCTTAAGAACGAATGTTGACGCACCCACCGCTGAACCTAGGACCATTCCGATGGAGACTGACGATCCGCCATTACATTTAAGTACAAGTAAAAACTTTATTAATACAGTGACACAAGTCCTTGATGACCTAAAATCCCTTAGAATTCTCGAAAACCTCTCAGAGATTAAGAACATGATCTCTAAAATCCAAAGAGCTGACACCCCCCTTGATAAAATTACAATCATCGCATCCTATGCATACCTGTTCGAATCCACCGCTGAACCACCCACGATCCTCCTACAAACATAATAAATATCTTAGCCATTAACATTTTTGCGCTCAAACTCAGTCTGATACCGGTACCCGCAAAACACTTTGAGCGAATAATTCTATTACGTTTCATAAAATCTATCGATGAGCTACACTTAATACCTACAAACCAATTCGGTTTCCGTTCAGAACACTCGACCCGCCACGAATTGGTCGGAATCAGAAATTCAAATAAATATATTCAAGTTAGAGTCAAATCACTACTTTCCGTTAAAACTCAAATTGTCGCGGGAGTCCCGCAAGGGGATATCGCCTCCCGTGTACAATTCAACCTATACATCGCTTCTGTTTTTAAGAGAATACCTAGAAATGTATTCATTGCTGATCACATTGCTCTGTACTTACCTAGCAAATCGATCAATAAAGCTGTTAGAAGAATAGAAAATTCTGCTTCTCTTAAAATCAGCCGTTTAAATAAACGGAAAATTCAAGTGAATGCTACTAAATCAGTAGCAACCTTATTTACTAGCTCCAAGGCCAAACCGACTTTAACTTTGCGTAGCAATAAGATTACCTCAACCGTTTCTGTGAAATATTTAGGTTTACACCTTGATTCCAACCTCCTGTGGAAAAAACTCATATCTGATATCAAGGTCAAGACTAAAATTATTCTAGTACGATTGTATAATTTGCTGAAATCTCCAACGCTCAGTCAATCTCTGAAACTTTATACAAAGGGTTAATCAGACCTATCTCTTATGGTTGTCCTGCCTGGCACGATGCAGGACAAACCCACTTAAATCATCCTCAATTTGTCCAAAATAAATTTGTATGGATAATAAAATGGTCGGCATGCACAATACGCTGGGCATGGCAACCATAGGTAAATTTATCGATAGAATAAATTTGACATTTAAATTTAAACTACAATCCGATCCTAATCCCCAGCTCCAAAACATCAACATTGATAAGACAGCAAATTGGTCTCACTGACCACCTGTTTTTGTCCCACCTTTCCATATATCCCTTTCTCCCCCGCGCCTCATGCGCCCATTACTTATAAGGTTTTTTAGAAGTCATTTTTCCTTATATCGAGTCATCATGTAAAAATTCACAAACATTATAAAAATGAAAAATTAGGTTAAACTTTAATCATATTAGATATAAAGCCAATGGCTGGTGATCTAGAGCGTAGCACTTAAGATATTAATACTGTATATAGTATGTATATATGACAAATGTTAATAAACAATTTTCAAGTCAAGTCAAGTCAAGCTTTGGCGTAGTCAGTATTTGTTTTGAGTCGGTGTCGTGCGGACGCATGTCTACCGCTCTCTACAAAATATAAATTCCAAACGTACCGAGCTTACAGTACAGTGAATTTATAAATCTTGTCAAAGTTTTGGCACTAAAGTGTCAAACTTCAAAAATCTCAAACTTCCTCTGGCTCCCAAAAGGAAAGCCAAAATGACTCCTCCTGTGGAAGACCCAAAAATAACTAAAAAAACCGTTATTAAACCGTCAACTAGTGCGAGCTGTAAACCCGCTCGCCTCAACAAACCTTCAAACACTCCTGTCGGGCCACAACAGGCTCAAAAACAAACATCAGTGCCTCCAATAGTTATTGAAAATGACAAATTGGAGACCAAAAAATTAATCAACTTCCTGCAAGTCAACGCCTCGGACAAAAACTTCAGGATGAAATTCAATGGTAGTACCACCATCGTCCATCTACAATCGACGGAGGATTATAATAAAATCGCAAGTATCCTGAAAAGGCAAAATTTACATTTTTACACCTTCGGTCTAAAAAGTGAGCGTCCGAAGAAATTTATCATAAAAGGTCTTCCCGCCAGTTTTACTGAGCAGGAGATTGAAGCGGAAATATCCAAACACGGCATAAAGGTATTATCAGTCCGGCAGTTTGTGAAAACAAACAAGGACGGAGACAGCAAAGAGAGTAGGCCACTACCGGTGTTTGCAATTACGGTTGGGCCTGATGTAACCTTGAGCAGCCTCGCTGCTATTAAAACCATTTTCTATCATACATTTAAGATAGAAAAATATATCAAAACCCAACAACCAACACAGTGCTACCGGTGCCAAAAATTTGGACACGCAAGTCAGCACTGTAATTTAAATCCCAGATGTGTGAAATGCGCAGGCAATCACGACATCAAAACCTGCACCAGTAACTCCCTGAAGTGCGCAAATTGTGGTCTAGCTCACACAGCGAGCTATCGTGAGTGCGCCTCACGAACCAAATTTGTGGAGACTCATGAAAAAAGAGTCCAACCACCAGCACCAAAAAGAGCAGAGCGGGAACTGCCCGCTACCCCACACTCGGCTACGATGCAAAACCTGGAAAGCAACATCCATTTTCTCCAGTCTCCTCCAGTCCTCGAGCCTACGCCAATCTCTACTGCCACGAAGATGTCCAGGCCATCCTACGCTTCTTGTTTTCCAACGATGGAAACCTTAAGAACGAATGTTGACGCACCCACCGCTGAACCTAGGACCATTCCGTTGGAGACTGACGATCCGCCATTACATTTAAGTACAAGTAAAAACTTTATTAATACAGTGACACAAGTCCTTGATGACCTAAAATCCCTTAGAATTCTCGAAAACCTCTCAGAGATTAAGAACATGATCTCTAAAATCCAAAGAGCTGACACCCCCCTTGATAAAATCACAATCATCGCATCCTATGCATACCTGTTCGAATCCACCGCTGAACCACCCACGATCCTCCTACAAACATAATAAATATCTTAGCCATTAACATTTTTGCGCTCAAACTCAGTCTGATACCGGTACCCACAAAACACTTTGAGCGAATAATTCTATTACGTCTCATAAAATCTATCGATGAGCTACACTTAATACCTACAAACCAATTCGGTTTCCGTTCAGAACACTCGACCCGCCACGAATTGGTCAGAATCAGAAATTCAAATAGATATATTCAAGTTAGAGTCAAATCACTACTTTCCGTTAAAACTCAAATTGTCGCGGGAGTCCCGCAAGGGGATATCCTCTCCCGTGTACTATTCAACCTATACATCGCTTCTGTTTTTAACAGAATACCTAGAAATGTATTCATTGCAGGCTATGCTGATCACATTGCTCTGTACTTACCTAGCAAATCGATCAATAAAGCTGTTAGAAGAATAGAAAATTCTGCTTCTCTTAAAATCAGCGATTTAAATAAACGGAAAATTCAAGTGAATGCTACTAAATCAGTAGCAACCTTATTTACTAGCTCCAAGGCCAAACCGACTTTAACTTTGCGTAGCAATAAGAGTACCTCAACCGTTTCTGTGAAATATTTAGGTTTACACCTTGATTCCAACCTCCTGTGGAAAAAACTTATATCTGATATCAAGGTCAAGACTAAAATTATTCTAGTACGATTGTATAATTTGCTGAAATCTCCAACGCTCAGTCAATCTCTGAAACTTACTTTATACAAAGGGTTAATCAGACCTATCTCTTATGGTTGTCCTGCCTGGCACGATGCAGCACAAACCCACTTAAATCATCCTCAATTTGTCCAAAATAAATTTGTATGGATAATAAAATGGTCGGCATGCACAATACGCTGGGCATGGCAACCATAGGTAAATTTATCGATAGAATAAATTTGACATTTAAATTTAAACTACAATCCGATCCTAATCCCCAGCTCCAAAACATCAACATTGATAAGAAAGCAAATTGGTCTCACTGACCACCTGTTTTTGTCCCACCTTTCCATATATCCCTTTCTCCCCCGCCCCTCATGCGCCCATTACTTATAAGGTTTTTTAGAAGTTATTTTTCCTTATATCGAGTCATCATGTAAAAATTCACAAACATTATAAAAATGAAAAATTAGGTTAAACTTTAATCATATTAGATATAAAGCCAATGGCTGGTGATCTAGAGCGTAGCACTTAAGATATTAATACTGTATATAGTATGTATATATGACAAATGTTAATAAACAATTTTCAAGTCAAGTCAAGCTTTGGCGTAGTGGGTAGAGTGTCTGCCTACTATTCTAAAGGTCCCGCGTTCGATTCCCGCTCACTGCAAAATATTTTTTCTGAAAAATATTTTCTCACGGACTCCGACCGAAGGCAGGCACATTCCGTGTGTGCTATCGGCGGTATCCATGAAGTGAGACCGTGAGCCGGGACTGAACGCGACCCGTCGCGCGGGGGGGGGGGCAGGGAGGGTTCCATCGTAGACGCCCGCCATCGTATCACAGGGGTTTCTGGAGGTTTACCCTGTGATTAGAAATACGATGAGCTGAAATGGCGAAGTCGGCCTCAGCCGCAATGGGTGGGTACTCTGATCCGTAGTATTGCCCATGAAGTAATGCCTACCAGCGGTTACGTGGGTGAATACGAATAGAGAAAGCGTGAAAAAAAATTGTGTCATGAAGACACGCGATAGAAGTGAAACTGAATGATTGGATCGGCGAGGATTATTTAATTTTCTATGTTTAGAGTGAGAGGAATCATTTTAATCACGTGTCAAACACTTCTTGATTGTAAATATTAATTTATTCATCATAATAATTATACTTCTTTCAAGATACAATAATATTAGTATGAATATGATGAATTAAATCTCAATCAGCTTCACCTTCATTCTCTGGTAGACTCTTCATGAACGAAATGATAGGTTTGTGGTAACTAAAATAGGTAATGAAGACTCTTGACTCCAAATTTTCGATGTAACGTGAGAAAACTGCATCGATCGTGGTACCATGGCGCGTAGTCGATTCAATTGGTGAATTGTTCATTTCCAATGACAATTTCTGTTGCAAGAACTGAATTAATGGCTTGGAATCCTCTGAAGCAAAATTAACATTAAAATCTCCACCTAGAATCATAGGTATTATGTCCAGCTCTACTCCAACTTCTGCAGCCCCCACTGGAGTATACGGCAGCAAGTGAAGGTGAATAAACTCTATTATTTTCGCCATCTTCTGATTTGGTGAAATATAGAGTGCTATAAGCATAATCCGCTTTCCGCTTTCTGTGCGACATTCAGCTGCACACATTTCTCCAACAGATGACAACCCAATTGAAAGCGATTCTAGCTATTTCAAGTTCAGGTCCATATTGGGTGTCATGATGTTCGTTCCATGAGCAGTATTGCAAAGTATTGCGACACCCCCTGCTCTCACATTATGTCTTTTGAACTGTACGATACAATTAAAATTGGGAACATCAATTTCTTGATCGTTTTCCTTCCACGTCTCTGAAAGTATCAATATATTAGACCGTAGAATCACCGGATCATTGAAATCTCCTCTATGAGCTCCTAAGCTTTGGCAATTGAGGGTTGTTATTGATAAGCCTGGTCTGCTGATGAACTATCGGAGAATGTCAGTCAAAGTTATCAATGGATTTGTTGATAATCTTCTAAATTCTGATTGTAGCTTGTCCATTGATTGAGCTGTTTTCCGTCCATGATAAAATTTGTTCTGTCCATCCTTCGCAACGATGTACAATCCCTGTATACTTGCGACACGGGACAAGGCTATGTAAAGGAGTTGTTGTGAATGGGTCTTTTCGTATTCATAGACGATTTGATTAAACGTACCACCTTGAGACTTGTGGATAGTAATAGCACACGCTGATACCAATGGCAGATGATTTCTTTTGACGAAAATCGTTTTATTATTGTTCATATATATCGTAGAAGTTGCGATTTTTGTCGTACAAATGATTGTTGCTCAGCATTATGGCAGCCGGTGAATACATCAGTAGCTATTGAGACTGTTTTATTCTCTGCAGAATTAAGAATTGTCAAATTGTATTCGTTCACAGCATTATTTGTCAAATATAGCCGAATTCCATGTCGACAAAGACGATCTGCTTCTTCTCTTGAATAAAACGAGATTCGATTAGGTGTATCTGTTCTTGATCCAATTCTTCGCCATTTCCAATTTTAGTTAATAAAGAGGAGAAATCAGCATTCGCTTGTCTCATGACTTTATCCAATTCATAGAACTTCAAGTCACGCCAAAGTGTTGGTGCTGCTATGCGCGTTTTGTTGCTTGATAGATGGGTGTAGCACGCACTGGAGGTAACTGACGCGAATCACATATGAAAATGATATCCATTCCTCCAAAATTGTCTGGGAAATTTCCTGTTATTTGTTTTAACCGTGCGTCAATTTGAGACAGCAATTCCGCTCCTACCATACTGACCTCATCGATGAGTATAACTTGGACGTATTTGAAGAGCATTCTGTACTGTTGAGCCACTTCAATTGATAATGGTAATAGTTTGGAAAGGGATATTTTCAATGCAGTGTGGATTGTCGTACCATCAATTGCTATTGCAGCCTTTCCTGTTGATGCACATGCGATGTAAGCATTGCAAAAACCATCATTATCTGTGAAGCGGTTGTAAATTTCCATGAGGAGTCTAATGAGGAATGTCTTCCCACATCCTGCTGGCCCAGTGAAGAAAACTTGGAGTGGTGATCGGTTTGATGAGAGGAGATTAGCAATCACATGCATCAGGAGTGCTTTCTGCCTCTGATTGGCCATTCTCAATAATTCATAAAATTGTTCATTAGATATTAAATTATCCTTCTTCTTTGCGATAGCACCCAGTTTGTTGTGTTGCTAACGGCAGATCGTCGTTCATTATGTGGTCAGCGTTATACAATTCTTGAAAAGGATTTGCTTCAGGAAAAAGGCGACCTACGTTATCTCCTTCAGCATCATCATCTTGATTTAATTCATCTTCACGACACAACTCTCGCCATATCTCGATGGTTTTCTGGATATCTAAATTCGATGAGAATTCTTTATGTCGCTCCCAAATCAATATTTCGTTGTCGTCGTAAATCTGTATGAATTTAGTTTCTGCAAGAATTTCATTTTCTTCGTCTCGGAATGGAATATACAAAGTCACCATTTCCCGTTTGTATTCATTGAAATCATCAGCCATGTCGTAGTTTCTGTACCGAATACTTCGAGGTTCTTTCCTTCGTGTCCAATTCCCCTGATTATTCAGTGTGTAATGAGCAACAAACTGGGCCAAATTGACATCTTCTAGCTCTTCAGGTCTCTTTTCGTACTTGTCAAACCAATTTTCTTTCCATATGTTTGTTGCATCATCATCAGCATCCATTTCATTGAGTTCTTTCTGAGTTTTTCGAATTCTTTGTCTTTCGATCGGCCATATTGTTGAAATATAGGTAACAACTGAAGAAGACTTTTACATCGGTTCACGCAGAAGGTACCATGCAGCTTCCTGACTGGTAATTTCGACAGTATTTAGCATGTCAACGCTCATTTTCCTAGTAATTTCGACAATATCGAACTCTGGATGTTCATCCATTATTTCAGTGATGTTACGTTCGAGATTGCTAATTCCACGGTTCGTTTTATTGACGTATTCCACTACGTATGCAGCACATGAGTATCCTTCGGTGATGAATTGCACATCCATGTTTGATTTCGAAATATTGAAAATGAATGGGTTGAATGGATTATGCCACTTTTCCATGGGTTGACGTTTAAGAAATACTCTGGGACGATTGATGCCAGCTCGAAGCACATTCACGTAGTAATCATCTGATAGTATTCCATTTCCCTGATAGAAACTATCAATATCAGGATAGTCATTGTTCTCTAAGTTTGTTCTTATCGTGTTATAATGTTGTTTATACGTGTGGAATCCTGGTTCTTCTTTCTGCATTGGTGTCAGTATAGTTGTGTATCTGCATGGCATGAATGGAGCTTCAAATCTGCATTTTTGATGAGCGGTCGCAGCTATTTTTTTTTAACATGTGAACGTGTGCTTATGTGTCTGTAGTTTGATGTTCCCCGACGATTCTGAAGTGGCCACTGATATCAATGTATCAACTACTTCAATAGCTTTTAGTCGGTCAGCACCTAGTGGATCCGCTGGAGCATTCTCAAGCCATAGCAGAATGTGTGCATGGGGGCTCCCACGATGCTGGAATTCAATTCTTTTAAAATAATGGACAACACGATATTTCCCGAAGGGAGAAGACTTTTTGGACCGAAGTATGTTCATTATAACATTGATGAGCTTATTAAAATAGATGGCAGATGTTACAGCATCTTCATTGATGAGTGTGATCTTTTCAATATAATGGAGTTCCTGAACATCTTGTTCTGTAATTTCTGCTCCATTATTCTTCAATTTATATAATAATTGTAATAATGAGGGCCAACCAACCTCATTAGCACTCATAGTTAGGAATAACGTGGGTTTTCCGAGTTGTCTGATCATTGCGAATAAGTCTCTCTTTCTTTCAGCCCAATACCAAGTCGAGTTAGGGATACAACGTAGAAAAGCCAAGTTGCTTTTTATACAATGATTTATATACTCCTCTGATTGAATTTGTTCACGTGTAATTTTTATGTCTTTCCCTACGTATTTAAAAGCAATGGATAGACTGTCACGGACTCTAAACCTCATAATTTTTATTGCCATATAGAGTAAATGATGAGGTGTAACCCCACGTCGATCAGATCTCCTTAGCTCACTGGTAGCCATCATGAATGGAGTCACATTGAGATCTTCACTAAAGCGCCGGAATTGTCTGAGAGAGATAGTAGGGAAAGATAACTCTTCTGCATGCTCATCAAATGATAGACTGTGAGGGACATTCATTTCTCCAGGAGCAATCCTCAAATACTTATCGTCATTCCAGAGTAATGTGTGTTGCTGAGCGAACAGGCTCTCCTCCATGGGGATGTCTTCACTCAGTTCATCTATAGGTATCTGATGAACGACACAATCCTCATTAAAGAAAGATTCATCAACTTTGATGTCGTACAGTTGATACAATGGACTCGGTACTAAGCATCTTAGCCATATTTTAATATTTCTCTTGTTTATTAAACCTGTCAAGTAGCTTGATCGATGAATTTTTTTTCTCTTGATATGAACGTAAACACAGTGATGGTCGTCAATGTTCCTGGGCAAGTGATTGACCATTGTATTGACATCCACTGGAACATTGATCACCTGCCCCAAAATTCCAAATTGTCCATGCACATGACGCAATCTGCGAATTTGCATAAATGGAATTCTAGGAAAAATGAGTCTCTCGGACACTAAATCTAACTTCGGAAGATGTGCAGGGATCGGGGGATATACAAAGCCATTCAATTTCGACAATGTTGGAATTTTGTCTCTCCTCAAAGCCTGGCGACAGCTGGTGCATGCCAGCTCATTATTACTTCTGAATTCCGGAAATTTTTGTTGAATACGAATTACATTTTTAACGGATGGAGTCTTCAAGTCATTTTTAAACCATAATCTATCACATACACAACACGTAAAACCGAATGGATTATTTATAAAATCACGGTGAAAGTTCTTATCTGCAGTTTTAAACTCATTAAAGTCTGAATATTGTAATCGATCACCACTATGTACATCACAATCAGGAGGAGGATGAGTCGGTCGTTGCTAATAGTTCATTCTCTGGATTATTTACACTATCGTCCACACTGTCACGTAAGAGGTTAGCACGTGTTTGCCTCCGTTCCCTGCTATCTCGTTCAATTTCAGTTCTACTTTTTTTCCGTTTTCTATTCTGATCGATTTCTTCACTCGCCCGTTTTTTCTCCCGCCACGTTTTTGTCCTTTCTGCACCCGACTTCGGAATATTTGCACAAAACCCTCGATTTAAGTAATGAAGACACGCACAAAAACAAAATACGTTGCTTATGATCACTGTGTTAGAAACCAACAGCTGTTTTCCGCGATCGCGACGCCGCCTGAACGCAGAGAATGACATGAAAGACAGAAAGTCTTCCGTCTCATTCTCGCACGATACACGAAGGCCTCTCACTCTCGCCCGATAGACGAGACATAAGGTAGTCCGTCTCACTCTCGCTCGATTCCCGGAAGCCTCTCACTCTTACTTACTACGTTAGAGCGAGCGTCACCAAAAAGGTTGCCGATCGAGATTTCAAAAGCGTCCCATAAGAAGTTTCACTTCAAAAAAAAAAACACTGGAAGATTCACTTCCCGTGTCCCGTGGCCCGTATCCCGTATTTTTCTCACTTACAAAAAAATATATCCGAACGTTCAGTAATCATCATTGTTTTTAATTTTAAAAAAATCAAAATTCTTCTTCTCAATTATTATTATTATTTTGCGAGTGAATGAAAACACGTTATCGTTTGAGGGATCTGTCATCATTGTTTACGTCAGATGGCACCATCGACGCTGGGTCGATAATTTACCAACATATAAGAACAAAATGGCAGAAAATTCGAATTTGGGAAAACGGATAGAGTGGGAGAATTGACTCGAGGAGAAAAAAAATAAAATCATGAAGCGAGAGGTATTACATAAAACTTTTCTTTTAATAACCAAACACATATTTTTAAACCGCCAAACAGTTTACAGCAGAAATGAAGTGAGAGAGAATAAACTTAATTCTAATTCAGAGACACAATCGGCAGTACCAGGTATCTTTTGGCCTCTTCTTGATGTTTGCACATTGACAGTCAATCCACTTTGAACAAGACACATATTCAATTGGCTGGAATCACTTGGTTTTGCGAGTTCTGTTTACGAGGAAAGAAACCTGTAGTGGTTTTTCTAGATCCACTGGGCTTGCCGAAAATCCTCCTCGCAACTGGTAAGATCAGATTCGTTTCTGCAAGGGCTAGACGCGGGGAATCCTCGGATCCACATCTCTCGGATTCTACATTTCCTACTTCACTTGGTACTTGTCTGGACTTCACCCTGATAACCTTCACTTCCTCTCCTTCACCCCATGCATTGCCTATCTCGTCTATTACTGAGCAGCGGTTCTCGTACCGTAAATCACAGCAATTAAACAGCAGATCCGCGACGTTGCTACCCCTAGCATTAGTGACCTTCCTTTTTTGGGATATTGTTATTTTTTTTCTGGTTGGCGTGACTTGGATCGATATTCTAGCAAGGAGTAGTTGCTCTTGGCTAACCCTTCCAGGTGTACCAGGTTGGAATGAAGAAGGACCAGGGGACCGTTCAGATGTACTCGGAGCGATTGAAGAAGAATCAGAAGCCCATTCAGGTGTACCAGGAGCGAATTGAGAAAGACCAGCAGCCAAGGCAGGTGTCTCAGGAGCTCTACATCGGTGATTTTGTAATGTGTAGAGTTGGGTCCAACGTTCTGCACAAAGAGAAGTTTCAAACAGCGGCATGTAGAAAAAATTGCGCACTGCGAAAATGTGTTTGCACAGGAGATCCAAAGATGTCCGGAATTCACAGGAACAATCAGTGGGTGTACTCTGGATAATTGCATATCTGGAGTTGATGAGACACGTTTTCTCTTCCTCATTCTGAATTTGCAGTGTTAAGGCTTCCAATAATTTTAATTCTTTAGAAACACCTTTAAATGCATGGGGTGTTAAATAGTTGCAATATTTAGCTGTAGGCTCTGCATAGTTTCCAGTAAGTACCTTCGTGAGAGTCTTCAACAATTGTAAAGCACTGCTGACATCAGTTTCCTGATTGTGTGACTGGAGAAATTGGAAATACTTCTTTCCAAATTCACACAGAGTGCTATTTTTCTGTATCACCTGTTTTATAAGGTTATTCAAGCTTTCGAGGAGATTGTTGGTGTAATTCCCGAAATTACCAAATGACATTTTGCAATGAATCCATTCATCTTTGATTAAATGCCAATTTTTATTATAATACTTCAGGAATTCTGCAGATGAGCTGTATGCAAGCCGGATGAGCTGTATGCAAGCCGGTGGATTAATGGTTTCATCATTTCCTTCTCCTGTGTAGATAAGGGTGATTTTACTAACCATGCCTTGAATGCCTTTATCGTGTGGAATACACAGAGGAAAAGTTTTGTCATGGGAAAAACATCTCTGAGCGCATCTCGCTTGGTAAGATCTTTATCTGTCATGATACAACGATTTTTTTTCACGGCATCTTCATTCGCTTGTTGGAATTTTCCTGCAGCCCATTTCAGCGATTCTTTGTCTTCATAGGCCAGGAGGGCTGAGCCAACTACTTCGCCTCTTCCAATACTGTTCGGCACTAAATAAATCAAGGGTGTCAAGTTTCGGTTTGTCAGCTTATCCGTCCCATCCACCAGGACCATCTCTGGCCATGTTGACATGGAATCTCGCATTTGTTTATTTGAAAAATATAGAGCTTTAAATACGAGCTTGTCATCGCACATTACTTCGACCGAGCAACCTGTCAAATACAGTGAAAATGAAATATTAATTATTTCTAGGTAAATGCAAACAAGTTTAATTGCAGCAAAGTCCATCACTTACCGTATTCATCTCTCAATAAATCACAAAAAGTCTTTAAATCATTGGGAGTTTTCTCTGTCTTCTTCGCTGCAGCTTTAATGTTGGCTAGATCTTTATTGAGAAGTCTTTTGTTCTTATTCGTTTTCAGATAATTTTTTATCAGCTTGGCGTTAGCTCCCATGAGTAACATCTTCTCTACTTTGACTTTTGTCTGTGGAGATAATCGTCTGTTTTGGGGGAGTAAGTGGACAAATGCCTAAAACAGCAACAGAAAAAAAAATGAAATTAGCGAATTCAATTTAATAAACCATTTTTGTCTACCGATTTTCTTTACTCACCTCTGAATTATCATGATTTTTATGACAGACGTCCATCTCATAAATTTCAAGTCAATCCATTGACTTGAGATTAAGGTTTCCTTTTATGAATGCTGTACATCCTTTTTTCATCGTGCTGTTAGGAACATAGATATTAATATTTCCGATATTCAAATTATTTTTGTACAAATAGGGCGAAATGGGCTCTGGCATTTTTTCAACATAAATCAACAACCAATTAATTTATTCAATGCAATCTAGTGTCGTCTTGAGAAATTAACCAAAGTGATATGTTTTCATGAACAATCTTATTATATAAACAATAAAATAACTCTATTTCACTCTCTTCAACTCGTTGATCCCTCGCAACAAAATAAAAAAAATAACATACCGTGTTTCTTTCTCCGTAGCACAAGTGTGCGGCACACCGAAGAAAACACATGTATATTGAATATCAACATATTTCAGTGCCTCTGCTTTGGGTATTCCAGCGTACTTCGAACTACGGATTAAAGTACAGCTACCTTTTACCCAAGCTTGATGTGTTAGATGACCGTATTTTTCAATCGCGTTCTCCAGCTCGTCACTTGTGTAGAAAATATCACCGAGTCTTAACGCCAACAGGCGTCCATTGTTGTACTCGTCGTTTGTGCATCATCCATCGCGAAGCAGTAGTCGTGAATTTATGCAATAGTGAACTCATACACGCATATTCAAGTTACACAGCAATTACAAAATTGAACGGAGACGAAGTAAGAACGACATCTCGTAAGTAATTTAGAAGCTCTTTCGATTTGCGATACAAGATGGTGCCACTATTCACAACGTCGGTAATGTAGGGCATATGACAATTGGGATGAGTGGGAAGGAGCTAGTCAATCAATTCCATGGATTTGCTACACGGTGGCGCAATACACCGAGTTTACTTCCCAACACTAGAGAGTTCCATCTGACACCCGTAATCGCCGGTGTCATCCTCCACGATTCAAATATATTTTTCTCCCCTTACTGTCCTTTGTTTTCCGAAACAGATATCACGCGTTATGTTGTGCTTGAATTTTGGGAACAATTTATGATTTGAAAGTTAAAAACGGATTCTGAAAGATACGTTATTAGTACGAGTTTAGAATTTGATCAAGAGGACACTCTCTTTGAATGGATATATGAATTCCAACTGCAAAATAAATATGCTTATTCCATAAAGAATAGTGCCACATTGAATTCCATAATCTCATGCGGAAAGCGATGTAATCAAGCTTGAGGCTACGACGAAATTCGTTTCGGGTGCATTCAAGGGGGCTGTTTTAAATCAAAAGGGAACAATCTACGTAAAGCCAAGTAAGTACTACACTTAGAAACCACATCTCTACCATCGATCTCTTTGTTCGTAAAATCCCATTCATGTGATAAGATGATTATATTCCATCATTAAAGATTTCCCTTTTATTACCGGAAATTTGACGCTTATTGCAGGTAAATAAAATCGGATTGCCCAGCCTACATTCAATTCAGAACCACACCCGATGGCAAAGAAAAGCTGATTGTCACAGATTTCAACGTGCACCACGATCATCAATGCGAAGAGGTGATACTTCGTGACGAAGAGTAATCCAATTAAATTCACTTATCCGTGATTGCTGCACCAATAAGTCAATGAAAAAATTACGTATGTATACCTGGCCGCAAAAAATGGCCGAATGCAATTTTCAATGTTGCATAATTTGAAGCTCATTGAGAGCTAAGTGAATATGTTGAAAAAAAATTTCCTGCTGCTGGAGTTTTGGAAGGAAAATGAGTTAAAGCTAGCTTCCATGTAAGCTAGCAGAACTATGGTTGTAATTATGGAAGTTATGGAAGTGGAAAAACTGATACAAGCATATAAAATTAGCTCCGCATTAGTTTCAAGAAATAAGTAGAAGAAAAATAGTTCTGATGATTTTTTATTCATTATTTTGCTTGCTTACATGGAAGCTAGCCTGAACTCATTTCTCTTTAAAAACCGCGTAAGCAGAATTTTTTTTTTCTTTTTATTTGAATGTTGCCAAATTCGAAGGTCATCGAGAGCTATCTCCCGGCCTAGAAAAACATTCCTGCTCACGAGATATTTAAGAAAAACGTGAGTTTGGCATATCTTCCATGTAAACCATATGTCAGTTTAAGAGAATAGTTCTTTATTAAATTGCTTTAATGAATCACTCTATTTGAACAACAATTGATGAGATAGAAATTAGACAGAAATATTATTAAGATTCCTTTTGGTCTTTAGATTTTACAATAAAATATTAAAGCAACATGAACCTCCTGTTGGCATCAATTTCTCCTTCAGTTTATAATCATCTGTCAGCAGGAATTTCTTTTTCAGCACATTAAATTAGCTTCAAAAACTGAGCAGGGGAAAAAAATTTGCTCATTTTTTAGCCATTGCTCTGCTAGCTTACATGGAAGCTAGCCTCAACTCATTTTTCTTCCAAAACCCCTTGAGCAGGAAATTTTTTTTCAACATATTGAATTAGCTCTCAATGAGCTTTAAATTATACAACATTAAAAATTGCATTCTGTTATTTTTTGCGGTCAGGTATACATACGTGAAAAAATTGCAAAAACAAAATATGAACTAGATATAATTTCCAACTGTAATATTCCAGGAAATTCCTTGCGTTCATTCCACGACAAGTACCTGCTCTAGTTTCTTTTATGCATTTTTATTATCGTTGAACAGGCTTTTTTCGTCGAGAATCATGTGACACAGATGAGGAAGAGAAGAGGGAAACAAAAGAAGTTACGAGAGAAAAGATTAGAAGATCGACAAAGAGAGTTGTCTGAGAAGCAACTGGCAGGAGAGAAATCAGGTAATGTTGACCCTAGTCTGCCGCAAGTTCCAGTGCCTCGACAAAATATAAGTCATCCCAAAGCCTTTACTTCAGCTCCCTATTTACTGACATCACCGGACAAAGTTTCTCGATCATCATCATCATCTCCAGTTGAACCCCCTCTAGACTTATTGGATCTTATCACAGTCTCTTGGAGTAACCTGGAGCTGCTAGGGGATATCGTGTTCGACGAAACAGGTGCAGAGATAAACACAACAATGCACTCAACTCTCTCAAGGTCCTCTCTCATTAAAGCTGCTGGAATACCGCACAAGCCGATCGATTATCCGGAACCGTTTTGTCGACCTGTCTCAGAGGCTATTAACGAAACTCCTATCATTCGCCCTCATGCTAATCAGCCAGAACTGCTCAGTAAGATTAATGAGCACGGAACCAATGGGGAATGGAGTGGACCAGAATCAGCCACCTACTTTCCTACAGTTAAAGATCGTGGCAAGTATCCACAGCCTGCTCCACGTAAAAATAAAATGGCCCAAAAGTTGACACAAGGTCAATCAGAAGAATTGAAGGGCTCAGATCCAAAACCCCTCGATCCACAATCGTCGGTGATATACGCTGGACACTATCCCCAGCCCGCTCCACGGAAAATGAAGAATGTTCCACCTTCAAGTCCATGGGGTAAAAATCAGGACCATGAAAGGAGAGTATCAAACTTGGAATCTTCTTATTCTGGACGATCGCTGGCCGAAAGTAGTAGTGAGTATCCCCAGGCCACTCCACGTATAAATCAGACTCAGGACGTTGATCTTCAAAAGTCTCAGGAGCATGATCAGTCAAAGGACTCACGAAGGACAAATGTTGAGATGCAGCCAATTCCAACTTTACCAAATTCACCTCAGACTGACAAACAGAAACCTCAGTCCCAGACCTCCGGGGGATCTTCTAGGGAATCATTATTGCCTCCAACAATTGTGGTGGAAAGTCAGAACTGCACTGAAGGAACTATTAGCTTGCAGCAAGTCGAATTTGTGCAGAAGAGAAGTCGAGGCAGACCAGCTAAGGTGGGAACTACAGCCATGGGCAAGCCCATACAAAAGACCATACGCTTTGCAGATAAAACATTGCCGGCTAAACTCACTCAATTTCTGGGTGGCATGTTTGATCCAGAAATCATCGGCAACCTCCTAAGTGGAGAATACAAAATTCCCAGGAAATGCATTGCGAAATTTTGCGCAGCAACTTTAAATGACGCTATCGCTAGCGACAGTATATCGATTTCTTCATGCGCTAAGTTTTCCGATCCTGAGGCATTTTCAGATCTGAAAACCCTGATCAAAAAGAAAAAGAAACAAGGACCTTGGTTTTGTGGGATTTGCAGTGATGCATTAGATTCAAAGGCCATAGAATGCGAGTCTTGTCTAAAGTGAATTGACTGGAAATGTGCAAACATCAAGAAGAGGCCAAAAGATATCTGGTACTGCCGATTGTGTCTCTGAATTAGAATTAAGTATATTCTCTCTCACTTCATTTCTGCTGTAAACTGTTTGGCGGTTTACAAATATGTGTTTGGTTATTAAACCAAAAGTTTTATGTAATACCTCTCGCTTCATGATTTCATTTTTTTTCTCCTCGAGTCAATTCTCCCACTCTATCCGTTTTTCCAAATTCGAATTTTCTGCCATTTGATTCTTATATGTTGGTAAATGATCGACCCAGCGTCGATAGTGCCATCTGACGTAAACAATGATTGACAGATCCCTCAAACGATAACGTGTTTTCATTCGCTCGCAAAATAATAATAATAATTAAGAAAAAGAAATTTGATTTTTAAAAAATTAAAAACAATGATGATTACTGGACGTTCGAATATATTTTTTTGTAAGTGAAAAAAATACGGGACACGGGCCACGGGAAGGGAATCTTCCAGTGTGCCCGTGCCTTTATGTATACACGGGTCCCTGTCCGAGACACCGTGTCTTGTGCGAATAGTCACACCGGTCCGAGACACCGTGTCTTGTGCGAATAGTCACACCGTATCCCTTTCAGACCAAGACACCCATGTGGATGGGGCAATATCCACGCTCTCTTTGTCACCTTCATCAAATTATAAAACGTTATTTAGAAAATGCTTTTTGAATCCTTGGAAACAAAAAGGAAAGTAAAAACAAATCCATTCGATAGGTTAAGCAGAGTTATTCAGAGCTATTTCATCTTCAGTTAATTTTCATCATTCATGAGTATGTGAATTTCAGTAACGATGAATGACCACTAATTTCGATGATCACTATTCAAGTCAGTGATGAGGCTGAATGAAACATTTTCAAGGGAGCACACTCAATCGACAAATATATCCATTTTTTATTTCCATTGATTCTATCGGTTCACAATTAGTAGCTTGATAAAACGTGTTTACTTACCTCAATGATGAAGGATTCGTAGGTTTTTGAAATTGATTTATGGCTCACACGATGAAAGAAAAACTTTTCAAACTTTATTTCCTTGAAATAATTTGGAAGCAACCCAGCCGTGTGCTTGTAAATAGGACTACAAGTTGCACGCTGCTGACAACAACAACACAATACAGTAAACGGCACTCACTTCTTAGTTATGTTAAAATACCGGGTTTTGATGAAGTTACCAGATGTTAATTTATGTTTACCACATAATTCCTCAAATAAATGTCACTGTAATGTTGACTAACACGGCAAAAATGCTTTGTTTACATCAAGCACGCTATGAGGCCTGTGATTTGCCGCCATTTTGGGCATTCAGACAAGTCTCAACTGGCATTATTTGCAACGTCCTTCCACCGAGACAATCAAATATGCACCACACTTTTCACTGATTCACTGAGTCAAACCCGTATTGCAATAAATAAAATAAATCCACTAAAATAATTGAATCATTAATAGTCAGCACAGATTTCTCCACGTAACTGCTCGAGCTCTGGGTAGTCCCAAGTATCCAACTACCGGCCGCAACCATGCCATGTGGTCACGCATGCGCACAACATTTACAACGGAAAAATCTTTCATCGATAAAAAATCGAAGAAGCTTGACTGTTTTCAGTTTAGTTTAATCCGGTATCGAGTTAATAAATTGAAAAATACCACGAAATTAATTAATATTATTTTTACTCAAACCCACAGATAGAAAACTCGACAATGAGATAACCTACGCTAGCAACGTATCCAGCGTCATAACATTTTTGCACACACAATGTCTTAACTATTTGTTCGCGTATAAGTGGACGATATGAATGTTTCTACTAATAACTTCGATTAGGCAGGCAATCGATCTTTACAAGAACCACAAATAAATCTCACTGCTATTTCCATAACAACTGACTCGCAACTACATTCTCGTAGTGTTGAGTCCACTATGTCCGTACTCGGCCATTTTGAAATGTCACGCATGCGCAGCCGGCGATAAGACCTTGGAATTATCAAATGTACATTTAGAAATATAATAAACATACAGTAGATATTTAATTACTTTAATGCATAGAAAGATCACTTTTTAGACTGAATTAATTACGAAAAAATTCAATATTGTATTAAATCACAATATATTTTTTTATTTAATGTTTAATCACAATATATCTGGAAAATCATAATATATTTTTCACCGCGGTATTATTTATCCACTAACAATTACTAAAACCACGCATTCTGTGCACCAATTACTACTCACTGGTTTTAATAACTGAAATACACGGAACACTATTTATTCGCAACGATTGTTTTATTGATTTATTACTCATTCTCATTTTCGATGAAAAACACAGTTCTAGCCAACATAATTACATGTGGAGTAGTGGCATTATATACATTTTCCGCTTTCGCTCATGCAAAATTTCAAAAGTTACCATTTTTTTCGTAACTTGACTCAGACGATAGGGCTGCACAGTTGGCTGCCCTCTGGCAATCACCCACATATCCAAAGCTTCTGAGTCACATGGGTACGACAAGAGTGGTTTTTTCTTGTTCAAACGAGTTCCAGAGATTGAAATTTTTTGTCTACCCGGTGCAATGTACATATTATTAATTTCCAGCAAAGTTTTATTTTCCAAGAGTACAGTATTATTAGGCGATTTATCTGTCAATGTTACTCCTTGGTAGTCAACGCGTTTTACAACCACTTTTCCATCTCTGTCAGGCAATAGCTTCCTTTCTATGTGTGTTTCTGGTGCTATTATAACTAGTTTCGAGTGCATACACATAGTTTCGGATAATCGCCGGCAAATTTGGGCAAGTGGGCGATTTCCTTGGCGTAACAACCGCTTCATTCTTCCAAGAGCATTTTCAAAAGGGAATGCAGTAATATTGGAGAGAGGTAGACGCATATGATCAACGTCATCGGCCAGATGGATAAGATTATGTACGTTTCCAATAAGACTTGCAGCACTATAAATTCGAGGCATTAGAGTTACGAATTTCACTAACAATCGTTTGGCGTTTGCACACTCTACAACAGCTTTTGTTTTTGAGCATAATATTCGACATGCTACGTGCAGCAAGAGAAAATGTTTATACATAGTTTTTGATAAGACTTTTTTTAAAATGATCGGCCCTGCATATAAAAGTATAAATTTGAATTCTGTGGCTTTGAAACGGCCGAACTCAGTTAATGAACGAGTGGTTCGTTGAAACTCACACGGAATTTGATTTTGTAATTATATTAATAAATTAGAGAGCATAATTCGGGCAGTACAGCTGAGACGAGTACTCTTACCATGTAGCCAATATCCAAGAAGTTTCTTCATAACACCAAGGCAAACCAAGTGCATGAAATCGAAAACAAACGACGTGACCATATCAATTGGTGGTCTAATGTACAGTAAAGGAGATTGACCTACATGATGTTCAGGATTGACCTGCTCACGGAATGACTTCTTTCCTCAGTTGACTCATTCAAAGGCTACGTTGTTCTTCCTTCGACTCGTTCTCCACGAACATTGCAGCGTTCACATGCCCAATAAGCTCCATGGTTTTTAATATGTATCAACAGGGCTCGATCTGGTCGATCACAGACAAAATATTTGATGTCAACACTGAAATTTGTATTGTCTATCAGCAATCCATCACGTTGCACTTCATTTATTTCAGCTACAAATTTCTCAAGATATTTATCCATATCGTTTGGCTTGGTGGTTCCTGAATGATTGGCAATAGGAAATAGCCTATAAGCATCTTCCTTAGAATAAATGAAGCAGAGAATTGGCCAAAATTGCTTAGAACTTGATTGAAACAATCGAAGTCCATCAATATTTATCATCAATGGAATAGTTCTATCTTTATGCAAATGAGGATTAATGAGTTTTTTCAATTGTTCGATCAAACCGAAATACACAAACTAGCTATTATCCACCTCGTTAATTTCTATCTTGTATTTTGCTTTCGTTGTTTTCAAGAATGTTTGGGCACATTTGGGCAATTGACGTAGTAATCTGTGACGAAAAATTTGGAGCAACTCGGTCACTTCCGTCAGTGTAAGTCTAGAGTGGCGGAGAGCCCATTCACGCAACTGCTCTATTTCAGGATTTTCTCCATAAATCTCATCCTCGAATGGTTCATAATCTCCCTCTGTAATGCTTGCTGGTCGTAGCTCATCGTCAACATCTTCCTGATCAGCCACTGAATGGCCTGTTTCTCCATCAGAAGAAGATAATTCACGATCGGCAGTCCTGTTATCAACGGTGGAAGCACGTACGTTTTCATCAAAAATGCCATCCCAACCCTCATTGCTTTCCGAATTAAGATCCGGTGTAGATGGTGGATTAACGGAATTCTTCGAACACTCCCGGTTGTTGACCACAGAGTCATCATCATGATCATTCCTATTACCAGCATCAGCATTAGCATCGGTGCTACCACTGCGACCACTACCATCGCCACCACCACTACCCCCTACAACACATTCTGCTCTTGGACTGTCAGACTCCAGAAACAACTGTTCATAGAAATCACCATCAGTGTCAAACCACTCGTCATCACTTTCTTCTGAATCCTCAACATCATGTCTTAGGCGTTTTTTTGCTGGATGACGTTGAACACGTTCACGTCGCAGAGCGTGTTGTCGCTCATCTCTATTACTCATTATAGTTTGTTATTTGGAATGAAGGAATACAAAAAATTGAATGAATTTGCTACTTTGTTATACTGCGTCTAAAAAGGGGTAGAAAACAATTACTATGCCTGGAAAGTCTGAACGATACTAGCCGTCTCTACTTTGAGGTTATGGCACTTTTTTACGCTAGCGACATCTCGCGGCGATAATAATCGTTTCTCCAGATAAAACTTGACCCTATTTTGATAAAAATTACCTTTCCGTTCGGTGGACATGTAGTAACCGCCATTTTCGATGCTTTTTGCTTCCGAATGGAAGTATTGCAATCGGTCAATTTTGACTTTTGCTAATGATGCTTATAAACGATATATAATGGTTTGAAACGTAAAAATACGACGTTTGAGCATAGTGTCTGTATGTATCAATTTTTTTCAAAAATCTTCAGTTACAAAATTTAACATAAAAAGGACTAAATTTTGAGAATAAAATCTGAAAAAAATGTCAGTTATTGGTATTGAGTGCATCTACCTGTGCGCGCAAGTTCATTGAAATCGGCCGGTAAGTTTCTTAGAAATCGCTTTTTTCGTTTTTTCCTCCGATGGTTCATATCTCAGAAAATAATGAATATTTTTCAATTTTTTTTTTTCAAAATGTGCATCTCAACTAGATCTAGGGAATGGTGGAAGACCATCTAGTAGGTTCCTCACAAGAAATTGGAGATATTTCAATTTTTCTGTTTTTTTCTGCTTTCTGCCTTTGTACGCACTCTAGCGTCCCCAAAATTTGATATAAAAACTTAAAATTTGATACAAAGATTCCTTTTGTTATAGTGAAGAACCCTGTTAAACAGCGAGTTGATCGTATGATTAGTTTTCCAGATTTTAATTTTTTCGTTTCTACGGTTTTTGTTTTATTTCTCGATAGTTATTCAACCGATTTTGTTCTTTTGTTTCCAACTGTGTATCTTAACGAGATCTATAATATGGTTGCAGAACATTGAGTCAATTAGTTTGGGTACAATGAGATATTCCTATTTTTTAACTTTTGATTTTGGTTTTACTTTTTGTGTTTCTACGCACGCTAGCGTCCGCAAAAATTGAGATAAGAACTTGAAATTTGGAACAAAGCTTCCTTTTGTTGTGGTGAAGAACCCTATTGAATGGTGATTTGATCGGATCATTAGTTTTCTAGATATCGATTTTTTCGTTTTCACGGTTTTCATTCTATTTGTCGATATCTATTCAATCGATTTTGTTGTTTTTTTCAAAATGTGTGCCTTAACGAGATCTATAATATGGCGAAAACTATTGAGTCAATTAGTATGGGTACAATGACATATTCCTATTTTTGCTTCCGAATGGAAGCATTGCAATCGTTCAATTTTCACTTTCGCTAATTATGCTTGTAACCGATATATAGTGGTCTGAAACGTAAAAATACGAAGTTTGAGCATAGTGTCTGTATGTATCAACTTTTTTCGAAAATCTTCACTTACACAATTCAACATAAAAAGGACTAAATTGTCAGAATACAATCTGAAAAAATTGTCAGTTATTGGTACTAAGTGTAGCTAGCTGTGGGCGCAATTTCAGTAAAATCTGCCGGTAAGTTTCTTAGAAATCCAATTTTTTTGTTTTTTCTTCGATCGTTCATATCTCTGAAACTAATGAATATTTTTTAATTTCTTGTTTATCAAAATGTGCGTCTCAACGAACTCCAAAGAATGGTTGAATAACATTTAGTACGTTGCCCACAAGAAATTGAAGATATTTCCATTTTTCTGTTTTTTTCCCTTTTTGCTTTTGTACGCACTCTAGCGTGTCGAAAAATTGAGATACAAACTTGAAATTTGAAGCAAAGATTCCTTTTGTTGTGGTGAAGAACCCTGTTGAATAGCGATTTGATCATATCATTAATTTTATAGATTTCAATTTTTTCATTTTTACGGTTGTTTCATTATTTCATTTCTCGATAAGTATTCATCCCATTTTTTTTCCAAATCGTGAGCTTTAACGTTATCTATGAACTGGCGAATAACGTTGAGTCAATTACTTTGGGTAATATCAGCTGTTCCTGTTTTTGATTCCGTTCGCTTGGTAAAAGCTTTTTCAATACTGGAACATTTTTATTTTGTGTGCAATTGGACCATTCGGAAGCTTACCACCAATGGAGTGGGGGAAATAAAAAAAACGGTGACATATTTGACACAGTCGAATGGGGGGACCCGAGGACCGCCTGCTTGTTTCATTCATACACGCAGTAAAAATTAGTATTTGTGTACAAACGAGTTGTAAATTTTACCCTGACGTAACCTCACTTTTGAGTGACATTTACATAAAATCTACAACTTTTATATGGCGAACATTCGCCCGGCATGCCATGATCTTCCTTTTCAAGTACCTGATCAGGTATAGCCAACATTCGTCTTACTCCGGTCTACCGTAGTTTTGCCTTGGCAAGACCTGATGAAACGTGCTTGATGTTCGCCTTGCCCGGCATGCCACGATCTTTCTTTTCAAGTATCTGATCATGTATAGCCAACATTCGCCTTACTCCGGTCTGCCGTAGTTTTGCCTTGGCAAGACCTGATCAAACGTGCTTGACGTTCGCCTTGCCCGACATGCCATGATCTTTCTTTTCAAGTACCTGGTCATATATAGCCACCATTCGCCGTACTCCGGTCAACCGTACTTTTGCCTTGGCAAGACATGATCAAACGTGCTCGACGTTCGCCTTGCCCGGCATGCCATGATCTTTCTTTTCAAGTACCGGATCATGTATAGCCAACATTCGCCTTACTCCGGCCTACCGTAGTTTTGCCCTAGCAAGACCTGATCAAGCATGCTTGATGTTTGCCTTACTCGGCATGCCACGACCTTTCTTATCAAGTATCAAGTATCTGATCATGTGTAGCCAACATTCGCCTTACTCCGGCCTACCGTAGTTTTGCCCTAGCAAGACCTGATCAAGCATGCTCGATGTTTGCCTTACTCGGCACGCCGTGATTTCACCTTACTAGCACCTGACCGTGTATAGCGAACATTGGCCTGACTCCGGCCTATCGTAGTTTTGTCTTAGCAAGACCCGATCACGCATGCTTGATGTTTGCCTTACTCGGCACGCCGTGATTTTACCTTACTAGTACCTGACCATGTGCTGCGGATATTCGCCTTACCCCGGCATGCCATAGTTTAACTTTGGCAAGACCTGATCAAGTTCTTGACGTACACCTTACACGGCCAGCCGTATGTTTACCGGATTGAGACCTGATGTGTAATGTACATGGCATGCCTTACACCAGCAAATTTGACATGGTCCTTACTCAGGCCTTATCAAGCATTCTTGACTCCGGATTGCCGTATTTTCACATCATCTGGCCCTTATATGACAGCAAGGGTGCCTTATAAAATTTTTAGTCGGGTAGGTGGTCCCCAGTGGCTCGAAGATGCACATTTTTTTGTATTCTGTATTCTATCTTCTTCTTTGTTCATCACCGCCTTTAGCTGCGCAGAGAACAAAAGTTGGGAATGTTGAGGAATAGCACCACTGTAACATTGGACACAATAGATCGAGTTTCGATGAAGGATGTTTTTAATCTTCTCAGAAAAATAGACAAAACATTAATCTAATGTTTGTTTGCGAAATAATTGCATAACTGGAATAATCGTGTGGGCGTGGGAGAGAGTCGGTGGATGACACCCCTTCCCCTGTTCTCAAAAAACAGAACCACGAAATTGTTTCAAAATTGTACTTTCTTCAAAAATTTTGTTGACATTTTTCGCATTTTCAGGCATTTGAAAAATTCTCCAAAGCCTACGAGTGAAAAGTAATTCCAACATTTTCGAAAATTAAAAAAAAATTAAAAATATATCAAAGTGAGAATACTTCAATTTTTAAATTGAAAGCATATCATTGGTGGAGCCATTAAGAGGATTAAGTTGATGTAACGATACAAATTTTCACAACTTCAGAGCGTTTCTAATGTATACAACTCCCTCACTTTTCATATTTTCTAACACTTCTCTAGACTCGAAATTTTTTCAGCCTTCCACATTTTTTCGAAATTGTTAGACATATGGAGATATGTGATTTATTTTAATTTCTTCAATTTGATCGGATTTCTGTGACTGTTGAAACTGAAACTTAAGCTCTTTGTAAATTGTGCAAGTTTTTCAAATGTTCCAAATTGTTGAAACCTTCAAAGTTCCCAAAACTTTCATCTCACAAAATGATTGATAAATTTAATTTCACAAGTTTGAAAAAAACGTAAAATTTTCCAAATTCTACTTTTTTTATATTGAAGTGTTAGACTTAGAACTTGTTGTAAGCAACTTTAGTAAGATTATATTAGAGCTTTTTGAAACGGTTGAAATCATTTGAATACCGCAAATGTCCTGCTTCTCATGTTTGGGAGGTTGGCCAACGTATTTTCCTTATAAAATTCCCGAAAAATAGTGGTGATACGTAGATTTTCAATAGTACGGTAAAAGCGATTTGTGTCTTTGGAACAAGTATCAATATATTATGAATCCAAATTTCAGGGAGGAAGCGCCGTGCAAGTCGTAACGCCCATTCTCTCGATACGTCGATCGGTAATTTGCTGCCCTAAAGTTAAAAATTAAAACATATTGCATTATTCAAGAATCTAGAGGAAATATGCCGTCTGGGAAAAAGATCGTCATCTTAAACTCACACCACCATAATACCAAAAGTGCTAAAAATCTTTTTCTTCACGAAAGTTTCTGCCTTAAAATTTCTTCTACTTTGTAATAAATAGCAACGCTAGCCACTTAAAAAAAAAAACAAATTTTAAAAGCAAACCCTGCACTTCGACTTGGACTTTGTATCATAAAGATAGCTCAGGAAGTTGCAGGGCTTCGGAAATTTACCTGCAGTGAAAAAATTCAGCGGAAATTGTACACTCTGAATTTTACATTCTGAGTTTTTGACTTATCTTAAGTGGAGGTACGTAGTGAAACAGAGCTTACGTTCTGCTTTTCGCTCTGATGCTTCTGCTGAAATAACGGACTATTAATATAACTCGATTGCACATTTCGTGTTTAATTCCTGGAATTGCAAAAACTTTTTAACTTCCCGATTATTCGGGAAGTTATTGTAATGACCCCGAAATCGATATTTTTCCTTTCATGCTGTGACTGGGGTTTTAAGTATACCAAAATGATGCCCAACAAATTTTGAATCGATGTCTGTGTGTGTGTGTGTATGTCTGTATGTATGTGCGTTTCCGAAATTTTGATCCTAGGTTTCTCACGAACGAATGAAGCTATTGATACCGTCAATATTGGAATCGAAGCATTGTCATGTAACTTAGAGGGGATTAGATTTTGGGTGAAATTGGTGTAGTATGTATATTGTTATTAACAATTTTAATTGTTTATCACGTTCTATTGCATAAACTATTAGAGTTAGCGCAAAATTTATATGAGAAAAGTTGTTTCTCATATAAAAATGCGTATTTTATGTAGAATGACTTTTTTCGCAAATTTGCATAATTAAGGAGGTATGACTGTCTCAACAATTATGTCTGTAGTGAGTGAACGAATAAACACAGCGCTGTTATCAAGGTCTCAATCCAAGCATTTCCGTTCAGAATCGAGCGGATTGCATTTTGGATGGCATTCGTGGAATATATATGCAATGTTATTAACAATTGCAATTGTTTATACCACTGGGTAAAATATTAAAGTTAGCGGGAAACCTATCTCAAGAAAACGATTTCTTATATGAAAATACATCTTTTTTCCATAATTTGCATAATTAAGGAGGTATGGTCGTCCGAGCAATTTGGAATAGGGGAACAAGGCGTTTCACCAGGGTCGTTCCTTATACAAAAATGCACATTCAGTATGACTTTTTTCAATATAGGTTAAAACGTATGGCGAGTTGAACTAGAATATACTTGGCGAATGAATATGTCGACAATTGCGGGAAGCATGTCAAAGAGCGGGATAATTAGGAACGTACAGAGGTAGAGAGGGTAACGAGGCGGACGAATTCCAGTTGAATATTTTTATGCGGCTTGAAAATCAAACTAAATCGATCGCGTGCAGTAATTATTAGTCACAAGTTCAATTATTGATATCACTGTTGAGTTTGCTCATCACCATGGTCGTATGCTTATGCTGTGCTGAAATACCAAATCGGGAAGTTTTGTTTGTGCCCCGTATGGGGCACACACATTTGCACACCACTAGTTCATGTGGATGCTCGTAGAATAGTTCGCACAGAAAGCGCATAAATCACGGTACCAATGATAGTGTAAAATGATTAACATGCATATGTTCGTGCGTTAAGCACTTCTCTTACAATTTGCACATAAATTATAATTCTAATAGAAACATTGAAATTTGAAGGTGATGATGTTAATATGGGTTTTCGGTGCCTTGTATTGGGAACTAGGTCTACCTCTCGCTGTTAAAGTAAGGCACGTAATCCGCATGTGGATGAGGCCCATTCCCATGCACAGACAACCAACTTACCCACATCCGGGTCGGGACTTAGTGTAGTGGGTACAGAGTATCTGCCTACTACATTAAACGTCCTGGATCCGCCACAGGCCTTCGGAGAACATTTTACATGCTGTAATATTTTCTCATGGATTTCGATTGACGCACAACTATATCGTATGTGGTATCGGTGGAACCGATAACACTGGACAGCGTGGTTGGTCAAGAACCTAACCCAACGCAGGGGGACGGGCGGCTTCTATCATAGCCCGCCGTCATCGTAGCACAGGGGCTTCTAGGGGTTTACCTCGTGCGTGTCCACTTCTCCCTGTAGAAGGAATGCTGAAGGGTAGCTACCGCGGGGAGTATAAGAGAGAGGGACGAGACAAAAAACACCCAGCTACACGTGCACACACCAGGACGTTTTACAATCAGAAAACCGGAGTTTATATTGATATTTAATTCTTTATGTTTGAATTCATTTCAATAACTTTTCTTATCGCTAATTAACGTCGGGTCTAGTTTACAAAGTAAGTTTGCAAATGTTAGGTGATGTCATTGTCAGGTTTCAGAGTCCAGCTCCGTAATTGTGCCGAATCGCACTGCGAGAATAAGTTGATATATTCAGTTGTAAATATACGAAAAAACAGTAATGTCGAAAAACAAATGTTAAAATGTCTAAGAAAAATTCATACTTTTAACTCTTCATCCTATTAGCAAATGCCCTCAATTCAGCTTACTTCGAAGGAATGGACTAATTAATTCATATTGAAAAAGCTGATGGAGCTAAAGTACACATTCACCGAAAAAGAAAAATCAAATACAAAAACTGAAAACTAAAAACATCGAAGTACAACAAGATCCAAACATACAATTTCCAAAACCCATATTATGCGGAAGACAAAATAAATGCGGGAAAAGAAGTAAAGAAATGGTATTCTACCACAATTTACAGAGAAACCTTATACTAAATGTTTTTGCGATAAGTAGTAATTTCATCTCCTGAACAATATGCTGAACTTTACTAGAGAGTTTAAGCATGAATGTCGAGAGTATTTTACGTCTCATTTCCACAAAAAATTGATATATGAGCAATGTGGAAAATTAGGATGCCAGAAGTCAATGCAAGTAAACAAAGCAAGGAAAGTGCCTGTGAGCCCATTATTTACCTCCTATTTGCATATGCTCTGACGTCAGCGCCCTTTTTTTCTTATTCCCGGGTGAAATCGAAGCATTTCATGAATTGTGCAACCAGAAGTCATGATATCCTCAATGGATACGTCGGTTATAAAGGAATGACGATTCCATGCTTACATAATGGCAGAAGAATTAGTTATGAATTTTTAAATAAAGTTCGGATCAAGGAAAACGACGCAGCGATTGTGGTGCTACCAGATACGTAATACAAAGATTTTAAGCCCTGTTGTCAAGCCTCGCATTGTATTGAAATGTCCTGCACAAAGGTCAGTAGCCTGACTGATTACAACCTATGATATGATTATCGGATTTTTTCGACAGCACTAATTCAGGCAACTAAAGAAAATTGTCTATTTGAAAATCAAAGTGGGACACGACAAAAGCACTGCGGTAACAGCGCAATCGGAATTCTCTGCTCTGTGCTTCGCTCGTCCTGTGAGTGCGTCGGGTGGAAGGGCACGGGCAAAGAAAAGTCAATACGTCAATTTCGATCTGCACGTGATTGATGAGACTCCCCAAGTGGGAAGTGCCAAGCTTCGCCAACCGGGGCAAGCTTGGGATAGCCTCGGGTACCAAGCCTGGCCCTTGCTTTGACCGATGGTGTTGCCATCTGGTTTCCAGGGCTTGTAGACCAGTCCCTGGCGACCAGCCTTGGGCCAGCCTAGGCACAGAATTGGACACCAGCACATCGGATTGTCAGACGTGGGCCAGGCTATTTCCAAGACTTGTCTAGAGGCTTGGTAAAACTCAGATTGTAATTGACATTGAGGCTTGGCGACTATGCTTGTCCCAGTCTACAATTAGGACTGGTATCCAAGTGTCGATTGAACCCAGCTAGGAACAAGCTGTAGCCAGGACAGGCCTCAAGTATCGGTAATACCCTGATTAACAATTCACATTGGGATTTAACAACCACTCTTGGGACGATCTACAGCCATGGCTGGTACCTCAGGGCTGGATATACCGGACTTGGACCAGACTGAATCCACGACTGGCCCCAAGTCTGGGGGATACCCCGATTTACCAATTACATTGAGATTTGGTAACCAGTCTTGGGCCAATCTACCACCAAGATCGCTTAAATCCGCCTTTGGATACCAGTGCTGGTTGTAGAATGGGCCGAATCTGGTCGCCATGTCTCAATAGAAGTTATAAATCTGGGTTTTACCAAGATTTTAGACCAGTCCTGGAAATAGCTTGGCTCATGCTAGGCGATGCCAAGCCCTGGTTACAAGTTTCGTGCATAGACTGGACCAAATTTGGTCGCCAAGCCTCAATATTAATTGAAAGTCTGGGTTTTACGAAGGTTCCAGACCAGTCCTGGCAATAGCCTGGCCCACGTATGGCAACACCGAGCCTTGGTTACCACTTCTGTGCCTAGACTGGTACAGAGCTGGTCGCCAGGAACTGGGCTACGAGCCCTGGAAACAGGGTGACAACACAATCGGTACAAGCGCGGGCCAACCTAGCGTGCCAAAGCCTGGTAATGCGGGGCTATCCCAAGCGACCAAAGAAATTTATTTTGAAAGGGCTACGCAGCAGTTTTCTCGAAGCGGAAATTCAAGGTAAATTATCAAAACACGGCATCAACGTACTTTCCGTTCGCCAGTTCGTGAAAATAAACAAGGACGGACACCAAAGACAACAGACCACTACCGATCTTCGCTATCACGGTCGGCCCGGAAACAACCTTGAGCAGCTTCGCTGAAATTAAAACGATTTTCTACCATACGTACAAGGTAGAAAAGTACGTTAAATCCCAGCAACCGACCCGATGCTTCAGGTGCCAGAGGTTCGGCCATGCAAGCCAGCATTGCAACCTGAACCCCAGATGTGTCAAGTGTGCGTCAAACCATGACGTAAAAGTCTGCACTTCAAACCCCTCAAGTGCGCGAACTGCGGATTCGCCCACACGGCCAGTTATAGAGAGTGTTCCATGCGCCTAAAATTCATGGAAACTCAGAAAAACGAGCACAGTCGGCCAGGCCCAGCCTTGAACCAATCGATTTGCCCGCTACACCTCACTCAGCCACGATCCAGAATCTGGAAAGGAAGATCCACTTCCCCCAGTCTCCTGCAGTCCTGGAGCCAACTCCGACTTCTACCACCAACCTGTCTAGGCCCCCTTACGCTTCGTTCTTCCCATCGGTGGAAACCGCGAGAAGGAACGTTGCCGCACCCACTGCTGAACCTGGGACCATCCCAATGGAAACACTTGTTCTGGAATCTTATTTAAGTACCACTAAAAACTATATAATTACAGCGAAGCAAGTCCTTGACGAGCTAAAAACCCTTAGAATTCCCGAAATCCGTTCAGAGCTCAAAAATATGATCTCTAAACTCCAGAGAGCTGACACCCCCCTTGATAGGACCACAATCATCGCATCCTATGTCCACCTGTTCTCACCCTCCTCAGACACACCTACGATTCCCCCGCAAACATGACCAACATATTAGCAATTAATATTTTTGCGCTCAAGTCCAATCTGGACGAGTCATTACACATCGTCAATAATAATAAGATTAAAATTTGTCTAATTTCAGAGACTAAACTGAACAGCAAAACGACGGAAATTAACTTTCCAGACTTCTCGCTGATCAGGGAAGACAGAACGGCCAAAGCAGGTGGTGGTGTTGCGGTAGCGATCCACAAGAGCTTACGGCATAAAACTCATCCGCACGATCTCCCATCGCTCACCGAATACGTGGGAGTAGAGGCCCAAGTGGACAACAGAATAACGAGGCTCTACTCGATTTATAATCCACTGGATGTCTCACTAGATATAAATCTATTGAAGCACCTACTCTCCGATAGTACTCCAACAATTATTGTTGGAGACTTTAATGCGAAGGACACCGCTTGGAACTCTGCAAGGCCGAACGAATCAGGTAAGATTCTCTCAAATTTTTTGACGGAACAAAACATTAATTTGCTGTTTCCAGACGTTCCTACACACTACCCTCATAATTCTAACACTCCTAGCACTATTGACCTCCTATTAACAAACAACATCTCTATCATTAATAATTTCACCACACTTTCCGAATCCCCGATCACCTACTGTTTTTCTCCCTATTTGGCAAACCAACCTCCCCAGGATCATCAAAAATTTTAAACTACGCAAAAACCGACTGGAATAAGTTCAAGGATATCTTAAATGATGAGATTTCTACACCAAACCCTACTTGTAACAACACTGAAGCAATAGATCAACACATAACACATTTCAGTCAAGTCATTCAAACAGCCCTGGATTCCTCCACTCCCATCCGCTCAACCAAATCCACCCACACTCCTATCCCACCCGAAAAAAATTACATCAGGTCAAGATGGCAAAAAACGCGAAATCGCTACCTTAAATCCGAACTCAATCAGCTGATAAAAGAAATCAGACTTAAATTAACCGAATTGAAACAATCATCGTGGGACAAGAAACTTAGAAACATGAACTTAAAAGATCACTCTATTTAGCGCGTAGCAAAATAGTTTAATAACACCGGTAAAAGAAAAATCCCCACACTAAAGTCAAACAACACATCCCCACACAGAAGACCATGATAAGGCTAATACCCTTTGCAAACACTACGCAAAAATACGCGAATTATCGGCCTCCCGAGGAAACAAATTTTTTGAACAACAAGTCACAGGTCATGTGAGAAAAACTATCCTCAAAGCCCCTATCGACACTCCCATTAAATTCCTCACAAATCCCCGTGAAATCATTTTCTCCATCAGAACACTAAAAAACAAATCAGCCCCGGGTGTGGATAACATACCCAACATAGCACTAAAAAACCTGCCGATCAAAGCAATAAGCCTACTAACAAAGATATATCATGCATGCCGCCTCAAAGAATATTTCCGGGAACTCTGGAAAGGAGCGATGGTCATACCGATTCTCAAGCCTTGCCCCTCGTATCCGGTGAGCTACAGGCCGATTAGCCTTTGGCCAGTATTGGCCAAACTTTTTGAGCGAATAATTTTAGCTCGTCTCAAAAAACCTGTAGAAGAGTTACAACTAATGCCTGAAAATCAATTTGGATTCCGCTCTGAACACTCGACCTGCCACCAGCTGGCCAGAATTACAAACAACATAAAATCCGCGAAAGATCGGAAAGAAGATACCGTTCTTCTTCTCCTGGACAGCGAGAAGGCCTTTGATTCTGTTTGGCCCACAGGCCTTATTTATAAACTCGACAGTTTAAATCTACCTAAGTATTTATGTAAAATTTTTCTATCATATCTTTCAAATAGATATATTCGAGTTCGAGTCGAAACTTCGCTTTCGGATAAAATTAAAATAGTCGCGGGGGTCCCACAAGGGTCTATCCTCTCCCCCGTACTATTTAACCTATACATTGCTTCTGTTTTTAGCAGAATTCCTAGAAATGTATCTATCGCTGGATATGCTGATGACATCGCTCTGTACTCAGCTAGCAAATCGATAAATAAAGCTGTTAGAAGAGTCGAAAACGCAGCTGCTCTTACAATCAGTGAGCTCATGAAATGGAAAATTCAAGTGAATACTGCGAAAACAGAAGCAATGTTATTTACTAGCTCCAAGGCCATTCACACCTTGACTATTCGTAGCGATAAAATCACTCCTGTAAACTCTGTTAAATACTTAGGTTTACATATTGATTCTAAACTCCTGTGGAAAAAACACATTGATGAAGTTAAGCTGAAAACAAAAATTATTCTAGTAAGATTATATAATCTGCTAAAATCTCCTGCACTTAGCCAATCCCTAAAACTCACTTTGTACAAATGATTGATCAGACCTATAATCACCAATGGTTGTCCGGCCTGGCACAATGCAGCGAAAATCCACTTGAATCATCTTCAAGTGATTCAAAATAAATTCCTACGAATAATAGGAAATTTTAAAACAAAAACCACTATTGTGGAGATACACGAAACGCTCGGCATGGCAACCATAGGTGGATTCATCGATAGAATCAATGAGACATTCAAATTTAAGCTACAATCCCATCCTAATCCCCAGCTCCAAAACATCAATATTGACATGAAATCCAATTGGTCCCGCTGACCACCTGTTTATCCCACCTTCCCGTATATCCCTTTCTCTCCCGCCCCTCATGCACCCATTACTTATAAGGTTTTTTAGAAGTCATTTTTCCTTATATCGAGTCATCATGTAAATAATCACAAATATCTGTAATAGTGAAAAATTAGGTTACACTTCGTTCAAATTAGATATAAAGCCAACGGCTGGTGGTCTAGAGCGTAGCACTTAAGATATTAATACTGTATATAGTATGTATATATGACAAATGTTAATAAACAATTTTCAAGTCAAGTCAAGTCAAGCACAGCCCAGGAACAACTAGAATATCCAGCCATCACTGAAGGTGTTCGACAAGAAACACCTAGCGATCTGGATATTCCTATTTCGCAAACTAATAGTCGAAATTGTTTTTTTATTTTTTTACTATTCTACACTCGATGAGCCAATGAGATTAACATACGCATGACTCTTTTAACAAAACATTTGTGCAAGCTTAATTGAATTGATTATTATTTTATGTTAAGCGTATACCCTGGTTCTAAATGCCAGCCGTGGGCCAGGCTAGTCTCAAGACTGACAAATATAATAAGTCCTCAGCCCTAGCCTGGCCCCATGTTTCATTCCAGGCCTGGTATAGGCTAGTTTACCCAGCCTTGGCCAGGCTTGAAACTAGCCTGGGCCAGTTGTCAATTCCTACCTGGGTCATAGAATAGCTTACACCCTTTTGCGGTGTTCTGTTTACAATTAAACTGACTTGCGACATTGTGATTTTTCATATTGCGTATATACCCGTATAAACCGGGTTCATACCAACATGTATGACTCATTACAAAAAAAATTTCCATGTTAGTTAAATTGAAAATAGCAACGGCTGTTAAGGAACCCCTAAGTAGCAATCGATAACACAGAACGCTCCTACCATTCTTCTTTGAACATCAAATGCTTCTCGTGATCTGGTTCCTGAATTAGTCCTGAAAAATTGTTGTTTTATCAAATCAGCCCAGTGCATTATGCATCTGTGTATACATCCTGCTAAGTGTCGACATTAATATCAGTATGGCAATCATCAGGAATAACAGCATCATATTGATTCCATAACTTGACAAGCAGGCACTCAACGAACCACTGACCATTCTAATATTTAGGATCATAGTCAATCAGAAGTACTGCTGATGTTCTCAAATTAATCAGATGAGCAAGCGAGAGCGTTTCTTTTACCTGGATTATTTGGAAATAGCAAATTTGACAGTTATTGTATTAGATTCTGTTACCAAAGCGGAAATTCTCGTTAGACAATTTCGAATATGGTATTCAGTCATATATATTGTATAGATGCGGCTGTATTTCATAGTACATATTAAAATGTTATGTACTGTATCAGATGATCGTGCGTCCTTCTTAGACACACTTCCTTTTTTCCTGCAGCGACTGGTGACGTGGTTGGTTTGAGTCTTACGCTTTTTGATGAATTCAATATATATCGATACTTTCTCTCGTCTCTCCCTTTTACCATAGGACCATTTAACAGACACTGAAAGACGACTAAGAGTTAAGAGTTTGCGACAATGGAACATTTTCAATTTTCGCGAAATTTTTAAAATTTTGGGATCTGAAATTTCAAAAAATGAAAAAGTTTGCGAATCTTTAAAATTTCCAAGACTGTGTCCGAACGAAGAATCTTTCTCAGAGCTAATGCGTTATATTAGCACCAACAATGAAACATCAAATGTTGATTACTAGCGCTTTATCACCACGAGTTTCAATGGAAGGAAAATAGGGTTTGAAGTGGCACGCGATGCCGCTTCCCCCGGAATAATGATGCTCTTGCGAGACGCTACAGTGATCAATAATTACGCTTTGGACGATCGAGTATCACGCATGCCCCATGTGCTCCGTATCCAAGACTATGTGGTTCATGTCTCCATCATATGCTTCAGGTTTCGTGGACCTTAAGTGATTTTCAGTGTCAAGGAAACAAATATCTTATGTTAATCAACTTTCTGGCAGGAACGGTTATTGTTTGGACCCTGAAAATGAAAATTCCATGTATCATATCTCTACGTTTCGAGGCTTTTCCAACAAGCTTCGACAATTCTTAATAAAATATTTGTATGCGTGTGGATCTGCATGCGTGGGTGTTCTTTTTTCTCCGTCCCACTCATTTGTACGCCCCCGGTAGCGGCCGTGTAAGCATTCCTTCAGGGGGCGTACCGGACACCCACCCATGCGGCTGGGGCCGACTTTCGCCATAGTTAGGTCATCGTATTTCTTAACACAGGCTAAATCTCCAGAAACCCCTGTCCTACGATGGCCGGCGCCTATGATGGAACCCACCCCCCCCCCCCCCCCCGGCGTCGGGTTAGGTTCCCGCTCGGCCGGGCGCGAACCTAGGCCCTTCGGAGTAGTAGGCAGATACTCTACCACTACGCTAAAGCCTTGACTTGACTTGCCTTGAAAATTGTTTATTAACATTTGTCATATATACATACTATATACAGTATTAATATCTTAAGTGCTACGTTCTAGATCACCAGCCGTTGGCTTTATATCTAATTTGAAAGAAGTGTAAACTAATTTTTCATTATTACAGATATTTGTGATTATTTACATGATGACTCGATATAAGGAAAAATAACTTCTAAAAAACCTTACAAGTAATGGGTACATGAGGGGCAGGAGAGAAAAGGATATATGGAAAGGTGGGACAAAACAGGTGGTCAGCGGGACCAATTGGATTTTATGTCAATATTGATGTTTTGGAGCTGGGGATTAGGATGGGATTGTAGCTTAAATTTAAATGTCTCATTTTTTATATCGATAAATTCGCCTATGGTTGTCATGCCGAGCGTTTCGTGTATTTCCACAATAGTCGTTCTTCTTTTAAAATTTCCTATTATTCGTAGGAATTTATTTTGAATCACTTGAAGATGATTCAAGTGCATTGTCGCTGCCTTGTGCCAGGCAGGACAATCATAGGTGATAATGGGCCTAATTAACCCTTTGTAGAGAGTAAGTTTGAGGGATTGACTGAGCGCGGGTGATTTTAGCAAATTATACAATCTTACTAGGCTAACTTTAGTCTTGACCTTGATTTCAGATATATGCTTTTTCCACAGGAGTTTGGAATCGATGTGTAAGCCTAAATCCTTTACAGAGTCGGTTGGTGTGATCTTATCGCTACGAATAGTTAAAGTCGGCTTGGCCTTGGAGCTAGTAAATAAGATTGCTTCTGTTTTAGCAGCATTCACTTGAATTTTCCATTTCGTTAATTCACTGATTGTGAGAGAAGCAGCATTTTCTATTCTTCTAATAGCTTTGTTGATCGATTTGCTAGCTGAGTAAAAGCAATGTCATCAGCATAGCCTGCAATGGATACATTTCTCGGAATTCTGCTAAAAACAGAAGCAATGTACAAGTTGAATAAAACAGGCGAGAGAATAGACCCTTGTGGGACTCCCGCGACAATTTCTATTTTATCCGAAAGCGAAGTTTCGACTCGAACTCGGATATATTTATTTGAGAGATATGCTAATAAAATTTTACATATATATTTAGGGACATTTAATCCTTCGAGTTTGTATATAAGGCCTGTGGGCCAAACAGAATCAAAGGCCTTCTCGCTGTCCAGGAGAAGAAGAACGGGATCTTCTTTCCGGTCTTTCGCGGATTTTATATCATTCGTAATTCTAACCAGCTGGTGGCAGATCGAGTGTTCTGATCGAAAACCAAATTGATTGATAGGCATTAGTTGTAACTCTTCTATGGGTTTTTTGAGACGAGCTAAAATTATTCGCTCAAAGAGTTTAGCCAATACCGGTAGGAGGCTAATAGGCCTGTAGCTCACCGGATGCGAAGGGGGCTTACCGGGCTTTAGAATCGGAATGACCACCGCTCCTTTCCAGAGTTCCGGGAAATATTGTCTGAGGAGGCATGCATTATATATCTTTGTTAGTAAACTTGTTGCTTTGATTGGGAGGTTTTTTAGTGCTATATTGGGAATATTATCCACACCCGGGGCAGATTTATTTTTTAATTTTTTGATAGCGGAAGTGATTTCACGGGGATTCGTCAGGGATTTAATGGGAGTTTCGATGCGGGCTTTGAGGATAGTTTTTCTCACATGACCTGTGACTTGTTGTTCAAAAGATTTGTTGCCTCGGGAGGCCGATATTTCGTGTATTGCTGCATAGTGTATGCAGAGTGTATTCGCCTTGTCGTGGTCTTCTGTGTGGAGTGTGTTGTTTGACTTTAGTGTGGGGATTTTTGTTTTAGCGGTGTTATTAAAATATTTTGCTACGCGCCAAATAGAGTGATCTTTTAAGTTTATGTTTCTGAGTTTGTTGTCCCACGATGATTGTTTCCATTCGGTTAATTTAAGTATGATTTCTTCTATCAGCTGATTGAGTTCGGATTTAAGGTAGCGATTTCGCGTTTTTTGCCATCTTGACCTAATGTATTTTTTTAGTTTTATTAAGGAGGCTATTTCGGGTGGGATAGGAGTGTGGGTGGATTTGGCTGAGCGGATGGGAGTGGAGGAATCCAGGGCTGTTTGAATGACTTGAGTGAAATGTGTTATGTGTTGATCTATTGCTTCAGTGTTGTTACAAGTAGGGTTTGGTGTAGAAATCTCATCATTTAAGATGTTCTTGAACTTATTCCAGTCGGTTTTTGCGTAGTTTAAAATTTTTGATGATTCTGGGGAGGTTGGTTTGCCAAATAGGGAGAAAAACAGTGGTAGGTGATCAGATGGGGATTCGGAAAGTGTGGTGAAATTATTAATGATAGAGATGTTGTTTGTTAATAGAAGGTCAATAGTGCTAGGAGTGTTAGCATTATGAGGGTAGGGTGTAGGAACGTCTGGAAAGAGCAGATTAATTTTTTGTTCCGCCGAAAAATTTGGGAGAACCTTACCTGATTAGTTCGGCCTTGCAGAGGTCCAAGCGGTGTCCTTTGCATTAAAGTCTCCAACAATAATTGTTGGAGTACTATCGGAGAGTAGGTGCCTCAATAGATTTATATCTAGTGAGACATCCAGTGGATTATAAATCGAGTAGAGCCTCGTTATTCTGTTGTCCACTTGGGCCTCTACTCCCACGTATTGGGTGAGCGATAGGAGATCATGCGGCCGTTTTGTCTTCCCTGATCAGCGAGAAGTCTGGAAAGTTACTTTTCTTCGTTTTGCTGTTCAGTTTAGTCTTTGAAATCAGACAAATTCTTATGTTATTATTATTGACGATGTGTAATAACTCGTCCAGATTGGGCTTGAGCGCAAAAATATTAATTGTTAATATGTTGATTATGTTTGCGGGGGAATCGTAGGGGTGTCTGAAGAGGGTTAGAACAGGTGGACATAGGATCCGAGGCGTTAACTTGCAGGAAATTGATCAATTTTTTGGTCTCCAATTTGTCATTCCAATAACTATTGGAGGCACTGCGGTTCGTTTTTAAGCCTCTTGAGGTCCGCCAGGAGTGTTCGGAGGATTGTTGAGGCGAGCGGAGTGAGAGCGCGCGCTGATTGACGGTTTCAGAACGGTTTTTTTGATTTTTTTCGGGTCTTCCAGTGGAGGACTCATCTTGGCTTTCCTTTTTGGAGCCAAAGGAAGTTTGAGAGATTTTAAGTTCGACACTTTGGTGCCAGAACTTTTCAAGACTTTTAAAAATTCACTGTACGCTGAACGCTGTACGTTGGAATTTCTATATCGTAGAGAGCGCTAGACATGCGTCCGCACGGTACCGACTCAAAACAAATACTGACGCTAAAGCCCCTGGACTTGACTTGACTTGAAAATTGTTTATTAACATTTGTCATATATGCATACTATATATAGTATTAATATCTTAAATGCTACACTCTAGATCACCAGCCACTGGCTTTATATCTAATTTGATCAAAGTTTAACCTAATTTTTCATGATTACAAATGTTTGTGAATTTTTACAGGATGCATCGATATAAGGCAAAATGACTTCTCAAAAACCCTAAAAGTAACGGGTGCATGAGGGGAGGGGGAAAGGGGGATATCCGGAAAGGTGGGACAAACAGGTGGTCAGCGGGACCAATTGGATTTCTTGTCAATATTTATGTTTTGGAGCTGGGGATTAGGATGGGATTGTAGCTTAAATTTAAATGTTTTATTTATTCTATCCATGAAATCATCTGTGGTTACCATGCCGAGCGTATCGTGTGTCTCCAAAATAGTGGTTCTTCTTTTCAAATTTCCTATTATTCACAGGAATTTATTTTGGATAACTTGAAGATGATTTAAGTGGATTTTCGCTGCATTGTGCCAGGCGGGACAACCATAAGTGATAATAGGTCTGGTTAACCCTTTGTATAAAGTGAGTCTCAGGGATTGGCTAAGCGCGGGAGACTTTAGCAGATTATATAATCTTATTAGAATAATTGTAGTTTTCAGCTTAACTTCGTCTATGTGTTATCCCCACAGCAGTTTGGAATCAATATGTAAACCTAAGTATTTAACAGAGTTCACAGGAGTGATTTTATCGCTACGAATAGCCAAGGTGTGATTGGCCTTGGAGCTAGTAAATAAGATTGCTTCTGTTCTGGCAGTATTTACTTGAATTTTCCATTTCATGAGCTCACTTATTGTAAGAGCAGCTGCGTTTTCGACTCTTCTAACAGCTTTGTTTATCGATTTGCTAGCTGAGTACAGAGCGATGTCATTAGCATAGCCAGCGATAGATACATTTCTAGGAATTCTGCTAAAAACAGAAGCAATGTACAGGTTAAATAGTACCCGGGACAGGACAGACCCTTGTGGGACCCCTACGACTATCTCAATTTTTTCCGAAAGCGAAGTTTCGACTCGAACTCAAGTCGAAGGCCTTGAGTAGGCTTATTGCTTTGATCGGGAGGTATTTGAGTGCTATGTTGGGAATGTTATCCACACCCGGGGCTGCTTTGTTCTTTAGTGTTTGGATGGCGGAAATGATTTCACGGGGCTTTGTGAGGAATTTAATGGGAATTTCGATAGGAGCTTTGAGGATAGGTTTTTTTCACGTGGCCTGTGACTTGTTGTTCAAAAGGTTCGTTTTGTCGGGAGGCCGATAACTTGTGGATGTTTGCGTAGTGTTTACAAAGTGTATTAGCTTTTTCGTGGTCTTCCGTGTAGATCGTGTTATTGGATTTGAGTGAGGGAATTTTGCTTTTGCCGGTGTTATTAAAATATTCTGCTACGCGCCAAATCGAGTGATCTTTTAAGTTTATGTTTCTAAGTTTGTTGTCCCAAGATGATTGCTTCCCATCGGTTAATTTAAGTCTGATTTTTTTGGTCAGCTGATTGAGTTCGGATTTAAGGTAGCGATTTCGCATTTTTTGCCATCTTGATCTGATATAATTTTTTAATTTTATTAAGGGGGCTATTTCAGAGGGGTATGGGTGGATTTGGATGAGCGGGTGGGAGTGGAGGAATCCAGGGCTGTTTGAATACTTTGGGTGAAATTTGTTATGTGTTTGTCTATTGCTTCAGTGTTGTTACAAGTCGGGTTTGGTGTAGAAATATCATCATTTAAGATGTCCTTGAACTTTTTCCAGTCGGTTTTCGCATAGTCTAATATTTTAGATGATTCTGGTGAGGTTGGTGTTCCAAAGGGAGAAAAGCAGTGGTAGGTGCACTGAGGGGGATTCGGAAAGTGTGGTGAAATTATTAATGATAGAGATGTTGTTAATTAATAAAAGGTCAATAGTACTAGGAGTGTTAGAATTATGAGGGTAGTGTGTAGGAACGTCTGGAAAGAGCAGATTAATTTTTTGTTCTGTCAAAAAATTTGAGAGAATCTTACCTGATTCGTTCGGCCTAGCAGAGGTTCAAGCAGTGTCCTTCGCGTTGAAGTGTCCAACAATAATTGTTGGAGTACTATCGGAGGGTAGGTGCCTCAATAGATTTGTATCTAGTGAAACATCCGTTGGGTTATAAATTGAGTAGATCCTCGTTTTTCTATTGTCCACTTGGACCTCTACTCCCACGTATTCGGTGAGTGACAGGAGATCATGCGGAAGTGTTCTATGTCTCAAGGTTTTGTGGATCGCTACCGCCTGCCAGCACCTGCTTTGGCCGTTCTGTCTTCCCTGATCAGCGAGAAGTCTGGAAAGTTTATTTTCTACGGTTTGCTGTTTAGCTTAGTGTCTGAAATCAGACAAATTTCAATGTTATTGCTATGGACAATGTGGAATAACTCGTCCAGATTGGGCTTCAGCGCAAAAATTTTAATTGCTAATATGTTGGTTATGTTTACGGGGGAATCGTAGGTGTTTCTGAGGAGGGTGACTACAAGTGAGCGTAGGATGCGATGATCGAGATCCTATCAATGGGGGTTTCAGCTTTCTGGAGTTCAGAGATCATATCTTTAAGCTCGGTGAAGATTTCGGAAATTCTAAGGGTTTTTAGCTCGTCAAGGACTTGCTTTGCTGTGTTTATATAATTTTTCGTGCCACTTAAATAAAATTCCGGAACATGTGTTTCCATTGGCATGGTCCTAGGTTCAGCAGTGGGAGCGACAACATTCCTTCTCGAGGTTTCCACCATTGTAAAGAAAGGAGCGTAGGCGGGCCTGGACGTGTTGGCAGTAGAAATCGGAGTTGGCACTGGGGCTGCAGGAGACTGGAGGAAGTGGATGTTTCTTTCCAGATTCTGGATCGTGGCCGAGTGAGGAGTGGCAGGCAAGTAAGGTGTAGCGGGCAATTCCAATGGCGCTAAGCTGGGCCTGGCCGACTGGACTCGTTTTTTTAAGTTTCCATGAATTTTTGGCGCATGGAACACTCTCTATAACTGGCCGTGTGGGCCAGTCCGCAGTTCGCGCACTTAAGAGTTTTCGAAGCGCAGGTTTTGACGTCATGGTTTGACGCGCACTTGACACATCTGAGGTTCAGGTTGCAGTGTTGGCTTGCATGGCCAAACCGTTGGTACCGTGAAGCACTGGGTCGGTTGCTCAAAATAGTTTTAATGGCAGCAAAGCTGCTCAAGGTTATTTCAGGGCCAACCGTGATTGCGAAGATCGGTAGAGGCCTGTTTTCTTTAGTATCTCCGTCTTTATTTACTTTCAGGAATTGGCGAACGGAAAGTACGTTGCTGCCGTGATTTGGTAATTCGGCTTCCGAGAAACTGCTGGGAAGCCCTTTCAAAATAAATTTCTTCGGTCTCTCACTTTTAAGGCCGTAGGTGAAAAAAATAAGGTTTTGCCTTTTCAGGATACTTACGATTGTGTTGTAGTCCTCCGTCGTTTGCGCATGGACGATCGTGGTACTTCCATTAAACTTCATCCTGAAGTTTTTATCCGAGGCGTTGACTTACAGGAAATTAATTAAGTTTTTGATTAGTTCAATTAACGGATTTGCTATTGAATTGTTGTGATTCAATTGAAATTTTCAATGCAATAATGAATGGATAATTAAGCCCTGGCCGCCCATCCTCAGCCCAGCATTGGCCCAGATGCGGCAACCCGGGCCTCCACCAAATCCTGGCTACGAACTTCGGCCAGTCTTTGGCCCAAGCTTGGGGCCCAAGGCTTGACAGCCCAAACCTGTGCCAGAGCCGCCCCGTTTCCTGAGCGCTGGCGTTTCCTACCTGGGTTAGGCCATCGTATTCTCGAAGACATTTATTTTGCGACACTACCTAGGCCTTAAGACCCATAAGCAATCTCGAACGATACCACACACCAAGTTCCCGAGCTGGGAAAAATCCAGTACAGCCGGCCCGTCCGAGCCACCTAAGACCTTTAGCTACGATGCTCATACCAAGTCAAGAAAATGACGAGCTATTAACAATGCACCTCGGGAAGGCGGTCTGTTGCGTCCGCGCGACGCCCAGTTATGTGAAAAGTGGATAATTGTAGTAGGATTAAAAGAATAGGGATGGGATTTGGGTGAAAGTAGGGGGGGGGGGGAGGGAGATAAATTCCCACAGAAGTCCGCGTCCCGTCGGCCTGTACTCATGAACCAGAGTGATCCATCACACTTGAAGGCCTTGTACAGCCCTCAGAGTGGCGACGCCGCACTACCGGCCCGCATGAAGGCCTTGGTCCAGAACATCGATAAAGGAATAGGTTTTTCAGACAAACACTTCCGCCAGTCGCAGACTTCTATAGGACCCGTCCCGAAGGACTCTATTGAAAAAGCAATTAGTGCTCAATCATAGTCCGGATATTACAAGTTTATTGGACACTTTTTGAACTTCTTTATAATCTTGCCCATTGACTATCGACATCAGACTTTTTGAACAGTCCGCTGCAAATACCATAGGTCGTATTCTCAAAGACAGGGTGAACCTCCAGAAAACCTTGTGCTACGACGGCGGACATTTATGATGGAACCTTCACCCTCCTGCGCCGGGTTAGGTTCCTGCCGAACCTGCGGTCTCATTTTATGGGTACCACCGGTAGCACACACGGAACGTTTCTGCTTCGGTCGAAAGCCATGAGAAGCAACTACTGCGTAAAGTAGGTCTCTTTCGCACGAGTTGTGATTACCTGCTTGGTGATCACAGAAGTCGAACAAACCCATGCGCACGTGTTTTCCATACTATATTTTGCAATACCCATGAAACGTTCAATTTGCTGCCGAGTTTTCTGTACACAGAGTGTGGGAAAACTATTCGATAATTCGAACTGAAGAATTCACCGTAGTTTATTACTTCCCTATCGGGAAGTTATTGTAATCGCCCCGAAATTGAACTTTTTCATTTCGGCCTGCAACTAGTGACTTAAGGGTACCAAAATGATCCCCGACAAATTCTGAGTCAATGTCTGTGTTTTTTTTTTTTTCACTCTTTCTCTATTCGTATTCACCCACGTAACCGCTGGTAGGCATTACTTCATGGGCAATACTACGGATCAGAGTACCCACCTATTGCGGCTGGAATAGACTTCGCCATTTCAGCTCATCGTATTTCTAATCACAGGGTAAACCTCCAGAAACCGCTGTGATACGATGGCGGGCGTCTACGATGGAACCCTCCCTCCCCCCCCGCGTGACGGGTCGCGTTCGGTCCCGGCTCACGGTCTCACTTCATGGATACCGCCGATAGCACACACGGAATGTTCCTGCCATCGGTCGGAGTCCGTGAGAAAATATTTTTCAGAAAAAATATTTTGCAGTGAGCGGGAATCGAACGCGGAACCTTTAGAATAGTAGGCAGACACTCTACCCACTACACCAAAGCCCCGTCACTTCGTCTTCTTATCAAGCTGGATCAGGATTCGATCAACCATGTTACGCAATTTTGCATTAAACCTTGGTTGATTATACTTGATCTTGGTTGGATCGAGTCTCTGTGATCCAGCTACTGATCGAGCAGCACTAAGCGTGCTTGAACTCGGTCGAATTTTTTTAACTTGCCGATAGGGCAGTTATTGTAATCACCCCGACATTGAACTTTTTCATTTCGACCTGTAACTGGTGTCTTAGGAGTACCCAAATGATCCCCGAAAAATTCGGAGTCAATGTCTGTGTGTGTATGTGTGTGTTTGTTTGTATGTATGTGTCCGCAATTTTGGTCAACGATTTCTCACGAATGGATACACCAATCGGAGCCATCGAGATCTCAATCGACGCGTCTCCATATAACTCAGCCCTGATTCGTTTTTGATGGATATTGGTTCAGAATATATATTGTTATCAACAATTTCAATTGTTCATGACGTTATATCTCGTCAACGGTTGGAGTTAGGGAAAAATTTTTCAACATAAGTTGTTCCTCATACAAAGCTCCATATTTAATGTTTGTTAACTTTTTCCTATAATGTCCATAATTAAAGTGGTAGAACCGTTAGAAAAAAATAATTCATGTGATAAGTGCATGAATGGAGACTAGATGGTGTCGGCGATCGCAAAAATTGGTCTCTACAGTATACATGGACCGACCCAGAATATAATACTTGCATATCATTTTTATAGAGAAAGGAAAAAAAAAACGGTAAATACTCAAGTGAGAAGTCTCGTAAATTTTTGAAACCGAAATGATCCCGAAAACTCGAGTTACCAAATCGGGAAGTTTGCATTGTGGCCTCACTGAGGGCACAAATACATCCCACCCACTAGTTTTTTTTTCTTGTTTACTATGATCGATCTGCGAATACGTCGTATTTGGCAACGGTGTACGCGCTTGTACGCGAAATTCGAAAAGTCGAATGTTTGTCGAATCACGTTCCTGAAATAGTGAATATAATAACGCCGAGGATCAAAAGAGGTTGACATGAAAAATAACCGAGATTCGGAACAAAATTTGAAATATTCTCAAACTGCAGAGTTACTTCAAAATAAATACAAATTGTGTGGAGACAAGATTGACAGGAAAAATAATGTAACAAAAGATTTTTAGTTCTGAACTGACAAAAGCGTATTGTAATATATAAAATAATAAAAGTGTGGATTATTGTTGTAAGATAATGCAATTTGCTGCATTAATGATCTAGCCAGTTTTGCACAATATCAATTTATTTGATCAATTATGGAACTTGGATGAACAGTTTTCTCGAACATTTAATTCCGACATTTTAATCCCCAATATGGAGAATGTAATTGATCATGAAAAAAAAATATATATAAATTGATCCACATCAACAAATTCTGCAATAATGACAAAAGTTTTCTAATTTATATTATTCGTTGACACTATGAAATAATAAAGCGAAATAATACGACTGAATGAGTTATGGAAAAAAGAAAAACCGAAAACATATAACTTCACATTTTCTCGGAAAAGAGGAAATATGCGTTAAAAAATATACGCAAATAAATAATTCTTATTTACGAAGTTTTTCCATATTAGAGAATGTATGGAAGATCCCTAATTGAAATTAAGGTTCGTCTGTGCATTGCTCATCTTTCTCAACAATCGTGAAAGACACACTTGAGCAATTGTTGAAGTTGAGCGCGAACTTTTTAGCTGTAGCACCTTCAAGTGGGTTAGCTGTTAAAGCTATTACATCGTGTTCCGTTTGCCACGTCAAAGGACGAACGTACGCCCGTGGCTGATTCCTAGATTTCTTTGCTGGTCGTGGAAAGGAAGATGTGTGAACGTCCATTGGCTCGTCGTTCAGAATTAATTGGGTGATACGGACACTTATACGGGTACAGATGTGCTTTTTGTTTGCGATTGAATTTTCGATGTATCCCTGAGCTACTTGAGCAGACTTCCAACCCCCTTGGCGCTTCGGCATGGTCAGAGCCCCAAAATCAGCGAGTCGTGTAGCTGATGCGCGACGAAACCAATGTCCAGTGTAGAGTTGAGGGTCTGGCAACTTTAAGAATGCAGCAATCATCGATGGCATTTTTCCAAATTTATTAATGCCAACATTTTGAACCGTACATTTTCCTGGTTGGCAGGTCACAAAAAACTTATCCGTTTGGGATGGGCCGGTTTCAGAGAGAATGTGGAGGAGTTGGTGAGTAATGAGACTCCATTAGGTGGAAACAGCACCACAGACGAAGCGTTGAATTCCGTAACGGAAAATGATGAAAGTGTTTGGGAGAAAGGCAAGAGACGACGGAAAAAACGAAATTTGCCCCAAAACTCCCCAGGAGCTACGCAGAGTAATCTTCAGTCAAGAAATGTTCGACCGACCGGTAAAGATATGTACTGAAATTTTGGGCCTAATAAAGAAAGATGAGAGCGTTTACGTGGCTCCCGCATGCGTAGATAAAATCCGCAAAACAGCCTCAGGCGATGTTCTATTAATCCTTGCCAAAGGAAAGAATGAACAAGCTATTGAGCTGGAGAAAGCCTTGGTTGGAGCCCTAACAAACGACGCAACAGTGCTCAAGAAAGCACCTCAACAAGAACTGGCAATTAAGGATTTCGATGACGTCGCAACCAAAGCGAACATTCTTGATGCCTTGAGAAAGGCTGATCGCGCGGACAGTGATATTTTATGGAGCGCCGTCAGGTCCCTTCGGAAGTCATACAGAACAACATAATCAGCCACCGTAGTACTTCCTACGGCTACTGCAAGGAACATACTGAGCAAAGGCAGTAAGATACGGGTAAGCCTGGTATATGCTCATAAGGTGACAGTCGCAAGGCCACTTAAGTGATTCAAGTACTACGAGCATCTTGCCATTAATTGTAAGAGCTCAATGGACTGATCAGAACTGTGACACAATTGCGGCGAAAAAGGGCACAAAAACGGTTGAAGGATACGACGGTGACGAACAATCTGGATTTGTTGTGTCCAAGGTGAATGATATCTATTTTTATCACTGCTATGCACCACCAAGCCGTTGTTATGGTGGTGGATGCGAAACAGCAATTCCCAGTGGCTACTGCGGGAGATTTCAATTCCTGGGCAGTTGACTGAGATTGCAAGGAGACGAATGAAAGAGTACGGGCTGTTCCAAGCCATGCCAAGTTCAGATGTCGTCCTATTGAATCAGGGAAAAAAATTAATATTTGGCAGAGGAGAAGCGAGTTCCATTGTAGAGCTCAACCTCGTCAGCAGTAGCCTGCTCAAAAGAAATTGCGCATGGGAGGTAACGGAGATCTACACTGCCCGCGATCATCCAACGTCATTCTGGGGGGGGGGGGGGTGTCTGTCGACTGGAGGTCCGCGCCTACATCGAACAGAACAAACGAAGTTAATCAAATTCGATATCGCCACCTTTCTGGTGGCACTGAAGACTGACCCAATAAATGGTAGAACTGCCCTAGAAAAGTAGATGAAGCCATATGGATTGTCACCTGCAGCGACGAGACTGCCCCGGAAACTTAGTGAAAACCGACGGTCACCAGCGCATTGGTGGAGCGATATAATTGCGACCCTCCGCCAGGAATGTTTCGCCGTGAGATCTTGGCAACGGGCAAGGAAGAAACCCAATCCCGAAAGCCATAAAGTAACGTATAAAGCGGCTAAACGTGAACTCACCAAGGACATAAAGCTTCGCAAACGAGACTGCTGGAACGAGCTTTTGGAGGAAGTGGAATCCAGGTGGTGGAGCAGTCAGAATCCTTGGGGCAGACCGTAGAAGGTGCGACTCAAGAGTCAACCGTTGCCATCACCGACCTGCCCTAGGCTTCTGGAAAGGATTGTCTCAGTCTTATGTCGTCAACAATCCAGTCTAACTCTAAGCATGTACAGGGTGCCATTACCGCCGATTACAGGCGAGGAACTATTGCAAGCCTGTAGTAGTGGGGGCAACAACAAGGCCGCCGGTCTCGATGGTGTGCCAAATATAGCGCTGAAGGCCGCCATCATGTGAAATGTATCCAAAAAGATATCTTTCCCAGCCGATGGAAGCAACAGAGACTCGTACTTCTCTCCAACGGGAAAAAGCCACCGGACGAGCTGTCATCATATCGTCTACTCTGTATGCTGGATACGACGGGCTAGATCCCGGAACGCATAATATACCAGAGAATTGAAGCAGTGGTGGAACCTCTGTTGACCGACGGCCAATGTGGCTTCAGGCGAGAACAATCGACGTTGGACGCTATTGACGTGGTGGTCAGCACAGATACGAGAGCGAGCGATGGAAAGGAGGTGCGAAACAATATTGTTTAATTGTTACTCTGGACATCAAGCATGCCTTCAACTCGGTACTATAGAACCTATACTGCCGATGCTACCTATCGAAGTTTTAGCTGAGCAGCGTAGGTGCCTCTACGCCCACAGAAGATCAACTAAGCCGAGCCCGGTGGAACTGAGGAGAGAAGAACGAATTTCAGCATTAAGCGATGGCAGCTACAGTTGGATGCCTCAAGCAAAGGTCGGTGGACTCATCGACTTATACGGAAGCTGAATGATTGGCTTGACCGATCACATGGACAAGTCATTTATAACCCAACCCAGAGGCTTTCAGGGCACGGATGCTTTCGGGAATATCTTCACAAATTCAAGCATGAAGATTCCCCGGATTTCCCAAAGTGTCAGAGAGTTGAGAAAAATGCGGAACATGTTTTCTTTACATATTTCCGACTTCATGTATGTCGGCAAAGACTTCTATGGGAAGCTAACACAGGCAAACCCATTAACACTGAAAATTTTGTGGAAGTTATGCTGTCATCAGGGACAGCATGGAATGCGATGATCGATTTTGTACTGGAGGTTCTGAGGGAGCTGTACCGCGAGGAGCAGCTACGGAAAAATCCGGACAGAACGGAGGGTATCCTATCAGCGGAGAGCCGTCCCCTACACAACGAAGTATTGCTTCGCAGATGTTCCGTCGTGGTCTGGCGACACTGGAATTGTATTGTATATGCCAAGGGGTATTGTCCCTTATACTTTATTTTTTATCTGTTGATTTTTTGTAAGTTTGTTTAATGACGGAAAACATGGAAAAAGAGGAAGGAAAGAAAAAAAAGGAAGCGTCAGGAAGGCGGTTGGCTTCCTTCGTTCTCTTTTTTTCTAAAAAAAAAAACAGACACGTACTCACACTATTGGGAGTTATTGATGCGACAATGAGATAAGTTATTGATGCCAATGTATCAAAAAATATTTTTCTGCCCTCCGGCCAGAAAGCGGTAACTTTCGGGCCGCTGCGCTAAACGAAGTTACCGCTTTCCGGCTTCGTCGAGCAGAAAAATAGTATACACACCTCGGCCAGCAAGTAAGAAAGCCTCAGATCACATTATTGTCGACCTCGGCTTCGCCTCGGCCAACGACTAAATGTGATCTGAGGCATTCCTTACCTTACTGGCCTAGGTATGTAATCTACTATTGTAATATATATGCCCATTGCTAAGCAGGTAGAAACGGACAACCAGTTTGCTTTGAAGTTACGTACGTAACGGTTGTTGTAGCGTACATACAAATAAGAAAATACTATTGCGATATAAGCCCCGTTTATTATGAGATATTCATTCAAACTTCAATAGAAATGCACCGTTACATGACACTGACAGAAATATTTTCGAAGATCGCAACATCACGTCCTTAAGAGAAACTAGACTTTAATCACCTTGAAGCAACAAGCGTGGCGAAATATGAATTTTTAAATGTAGGTTCATCTCTCGATAATATTGTGTTGTCTCTCTCGATCGCACCTCCCACGGTAAGTGCACACATGCGTGTGTGTGTGTATATATGTTACGGTGTATGTATGTAGTTAAATTCTTTCTCCAACGATTTCTCACCATCAAATTATGCGATCGAGATGCCGTATAGTGCAATCGAAGCGTCTTGGTGATCTCCATAGCTGATTACATTTTAGATGGAATTGGCCCAGTACATATATAGTTATTAACAACTTCGCTTGGTTATGATGTTCTACTACATAAACCTGTAGAGTTAGTGCAAAAACATATTTTATGTAGGATGCCTTTTTTTTTTAAATTTCCATAATTAAGGATGTATGGTCGTCTCAACAATTATGTATGTAATAAGTGAACCAATGAATCCAGCGGTGTTAATGGAAGCCTTTCCGTCCAGAATCGATCGGATTACATTTTGGATGGCATTCGCGCAGGATACGCAATGTTATTAACAATTGTAATTGTTTATACTGTTCCACTGGATAAAATATTAAAGTTATCGTTTTTCTTGGGACCGCACCCCTATTGGCGCCTCACACTCACCATTCGTCTACTCAGTTACTCATAGTTATCTGCTTCATAAATTGGTTAGTTTAGAATTCCCAAATCTGCAAGTTTTCACTGTGATACTAATAGCGGTCATACTGATTCACCGGCGTAGTTTTGTTCGTGCCCCGGATGGGGCACACAGTTGCTCACGCCACTAGTTTTCCTGGTGAATGCTGGTCGTTCAGGTTCGGATTTTCAGACGTTACATCGTAGTTTTCGCTTCTGAGATTCCACCTCGATGGGCTAGTCAATGTGATCAAAAATTTGTAGATGGCCACAGCTTGCAGATTTTCATTAAGGGTCTAATAAGCAGGTTGTCACTACACTGAGAAAAATAGTCGGTAGTATAGACCGTATTCAGATCGTTTCTACCAAATCTTATGGTTGCCCATGGGCAATCAGATATACGGATAGGTTAACCGTAAGATTTGGTAAAATTTTCTACCAAAGATTTGGTAAATTTAACCAAGCGCGTGGATTGAGTGAACTAAAATATTATTGAAAGGATTGGCTCAAAAGATCGAAAAAATAATGTTTTTTTTTTTTAATATTGCTATATTTATTATTAGTGCTCCTTCAAGTGTTTTTATGAACGGCGGAGGTCTATGATTGTAAACAAAGCACTTTTGAGGAAATTACATTGATGCTCGTACCGATCAGCGCCACTGGCATTTGAACTGAGTATCTCTGGGTTACGAATACGCCGCCTAACCAACCGGGCCACCGTAGGCATCTTAATATGACTTTCAAAACTGAAGCAGTATTTCGAAATTGAATAAATTCACCGTTTTGACATAAAAATTGACAATTTTTCCATGCAATTGAAGCAACCATTCACTTCGATTCATAAAAATTTTGGAACAGTCAAATCATCAGCTCACTCAGATTTGATGTACATGAAATGCATTTTTTTTATTTGTTTTATTGAATAAGTTTAATTCAGTTTGTGTTCGGAAAAATCTGGTTTTATTAATATACCTGTAAATATGTTCGAATCTTATTGTTAGAACACTTGGTCACACTACTAATTATCAGATCACCTCCACGAGTGAGCAGGTGACCAATGTAACTGAAAATCAAAGTAAGGGCAACTGCAATTTGGTAACATTGCATATTGTTTGGTATAAACGATTTTTATATCAAACTGTTTAAAGGCGATAGTTAGTGAAATGGTAAAATGATAAAAGGTTCAGTAAAAAGGAGAAACACTTCACTTAAATGCTGGTATATTTTCACACTTAATTACACTGTTTTCTCTATTTTAATGCGCGAAATAAATTTTGGATTGTGAATAGATTTTAAAAGAACACGGAAATCGTAGCAATAAGTAATGATAAGTTTTAATTGAAATGATCAAAAATAATAAAGATAACTCTATTATCGAGTGTGTACACCAACCGGTAAATACTTAGAACTGAATTGTAACGAGATGTGTCGACTTATATCCTACAAGTCCGCAACAACCCAAAATAATTCTCTGTCCAGTGATTGGATACAAAATTTGAGGGCGACATTAGGATTGGTCGAAGGTATGAGTCTAAAATACATATGTTAAAAATGGTGAGGGACATGTTGTCCAGGGAATTTAGGCAGGTAAATTTACAATTATTAGGGTACAGGGAATGTAGGTAGACAAATTACAATTATGAGGGTACAAGTGCACATCCATCATCATAAACTAATAAATAACAGATGTTCTGGGTTTCCATCTTTAATTAGTCCTCTTCAAGTGATTAACCCAGAGGGGATTTGGGTTCGATTGCCCATTAGGAGGGATTATCGCTAGCACGCGAAAATGGAAAAAACCCAAACAGCAGGACACAAATGAATACAAATTCAAAATGTTTAGGGATGAGACCGTAATCAAATCATAAATTTCTCATATTGCTGAACCATTTTCTTAAGTTTTCAGGGACCCTTAATTGCGGAAACGTATTATCAAAAACCAATAAAAAAAAATGAACCAATTCCACGACGGAACACATATGCGATGTTTCATTGAGCCGACTTGGGTAGATCAAGCCGAACAAATGCTATGGTCAAGTTTACCAAATCGAAAGGATGGCGCTCACCACCCCATGTTCCATTTAACCCAGGAACGGTCAAAATACCCTCCGCTACTTTTACCAAATATGTAAGGTTAATACTACTATTTATTTTTCTCAGTGTAATACACGCTCGAGAACTTAGGCAGAACGGTTTATCGTACACGAAACTTTAGTATTTGTGGCACGGAAGAACAATTAGGAGATTATCCTCTGAAAATCCAGGCAAATACCGTTAATCACTCTAACTCGACAATTACTTACGGAAAAATCTATAGGAATCTTCACGCAATGAAAAAAGAGGGCGACCCGGCTGACTAGTACTCGGCAGTAACTACTCGAGAAGAGGAAAAACTAAAAAAAAAAGTTTCAATATTTGCTGAATATTTTCAGTGTGAGCAAAGGGAGGGGGAAATGCCAAAATACATTTTTTGAAAAATGTAATTTACCATGCTACCCTATATTTCACACATAACGAGATAGTTTTGCCGATTACATAACTTATTATCCAAATATTATAAATCCGTGAATATTTAATCAACCAAATGAATGATGCGCGTTCTGGTGATTAAAATTTTCATATTTATTTCATATTTATTTCTATTTGTTATTTATTCGTATATATTGTATTTATATACACAAAGATTTATGATTTTTTGAAAATTGGAAAGAATTAATCAAAGAATATAACTGCGTGCCGTTGAGGGAATAATTCGCATTAGACTACACACAATGTATCGCCCAAGATATCACATATATGCTTGCATACATATATTTGTGTGCAGAACTTGTGAGAAATGTACCGAATTACTACTTGCAAGTGAGAAAAATACTGTCTCATCAAGTAGGAAAATTGCCTCTAGCAAGTAATCGGGAGGTTAAAAGAGTATTAGAAGTACCAAAACGTAATAGTAGTTATACTTCCTAGCAACATTCGTCCTATATGATTGTTCTCCAATTTACTGCGCACAAATCGTTCTATATATAGTATAAACTTGAGAAATTTTTTTTTCTAACTTGTTAAGAGTCAACTCAGAGCCATAAGTAACAAGTACGAATTTTTCACCAGAGTGTAGAGCCTATAGAATGCGTCAACACGTATGAGTTGTATTAACGGGCGGACCGAAGAATGCATAAATGTCCAAAAAATTTACATTTTCACGGGCTTGAAGAAAAGTTTTAAGTTCTTTTCAAATAGCTAATGAATAAGTAAGTCATATATAGCAATGGGACGAATTTTCACAGCATTTATGCAAGTTCTACAGAATTGAAAACAAGTGTTCATTTTCCACCACCTCATTCGCGAAAGTTTGACGGTAATCGAAAATATTCGCACACTTATTTATTGATACACTCATCAAATCAAAGAATGTAAGCATCGTATCCATTTGACTATCCAACACATTCTCCATTCTAAAACGAGGATATCAAATTTTCTTAAAAATGGATGCATGCGTAGTTAGCTGCTCCAAACCTCAGAAAATTCCCCGAAAAATATCCAAACATTCACTCCATCAATCTCTCTTGCCCTCGAAAAATCCGGAAACCCCATCTATAAAAATAAATAAAACCTCCACGATAAAGTTTACCCTCGCCGTAGCCACTGTCAGTATCATCGCGTGGGATAGTCTCCCAAGGGAGAGGGGAAGCTTGCGCGCGCACCTTGTTTGCTCCCTCATTCTCGACTTTTCCGTCGCGTATCGTCTCAGCTGACTCGTCGAGGCCGTCACGTAACGTTGGCCCTTGCACGTCCCGGTGGTGTATCGCGTCATTCAACCATTGATAAATTTTCCGGCATCAATCAAATGTTCCCATAATCCCCGAAAGATCTATAAAGTTCTCGACATCCGGCGAAGAGTGAAAAATCAAAAGTTGAAAGTTGAATGCCATTTGGTGCAATGCGTCAGTCAAAAGCCCAATAAGTGAACCATCCCCTGCACTCGAATACTCAATTCTGCTCCCCCTCTGTGTATGCGTGTGTGTATCTGTGTATGTATGCATGCGACTCTCCTGTAGAAACAGCACATAGTAATCCGAAAATAGCCTGTTAATGATTTTACTTGTGCGACAAAAATCTCTATTAGTGGACAATAAACAACAAACGACCAGTGGTGAGAGGTTATCGTCAGTGATACTGGGTTATCCTCGTGCAGTGTTTCACGCGCATGCTCACGAGGGGCTGTGATATAGCTGGATCCCAAGTTCGTGGGGTGTAGCGTGCGACAGCTGTGGGGGCAGGGCGGCATTAGGGGAGATTTTTTTCTTCCGGTTACGTTGGGGAAGTTGATCTCTTGTCGATTTGGCGACGCCCTTGGGACTGGTATATATTTTCCATAGGCTGATTATCGACTTAATGATAGTAATAGTGATAATTAGGGGATGATTAGAGACTGGACGTGGTGTTCCTGTGCTTTTGATTTGTTATTCGAGACAGACAGGAAGTGGTCATTGAAGAAATTTAGGGTAGAGCCATTTTGAAATATTGTTTGGAATTTAAAATTTTTGCATTCTTTCGGGGACATAATCTCGGAGATATCTGGAGTAGTATTCAAATAGTTTCGATGGAATGATATTATTGTTTTCATCTTAGAGGGATAAACAAGGAGATCTGATTTAGGACTATTGAGCTAGAAAATGAACTATCACGAAGGTGCGATGAAATAGGATTTCAGTGCAGAAAGATATTTTTATCGGGAAGAAAATTTTATATGTAGGGGGTTCCACGGCAAAATAACAAGCTAAGGGGGTAGTTGAATTTAAAAAATGTTTCAGACTGAAGTTATGCCGCTTTGAGGGGGCAAATGGCAATAATAGTTCGAGCTTGAGTTTTTATTTTTCTATACAGTAAGCATAAGTTCGTTTTCTTCAAACGGGACCAACAGTATTTGTCTGAAAAATCTTGTTGTACTCTGTCAGATTAGGACAATGATATTACGTATGAAGTATCTTTTCACTTCGGTGATGAGAACCATGAAACAAAAGTCTGAATCAACATTTTTATCCGTATCGTGCGTGCAATGATAAGAACTAATAAGTAAATAGCATTCTCGATGTACTCGCATAAATAAACATCTGGTAGAGTATCCCAGGTAGGAATTGACAACCGGCCCAGGCCTGGCCCAGGCTTGTTTCAAGCCTGGCAAAGCCTGGCCAAGGCTGGGTAAACTAGCCTATACCAGGCCTGGAATGAAACATGGGGCCAGGCTAGGACTGAGGTATCCCTCAGTCTTGGGACTAGCCTGGTAGTTTAGCCTGGCCCACGGCTGGCATTTAGCTAGAACCAGGATATACGCTTAACATAAAAAAATAATTAATTCAATTAAGATTGCACAAATGTTTTGTTAAAAGAGCGATGAGTATGTTAATCTCATTGGCTCATCGAGTGTAGAATAGTAAAAAAAATAAAAAAACAATTTCGACTATTAGTTGGCGAAATAGGAATATCCAGATCGCTAGGTGTTTCTTGTCGGTCACCCATCCTCCTACGGTCCATACTCGGTGGTGCTTAACTTCAGTGATCGCTGGATATTCTAGTTGTTCCTGGGCTGTGCGGCTGCTTACACGAGAGGATATTTTTCTTGGGTTTATATGGGGAATCAATGGGAGGGAAGATAACGGGGTAGGAGGGTGAGAGACAATAAACCAATGAAAAAGCGGGATAGAATGGGATGATATACTTTGATAGTGGGGTAAAATGGGATAGCGAGACAAAATGGAATAGTAGTGCAAAAGAGGATAACGGGATAAAATGGGATAGAGCGAGATAAATAAGGGCGGGATGGGGCACAATGGGAACAGGGGCATAATGAGAAGCGGGGTATAATGGAATGGCAAGCATAATGGAGAGCGGGGGATGATCTCAAAGAGGAAGTACCAAGCTTCGACAAATGGGGCGAGCTTGGGACAGCCCCGCATTACCAGGCCTTGGCACGCTAGGTTGGCCCGGGCTTGTACCGATGGTGTTGTCACCCTGTTTCCAGGGCTCGTAGCCCAGTTCCTGGTGACCAGCTCTGTACCAGTCTAGGCACAGAAGTGGTAACCAAGGCTCGGTGTTGCCATACGTGGGCCAGGTTATTGCCAGGACTGGTCTGAAACCTTGGTAAAACCCAGATTTTCAATTTATATTGAGGCTTGGCGACCAAATTTGGCCCAGTCTATGCACGAAACTTCTAACCAGGGCTTGGCATCGCCTAGCATGAGCCAACCTATTGCCAGGACTGGTCTAGAATCTTGGTAAAACCCAGATTTATAACTTCTATTGAGACATCGCGACCAGGTTCGGCCCATTCTACAACCAGCACTGGTATCCAAAGGCGGATTTAAGCGATCTTGGTGGTAGATTGGCCCAAGACTGGTTACCAAATCTCAATGTAATTGGTAAATCGGGGTATCCCCCAGACTTGGAGCTAGTCGTGGATTCAGTCTGGTCCAAGTCCGGTATATCCAGCTCTGAGGTACCAGCCATGGCTGTAGATTGTCCCAAGAGTGGTTGTTATATCCCAATGTGACTTGTTAATCAGGGTATTGCCGAGACTTGAGGCCTGTCCTGGCTACAGCTTGTTCCTAGCTGGGTTCAATCGACCCTTGGATACCAGTCCTAATTGTAGACTGGGACAAGCTTAGTCGCCAAGCCTCAATGTAAATTACAATCTGAGTTTTACCAAGGCTCTAGACAAGTTTTGGAAATAGCCTGGCCCACGCTTGGCAATCCGATATCCTGGTTACCAATTCTGTGCCTAGGCTGGCCCAAGGCTGGTCGCCAGGGACTGGTCTACAAGCCCTGGATACCGGGTGGCAACACCATCGGTCAAAGCAAGGGCCAAGCTAGGTGTGCCAAGGCTTGGTATCCGAGGCTGTCCCAAGCTTGTCCCGGTTGTCAAAGCTTGGCACTTCCCACCTGGGATGCCTTGGAGATCAAGGGATCACCTACAAATGCATTTGCATACACGTACGGGATCAATATAAAATTTAATCGGAACTTTTGTTCGATCATTCAAAACATTCGCTGCGAGTTTAGAAAATTCTGAATAATCAATGTAATAACTTGTGAATAATGTAATAACTTCTGAATAATGTAATAACTTCAAATCGTCAACTATTGATTGTAATTCACCGACACCTATAACAATACGAGATATTCTGATGTGTTCTCATCCTTTTACCCTCTAAAGCTGGATAACTTTGGTTAGTACTCATTTTGAATTTGGAAAAACGGGGATTTTGTGTGTCAAGGTCACAGAACGATTCTACATCTCGCGAGTTCAGGTGTTAACTTTGCCATGTAAAATGCTCGTTTTTCTCAATTCAAATCGATTCAATTGAGAATCACGGGCCGAGGGGGCGGAGCGACGTTCTGATTAGCCACAACAATTAAATACTTCATTAGAGGGGCGCCTCAGAGGCTTCCATCATATATCAGATATATCACATATCAGATATAGCATATATCAGATATATCATATATCAGACATATCATATATCGGCTATATCAGATATGGATTTTCATTCCGTTCCATAAAGATCAGCAGATACGATGGGATCAACCAGAAACATGGATATAAAATAGCTACTTGAAACAGTATTTCCATTTCATTTCCATGACATAGAGTCTAGTTCGGAATTAGAATGAAGGTCAGGGGTGCCGGGCTGGCGATCGACTGGATGTGCCGCTGATTGGATAGACAATTGTGGAGAAAATGTGGAGCAAGGAGTTTCGATGGGACAAGAAGTTGTTTGAGAATTATTGGTGCTGGGTCGAAAGGAGGGTAGGGCTGATGGGGAATGCTACGGGGTGAGGTTTGTTGTGTTGGGCTGAACTTGCAAATGCGGGTAGAGTCATGATGATGATAGGAGTCGATGTTTTGTTTGGAGAATGAGCGGATTCTTTAACTCACTCAAGAGCCTCGCGTCCGGAGCCGCGAACGCTGGGAAGTACCAGGAGGAGGAAAACGACGACGAAGGTTCGTTTCTATGTTGTCTGATTATTATAGACTAACTAGTGGTGTGAATATGTGTGTGCCCACAACCGAAGCCTCCCGTTTTGGTAGTTCAGCAGAGCACACTACCTTTCTTCTTCTCCATTATACCACGTATAAGCACGCAACCATTGTAATGAACAACCTGAACAGTGATATCAATGAAATTGCGACTAATAAGTAGTCTACGCGCTTGATTCATTCATTTCCCGATCTAGGGAGGTTATTGTAATCACCCTGAAAATGAAAAATCATATTTTTACGATATTTTCACCTTTCGCGACATTTCGCATTAGCCTGACATGATTTCAGAAACATGCTTGTATGGATGTGTGTGTGTATGTGTGTGCGTGTGTTTTTTTGTCTCCGTCCCTCTCATTTGTACGCCCCGGGTACACTGAGAGAACGATTTGGTTAATACTACACAGGCTCGGTAACTGTTACCTCATGGCACGGTTAAATAAGAACAATTGAATGGCCCGGTGATAGTTACCAAATAGCTCAATTGAGAGGTTATGGTTGAGCCAACTGGAGGATTTGGTAATAGTTACCGAATCGCTAGTTGGTGTAACCTTTCTGTTATTTATTATTAAGCATTGATTGCCATATAAAAATTTCAAAATACGGGTTGTCTATAGACATATTCCTTGAACAATTCTTCCATTTTATTTTCACTTTCTATTTGTTCTTTGATCTTTATCACTAATTTTTTATCACAAAAATTGACCCGAGCCGGCCGGAGTTCACACACGCCATGGCTTCTTCACCGGGCACTGTTATAACTAGAGGGCGCGTTGAATTAGCCTCCATTCGGTAACTATTACCAAACACTCGGTTGTATTAATCGGGTGCCGCTTTGCGTCAACTGAAAAATTCAGTACAACCAAATGGTGTCCAAATCAACTAGCAGTTGAATGTACCACCAATAGCTCTAGCTGTTCATGAATGTACGGTTATGTGAACCTAATCGTAAAAAAACCTTCAACCGAATCCGTCAGGTAGATGATTAGTAACTAACTCGTTCTCTCAGTGTAGCGGCCGTTTAAGCCTTCCTTCCGGCTGCGTACCGGACACCCATCCATGCGGCTGGGGCCGACTTCGCCATTTCAGGCCATCGTATTTCTAATACACAGGTTAAACCTCCAGAAACCCCTGTGCTACAATGGCCAGCGCCTATGATGGAACCCAGCCGCCTCCCGGCCGGGCGGTCTCATTTTATGGGTACCGCCGATAGCACACACGGAACGTTCCTGCATCGGTCGAAATCCATGAGTAAATATTTCTGAAAAATATTCTCCGGCGGCCGGGCGCGAATCTACGACCTTTGGAGTAGTCGGCAGATACTCTACCACTACGCCAAAGCCACGACTTGCGTGTGTGTGGGTGCGTGGCCAAAAACTTTGTTTCACGTTTCCGAACGAACGAAGGTAGCCATTTACGTAGTTTTTGCTTCCGAATGGAAGCATTTTCGAGGGCCCATTGTTCACATTTGCTAATTTCATGTGAAAATGATCTAGAATGGTCTGAAACAGAAAAATACAAAATTTGAGCATGCCGTCTGTCCGTGAACATCTCATTTTTGGCACCTCGATTTACTGATTTGAATATTTAAACGGGTAAAATTGATTTAAAAGATCTTTCGTCTCATAATTAAGATTCCTCTAATAAATAAAACGAATTTCCTCCAATAATTGGTATTGAGTCCCCCTTACACTATACCAAATTTCAGCTCGATCGAAGCATAAGTTTTTGGAGAAAACTTGATTCATTTTCTTTTGGCTTTTGCTCCATATCTCCTTCAATATTGAACCGATTCTTTTTTTCTTTTTTGAAATCATCCCCATCACGCCATCTATAAGAGGGAACCAAAAAACACATATGCGTCCGTAGAAAGTTGCCGAGTTATTTCAACTTTTATGTTTTTCACTTAAAATTTTTGTTCGCGCATCTCCTCTTACAGTTGTTATCATAGAGACTTGAAATTCCATACAAATGTTCCATTTGGTATGTGTATGTGTAACTGGTTTGGATTTCTGAAAAATTTCATTATTTTCTGAACGTATGTATACCTAGCAGTAAAAAATAGCAGAATCAAATTTTTCCGATTGCAACATTAAAAGCTCATTTCCAGCTAACTTTATATGCATTCATTGATTTTCCTGCTGGAGACGTTAATGAGAAAAACGCGTTCAAACTAGCTTAACTGTAAGCTAGCAGTAAAATATATCAAATAATTTTTTTATCATCACCAAGAGCTCAGGGAACTTAGAACTAATTAAGAGCTCACGTTTAACCTATCCACAATAAATTTAAAAAAAACAATAAATAAATGTTAATAATTTTTTTTTCTCAAAGAAAAAAAATTAGGGGGAAATGTTTTTTTAAGCTGAGCGTCACACTGGCCATGCTGCGGTGGTCAGTGGCTTTTAATTTTTTTTTGAATGTCGTTTTCTGCTAGAAAAGTTATTATAACAGCTGTAAATTACCTGACAGGAGTGGGGGTGGAAATATTTATCAGGCTCAGAATTACCAGCGCTTTAACTGCTTCTGATAATTGCTGATGCTGAGTGAAATCATCCACCACCCACTCCACCAGCAGAGATCCTTGCCTCCTCCAACGGCCCAGCGTTACACTGACCGGGCGCCATGCTCAGTGGTATTAGATTTTTTTTCAATCTCGTTTTCTGCTAGGAAAATGATTCTCACAGCAGTAATCTGCGTGACAGGAGTGGGGATGGAAATATTTATCAGGTTCAGAATTACCGGTGCTTTAACTGCTTCTGATAATTACTGATGCTGAGTGAAATTATCCACCACCCACTTTTAAAGCTCGTTTAGAGCTAATTTAATATGCTGAAAGAAAATTTCCTGCTGACGGGGTTTTGGAAGAAAAATGAGTTGAGGCGAGCTCCCATGTAAGTAAGCAACATAATGAAGAAAAAATTAACAGAACTTTTTTGTCTTCTACTTATTTTTTCAAACTAATTCGGAGCTAATTTTATATGCTTTCAAAAATTTTTCTACTTTCATAATTTCCACGGAAGCATAACTTACATGGAAGCTAGCTTTAACTCATTTTCCTTCCAAAACCCCATTAGCAGGAAACTTTTTTCACCATTTTGGATTAGTTCCAAATTAGCTTTACAACCTCAGCAGGAGAACAAGTGAATCTGATCATTTTTTAGCTATTGTTCTGTTAGTTTACATGGAAGCTAGCCTTAACTCATTTGTCTCCAAAAACCCCGTCAGCAGAAATTTTCCTTTCAGCGTATTAAAATAGCTTTAAATTAGCTTTCAAACCTGAGCAGGAGAAAAACAAATTCTGCTCATTTTTTAGCCATTGTTTTGCCAGCTTACATGGAAGCTAGCCTCAACTCATTTTTCTTCCGAAACCCTGTCAGCAGGATTTTTTTTAACATATTAAATTAGCTCTAAATTAGCTTTAAAACCTGAGCAGGAGAAAAAAAATTCTGCTCATTTTTTAGCCATTGTTCTGCCAGCTTACATGGCGGCTAGCCTCAACTCATTTTTCTTCCAAAACCCTGTCAGCAGGACATTTGTTTTCAGCATATTAAATTAGCTGTAAATTAGCTTTAAAACGTGAGCAGGGGAAAAGAAATTCTGCTCATTTTTTAGCTATTGTTCTGCTAGCTTACATGGAAGCTTACCACTGAGCATGGCGCCCGGTCAGTGTAATGCTGGGCCATTGGAGGAGGCAAGGATCTCTGCTGGTGGAGTGGGTGGTGGATGATTTCACTCAGCATCAGCAATTATCAGAAGCAGTTAAAGCGCTGATAATTCTGAGCCTGATAAATATTTCCACCCCCACTCCTGTCAGGTAATTTACAGCTGTTATAATAACTTTTCTAGCAGAAAACGACATTCAAAAAAAAATTAAAAGCCACTGACCACCGCAGCATGGCCAGTGTGACGCTCAGCTTAAAAAAACATTTCCCCATAATTTTTTTTCTGTGAGAAAAAAAAATTATTAACATTTATTTATTGTTTTTTTTAAAATTTATTGTGGATAGGTGAAACGTGAGCTCTTAATTAGTTCTAAATTCCCTGAGCTCTTGGTGATGAATACAAAATTATTTGATATATTTTACTGCTAGCTTACAGTTAAACTGGTTTGAACGCGTTTTTCTCATTAACGTCTCCAGCAGGAAAATTAATGAATGCATATAAAATTAGGTGAAAATCAGCTTTTAATGTTGCAATCGGAAAAATTTGATTCTGCTATTTTTTACTGCTAGGTATACATACGTATTTTCTGAGATATTTAATTTTTACTAGAAATTCATTTTATTCAATATCTCAAAAACTAATGAACGGATTTTGAATTGTTTTTTTCAAAAGATTTGTCTCAATGCTATCTATGGAATGCAATTGGGAACTATACTCCGGTATCCGAAAAGATTCGAGTTACTTCAATTTTTCTGGTTCTGAATAAAATTAAAAAAAAAAAAAAATTCTGGTTCGCATGCAAAATTTTTGTTCACACGTCCCCTCGTACAGTTCTTGTCAGAGAGACTTGAAATGTTACACAAATGTTCCATTTGGTACAATTTCAAAGCCGGTACCATTCGGAAGCATACCACCAATGAAATGGGTGGAAATAAAAAGGCAACGTTAAACGAAATAAAATTTTTTTTTTTCTCTTAAATTTTCGATCTTTAATTTAATTTTTAATTTTTAATTTTTTTTTTTTTTTTTTTTTTTGCCGTTATGCAATTGATGCACTCAAGCTATCGAGATCGCTCTGATTTCAATTGACGCGTCTTTATATACCATTGAGAGGATGAGATTCTTGAGAAACCCGGAACCCCAAAAGAATCGCATCAAATTTTTATCACCAATATCAATTGTTTATAACGCTGGATCTCGCGAAATATTACAGATACACAAAAAAGGATCCAATAAATGTTGTTCCTTATTAACCATTACATATTGTGTGTCGTTTGACTTTTTTTCGCAACCTTAACGGTTTCGACGTTAGATCATTATGAACAATTGAAATCATGTAGAGAGCTTTATGTAAGAAAAATGGGAGATTGGAAAGAAAGTACGCACACACACACGCACGCAGATATCGAGAAATTATAATTTTAGCCTGCGGAAGGTCAAACCCACAGTCCATTTATTTTGTTTTTTAACGTTCATAAAAATTTTCTCCTCGAATTCGTCCGCCTCATTGCCCTCTCTACTTCTTAATCTTAGACATGGTTTCAGCAATTGTTGATATATTCACTCACTAGGTATATTCTACACTGACTCGTGATATCTGCTAAACTATACGAAATACCAAAAGATATCATAATATATAAAATATGTATTTTTTCATGAGCAACAACTTTGGTTATAAACACTTTTCCTGTATTTCGAACTGCTTCGCCGCTCCGGCGTTGTCAACAATTTAAATTGTTAACTAGTCAGAGATCATCAGTGTGATCTCTGTTAGGGTCACAACGAAAACATGCAGATCTGAGAACTGAGAATTCGCCATGCCTCCTTAATTATCACAATTTTGAGCAAGTCTTCAAAAATTAAGTGTGCATTTCTACTTACTGAATAAGTTCCATTTCATACTTTCTGCCGTATCTGTCACCGTTTTTGCGTTGTGGATAATAGGGCGTTGTCAACAATTCAATTGTTAACAACAATATATCTACTGCTCCCAATTTATCCTAAGTATTTGACTCCCTATTTTATATGGAAATACCATGCAAATTATGTAAAAAAGTCATTCTATATAAAATACGTATTTCTACATGGCGAATAACTTTTCTTTTATAACTTTTCCGTTAACTGTCCTCGTTCATGCACTAGAACATTACAAGCAATTGAATTTGTTAAAACAATATAGATACTGCTCCGATTTTATATACAATCTTTGAGCGTCCATTATCCATAGAAATACTGCGATTACAACCCTAATGACGACCGTGACTTCATTAGTTCACTTATTACAATAATTATCGTTCAGGCGATCCTACCCCCTTAATTATGCAAATTACGGACAAAAGTCATTAAACATAAAATGTGTATTTTAACGTGGGAAACAACTTTAGTCATTATACTTATTCTCTTATCTCCGACGGCTTACGCGCTAGGACGTTATCAACAATTGAAATTGTTTAGAACAAAATAAATATCGCCTGAATTTTATCTGACATCTAATGACTTCTAAGTTGCATATGGAGACGCTTTATTTGCGATATCGATGACCTTAATCGTGCCCTTCGTTCGAGAGAAATCGTTCGCCAAAAATTTAGCTAGACACACACGCACACACACTCATGAGGAGCATTTTGGTATACTTAAAAGATCAATTCCGAATCGAAAAGAAAACAATCGATTTTGGGGGTATTACGATAACGTCCCGAAAAATCGGAAATTTAAAAATTACGTCGATTGAGAATTGATCAGCTTCCTGACAGAAAGAGTTATTATAATAACTACTAACCTTCCAAGTGATTTGTTTAATGAACTTTACACGTCCCTCGATACTGGGTATCATCTTGATACATATTCAGAAAGATGTAGGCGTGTATGGGTGCACGTATAGGTTTGTTGGTCAGGCAGAGGCATCGAGGTAGGAGAACAATCCGTTTATTCATTAAAAATTTAACAATTTTCATTGGTTTAAGCGCAGTCTCCCGAACGGGTAGATTTGGCAAAACTACTGGATAAATCTTGTCCCTCTTATGAAAATAATCGCTGATTATGATCTGAATATAGTAACGGAATTCAAATGCTTCATTATTTTTTTGCAAATTCATATTATACAATATAATACCTTATAGTATATCATATTTTGTAATACATCCATTATCCAATATATTGATTTGACTTGATGTCTCATTTCTGAGTGGTAGCTTCGACTCAGCAATTGCAATGGTTCTCGAGGCCGCCTTTGGACTTATTATAGTCATTAGACGCTCACAACTATTTCCTCTGTAGCAGGAAATAACGGGTATTATAGATTCACGGTGCGAGTACCCCCATGGAAAAAAGTATATGTCTAAAATATATGAGACGTATATGTCATATATCACAATATAATTCGCATATAAAACTCCGACAAAAAAGTTGTATATTCCTCTATATGTATAGGATATATGCTGGAATATATCTCTTATATATGATGCATACATTTGTCATATATTTTTGCATATATATTTTCATGCACTAGTCAATGTATCCTTTCATACATACGCTATACATGAGCTCATGTACGAGAAGTATATGATGATATATTTATTCATGTATGACATATATGGCGAAATATATTTTCTAGATATATGGAAATGTATAAAAGTAAATATATACTTCGTACAAGATTGTATATAGGTGTGATATATTTTTCCGTATATATTTTCATGTATGACTACATACACCCCATAATATACAATCAATATACGTAAGCATATATGAGGCATATATAACAATATATATCATCTTGCATGACAAATTATATGTTAAGAATATATGAGAGCATGTATGAGAGCATATATGAAAACATATATGAGCACATATATAAATAGGGGTGCGGTCACTCAGGAGTTAAATCCGTCATACCTTCTGCATTATGATGATCATAAAAATTCCCAATTGAAAATTGCCAAATTACAATTGTGAATTGAAAATTGCCAACTGAAAATGACCAATTGAAAATTGCTAATAAAAAATTTCTAATCAAAAATGGCCAATTGGAAATTGCCAATCAAAAATCTCTAATTACAAACTGTGAATTAGAAATTTCAAAGTAAAAATTGCCAATTGGAAATTGTGAATTAAAAATTCCCAACTGAAAATTGCCAATAAAAAATTGCCAATGGAACATTGCCAATTAAAAATCTCCAATTAACAATTGCCAATTGGAAATTCCCAATTAAAAATTCCCAATTAACGTTTCCCAATTGAAAATTGCCAATTGAACATCGCTCACTGAAAGTTGCCAATTGAAAATTCCCAACTGAAAATTGCCAATAAAAAACTGCCAATTAAAGATTGCTAATTAAAAATGGTCAATTGAAAATTGCCAATTAAAAATTTTATAGTAAAAATTACCGATTGAGAATTGCCAATCAAAAATTGCCAATTAAAAATTGCCAATTGAAAATTGCCAGTTAAAAGTTGCCAATTGAAAATTGCCAATAAAAAATTGCCAATGCAAAATTGCCAATTGCAAATTGTCAATTGAAAATTCCCAATTAAAAATTGCAATTAACATTTCCCAATTGAAAATTGCCAATTGACAATCGCTCACTGAAAGTTGCCATTTGAAAACTCCCAACTGAAAATTGCCAATCAACAACTGCCAATTAAAAATTGCTAATTAAAAATGGTCAATTAAAAGTTGCCAATTAAAAATTTCAAAGTAAAAACTGCCAACTGAAAATTGCAAACTAGAAACTGCCAATTATAAATTGCCAATTGAAAATTGCCAATTAAAAATTGCCAATTGAGAATTGCCAATAAAAAATTGGCAATTAAAAATTGGCAATTAAAAATTACCAATTGAAAATTGCCAATTAAAAATTGCCAATTGAAAATTGGGAATTAAAAATTGCCAATTAAACACTGCCAATTAAAAATCTCTAATTAAAATTTGCCAATTGTAAATTGCCAATTGAAAATTCCCAATTAAAAATTCCAAAGTAACATTTGCCAATTGAAAGCCAATTGAAAATCGCTCACTGAAAGTTACCAATTGAAAATTGCCAATTGAAAATTGCCAATTGAAAATTGCCAATTGAAAATTGCCAATTGAAAATTGCCAATTGAAAATTGCCAATTGAAAATTGCCAATTGAAAATTGCCAATTGAAAATTGCCAATTGAAAATTCCCAATTGAAAATTCCCAATTGAAAATTGCCAATAAAAAATTGGGAATTAAAAATTGCCAATTAAAAATTGTCAATTAAAAATTGCCAATTAAAAATTGCCAATTAAAAATCTCTAATTAAAATTTGCCAATTGCAAAGTGTCCATTGAAAATTCCCAATTAAAAATTCCAAATTAACATTTCCCAATTGAAAGCCAATTGAAAATCGCTCACTGAAAGTTACCAATTGAAAATTCCCAACTGAAAATTGCCAATTAAAAATTCCCAATTTGAAAATTGTGGATTGCCAATTGAAAATTGCCGACTGAAAATTGCCAATTGGGGATTGCGCATTCAAAATTAAGGATTGAAAATACCGATTAAAAGTTGACCGTAAAATCCGTAAGTGGAGGTTACGGATTGAAAATTGCCAATTCAAAAATGCGCATTGAAAATTCAAGATTGCAAGTTAAGGGTTGAAAATTACCAATTGGAACTTGACAAGCGAAAATTGCAAACGAAACATTGAGGATCGAAAATTGAAGAGTGAAAATGAAGATTGAAAAGTGACAAATGGAAATTGCGGATTGCAAATTGCCAATTGAAAAATGTGAACTGAGATTTGCGGATTGAAAATTGACCATTGACCAGTTCGTCAAATTTTTACTTGTCAATTGTCTAGTGTCAAATTTTAATCCATAACTTTCAAGTCGCTATTTTCAATTGTCAATTTTCAATTGTCAATTTTCAATTGTCAATTTTCAATTGTCAATTTTCAATTGTCAATTTTCAATTGTCAATTTTCAATTGTCAATTTTCAATTGTCAATTTTCAATTGTCAATTTTCAATTGTCAATTTTCAATTGTCAATTTTCAATTGTCAATTTTCAATTGTCAATTTTCAATTGTCAATTTTCAATTGTCAATTTTCAATTGTCAATTTTCAATTGTCAATTTTCAATTGTCAATTTTCAATTGTCAATTTTCAATTGTCAATTTTCAATTGTCAATTTTCAATTGTCAATTTTCAATTGTCAATTTTCAATTGTCAATTTTCAATTGTCAATTTTCAATTGTCAATTTTCAATTGTCAATTTTCAATTGTCAATTTTCAATTGTCAATTTTCAATTGTCAATTTTCAATTGTCAATTTTCAATTGTCAATTTTCAATTGTCAATTTTCAATTGTCAATTTTCAATTGTCAATTTTCAATTGTCAATTTTCAATTGTCAATTTTCAATTGTCAATTTTCAATTGTCAATTTTCAATTGTCAATTTTCAATTGTCAATTTTCAATTGTCAATTTTCAATTGTCAATTTTCAATTGTCAATTTTCAATTGTCAATTTTCAATTGTCAATTTTCAATTGTCAATTTTCAATTGTCAATTTTCAATTGTCAATTTTCAATTGTCAATTTTCAATTGTCAATTTTCAATTGTCAATTTTCAATTGTCAATTTTCAATTGTCAATTTTCAATTGTCAATTTTCAATTGTCAATTTTCAATTGTCAATTTTCAATTGTCAATTTTCAATTGTCAATTTTCAATTGTCAATTTTCAATTGTCAATTTTCAATTGTCAATTTTCAATTGTCAATTTTCAATTGTCAATTTTCAATTGTCAATTTTCAATTGTCAATTTTCAATTGTCAATTTTCAATTGTCAATTTTCAATTGTCAATTTTCAATTGTCAATTTTCAATTGTCAATTTTCAATTGTCAATTTTCAATTGTCAATTTTCAATTGTCAATTTTCAATTGTCAATTTTCAATTGTCAATTTTCAATTGTCAATTTTCAATTGTCAATTTTCAATTGTCAATTTTCAATTGTCAATTTTCAATTGTCAATTTTCAATTGTCAATTTTCAATTGTCAATTTTCAATTGTCAATTTTCAATTGTCAATTTTCAATTGTCAATTTTCAATTGTCAATTTTCAATTGTCAATTTTCAATTGTCAATTTTCAATTGTCAATTTTCAATTGTCAATTTTCAATTGTCAATTTTCAATTGTCAATTTTCAATTGTCAATTTTCAATTGTCAATTTTCAATTGTCAATTTTCAATTGTCAATTTTCAATTGTCAATTTTCAATTGTCAATTTTCAATTGTCAATTTTCAATTGTCAATTTTCAATTGTCAATTTTCAATTGTCAATTTTCAATTGTCAATTTTCAATTGTCAATTTTCAATTGTCAATTTTCAATTGTCAATTTTCAATTGTCAATTTTCAATTGTCAATTTTCAATTGTCAATTTTCAATTGTCAATTTTCAATTGTCAATTTTCAATTGTCAATTTTCAATTGTCAATTTTCAATTGTCAATTTTCAATTGTCAATTTTCAATTTGGAAATATGGAAATTTTATCCAAGAATTTAAAAAAATGAACGTCCCACGTGACTGGCACGGAGCGAACTACCCAGAGCCTCGCTTCGGTAGGTGGCCTATACTTTCGGTATCTGAAATTTCTTCTTGTAATTGATAAAGTGGTTGATTTGTTCCTTCAACAATGTCGCTTCGCGGCCTTTTGGACAATTATGGCATATATATTATGTCAATTTCTGATCAAAACTTGATCGAGGCTGAAAGCCCGAGTGTCGGAACTTGGTCACTTTTCTATGTTGCATCCACCTTGTTCCCATCGTGGTTTTCCAGCTTTGATCAATCGTGGATCAATATTCTCATTCCATCGTCACTTCTCACCTTCGATTTAGTGATGTGCAAGTATATAGCTATATGTATTCTGCATATATGTAACAATATACTTCACATATATAACCATACATATCATATATTCATCATCTAGAATAAAATATAAATTATATATAGCATATCATATATGTACCTCTATATTCTAATGTATAAGTATCATATATGAAATCATATATAGTCATATACCATATATAAGGTCATATATGTCATATATGATGCATATACAACCACTTTGGTATATGTAAAAATATGTGTCGTATAGGTTATTATATATCTCATATACTTCCCCATATATTGTGCATATATCAATTATGTATGACACCATGTACTGCCCACATATATTTTTTTCCATGCGGGTAGAGAGATTGGGTTCTGAACATTCAGGTGCCCGTTTTTAACAAACGTTCGTGAATAAACTCTCGTCCTTGGTAATTTTGGTTAACTGAACAATTGAAAAAACAAATCTGATTGGATTGACACCGGGTTACCTGGCTTCGTAGAGGCAATATTCAGAATATACATATATTTCATGAGGGTGGGTACAGTATATGATAAATGCGATGTGAGTGTGACCCTGGACGGCATATATAACTTCCCGATAAAGGATGTGTGTGACGATACACGTAGGAAGCCAAGTTGTATATCAGTAACGCAAATTCAACTGTTAATCGATTATTACGATTTTTTATCGATATCTCGTAAAATATGATGCATAGTAAAAAAAAGTAATACACCATGAAATATGTAGTTTCACGAGCACAACTTTTGTTTAATACTTTTTCTCGTATCTGTCATCGTTGTCGAAATACAGCGTTATAAACAATGACAATTGTTAGTTAAGCGATATCTCGTAAATTAGCGCAATTACGGAGAAAAGTCATTAAACATAAAATATGTATGTTTAATGACACTATTCGCTGAAAACTTTTTACTCTATCTCCCACGGTTTTTGTAATACAACGTTTTAAACAATTGAAATAGTTAATAACAATTGAAGGAATTGTGTTTTAGACTCGACACTCCTTTCCGCTCTCCGCAACGACTAGATGTAATTTTTGAAAAAAAAAATCAAATCGGGTCCAGCTGTTCAGGAGAAACCGTGTCACAAAAAAATGCTCAGATACGTACATACATACGCACACACATACCCACACATAGACATTTTATTGAAAACGTGTCGGGATGATGCCAAACGTCCAGAAAAGTGAAAATTTCATCGATCTGACACTTTTCATTTTCGGGGTGATTACAATAAGTTTCCCTATCGGGAAGTTAATAATTGAATATGATATGATAGAACGTAATATAAATTAATATTATATGCGTAAGAAATGTACGATAAGAGTGGAATATTGATATAGGATTATGATGAAATTTTTGATAAAATTTCGATTTCGTCATACAGTATCTCAGTCGCATAATTTGATGGTGAGAAATAGTTGGAGAACGAATTTCTCTTTACTCATACACCGTCGCATACGCACACACATACGAACATCTTGTTAAAAATGGTATAAAATGGTCAGAAACGTGGCGATAAATTAATCAGAATCAATTTTCAAAAATCGGGGGCATTTCAATAACTTCCCCTATCGGAAAGGCAAAAGTCGTTTTTTTGACACTTGTATATGTGACTAAACAACTGAAATTCTATCCTGACAATTCTGTATAGCCTCCCTTCGTGTTTGCCACGTGGATGCCGTTGGTTCTACCTTCCTTCCCGGGGTCCTGTTGCCTCAATCTCGAGTACTAGGGTCCGTTACTCGTCTACTATATGCACTTGGGGAATGGCGCCTTCCTGTTATAATAGTTCTTAGGGATCTAACGATATAACAGTCTATTCATTCATCTGATTCATTCATCACGTCGATCATCTTGCGTCTAAATATATGTTTACTAATGAGAATAGGAATTCATTTAGTTCATATTAATGAAATGACTCTTATGCGAAGGAAACCTGAATATATTAAAAAGCTCAGTTTTCATGGGTACTGTGAACTGATTGACGCATAATTCGGTTTTTCCCGAGTAAATTTTATCGATGGAATCCAAATCAGGTTACTATAAAAAATTCTCAAGGCACCATTTCGCTTGAGGATTATGGATAAGTGATCCACTTTTTCATCGAATTTGTCCTCTATGCAGGAAAAGCGAGCTTAATTATTATGTTGGGCATTTCCATTTACCAATTCCGGAGGGAAATAGTAAATAGAGAATTGGGAACAAGATAATGATAATAATGTAACATTACCAAAAAAATATAAGAGGTATTTCGCAACTTCGGCCTCGAGGTCAATTGTGAAATGTCTATTTTGCAGATATACATTAGATTCAAAATCGATTGTAATTCATTCATCGTCTAGTCATGAAATGTCGATTTAGAAGAAATCCGAATTTCATTATAAAGGAATCAGAAACCAAGCGGGTGTAGGACGGGTATACACCCGTCGGACGGGGGCGTCGGACGGCAAAATCGCAAAGCAACTTTCGACTCGAAATTTCATCCCCTACTCACACCCCAAAGGAAAGTCCGCAGTTTACGGACACCCTGTATATTGGTTGTATCTATAAGATATCCATCGAATTTATTCAGTTCTTCTATGATTATAATTATTTAAGGTCGCTATATTTACTACTCTACGTGCTAATCAGTGATGGTGGTTGACGATGTGTTTGTAAGCAAAGCGCATAGAAATAAATGAGATTGGTGCTTGTACATCATATCTATCTGAAATTCTGGCCTTCTGCCTCAATTTCAGAATTTTTCCCTCCCAATGAATCCACGGTATTCACAAAAGAACCTTCAGAAAAAGTCTTCAGCCCACCATACACGAGTGAACTTTGGGCCAACGATCCGCACGAACATGAGGAAATCGAGCCACCGACTTGAGCGTGTAGTTCGCTCGTGTATGGAGCCAGCGAACCGTTCGCCCGCTAGGTGTATGGCGACCTTAAGCCCACCATACACGAGCGAACTTTGCGCGAACCGTTCGCACGAACATGAGGAAATGGAGCCACCAACGAACGTAGTTTACTCGTGTGTGGAGTCAGCGAACCTGGTTCGACGAACATCCACAATGGTAATCCTTCCTATAAAAATGGTTGTCATTGCTCTAGTGTTTAGTAATGTCTACCATACCCCCATGGGAGTGATCACCATAGTGCTAAGTAATTTTTACTACTCAACATGGGAAAAATCACCATAAACGTCAAGTTGAAAAACCATTTACCTTGTTTTATGGTAATATCTACTATATGAAAGTAATCTCTACCATTCAGTTTTCTCCGTGCAGATACGTAATACATCCTCAATACATGTATGGGCAAACTGGGGTAAGACGGGCTAATTTTGCGATTTCTTAATGTTGGATTTATTATTAAATAAAACACTAAAAACACTGTTTTGATGTTGAAAAGTAGAAAGGTTTATTATCTGTCTATACTCGTCTTGCTTGTACAAAGCGTCCATACGGAAAGAATAGGGCCTTAGCGGAACGCAATCGCAGCGCCTAGTAGGCACAAAAAGTGGAGGTAACCACGTGATCGGTGGAGAGAAGGGGAGGTCAGTGAAGGCGCTATAAATCTAACACTCCCTCCCGACTGGAGCTGAGTCAGCCTTCTCTTTGAATCTCGTCTTGTCTCGTACAATATTAATTTGTGCCAGTTCCTAGATAACAAAAGAAACATGGAATAATTAAATATCAATATTCAATAATTTATTAGTAAGATATTGATGGACTTCAAACTTAATCGTGGTCAGCTTTCTATTCACACATTCTTTAACGTAATGTTCCTTTACTTCTAACATGTGTCTCAATTTAATGCCCCCATTAGTTTCTGCATTGATCTTAGCTGAGTTGTTATCACACCATAGTGTCATAGGTAAAAAGGGGTTTGTAATCATTAAGCTAATTGAATTGCAAATGGATATCAAATCTTGACTCGCTTCACTCATAGCAACATACTCGGCTTGACAGGTGGATAAAGCCACATAGGGCTGCTTGTGTGTTCTCCACGCAACAGTGTCTCCGAACAACTTAATTAGGAATCCACAAGTCGTCAAGGAATTCCTGCAATCGGCAAAGCTCGCATCCGCGTATGCTTGGAGATCATTCTTTCCCCCTAAATACGTCAAACTGAAACCTTTTGTTCCCTTGAGGTATCTGAATACTCTCTTAACCATTTCCCAGTCTTCATATGTCGGATTAACTTGATGTCTGCTCAAAATGTTTACTGTATAGGAAATGTCTGGTCTTGTTGCGCTAGATAGATACAGTAAACTTCCAACAGCTTCCCTAAAAGGGAAGTTTCTCTCAGTCTCAGTCTTATATAACGTGTCTCGGTCATATTCTGTCTCTCTTAGTTTTCTCTTCAAATTACTTACTTGGTTAGTTATCATTGGAGTTCTAACTGGATTGCAGTCGGAGAAGCCAAACTTAGCCAGAATCTTATCAATATATTTCTCCTGATTAAGTTCAATAAATTGCTATCTTTGTTTCGTTTAATTGAGATGCTTAAAAATTCCTTTGGCTCTCCGATAATACTCATCTCAAATTCCTGACTTAGTAGTCTTTTGACTTCTTGTAATTTCAGAGAATCATTGCTTGATACTAAAATATCATCTACATACAACAAAAGAATCAAGAATTTGTCTCTATTTCTACAAGTAAACAAACATGGCTCCAAGTCTGAATTTTCTAATCCCATTTTTAAAGCAACTTCGGTAAACCTGTCGTTCCATCTTTTTGGGCTGATTCTGAGACCGTACAGCGCTCTTTCTAACTTGCACACTTTACCTCGTCGTATTTCTGGTGAGTCCAGAGTGCCTTCAGGAATTTCCATGTAAATTTCCTCATCAATAATGCCGTTCACAAATGCAGTTTTTACATCTAATTGACACACTTCCAGATGATACATATCACAGCTCGAACTAATGGTAGTCTCGATACTGGTGCGTAAGTTTCACTTAATTCATAGTTATTCCGATCTTTAAATCCCCGAATAACTAATCTCGCTTTGTTCTTTACTTTCCCGTCTTGCTCTAATTTACGCTTAAATACCCATCTTGAGTCAATAATTTGAACTTTTCGCCCGTCTTGCATTTTAGTTGGTCGATCAACTAGGTTCCATACTTCATTTTTTTTCATTGAGTTTAATTCGTCATTAATGGCTTTTTGCCACAACTCTCTTTCATCTGTACTTATAGCTTCTTTATAACTACTGGGGTCTTCATTCAAGTTTGCCAAGAATGTATGGATAATCTCGTCTTGATGTTCATCATAATTTGTTACAGTTTCGTCTACAGAAAAGTTAGTGAGTAACGCTTCAATTTTGAAGTTTTCATCAATGGGCAGTTTCGAGAAGCTAGAATCGTCACAAACTTCAGTTAAATCAGTAGTTTTATCGTCTGAGTTTACTTTCGGAATGTCGAAACCCTTCTTCCTTGGTCTACCCCGTTTACGCTTGGGCTCTCCCTCCGGTTTTAATAACTCGTCAGTTTGATTCTCGTCTTGATTTGATTTCAGAAACCACTTCCTGTTGTCGATTCCTCATTTAGTTCTGGAGAGTCTTTAATACTGTGTTTGTTATATCTGTCTCCATAAACTAATTTCTCATTGAATCTTGCGTCTCTACTTTCATAAAATTTCCCGTCTTCAGGTCTCAAAAATTGATACCCTGTAGGAGTATATCCTATTGAGATCACTCTTCTTCCTACTGGTCTGAATTTAGGACCCGTCTTTGGACTTTTTTTTGATTTGATTAATGTTGAATTTGTGATTAGGAGCAAATTTTTCCAATGGAGTAATCAAATTGTTTGATTTGTGGGGAGTTCGATTGTACGCGTAGGTACTGGCCGAAAGAGCTAAATCCCACATATATTCCGGAAGTTTCGCGTCATACATATAAGCTCTCACTTTCTTTTGAATGGTTTGATTGAATCTTTCTGCAACTCCATTATGCTCTGGTGTATCAGGTGAAGCTAATTGTAACTCGGCTCTTAATTGATTTAGGACTTCAATCGTTTTGCCTCCCGTGAATTCCGTACCTTGATCGCTTCTTAAATAACAAACTTTCGCGTCATACCCGAGAAGATTTCTAGCGCTTCTTACACTTTTAGCCTTCATTGTATAGGCCATAGCTAATCTCGAAAAGTCATCTACAAATACGGAAATGAATCGGTATTCTTTGGGATAAGATGCTGGTGAAATCGGACCCATTACGTCAGCATGAATGATTTGTAAAGGAGCAGTCGGTCTATTTCGAACTGACGGAAATGGAAGCTTATTAAATTTTGACACTTGGCATATTTCACAATCTAAAATTGATTTATCGAAAATAATACTGCTTAGTTCTTTATTGTCTGGGAATTTCTTTTATAAAGCCTTAAGGTATTCAATTGACGCATGTCCGAATCGACTATGCCACAGCATTGCTTTATTGCTTTTTGTTAATTTATTCTTCTCAATATCAAATTTCACATCTTCATCAATTGATTCGACATATGGCAATTCTTGTAGATCTTGAAAATCTCGATCCCAGACTGATTTAACTAAATTCGAAAATTCATAAGGAATTTTCCTTTTCTCATCAGTACTTTGATTTTTCCAATTTTCATTCGTCCCATCCCGTTTTTCCGATTTACTTGAATTTTCAGTTGGGTTATTGGTCGTCTCGTCTTGCGATTCATTAGTTAGATTGTCTGATGTTTTCTGATTTGTCACACTTCTTGTAATGTATCTACGCAACTCTGTTTCTTTTTCTACCATATTTATTTCTACCCGTTTCGTCTCGTCAATTGGCAGGTTCTCAAAATTAGAACTGTTTTGATTTATTTCTAATTCTATTATCCAATAAGATTGTTTATACATTCCTCATATAAAGGATTCATTTGACACAGGGTCAAAAATGTCAATTCTTTGATTGTCCAAGTATACTGCAAATCCTAACTCAACAAACTTTCTTAGGGACAGAAGATTTTTCTTTAGTTCTTCAGCGAAGATAACTCGGTCAATTTCAAATGTTTTCCCATTATTTAAATATATTTCTGGTTTTCCGACTCCCTCCGTTCTTAAATCCGCTCGTGAATTTTTGTTTGCACATTTGATTATCGCTCTATGTTCCTCGTTAAATGACTTGAAAATAATCCTTGAATTTGTTAAATGATCAGTAGCTCCAGAGTCTGCTAGGAACTCGGTACTAGACTGATTTGAACCCGTCTCATTCGTTTCTCTCGTACAAAATGTCTCGACTTCGATTTGATTATTTGTTCCGGTCTTCGTTGAGGTATTAATATTTCCGAATTTATTGAAGACACTCATAACTTGATTTTGATCGCCGCGGTTTCCTTCAGGCTGGTTCTGTGAGTTGTTCCTGTTCCAGTTATTGTTTCTATTTTCTGATTTGCCCCGAAAACCACCTCTCCAATTTAGTCCTCTTTGCTCTGATCTACCTCTACCTCGTAACCCATCAAACCGACCTCTCTTAGCATTTCCGTCATATGTTGAATTTAACTGTCTTTTTATACCTCGTCTTTGTCCACCAAATCTACCTTGAACATATCTGTTTGAGCTATTGTACCTTGAATTTCCTCTGTAGGATCCCTTTCCTCCTGTTCCTCTCTCGTCTCTCCCATTTCTGTGAGGACAGTTGGCGGCGATGTGATTGCCGACTTGGTTGCAAAGTGTTTTGCCTTTATTAGGGCAGTTTTCACCAATGTGCCCATTTCCTCCACACTCGTAGCAACGCAAGTTCGCTTCTCCTTGAGCCAAGTTTGCTGCTCTTGGGATTGGATTCTGGTGTCCAAATGCGTTTCTCATCGTCTCGTCCTGCATTATCATTAATTTAATATCTTCATAGGTAATGCCTTTATCATTTGCCTTTTTGTTTGCAAATTCAATGGATTGAATTGTTGGTACTGACAGCATAACAGCATTGTAAAAAGCGCCTCTCTTCTCGTCTTCCGATAGAGGGGATGCCCCTGGAGAGTCTTCATACATTCTAACTGTCTCTTTAAATTTTTCGCAAAAATCATTATCTTTTTGTTTGCCTTTGATGTACTGCATACTGTATAATTGTTTCCTGACTGAATGTGATGTGACATTAACTTCGCATTTTTTGATGTTTTTGAGTCTCTCAAGGATTCCAATAGGATCTTGTAATTTTGCTGCTTTCGGGTGATAGTTCTTCCTGTCTATGCGATTTATGAGAACGTCTCTAGTCTTGAATTTGTGCTCATTTAAATTTTTGTCATCTCCTGTGAATGGAATGCTTTCGTCTATTATATGCAACAACCTCTTTGATCTAAGTTCTGACGAGAGGTAGTCATAAAAGTGCTCGAATCTAGTATTTTTATCTAGTATGTAATCTCTCTTAACGTTATCACTTTTATTTACTATCTCAAATTTCAAATTCTCTCCAGTTGCTCCCTCTTTCATTAGATTTCCTCCTCTTACCTTGTCATTTGAGCTCTGAGCTGTTTCCATCAACTGTGTCAGTGTTTCGATCGATTTCTCTATTTTATCGAGTCTTGCGTCTGTCTCAGATGTGCTCGTGCCAGCTCTTGTCTCCTCCCTTCTGTTCGTATTAGCTTTGGCTAGCTCTTGTTGAATGTGTGTCAAGGTCCGATTGTAATGCTTGACTGTGTTGCATGAGTTTTCACTCATCTTGTACACTGAATTTGTCAGTTCACTCATTTTCCTCTCATGATTGTCCAACCTTTGTGTAACTGCAGGAATTTGGATATTGGTTGGCTTATTGGTGTTATTAGTGTCAATATTTTTAACTAGTGATTCAACATATGATGGGTTAATTTTAACATGACTGATATCTTTAATTACGGGCAGGGATTTACCTGATTTCATTGCCTCTAACAGAGCCGCCAGATCACTCTTCTTGATCTCGATCATCTCTTCTTCCTGGGGACTCTTCGCGCTCTCGACTTCCTCTTCTTCATTCTTCTTCTTGCTGTCGGCTTCCTTTAGGGAACTCTTCTTAATCTCTTCTTTCGCATTCTGACTCTCTTCTGTCTCGTCTTTCTCGGGGTCTGTTTGGGCAAGTTCTGGGTTTGTTCCCGGCATAATCAATTTTTCCCCAGCTAATAATCTTTCTTCACCCCATTTTATTAGTGTGTCCCATGAATCTCCAAAATGGCTTTGAGCTGCAGGGATAAAACAATTGTTATTATTATTATTGTGATTTATATTGTTATGGTTAGTATTATTTTCGATGCCAAGGAACAATGTCATGAAGACAGTTGACTGTACACAAGTATGGCCGCCTCCAGACGAATGAATACACACGCATCCGAACTTCAAGACTACTTGTATATCCACCCTACTAGATTCATGTCTAGTTGGAAAATCTCTCTTATCTCGTTCCATAATTTTGCCAATCTGATTTCTGCTGAAAATAATGTTTATCAAATATTTTTATTAAACTGTCTCATTTAGTACTTTTTTTTTTATGTATAGAGTACTCTCTTGATTTCTCGTGAATCATCCCATCTTGCTTTGATCAATCTGATTTTCTTCTAAGAGTTTAATTTATAAAGTTATTCATGCATCAGAGTTTTTATTATTCTATTTTTGTAAATATTTACTTTTATTTTGGTTAGTAGTGGTCATGGTGTTTTCAGCGTTACACGTGACAAGCACACCGGGGAAAATGGTCGTCTCTGTGTTTATATCTGTTTCTCTCTCTCTCTCTCTATTCAAGCTTGAACCGGCTGCAGCCTTGAGACTCCGTTCCCCCCAGCGCCCCTGCTTACGCTTGCGCCGGCCGGCTTTTTAGACCTCATGTTTACTTTTACGTATCACGCTTGCGTGTTTCCCGCGCCTCGACTTTGTATTTTCTATTTATTAGTATTACCCGATTTTTCAAAATTATCGTTCTTTCTTATTTTCTTAATTTACATTCTTATCCTTTCTTAAAAATTCCAATTTTTTTTTTTTCATCAAATTTTATTTCTTTTTTTTTATTGTATATTTTTTCTATTTTCCAGCCATATGTCTTTCGGCGGGAAGAAGCTAACGATGCGACGCATTTCGTTCTGCGCATACGCCATTTTGTGTTTTTGGCGGATCCGACGCCACGCACATTTTTGTTTCACTTTTGTAAAGAACGGTTTTTCTCTACTTACATGATTCGACGTTCTCATTTTCTTTCTCCTTTTTCTCTTCCATGGGATCCATCTCGGCTTTCTCTTCTTGTCTCTCTTTTTTTCCAAAACCTTTGCCTCGTGGGTTTCTTTATTTTTCACTTTTTTTTTTTTTATTCGTTTTTCAGTGCACAGTGGAAGCGTTAATTGCTCTATAGCACCGGGCCTATAACCTGTTGGATTTATAGGAAAATTGAATTGCCGCAACCCAGGCAGGAATGTCCAAGCCCTGCCAGATCGAGCCTCAGAAAGCTAGGGGTGTGGCAGTCTTACTTCGAATGTGGAGCCAACGCTTGAATCGAAACTGACTAAGAAGGCCCGCGTTAAGGCTTAGTTCTCCCTCGGCTCCGACTAGAATTTTCGAGGCTCAACAAGTCTTGCATAACGACGCATGGCGGACTTGGTTCGCCGCACCAGATTCCCTGGCTCCACACTCGAGCGAACTAGATTCATCGGTGACCTCGATTTTCTCATATTCGTATAAACGGCTGGCTCAAAATTCGCTCGTATAGGGCGGGCTTTATGGAGAAAATTCTGGTCTGTTGTGACGTAATACTATCTGAATACAATAACGGAATACTGGGCAAGCACAGAAAAAAGTGCGTGGGTTGGAGGCATTTACTTGTCATCCCCTGAATATGGGGTATCACGAAGGCTACACTATATTCTGGAAAGCTCTCTGACGCAATAGACGATTCACAATTTATTCATTAATATCTTCAATTACTAGATTGTCGATAGGACAAGTTATTGAAATGCTCCTGATTTTGAAACATCGACATATGTTCGCGATTTAGTACATTTCTAAGTCTTTTCGATAATTTTCAACGCTCTACATATATATATATATATATATATATATATATATATATATAGAGGTTGTGTGACGCAAATGGGTCATACTCGCATCCCCCTAATTTAATCTTTGTATTTTTTGCTCTTTTTCCTACCGCGACACAAATCTTTTGTCCATAATTTTCTTTTAGGTTTTTTATTCTCTTTTATAGAGCTCGTAGCCACTCTACCCAAGCCCTTTCGTTAAGTCGTTCGTTCCCGCACTTACGATTTATCGAGTGGGATTGACTGCAGAAAACCTTTCGCCAGTCGTCTCAGTGCATTAAATGGACTCGTTTTACGGTTCATGTATGCATCGCTAACTTATGAAGAGTCGATTCAACTCAAATTACTAATCCCTCAGTCAGTGCCCCACTTTCTATATTCAATTCGCAATTGTCCTAGTCACAATAGGATAGCCAATGGCTGTAATGTTATTTCCGTTGTTGCTGTTGTAGCTATAAATATCAACTTTCTGATATGGGTAAATTACTATAGATGACTCTGATGAATATGGTGTGCCTAGACGTACCCTCGAAATCGTGAAACACGTTGGCAGAATCTATCTCAAATTTTCAGAATTTTTCCAGGCTTGAAAAATCTTGAAATTTCCATCTGAAAACCAATTTTTTCTTGTCGAAAATTTTGAAATTGTGATTGAAGTCAATATATTGTTGTTTTTTTACACTGTCTCAACGTTCTTAACAGTTTTGAACTTTTTGACACTTCTAAGATCCCATTATGTTCGAGGTATGCTATTATTTAAGGTTTCCGGAAGTTTCGAAAGCAACAATGCTTTATCGGTATGTGAAATAAAAGTTATGAGTTTCGCGACATCTTATATGATTGCGCATATATCCTCCATATATCTCCAATATTGTACTTTACGTCATACTATATTATATATTATATATTATATATTATATATTATATATTATATATTATATATTATATATTATATATTATATATTATATATTATATATTATATATTATATATTATATATTATATATTATATATTATATATTATATATTATATATTATATATTATATATTATATATTATATATTATATATTATATATTATATATTATATATTATATATTATATATTATATATTATATATTATACTATATTGGTATATAGGTCTATACACAATATACCCATATCCAACATATATATTGTCTTTTATTTGGGTTGACAGAGTGTTAATTAATATTGCAAGAATTTCGAAGCAATTTAATCCGCGAAAGTGTTGGAATGTTCTCCACATATTAGCACTTCTGTTATGCGTCATGAGGCGACTGATTATTTTTCTGGCATACACCTAAATCCGCTTTGAACAAAACCATCCCCAATGGTGTACGATGACCACTCCTGTTTCCACAGACGTCACAAAGTACACATGGAGCTAACACAATGAGACAAATTGTCGTGTTGACCTCATGCTGGGTTTCTCTTCTTCTATTTGCTCACGTTTTCCGCACATATTCTACAGGGAAAAGACGGTCCCGGGAATATAAAGTTGTACGTAGTGCTCTCGATTCTTCTTTTGTAGTGAGTGGAGCACAGCAGACATAATCAATTAGAACGCTGAATTCAGTGGAACAGTGGGTGAGGAGTAAAATGATCTACACCTTTCAGAGGATATTCATGAAACCATGTCTTTTGAAAGCTCAACTGTGTTCTAGATTTCCTTCCATATATGGCGGATTATTGATTATGAAATTGCTACTACTTTGCAGGAAATGGACTGTTTCTTTTATCTCGCTGATTTGAATTTTATCAAAGAGAGGATAAGATTTGTTTGCATAACTGGGTCGGCGTAGGAGACGGTCATATTCTGAAAGATAAATATATTCATCTTTCTTCATTTTCATATCGCAACGCATCGGTTGTCCTGTATCAAGAATAAGCAAGCAAAATATAAATTAAACTCAGGAGATTTTAAAAGTAAGTTTTCGAAAGACTCATTTTCAATGTTACGATGTTTCTCCATTTTCCAATAGTGAAGAATCGATTTTCGATTAAATCTCTATGTTTCGATCTATCACCAATATCTTGAGACGATTCTTTTTTCGTTTATTCATGCTGTCAATTTTAGGATGCTATCAATTTATGTGTGTGTGTGTGAGTTTTTTTGGTGCCATCCCTCCCTTTTATGCTCCCCACGGTAGAAGCTCTTCAGCATTGCTTCGGAAGGGAGTACTGAACATTCCCATGCGCTCAGAACCGACTTTCGCCATTTCACCCACCGTATTTCTAACGTGCTGTGATGGCGGTCACCTGTAATAACTCCTCCTACACCTCTCCCCCCCCCCCCCCCCCCCCGCCCTCCGACCGGTGGGCTTTCCGTCCGGCTTAGAGTTCTCATTTCACGGGTATCGCTGGAAACACATAGGGAATATTTTTGCACTCGGTTGTTATCCGTGAGAAAATATTTTATCGTGAAAAACATGCTATAGAACCCAAGATAGTTGATACACTAGACAAAAATTGTATCCGTTACACGATAGTCTCGCGTTTTTGTGTATGAGTGGGTTCGGACCATTTTTTTGTTGATTAACGGGACTTTTTCAATTAATGGTATTTCTGTTGTAAACCCATTCATCAACAAAATGACTAATATGTCAGGAAATTCTTATGATTGCACTTTAATATCCCTATGGGGATTCGACCCGTTGACGGTCACACCCATCCGCTTCATTCTACTGTCAACTCTGCTTATAATTTACATATAACTAATTGACATCATTTTCTCTCAATTTCTCATTTGCCTTAGGTGAGGATACAAGAATGCGTTTCAGTCTGACACCACAGCCAGGTGAGAGTGGATTTACACAATGGTTGGATGCGATGAAAATGGTTGGAAGACTGCCCGGGGGAATACCGCCCGAATTTCGCAAGAGGGTGAGTATCCTTGGATTGTAATAAATCACGCAAAGCAGCGGCTCATAAAATCCGTCCGGAAAACTAAAAAAAAATACAAACGGCCGGTGATAATGTTTGTCCTTGCGCTCAGTATTATGATAAATTGCATGTGTATATGTATATTCACCATTGCGCTCATATCTCAGACGTTCATCAGTTCCATTGGTATATATGGGTTTTCCCATCGAATATTTTGGGTAGAATATAACAAGTAACGTGCAAAGTTTTTTGAAGTTGAGACAAATTGTTTAGGATTGACCCGGCAATGGAGGTGATTCAACTGGCTAGTATCGACGGATGTGATCACTCCGTACTTTGCTCCTCAAGTATGCGGGTTTTTTTTTGTTCATGTATGTCTTAAAATTTCGAATTTTAATTTCTCCAATAGTGTACCATATTCAACATTTCTACAAACCCAATTATGAACACCAATTTCCTAGCTTCAGTTATCTGCCGTGTTGCTATTTTTTGATCCCCAAAAAATTTGAATTGTAGTCTAGTTTCACTCGCGGGGAGGTTAGCATGAACAGAGCTGCGTACCTGAACAGGTAGAACCCGGTACCTTTGTTTGGAGACAGCTAGTTGGTCCTATTCATTTTTCCGAGTTCAATCAACTCGGAATTGGAAAAATTTAAACTCATTGTCGCCTTGAAGCCTGTTCTAAATTTCAACCAATTCAGAACTGCTGCCGACTTGAGTGGAACCGGTGATTTGATTGATCGGTTTGTTGTTGTCGACGCATCAACTACAATGGTTCTTAGCGCCGGCTCTGGACTTAATTGTGAACGAATAGCATCCGTAACTGTGTTACAGAGGAAAAAGTCGTGAGCGTCTAACGACTATAATAAGTCTAGAGCCGGCGCATAACCCGTTTATCATGTTCAAATTCCATTTAGTGATGAAGTGTACAATATTCAATGTGTATTCAATGAAAAAAGCGTTAGTCAGGGCGGAGTGCGGAAAAGGGTGAACATTTACTCTCATTCAAGTGCAATTGTATGGTAATTCACCGACTATTTAGCTATGTTTTCGTCATTGAATTTTCTTCAATTAAGTCAAAAAGTAATATTAATAATGGTAATAATGCTAAAATTCGCTCCCACAAATTTAATTGAGCAAAAAAGGATGTTTGAAGAAATTTCATAGTTGATTTACCTACTTTTTTGTTCATTGATTGAAGAAGTTCATTCCTGTGTTCTATTTTTAAAATTATAACTACATTATTGACAATGAAAAATGAAAAATTTTATTTTTAAATGTAATGACGGGATTTTTTTATCAATAAAGTTTTAGGAACGTTTTAGTACGTAGTGGTAATTTTTTTATTATTTTATTTAAAATCTTTGTCCAGTAATTTGTCCAGGTGCACATCTGCAATGCCCGACTCAATCGCCCATGAACGGAGTTAAATGATTTTCACCGATAATCTGGCTCCATTTCATTCCCTTTTATTAGTCCACTTTATTGTTATTATCTTTTCTCTCTGCAATTTTTATCTTCCCGATTATTCGGGAAGTTATTGTAATGACCCCGAAATCGATATGTTTCCTTTCACCCTGTGACTGGGGTTTTAAGTATACCAAAATGATACCCAACAAATTTTGAATCGATGTCTGTGTGTCTGTGTGTGTGTATGTCTGTATGTATGTATGTTTCCGAAATTTTGATCCTAGGTTTCTCACGAACGAATGAAGCTATCGAGACTGTCAATATTGGAATCGACGCGTTTTCATATAACTTAGAGGGGATTAGATTTTGGGGGAAATTGGTGTAGTATGTACATTGTTATTAACAATTGCAATTGTTTATGACGTTATATTGCATAAACTATTAGAGTTACCGCAAAATTTATATGGGAAAAGTTGTTCCCCATATAAAAATGCGTATTTTATGTAGAATGACTTTTTTCGCGAATTTGCATAGTTAAGGAGGTATGGCCGTCTCAATAATTATGTCTGTAGTGAGTGCACGAATGAACACAGCGCTGTCATAAAGGTCTCAATTGAAGCATTTCTGTTCAGAATCGAGTGGATTGCATTTTGGATGACATTCGTGGAATATATATTCAATGTTATTAACAATTGCAATTGTTTATATGATTCCACTGGGTAAAATATTGAAGGTAGCGGGAAACTTATCTCAAGAAAACTATTCCTTATATGAAAATACAGCTTTTACGTGAAATGACTTTTTGAAGTGAAACTTCGTATGGGAGGGTTTTGAAATCTCGATCGGCAACCTTTTTGGTGACGCTCGCTCTAACGTAGTAAGTAAGAGTGAGAGGCCTCCGGGAATCGAGCGAGAGTGAGACGGACTATCTTACGTCTCGTCTATCGGGCGAGAGTGAGAGGCCTTCGTGTATCGTGCGAGAATGAGACGGAAGACTTTCTGTCTTTCATGTCATTCTCTGCGTTCAGGCGGCGTCGCGATCGCGGAAAACAGCTGTTGGTTTCTAACACAGTGATCATAAGCAACGTATTTTGTTTTTGTGCGGGTCTTCATTACTTAAATCGAGAGTTTTGTGCAAATATGCCGAAGTCGGGTGCAGAAAGGACAAAAACGTGGCGGGAGAAAAAACGGGCGAGTGAAGGAATTGATCAGAATAGAAAACGGAAAAAAAGTAGAACTGAAATTGAACGAGATAGCAGGGAACGGAGGCAAACACGTGCTAACCTCTTACGTGACAGTGTGGGCGATAGTGTAAATAATCCAGAGAATGAACTATTAGCAACGACTTCGACTCACCCTCCTCCTGATTGTGATGTACATAGTGGTGATCGATTACAATATTCAGACTTTAATGAGTTTAAAACTGCACATAAGAACTATCACCGTGATTTTATAAATAATCCATTCGGTTTTACGTGTTGTGTATGTGATCCGTTGAAAATGAAATTCGTATTCAACAAAAATTTCCAGAATTCAGAAGTAATAATGAGCTGGCATGCACCAGCTGTCGCCAGGCTTTGAGGAGAGACAAAATTCCAACATTGTCGAAATTGAATGGCTTTGTATATCCCCCGATCCCTGCACATCTTCCGAAGTTAGATTTAGTGTCCGAGAGACTCATTTCTCCCAGAAATCCATTTATGCAAATTCGCAGATTGCGTCATGTGCATGGACAATTTGGAATTTTGGGGCAGGTGATCAATGTTCCAGTGGATGTCAATACAATGGTCAATCACTTGCCCAGGAACATTGACGACGATCACTGTGTTTACGTTCATATGAAGAGAAAAAAAATTCATCGATCAAGCTACTTGACAGGTTTAATAAACAAGAGAAATATTAAAATATGGCTAAGATGCTTAGTACCGAGTCCATTGTATCAACTGTACGACATCAAAGTTGATGAATCTTTCTTTAATGAGGATTGTGTCGTTCATCAGATACCTATAGATGAACTGAGTGAAGACATCCCCATGGAGGAGAGCCTGTTCGCTCAGCAACACACATTACTCTGGAATGACGATAAATATTTGAGGATTGCTCCTGGGGAAATGAATGTCCCTCACAGTCTATTATTTGATGAGCATGCAGAAGAGTTATCTTTCCCTACTATCTATCTCGGACAATTCCGGCGCTTTAGTGAAGATCTCAATGTGACTCCATTCATGATGGCTACCAGTGAGCTAAGGAGATCCCTAACTCGACTTGGTATTGGGCTGAAAGAAAGAGAGACTTATTCGCAATGATCAGACAACTCGGAAAACCCACGTTATTCCTAACTATGAGTGCTAATGAAGTTGGTTGGCCCTCATTATTACAATTATTATATAAATTGAAGAATAATGGAGCAGAAATTACAGAACAAGATGTTCAGGAACTCCATTATATTGAAAAGAGCACACTCATCAATGAAGATGCTGTAACATGTGCCATGTATTTTAATAAGCTCATCAATGTTATAATGAACATACTTCAGTCCAAAAAGTCTTCTCCCTTCGGGAAATATCGTGTTGTCCATTATTTTAAAAGAATTGAATTCCAGCATCGTGGGAGCCCCCATGCACACATTCTGCTATGGCTTGAGAATGCTCCAGCGGATCCACTAGGTGCTGACCGACTAAAAGCTATTGAACTAGTTGATACATTGATATCAGTGGCCACTTCAGAATCGTCGGGGAACATCAAACTACAGACACATAAGCACACGTTCACATGTTACAAAAAAATAGCTGCGAACGCTCATCAAAAATGCAGATTTGAAGCTCCATTCATGCCATGCAGATACACAACTATACTGACACCAATGCAGAAAGAAGAAGCAGCATTCCACACATATAAACAACATTACAACACGATAAGAACAAACTTAGAGAACAATGACTATGCTGATATTGATAGTTTCTATCAGGGAAATGGAATACTATCAGATGATTATTACATGAATATGCTTCGAGCTGGCATCAATCGTCCCAGAGTATTTCTTAAACGTCAACCCATGGAAAAGTGGCATAATCCATTCAACCCATTCATTTTCAATATTTTGAAATCAAACATGGATTTGCAATTTATCACCGAAGAATACTCATGTGCTGCATACGTAGGGGAATACGTCAATAAAACGAACCGTGGAATGAGCAATCTCCAACGTAACATCACTGAAATAATGGATGAACATCCAGAGTTCGATATTGTCGAAATTACTAGGAAGATGAGCGTTGACATGCTAAATACTGTCGAAATTACCAGTCAGGAAGCTGCATGGTACCTTCTGCGTGAACCGATGTCAAAGTCTTCTTCAGTTGTGACCTATATTTCAACAATATGGCCGATCGAAAGACAAAGAATTCGAAAAACTCAGAAAGAACTCAATGAAATGGATGCTGATGATGATGCAACAAACATATGGAAAGAAAATTGGTTTGACAAGTACGAAAAGAGACCTGAAGAGCTAGAAGATGTCAATTTGGCCCAGTTTGTCGCTCATTACACACTGAATAATCAGGGGAATTGGGCACGAAGGAAAGAACCTCGGATTATTCGGTACAGAAATTACGACATGGCTGATGATTTCAATGAATACAAACGGGAAATGGTGACTTTGTATATTCCATTCCGAGACGAAGAAAATGAAATTCTTGCAGAAACTAAATTCATACAGATTTACGACGACAACGAAATATTGATTTTGGAGCGACATAAACAATTCTCATCGAATTTAGATATCCAGAAAACCATCGAGATATGCCGAGAGTTGTGTCGTGAAGATGAATTAAATCAAGATGATGGTGCTGAAGGAGATAACGTAGGTCGCCTTTTTCCTGAAGCAAATCCTTTTCAAGAATTGTATAACGCTGACCACATAATGAACGACGATCTGCGGTTAGCAACACTTAACAAACTGGGTGCTATTGCAAAGAAGAGGGATAATTTAATGTCTAATGAACAATTTTATGAACTAATGAGAATGGCCAATCAGAGGCAGAAAGCGCTCCTGATGCATGTGATTGCTAATCTCCTCTCATCGAACCGATCACCACTCCAAGTTTTCTTCACTGGGCCAGCAGGATGTGGGAAGACATTCCTCATTAGACTCCTCATGGAAATTTACAACCGCTTCACAGATAATGATGGTTTTTGCAATGCTTACATCGCATGTGCATCAACAGGAAAGGCTGCAATAGCAATTGATGGTACGACAATCCACACTGCATTGAAAATATCCCTTTCCAAACTATTACCATTATCAATTGAAGTGGCTCAACAGTACAGAATGCTCTTCAAATACGTCCAAGTTATTCTCATCGATGAGGTCAGTATGGTAGGAGCGGAATTGCTGTCTCAAATCGACGCACGGTTAAAACAAATAACAGGAAATTTCCAAGATAATTTTTGAGGAATGGATATCATTTTCATAGGTGATTTGCGTCAGTTACCTCCAGTGCGTGCTACACCCATCTATCAAGCAACAAAACGACGCATAGCAGCACCAACACTTTGGCGTGACTTGAAGTTCTATGAATTGGATAAAGTCATGAGACAAGCGAATGCTGATTTCTCCTCTTTATTAACTAAAATTGGAAATGGCGAAGAATTGGATCAAGAACAGATACACCTAATCGAATCTCGTTTTTATACAAGAGAGGAAGCAGATCGTCTTTGTCCACATGGAATTCGGCTATATTTGACAAATAATGCTGTAAACGAATACAATTTGACAATTCTTAATTCTGCAGAGAATAAAACAGTCTCAATAGCTACTGATGTATTCACTGGCTGCCATAATGCTGAGCAACAATCATTTGTACGACAAAAATTGCATAAAAAACCGGTAATAGACACTGGAGGTCTGCCCTACGAGATAATACTGGTGTTAGATAAATGGTATATAATAACAACCAATCTGGATGTTTCGGATGGTTTAGCAAACGGCGCATTTGGTAAACTAGTTCATATCGAAACTGATGAAGCAGGGGCAGTAACTCGTATGTGGCTGGAATTTCCAGATTCACCAAAGACGGGGCAGAAGATCCGGAGAAAAGCTGCTGCGTTCATCCAAGCAAACAACATCAGCCACACGGCAGTTCCCATTGCACGAACAACTTCTACGATATATATGAACAATAATAAAACGATTTTCGTCAAAAGAAATCATCTGCCATTGGTATCAGCGTGGGCTATTACTATCCACAAGTCTCAAGGTGGTACGTTTAATCAAATCGTCTATCAATACGAAAAGACACATTCACAACAACTCCTTTACGTAGCCTTGTCCCGTGTCACAAGTATACAGGGATTGTACATCGTTGCGAAGGATGGAAAGAACAAATTTTATCATGGACGGAAAAAAGCTCAATCAATGGACAAGGTACAATGAGAATTTAGAAGATTATCAACAAATCCATTGATAACTTTGACTGACATTCTCCGAGAGTTCATCAGCAGACCAGGCTTATCAATAACACCCCTCAATTGCCAAAGCTTAGGAGCTCATAGCGGAGATTTCAATGATCTGGTGATTCTACGGTCTAATATATGGATACTTTCAGAGACGTGGAAGGAAAACGATCAAGAAATTGATGTTCCCAATTTTAATTGTGTCGTACAGTTCAAAAGACATAATGTGAGAGCAGAGGGTGTCACAATACTTTGCAATACTGCTCATGGAACGAACATCATGACACCCAATATGGACCTGAACTTGAAACAACTAGAATCGCTTTCAATTGGGTTATCATCTGTTGGAGAAATGTGTGCAGCTGAATATCGCACAGAAAGCGGACAGCGGATTATGCTTATAGCACTATATTTCACCAAATCAGAAGATGGCGAAAATAATAGAGTTTATTCACCTTCACTTGCTGCCGTATACTCCAGTGGGGGCTGCAGAAGTTGGAGTAGAGCTGGACAAAATACCTATGATTCTAGGTGGAGATTTTAATGTTAATTTTGCTTCAGAGGATTCCAAGCCATTAATTCAGTTCTTGCAACAGAAATTGTCATTGGAAATGAACAATTCACCAATTGAATCGACTACACGCCATGGTACCACGACCGATGCAGTTTTCTCACGTTACATCGAAAATTTGTAGTCAAGAGTCTTCATTACCTATTTTAGTTTCCACAAACCTATCATTTCGTTCATGAAGAGTCTACCAGAGCATGAAGGTGAAGCTGATTGAGATTTAATTCATCATATTCATACTAATATTATTGTATCTTGAAAAAAGTATAATTACTATGATGAATAAATTAATATATATTATCAAGAAGTGTTTGACACGTGATTAAAATGATTCCTCTCCCTCTAAACATAGAAAATCAAATAATCCTTGCCGATCCAATCATTCAGTTTCACTTCTATCGCGTGTCTTCATGAGACACCATTTTTTGTCCATAATTTGCATAATTAAGGAGGTATGGTCGTCCGAGCAATTTGAAATATGGGAAGAATGCATATCACCAGGGTCGTTCCTTATACAAAACTGCACATTCGGTATGGCTTTTTTCAATATAGGTTAAAACATATCGCGAGTTGAACTAGAATATACTTGGCGAATGAATATGTCGACAATTGCGGGAAGGATGTCAAAGAGCGGGATAATTAGGAACGTACAGAGGTAGAGAGGGTAACTAGGCGGACGAATTCCAGTTGAATATTTTTATGCGGCTTAAAGATCAAACTAAATCGATCGAGTGCAGTAATTATTAGTCACATGGGTCAATTATTGATATCACTGTTGAGTTTGCTCATCAGCATGGTTGCATGCTTATGCTGTGCTTAAATACCAAATCGGGAAGTTTTGTTTCTGCCCCGTATAGGGCACATACATTTGCACACCACTAGTTGTTTTCTGGTGTTGACACACACGCCTGTTAACGAATGGACCTAACCTCAACCTAAATGCGCTCGAGCATGCGCATGTGGCGTTGCGCCGGCAGTCCCGCCATTCATCGCGGCGGACGTCAAGCCGTCCAACGCCGCGCACCCTGTGCGGTTCAGCGCGGCGGTGGTAGACTTGGATGCTCGCCGCGGGGCTCAACGCTGCAAAATCACATCCAATTTCTACTAGGGCGATTTTTAGAATTTTTTCCCATTTTGTTTAAGAGGCTATGGAACTTCTTTATCCCCTCTAGGACTCTTCAGTTCTCCGAGATGGCACCACTGAAAAGGCCATCTATGAGTCGAGAGTCGACTCATTATTGACCAGCCGGTAAAATTTGGGTCGGTAAAGAAGACCTCCCATATGCCCATTTAAAAAAAATTTCCTCGATCGACCGTTACTATCGACACTTCTCGAGATAATCGATATTAAACAAAAATTGTATGAGCAAAAAATATGTTGTGGTGGAAGGGAGGAGATGGCCTCGTGAAAATTCGGTCCGCAGATTATGTCGAAAAATGTCATCAAATGACGAATAATGACATGAAATGATAAATTTCAGAGATCCTGACAAATTTCGACAGATTACGATACAGACGGATTTTGTCGAATATTTTATGTGGTTTTCCGGCACAATATATTATATTTTGTAAGCCCATAGAGCGACATAAAATGTCAAATTTCTAAATTTTTTGGCAAATGCGTACCGTTTATGAGATAGTACGACCAATTCTGACTAATTTTGTATGACATTTTCTGACAAAATATATCATATTATGTCGGATCATGGAATGACATAAAATGTCAAATTTCGACATTTCTTGTAAATTCGTACAGATTATGACATAGTACGACCGCTTCTGACAAATTTTGTATGACGTTTTCTGACAAAATATATCACATTGTGTCAGATCATGGAATGACAACGAATGTCGAATTTCGACATTTTTTTACCTATTCGTACCGATTATCACATGACCGATTTCGACGATTTTTTTCATGTCATGCCCCGACAAAATAGATAATATTTTGTAAGCCCATGAAATAACATAAAATGTCAAATTTCGATATTTTTTGTAAATTGGTACAGATTATGACATAGTACGACCTATTCTGCTCCAATCCTATACGTTTTGAGGAATGATAAATTTATGAACTTATAAAATTTGTTTTCTTATGATTCGTTCCTATATTCCCGAAAAAACGTAGTGAATAAATGAATATCATCCAAAGTCTCAAATATATATTCTCCATTTACCTCGTTTCCTTCTCTCTCTCTGCGAGGATTACTGCACGCACTTTTCTCCGGCTCCTGGCATTGAACAATTTGCTGCTTATTCGTGCCCACGGGCGCCTTTTGTTGCAGGTTTGTTGCATGCTCCCATTTGCAACCGACAATTTGAGATATTTTTCTCCCTGTTGGTTGCTCCTACTGCTTTTTTTGTGTCTCTTGGAAAGTCTGGTGAGTCTTCTAACCTTTACGCTTACTGCATAGTATTGGCATGCTGTCTCTCTCTTCACTCCTGTGTGTGCCTGCCCCAGTGTGAAACTCCTGCACTACCCTCGCCAACGTGAGTTACCCCCTGCTCCACGGTCTCGGTGTTATAGACTGCGGTTACCGTACCGTCCCCTACAGCATCTTCCCACTGACTTTAGTCATATTTTTCAAATTCTACATCTGGAATCCTACTGCTCATAATGGGTGATACCTCGAAAACCCCTTGCGCAGTATATGAGCGAGTTAACAGCTTGAAGTTGGTACACTGCGTAGCCTGTGATAAAAACTTTCATCCTTTGTGCATGAAAACTCAGATCTACACTAATGAAAATGGCTCAAACTCTGGAATGTGTCAGCCTTGCTACTCTACCAGAGGTATGATCTCTCCAGCACCTTTTAAACGCACTCGTCATGGCTCATCCAGCTCTATTAGTTCCATCTCATCAAACATTGGCAAGTCTACTCCAGTTACAGATATCCCCCAGCCTCTGTTTCCTCCACCTGCGGAGGTCAGCCAATCACAGTCAGCTGATGACATGCTTAGTAGTATGATGCGAACCCTGGGGGTGATCTCTAAGCGTACGGAAACTATTGACAACGTTTCCCTCAAGCTGGACAAAATGCAAACTGAGCTGGCAGTGGTTACTGAGAAACTGAAAGTGCTTGACCAACTCCCTGGGCTTATATCGCGAGTTGATGATGTTGAGGTAGTCTTAGCGGAGCAGCGTGATGAGATTCATTCCCTTAAAGAATCGATGGCTACCCTTACGACCAAAATGAATGAATTTCAGCCTCCGTCGGGGGGTTCATCTATGTCCGATGACTTTGCATTCCAGCGTGTTGTTACTGCCGTTAACAGCTGCTCCTCCAACATGCAACGCTATGCCATGCTACACTAGTCATCCTGAGCTAGTAATCTCTGGCTTCCCTGATTCTGAAACCCTTGTCGAACCTCTCCCGCTGGCCTTGACTGTCCTGAAGTCGCTACAACCTGACTTAGACCCAGCCCTGGTCACGCAGACTCGTTTTTTGAGGAAAACCGCTACCCACCCAAAGGCGCCTGCAGCCATCTCGGATGCTACTTCTTCCGCTGCAAGGGTTGGTCAGACTCGTGTCGCCATAGGTTTGAAACTGTCTACCCCTGGGCTCCTCCATAAAATTGTCGCAGCGAAAAAAGCAAAAGGTAAACTGATGTTCTCCTCGGTCGACAAGTCGGCCTTAACCCCTGGGTCGACTCCTACAATGCAAAACTCCGCTGATTTCCCGGTTAATGTCAATGAGCTGTACGACACGAAAACTCACAGACTCCTTGGTGCAACGAGATCCATGTTGAAACCCCTAGGCTTCCGTTTCATTTGGGTTAAAAATGAAGTAGTCTATGCTAAACTTAGAGAAGGAGACCTTGTATACCCCATAAACTCGAATGCTGACGTTGAACGTATAGCCAGCTTACACCAATCAGCATGACTACCACACCATCGTCGTTATGATTTCCATGGAATTTCAACCCCTTCACCAGCCCTGCTCCAGCTGTTAGTCCTGCACCCGAAGATAACTTGGTTCAGTCCACGTCTCAACAAATGCCTGTCACTCAATTAAATGCCTGTTGCTTGAACGTTACTTCTCTTCGCCGTCGCACTAATGCAATCAAAGCGTTTCTTGACTCTCATCGCTTTACCTATCACATCATTGCTATTACTGAAACCTGGCTATCGGATGCGGTGCCTAGCTCTGTACTGAATTTCCCCGGCTACTACCTGATTCGTCACGACCGAAACTCACATGATGGTGGAGTAGCTTTCTACTGTCATGATTCCATCCTTGCTACAACTATTGACAAATAGAGCACAGTCTGGACTGGTAAGCCTGGCATGATGGAGTACTTTGCAACTCACAGCCCATTTTCGCTGCGATCATCTACCGACCACCGTATTCCTCGTTTCACCTCTCGACGAACTTCTCTGTGCTCCTTGCGACAGCGCTGGATGGCTATAAACATAAAATCATCATGGGTGATTTCAATGCTGACCAGCTGTCAAATAATGCAGATGCTAAGCTTGTTAGATCCTTGCTACGAGATCTCTCATTGACTCTGGTGGACCATGGTGCTACTCATTCTACCTCTACCTCCTCCACATGGTTAGACTTGTGCCTGGTTGATGAATCTGATAGAGTTCTGGACTGGTTCACCTCTGAATTTCCCATGGCAGCCGGTCACCACCTCATCTCTGCATCTATCAAAATCGCAAGTAGTAAACCTAACCCTAGCACCATCTCGTTCCGCCAGCTTTCGCGGCCACAGCGTGCTGAAGTCAGAACTGCCTTTTCGAGCACCCTTGAAGCCTTTGCGGACGTAGCATCAACTGGATTGGAGGACCTAGTTGTGGATTTTACGACTTCCTTCAGTGACCTGGTTGATGAACATGCACCGTTGCGTCACACTGTAGTCAACTCCTCCAGAATTGCCCCCTGGATCACCGAAGGCATCCGACAGTCCGTAAAACAATTGCACCACCTGTACCGCCGCTACAAGCGTGCTCGAACCGCCGAGCGCCTCGAGTGGTTTCAGCAGTGTAGGAGTCTCTACCAGTTAAAATTGCAGGCTGCCCGCATGGACTACTATTCGGCAAGATTATCTACACTGTCTGGTTCAGCTCTTTGGAATGAATTACGCAAACTGGCGTTTGTGGCTGGCTCACAAAAAGTACTTACGATTCCTGCCGACGCCCTCAATAACCACTTCGCCGCTGTCTCCACTGCACCTGCTCCGTTACCTGCATATACACCAGCTGTGACTCGTGGCACTTCTATTAAGGCACACTTTTTTTTTCGTTCTCCAGTGTGAGCACGGTTGATATCCAATTTGCCATATCCTCCATTAAGTTTAATGCGGTTGGTGCGGACGGCATATCGAGGAAGATGATCCTCTATTTGCTTCCTGCTCTATCACGTTGTGTTTTGTCAATTATGAACGGATCCTTTGAAACTGGGATTTTTCCTGCTGTCTGAAAGAAAGCTATCATCATCCCGATTAGCAAGGTTAGTTCCCCTAAATCACCAACGGACTATCGGCCGATTGCATTATTGCCATTTCTTGCTAAAGTCCTTGAGCGATTGGCTTTCAATCAACTTGCCACCTATCTGCGGGTACATAACCTGCTCGATCACGGTCAAAGTGGTTTCCCACCAGGTCACAGCACTCAAACGACATTACTCAGGCTTATCAATGATGTGCGACGCAATGCTGATCATCGTAGACTCACCGTTGTTGTGCTCTTCGACTTTTCTAAAGTGTTTCCGACGAGCTGCTATTACAAAAGTTGGCTAGTCTAGGTCTTTCTACTGGGGCTGTGACGTGGCTTCGTTCTTACCTCACTGGACGTTCACAGGCAGTCAAGGATGGGCTCAGGCTATCGCCCTTCTTAATAACCAATGCCGGTGTACCTCAAGGCTCCATTCTTAGCCCCCTGCTTTTCTCTATTGTCATCAATGACATTGGGTGCTACATTCGTAGTGCACAGTACCTCTTGTATGATGATGATGTGCAGATATACATAGATAGTAATCCTAAAGACCTCCACCGTAGCATCGAACTGCTGAATGAGGATATTGCACGGATCCAGATGTGGTCCACCACTAATCAACTCCGGCTGAACGTGGGTAAGACCAAGGCCATCTTACTTGGTGCTCGACGTTTTGTAAATGCGCTGGACTTGGAAGATCTTCCTCGACTTGGAGTTGCAACCACCCCACCCATCAAATTTGTCAGCTCAGTGAGGAACCTGGGAGTCGTACTCGACAGCAAGTTGACTTTCCGTGAACATGTGCAAAACGTCATGTCCCGGGTCAACTCTGTCTTCTGTCAACTCTATAGCCTGCGAAATGTAACTGATGAACTGCTGCGAAAACACCTGGTTACTGTTCTGGTTTTTCCTCACGTTCTATACTGCTTAGCTGCCCTCCTTGGCGTAGGCTCGGCACTTGACCTTCAGCTTCAGCGACTAATAAATCGAGGGGTACGATTCGTGACCGTAATGCCTCGTGATGCGCCAATCTCTGCTGTCAGACGAAACCTTGGATCGCTCTCTATCTCCGACTACAGAGCCCTAAGCGTGGGTACCTTGATGTACCAAATTCGGCAAAGTGGACTACCGTCCTACCTTGCTGAACTCTTCGTGATTTATGCTGCGTCGCGACACCTCCGCTTGACCCTTGCTCAGCAGACTTTCGTGGTTCCTAAGTACAAGACTGACACCTTCCGTGCTGCTTTGGCTGTTGCTGGCGCTGACTTGTGGAAAGCGATTCCTCCTGATATCAGTGACCTCCAAACAATTGGTTCCTTCAAACGACAACTACGTCGCCGGCTACAATCACTTGATGTGTGAATCTGATACTAGTCATGCTTAGGAGTTTTCCTGCCCTCTCTTTTCATCTAGCTATCCTCAGCTCTTGCTACAAGGAGAAGAGATACTCCCACTTCAATCTACTTTCATTTACTTTTGCCTATCTCTTATTACTTACCTTGCTCTACATTTAACTTTACTCTTAATCATGTCTTTATGTATGCCCCGCTTTGTTTAAACTTCTAAACCACAAACGCTTATCTATCTATCTATCTATCTTTTCCTGGCATCCATTCTAAGCACAGAAATCAGAATTGAAAAATGACGTTATACGTGGCAAATATGAAACTTGCAAAGCAAGCCTCGCAGACCGGTCGATGGTGTGATCGATTCGTGAAATATGTCGATTACGTTTCGAGTACAGATCGATCCAGATTTCTCCAATGATCGAGTAAATACTGAGTCGGTTGCCGGTCGACTGGTCTTAATTAAGGAAAACAAATCTATCTTCTTTTTGTCTTTCGTGAGTTGTTTTTGGGGAAAAAATAAATTCTAGTCGGCCGGCAATCGACCCGCTACTTAGTCGACCCTGGCTCGATTATTCCAAATCAAAATCGACTTGTACTCGAAAACGAATCGACATACTGCACAAGTCGATTCTGTAATCGATCCGTCCGCCAGGGAAGACATTTCATATACTACACGAATATCATCCAAAATCCAATCCGCTCGATTCTGCACGGAAATGCTTCGATTGAGACCTTCATGACAGCGCTGGGTTCATTTATTCACTTATTACATACATAATTATTGAGACGGCCATATCTCCTTGATTATACAAATTATGGAAAAAAGCATGCCACATAAAATGTGTATTGTCATGTAAAGAATCATTTTCTTCTGATAAGTTTGCCGCTAACTTTAATATTTTACCCAGTGGAATACTATAAATAATTGCAGTGATTAACAACATTGCAAATACTGCACAAATGCCATCCAGGCATCGTCAGAAATACCATGAAACGTGGAGATCTGATGAAAAGTTAATTTTTTATTTCGGGGAGCAACCATTAGCATATATTCCTCTGCCAGTCAGGAAATTGCAGATAAAAAACCGGTAGAAAGAGGTACAAACACAAAAAGTAAAACCAATGTCAAAAGTTAAAAAACAGGGATCTCTCATATTACCCAAACTAATCAACTCAATATTTTTCAACCTCATTATCAATCTCGTTGAGGCGCACATTTTCAAAAAAAAAACAAACAAAATCGATTGAATAATTATCAAAAAAATCTAATACAAACCGTGAAAAAGCAAAAATTTGAATCTGGAAAACTAATGATACGTTCAATTCACCATTTAATAGGGTTCTTCACAAGAAAAAGAACCTTTGTTCCAAATTTCAAGTTTCTATTTCAAAAAACTGTAAAAAACAAAACAATTGAAATATCTCCAATCTCTTGGGAGTAACCTACAAGATGTTCTTCGACCATTCCCTGGAACTTGTTGAGACACACACTTTGATAAAAAAAATCAAAAATATTGATTTGATTCTAAGATATGAACGATCGAAGAAAAAAAGTCCATTTCTAAGACACTTACCTACACATGTCACTAAAATTGCGCCCACAGTTATATGTACCTGATACTAATAATTGACAATTTTTTCATTTTGTACGTCAAGATAATATTCGAATGTCCCAGTATCGGCATAATATGGCGTCGTGGCGGTGGGTGCAAACATATCTTTCTTCATTAAAAATTGAAATAGATGAAATTGAAAGTAAAATGATTGGAAAATCGTGAATTGCAGAAGTGAACATGGAAAATCTGAAAAAAATGAAAACAAGAAAATTGAAAATTTATTAATTTAAATGCCAAACATCTAATATTAATAAGACCCAACTTTAAGGTAGTATCTAATTAAGCTTCGTTGCGGAAGTAGGCCTCAAGTTAGATGCACGATTTAAGATTTTTTTTTGCTGCGAAATACGTTCTTTAACACTCAACCCTGGTGCAAAAATTCTTCTTAGATATTATTTAAAAAAAAGGAGAATTGGGTAATGGGTGTCTATGGTCGTTCACCCTTTTTTAACTTCCCGATTTTGAGGGAAGTTATTGTTTTGGGTCCGAAAATGGAAATCGGAAATTTCACCTGACCTCCACCTTTCATGACCCTTAGAACCGTTTCCGACCTATTTTAGCGCGCTATTTGTCTTTTTTTTTTTTTTTTTTTCTTTTTTCCACTCTTTCTCTATTTGTATTCACCCACGTCCCCGCTGGTAAGCATTACTACATGGGCAATACTACGGATCAGAGTACCCACCCATTGCGGCTGGGGCCGACTTCGCCGTTTCAGCTCATCGTATTTCTGATCACAGGGTAAACCTCCAGAAACCCCTGTGATACGATGGCGGGCGTCTACGATGGAACCCTCCCCCCCCCCGCGCGACGGGTCGCGTTCGGTCCCGGCTCACGGTCTCACTTCATGGATACCGCCGATGGCACACACGGAATGTTCCTGCCATCGGTCGGAGTCCGTCAGAAAATATTTTTCAGAACAAATATTTTGCAGTGAGCGGGAATCGAACGCGGAACCTTTGGAATAGTAGGCAGACACTCTACCCACTACACCAAAGCCCCGTCCAGCGCGCTATTTGTCTGTGTGTGTGCGTATGTGAGCAAAAATTTGTCGAACGATTTCTCTGGTACAACTTATCCGATTTGGGATTCCTTATACTCATTGGATAGGTTTCAGCCTAACTTAGACCTGATTAGATTTTGAACATAATTGACCCAGCGGATTTTTAGTTATTGACAAATTGAACAGTTTATATCGCTGCATCGTGAGAACGGTTGAAGATACGAAACAAATTGTTTAATGAAAGTTGTTCCATACAGAACGATACATATTGGATGTTGTATAACTTTTTTATTCTAACATCGATAGTTAATCATTATTAACAAATTCAATTGTTCAGATCGCTCCATAGCAAGAGCGGTTAAAGTTATGAAATAAAGTGTCTAATAAAAGTCCTTCCACACCCAAAAATACACACAGTACTTTTCAGTTCATCGTTATTAACAGATTCAATTGCTGCGATCGCTCTAGAGCAAGAACGGTTGGAGATACGAAATAAATTAGTCAGTGAAAGCTGTTCCACACAGGAAGACACATATTTGATGTTTTATAACTTTTTTTTTCTAACACCGATCGTTAATGATTATCAACAAATGCAATTGTTCAGATCGCTCTATAGCAAAAACGGTTGGGGATATGAAACAAAGTGCTTACTAAAAGTCGTTCCACTCGTAAAAATACACGTTCGACGTTTTATGCCTTTTTTTGATACCACCCATAGTTAATTGTTATTACAAAATTGCATTATTTATCTGGAAATTTTGAAAAGGGTGAACACATAGCACACCCATTGTACAATTACCATTTTTTTTTAAGTACTATCTAAGGAGAATTTTTTGCCAGGCATATTAAATGAAAAAATAATGTAACGACTGTGACGATACATTCGCGCTCTTATTAAAAAAATTTTTAATATGAATTGTTTATATGGAAAGTATTTTGAAGACCCTAGTTGTTACTAAGCCAATCAATATAACGCGCGAACATGGCGTTATTTATGAATACATAACCTCAACAATGGCGCAACCCATGGAAAGATTGCGTTTAAATGGGGCATTTATTGAAAAATCCCAGCTTGAACGACTTAGCAAAACTCTCGGTGGTTTGGAAAATTACAACAGTGCAACCTCGTTGTTACCTCAAACTCTGAATTCCAGAACTCGCACTGTTTTGACAGCTATGAACCCCTATGCCACTTCTCAATTCAATGATTCGACAAACATCCGCGATCGGTTATCATAACTAATTCCTAGGCAAATTGAGTCAATTCTTCAATGAGACATAGATGAACGATTATTCTTCCTATTGGCATGTTTTTTTCAGCAGATTGAACGTCTGGCTTTTTTATAGGCAAGTAACTTCTGGTGAATAATCGAGATTTTTGCTCCGCTCCCTTCTAATCATGTACTTCTTCATGTACTGATTTCTTTTTAATTAAGAAAAAAATTCTCCAAGAATTTGAGCAGACGTGAGTAAGGTTGCTCTGTACAACGGATACAAAAAACAACTCAAGTTAATAATTTGAAATTCAAAATCGAAAAATGATTTCAACATTCAGAATGCGAAATTTATAATTACGAACTTAAATATTCAAAACGGATAGAATCAACTTCAAAAATTTTCTATTTGAATTGAAAAATTTGTAAATAAAAAATCAATGGCTGTTTTGCTCAAACATGCATAATTTAAATTTAGGTTATTTCGCGTATTAAAAAATTAAACCAGAAAAGTCTGGATTTTTTTCTTATAACATTTGTTATTATTACCTATTTCTATCCAAGTTATGATTTACTCAACTTGTAATACGAAATATTTGACAGTTGAGGTTTTGGACAACGCGTGATTTTTGGAGGTTTCCTAGTTTCGACACAGGGATTTTTCAATTCTAACTAAGCATATTTTGGCTATTTGAGATGAGGTAAAAAATCTGGTTTGTCTATATAATAATAGGAGAAACGGTTAAAATTCATAATTTATTTACGTTTTATTGTTTATGTGCACTGCACTGGCGCGCGATCGGCAGCCATTGTCTGGCAATGGAGCCAAAGGGGGGAGGGGCAAATTGTCTATTACCATCAGTACCGACATTTTTTTCCATCCAAAAACTTTCAAGGGTGTCAATGATAAAGAACGATTTTTGATTATTAATGAGTTATATTTTTCCCTCCTGCAGACACTCTGAATTTGCGTTTGGCGGATAAAGGTGAGGAAATAATATCTATTAATTTTTTTTCCAGTGCAGATGTCTACCGGTAAGCCAATCTACTTTTTTTTTCATTATTTTACAAAAAGCAAATTCAGAGTGACTAGATTATTGCATTTCGCACTCACTACTTTTTTTTGTGGGCGCAAATTGAGGACACCCTAAAAAGTAATTGGATTGAAAATTGAGCTCGCCACGACGCGAGCGGCAGAAGTAACATAGCCTCTTAAGCTTTGTCCAATTATTTTGTAAGTTTTTCCAATTTTTTTTTAATTTTTAGAAATCTGTTCCAAATTTCTTCGAACTTTTAGGAAAAGTTTTTCAATTAAAAAAAAATTCCAAATTTTTTCTAAATGGTTTTGAATTCTTACAAAAATTTCCCAATTTCGTTGTAAATTTCTCTGTAAATTTGCTGTAAGTTTTTGACAATGTTTCCAAATTTTTCCGAAATGAGTCAAATTTTTTAGAAAATTTTTCCAGATTTTGTCAAATTCTTGAGAATATGTTTCAACACTTTTGCCATTTGTTAAAAATTAATTTGTCAAGGAAATTGCCTATTCTGAGAGCAAATTTTTCTGCTCCCATGTGCCACATTAGATGTTTCACATCAAAAAGCATTTTTCGTCGGACTTTCATCCAGACATAATTCATGGTGATTATATTGTTGATGAGTTCTTGACCGGTGTATCATTCATCTTCGGGTTTTGGCCTTCTCGGTTTATTTGTGTCAAATCTTTTTCAAGACTTATCAAGTTGGGAAATGAAATCCGATGTTCCCTAACGGACCGACTGTAGAGTTGGGTGAAAGTCGAGTAAACTCTAACATTTTTCCAAGATTTTAGAGTTCGGTGAGAGTTGAGTGAGAGTTGGTCAATTCTTTCCCAAATTCGCATTATGTAAAAGTTGAGAGTTGAACTTGGATCTTATGAACAATTCTACAGTGAGTAAAACTAAATATTTGATTTTTGTTTTTTTTTTCTTCAATTAAGCACTTTTCGGTAAAGCACTTATGGCGAACTCTATCCCAACTCTACACGCGATTAAAGTTGAGAGTTGATCTTTGTTCTTCTGCCTAACTTTATCTCAACTCTACACGAAATTAGAGTTGGGAGTGAAACTTTTGCATTTTTGAAAATTTTATTTAATAACATTGAGGTTTTGCCCAACTCTATCTGAACTTTACACACGGTTAGAGTCGAGAGTTGGACTTTGGGGTTACTTTCCCCCAACTCTATCGGAACTTTATACCGGAATATAGCTGAATGTCGGACTTTAGGATTACTTTCCCCCAACTCTATCCGAACTTCATACCGGGTTAAAGTTGAAAGTTGGACTTTGGGGTTACTTTCCCCCAACTCTGTCCGAACTTTATACCGGAATAGAGTTGAATGTTCGACTTTGGGGTTACTTTCCCCTAACTCTATCCGAACTTTATACCGGGATAGAGGTGAATGTTGGACTTTGCGGTGACTTTGCCCCAACTCTATCCGAACTTTGTTTCGGAATAGAGTTGAAAGTGGAACTTTAGGGTAACTTTCCCCCACTCTATCAGAACTTTATACCGGGATAGAGTTGAATGTTCGACTTTGGGGGTACTTTCCCCCAACTCTATCCGAACTTTATACCGGGATAGAGTTGAAAGTCAAATTTTAGGGTTACTTTGCCCCAACTCTATCCGAACTTTATACCGGGTTAGAGTTGAAAGTTAAACTTTAGGGTTGCTTTGCCCGAACTCTTTCCGAACTTAATACCGAGTTGTAGTTGAGAATTGATCTTTGGGTTTATAAAAATTTTATTAGTTTTTTGCAAATTTATTTAAGAACATTGAGGTTTTGGTCAACTCTATTCCAACTATCAACACGGTTAGAGTTGAAAGTTGAACTTTGGGTTACTTTACCGCAACTCTATCCGATCTTTATACCCGAATAGAGTTGAGAGTTGACCTTTGGGGTTACTTTACCCCAACTGTATCCGAACTTTATACCGGAATAGAGTTGAATGTTGGACATTGGGGTTACTTTGCCCCAACTCTATCCGAACTTTATACCGGGAGACAGTTGAATCTTCGACTTTGGGGTTACTTTTCCCCAACTCTATCCGAACTTTATACCGGATTAGAGGTGAGAATTGATCTGTGGGTTATTAAAAATGTTATTAAATTTTTTTCAAATTCATTTAACAACATTGAGGTTTTAGTCGGATAGAGTTGGGGTGAAGTGACCCCAAAGTGCAACATTCAACTCGATCCTGGTATAAGGTTCGGATAGAGTTGGAGCAAAGTAACCCCAAAGTTCGACTTTCAACTCTAACCGTGTGTAGAGTTGGGATAGAGTTGACTAAAACCTCTTAAATGATTAAAAAAATTAAAAAATTCAATAAATTTTTAGAAAAACCCAGAGATCAATTGTCAACTTTCACTCGGTATAAAGTTCGGATAGAGGTGGGGCAAAGTAACCCCAAGATTTAACATTCAACTGTATCCCGGTATAAAGTTCGGATAGAGTTGGGGGAAAGTAATCGCAAAGTCCAACATTGAACTCTATCTCGGTATAAAGTTCGGATAGAGTTGGGGGAAAGTAACCCCAAATTCCAACACTCAACTATATCCCGGTATAAATTTCTGATAGAGTTGGAGGAAAGTTACCCTAAAGTTCAACTTTCAACTCTATTCCGAAACAAAGTTCGGATAGAGTTGGGGCAAAGTCCAACGTTCAACTCTATCCTGGTATAAAGTTCGCATAGAGTTGGAGGAAAGTTACCCTAAAATTTAACTTTCAACTCTATTCCGAAACAAAGTTCGGATAGAGTTGGGGCAAAGTAACCGCAAAGTCCAACATTCAACTCTATCCCGGTATAAAGTTCGGATAGAGTTGGGGGAAAGTAACCCCAATTTCCAACACTCAACTATATCCCGGTATAAAGTTCTGATAGAGTTGGGGAAAAGTTACCCTAAAGTTCAACTTTCAACTCTATTCCGAAACAAAGTTCGGATAGAGTTGGGGCAAAGTAACCGCAAAGTCCAACATTCAACTCTATCCCGGTATAAAGTTCGGTTAGAGTTGGGGGAAAGTAACCCCAAATTCCAACACTCAACTATATCCCGGTATAAAGTTCTGATAGAGTTGGAGGAAAGTTACCCTAAAGTTCAACTTTCAACTCTATTCCGAAACAAAGTTCGGATACAGTTGGGGCAAAGTCCAACGTTCAACTCTATCCCGGTATAAAGTTCGGATAGGGTTGGGGGAAAGTAACCCCAAATTCCAACACTCAACTCTATCCTGGTATAAAGTTCGGATAGAGTTGGAGGAAAGTTACCCTAAAATTTAACTTTCAACTCTATTCCGAAACAAAGTTCGGATAGAGTTGGGGCAAAGTAACCGCAAAGTCCAACATTCAACTCTATCCCGGTATAAAGTTCGGATAGAGTTGGGGGAAAGTAACCTCAAATTCCAACACTCAACTATATCCCGGTATAAAGTTCTGATAGAGTTCGGGGAAAGTTACCCTAAAGTTCAATTTTCAACTCTATTCCGAAACAAAGTTCGGATAGAGTTCGGGCAAAGTAACCGCAAAGTCCAACATTCAACTCTATCCCGGTATAAAGTTGAGATAGAGTTGGCATAATACCAAATTTCAGAAAAACATTCAACTCTTAACTTTGAAAAGCATTAAATGTTGAGAAAACGATGATGACATCTCAAAACCTCATTTCGTTATTCATTAAGTGTTAAGAATTGATAAAAAAGACGAATTCTCACTCAACTCTATCCCAACTCTAAAATTTTGGAAATATTGTAGAGTTGAACTTTACACTTGGTCCGCTAGGGTTGTTGTCATTTTTCTCGACGTTTCGGTTATATTTGCATAACCATCCTGAGGTACAGTTTTTTACATCTAGATTTCCAGTTATTTGTTAATATTTTGGTTCACAAGTTTTGTCTTATTTTTTTCGAGTCTTTATTTTGTTTTTTTTTTCACTTACTAGTTCTGTTTAATTTTAATCTATTTTGTTAGCTGAGATTGGGTACATGTGGCGGTTTCGGTTCATTTCTCAACTTCATAAGTCTTGAAAAAGATTTGACACAAATAGACCGAGAAAGCGAAAATCCGAAATTAAATTTGGTGATTATACCGACTTTTGTTGAGTTCCGCTTTTCTAGTTCCTGGCATAATATTCAATCATTATTTTACATATGACCTGTAATCAATTCCATCAATGATGACTGATTTCTTCACTTTCTCAAATCGCTCGGTTCATATACTATCGGTCAAAAGTATCGGCTCCTTTATTTTTGAATCGTACATAATTTTCGAAAATTCTCGTGTCTTCCAATGAAAACGAGCCTATCAGTAATCTCAATCATTTGTATAGACTATAGGATTGTGAACCTTTGTAACAGTTTCTCTGTGAACGAAGAATTGACATTAGTAAAGAAGCATTCAATCGAGTCGAGTCTCTTCCAATCAAGTATAGATTTCTGAGAACTAGCTCAACATCTAAGATATCGTAATTCGCAGAATACTAAATATGTAGATTACAATACGGTCTACAAAAAAGGTTTTGTCGAGTTACTAGCAGTTTCTTAAATTTTGAGATATTTACCGAAAACCTAGGCAGGTACCAACCAGACTTAACGCGCTACCCCACCTCGGTACTTATATACACGTTCACGATTTTAAGTGCTGAAGTGGGTCTGGTTACAATCCTAAAGTCGATATAAACACTTTGAACCAATAATGGGCTAGTTTCGATTGAAGCGAACCGGAATTTTTGATAATTACATAGAATTCAAAAATGAAGGAAATGAACCCAAACGCTTGACTGGTAGTGTCTATCTCACCAATTCACCAATCATGTCATCGTATACCAGGACAGAAACTGAATAACCTGGGGTGTTCAAAGAAATTGGTCTTGTGATTTTAGAAAATATTTTTTACCAGTATATCTATGTAGAAACCCGTCACTTGAAAAGTATCATTGATGTTGCAAAATGTCGACAGTTGTGGTTGACGCTCGCAGAACGCCATCTAGATCAGCGTGGGGTGGACTGGAAGCAAGCAGAGAAGTTGTGTTTCAATGAGTGGAGCAATCCGGATGATGAGGAGCTTGGAATACAGATTGTGAAGGTAAGATTTCGCGGTGTCCCAAGATATATATCTATAGCTAATTCATTGCTCCGAGCTCCTTCGAGTCTCTCATAACTCCAATTTCATCTCGGGATACATTTTCGAGGGGGAGTAGTCAGCTCTTAAAGCAATTAATTGCTCAAAGTCTAACAAATTTATGAGTGATTCGCTTTATTATTAATTTAGGATGATTTTTGCAAAACTATGTCTAAGAAAAGAACGAATGGAAAGGAATTATATTTTTTTTGGGAAGAAATTTAAAGATATTTAAAAATTTTAATCATCTCAGCTTTTTATAGAAATTGAAGAAGGAAAAGTCGGACACTAGGCGGGAGAAATATCGTCAATAATTGTGCCAATTTGAAATTATAAAGTTAGCTATATATGTATAATATATATAATGATATAATTTTATGTCTCCATGCAATATCTCTTAATTTTTGGAATACAAGCGCTGGTATATGGCGGCTGCATCATTTCCGCAAATTGTTGTGGACTCAAATAACGTGGTCTACTATATTAAAGTTCGCTTTTCGGATAAGTGACGATGCAATCTAAGTTATAGAGAATCAAAGTGCAAATACATTTTGCCAGGACGATTAATTCACCGCTTGATATTCCACTCACGTCTGTTCTGCTTTATTCGAGCTCACTCTGGCCTCATTCACTTATCCACACGCGTGGGATGATTTAATGGCTCAATAGGGGACCCAGTACATTTCCAAAGTACTGTAATATATTTAGGGAGGACAGATTGTAAGGAAATACGTGAAAATGGGAAGTATCATGGAAATTGAATACTATGTCAAATATCAATAGACTAGAATTTTTCTTTCAGAGAAAATTTCTGTACTCCCTTTCATATGTGATAGATCATTATTTCTTGAATGACACCTAAGAAAAAACGTTTCCTCTTTCAATGGCGATGAAATAACAGGATTTATTTTCACAAATTTAATTTCCTAAAGAATTTTGTTCAGACCATTCTAAATACGCAATCGGATTTTTCGTAAGTTCAAAAATTTATTCATTCCTAAGATCAAAATTCCATAATGCATTTATGGATGTGGTTACGGATTTCTAATGTTTTGATTGTGAAAAATTGGACAAGAGGAGAGTATTAAAGGGGCCCGTCCATATATTGTTTATCATTTGAATTATCGTTTATAAAATAATATCATAAAACAACGATTTTCACGATATCTCATATATGTATATATCCTGCGGTGACCGTCGGCGCTCTCGCTCCCTCACTGCCGGAGTGGGGCCACTTTCGAGTTGTCCGCAAATCCTCGAGCAACAACTCGGGAGCTTTTACTGTATTGAGCTCTGAAGTAGTTATTCCTATAACCTGTCGGGCAATTAGAGATTTTGAGTCATTAGATTTTGTACTCAAATTGGCTCAGAAAAATTCGAAAATATTTAGACAGGATTATCCACATGACTTTCCAACATTTCGTAGGTTTTATCACCAAAAATCTATTGAATGAGTATTGAGTGTATAGACAATTTTTAGATTTCTAAAGTTTTAGCAATGCGGTATTCAGGGATGTTGACATTGCCATCTTCCTTTGCTTAGCATATTGACTTTATTTCCACTCAATCCATGGTTCGTTCATGAATTATTTGCCATTTTGCTCTAACAACTCGGTCAACAACAAACAATGAAAATAACTTGAAGAAAATGAAAACGAGCCCGTCACTCACCTATTCATAAGCGCCACACGTATGTTGGTACATGACCCAATTAGCTTGTTCACTGTTGCTTCCCAACTGCAGGATCTCCATAGAACTGGCTGCAGTCTGTTTTGCGGTGCAGCCGGCCGGGACAATCAGGCAGTGCTGCGTCGGGTTTTGCTCGGCTTCGCAAGATGGAACAAATCCGTTGGATATTGCCAGGGACTCAATGTACTCGCTGCACTTGTCCTTCAGGTAAATCAATCCATAAATTTATAATAACAAAATATCAAATTAGATAATTGTAGCGAACTGGTGAACCGAACTAAGTACACTCATCGCTAACTTTGGTTTTTGATAAATATGTCAGAACCCAGGAGGATTGAGATAATTTTCATATAAGCATTTTTGTAGAACTGAATTCCCTCTATGAAAAGTTTTTTTTTCTATTGTCCTCATCTCCCCTTGTTTTCAAGATATGCACCAAAGAAGGGCTTGGTTGTTTTGCCATTTCACTTTCGATACATAGAAGAGAATGGGGTATAATGGGACAGGTGCCAAACTAGGACGTAGGACCTTAAGGTACACTCCCTACTCCATTTTGCATGCATGTTCTTCTTCCCATTATGCCCCATCCTCTCCTACATATAGTCATTCCGCGAAGTATTAAACTACTTTTTGCAGTTTTAATATCTTCTATGGCTTATTTTTACTGAGATGGACAAACTGCATCCTGAATTTTCAAATCGTAATTCTGATTGGCAATGAAGTTATGAACAATGGAGGTTCGTTGCCGATGAGGGAAGTTATTATTTTAGAGCGGGAAATTCGAAATTGATGTTTTATTGGATTTCACAATGTAAGTTACATGGTCTCAAATAAAACGATGGGTTTGGTTGTGTGCATATGAGTGTGACTTCCCTGAACCGCTCAATTGATGTGTTCATTTTTTTTCAAAAATTGTATCTGATCGTTGCGTAGAGAGCACTTTGATAGGCTGTAGTGTACATAATTAATACAAAAAACCATAAAACATAACTTTGAGAGGTAAATTTCGGAGTTTTTTCCTAAAAGCTCATTGCAGTTTCCTTGAAATGTCTATTACGTTAACAAAAATCATTAAGGTTATTACCGCCGTACTTGAAATCTCGCATCAGCTATGTTATGGTATTTATAAGAGTTTTTTTCATAAATACATCGTGAACCTCCGTCGTTGATTAACACTGAAAGAGGCATGAATATAGTGGCGTTAAATAGCAATAAAAAACAAATTAAAAATATGCTACGAGTTTAGAAATGTTCAGTGGTCATTTTTGGAAATTAAATCGTTTGGAAACATTCTATAGTCAAATCCAGTTTTAATCAACATGGAAATTTTTCCGCATATTTGATGTTTCTCTTAATAATAAAGACATCAATAAATGAATACATAATATTCATTAAAAAAATAGACTTGATTCCATTTTTTACCGTAATTATTGATTAGGTTGCAAGCTTTTTTTTTTAATATGTAGGCATCCGTGAAGCATCACATGTCAATTAGTCAAACGATTAGAAAATTCTATTTCACGTTCGAACTACACGGTTATAAGTGGATAACGATCACTTTGCAATTAATCTCTTTAAGTATTCACCATAAACATTTAAACAAAATATTCGACGATAACCTCAACTTTGTAAATACAAGACCGAACGCGCGCTACAGCGCGCGGTAATCACGACTCGATTAAAATCAGCGATTATCATGGCATGAATAAGTCGATGCATTTATTTAATTATTGATATAGTTCCGTGTAAACATAGTTTTTGATCAGGGAATTCATTCGCTGATTTCCGACGAAAGTTTTCAATGATTCCCAGGAACGAACCCGTGAAAATGCTACGTACAGTTGACTGTGATTGAATACATCATTACGAAGATCTATCCCAATTCGATCGAAAGTTTGTCCCTGACCCTTGTTTATCGTCATTGCAAATGCTAATTTTATTGGAAATTGGCGTCGTTTGAAAGTAAACGGATAAACATCTTCATAGTATAACTCCAGCTTTATCACCCGTCAAAATTCGACACCATAACAGGTTGTTTGCAAGTTCTAGTACTTGTAATCGTGTGCCATTGCATAAACCTTCGTTAATACAAAGATTTCGAATCAACATAACAATACAATTATTCCATAATGGTAATTGATAAGGAGGTAAATTGAGGGGATTCAAGGTATTTAAATATTCAGGCAATATTGCGTCATTGATATCTCCATTATCACAATTATGTACACTATCTACACTAGCGTAGATTCGTTCAGTACTTTTGACGAGAAGTTGTACTACTCCGTGATTGATTTCGTTAACATCAACATTACGGGCAGATAATATAGCTACTTTTGATAACTCATCATCTTTACGATTATGAATCAGTTTCTTAAAGATAAAGATACAATCATATCATTTTTGGGCGCAAGGCATTGTTCAGGAGCTAATATATTGTTATCATTATCGGTTGAAGTGCCATCGCCAATGGATAAAAAATATTTCGAAAATTCTACGTCTCTAGGCAAAGGTCGCATATTGTCTGTCAACGAAGACATAGAAAAATCCTTCCATAATGGACTGAACTTCATAGATTAGTTAACTAATTCACTTCGAGTCGCATGAGTCTTTACGGGTAATCCTATTTAAGAAAGGAGAAGCACGTCAATGAAGTTGGCCATTAGCTAGACTTCATGCGTAGGACCTTTTCCTCATTGGTCGTTGGCGTACGCGGTGGGGATTGAACAGAGGATGGACGTACCTCTCACCATTATGGTAAGAGGTACCATAATGGTAGCTCTATAGTTTGGAGAGGATGATTTCGCATTGGTCGAAACGATTGATGAAAGCGACCTCTGTCGTCAAATTCAAATTCATTCCACAAACTATATATCACCACATCGATCTTTTCCGGTTGGATCGTGAGCACGTAACGACGGAACAAATTTATTGAAGTATAATGCAAGTGTAAAAATGGCATCTTCAGATATTCCGTGGACTGAAAATGAAGAAATCGAAGGCTATCAGGCGGGGAATATAATGATGTAAGTAATTTTCCATTGATTCTTGAACTAACAGAATAAAATTAATTAGTGATTTCCAACCTATAAATAGTATGACGCCACGAAGCCGAGTACACGTGCATTTTAGACATTTTTCGGTTTTCCTAAACGATTTGAATATATTTATTTCAGTCAATTAATTAGACGCATTAAAAAATTCAATTTTTACGTAATTTACTTCCAATAATCTGCGATCAAAAACGCATGTCTCATATCCATCATCAAAATATCTTTGCATTTTCTGTTAACTTTAATAAACATTGTTGGAAAAGATAGACAAAAACATTTCATTCATACATTGCAAGGAAATTTTTGTTAATATTGATTAAGATTAATGAAAAAAATAGACGAACATGAATCATTCAAATTCAAAAATGGCAGGGACATTGTCGGTTACATCCAGTCAGTGGAGTCACTAACTGCTGTCAGGACATATCAAAAATGGATCTATAAAGTGATCCTCAACAATACCAAGGGAACTAAAGTACGTGTCGTGTTCTGGAAGGATAAAGCAGTGGAGTGGAGTTCGAAATTTACACTTCATGAGGTGTGGGTCAAGTTTTTTTATTGAAGAATGTGAAGAAAGTTGAAGAATGGAGCATGGTGGAGAATTACAGACGTCTGAGAGTAGAATGAACACATACAAAATTCCAGAAAACTTTCTTGAGTAATTTTTACTGTAATAATACAATTAATAATGACTTCTTATTCCATGACTTTCATAAAATCACATTTAATTTTTTTTGAGTGAAAAAAAACTATTTTTAAAAGGTCTTTCTATTTTTTAGATCATCGAAATTACTAGCTGTACGGTTGCTGATGTCAAATTTCAGTACGGTCCTCTTCTTAAGGGCATAATTCCTCCTCAGGAATTAGATTTGCAAGATTTTAGTAAAGTGAATGTGTTGGGGAAATTTGATGTCGCAACTGCGAACACAAGTATATTGCAATATCAGGAAACCACTATTGAGAAATGCCTGGAACACGGCAAAGAATTAATTGGTAAACAAGATTCTTCATAAAAATAATAAACTTTTGATTATGGTAAAAATATTACAATTATGTGTGATCCTTTTTCAAATTAATTTTGATTTTTTTCTGTTTTTATTCCAGCTGTTGGAGGATACGTGAAAAATGATTTCGTTGTCTTCAAGGCCATTGGAGAAATTTTACTTGCCAATGGGAACATTGCCGATGGACACTTCCGTCTGTGTGTTCAAATACGTGGATTTAAAAATTCATTGACTCCTAAGCTAGAGAAAGGAGTGTATGCTACATTCTATGGGAAAGTCGATACGTCCAAGCCGGGATCGTCTTTTTTGAGTGTTGATGGGATGGGCAATGTTGTCGTGGATGAGAACGCGCCAAGAATGCCCCTTGAAAAGTTGAGAAGGTCCTTTCATCAACCACCCACTCCAAAAGCTAATGTCACTTCTACTACCACCAAACGATCTGCCGATGAGGAGAAGGAGAATCGCAGTGAAAATATGGATGAAGACGATAATATGAACGGAGAGAAAAAGGTACTCAATCAATACATGAAACTATTATGAACTAATCGTTCTCTTTCTCATTTTTGAAGAATCATTATCATATGAATTATCTCATGAATTGAACAGTTGACACTGAGTTCTACTATATATATATAACAAAATTATTTTAATTTCCAGCTCAAAACTGATTAAAGACCTTGAGGGGACTCCGAAAGGACCCTGGCACTCATCAACGAATATCCTGCATTTTTGATTCATTTTTTCCTCTAGAGTGTAGTGACTCATTGATCTCTTATCTATTTATCTCCATTAATCTCTTGCTGACGTGCCAAAGCTTCCGCACTATTCAATTTTCAACAGGGAATTGAACTGTCATATAATTTGTTTATCGTTTATCATATCCAACGAGAACAAGACTGTCTCAGTGATATAATTAGTATAATTTTAGTACAAAATAATTCCAGTTGGAATTGAACTGATTTGCTTGGTGAAAAAAGACCTAGCTTATTGCATTCGCTGACAATTTTCTTTTTTTACTCATTAAGACTGAATCTCACGATATGATCAGTTTGAAGTATTTTTTTTTACTTCCATTATCACCATAAATGAAAACTGAAATATGAAGATGAAGTTAAGATATGCCAAAGCATGAGAATATAAATATTATTATGATGCAATTATGGTGGACGGAAAAAAGTTGATCAAATTGATTGGAAAAAATAGTTTATTTCTAGATTTCATTACAGATTACAGATAGCTAACGAAGTTTAACAGTCGAGGCACTCTTTCTTTACTTTGTTATTCAAATTTTGTCGATTCTCGAATAAATTATCCTAGAAGGTCAAAAAATTTTTGAATCACTAAATGCTGATAAAATCCCAATATTTTAGATTCTCTATCTCAATTTCGTCAACAGTTTCGCAGAAAATTGCAAAAAGCAACATGGAAAGCGAGAGGATATCAAAGACTTCTTGAAATAATAATATAGTGAAGTTAAATTTAATTATAATAACGAAAAATGTGATTTAGAGAATAGAATCTCAAGGTTATAGGGTTTTATTCTTACTAAGAAATCTGTGGCGTTAATATTACATAAAACTCGATATATATATGATATTATATTTGTGATATATTTATAATATATTTATTTATATTTACTTGACATTATATATACATTATATATACATATATTATTACATTATATATATTTATTATATTTATTTATAATATATATATATACATATATATACATGTATATATCTTGTGACGATGCCGGTTTTTATCCTTACTAATTCTAGTATCGGCTCAACTAATCGACAGAAACGGGGGGAGGAAATAATATAGAAAAGACAAAAGTATGAGAGTAATAAGTATAATATCTTCCCAATAAAAGTACAGTTTCTCATACAAAAGTTACTCTAGCCTTTTATGCCGGCTGGCTGAATTCTCGGGGAAAAATGGGTAAGGCTTGGCTCATACAGAGGCACAAAGGGGTTGTCTCGAATGTGTCTCATGCACATTAACAAAAAAAAAGGGGCCCAAAAGTTCACTCCGGTGAACTATAGAACAAAAGAATTGACGAAATAAACAAAAGGGGGGTGGGGTTTACAATATTAATATAAATGGCAGAGGCCTATAATTGTTTGGTTCTTACTCGTTCAATTATCATGGGGAAGCAGCAAGTTACATAATCATCACCGTTCGGGGGGGTTATGCAACTTCCTCATGGATAGGATTTCAATCCAAGGGACCGTATTTTGGAGGGGATCAAGAAAATGTAAAAAGTACTCCCGGTGCTCCTTTACTTCTCTATTTTCTCTATCGAGTCGAGTTTTCCACTTTCTACTCAGTTGGTTGAGTTTAGGCGAGCTTCCGTTTCGGGTGATATTCTGGGGTAAATTTCTAGATATCATTAGGTTTTTCGGGTCTCTTCAAAATTCGCTATGTTTCCACGAGGACTTCGCAACAAGTGGTTATGTTCGTAACCATGCCGTTGTATCTAGTCCTATTCGGGGATGTCCGCTCCCTGTCGGCTGTGTTCGGGTCCCAGTGACAGCCCTCTTTGATGTGGTTGGCTATACGGGGGGATTCATCCTTCGGGTAGGTCCACTCCCGGTCGGCTCTGTTCGGTGTCGAGTGACGGCCATCTTCTGCGCGGAGCTCCCTTTTTCGTCCCATGCGCACCCAACCATATAGTGCTAGTTGACGACAGCTGTGACTGGTGCTGATGTGAGTTCGTAGGAGTTTACATCTCGTGCGGGGTGAGGGGGAAGGGAGGTTGGACGAGGTTAAGGAATCCAACGGTGTAATTGTCATTGTCATAGGTTTTTAGGGAAATTAGGGGGCAAGCTAATCTACCTCGTCACAATCTATATATATATATATATATAATATATATCACATATATATAATATATATATATATATATAATATATATATATAATATATATATATAATATATATATATAATATATATATATATAATACACACACGTGTGTATAGTTTGAATATAGAAGAGTCTTATATCATTTCATATGGTTTAATCTGGATTGAAATCCTTGGCATCAGATGTCATTTTGCTTTAAACGGATTATGTTCCCATTATAATCTGTTACTTGACAAATGTCAAATTTCTAAGGATTGACAGTAACATAATGGCATGGACATGAAAAACGTCACTCTGTATTCCACAGTATTCCACTGTATTTAGGAACGATTGCAAAAGTGATTAAGTGTGAATAAAATACATTTTTGTTTCGTTCGATTTCATAAAAAAAAAAGTTTCGAAAATATATTGTTCCTGTTCTACATAACAAATAATTCATATAACGATTTCATTTTGTGTTATTAATGCATAATTTCCTGTCTCCTCTAACACAATTTTTAATGTGAATTTTGTTAAGATGACGCGACATGGAAATTCTATTAGTTTCCATGTAATTTCAACTTCCGGTTGCAATCGCTGATGTCATAAAGATTCCAAATTCGCCATAGCCTGGAAAAATAGCCTGTAACTCAGTCTGTACAGTTTGAAACTAAATCTCATCATTTACCGCTTTTCAATTCACTTGCTGAATTCTTACTGTGAGTTAATTAAAACCTCGATGCATATTAAGTTTTTTATTGTTCACAACGTGAAATTGTCTCTGGTTGGAGATATCTTCAAAAAAATTCACTGAAGGTAGGTTTTGCATTTGTTGATGTGGAAAAATGAGGAATTGCATCATCTGTAATGCGTTGGTGACAAATTATTCAATTATTGTTAGAGAAAATTAATGATTGATCACTCTCAAAATATAAATTTTTTACATCATTACATACAGCAAAGTAGTAATAGTAAATTTAGTGTAAAAAATACGGTCGAAAAGTAACCTGTATAAAATTTAGATTGCGTTTCTATCCAACACAATCATTGATCACAACGATGTTTTAAGAGTTGCAGAACAACATAAAACATATTCGTCAGCCGAAACCAAATTTTTATCACAATATATTGCGGTATGTACTACTATAAAAATTAGTATCCACCGCAATCACCGCTGTTGGTACGTGAAAATTTGAGAACAGATAAAGCGTTGAGTCCCAACTTTCCAGGCAAGTTATTTATTCATTTTTTACTTCACTGTAAATATCAATGTTCGTTCGAGTAGAGTATCATTATATGCGATTGATTGGAAAACATTAATTGGCAATCACTTGAATCATGTTTTTACATTTCTGCAAGTAGAAACATGAATTTTATCCAATTAGTCAGTTTTTCTCATTTTTTTCATGAAAAAAAATACATCACTCGCATTTATACTCTGAAATTATGTAGTTGATTTCATTAATGATTAAAATCGAACATTGAATGTATCTCTATTGAACGAAATAATTGTAGTTCCTTAATTTGAATCAAAACTCTTTATTTTTTTTGTTTCAGTGGACCCGAAGGAGCTTAATTAATAATTGAAAATAAATAAATCACAAAATAATAAACAAATAACAAACTATTAAGAAAATATATACCAAATATGAACAAAATATACAGACAAATGAAAATAGCAATACAAATGACAAAAATAATCATTTAATTAATTCTACTCAAAAAAATCAATGATAATAATTGGATATAGCAGAGGAAATAAAATAAGGGCAGTCAAAAAATAATTGAAAAAGCGAAGTCGGTAAAAAGATAAATATTTGAGTAAATAAATGAAAGATTTCATCAAAAATCAGAAAAATTATATGTGCAGGTTTATTTTCCTCAGATTCTTCAAAATAAATATATTTGTTATACATTCATATAGAATTTTATGATTCATATTTTTTCAAATAAATTCATTGTTATTAGACCAAAAGTAGTTAAATCACTTTCACAGAAAATTTTTATTGCATAATCAATACATTAACGAGTTGATTTTGTATTGAAGTTTCGAATATGCCTAGACGAAAAATCCAGCGTACACCAGAGGAAGAAGAAGAATTTAAAAAAATCAGACGTCAAAAAAAGCAGCCTATCAGCGAGTGTATCATGAAAGAACGAATGCGAGGAGAAATATTGCACCAAATATTCCGAATCCTCAAAATAATGATATTCATCATTTGGTAGTTGAAAATTATAATGGAAATCCTTCAACCAGTAATGCTGTTGTCAATATTTCGAATAATAATGGAAATCCTTCAACCAGTAACGCTGTTGTCAATATTTCAAATAATAATGAATATCCGTCAACCAGTAATGTTGGTGTCAATATTTCAAATAATGATGAATTATCTTCAGTCAATAGTACTGTAGTCAACACTTCAAATCATAATGACCGATCAATGTATGCTCCACTTAGACGTGGTCGACCACCCCGTTTGACAATTCGTGAAATATCTGCTGAAGAGACGCAAAAGCACTACATAGAAAAAATGGATATTCGGAATGGAAAGAGTACCACAGAAAAAAGACTCTTTCAATGATTGTTGTAACCACGGAGAAGTTGCTTTGGAGCCTTTACCCAATCCACCTGAACTTCTACGAGATTTATTTAACGGGAATCACGGAAGTTCCAAACACTTCCTTCAATATATAGGATGCTATAACAGTTCTTTCAGTTTTGCATCATTCAATGCCAATTTAATTAATTTTGACAATAGGGGTTCTGGACCGTACTGCTTTAAAATACAAGGACAAATTTACTATCAGATGAATACGTCTTTATACCCTGTTGAGAACGATAGTCCATCTCATGGTCAACTTTTTATTGTTGATCAAAATGAAGCCACAGACATTCGTTGTCAACAAATATCCACATTGAATGAAAATATTGTTAGGGCTTTGGATAATACGATTCGTGAGTGTAATATTTTTGCCCGATCCTACCGAATGATGCATGAAGAAGTACAGTCGGTAATGGGAAATGATAACATGGGAAGAGAACCAGAAATGCAGCTGGTGTTCTCATTGAAACAAGGTATGGACCCAAGACGTTATAATTTACAAAAAATTAACGAGGTAGCTGCTATTTTCAAGACGACTGCTGATGGTGATATTCCAGAGTCTTATGTTAGCATTCCTAATAGACAGACCAAAAGCTTGCAGTTTATCAGTTCTTTGGGTCCGAATGTGGAAGCCTGGATTTACCCGTTATTTTATCCATATGGAACGCAAGGGTGGTCTCCAAATATTCCATGTGTAAATAAACCTCGACATATTTCTCGAGCTCAATATATTAAATATAGAATGTCCATTCGAGATCAAAACTTATTTCTAATGGGTGGAAGATTATTTCAACAATGGGTAATTGACAATTATGTCAAAATTGAGAAAAACCGTCTTAATTTCTGCAGAGCCCATCAAACAACCTTACGCGCTGATACTTATCAAGGGTTGTTTGATCATTTACAGCGATCAGCCGATGAACGAAACACTAGTTTGGGAAAAGTTATAATTCTCCCCTCATCATTCACCGGATCTCCCCGCAATATGCGACAACATTATCAAGATGCCATGGCAATTGTACGGTAATATGGCAAACCTGATTTGTTCATTACAATGATATGTAACCCGAATTGTTCAGAAATACAAGAAAATTTACTGCCAAGTGAAACTGCATCAGATAGACCAGACTTAGTTTCACGAGTTTTTCATCTAAAAAAGAACGACTTATGGAAGTAATCGTGAAAGTGAAATTATTTGACGATGTGATTGCATTTGTTAACGTAGTTGAATATCAGAAACGTGGGTTGCCTCACATTCATCTATTATTGACATTGAAGCAGCATTGTAAAATTTCCACTCCTGATGTAGTTGATAGATACATTTGAGCTGAAATCCCAGATCCAGAAAGGGACATCATTCTTCATAACACGGTTTTGAAGCAAATGATCACGGTCCATATGGAAATTGGTGTAAAGATGAGAAAGGACGATGTTCTAAAAAAATTTCAAGAAGATACATCGGTGGATGAGAATGGATATGAAGACGAAATGTATAGAAGACGAAATACAGGTCATTACGAACGTAATGGCCATTCAACCGATAACCAGTACGTTGTACCGTATAACACAAAATTGTTGAAAATGTTCGATTATCACATCAACGTTGAAGTAGTAACAAGCATCAAATCGGTTAAATACCTTTACAAGCATATATACAAAGGTCATGATGCAGCCTGTGTTACCATAAATGATCCAGGAACTAATGAAAATATAATTTCATATGATGAAATAAAAAATTTCGCAGAAGCTCGATACGTAGGACCAGCGGAAGCATGTGATCGAATTTTAGGACGACAAAATAAAAGTCACTCAATTGTGCGGTTGTCTGTCCACTTACAAAACCAACAAAATCTCATTATTAATGATGATGTAAATGAAAGTGATATGAGATCAGCAATGCAATGTAGAAATATGCTTCTCGATTATTTTTCTCTGAATGAACGAGATCCTATTTAAAAAACGAACTGGTTCTGATGTATCGAAATGGATGAAACGTCAATCACATTTTAATGTCATTGGGCGGATGTATAGTGTTAGTCCCACACAGTGTGAGTTATTCCATATGCGCTTATTACTGATACATGTTAAAGAACCAACAAGCTATGACAATCTCAGGACAATCGATGGTAAAACATATGATACGTTTCAAGGCGCTTGCCTAGCTTTAGGTCTCATTGAGGATGACGGAGAATGGCAACGTGCAATGTCAGAAGAAGAGTTCTGCGTCAGTTATTTATCCGAATTTTGATATATTGTAATCCCATCAATCCCGAAGTACTTTGGGAAAAGTTTAAGGAAGCAATGTCTCAAGATTTTCGAAGGCTGTTGAATGTACTAGAAGCAGAAAGAAGAGCTTATGTTGAAGTGAATCGTCTGCTATCTTACGAAGGGTCAGATATCAGTAAGTACCCCACAATGCCACCATCGACGGACTTGAACTCTGGTATTGATAACACGACTGATGACGAGACACCACTTGAACAGCATACAGCTATTGGTGAAAATCAAGATATTAAACTAAATGAGAAACAGAAAGACATTGTCGATACTGTGTTGAAGGCTGTTGAATCACAAGAAACTCGCACAACATACTTTTACATAGATGGCCTAGGTGGTTCCGGCAAAACTTTCGTCTATACTACCCTTTATGATTTATTGCGGGCTCAAGAGAAAAAAGTTCACACAATGGCGTTCACAGGTATTGCCGCGAGTCTACTTCCACAAGGGAAAACGGTTCATAAATCGTTTGGAATGCCTGTCCCAATTTTCAATGATTCTGTGTCGAATTTCAAGATTCAGTCGAAGAAAGCTCAGTATTTACGGGAAATTGATGTTTTCATATGGGATGAAGTTCCAATAGCACCAAGATATGCTCTAGAATTAGTTGATCGTTCTCTACGTGACTTTATGGGCAATAATTTACCTATTTGCCTATTTTATTCGGCGGTAAAATCATGATTCTTGGTGGAGATTTCCGTCAATTACTTCCAGTAAAGCCAAATGCAACTCGCAGTGAACTGGTGGATCTGTCCATTGAATTTAGTTAACTATGGAGACATTTTTCAATATTTTCGTTGACAGAAAATATACGAGCTCTACCACAAGAGATAGAATTTGCAAAATATCTATCGATCGGAGATGCCACTTTGAACGATGATAACAATAATTTACGTACTCCACAGCAATGCATTGCTGCCATATCTGCTGACATAGTTGACATATTTGCGAATATAATTAATCAACGTAGATATGGAGACTTAGCCAAAGTGGCAATTTTGTCAGCATGAGATGTAGATGTCGACGAAATTAATGATCGTGTAAGTGAGTTACTCGATAGGAGGAATCAAAAAGTATATACCTGCATTGCCAGTGTAGACGATTGTGACAATGGAGATATAAGTCATGAAATCCTCCCAGAATATCTCCATACTTTGAATCCTCCAAATTTTCCGCCATACGAATTGAAATTGAGAATTAATTGTGTCGTAATGCTGATACGTAACATGAGTGTCAATGAAGGACTCTGCAACGGAACAAGATTACAGGTAATTGAGCTTGCGAATAATCTTCTACGTTGTCAGATTCTGACAGGCGATAAAGCAGGAGAGATAGTTTTCATACGCCGTGTAACCCTGTATTGTAAGAATATTTACCCTTTCGTCTTCAAAAGACGTCAATTTCCATTGAGACTTGCCTTCGCAATGACAATTAATAAGAGCCAAAGGCAAACTTTCGACGAAATAGGAATTGATCTTCGAAAAGATGTTTTTAATCACGGCCAATCATACGTTGCATTTTCGCGGGTTCGATCGTGGGGATCATTGAAAATTTTTCTTGGAGCTCAACGTACGGATGACACAGTGAAGAATTATGCGTACACGGAATTGTTGAGATAATCGCGATCAATCAATGGGAGGACAATGAATAATATTAGTGTTGTCTAAAAAGGAATAGAGTACGATGATAATTAAAAAAAAATACATTCGATTTTTATATAACAGCAATGAAAATGGGTTCATGTAATTTCATCATTCCAACAAAAGCTGATTAGGATGATAATTCCCGACTAGCCATGAAAATCATTGTAATACTATTGGATACAACCGATTTATATATACTCGAATCCCTATCACAACCACTTAGTTATCATAAAAAAGACATTTGACATTTATTAAGCAGAACTCTATTCAGGAACAGTCATCATTTACTATGATGATTATATGAAATCAATGTATTTTAATTTACTTGCAATCAATCAATTCATTGTTCGATTAACCTTTCAAAATATCATCTGTTCTAATGCTAAACAATAACGGATCAAGCGCGCGTAGCGCACTGACGGTCTCGTAATTGTCTGAAATCCGCACCTAACATCATTATTTTCCCTCCACATGGTAAATAATTTTTCACAAAGTCTCGAAGTGCTCGATCAACTAATTCCATGGCATCTCGTGGTGCCATTGGGGCTTCATCCCAAATAAAAACATCGATTTCTCATAGATATTGTGCATCTTTGGATTGGCATTTGATGTTGCAAACAGAATCAGAAAGGAGAGGAACAGGCATACTGAAACATCTGTGAACAGTTCTGCCATGGGGGAGCAACATTGCTGCAATGCCCGTGAATGCCATGGTGCAAACGTTTTTTCCTTCTACTTTTAATCAATGATATAAAGTGGTGTAAATACATGTTTTGCCAGATCCGCCTGGACCATCAGTGTAAAAACATGAAGTGTGAAAGTTTGTGTCGTTCGATGTCGCAATATTTACACCCTTATCGACAAACTCTTTCTGTTTCCCGTTCAATTGCGAGTATTGATACTGTCCAATTTCTTCATGTTGTTGAAGTGTTATTTCATCATCATTATACTAATCCACGCTATTAATTTCCAATGCCGGTACCTCTGGCATGGTTGAAAAAATAGACAGATTGGATCCGTTGGGACGGAGGTAAGCATCTATTTCAACGTACACTTTATTCTATCCTTCAGGCCGCAGCTTCGTTGAAAATTTTGTGATAGTGCATCTTTGAATTTTTCCCACATTTTTTCGGGGGAAGTCGGCTGACAGTATAACAAAATTCGCACAAATAAATGGCGTAGTTGTCGAGGCATTATCCAAATTTCTCCTTCTTTTTCTCCGTCATTGCATGATCCCATTCTGCGTCATCTTCGATGAGACCTAAAGCTAAGCATGTACTATGGAACATTTGATAAGTGGTACCATTCACGGTTCTCAAATGTTCAAAACTTATTGCTCCCTTCTTGTTATTAGCAACAAACGAAGATGAAACAGTTCCACATGGACAGGGCTGATAGAATACATTCTACCAATAGCTTTGCATTGTTTTTGACGTTTCTTCCATCGAAATACATTTGAACCTTTTTGTTTTTTGAATACGTAATGAGAACGGATTTCTGAATAGGTGTATTATCTGGCTTCTGGATCACATTCATTCAAAGTAAAATAATCAAGTAGCATAGTTTGCTTTTCCAGTGCTGCCCTTACAGCATTATCATCTCCTTCATCACTAATAGTGACAGTTTATTGATTAGGTAAATGTACAGGTAATCGAACAATGGTATGGCCTTTATTTTGCAGAGGTCTGCCTCATATTCGACCACATCCTTCAACGGGTCCTACATAGCTAGTTTCAATAAAATTCCTAATTTCAACATGATTTACTACATTTTCGTTAGTATCCGGGTCAGTAACCATAACTGCGACAGCATCGTGTCCTTTATATATATATATTTGTATAGGTATTTTACAGATTTTATACTGGATACCACTTCTACATTGATGTGGCAATTGAATAATTTTAATAACGTAGCATTGTACGGAACAACGTACTGATTATCTACTGTTGTCCCATTAGAGTGGTTGAATGCACCTGTATTTCTACGGCGATAAGTTGGGCAACCATTTTCATCCATTGTTGTCTCGTCTTGCAATTGTTTTGGAAATTTTTTAGAACATTTGCATTGCCCATATTTGCCCCAATCACCACATGGTCCATGTATCATATTTCTCATAACAATCTCATGAAGTTCAGGATGTTCAGCTGGCATTGAAATTTCAGCAGAAATATATTTATCAACGACTTCTGGCGTAGTGATCTTGCTATCCTGTTTCAATGTTACTAATAAATGAACATGTGGTAATCCACGCTTCTGATATTCAACGACATATACGTATGCAATTGCTTCTCCAAATAACTTTTTTTTTACTATGACATCAATCAATTCGTTTTTCTTGATATTAAACACACGTGAAATTAAATCTGGTCTATCAGAGGCTGTTTGACCAGCTGACAAATTTTCTCGAATTTCTCGCCAATTTGGATTACACGTCATGGTTATAAATAAATCTGGCTTACCACATTTTCGTACAATCGCCATTGCATCTTGATAATGCTGTAACATATTACGGGGTGATCCAGTAAATAATGAGGGAAGAATAATGACTTTTCCTAGATTGCTATTGGTTTCACCAGCCGCTTGTTGCAAATGATCCATAAGGCCTTGATAAGTATCAGCTCGAAGTGTTTTTTGATTTGTTCGACAATAATTCATTCTATCTTTTTCAATCTCGACATAACTATTGACAATCCATTGTTGAAACAATCTTCCTCCATTTAAAAACACATTGTTATCTCGAATACTCATTCGATATTTCGTGTATGCGGCTCGAGTGACCCGCCTGGGTTTATTGACACATGGAATATCTTTATGCCAACCTCTAGTACTATGTGAATGAAACAATGCATAAATCAAAGGTTCGACATTAGGATCCATAGAACTCACATACAGGAGACTTTTCGTTTGCTTATTATGTATTGTTACATAAGCTTCTGGAATCTCACCATCTGCAGTTGTCGTGAAAATTGCAGCTACTTCGTTAACTCTTTGTAAATTGTATCGCCCTCTATCTACTCCAGATTTTAATGAAAACAGTAACTGCATTTCAGGTTCCGTCTGTGGTCTTGGAGAAGAACGCATTGCTTGTGCCAACTCTTCATGCATCATTTGATAAGAATGAGCAAATACATTGACCTGACGTAGAGCACTATAAATAGCTGTTGTTACTTCTTGGTCTAATCTTGAAGCTTGCCCGCAGCGGACATGAACAGCTTCATTTTGATCCACAATAAATAACTGGCCAAAAGAACGGCTTTTATCTAATACAGGGTACAATGCTGTATTGATTTGACAATAAACTTGACCATGTATTTTAAAGCAAAATGGTCCTGGGCGCCTATTTAAATTATTAAAATTGACCAAATTAGCATTGAACGAAGCAAAAGCGAAAGAGTTGTTGTAGCTTCGTACGTGTTCGAGAAAATCGCGAGACTTTTCATGATGGCTATTGAATAAATCGTGCAAAATGGCTGGTGCATCGGGCAAAGGTTCGAGTGATACCTCGCCATGCTGACAACAATCGTGGAATGAATTTTGTTTATGAGCAACTCTCTCCGCTGTAAAATGTTTTGCATTACAATACTGACATAAATCATTCATTTTTCCAATATAATGTTCAAGAGCATTATGATGATGCTGATCATATGTCGGGAGCGCATGAGTATCATTGGAATTACCAATTAACGGTATTTCGCGTTTTGTAGCGTATGAGTTTCTGAGAGCTCAACAACACGTGGAGCACGTATCTCCGCGGTAGATAATTGCAAAGTGTGCAAATCTTCTACCGATCGATGAGTGTTATTAGCTTGATTTGAATTTCCACTTTCATTATTTCTGATACGTTCTCGATACGCCCGCTGTCGAGCCGCATGCTTTTGTCGCTTCATTTTTTGAAACTCTACTTCTTCAGCTGGCGTACGTACAATTTTTCGTCTTGGCATATTGGTAATGATGATATCACGTTCGTCGAATCGAACATAAATAGCTTGCTGCCTATACTATAAAGTAATGGTACTTTTTTTACAATAAATTTGGGTCCAATATCGCTGTTTATTAGTTCGTTTTTAAAAAATTAACCTCACGTCCAGTGATATTCGTCGTTTTAGTTTTCAAGTATAGTATTTGTAATCTAGATTGATATAATCTGTATTTGTCACTTTTTATTTTATCTTTGATCGGATCTTTGTAAGTATTTTCTATCTTCGATCTGCGTTTTGTATTAGATCTCTGTTCTAATTTCACTTCCGTTTCCGGTCTGATAGAAGACAGACGTAGAATTTAGGCGCGATAATTTTGTAGGAGTGTTAGTGACGAATTAAGTGTCTTGTAGATTGAATTGGAAAAATGTAAGGGTGGCTGTCAAGGGTGGAAGTTGTAGAGCAGTATATGAAGTGAGGGTGAAGTAACAAAGTGAAGTTGAAGAGTGAAGGGGAGTGCACGAGGTTGGAGGTTAGGGTGCATGTGTAGTGTGAAAGAGGTGAGTATGGTGATGAAAGGGAAGAAAGGGGTATGAATGAGAGAATTAGTGAGAAGGGTTACACAACAGACAGAGCAGGGTTTGAAGTGAGGGTGAAGTAAAAAAAAAATTTTTTTAAAAATTAAAAAAAAAAGTGAAGTTGAAGAGTGAAGGAGAGTGCACGTGGATGGAGGTTAGGGTGCATGCGTAGTGTGAAAGAGGTGTATGGTGATGAAAGGGGAAAAAGGGGTATGAATGAGAGAACTAGTGAGAAGGATTACACAACAGACAGGGCAGAGTAGAAAGTGGAAAGGGGTTAAGGGGCAGAAAAGAGCGGAGGAAGAGGCGCGGGAGAGGTGAAGGGTATACAAAGTAGGCTAGCTAAACAGGTAAAGAAGTTGCCAAAGAAGAAGTTGGTAAAGAAGGGGGTATGTCGGACAGGAATTACCGGGAAAGCCCGGTAAGAAAGAATACTGTAGAAAAGGAAAAGGAAGGCGAAGAGGTACGGGAAGGAGTGGGGTTACAGGATTGATTGATTGAAGTTTATCACTGTACATTATGTTGTACAAAAGAAAGTGACTAAGGTCACAGCCATACGTAGTATAAAGAAGATAGCAGAAACAGTAGGTTTGTGAGTAACAATTGATAGCACACTACAATATAAAGTGCAAGTAGCGGGCTCCAAAATCGCAGGTTAGTTGATGAATGCATAAAAAGAAGAAAAGGAAAAGCAGGAAGAGAAGAAGAGCAGGAAGAGAGATAAAGCAGAGATGACAAGATTAACCGAGGGCAGAGGAGGAGTGACAAGAAAGAAAATGGACGGATAATGGAGGGAAAAGAACGCAAGGTGAAGCAGGAAAGAGAGCAAGAAAAAGAAAGGAGAAAGAAAGACTGGACATAAACAGCACTCACTGGAGCCCACGCAGGTGACCCCTGAGTGCTAGCTTGAAAGACTCCAGGGTGGACTGATCGCGGATGACTGGAGGCAACTCATTCCACAAATATGCAGCTGACACATGGACAGAGCGACGAAGAGTTTCAGTCCTGAAGGGTTGAGTCATGAGGGGACACACATCACCACGAGTCGGACGATTGCTCTGGTTCGCAACGAAGAAGCCCGCAAGATAGCTAGGTTCTTTATAGCTCAATATTCTATACGTGAAACATGCAAGAAAGTAGCTCCTTCGCATTCAGCATGTCAACCACCCAAGCCGCTCTCGATATGAGGTGATGTGCTCATCCCTCCTAGCTCCGAAGATGTATCTGACCCCTATATCGATGAGTCGTTGAATCTTTCCAGCTAGCTCATCAGACAGACCAGCATATACCAGGCAGCAATAGTCTACTAGCGGAAAAACAAGAGCCTGGACAAGGTGCTTACGCAATTCCAGTGTCGTGCTAGCTCTAAAGAAACGCAACCGATACATCACGGAATGCACCCGCTGGCATACCCCCGCCACATGTTCCCTCCATGCCAATTTGCTGTCAAGCACCACACCAAGACTACGCACCGATGACGCAAAGGACAGCATAGAGTCGCCAATTCTGAGAACGAGATTAGGCCTAGTATAGACTTCATTGACGTATGACTGCGAACCGAATATAATGGCTTTAGTCTTAGACACATTAAGCTTTAAGCTGTTACACTCAGCCCAATTTGCAATCCCATCCGCCACCTCACTCATTTCCAAGATGGTTTCTGCAAGTTCATCCCGGGGAAAACTCATGTAGACTTGTAAATTATCGGCATAAATTATGTGCTTGCAACCACTTGCTAGACCGACGATGATATCATTTATAAAAATGAGGAACAGCAACGGGCCAAGCACAGAACCCTGTGGTACCCCCCGATTGAGAGGACGAAAAGTGGATAGACCTGACGAACCATCCACCACCGCTTGAGAGCGGCTGCCTAAGTATGACGCTAACCATCAAATAGAATCGGGTGAGAAACCACAGGGTAGGAGTTTTTTAAGAAGCAGCACATGACATACCGAGTCAAATGCTTTGCTAAAATCGAACAGCACAAGCATCGTCAATTGACGACGATCAATGCCGACCCGGATATCATCCACCAACTTCAGCAAAGCGGATTGTGTGCTGTTATGAGGACGAAAGCCAGTCTGAAAAGGATCGAGTACCGAATTCTCATCAAAATAAGCCAGGATCTGCAAAGAGGCAACCTTTTCAAGTACTTTTGAGAGAAAACAGAGCAGTGGTATCGGCCTATAATCGCTCGCAGACAGGGGATTTTTTATTTTGCCTAGGGCCACTATCAGCGACTTTTTCCACACCATGGGGAAACAAGAGGACGAGAATGATCTATTAATGAAGAGCACAAGGAAAAGATTCAGGAATGGTAACGCAGCCACGATGACAGACTGAGGAATTCCATCCGATCCTTTAGCCTCCGAGGAGAAATGTTTAATGGCTTTCAAGACCTCCTCCTCGGTTACTGATCTGAAAGAGAAACTTATAGAATTTGTGCTCCCTTCCCACTCTCACAATGAAACAAGGAAGTCATCCACGGAAGATTCAGTTGCATTAAACGAAACACTCGCGAAATGCTCGTTGAGGACCTCCGGGTCCTAATCCGTCGGCTCACCACTAACACCCACCATACCGAGGCGCCGTCCCTTCAATTTCCCCATGAGCCAGGTTACGAGCGGAACGGTAAGCAACTAACATGTCGCGAGAGCGGCGACGCCGGTAAATTCGATACAGTCGATCTCTCTCAGCCATCAGTTCATTGATCCGCTGTGTAAACCAAGGCTTACGTTTAGTTTTTGCCCTAACAGTCTTTACAGGAACTGCAGCATCAACAGCTCTCGCCAGGTGAGAACAGAGAACAAGAGCCATTTCATCCAGAGATGATGAATGAGAAAAAATTGTGAAAAAATTGAAAGAATTGAAGAAAAAAGGACGATAATGTATCCGCATTAAAGTCTCCAAGGATAACCTTAGTGCTATATTCGTGAAGGTGCATCTGTAGAGTGGGCAAGAAATCCGAGCCCTCTAGGAAAGGTCCATGAGGTGGCCTATAGACCACTGCAGTGAAAATAGGTAGAGTTCCCTGAGACGCAATCTCACAGAAAAGATACTCAGGTAGACCCGGTTCCTTCACCCAAACATGAGATGAGAAAGCTAGAACTTTTGCCCTAAGACAGCGATTGATAAAAAGGGCAACTCCACCGCCACGAGTATTACGGTCGCGCCTGAAAAGTCTGTAGTCTTCAAGAGTAACAATATCGTCAACAATACAGGGTTCAAGCTTTGTCTCCGACATCGCTATTACATGGAATGGTGGACGAGTATGAAGAAACAGCCTAACTCTTTCAATGTGTGCTCGAAGAGAGTTCACATTGAGGTGACAGACCCTTAAACCCCTCAGGACATCTGAAGACTCACGAGGGTTAAACATTGGCGATAGCAAGGGAATGGGAGGAAGTGAAGAGGGAATGAGAACAAGTGGAGAGGGAATGGGATAAAGTGAAGAGGGAATGGGAGGAAGTGATAAGGGGATAAAAGGAAGTGAAGAGGGACTGGGAGAAAGTAAAGAAGGAGAGGGAGGAAGTGAAGAGGAAAGGGGAGAAGATGCATAGGAAGATGTAAATGTAGAAGGGGAGTTACTAAGAATAGTGGATACATGCGAGGATATAGGAGGTAGGGGTGTGGGGAGAGAAGAGGCATACGAGTCCGAGGGGTCTGGCTGGGATGGGGAGTCGGATGGTGAATCAGAAGAAAAGAGAGAGGGAAGTGGTAAGAACCTGGCGGTAAGGAAAAAGAGAGGGAGATTGTCGAAACCCGAGTTATTATTGGGAGAGAAGTGGGAGAGAGAAAGGCAACAAAATTGCGAAGGAGTTCGAATGGAGAGCGCAATCTGCGACAAAACAAAACAGGAAAGGAAGGTGGAGTGGAGGCATGTTGATGGCGTTGAAGAAAAGTATTTGCGAGGTAGGATGGGGTGTGGCGGCAAGAGCGGATGAGGATGTAGAAGGGTGGATGGTAGGAAGATTAAGTATGGGGGGAAGATTATGGAAGATAATAGGGGTGTATGTGAAGGGGGACTTAGAGAGCAAATTAGAGAGGGCTAAAAAAGTGATGGAGGAAGGAGAAGAAGAAATAGTGTATATGGGGGAGACTTCAATGCAAGGACAGGAACACAGGGAGGCTGGACGAAGCAGGTGGGGGAAGGGGAAAGAGGATACAGAGCATCAAAGGATGAAAAAGTAAATGGAGAGGGAAGCTATTGGTGAGGCCGGTGGAGGAAGCAGGATGGTCTATATTAAATGGAAACTCTGAGGGAAACTGGAAAGGGGAATTTGCATGGGAAGGAAAAAAAATGGTGTGTCATGAAGACACGCGATAGAAGTGAAACTGAATGATTGGAGCGGCAAGGATTATTTAATTTTCTATGTTTAGAGGGAGAGGAATCATTTTAATCACGTGTCAAACACTTCTTGATAGTAAATATTAATTTATTCATCATAATAATTATACTTTTTTCAAGATACAATAATATTAATATGAATATGATGAATTAAATCTCAATCAGCTTCACCTTCATTCTCTGGTAGACTCTTCATGAACGAAATGATAGGTTTGTGGTAACTAAAATAGGTAATGAAGACTCTTGACTCCAAATTTTCGATGTAACGTGAGAAAACTGCATCGATCGTAGTACCATGGCGTGTAGTCGATTCAATTGGTGAATTGTTCATTTCCAATGACAATTTCTGTTGCAAGAACTGAATTAATGGCCTGGAATGCTCTGAAGTAAAATTAACATTAAAATCTCCACCTAGAATCATAGGTATTTTGTCCAGCTGTACTCCAACTTCTGCAGCCCCCACTGGAGTATACGGCAGCAAGTGAAGGTGAATAAACTCGGATTATTTTCGCCATCTTCTGATTTGGTGAAATAGAGAGTGCTATAAGCATAATCCGCTGTCCGCTTTCTGTGCGACATTCAGCTGCACACATTTCTCCAACAGATGACAACCCAATTGAAGGCGATTCTAGTTGTTTCAAGTTCAGGTCCATATTGGGTGTCATGATGTTCGTTCCATGAGCAGTATTGCAAAGTATTGCGACACCCCCTGCTCTCACATTATGTCTTTTGAACTGTACGACACAATTAAAATTGGGAACATCAATTTCTTGATCGTTTTCCTTCCACGTCTCTGAAAGTATCAATATATTAGACCGTAGAATCACCGGATCATTGAAATCTCCGCTATGAGCTCCTAAGCTTTGGCAATTGAGGATTGTTATTGATAAGCCCGGTCTGCTGATGAACTCTCGGAGAATGTCAGTCAAAGTTATCAATGGATTTGTCGATAATCTTCTAAATTCTGATTGTAGCTTGTCCATTGATTGAGCTTTTTTCCGTCCATGATAAAATTTGTTCTTTCCATCCTTCGCAACGATGTACAATCCCTGTATACTTGTGACACGGGACAAGGCTACGTAAAGGAGTTGTTGTGAATGTGTCTTTTCGTATTCATAGACGATTTGATTAAACGTACCACCTTGAGACTTGTGGATAGTAATAGCACACGCTGATACCAATGGCAGATGATTTCTTTTGACGAAAATCGTTTTATTATTGTTCATATATATCGTAGAAGTTGTTCGTGCAATGGGAACTGCCGTGTGGCTGATGTTGTTTGCTTGGATGAACGCAGCAGCTTTTCTCCGGATCTTCTGCCCCGTCTTTGGTGAATCTGGAAATTCCAGCCACACACGAGTTACTGCCCCTGCCTCATCAGTTTCGGTATGAACTTGTTTACCAACTGCGCCGTTTGCTAAACCATCCGAGACATCCAGATTGGTTGTTATTATATACTATTTATCTAACACCAGTATTATCTCGTAGGGCAGACCTCCAGTGTCTATTACCGTTTTTTTATGCAATTTTTGTCGTACAAATGATTGTTGCTCAGCATTATGGCAGCCGGTGAATACATCAGTAGCTATTGAGACTGTTTTATTCTCTGCAGAATTAAGAATTGTCAAATTGTATTCGTTTACAGCATTATTTGTCAAATATAGCCGAATTCCATGTGGACAAAGACGATCTGCTTCCTCTCTTGTATAAAAACGAGATTCGATTAGGTGTATCTGTTCTTGATCCAATTCTTCGCCATTTCCAATTTTAGTTAATAAAGAGGAGAAATCAGCATTCGCTTGTCTCATGACTTTATCCAATTCATAGAACTTCAAGTCACGCCAAAGTGTTGGTGCTGCTATGCGTGATTTTGTTGCTTGATAGATGGGTGTAGCACGCACTGGAGGTAACTGCCGCAAATCACCTATGAAAATGATATCCATTCCTCCAAAATTATCTTGGAAATTTCCTGTTATTTGTTTTAACCGCGCGTCAATTTGAGACAGCAATTCCGCTCCTACCATACTGACCTCATCGATGAGTATAACTTGGACGTATTTGAAGAGCATTCTGTACTGTTGAGCCACTTCAATTGATAATGGTAATAGTTTGGAAAGGGATATTTTCAATGCAGTGTGGATTGTCGTACCATCAATTGCTATTGCAGCCTTTCCTGTTGATGCACATGCGATGTAAGCATTGCAAAAACCATCATTATCTGTGAAGCGGTTGTAAATTTCCATGAGGAGTCTAATGAGGAATGTCTTCCCACATCCTGCTGGCCCAGTGAAGAAAACTTGGAGTGGTGATCGGTTTGATAAGAGGAGATGAGCAATCACATGCATCAGGAGTGTTTTCTGCCTCTGATTGGCCATTCTCATTAGTTCATAAAATTGTTCATTAGACATTAAATTATCCCTCTTCTTTGCGATAGCACCCAGTTTGTTAAGTGTTGCTAACTGCAGATCGTCGTTCATTATGTGGTCAGCGGTATACAATACTTGAAAAGCATTTGCTTCAGGAAAAAGGCGACCTACGTTATCTCTTTCAGCATCATCATCTTGATTTAATTCATCTTCACGACACAACTCTCGGCATATCTCGATGGTTTTCTGGATATCTATATTCGATGAGAATTCTTTATGTCGCTCCACAATCAATATTTCGTTGTCGTCGTAAATCTGTATGGATTTAGTTTCTGCAAGAATTTCATTTTCTTCGTCTCGGAATGGAATATACAAAGTCACCATTTCCCGTTTGTATTCATTGAAATCATCAGCCATGTCGTAGTTTCTGTACCGAATAATCCGAGGTTCTTTCCTTCGTGTCCAATTCCCCTGATCATTCAGTGTGTAATCAGCAACAAACTGGGCCAAATTGACATCTTCTATCTCTTCAGGTCTCTTTTCGTACTTGTCAAACCAATTTTCTTTCCATATGTTTGTTGCATCATCATCAGCATCCATTTCATTGAGTTCTTTCTGAGTTTTTCGAATTCTTTGTCTTTCGATCGGCCATAATGTTGAAATATAGGTAACAACTGAAGAAGACTTTGACATCGGTTCACGCAGAAGGTACCATGCAGCTTCCTGACTGGTAATTTCGACAGTATTTAGCATGTCAACGCTCATTTTCCTAGTAATTTCGACAATATCGAACTCTGGATGTTCATCCATTATTTCAGTGATGTTACGTTGGAGATTGCTAATTCCACGGTTCGTTTTATTGACGTATTCCACTACGTATGCAGCACATGAGTATTCTTCGGTGATAAATTGCACATCCATGTTTGATTTCAAAATATTGAAAATGAATGGGTTGAATGGATTATGCCACTTTTCCATGGGTTGACGTTTAAGAAATACTCTGGGACGATTGATGCCAGCTCGAAGCACATTCATGTAGTAATCATCTGATAGTATTCCATTTCCCTGATAGAAACTATCAATATCAGCATAGTCATTTTTCTCTGAGTTTGTTCTTATCGTGTTGTAATGTTGTTTATATGTGTGGTATCCTGCTTTTTCTTTCTGCATTGGGGTCAGTATAGTTGTGTATCTGCATGGCATGAATGGAGCTTCAAATCTGCATTTTTGATGAGCGTTCGCAGCTATTTTTTTGTAACATGTAAACGTGTGCTTATGTGTCTGTAGTTTGATGTTCCCCGACGATTCTGAAGTGGCCACTGATATCAATGTATCAACTAGTTCAATAGCTTTTAGTCGGTCAGCACCTAGTGGATCCGCTGGAGCATTCTCAAGCCATAGCAGAATGTGTGCATGGGGGCTCCCACGATGCTGGAATTCAATTCTTTTAAAATAATTCACAACACGATATTTCCCGAAGGGAGAAGACTTTTTGGACTGAAGTATGTTCATTATAACATTGATGAGCTTATTAAAATAGATGGCACATGTTACAGCATCGTCATTGATGAGTGTGCTCTTTTGAATATAATGGAGTTCCTGAACATCTTGTTCTGTAATTTCTGCTCCATTATTCTTCAATTTATATAATAATTGTAATAATGAGGGCCAACCAACTTCATTAGCACTCATAGTTAGGAATAACGTGGGTTTTCCGAGTTGTCTGATCATTGCGAATAAGTCTCTCTTTCTTTCAGCCCAATACCAAGTCGAGTTAGGGATACAACGTAGAAAAGCCAAGTTGCTTTCTATACAATGATTTATATACTCCTCTGATTGAATTTGTTCACGTGTAATTTTTGTGTCTTTACCTACGTGTTTAAAAGCAATGGATAGACTGTCACGGACTCTAAACCTCATAATTTTCATTGCCATATAGAGTAAATGATGAGGTGTAACCCCACGTCGATCAGATCTCCTTAGCTTACTGGTAGCCATCATGAATGGAGTCACATTGAGATCTTCACTAAAGCGCCGGAATTGTCCGAGATAGATAGTAGGGAAAGATAACTCTTCTGCATGCTCATCAAATAATAGACTGTGAGGGACATTCATTTCTCCAGGAGCAATCCTCAAATATTTATCGTCATTCCAGAGTAATGTGTGTTGCTGAGCGAACAGGCTCTCCTCCATGGGGATGTCTTCACTCAGTTCATCTATAGGTATCTGATGAACGACACAATCCTCATTAAAGAAAGATCCATCAACTTTGATGTCGTACAGTTGATACAATGGACTCGGTACTAAGCATCTTAGCCATATTTTAATATTTCTCTTGTTTATTAAACCTGTCAAGTAGCTTGATCGATGAATTTTTTTTCTCTTGATATGAACGTAAACACAGTGATGGTCGTCAATGTTCCTGGGCAAGTGATTGACCATTGTATTGACATCCACTGGAACATTGATCACCTGCCCCAAAATTCCAAATTGTCCATGCACATGACGCAATCTGCGAATTTGCATAAATGGAATTCTAGGAGAAATGAGTCTCTCGGACACTAAATCTAACTTCGGAAGATGTGCAGGGATCGAGGGATATACAAAGCCATTCAATTTCGACAATGTTGGAATTTTGTCTCTCCTCAAAGCCTGGCGACAGCTAGTGCATGCCAGCTCATTATTTCTTCTGAATTCTGGAAATTTTTGTTGAATACGAATTTCATTCTCAACGGGTAGAGTCTTCAAGTCATTTTTATATTTATAAAATCACGGTGAAAGTTCTTATGTGCAGTTTTAAACTCATTAAAGTCTGAATATTGTAATCGATCGCCACTATGTACATCACAATCAGGAGGAGGATGAGTCGAAGTCGTTGCTAATAGTTCATTCTCTGGATTATTTACACTATCGTCCACACTGTCACGTAAGAGGTTAGCACGTGGTTGCCTCCATTCCCTGCTATCTCGTTCAATTTCAGTTCTACTTTTTTTCCGTTTTCTATTCTGATCAATTCCTTCACTCGCCCGTTTTTTCTCCCGCCACGTTTTTGTACTTTCTGCACCCGACTTCGGCATATTTGCACAAAACTCTCGATTTAAGTAATGAAGACACGCACAAAAACATAATACGTTGCTTATGATCACTGTGTTAGAAACCAACGGCTGTTTTCCGCGATCGCGACGCCGCCTGAACGCAGAGAATGACATGAAAGACAGAAAGTCTTCCGTCTCATTCTCGCACGATCCACGAAGGCCTCTCACTCTCGCCCGATAGACGAGACGTAAGGTAGTCCGTCTCACTCTCGCTCGATTCCCGGAGGCCTCTCACTCTTACTTACTACGTTAGAGCGAGCGTCACCAAAAAGGTTGCCGATCGAGATTTCAAAACCGTCCCATAAGAAGTTTCACTTCAAAAAGTAGAACGGTCATCGACTCTGTTCTGGCAGATGACAGGGGAAGAAAGGAAGTGGAACGATTCGAGGTGGGGGATAATTGTCATTCAGACCATTTCCCGCTGATAACAACCAATAATATCGAGAGAAAGGAAGGCGAGGGAGGGAAGAAAAGCAAATGAGATAATAGAGGGAGAAAAATAGCGCAGTGGAATGCAGAGGAAAAAGAGGAGCTAAGGAAGGAACTGGAAAAGGACAGATGGAATGAGAGGGCTTCGATGGGAGAGCTGTTAACGCGAATAAAAGAGAAAGTGAGAGTTATCAAGGAGAGAATAGAGGAAGAAAAGTAGATGGGGGGAGTGGCGGGATGAGGAATGCAGGAGTATGAAAAAGGAGGTTAGGAGAGCACTAAGAGAAGCAAGAAAAAAGGAGGAACAAAGGGAAGTGTACAAGGAGAAAAAGAGGGCGTACAGTACAGTATGTGAGTCGAAGAGAAGGAAGGGATTGATGGAATTCGAAAGGGAAGTAGAAAATGCAACCGAAGAAGGAAAGGTTTGGGAAGTCATAAACGAGGAAAGGAACGCATGGAAAGGGATAAATGGGGAGATTGATATGGAGGAATGGAAAAGGTATTTCATGGGATTCCTGGGAGGGGTGGAGGTTAGATTGATTGGGGGGGAAAAACAGTTGGCAAGAGTAGAGGAGGAGCAGGGTTTGACACAAAAGGAGGTGGAAGAAGCCATAAGCAGACTGAGAGGGGGGGAAGCGGCAGGAGAGGACGGAATTGAAAATGAGCAATGGAAGGAGGGAGGAGAGGGTCTGAAAAGGGTTGCATCGAAGTTGTGTGATAAAGTCTGGAGCGGGGAAAGGGTGGCCAGGAGACTGGAAGGAAGGATTAATGGCACCCATTATAAAGAAAGGGGAGGGAAAGAAAGTAGAGGAATATAGAGGGGTAACACTGATGCAGACTTTGTATAAGGTATATGCATCAGTGTTGACAAGAAGGATAGAAGTAGAAGTAGAGGAAAAGAAAATAGTACCAGAGAATCAGACGGGCTTCAGGAGAGGAAGGGGCACGATTGATAACATTTATTTTCTAAATTACCTGGTCAATAGAAGGTTAGCAGAAAAAGGAGGTTAGCAGAAAGGAAGGTTAGCAGAAAAATTGTACGCTCTTTTTATAGATTTAAAGGCGGCTTTTGATTCGGTGAATGGGGGGATGTTACGGGAGGCCATGAAAGAGTGAGGAATCTCGGAGGGTCTGGTAGAAAGGACCAACGAAATAAAGCAGGCAAGAATGAGCAAGGTTAGGATAGGAGAGGAAACGTCGGAGAAATTCTGGATGGCAAGGGGAGTCAGACAAGGGTGTCTTCTGAGCCCGATTCTGCTTAATATTTTATTGTCGGACCTAGAGGAGAAGCTGAGAGAGGCGTGGAAGGGGGGCGTGAGGTTAGGGCCAACGAAAATATTTTCGCTGGCCTACGCGGATGATATAGTGGTGGTAGCAGATGATGAAGCGGGAATGGTGGGACTCATAGGGAATTATATGAAAGCAAATGACTTGACAATAAATGTGGGTAAATCCAAGATGGTAATATTTAGAAATAGAGGAAGAACTGGAGGAAACAAGAAGGAATGGAAACTGGCAGGGAAAGCAGTAGAAGTGGTCAAGGAATACTGTTACCTGGGATATTGGTTCCAGAGTGATGGAAAACAGGGGAGACAGGTGAGAGAAAGGATTGGAAAAGCGGGGAGGGTGATGGGACAGGTATGGGGAATAGGAAAGAGGAGGTTCAAAAAGGATTGGAGGAGGAGGGTATGGATGTTTGACTCATTGGTGTGGTCTGTGATGAGCTACGGAGATTTCGGGATGGGAGGAATGGGAAGCAGTGGAGAAGTTGCAGGAGAGATTCTGAAGTGGGTGTTGGGAGTAGGGAAGGGGGTGCCAGGATACATGATAAGAGAGGAACTAAAGAGGGATAAGCTGATGATGAAGGCGGTAAAAAGAGCATGGAAATATGAAGAAAAGGAGGCAGGCAGAAATATGAAGCAGGGAGAAGGGAATACAGAGACAATAGAGGACTGAAGAGGAAAAAATGCGGCGGGGGCAGAATGGAAAAGGAAAGCTTTGAAGAGGTGGAACTGTTGGAACGGAAAATGCAGGAAAGAGGAAAGATGGGAGGCAATATTAGAGTCCAGTAACTGGTGGTATAAGGGGGCGGTGAATGAAGTACCTGGAGAATAAATAGGGGGATAAAAGGTGAAATAGGGTAGCGAAGTTCAGACTGGGGGAAGGGTTAAGGGGAGAAAGAAGCTGGATGAAGGAGAGGCTGGCAGTGTGTAGAAAATGTTGGAGTGAAAGAGAGACGTGGAGGCATGTGTTAGAGGAATGTCTGGGAGAGGATGAAGAGCATAGGAGTGTGAGGAAGAGAGTGTGTGAGATTTGGAGTGGAGAGGGTGCAGGAGAAAAATGGATGGTTGAATGGGAGATGTATGACAGGAATAGGGAAGAGGGTAATGGGATGAGGGGTGGGCGTTGGGGGAGGTGATAGGGGGAGAAAGGAATTCAAGAAAAGTAGCCAACTAGACCGGAAACCGAAGTCCCACTCATGCACTCGTAGGATAAGCAAGAATTGTATAGATATAGATAATATAGGTTAAGAAATAATATAGGAACATACTGAATAGAGTATGTGGATAATAGCAAATAAGGTTGAAAGATTGTGTGCAGGACTGATGTGTAAAGAAGATGAGAGAGGGAGCGGAAGTCATAGTAACCCTTAGGGGACCAATAAACATATACATACATACATATTAGATCTCTGTTTTGTATTGGATTTTATTTATGAAATATGTATTTGTTTTTTTTTATCTTTGGAAGTTTTTTTCGTTCTCGATTTTTGGCTGTATTAGTTTCTGAGGATAATTATGTTTGATCTTGATCTGGACAGGATTGTGAGAACAATAATTTTTGATTCAAGTCTGTTAGTTTGAGTGTGGGATAATTTCAGGGTCAGATTTGAGGATGAGGGTAATTCGTCGTGAAAGATCAACACCAGATATTATAAAAAGTGATAGACAAAGATCGATTTTATTTCATTTTTTTAATAAACATCAATAATTTTCTAATTATTTACAATCCCTCTACAATTACATATCTTACAGTGTCACCAAAAGTTTTCCAATGATCTGCAAAGGTCTCCAATAAACTGCCAGACAGCTGAAATAACAAAATTGAATCATGTATATCATGTTGCAAGAAATGTCCAATGGAGATGAAAGATTATCATCATAAACGTTTTTAATGCATTGCGTTGGATCAGATTATATAAAAATCAATTGAACCCGTAACTTACATATGGCAGTCCTCTCAGGAATCTATTCACTTTTGCTGAAGCTATTGATGATCGCTCTTGTAGAGGCTTCTGAAGGCGCTCTATGCCAATGAAATTTGAACGTCGATTTTAGCTGCTAAACAAAATTTCACTCCATTTTATAAGAAAAATGAGACATTCACAAAAGGAAATAACGAAGTTAATTGACTGAAAGTCCAGACAGATTTTGTTGAAATGTAAAAAACGTAAATGAATATGCCTGAAAAAATTTGCACCAATATCATGGTGAATTGCATATTTATTAAATCATAATCATAGCAAAATTTACTACAATAACTGAGCAATCATAATCGTGTCGTAAGTGTTGTTCCAAAAGAAATTCGAATATTCGACTGTTAGTGTTCATGAACTATTTTCAATGAATTCCGAAAAAATAGCCCAGGAAAAGGTAGGGATGCATATATACACCTCAATACGTGGACAGTTTCTCTATGTTATACATAAAACAATGTTTTTTATTTCGTCATAATTCATAACATATTTAATGATAGCAAAGAACCAATCACATTGCGTGCCGTAAAATATTGAAACAAAATAAGACAATGGAATATTATTATCTATGAAACATTTTTTCAATGAAATATTGCGTACCGTAAATTTTCAATGAAATACTCCGTACCGTAAATAGTTAAAAATATGAAGGCTAATTTGATTTTTAATTTTCATGAGAATAAACTACTTTCAATGAATTTAGGAAAGAAAAGCTCGGGAAAATATAGATCTGGGAAAAATCGCCTCGATGGGTAGGTAGGGACGCGTATATACACCTCGGTACGTGCGTAGTTTCTCTATGTTATGTTATATATAAACCATGTATTTTCTTTCATCATAGTTCATAACAAATTTAATGATAATGACGAAACAATCATAATGGGTGCCGTAAAGTGTTGAAGCAAAATAAGACGTTTGGCTATTATTGTCTGTGAATTATTTTCAAGGAAATAATGTGTACCGTAAATTGTCAATGAAATATTGCGTACCGTATAAGATTGAAAAGAAATGAAGGCTAATTCGATTATTATTTTTCAAGAAAAAGAACTATTTTCACTGCATTTAGAAAAATAGCTCGGGAAAAGATAAATTTGGAGAAAATCGCCTCGATGGGTAAGTAGGGACGCGTATATACATATATCCAACGAAATAACTATAATGTTAATGATATCTGCGGAAAAAATCGTCTCGATGGGTAGGCAGGGATCCGTGTAAACACATCGACGTGTCTAGTTTTTCTATGTCATCAACAACATGTAACTTTTTCGCCAATTTTTAGTGGCACGTCTTATTGGGCATCTCAATATATTTTCTATATATTTAGCGCCACAAATTATTGTTATTCCGGAGTAGACGTATGTAAGGTACTTCCTCAGTAAGTAAATGGGAATCGAAGCTGATGTGATGCGAATTGCAAAATTTTTACATATATTCTCTTGATAAGTTGAAAATATATGGTCGAAGTCCGAAAATGCCCAGCCACGTAGGTTCTCATTAAAAAAGTATCAAAAATGCGGTTTTGTACAGAGCTCATAGGGACTCCACTTTCAAACAACAACAAATTAACATATCCAATGTGCTATCAGCCTAGATTCGAGAACTATAGAACCGTATATGTTTTAGACATACATTTCTATAACTTTGATTTCCGCTCCCACGTGAATCATGAGTAATAACTAAAATTATATTGGAAAAATTGATGTTTTTTAATGGTTGTATATAGAAATGGTATTCTACCGAGCTTATGATAAGAAGGTTAGAGGTGCAAAACATCATCACCACTCCCACGTATTTTAAACTTATTAAACTGAGGAAGTAACTTAAAAAATGTTAGTAGGAAAGCCAAATAGTATGACTCTATTCTTACGCAAGTATGAAAATATGAATCATTTTACAGCCTTCAAATGTCAACCTTTTTAAGCTTACATCAATCGTAAATGTTTCCTGAACGATTATTAGTTTATCCAGTGAAATTAGAGATGGAAAATGATAGGTCATGTTTTTAATCGATCAATTTGACGGAGAAGAATTGACAACCAAATGACCGTCGTTGACAAAATTGATTTCTGTCCACAAATTAACCCCGAATCTTTGAGTGAAATATTAGATAGATAACTGAATATTTTTAAACTATGTAGGAGTGAATAGGATCTAATAAACAATAACCATTTCTATTCAGAACAGAATGAAAAAAATAAAAGCTGTGGTTGATGTTATTATTCACCGTAAAAGGTCCATTACGTTACATCTGGTTGAACAAAATGTTTTTTATGTGATTCACTTACTTTTGTCGAGTAAACAATCCAGGAATATGAGTAGAAATGTTGGATAAAAATCTATTCAACATTTGTCCAGTAGTTGGCTAATGTTTTTGTCACACTGCTGCAGCAATGATAATATACTCCCGTAAAAATGATGATTGACACTAATTATATTAACATTGCACCAAAATGTTCACGTGAAACAATATTTGCTTGAATTCATGTTGAGTTCATGCATGTCAGGTATCGGAAACCATTAGATGATGATGATATGCCATTTTCTGGCGGTATAGTTTGACAACTGTCTGCGCATGCGTCGTTGGTACTCGGGCGAGTTCGGTAGCAAACCGTGGATGGTAAGAGTGTATGTAAACGAAACTATATCAACGACGCCTCAATATCGAGAGAACGCATGTGAGAGAGATAGCAACAAAACGCAAAGGCCTAAACTTTTACATGAAATCCCAGTGCATATTTTTTTCTCAACATTGCATGTTTTTTAGGTTTAGAAAAATAAAGCAATTATACCCCAATTTTATTTATACTAGATATCAGGCGCGCTTCGCGCGCCCATCAAAAGCATGCTTTTCTAAAGAGCAATATGAACGTTTTGACATTGGTGATTTTATTATATTTATTATTCATGGGAATAATAACATGTATTCATAAATGATCATCATCAATAATATCATGTATTCATAAAGCATCACGTTAAATAAAAAGAGAAAAAAAGTCCCAGTGAGATTCACATCACACGCCCATTTTTAAAACTATAGACGATCAGGAGAATCAAAAGAAATACACGTATTTTTTTTGTTAATGAACAATTCAGCAAAAATTATGAACAAAAAACGATATCTCAAAAAGTGCATTTTTGATTATCATGAAATTCGCACTGTACATTCTGCATGATGTCCCGATCATTTAGAAAGAATGGTTAGTTTAGGCATTTACATGAGGTTTTTTAATTATTTTTTTCAAAGTCAAATTCCGGGAATTTTCATTTTTTTTTATAAACACATAGAGATATCTCCTAAGCTATTATGTTCCTTGCGAAATTTTGTATTTAAAACATAAAATTCTTATAAACATAGACAAATGCGCGCCAAGTTTAGCATGTTCTGCTAGACATGGCAACAACGAAACCATAATTTACCATAAATTCCACTTTCACCAATTTTCAGTTGAGCTATTGATTGGTTCATATAAGTATTCTTCCTATAGTTTGTCGTGTAAATCGAATTGAGAATAATTCTGAAGTCCCACACTCATCGTCTATGGGAAAACATACCTAACCCTTACCTCTATTAGCTTTGGATTGCATCATCATTCATCAAATTATTCCCAAGGGGAGAAGGATGTTTTTTAAATTACTATGAAATTAACGACGAAACTAATTAAGTGAGAAAACTTGTTTAATTTTAGCCATGATCTCAAAACGACATTTCGGATTCACTTATTATTATCTGGTCATTCATCATCATCACAATCACTAATATCGCCTTCATCAACACTATGATTTTTTTTGCATTTTTCATTGAACTTTTCATTTTGGTTTTTTAATTTTCGTTTCAACGTTGTAGGATTCGTAACTGTAGATCACGATGTTGACGAAAATTCCAAATATTCTCTGGCAGCTTGTAGTTCCTTCCTTTTCATTTTCTTACCTTCCACATGTTTGATATCACCAATAGAATTACATTTGAAGATTGGAGGAGTAACTGAAATATAAACTTGTCATTAATCCCTTGAAGGGAATTGTAAAACATTGTAATGTGTTCCTAGTGGCAATTTCTAACAATGCAATTTTCATTATTTATCACGTCTATTATGTCATATGTTGGTCACTTCTTACCATCCATAACAAATCTTCCAAGAACCTCTACTTTTTCTCCAATTGCAAATGGTGTATCGAAGGTCAATGGAAGATCAGCTATTTGTATTACAAGTTTAATTTTATCGTCGGCGATAGCTCCAATACATGTGTCGAATATCGGATTTTGTTGATTTTGGTTGATAGCGAAATTAGTCTTTATATAGCCCGTGATTTCTAAAAACAATGAAAAAACAAAAGAATTGATATTTTGCATAAATCATTAAATAATAATAGTTCACAAATAAATCGAGACAGAATTTCGACTATTCTCAAACCGGGATTAGAGCCCGGGGAATTTTTTCATTATTATTCATTGGGTGCTTTCAAATAGCGAAACCTCCTCCGTATATATATACGGTGCATAACTTTCTGGTGCCAGACATTTTGACGCCTGACTGACGCCAAGTGTGATATTGATCGAGAATAAGCGGAATTTTTCGCAAATTTATTGAACATTAGATAAGACATAGATCATAATTGTAAAATTGATCGAATGACCTTGAAATGTCAAAAATTTTGAAAATCATAAGATTCTCATAATTTAATAATAATTTCATAAGATTTGAAAAAGAACAACAAAGTAGACATTGAGCATTTGAAGTTGTTCATAGTCTGAGCAATATAGGGGAGCTGGCTGTAAAACAAAAATTTTGAAAATGGAAATGAAAATGGAAAATTTGAAAATTTAATTAAATTTGAAAATTTGAAATTTTAAAGTTGAAAATTTGAAAATTAAAAACTTTAAAATTGAAAATTGTAAAATTGAACAAATCTGAATCGAACAATTACAACTTGTAACTGACTGAATAGATGTAATTGAAATTAATTTTTGATTACATGTTAAGCGATTGACTCATGACAATTATAAAATTTTCGACTGATCCCTGTGGTTTTGACCACCAAATGCACTAATTGAACCTATTATACTTGAAGTGAAGTTATTGTGATGTGTATAATTTCAAAATTGAAAATTTGAAAATTAGAAATTGGAAAATTGAAGATTTAATATGTTTCTTTTTGTTATTGATACTTGTAAGTCCTTTTAGTTCTACGGTTAACTGGCCGATACTTTGGGTGGCTATAATTTGGGGTGAAAGAAGATGCGTTCCCATTTTTGTGACTTCTGTGTTCGTTCGGATGGTTAATTGCAATGGTACGTTTCCGGTATTGTGTTGTTCGTTGGTAGGCCCCGCCTGTGCTCCATTAATATGCAGAATCTGTAGAACAAAAAAAAATTCTGACAAATATAAATTTCGCATCCTTAATTGTCCCTCGCGGCAATCGTGAAATCAATAAATAACATAGAATCCAGAGACCCTATCAATATGTCGGTATTTCCCATAAATCTGGCAATCAACGCGTCTGCCATTCCGTAATCATCAAATTGAAAAATTTCCGTATCTCTCATAGATGTTGAGATATTCCCGAATGACCTAATTCCCAAAATCCTCAAGAAAAGCTGCTTTTGTAAAAATTTTGTTATCTCCTCAGATTCCGAAACAACCGACTCGACAAACCCAGTAATCATCGCATCTTTAATTGGCCTATTCGGCAATCATAAAATCGATTAATAGGATAAAACCCACAATTCCCATCGATGTTTTTATAGACACCTGCTTTCAGCGCAAAATTCAGGGCTACGAAAAAGGGATCTTCAAAAATTTCCGTATCCCTCATAGATCTCGAGATATTCCCGAATAATCTTTTTTCCTCAGTAAAAAGTGACTGAATAATTCCCAAAATCTCCGAGAAAGTTGAATTTTGATTGAAATATTATGGTTGCTTTTACGTTGTTACATGGTGAACAGGGACTTCACTCTGTTTACGGTGTCATTCCATGCGACCACCTTGATAGACCGTTCGTCATCTGCAGTTGAAATTGTGAAGGATTGCACCAATTTGTTCTTTTTTGTGTACCAATGTGCTTCAATTCCCCTGACACATCCAACGATTTCCCTGTATTCAACAGAAAATTCATTTAAAACATTTACAAAATTTTGGCATAGCGTGTTAGTATTTTTAACTAATCAATTTTACTCACACACGTTTATCATTAATTTTCAATTTATCGATGTTCTCAGCCGTTGTGAATTCTAGTTGGTCGTCATCAGAATCTGATACATTACGATCTGCCATTTTTGTATTTCCGATTTAAGGAACTGCTAATGAATAAATTGCATACAAAATGAAAATGATGAGTAACAAAAATATGCTTCAAAAAGAAATTTTGATAAGTGTAAAATGCTCGATAAACGAGAGTTGAAGCATAAATGATATATTTCAAGCAAAAAAACCATAGACTGTTGATTTGCTTGGGGATGTTCAAACCTATTTGGAATTTCGAACCGTTAGAGTTATGAAAAGAAATTACTTTCAATATTCTATTAATTTTCTTGTGATTGAAGTACACGCACCACCCTTTCTTTATTTTGGAGAGAAAAAATGAGGAATTCAATTAGGCTTTTGTATTTTTAACCATTTCGGACTATAATTTTCACTATTTGTAAATTCATATATTTAGTTCATTGAAATAAAGAAAACCCTTTTTCAGCAACAAAAACGCCCAGTTCCTATCTATATTTTCATAGAGAAGACCTTTTATCAGCGCGAAATTCAATCGTTGACATGTCAAAAATTTCGAAAATCATAAGATATTTGAAAAAGAGCAACAAAGTAGAAAATTAAGCATTTGAAGTTTTTCATAATTTGAACAATATAGTTGAAAACTTGAAAATTGAAAATTTGAAAATTGAAAATTTGAAAATTGAAAATTTGAAAATTGAAAATTTGAAAATTGAAAATTTGAAAATTGAAAATTTGAAAATTGAAAATTTGAAAATTGAAAATTTGAAAATTGAAAATTTGAAAATTGAAAATTTGAAAATTGAAAATTTGAAAATTGAAAATTTGAAAATTGAAAATTTGAAAATTGAAAATTTGAAAATTGAAAATTTGAAAATTGAAAATTTGAAAATTGAAAATTTGAAAATTGAAAATTTGAAAATTGAAAATTTGAAAATTGAAAATTTGAAAATTGAAAATTTGAAAATTGAAAATTTGAAAATTGAAAATTGAAAATTTGAAAATTGAAAATTTGAAAATTGAAAATTTGAAAATTGAAAATTTGAAAATTGAAAATTTGAAAATTGAAAATTTGAAAATTGAAAATTTGAAAATTGAAAATTTGAAAATTGAAAATTTGAAAATTGAAAATTTGAAAATTGAAAATTTGAAAATTGAAAATTTGAAAATTGAAAATTTGAAAATTGAAAATTTGAAAATTGAAAATTTGAAAATTGAAAATTTGAAAATTGAAAATTTGAAAATTGAAAATTTGAAAATTGAAAATTTGAAAATTGAAAATTTGAAAATTGAAAATTTGAAAATTGAAAATTTGAAAATTGAAAATTTGAAAATTGAAAATTTGAAAATTGAAAATTTGAAAATTGAAAATTTGAAAATTGAAAATTTGAAAATTGAAAATTTGAAAATTGAAAATTTGAAAATTGAAAATTTGAAAATTGAAAATTTGAAAATTGAAAATTTGAAAATTGAAAATTTGAAAATTGAAAATTTGAAAATTGAAAATTTGAAAATTGAAAATTTGAAAATTGAAAATTTGAAAATTGAAAATTTGAAAATTGAAAATTTGAAAATTGAAAATTTGAAAATTGAAAATTTGAAAATTGAAAATTTGAAAATTGAAAATTTGAAAATTGAAAATTTGAAAATTGAAAATTTGAAAATTGAAAATTTGAAAATTGAAAATTTGAAAATTGAAAATTTGAAAATTGAAAATTTGAAAATTGAAAATTTGAAAATTGAAAATTTGAAAATTGAAAATTTGAAAATTGAAAATTTGAAAATTGAAAATTTGAAAATTGAAAATTTGAAAATTGAAAATTTGAAAATTGAAAATTTGAAAATTGAAAATTTGAAAATTGAAAATTTGAAAATTGAAAATTTGAAAATTGAAAATTTGAAAATTGAAAATTTGAAAATTGAAAATTTGAAAATTGAAAATTTGAAAATTGAAAATTTGAAAATTGAAAATTTGAAAATTGAAAATTTGAAAATTGAAAATTTGAAAATTGAAAATTTGAAAATTGAAAATTTGAAAATTGAAAATTTGAAAATTGAAAATTTGAAAATTGAAAAGTTGAAAATCGAAAATTTGAAAATTAAAAGTTTAAAATTTAAAATGTGAAACTTTGAGAAGACCTTTTATCAGCACAAAATTCAGGGCTCAATCTATCTCCCAGAATTCTCGAGATTTTTGAAAAAAAAACTAAGTCGACAAAACGGATAGGCATCGCATCCTCAATCGCCCCATTTGGCAGTCATAAAATCGATAAATCACATGGAATCCACGGATCTTGTCGAAATAGAATAGCAAAATTGAAATAATTTTCCTGTCAGCCAGCTCAACAAGTTATTTACCTGTCTCAAGCGTCAACTGTTGTCGACGTTTACAGGGAATTCAATACAGCAAGCAATTAGCAGCTTCATTAAATGTTCGTGGGAAGACGAAGAAAAACTTTCAATTTCCGTTCAAGATTAACTCTTACATGCATTTCAGGGTATCAAGCTCACGGTCACCTCAAAAGTCTCGTCACAAGATACAAATCATCCCCCAATTTTGTCCTCTTTTGTAGCATAATATTGTCCGTGAAAAATGCTTGCACTAGGATCTCAACAACTCTCTATATACGTAGTTTTTTATTATGCTATTTTTTCGTTGGCTTCCTAAGTAGATGGTCACTGATTGCCATCAGCGAACTCGGGATATTGCGACATATAATTGTCCATGGTTAAAAACGTCTCTTCTCAAATCTACACCAATTTTTTCAAATGTTTGACCTTGGGACTTATTAATAGTAATTGCAAAGGCCAATTTTATTGGAAATTGCCGTCGCGTGAAGACGAATGGATAAACATTTTCGCAAATGAGAATTATTCGATGGAGGAAAATAATTTCACCTTTTTTATCTCCAGTCAATATTTCACATTGTATGACATTTGTGCCCAGTTGCAGAATGAGTAGATGGGTGCCGTTACATAATCGTTCATTAATATTCAAATTGCGAATCAACATGACAATACAGAATTTTTTCAATCGTCATTCATGTGGCGGAAACCCGGCAGGATTCAAGGAATGCAAATATTCTGGGAGCATATCCAAGTTAATTTTATCATTAGTATTGTGTTTTTCCATCTCATCCACACTTGTATAGATTTTTGCAGTGCTGGCATCCAATAATTCCATTGTTTTCATATTAATATCATCAACGTCATGATCCCGTGCTGCTAATATAGCGCAATTTGCTGCATGTCTATATTCCTTCTTAGCCAATAATGGTTCAAATACATGTTGAGCTATATTTATATCTTCTGTGTTGATACATGATTCAGGTGTTTTAATATTATCATCTTCATCATTGAATTCTCCATTTCCAACATTGAATAAAAATTTAGAAAATTCTATTTCTTCTGGTAAACTGCGCATATTTTTCTGAAGAGACATTTTTCTGAATACCAGCCATAAGGAACTATATTTAATAGATAAATTCACTGTCTCAGCACGTGTATGTCCAATATAAACCGGAAGGAGCTACCGAAAATCTCCCCCTAATACAACTATTTTTCCTCCAAACGGTTTATCATTATTCATTATATCACGCAATTTTCTATCCATTATTTCCAAAGCGAATCGCAGTGCCATCGGTGCTTCATCCCAAATGAAAACGTCAGTATTTTTCAGTATTTTGGGGTCTTTCGTTTCCATTGTTATTGAAGTAACTGAATCGCGTGATTCCATTCATCATCATTGGCTATTAATCCTAATGCAAGATATGCAGAGTTGAATGATGGATGTTGATATCCATTTACGGTTTTCAATGAGTCGAAACTAATGGCACCTCGAACTGTCAATAATAACAATCGCAAATGAAATAATTCCGTTTGAGTTGGATTCACAGAATACATCCGTCCTATAGTGCGAAAAGCACCATTTCCTTTTCTCCATTCTGCCTTAGATCGGCCATTGATTTTAAATTTCTTAAACGTGTAATAAGATGGGATATTTACATATAGATGACTACAAGCATCGGAATCTCGACCATTAAGTTTGAAACAATCCATGAGCATGTTTTGTTGATCTTTAATGTCATCGGCAGTTACTTCATCAATATCAGAGTGTATCGTTATCATTTGCGTATTTGGAAGATGAATTGGCAATCGAATGACTGGGTGACTCCGTCCATATAATTCTTTTCCTAGAATTCTCCAGCATGCTTCTACTGGACCCACATAACGTGCTTCTATATACTCATTAATCTCATCATGTATGATTCCTTTTTCACATGTATTCATAGCAGTTCCCCGGACTGATATCGAAGCAGAATCATTTCCTTTGTGAAGATACAGATAGAGATACTTCACGGATTTGATGCTAGAAACTACTTCTACATTACAATGATAATTAAATTTTCGTATTAACTGGGGAGAGTATGGAACTACAAAACGATTACCCACAATATAGTTATTAGGACGCTCATAGAATCTATCGATGTTCCGTCTCTTATACCACGGATAACCGTTTTTATCCACTGTCGTTTTCTGTTGGAACCCCTTTGGAAAGTGTTTCGAACATTTTCCGCTTCTCAAACGCCAATTTCCACAAGGACCATGTATCATGTTTGTCATGACTATATTGTGAAGATCGATATCTCTTTCACGATCAGGTATTTCCGCCGAAATGAAGCGATCGACGACTTTTGGACAGATGATTTTATAGTTCCTTTGTAGTGCTACCAACAGATGAATATGTGGCAAGCCTCGTTTTTGGAATTCAATCACATATACCCAAGCCTGAGCTTTTCGAAATATTTCCTACACAATAATAGTATCCAGAAGAGCATTCTTCTTAAAATGAAAGACTCTCGCTACAATATCCGGTCGATCACATGGTTGTTTACCAGTTCGTAAACTCTCTCGAATTTCTCTCCAATTGGGATTACAAGCCACGGTTATGAACAAGTCTGGTTTCCCATATTTTCTAACTATTGACATCGCATCCGGGTAATTTTGAGCCATATTACGTGGTGAGCCAATGAATGTAGAAGGCCAAATAACTAATTTTCCTATCGTCTTTCCTGATTCATGTGCTTTAGATTCGACATAATCAATCACATTTCGATATGTATCAGTTCGCAATTGAACTTGATGATTCCTGCAGTACGTGAGACGATCTCTTTCAACTTTGACATAATTATCGACAATCCACTGCTGGAACAGGCGACCTCCCATTGTAATGGGATTGAATGTATGGCGAACAGCTATTAAATTCCTAAGATAGTCCGTCCGCGTGAGTCGTCTCGTACTGTTCAAACGATCCATATCTCTGTGCGAACCTTCATCCCCGGATGGATGAAACAGTGAATATATGAAGGGTTCCGCTTTAAGATCCATTGCACTAATTGTCTCTAATTGCTGTGTAGATTCGTTCCGAATCGTTATGAATGTATCTGGTATCTCACCGTCGACAGTCGTAGTGAAAATGATAGCCACTTCATTAGATTGTTGAGGATTATAGCGACGAGTATCCACACCTCTCCTTGGTAAAAAAGACATTTGTCGACCTCATTACACTGTCAATCATAATCAGCAGATTGTGATTTAAATCTGGCATTGCTTGGAGTCTCTCCTGATTCGCTTCTTCAGCATCCAAAATGAATAATTGTCCGTATTTTGTTGTCTCCCCTGGCTCCGATTTGACTGCTGTGTTAGTTTGGTAGTAGATCTGTCCTTTTACTTCGAAACAATATGGTCCCCGTCGCTTTCCTTGGAAATTTACCAATTGTGTATTAAACGATGCAAATGAAAATGATGAATTGTAGCCTCGAATGTGATTCAAAATTTCACCAGAAAGTTGATGTTTTCTTTCGCATAATTTTTGTAGAATCATGGGAAAATTATGGAATGCGGGTGAAATAGGGCCATGATTACAACAATCACCAAACGATCGCGGATGTATTTTGTTGTTTACCATTTCCTTAGCGAAATGCAATGCACCACAATGTTAGCAACTCACATCCATAGAACCAATATAATGTTCTGCATCATTATTGCTATAAACTCTCCGCCTTCTGTGTGCTTTTACTCGTTCATTTAGTGACTGGGGAAATTTTCTCATTTTGCAAGATCTCATACGTTTTTTCCTTTGATGCATAGTATTTTGCATTTTCCGACGTGAAGCAATAATCTCAGTCAATCGAGAATTACGATAAACCTTTGGTCGACCCATTCTTAACAGAAAACTGCCCTGTGGATCCTGTAGGAAAAATACACGATCAAAAACAAGTCTGATATTGTTTTCCACTGATGATCTACAATAAACAATGTACAATAATTACCTGCGTATGTTGACAGACATGGACCGGAGAATCGTTCAAGGGAAAAAATGGAGCTATTTACGTTCATGATGAAACATGAGCCAGAGGGTGGCACTATCACTTTTCATTTAATTTAATAATTTAATTCAAAAATTGGGTTAATCTCGGTGAACTGAATATTGACAGAATTGTGTTTTTGTCACGAACTTTAGTTCGCTTCAATTGAATCATTAACTTCTCATAGTGTGAAAAAATTTACAAAATTTTTAAAAAATGTTCCAATTTTTGTACCCGTGCTTTAACAAAGCGCGGGAAAAATCATAAACATATATGTCAGAATAGCCGAGTGGACTAAGCGCACAGTCTTAGCGCTGCCACTTGGGTTCCTGGTTCAAATTCCCCATAGGGCGAGAATTTTTTCGGAATGTTTGATGAGCGGGAGGTTGCTCATAGAGTAGCCGCCTGTACCGACACAGGTTTTCTGTAGTTTCCTGTGTCTTATCATGCGAATGCGGTGCAGCATATGGTCCACAAGCCCACATATCCATAATGGATCGAAGGCGTTAAAGATAAAATATATATATATATATATATATATATATATATATCTATTTATATGTATATTCATCTATAATAATAATATATATAGGCATCTTGGTTTTAGTTTCACTCCTATATATACATGTATCTATATAGCATGATGAGTTTTCTGATGACAGAAAACGTTACAGCCATCTTTTTTAGAAGGGAAAATTTAATTACAGAAAAAATGTAATACATTTTTTCCTATTAGAAAAATCACGCAATTGACATAAATATTTGAAAGTAGATGATACTGAAATAAGCATGTGTACATAATGTATACTGATATAATAACATACAAACTAACATCTTTTACATAATATATATTATTCACTTAGACATATGATACTTGGTATTTCGGGAATGGTATGTTAAAAATATACATTCTACTATGTATCTCTTTCCTTACCATCCTTTCAATAAAGAACAAATCAGAAATTGCATAAAATATTATCAGCCTTCACCCTCTGTATACTTCTAATGCCATTTATCGTAGGTACTGATTTATGTTTTTTAAATACCAAAAACAAACTAAAAATAGACAACATTAATGTTCTTCTTACTCTATAATAATGATAATATCACACAATGTTTCTTATTTTCTTCAAATAAAAAAACACACTACATACGATATGACAAATAGGAAATACCTGGCTTTTTTATACCAGAGAGCTTTTTTTCAGCATGCATACTTAGAAAAAAGTATGGGATCCACTTAAAAGCGTTTTGGTTTTGAAATTTGAGCCATCTCAACGGCAACAGAAAAATTATTGTTTCATAGTACTTCAGTATTATGCCTTGTAAAAATAGTTGTTGGAAAAAATCAATGTAAATCACGTTTTGCATACGTTTAACTGGGTTAATTTTTGGGGTTTAAATAAATAACAAATGATATGAACGAAAAGTAAAATGGTATGAACGAAAAGTATCAGCGAAATTAGTTGCTGGTCTCGATTTTGTATTATTTATGAATGCATACGTATTATTTATAAATTATTCATACACGTCAACATGAAAAGTATTATAGTTTTTTACGGCACATTTTGAAAAATTGTTTAAAAAATTTGTTACGGAGTTTTAAGACGGTAATTTTTTTATTGAAATAATAATTCTATTTATCAATCATAAACGTTTAAAAAAATAAGCAACACAATCTGACTCCTGAGAACAACAAAACAAACGACGCCCTTTTTTCTCCATTTCGTTTCTACTAAGCAAAACAATCGAGCTTTTTTTTTGGTCTTGAGACATGAAAAAGTTGATCTTTTTGTGGTCCTTAAATCTCAACTTTTTCCAAAATTATTGCATCACTTTAGCAACAGTTGATCGTGAAAACGAAAAATAAATGACCCCATTCGCACAAATAATAACTTTAGAGCAGAAAGGCCAGTGAATAATAAAGTATGTAAATGTGCATAAAAGCCGAGGGTGAAAATTATTCCATTTTTGATTTTGGCTGTGACTCATCGTTACTCTGCTGGTGGTTTGGTAGAATGTTATTAGACTGATTGGAATTTAAGGTGCGCTAAGGAGAAGGCAAATTCCCTTCTGAACGACGTTTTGAAGTTGCAGAGATGCAACTTTTTTTCATCTCGAACAATCGCATCTTTTGTTCTTTCATACCTTGACAAATAAAAATATTATTCATGCTGGGAACCCTCAAAAAACACCCACCCAGTTTATTTGAAGGCACCTCCCCTTGAAGTTTAATATACATGCCCTGTGTTAGTTGATCATTCGGGGAAAAGTTATTTATTTGCACAAAAAGCCTGTGAGCCCCTTTGACGATCACACCTCCACCATGACTACCAGTGCCTGTGATGACTTTGACGAAAGGATTCCTCAGAAAGCCCAAAACTTCTAGAGGTCCTTGAACTGTCATTATTGAGTCCATCTCCACTGGTGTGTAGTGAACTGCATTGTTTATAAGTGCTGATTCATACTCCCCATGGAAAGTGAGGACACTGACACTCTGGATATGAAATTCAGTTGAAACTAAAGTTTCACCAACTACAGCGAACTTTTTATCCAAGAGTCCAATGGTACCCGTGGTAATTTCAATTATCAGTAAAGTCACATTTAAAAAATTAATAATATTATCATTGCAAACCGGTACAACTGGCAATCACGTATCTTTATTTTTTGTGAGACTAAAAACTTTTCGGCCAAATTTGAAAGACTGCAGAAAATTTGAAAAAATGCCCGAGATTTAAAAAAATACTAATGTTATCATTTCAAAACGTTACAAATGGTAATTAAGTATCGTTATTTTTTGTGAGACTAAAAACTTTTTAACCAAATTTGAAAAACTGCAGAAAATTTGTAAAAATGCACGAAATTTGAAATTCTAAATTTTAAAGTCATGCATACATACCATATACACATTTGTGATAAATTTATTGATGAGGTACATTGTATAATAAAAGTATAGCCAGTGAGATCCCTAAAAATCAAGAATTAATTAATATTACATAATCCTTTTCAGACATTATTAGACAATGTCAGTTCTTGAAACTGGCATATAATAATAATAACAATAATAATAATACTAATAATAATAATGATTTATCTTTTAAATAATTCATAACATAATTCTCAATATAAGTCAAGAAACCAAAATATTTGCAATTGGGAATTACGAACGAACCCTCAGAACACGAGGACTTGTGAGGTTGTGTTTGGCGAGGCTGAGGCATTGGAATTTTTACATGATATTTTCAGAAAATTTCCAGAGATACTCGCATGGCCGTGTCGCCTGGCTCGAAGCCTCGCTTGAGGTAAATTCCCAACCGTCTTATGTCATTTTCAAAACTGGATTTTGAGCTCAATGCACGGAACACTGGAAATGATGCGTAGTGATGTAGAGAACGCTGGAGGTGGAAAGATCGGATGTTACGGCAAACAGCCGGTAGAAACCTCTCGTGCCCGGAACTTTCCCGATTACGGACGGCGCATGCGCGGTAAGATTGTTGCGACTACGTCGTTAGTCCCACGCGCATGAGTCGTCGGCGGTACAAACGTAAAAATAGACACCATGATTAGCATCATTCAAATAATTCTTCATTTATAGTTATTCATGGTCGGAACATTTTTTTAACATAAAATTTTTATTGTCTATTTGACACTTGACATTGTCATCACTTTCCTATGAATAATAATGTTATTATTAATTAACAAGTGATTTTCAAATCCTTAAAGAATATTGAATCGTGATTATTTAAGTAACCCGTACTTTCATACGCAATGTTGGAGCCTAAAAAGAATATTATAATTGTTTATCATTAATATAACCTTAAAGCGAATTTCTTAATTTTTCAAATGATTATTAATCGGTGCATAAAATCATTTCATTATTCCAAATATTTGAATTTTAATTAGATGTAATATTGAATCGAAACGATTTAGAAAATATCTTAAAAACTATGTCACCTCAAGTTAACACGAAATCAAAAATAAAAGGAAAAGTGTAGAAGATTTGGATAAACATTATTAAAACATTGAGGATAGAAGGATAGGAAAGAATCAGAAAAAATCCTGAATTTTTTACCAATGAGCTCTATATTTGTTCTTTGCAATGCTTAAAATCGAAAATGTTTAATAAGAAAACTCTAATAGTGGCACTCGTTGTCTACGCCTCATTTCAGCTGCTAATCTCTCCATCTGTAAAAACAAATTAAATAAAAATTGAATTATATTCGTTTTCAAATGTCAATAAAAATTTAGGTCTTCTTTTGAAAATATTATAGGTTTCACTCTAGAATTCAATCTGAATGTGTCAACAACTTATGTGGCAACCTGACTGAAAAAAATTGACCACTTTTCAACAATATTTATTTTATAGACGGAAATAATTGATAATACTTTGTAGAACGGAAATAATGAATGATACCTCATTGGTTTTATCATGCAAAAATGCTTCAAAATTATCCATGCGGTCCATGTAGGACGACATCATCAACCTGCGAGACATGAAGCTCAACATCAACTAACTGACCATCGGAAGCCATAGCGAGTATGAAATTTCGTTGATAAATGCTTGACTTGGTGATGACGACAGTCTGTGAATAAATTTAAGAGAAGCAAGTTCAAATAACGATAATAATCATGAAAAAAAAACCAATAACATACCTCACGTGGCCCAATTAATGGCGCGAACATCACTGCGGCATCGCCCCACATCACGACCCTGACTCTTCTCCCTTGATCGTTGCTTACAATAAGTCTCAGGAAATTTCTCTTGTTGATCGGACTATACTTGAGTCCCTCAATGACTTCAACAAAGCCAACCAGCTCGCTAAAACAGTCACACATTGAACAGCCAATTACCATGGTAACATATTATCATGCTCACATTATGTTTTAGTTTATATGGGGATAGGTTATGTTATTCCACCAAGTTGGGATTTTATTAATATTAATATTAATATAAATAATCACATGTAAAAAGTATTTACCAATGATTGTCCCCAGGATACATATAATCAATTTCATGGTTTCCTGTGAAATTCCACTGTGCCATATTGATTGAAATTGCCACATTTCACTTTTCAATTCAACAAAACTGTACAGCTCATCAGCAAGAGAAAATTCCACTGGCTTAAACCCGAACTTTCCCGAATACTTACGACGCATGCGCAGTACAATCTCGTGACAGCAATAGTTACAAAGCGCAAGCACCGTCGGCAAAACTCGAAGAAAACTCTATGCTACATGACACCATGTGTTTTTTACGATAGGAAATAGAGTTATTCCGAATTTCGAGGGTATGGAGAAGGGATTTCCATACGGTAAACAAGGTTTTCGAAGGGAGTGAAATAAGTTTTTTGGTAGCTTCATTCAATAACTTTTCAAACCTTAAATTAAGTTTCCGTTTTTTTAACTGTGTGCAACTGAATTGGTAATACAGTTGTAAGTCAACACCAGAGGAGGAAAATGGATTCCCATCTATTATTTCTATATGTATTGTGAATGCCATGCAACACATTTGATATTTGCATCGATTCCGTGATCGATCTATTGTTTATACTCTTCAAAATTCTGCAGTATAAGATATTGTGGGAGTAATTATTCCCAAAATTCGAGAATCACGTCAAATTAAGGGTTTCCGGGCGGGGACGGACTGTAGGAGGTGAGACGGAGGGAACACTATTTTTTCCCTTAAAAATCCAATGCCTGAACAATGAATCTCAATTTTTATAAAATGCCTAATTGGATGCTATTTCCGCAGCTTGCGATTCTGAAAAATATGTTGAAAATCAATGGATTCGTCGAGATATAAGATATGTATCAAATACTTTTACAATCCGTTTTTTAAGAATTAATGAAATTGAAACAAATTTGAAGAAAACCTGGTAACCGCGGTGTTTCACAGAGTTGGTAACTCAACAGTGTGACATAACCTGAGAAAAAGCTTAAGTGCAATCGTTCTTAAAAAATTGTCTCATGTTAAAGTTAACAGGCAGATTTGAAAGTTGTGTTGGCTTATATAGAAATTCTCTGTAATTAAAGTATTTTTAAATCCCATGAGTTTTCAATTCTTTCAGGCATGTATGACATATTTTTACCACTTAGAATAATGAACTCAACGCGCGCTTGAGTAAGTGGATATCTGTACAAGAATATGCCAAATGGTATATTTGCCTAATGAATTCATTTATTTATTTTATATTATATATGAATTCTTGGATCCGTTTAGCAACAGAGCCATTTGAATCACCCGCGATAGTCCCCATTCGAGCCGTGGTTGCGACGTTGCCGTGCATTCGGGCGCCGCGCGCCAAAATCCTGTTTTCTTCAATAATTGGTCATAAAGAAAGCTCTGAAGCAATATGGTTTGTTATGTAAATTAGTACATTTCGACACAAGGGCGTAAACAACTTTTCTGGCGACTGTGAGTTTGCAAGACGAGCCGAAGTAGGCGAGATCACATGAGACCGAAAAGTTAATTCTGCCTGTGTGTTGAACAACATTTTTTGATACAATCTGCGTGGGCACAGTGTGTCAAAAAAATTATTTCCAATCATCGAATGTGGGGAAAAAATTTGGTCACTTTGGCAGCTGTATTTTTTGCTTTATCACCCTTTTTCCTCGATTCCCATAAGAACACGCATTAATTGACCTATTTTGCAAAAATGAATGAAAAGAACTATGTTCCCCAGGACTTTGAAAATTTGCACACGACTTTAGAATAATTTACAGAATATATATACAAAATTTCAAAAAATTGGCTTCTGAATTTCATGACCCTCTATCACGCCCGAAATAGCTTAATCTTGATATGTACATACACCTTGTGCGCATCGCCTGTCGATGGCCGAGAGGGGACGATGGGTAAGCAGTGGAGTATATCTATAGATATTTCTCAAGGAAATTGCCTATCCCGAGAGCAAATCTTTCCGATCCCATGCGCCGCATTAGATATTTCACATCAAAAAGAAAATATGATGAAGGAAAGTGTAAAGGATTGACATCGTTTACTCGACGTAGGTAATGGAAAAACCAACAAACGAAAAAACAGAACATAACGAATAAGCGTTTAACAGAAAAAAATGAGATAGACAGAAAGAGGGCACAGTCAATCTGGGCCAACATATACATGCGACATTTCTATTTACTGATGTGAATTTGTAAGCGACAAATCTTTTTGGTCCCGGATGAGAATCCTAAAAAGCAGATGAGTTGGTGATGTGATCAGACATGTATGACGATGAAGTGTAATCAATAATTCCGCTGGTGTGAATGCAGTGATTGAACTTTTTATCCCCATCAATGTTTGATTATGTCATTCCGATATTTCGGGGAGTGATCGTAATAACCCCTAAATCGATTTTTTAACTTCCCGACTTAGGGAAGTTCTTTTAATAACCCCGATAATGAAGTGTCTCAGAAAGAAAAATTTCACTTTTCTCGACGTTTCAGATCATTCTGAGAAATTTTAGATGAGGGGCGTGTGTTTTTTTTTTCTCTACTTTTTTCTATTCGTATTTACCCACGTAACTGCTGTTAGGCATTACTTCGTGGGCAATACTACGAATCAGAATACCCACCCATTGCGGCTGGGGCCGACTTCGCCATTTCAGGTTACCGTATTTCTAATCACAGGGTAAACCTCCAGAAACCCCTGTGCTACGATGGCGGGCGTCTACGATGGAACCCTCCCTCCCCCCCCCCTGCGGCGGGTCCGCGGAATGTTCCTGCTATCGGTCGGAGTCCGTGAGAAAATATTTTTCAGAAAAAATATTTGCAGTGAGCCGGAATCGAACGCGGGACATTTAGAATAGTAGGTAGACACTCTACCCACTACACCAAAGCCCCGTCACTAGATGAGGGTTGTGTGTGTGTGTGTGTGTGTTCGTATGTGAGTGATTCTTTAGCCCACGCTTTTTTTTTTCCTTTGACATCAAATTACCTCTGACTGATGTCCAGTGCAGAAGGGAGTGTCAATATTGAAAGATAATTCCTTCAATTGTCATTAACAATTTTCATTATTTAAAACGCTCTATCGCGAGAACTGTTAGAGGTAGCAGAAAAAGTATTTTTTAATGAATGTCATTCCTCATAGAAAAATTCATACATAATGTTGTAGGATTTTTTTTTTCATAACTTTCAGGGCTTCAGACATATCAGTGATCAACAATTTTATTTGTTTATATCGTTGTATTACATGAACAGTCAAATTTGGAAGATGGAAATGTTCTAAATTAAAGTTGTTCGCCATGTAGAAACAAACATTGTTTGGTCTATGCATGTTTTGGTAACACTCATAATTGAGGCGATAGTGTTTAATTTATCAAAATTTTTTTCAGAAAACACACGCACAGATACACATAGAAACGTACTTTTCAGTTACTCACATAGATACTAGCATAGATATTCAGATACTAAGCATGTGGAGGGTACTATCACCAAAGAAATACCGCCGATTACAGCCGAGGAACTATTGCAAGTCTGTAGTAGAGGGGGCAACAGCAAGGCCCCCTGGTCTCGATGTTGTGCTAAATGTAGCGCTGAAGGCAGCCATTAATGTAGCACCCGGAATTTTCCTTGAAATGTCTAATGAGTGCATCCAAGAAGATATCTTCCCCAGCCGATGAAAGCAACAGAGACTCGTACTTCTCCCAAGGGGAAAAAGCCATGATACACCAGAGAATTGAGGCAGTGGTGGAACCCTTGTTGACTGACGGCCAATATGGGTTCAGGCGACGACGATCTACGTTGGATGCTATTGACCTGGTGGTCAGCACAGCCAAGTGAGCGATCGAGAGCGAGCGATGGAAAAGAGATCCAATACCATATTGTTTGGTTATGACCCTGGATGTGAAGAATGCCTTCAACTCAGTACGGCGGATTCCATCTTGGCGCCACTGTCGAAGCTGCTAGTACCGGCACAGTTGCAAAAGATGGTGGGTAAGTACCTTACCGACAGAGTTCTTAGGTATGACACAGAGGTAGGTCCTAAAACATATTAGTGACTGGAGGGGGGGGGGGGGGGGTACCTCAAGCCTCGATGTTGGGGCCTCTTTTGTGGAATATTGCTTATGACGAACTACGCGGACTGGCATAGCCGGCGGGAGCAAAGCTCGTAGCTTTTGCGGTTGATGTGGCCATAATCATCGTGGAAAAACATCTTTTCACGCTCCAGCTCATTTTCGCGAATGTTTTTAACAAGAGACGACAATGGATGGACTCGATTGGCTTACAACTTGCGGCGCATAAGGCCGAGGCACGACTCATCACGAGCTGAAAGAATTTGGAGACAATAACTCTGCAAGCCGGTGAGCACAAAATAACTTCCCAGCCCTACATACTGCATCTGGGAATTATGATTGATGCCCGACTTAGTTTTAGACAGCAAGCCCAACATGCAAGCAGTAAAGAAGGTACGGTGAAGACTGCCCTACTGCAAGACTTATACCGAACATTGGAGGGCCAAAGCAGAGGACAAGGCTCTGATTATCGTCAGTTGTTACGTCGGTATTAACATATGGTATTCCTATGTGGCTTGATGCATTACGAAGTCAAGCAGCACGATGACAAGTTATTTCAGTCTACAGGTTGAGTGCCCTGTAGCTATCTAACGATGCTGTGTGGCATTGCTACGATCCTACCTATGGAAGTCTTAGCGGAGGAACGTAGGTGCCTCTACATCCGCAGGAGATCAACTAAGCTGAGTCCGGTGGAAATGAGGAGAGAAGAAGGAAACCTCAGCATTAAGTGATGGCAGCTACAGTGGGATGCCTCGAGCAAAGTCAGTGGACTCATCGACTTATACCGGAGGTGGATGTTTGGCTTGACCGATCACGTGGACAAATCAATTATTACCTAATCCAGATGGCCTCAGGACACGGATGCTCTCGGGAATATCTTCACAAATTCAAGCATGAGGATTTTCCAGATTGCCCAAAGTGTCAGAGAATTCAGGAAAATGCGGAACAGGTTTTCTTTGCATGTCCGCGTTTCGACGTGCAACGACTTATATGGGAAGCTAACCCAGGCAATCCTATTAATGCTGAAAACCTTGTGGAAGTCATGCTAGCGGCAGAGGCAGCATGGAATACGACAAGCGACTTTGCAATGGAGGTTCTGAGGAAGCTGCGCTGCGAGGAGCAGTTACGGAAAAATCCAGAGTGAACGGAGGATATCCTATTGGCGGAGAACCGAAAGACTCTGCTACTGAGGAGGCCTCGGCTATCGTCTCCTACACAACGCAGTATTGCTTCCTGGTCTGGGGATACTGGAATTGTATTGTATGTGCCAAGGCTTATTGTCCCTTGTACTTTATTTTTTATTTGTCAATTTTTTGTCAGTTTGTTTAATAAAAGGAAAAAAGAGAAAAAGAGGAAGGAGAGAGAAAGAAGGAAGCGTGACGAAGGCGGTTGGCTTTCTTCTTCCCCTTTTTCTTTCTTTACAAAAAAAACACACCCACAGACTAACCCATCGGGAAGTTCACGATGCGACCCGTCGAGGATCACACGTACATCCAATTTTTTCGTAAAGATACAGACACACCACACATAAATATAACATTTTTTCGCAAATGGTTTTATTTTTGATGACTAACTATCTATAATTTGTATCTCTGGATATTCTGCAGTATACTGAGCGATAAACTCGGTTTTACCGAAGCAATGATGTTTGGTTGTAGTTAGGTATTCATCTTCCAAGGAACTATCTTGGTACACATAGTTACAACAAGAATTCAATGAACATACGTATTGAGTTGAGAGCCCGGATTCATACGATTCTTTATTGATTTAGAATACTCGGGAGAAATCTCCACTATCTTGTTGAGAATATTCAATGCATATAGATTCAATATTACATATTTACAGGGATTTCTTATAAACTTCGAATCCAAATTTTAGCAAAAAAAAACCTTCTGAAAACCATATGAATTGGGAACAGGGGAAATAATAGGACGGAAGCAATCAAGTCTCTTCTACCAATAAGGTTATCACCTCAGAGCAGACTACCTCAGATACAGCCAAACACCGTTGATTCGGCAAAACCAATTTTTTCTCTGAGTGTAATATCGTGAGAATCAATATTTCAGAGGTGTTCAGATGATTACGAACGAGCCTCGATGAATTCAATAGTTTATCACATCTTCGAGATATACTGCCCTCAATCAATACATAAATCAAAAGTTTCGGTTTGCGCACCTGCACCCTGTACTGTACATAGAAAAATAATTTTTTTGGTTTAAGAAGGACATGGTTTCAACTTTCTAGCAGGAAGTTATTACAATCATCGAGAAAATGAAATGTGTCGGAACCATAAAATTTTTATTTGTCCTCATATTTCATGACATGATACTTTTTGAATAGGACGCCTGCATGAATGTATATGTGTGTGTGTGTGTGTATAAACTAGTAATCTCGAAATTTACGTTATGACTCTCACGGATCATATTACTGTGGCCAACCAGTTTCTGTCACGAATCTGGTGAAACATGAAATAATTGATGTTACACAATTCTTCAGCCTAAAATGTTCCATAATGGAACTAGTTTACCTACCATTGGTGTGGTTAATGGTTTTTTATTACTCATCTACAGGTCACCGACCGCGCGGAATCATCAGCGGTCAAAGTCATGATTTATCTCATTGAGGGAGTCCTACCAGAGGGTTATTTCGCTGACAATCTTAGGGGTCTGTCCATCGATATGGCGGTCTTTCGGGATTTGTTGAGAATGCGGTTACCGAAATTATCGAAACATCTAGAGGCTCTGCAGTGCGACGCAAAGGATAAAGCAACAGGTCAGTTTTTTCAATGTTTTCCACTTTTTTATGGAAAAAAATTATTGCAATTGCGCGGAAGTCCAAAATATACTGTTTTTCATGTGGTAAACACTTCGAATATATGAAAACATTCTTCGGAAAATTGAACGTTGAGCTGCGTAACGGACGGGAGCTCACTTCCATCCTTTGTAGAAACAAAATTGTCAAGAATTAATCCTAGGGTCACCTGACCAATAGATAGACGGTTAAGGGAAATGTGAGCTTCTTTGAAAGATTTGAAATAGTTAGGTTACGTCAGTAAACGCCAGACAGTGACTACGCAGACAGAAATATATCAGTTTTGATAAAAAAATAAGTTGAAGGGAGAAAAACGCAGCTATAAATACTAAAATAGAGTAAAAGTGAGAAATAACTGAAAAACCCTATAGATAGACGCTCGGACCAGAAGATAGACGGTAGGCTACCAATAGATGGACGTTCTTGAGGTATGTATCATTTTTATTGAGTTTATTCAAACATGTGATGTTTTTTGCAATTGAACATGGAGAAATACATGTGAAAACAGATTATTAATCTTCAGGGCATAAACCTAAGTCTGATATTGACTCTTCCTCAACGGATTTGGCTCCTTTGCTCCTACTCCGTTTTCCAGGTACCTTTTCAGCCTCTTTCTCTTGTTTGATTCTCAATTTTTGTTCTCTCATCAAGCATTTCACGGCTTGCTCTTCTTTCTTCATCCTCAGCTTCTCCTCCTTCTTTCTCTCTCTTTCCACTCTTGCTTCAATTTTTTTCAATTCTGCCTCTTCTTTCTTCTGCAGACGTTCCTGCTTCCTCTTCTTCACGTTCAATTCTTTCTCGATTTTATCTTCTTTCAACTTGATGTGGTGTTCCTGCCACCCAGCAGCCGTCAAGGCACTTTGCAATGACTCCTTCTGCTTTCTTTTAACTTTCCCTTCTCCTTCAGGTTCTGGCCAGAGTAAATTTCTCTCCCAAGCTTTGGAAATGTTATCCTTTGAATGTGAAGCTGAGCGCTGAGTCCCATTAGATGAGTTACCCTTTTTGGCCGTTGAGGAAATAGCTTCTGATGTGCTCTTACTGGACCCGTCACCACCATCTCCAGTTGCTTCAACTAATGATTCTGCGAAGGAGAAGAGATAATATTAATTGAAATGCTGAATATTTATCTCAGAATAATTGATTGTGGTAGAGCTTACCAGGCTGAATATTATTATTATTCAATTCCTTAGAGTTATCATCAGGTACTTCGTGCTCAGTATCTGCGTTTTTTTCTTTATTATCTATACCGTCGTCAATATCTCTAATATTAGAAGCATTTTCATCATCTTTGGAAGTTTCAGTTTCCTTGTCATTTAGAGGACTAGTAGTATCTCCACCAACTTCACTTAAATCGATAATTCCATCACAGTTAATAGGACCAGTTAGACTATCATCAAAGTCAATGATAATTGTATCATCGAGATCACAAAGATTAATATTCGGACTAGCACAGACTCCCTGGACATTGAAGAGAGGGATTTCCAGGGAATTAGAAAGTGATTTTAGCTTCACTTGTGTTTGAGCGTTCATTACCCCCTGAGGACTGGAAGAAAGTACATTTGGAAAACGTGGAGAAGGTACTCCATCGTCATGGATCTCTGGAGCGTCTTCACCAGCTGTATTGCTAGGTCCAGGTCTGCTCTGAGCACTTGGAGAAGGTACTGAAGAAGGGATCTCGGTGGAGTCACCATCAGCTCCATCGCTGGGTCGAGGCTCAGTCTCTATAAAGTCAGTTTCGAGCTTATTCATGCAAGTTTCCCACAGAACATAAACTGGATCCTCACAGGATTCTTCGGTACTTCTCTGGTGGGTGAATTCTTGTACTGTTTCGTCTCTCAGAGTGTGTCGAAAAAATTTTGCTGTCGAAAGGTAGTCATCACGTGTCAGGGGACCATCCTGACTGTCTTGAGGAGTGGACACATCTGCTGCAGTTTGACTCAGTCCTTGGCGTCGAGTGGAGATGCATTTATCGTAATTTACTGCATTCTCATCAAATGGAAATAAGCACAGATTTTGAAACCACTTTTAATCGACTCTTCAGTAATTTGAATGAATGCTTTCTCGAAGATTCTAGCAAACGTGTGTTTTGTCAGTGACTTCTGTGTTGTCTGTTTATGCTCCAACACCGCTTCTTTCCATTTGTATTTCAATCCCTTAAAAACGGAAACATCACAACGCTGTGTGATGTGCGTGGAATTGGGATAGAGACAATACAAGATGATGTTGTGTTTGACGCAAAAATCACTCAATTCCAAGGACAAATGTGACTTATGTCCATCAAGGAAATAAATTACGGGAAACTCCACTCCATTTTCAATGCACCAGGAATAGAAGTGTCCGGTGATGTATTCATAGAACGTCTGTGACACCATCCACCCAGAATCTGACCTCCCCACAGACCAATGATCAGGAAACGATTCACTTATGAGGAGTGGACTTCTTTTATAAGGCAACAAAATTATGGGAGGAAGTGCAACACCAGTAGCAGAAAAAGTACAGAGAACAGTCATCGTCTCTTTTTCTTTCCCTGATTTCATAAAAATCTTTTTCGCCTTTTCTTCCCAGGAGTCGTCCACTTTTAGGACAAAGCTGAACCCCCGTCTCATCACCGTTAGAAATACATTCAGGTCTTGTTAGAACACTACTTGCTCCAACTCCCTCCAAGTGACTTATGACCTCTCGAAACCAACCTCTTAGGTTATCTTCTGTTACTGATGCTCGTCTCTTTGATATAACCTCAGCTTGTTTTATGGTTACTTCCTGATGTTTCGACAAAAAAATTTGAACCATTTATCTCCAGGTCTGTTGTCAATGAATGTGTTCTCTCTTGGTACTTATCTTGAAACCCTCTGCACAGCATTTTTAACCTCATCAGGATGCATCGGGAATCCAAGTTTAGCTTTATCCAAAATCCATTTTGTTAATCGCTCTTCTTCCTCACTCGTTAACACTGTTTGGGGACCTCTCGTAGCTTTTTATGGAATTCTTTCTGTCATCTTTGCGTGCAAAGTGGACTTGGGGACGCCATGCGACTCAGCTGCTTTCCCAATGCTCACCCCTTGCTTCACCTGCTTCAGTGTTTTTTCCAGATCATCATTCGAATAGTTGTATAATTTATATGCTTTCTTTTCTTTGGACATCTGAAAAAATATTACATAATTAATAACGTCAAAATTTACAAGAACCTTGAAGAGTAATCTGGCAAGAAATCGATCATCAAGTTTCATTCCTTATTGAACAGTCAATTATTTCCATAATAAGTGGTTTTGGGAGAAAATATTAAAAGACTTTATTTGTCGGTAATTTATCACGCTACAAAAAAGAATTTTTGATATTTTTCCTAAAAATAATTCAATTTCGAGATAAATGCATAAATCACAAAAATGTATTGATTCATTATTGTCGTATGAGTCGATTTTTCACAGTTCAATAAATCTTGAATTCTCGCGATAATGAGTGGGTTCAGGGGAAAATGTCAAAAGACATTTTCCAATTAACATTTATTTATCTACAAAAAAGATTTTTTGTCATTTTTTCGAAAGTTCACTTGATTCCGTTATAAATGCAAAAACAACTAAAGAAGTTGAGTACGACTTAGAATGATTTACACGTGGCTGGGTGTCCATCTCTGGGAGTTAAGTTAGAAAATCCGGACCCGAAGATGGACAGTCATATTTCATATGTTTCAGTGGAATTTTTTGTTTTTTAACATCTGTATGTGTAATATTGGAAATGAAATTAAATAGTGCATTTTTTATTCACATATTTATGCAATAATCAATAAAAGGTGAAATCGTCTATCTTTTGGTCGGTGTCTATCTATAGGTCAGGTTACCCTACCACTAGTTTCTTTATGTGTACATATACTCTTTGGATAAGTAAAGAAAGGTGGAGGGTTCCACTTGGAGACAATTTTGAAAACAGTTTACATAATTTTTTTCATTGATGTTTTTGATACGCGTTTTTGATGAGTTTTTTAATATCCCGATTTTTCGGGAAGTTATTGTAATGCCCCTGAACACCAAATTTGTTGTTTCAGGATGTCACTAGGGTTTTACGTATACCAAAATGATCCCCCATAAACTCTGAGTTGGAGTCTGTGTGTGTACAAAATTTTGCGCAATGATTTCTCATGAACGAGTGAATTTATGGAAGTTATCAAGGTCGGGTTCGAAGCGTTTCCGTATGACTTAGAAGTGATTAGATTTTGGATGAAATTCGTGCAGAATAGATATGCAAATACCTATTTTATGTAGAATAACTTTTCTCCATAATTTGCATAATTAAGGAGGTATGGTCATGTCAACAATTATATAGGTAATAAGTGAACCATTGAACCCACTGTCATGAGGGTCTCAATCAAAGCATTTCCATGCAGAATCGAGCGGATTACAATTTGGATGGTATTCGTTCAGTATATGTGATGTCATTAACAATTGCAATTGTTTACACAGTTCCACTGGGTCAAAAATTAAAGTTTATATTGTAGCCGCATCCCTATTGGCATCTCACTCCTACTCAAGTAACGCACATAAGTCTCATCCTCATGCTCACCATGCGGTTCCTGAAATATTCAGAATTATCTGCTTCATAATTGAGTCAGTTTAGAATTCTCAAATCTGTAAGTTTTCACTAATAGGGGTCGCACTAATTAACCGGGGTATATTGGAGAAAAATAAATTCAATACGCTGTGTGAAAATACAAAATCGGGTAGTTTCGTTTGTGCCCCGAACGGGCACACACATGCTCACACCACTAGAGTATAAAAATGCTCTTGAAAAATACTGAAATTGGTCATAAAATGACGTAGAGAGCTACGTGTACTTTGCAATAATATTAACCATAAATACACTATAGAATCGTTAACGGGGAATTCGTAAATTATTCCCTTAGAAGTCACTTGCTGAAAAGCTGAATAACGATACGAACCTGGGTGTGTAACTAGTATCGGAATTCAGGCGATGAGCTCAGGAGTTCAAGGATTGAACTATTCCCTAGTACATTGTTTTCTCGAATTTGTTGTCGCTATTGATCAGCGAGGTAATGACCCTAAAAATAAAGAGTATAATATGCCTACCATTTTCACTTTCTTTAGACGTTCATCAAAGTTAATTTCTTGATTCTTTCATTTCACAATGCATTTTTTCTTTTTATTGAAAAGCTCAACTTGTTTCATTGAAAAAGTGATGAAAACTGATTTTCGGTCCAAATGCTTGTTTGAATTTGTGACTACACGAAACCGAACAATCATCAGGCTTCTCTTTCAATGTGGTATTTTAGCACCTATTTAGCTGAATAATTTGTGTATATTGCGACAGAAAGGCAATCCCACCACCTCCGCAAATAATATCAATTTATTCTCTTATATTTTTGTAAGCATACAAAATTTTGAGCATAGGTACGATACATGGATTTAGAGAAATAAAGTGGGGCAACCTGAACTTTTTCATATATATTTCGTATAAATTCGTTAGATAAGATTGGAAGGCACTTCCAGAGGGAACCGATGATCCAATAGGATCTATATTTGTCGAAAAAAAGTCCCTTTGAAGAGACTTTGCTCCTTTGCTACAAAACTCGATAAAATTAATACCCATCATTTCATTAAATTAAAATTTTTTTCGGAACTATTTCGTCATTTGCCCATTCCATCTTGAGCGGATGGACACCACTTTCCAATTTTGCCTTTTTCTTTTCAGACCATTCTACATCTTTTCCAGGTAAAATTAAACGAAACAAATTTTATATACGAAACTAAATGCAAGGAAAAGGTTTCTAGTTTCTAGTTTCTTGAAATTTCTAGTTTCTAGAAGTTAGCTCTTTTGTGTTCGAATTGTTTTAGAAATTAGTGCGCATGACCAGTCTCAGCTATGGGCAACAGAGCTGTTCAGAGTCGCTCTTCATTGTTTTTCGAGTTACATTGTAGATTTTATGATATTTTTGCACCCTTTTATTCTGAAGGCTGTTATCAATACAGAGTTCCACGATTTTTGTCTTAAAGTATTCTGTCAAGAAGATTAATTTATCAGTTTGATCACGAATGAACTTAGTCATTTGTTTAATGTTCTCCGTAAAGAAATATCTTGATGCCGAAAATGATCTATTTTCATTATAGTTATGCATGAGTTTTTTTTACCTAAAGAAATTTTTATATAAGTTGAGTATGGAAAAATCGATAATATACAGTCTACATCATATACAGGGTGCTCCTAAAGTGCAGATTTTTCTCTAGGGGTGGAAGGGGATGAAATTTGGAGTATAACGTTCCTTTGCGATTTTGCTGCCCAGCGGATCCCCGCAATGTTATTCAACTTTTTTTATGAGCAAATTATAGGGTTTATTCATCTCCCAATGAAAACCCCGTAGTTGAAGGACACCTGTATAATAGAGGCAATAGAACATAATACGATAAGGAATAGAGGTATTTTCCAGACATACATTTTATTTTTGGGGAGGGAATGAAGTTTGGGGGAAAACACTAAATCTTTCTATCGGTAAATTACGGATCTGGAATAACGCAAATTAACTTAATGTTGCAGGAAGCAGTTATGAGCCACCGCTAACCAACGTATTCACAATGCAATGGTTTCTGACGTTGTTCTGCCACTGTCTACCACAGGACGTCGTCCTTCGAGTCTGGGATTTAATATTCCTGGAGGGTGATGAGGTACTCCTGAGAACAGCATTAGCCATTTGGGAGGGTATATCAGAGTGCGTATCTTTTTTATTGGTATTAGTTGTATTGGTCATCAATTGCTGTGAGTATGATCAACGAAATCGGACAAGTGAGGGCGACCAAGCGAAAAACTAACAGAGTTGGTCACCAAAAAAAAAATAGAGTGATAGGATTATGAAAAAAGTGTAATGTGCCAACTCTTAGGATGATTGGCACCGAAGTCTCTCGCCTTGACCTGTCCTCAACTCCTGCTGGGTTGGGAGGGTGCGAGGAGAAGGCAGTTTAGCCGTGCCGTATCCATCGTTGGGTGGTCAATCGGCGATCGTATGCCCCTGTCAGGACCGGCCTAGCTCAAGGGGCCCTTGACCATCGGGGTCTGTGGGTCGTCCAATGGGTACGAGGCGTTGGGGACTGCTTCTCCTAGTGAGTTGCGGTGGGGGAATCGGGAAAGTAGGGGAAGTAGCTTTGCTGTAACGTGCAGTAGGTCTCTGGTTGCCGGGGACGGCAGTAGTTCGCGGGGAAAACCAAAACACAATGATGAAAACTTGGAATTATAGATCCATGCTTTTTCCACTGTCACACAAACAGTTGACCTATTTTTTCTCTCATTCGTCTGTTCAATTCATTAAAAGTGGCAGGTAAGAAATCGCCATGGTTGGTTATAGTTGCAGGACTTCGGCACTAAATCTTCGGCAGTGTCATAAAATATTGGACTTTTTATGACACTGAGAAACGCGAGAGATGGATTTTCAACGTGGAAGTTATTGTTTTCCCCCACCTCAACGAACGAATATCCTTGACAAATTTTGTGGAAAAAAACCCTTTCCTCATATCCTGTCCCCTTCCAACTAAACCAAGCGAACATTGCTGTCGCAACTGAATCTGCAATCAGAAAAAAATTTAAAAAAATGGTGTGTCATGAAGACACGCGATAGAAGTGAAACTGAATGATTGGATCGGCAAGGATTATTTAATTTTCTATGTTTAGAGGGAGAGGAATCATTTTAATCACGTGTCAAACACTTCTTGATAGTAAATATTAATTTATTCATCATAATAATTATACTTTTTTCAAGATACAATAATATTAGTATGAATATGATGAATTAAATCTCAATCAGCTTCACCTTCATTCTCTGGTAGACTCTTCATGAACGAAATGATAGGTTTGTGGTAACTAAAATAGGTAATGAAGACTCTTGACTCCAAATTTTCGATGTAACGTGAGAAAACTGCATCGATCGTGGTACCATGGCGTGTAGTCGATTCAATTGGTGAATTGTTCATTTCCAATGACAATTTCTGTTGCAAGAACTGAATTAATGGCTTGGAATCCTCTGAAGCAAAATTAACATTAAAATCTCCACCTAGAATCATAGGTATTATGTCCAGCTCTACTCCAACTTCTGCAGCCCCCACTGGAGTATACGGCAGCAAGTGAAGGTGAATAAACTCTATTATTTTCGCCATCTTCTGATTTGGTGAAATATAGAGTGCTATAAGCATAATCCGCTGTCCGCTTTCTGTGCGACATTCAGCTGCACACATTTCTCCAACAGATGACAACCCAATTGAAAGCGATTCTAGTTGTTTCAAGTTCAGGTCCATATTGGGTGTCATGATGTTCGCTCCATGAGCAGTATTACAAAGTATTGCGACACCCCCTGCTCTCACATTATGTCTTTTGAACTGTACGACACAATTAAAATTAGGGACATCAATTTCTTGATCGTTTTCCTTCCACGTCTCTGAAAGTATCAATATATTAGACAGTAGAATCACCGGATCATTGAAATCTCCGCTATGAGCTCCTAAGCTTTGGCAATTGAGGGTTGTTATTGATAAGCCTGGTCTGCTGATGAACTCTCGGAGAATGTCAGTCAAAGTTATCAATGGATTTGTTGATAATCTTCTAAATTCTGATTGTAGCTTGTCCATTGATTGAGCTTTTTTCCGTCCATGATAAAATTTGTTCTTTCCATCCTTCGCCACGATGTACAATCCCTGTATACTTGTGACACGGGACAAGGCTACGTAAAGGAGTTGTTGTGAATGTGTCTTTTCGTATTCATAGACGATTTGATTAAACGTACCACCTTGAGACTTGTGGATAGTAATAGCACACGCTGATACCAATGGCAGATGATTTCTTTTGACGAAAATCGTTTTATTATTGTTCATATATATCGTAGAAGTTCTTCGTGCAATGGGAACTGCCGTGTGGCTGATGTTGTTTGCTTGGATGAACGCAGCAGCTTTTCTCCGGATCTTCTGCCCTGTCTTTGGTGAATCTGGAAATTCCAGGCACACACGAGTTACTGCCCCTGCCTCATCAGTTCCGATATAAACTAGTTTACCAACTGCGCCGTTTGCTAAACCATCCGAGACATCCAGATTGGTTGTTATTATATACCATTTATCTAACACCAGTATTATCTCGTACGGCAGACCTCCAGTGTCTATTACCGTTTTTTTATGCAATTTTTGTCGTACAAATGATTGTTGCTCAGCATTATGGCAGCCGGTGAATACATCAGTAGCTATTGAGACTGTTTTATTCTCTGCAGAATTAAGAATTGTCAAATTGTATTCGTTTAGAGCATTATTTGTCAAATATAGCCGAATTCCATGTGGACAAAGACGATCTGCTTCCTCTCTTGTATAAAAACGAGATTCGATTAGGTGTATCTGTTCTTGATCCAATTCTTCGCCATTTCCAATTTTAGTTAATAAAGAGGAGAAATCAGCATTCGCTTGTCTCATGACTTTATCCAATTCATAGAACTTCAAGTCACGCCAAAGTGTTGGTGCTGCTATGCGTCGTTTTGTTGCTTGATAGATGGGTGTAGCACGCCCTGGAGGTAACTGACGCAAATCACCCATGAAAATGATATCCATTCCTCCAAAATTATCTTGGAAATTTCCTGTTATTTGTTTGAACCGTGCGTCAATTTGAGACAGCAATTCCGCTCCTACCATACTGACCTCATCGATGAGTATAACTTGGAGGTATTTGAAGAGCATTCTGTACTGTTGAGCCACTTCAATTGATAATGGTAATAGTTTGGAACGGGATATTTTCAATGCAGTGTGGATTGTCGTACCATCAATTGCTATTGCAGCCTTCCTGTTGATGCACATGCGATGTAAGCATTGCAAAAACCATCATTATCTGTGAAGCGGTTGTAAATTTCCATGAGGAGTCTAATGAGGAATGTCTTCCCACATCCTGCTGGCCCAGTGAAGAAAACTTGGAGGGGTGATCGGTTTGATGAGAGGAGATTAGCAATCACATGCATCAGGAGTTCTTTCTGCCTCTGATTGGCCATTCTCATTAGTTCATAAAATTGTTCATTAGACATTAAATTATCCCTCTTCTTTGCGATAGCACCCAGTTTGTTAAGTGTTGCTAACCGTAGATCGTCGTTCATTATGTGGTCAGCGTTATACAATTCTTGAAAAGGATTTGCTTCAGGAAAAAGGCGACCTACGTTATCTCCTTCAGCATCATCATCTTGATTTAATTCATCTTCACGACACAACACTCGGCATATCTCGATGGTTTTCTGGATATCTAAATTCGATGAGAATTCTTTATGTCGCTTCAAAATCAATATTTCGTTGTCGTCGTAAATCTGTATGAATTTAGTTTCTGCAAGAATTTCATTTTCTTCGTCTCGGAATGGAATATACAAAGTCACCATTTCCCGTTTGTATTCATGGAAATCATCAGCCATGTCGTAGTTTCTGTACCGAATAATCTGAGGTTCTTTCCTTCGTGTCCAATTCCCCTGATTATTCAGTGTGTAATGAGCAACAAACTGGGCCAAATTGACATCTTCCAGCTCTTCAGGTCTCTTTTCGTACTTGTCAAACCAATTTTCTTTCCATATGTTTGTTGCATCATCATCAGCATCCATTTCATTGAGTTCTTTCTGAGTTTTTCGAATTCTTTTTCTTTCGATCGGCCATATTGTTGAAATATAGGTAACAACTGAAGAAGACTTTAACATCGGTTCACGCAGAAGGTACCATGCAGCTTCCTGACTGGTAATTTCGACAGTATTTAGCATGTCAACGCTCATTTTCCTAGTAATTTCGACAATATCGAACTCTGGATGTTCATCCATTATTTCAGTGATGTTACGTTGGAGATTGCTAATTCCACGGTTCGTTTTATTGACGTATTCCACTACGTATGCAGCACATGAGTATTCTTCGGTGATAAATTGCACATCCATGTTTGATTTCAAAATATTGAAAATGAATGGGTTGAATGGATTATGCCACTTTTCCATGGATTGACGTTTAAGAAATACTCTGGGACGATTGATGCCAGCTCGAAGCATATTCATGTCGTAATCATCTGATAGTATTCCATTTCCCTGATAGAAACTATCAATATCAGCATAGTCATTGTTCTCTAAGTTTGTTCTTATCGTGTTGTAATGTTGTTTATATGTGTGGAATCCTGCTTCTTCTTTCTGCATTGGTGTCAGTATAGTTGTGTATCTGCATGGCATGAATGGAGCTTCAAATCTGCATTTTTGATGAGCGTTCGCAGCTATTTTTTTGTAACATGAGAACGTGTGCTTATGTGTCTGTAGTTTGATGTTCCCCGACCATTCTGAAGTGGCCACTGATATCAATGTATCAACTAGTTCAATAGCTTTTAGTCGGTCAGCACCTAGTGGATCCGCTGGAGCATTCTCAAGCCATAGCAGAATGTGCGCATGGGGGCTTCCACGATGCTGGAATTCAATTCTTTTAAAATAATGGACGACACGATATTTCCCGAAGGGAGACGACTTTTTGGACTGAAGTATGTTCATTATAACATTGATGAGCTTATTAAAATAGATGGCACATGTTACAGCATCTTCATTGATGAATGTGCTCTTTTCAATATAATGGAGTTCCTGAACATCTTGTTCTGTAATTTCTGCTCCATTATTCTTCAATTTATATAATAATTGTAATAATGAGGGCCAACCAACTTCATTAGCACTCATAGTTAGGAATAACGTGGGTTTTCCGAGTTGTCTGCTCATTGCGAATAAGTCTCTCTGTCTTTCAGCCCAATACCACGTCGAGTTAGGGATACAACGTGGAAAAGCCAAGTTGCTTTCTATACAATGATTTATATACTCCTCTGATTGAATTTGTTCACGTGTAATTTTTGTGTCCTTACCTACGTGTTTAACAGCAATGGATAGACTGTCACGGACTCTAAACCTCATAATTTTAATTGCCATATAGAGTAAATAATGAGGTGTAACCCCACGTCGATCAGATCTCCTTAGCTCACTGGTAGCCATCATGAATGGAGTCACATTGAGATCTTCACTAAAGCGCCGGAATTGTCCGAGATAGATAGTAGGGAAAGATAACTCTTCTGCATGCTCATCAAATGATATACTGTGAGGGACATTCATTTCTCCAGGAGCAATCCTCAAATATTTATCGTCATTCCACAGCAATGTATGTTGCTGAGCGAACAGGCTCTCCTCCATGGGGATGTCTTCACTCAGTTCATCTATAGGTATCTGATGAACAACACAATCCTCATTAAAGAAAGATTCATCAACTTTGATGTCGTACAGTTGATACCATGGACTCGGTACTAAGCATCTTAGCCATATTTTAATATTTCTCTTGTTTATTAAACCTGTCAAGTAGCTTGATCGATGAATTTTTTTTTTCTCCTGATATGAACGTAAACACAGTGATCGTCGTCAATGTTCCTGGGCAAGTGATTGACCATTGTATTGACATCCACTGGAACATTGATCACCTGCCCCAAAATTCCAAATTGTCCATGCACATGACGCAATCTGCGAATTTGCATAAATGGAATTCTAGGAGAAATGAGTCTCTCGGACACTAAAGCTAACTTCGGAAGATGTGCAGGGATCGGGGGATATACAAAGCCATTCAATTTCGACAATGTTGGGATTTTGTCTCTCCTCAAAGCCTGGCGACAGCTGGTGCATGCCAGCTCATTATTACTTCTGAATTCTGGAAATTTTTGTTGAATACGAATTTCATTTTCAACGGATAGAGTCTTCAAGTCATTTTTAAACCATAATCTATCACATACACAACACGTAAAACCGAATGGATTATTTATAAAATCACGGTGAAAGTTCTTATGTGCAGTTTTAAACTCATTAAAGTCTGAATATTGTAATCGATCACCACTATGTACATCACAATCAGGAGGAGGATGAGTCGAAGTCGTTGCTAATAGTTCATTCTCTGGATTATTTACACTATCGTCCACACTGTCACGTAAGAGGTTAGCACGTGTTTGCCTCCGTTACCTGCTATCTCGTTCAATTTCAGTTCTACTTTTTTTCCGTTTTCTATTCTGATCAATTCCTTCACTCGCCCGTTTTTTCTCCCGCCACGTTTTTGTCCTTTCTGCACCCGACTTTAGCATATTTGTACAAAACTCTCGATTTAAGTAATGAAGACACGCACAAAAACAAAATACGTTGCTTATGATCACTGTATTAGAAACCAACAGCTGTTTTCCGCGATCCGGACGCCGCCTGAACGCAGAGAACGACATGAAAGACAGAAAGTCTTCCGTCTCATTCTTGCACGATACACGAAGGCCTCTCACTCTCGCCCGATAGACGAGATGTAGGGTAGTCCGTCTCACTCTCGCTCGATTTCCGGAGGCCTCTCACTCTTACTTACTATGTTAGAGCAAGCGTCACCAAAAAAGTTGCCGATCGAGATTTCAAAATTCTCCCATAAGAAGTTTCACTTCAAAACTTTTTGAAAAAAATGGGCCAAGTCCATGTTTCGAGGTGGTGCATGGCCCACTAGATAAGACCACTGAAGTGGTAATATTCATTGCCATCTGGCTTTGACATTACATATTGCAAAAATCAAACAAATATGAAAATACGCCAAGCACATGCATTGCTGTGCAGTTAATCTTAACGTCACGAATGCACATAATATGCATGTCAAAAAACCGGAAAAATCGATCCAGAAGAAAACAGTTGGTGGAAAAACGGCGTCAGGACCAACGGACTTGGCGCGGTTTGTCCGACACCGTCGAGTTTGCGTACCATGGTAATTTGAATATATTTTATTATGTACTTTCGCATATACCAGATTATCATGTACGATTGTACACATGTGGATGTTATTATATATTAGCCCCTCCGACTACCCGATGACATACACTTGTATGAGCCCCTCCGATTACTACATGATTTATGTCGTCAATTTGACTGAATATGCTTGTCCGAATATAGCCATGGTTGTTGTAAATATTTCATGACCATAGGTAATTAGAAATAAACAATATTCGAATTCATTGGAGTTCTCAAAACATCCCTAGCGGTCATAGTGTTGTAATGCACTGGGGAACTTTCATTTTTTTCCTCAGTTTCCCCATCATGAAAGGTCCACTGAAGTAAGATCGTTCATGGCCCATAATGTGGCCTGTACAGAGTCTTTAAACCGAGGTTGCGTATTTCATTTTTGAATAATCGATTTAGTCTATAATGTATTGTGTTGCTGCTGTATTGGGTATGCGGCTGTTAGACGTATTCGGGTCGATCAATTATAGTTCACTACGAACGCTACTAACCGAGTAATACAACGGACTGCCTGTTTCTTTGATATGCCTTTCAAAAACCGCGCCGAGTCCGTTGGTCCTGACGCTGTTTTTTCACCAATTTTTTTCTTCTGGATCAATGTTTCCGGTTTTTGACATGCATATTATGTGCATTAGTGACGTGAAGATTAACTGCACAGCAATTCATGAGCTTGGCGTATTTTCATATTTGTTTGATTTTTTCAATATGTAATGTCAAAGCCAGATGGCTATGAATATCGCCATTTCAGTGGTCTTATCTAGTGGGCCGTGCACCACCTCAAAACATGGACTTGGCCCATTTTTTTCAAAAAGTTTTTTATTTTTTTCTGATTTCACTAATTTCTTCGCCTTTGAGTGATCAAAAGTGTTCTGCTTCAACGTCACCATTTCACAGTATTTATTTATACATGAATGACCATTTTATACATGATGTAACTTCTTACTAACAAATTGAATTTGAAATTAACAATCTTCAATTTCCAGTTGTCGATTTGTAATCATGATAAATTGACAATCGAACATTATGAAAATGGAAAGTTAACAATTAAAAATTGCTGACTGGAAATCAACAATTAAGAATCAAACATTGACAATTCAAATCGAAAATTAGAAAATTGATAATTTGCAATTTCAAATTCACAATTAGAAATTGGGAATTAGGATGATTTGACATTTAAGAATTGGCAACTAAACATTAAAGCCTGAAAATTGACAATTAAAATTAACAATTTGAAATTGAATGCTTATAATACAAAATGGATGATTAACAGTTGCTAATTATAATTAATTAACAATTAAAAATCAACATCTGATAATTGACAGTTCAAAACCAACAATTAAAAATTTACCAATAAAACTTGGCAATTGATAACTAGGATTGAAAATTAACAATTGAACATTGTCAGTTGAAAGTTGCAGCATTGTTAATTCTCAGTGCTCAACTATGAATCCCCAGTTTCAATTACCGATTTTACATTCTCAATTTACCGTTGTCAACTTTGAATTTGCAATCTTCAATGTTTAAATATTGATTTCCGATTGTCAGTATTCAACCGTCATTTTGCAATCTACCGTTCTTACTTACCGATTTTGCATAGCCATTTTTCAATTTAGAACTCTCAATTTCTAATTGTCCATTTGGAGTTATTAACTTTGAGATATCCGTTTCCAATCTTCCGGCTTGATTGCCAACTTTAGATTACCAGCTTTCAGCGGGCAATTTTAATTGTGATCTTTCTGCCTATCCACTTGGTAATGGTCAATTTTTAGTTGAACATCACTGATTGGAAATTAAACATGAGAAATAGACAATTAAAACTTGAGTGCTCATAATTGAAAATTGACGTTTGAAGATTACAAATTGACAAATGGAAATCAACAATTAAATGTTGGTAATTGACAATTGGTAATTGATGACTAAAAATAAAATATTGAAAATTGGAAATCAACAACTCAAATCGAAATGTGAAAATTGTCGGTTGAACAACTGCAAGTGAAATTTGACAACGAAAACTCGGCAATTTACAATTACAAATTGGCGAGTTACGCATTGATGATTAAAACGATCAAGTATAAATTGACCATTCCAAACCAGTAATTAAAAAGTGAAAATTGACAATGAAAGATTATGAAGATACAAATTCACAATTGTCGATTGCTAGCGAACAATCAAATAAAATCGAAAATTGAATATTGAAGATTGGAAGCTGACAATTGAAAATCACTCATTGAAAATTGACAATTGGAACTATTATCAATTGAAAATTTACAGTTGACAAGCGATTTTGAATTCTCATATAACAATTCAAAATTGTCACCATTCGACTTTTAATTGTGAATTTTTCATCATCTATGTTTAATTAGCAATTTTCAATCTTCAGTTGTCAATTACCAATTCGTGACTGACGATTTTCAATTGTCCACCTACAATCTTTAGGTTTCAATTAGGGAGTTTCGCAGGAGACCTTCCAAATTCTGTCACCAGAGGGTTACAATGATAAAAGGGGGGGGGGGGGTACAACCCCACTTCACCATAGTTAGCGGGGGGGGGGGGGGTTGGAAGATAATGAAAACAATCATATTGGTATCTCTTCTTATTTCAATGGTGAACAATGGCAGGTTATTTATAAATTTTTGGTGTGCGTAGTTTTTGCAAAAACAATTTATGACTAGTGGTGTGCAAATGTGTGCCCCATACGGGGCACAAAGAAAACTTCCGGATTTGACATTTCAGCACAGTATAAGCATGCAACCATGCTGATGAGCAAACGCAACAGTGATATCAATAATTGACCCTTGTGACTAATAATTACTGCACGCGATCGATTTAGTTTCATTTTTAAGCCGCATAAAAATATTCAACTGAAATTCGTCCGCCTAGTTACCCTGTCTACCTCTGTACGTTCCTAATTATCCCGCTCTTTGACATCCTTCCCGCAATTGTCGACATATTCATTCGCCAAGTATATTCTAGTTCAAGTCGCGATATGTTTTAACCTATATTGAAAAAAGTCATACTGAATGTGCATTGTTGTGTAAGGAACGACCCTGGTGATATGCATTGTTCCCGTTTTTCAAATTGGTCGGACGACCATACCTCCTCAATTATGCAAATTATGAAAAAAACTCATTCCACTTTTTCACATTGAGGATTTATGACAAAATCATTAATTGTCTGCACAGACGTAACAACGTATGTACAAACAAACAAATTATATTTTTTGGAATGTACAAACGATTACCTACAAAATCCACGGGGAATTTACTTCACTTAACTTATTTTATATTATATGTCGGGTTAAAAACGGACGAAAATTTCATTAATTTGTTTATAAATGAACAGGAGATGTACAAAAAAAAATTAAATAATGTACAGTAATGTACACTCGATGTAGAATCGATTACATCAAGTACTGTTCATACTTTGTGTACTTTATCGGCTAAGTATCCAGAGGAAAAATGCGCTCCAGCGACAGCGGTTAGCTGTCATAATCAACTCCAAATTTTGAGTTTCATGCGTTAAACAATAAATACCATATTCACATTCAAATCCGCGATAACGTTGGATTATTTTTACAGATTCAATGGAATATACGCGTGGAAGGGGGGAGAGGAAATCAGGTTTAGTTAATTAACAATTTTAATTGTTATCTGAGGTGATGATAGCATTTCTGAATGTCACAAAACTTGGAAAAAATAAGTGGGTCTTCAGGAGGGGCACTCTGGAGTTTTGTCACGACGTAGAAGTACACAAAAGTTGAATAACAAACCATAATTAATTGATCAACAATTATTATTGCCATCTGAGGTGATAGTGGCCTTTTTGAATGTAACAAAACTTGGACAAAATAGGTGGAGCTTCAGGAGAGCTCTCTAAAGTTTTGTCACCACCTACAAGTGCACAAAAGTCAATGAGAAAATCATGATTAATTAATTACCAATTTTAATCATCATCTGAGATGATGGTGGCCTTTCCGAAAGTAACAAAACTTGGTAAAAAACGGTGGCCATTCAAAAGGCCACTCTGGAGTTTTGTCACCACCTAGAAGTGCACAAAAGTTAATTAGAAAATCATGATTAATTAATTGACAATTTTAGTTGTCATATGAGGTGATGGTGACCTTTTTGAATGTGACAAAACTTGAAAATAAGCAGGCGGTCCTCGGGTCCCCCCATTCGAATGTGTCAAATATGTCACCGTTTTTGTTTATTTCCCTGAATTTCATTGGTGGTAAGCTCCCGAATGGTCCGATTGCATACAAAATCAAAATGTCAATCAAAATCAAAAATCAAAAACAGGAATATCCCATATTACCCAAAGTAATTGACTCAATGTTGTTCAACAAGTCCATAGATCTCGTTAAGGCTCAGATTTTTGAAAAAAATGGGATGAATACTTATCGAGAAATGAAGTAATGAAAAACCCGTAAAAATGGAAAAATTGAAATCTAGAAAATTAATGATGCGATTGAATCGCCATTCAATAGCATTCTTCACCATAACAAAAGGAACCTTTGGTCCAAATTTCAAGTTTTTATCGGAATTTTTGCGGCCGCTAGAGTGCGAACAAACACAAAAAGTAAAACCAAAGTCAAAACTTGAAAACGGGAATATCTCATTGTGCCCGAACTACGTGACTGAATGTTTTGTAACCATATTATAGATCTCGTTAAGGCACACACTTTGAAAAAAAAACAACAGAATCGGTTGAATACATATCGAGAAATAAATCAAAAATCGTGAAGACAAAAAAATTAAAGTCTAGTAAACTAATGATATGATCAAATCGCCTTTAACAGGGTTCTTCACCACAACAAAAGAAATATTTGTTCCAAATTTCAAGTTTTTATATCAATTTTTGGGGATGCTAGAGCAGAAAAAACAGAAAAATTGAAATATCTCCAATTTCTTCAGTTTCAGAGATATGAGCGATCGAAGAGAAAAACACAAAAGTCGATTTCTAAGAAACTTACCGGCAGATTTCACTGAAATTACGCCCCCCGCTAGTTGCACTCAATACCAATAATTCATAATTTTTTCAGATTTTATTCTCAAAATTTAGTCCTTTTTATGTTAAATTTTGTAAGTGAAGGTTTTCGAAAAAAAATGATACATACAGACACTATGCTCAAACTTCGGATTTTTACGTTTGAGACTATTATATATCGTCTACAAGCATAATTAGCGAAAGTGAAAATTGAACGATTGCAATGCTTCCATTCGGAAGCAAAAATAGATGGTCCTTCAGAAGGTGACTGTGGAGTTTCGTCACCACTTCGAAATTGCACGCAAAGTAATTAACAAATCATGACTAATTAATTAACAATTTCTATTGTCATCTGAGGTGCTGGTGGTCTTTCTGAATGTGACAAAACTTGGAAAAAATAGGTGGACCTTCAGAAAGGCCACTCTGGAGTTTTCCTCACCACATAGAAGTACACAAAAGTTGACTAACAAACCGTAATTAATTAATCAACAATTATTATAGTCATCTGAGGTGCTGACTGGTCTCTCGAGTGTGACAAAACTTATAAAAACTGGGTGGATCTTCATTAAAAATCATGATTAATTAATTAACAATTTCCATTATCATCTAAGGTGATGATTGGTTTCCTGAATGTGACAAAACTTGGAAAAAATAGGTGGACCTTCAGAAAGGGCTCTCTGGAGTTTTGTCACCACCTAAAAGTGCACAAAAGTTAATTAGAAAATCATGAATAATTAATTAACAATTATTATTGTCATCTGAGGTGCTGGTGGCCTTTCTGAATGTGACGAAACTGGGAAAAAATAGGTGGACATTGAGTGGAATTATATTTGTCTGATAGAAGACATCAAGTTAGGGTAAATGCTTGTCTCTGAAGAGTTTGAGGTCACATCTGGCGTGCCGCAAGGGTCACACCTAGGACCAATACTTTTCATGTGTGCTGATGATGTAAAACCTATCGGGAAATTGCAAGAGAAGAAGATGGCCGTATATTGCAATCGGACCTGAATCAGCTGCATAATTGGTGCATAGCGACTAGTCTCAATCTGAACATCAATAAATGTGCCAGTATGTGTTTCTCGCGATCTCGATCTCGATCTTCCAGGCCTTCTGAGTATTTCTTACGAGACCAACCTCTTCTAAGTGTTGAGACTATTAATGATTTGGGGATTGTCATAGACAACAAACTCAAATTCGCTGAATATATTGATAAGACTATCACTAAAGCGTATCGTATACTTGGTCTAGTTCTTCGCTCTGGAAGGGAGAGTTCACTAATCCCCATACACTAGTTCACCGTTACTCGACCCTCATTAGACTGATCTTGGAATATTGTATAAAGCAGATTGGCGTTAAAATAAATAAATAAATAATTTGTTGATTAACGTTTGTGCACTTCTGGGCCGTGACGAAACTCCAGAGAGCCCTTTCTGAAGGTCCACATATTTTATCCGAGTATCAATTTTTTTCGAAAATCTTCACTTACAAAATTGAACATAAAAAGGACTAAATTTTGAGGATAAAATCTACAAAAATTGTCAGTTATTGGTATTGAGTACGTCTAGCTGTCAGCGCAATTTCAGTGAAATCTGCCGGTAAGTTTCTTAGAAATCGATTTTTTCCTTTGTTTCTTCGATTGTTCATATCTCTGAAACTAATGAATATCTTTCAATTTCTTTTTTATCAAAATGTACGTCTCAACGAGATCCAGAGAATGGCCGAAGAACATCTAGTAGGTTGCGCACAAGAAATCGGACATATTTCAATTTTTCTGTTTTTTACAGTTATCGGTGCTGTTTGCACTCTAGCGTTTGCAAAAATTGAGATAAAAACTTGATATTTAAACCAGAGGTTCCTTTCGTTGTGGTAAAGAACCCGGTCAAATCGCGATTTGATCGTGCCATTAGTTTTCTAGATTTCAATTTTTTCAGTTTCACGGTTTTTATTTTATTTCTCGATAATTATTGAACCGATTTTGTTGTTTTTTTTTTTTCAAAATGTGTGCCTTAACGAGATTTATGATATGGCTGAGAAACATTGAGTCAATTATTTTGGGTAAAATGAGATATTTCTGTTTTTTCGCTTTTGCCTTTGGTTTTACTTTTTGCGTTTGATCGCACTCTAGCGTCCGCAAAAATCGTCATAAAAACTTGAAATTCGAAACAGAGATTCCGTTTGTTATGGCGAAGAACCCTATTGAATGGTGATTCAATCGCATCATTACTTTTCTAGATTTCAATTTATTCATATTTACGGTTCTTTTATTACTTCATTCTCGATAAGTATTCATCCCATTTTATTTCCAAAATATGAGCCTTAACGAGATCTATGAACTGGTTGAACAACATTGAGTCAATTACTTTGGGTAATATGGGATATTCCTGTTTTTGTTTCCGCTCGTCCGGAAAAAGGTCTTTCAATACTGGAACATTTTGATTTTGTGTGCAATGGGACCATTTGTGACATATTTGACACAGTCAAATGGGGGAGCCGAGGACCGCCGGCTTGTTTTTCAATGCAATTGTGAACGACATGCAAAAGGTTTTAGTTGCGATCATTGCCTTAAAAGTGGGCATAAAGTTGTCCTGTACAATATGCGAAGAGCCGAATGACGTCATTTAGAAGCAGTTGTTGCATTCTTGGATGTTCGTCAACAAATGGGTGGAGTTTCGGCTTGTTTCAGGTTTTGTCACATTCAAAAAGGTCACCATCACCTCATATGACAAATAACATTGTCAAATGATTAATCATTATTTTGTAATCAACATTTGTGCACTTCTAGGTGGTGACAAAACTCCACAGTGGCTTTTTGAATGACCACCGATTTTCTCCAAGTTTTGTTACATTCAGAAGGGCCACCATCATCTCAGATGATGATTAAAATTGTTAATTAATCAATCATGATTTTCTGATTAACTTTTGTGCACTTCTACGTCGTGACAAAACTCCAGAGTGCCCTTTCTGAAGGCCCACCTATTTTTTCCAAGTTTTGTGACATTCAGAAATGCTACCATCACCTCAGGTAACAATTAAAATTTTTAATTAACTAATCCTGATTTCCTCTCCCCCTTCCACGCGTAGATTCCATTGAATGCTCCAACGTTATCTCGGATTTGAATGTGAATATGGTATTTATTGTTTAACGCATCAAACTCAAAACTTGGAGTTGATTTTGACAGCTAACCTCTGTCGCTCGAGCGCATTTTCGGATTTTTGCGTCTCTCTCTTGGCCTTACCCCCACTCCTCGTTCAGCATAGACTCCGGAACTGTAGAACCCATCAGTAAAAATTGCACTTGACCATAGTTAACAAATTTTTTAGCGTTAATAATATTTTACCATTTTGTACCATTGAATTCTCTACACAACTAATTTTTTTCAGATTTTTTGCATCAATCTCCCCCCCCCCCGCTAACTATAGGTCATTTTTTCATAAATTGGGTTTGCAAAAACTACGCATACCAAAAGTTTATAAATACCGTACCATTGTTCACCATTGAAAAAGGAAGAGATACCATTATGATTGCTTTAATTATGTTCCAATCCCCCCCCCCCCCCCCCCCCCCGCTAACTATGGTGAAGTCTTACCGACTGCGTGGTAATGTAGGAACTTCGCAATGCGAAGTGATTGACAGGGTTGCCAACCCAACGCGAAACATGTCACACATAATCATAATGATATCGCGAAAATCCAGAAAATTGAGCATTGTCCACTGCTATGGAACCGGATTTTGCACTAGTTGACGATAAAAAAACAAATTGAAGGTGACATTGGACAGCTAATGGATACATTATATAATGCAACTAAGCATAATTCTCGCCTAGCAGTTTCGTTTAATTTTATATGAATTTTTATAATTTGGTGGGAGTGGACGGGGTAATTTCTGAGGCGTAAAGATACTCATAGCGTATGCGGGCCGACTGGAGGGGAGAGAGAGGGAAATTGAAAAGAAACATGGACTTGGCCCGAAACGCTATCGCGTATCTTGATTATTTCTCTAATCTTATGCCCGCTTCTTCTAATTCCATTTTCCCTTTAATTTCAGTCGAATCATGACAGTGAAATCCGCCGATGAGTTCTACAGTATTATGGGGGTTTTGACAAGGGAGATGCTGGAGTTCACCGACACAAATAATTTGATCAAGACGATTGTGAATATGGGACCTCTGCATGGGGTGACAGATTTGAGGGAGAAGCACAGGTATAGATCCGTATAAGTGTACATGCCAATTAACATTATTTAGTAAATCTCTTGTGCAATGCGTCATAAATCGGGGAGATGTTTGGATTGATTGACTGTTTTCTTAAGTGGAATTTCCAATTAGTAATGACCTTTCAAATTTTTCCATTCACTAAGTTGCTGCTAAGTTAATGTGTGGGTTATTGTTAGAGAATGAGGCATCGACAGTTAAGCATTTATCGTTTATTAAGCAGTATTTAACCAGCAATCAATTCACATTCATCTACCTACTTTTATACTAAAAGTATCGCTCGCAAATTCCGAGATATATGTATGTGTTTTTTTTGTTTTTTTTTCTGCTCTTTCTCTATTCGTATTCACCCACGTAACCGCTGGTAGGCATTACTTCATGGGCAATACTACGGATCAGAGTACACACCCATTGCGGCTGGGGCCGACTTCGCCATTTCAGCTCATCGTATTTCTAATCACAGGGTAAACCTCCAGAAACCCCTGTGATACGATGGCGGGCATCTACGATGGAACCCTCCCTCCCTCCCCCCCCCCCCGCGTTCGGTCCCGGCTCACGGTCTCACTTCATGGATACCGCCGATAGCACACACGGAATGTTCCTGCCATCGGTCGGAGTCCGTGAGAAAATATTTTTTCAGAAAAAATATTTGCAGTGAGCGGGAATCGAACGCGGGACCTTTAGAATAGTAGGCAGACACTCTACCCACTACAACAAAGCCCCGTCAGTATATATGTATGTGTGTCTTATGTATGTGTGACTATGTAACACTATTTTTTGGTACACTATTGCGGAACTAATGATGCGATCGTTGTCATTTGAGTTGCAGAGGTCTTTATAGAAGCTTGACGGGATTGAACTTTAGGATAAATGGAATGTGGGTTTAACCCTTCGCAGGCCAAAGTTATAACGTCCCGATGTCTGCTCGTGGGTGTGTGTGACCGTAACACTAACACTTTTAAAACCGTCACTTTTTAAAATTCCACACTTTATCTCCTAAACCGTTTGAGATCTGAAAAAAGTTTCACATTAGAGATTTTTTTTAAATAAGGAACAACATTTACCAGATACTTTGTTTCCGATCTGTCATTTTTCTTACCATAGAGCGTTCTAAATGATTTCAGCCTAACACCGGAACGGTTAAAGAGACGAAAAAAGCCGGAAGACACAAAGTATGTCTTTTTTAATGAGGAATAACATTTATTGAACATGTCTTTGCGTATCTACAATATTTTGTGGGATACAGCGTTATAAACAATTGAAATTGTTAATAACAATAGAAATAATTGTTATTTCACTTTGACACTCCTTCCCGGCTTGGTGAGCACGGAAAGGCATCGATCAAAAACAAATAAAAAGTTCAAGTTCGATTTTCCGTATAAGATAATTAATTAGTTAATCGATTTTGTCTGTTGAGAAAAAACGTCATAAAACATCAAAAATGTGTATTTTTTGCGGGGCACAACTTTCATTAAACAATTTTTTTCGTGTCTCAAATCGTTCTTGCGATCGAACGATATAAACAATTCAATTTATTAATAACAATTGAAAGAATCAGTTTTTCTACTAATCGCTCCTTTCCGGCCTGGAAATCAGCAAGCCGCGTCGATGGAAAAAAAAGGCCAAGCTTTCCTGTGGTTCAGCCGGAAACGTTAAATCAAATTTTTTGTCCACATACACACACTCACATACAAACCCTTTTCGGAAAACGACCCAGGATGATGTAAGACATCGAGAAAGGTGAAAATGTCACTTTTCATTTTCAGGGTGGTTACCATACCTTCCCTATCGGGGAGTTAAAAAATGATTCCACTATCTTTATCGTTCGAAACAATTGGAAAGGTTGACAACGCTATAGCACCCGCCTACTTATCGTTGAAAAAAACTGTAGATACAGAAAGATGTTCTCGAAGATGTTCATATTCTAGATTCTACACGGAGAGAAAAAAACGTGAATTTTCGTTGTGCGTTTCCGTTGAAAATTACTGTGCCGCACAACAATCGAGGTGCAAACTGCAGACTCACGAAAATTACCGTGCTGCCTAGGAAAACTTCTTTATCGGCTGAGCACTTGAAATTATCTATTGCTTGTTCCAGTAAAATTACAGAATAGTACAGGAAAATTTCCCTGATGGCCTCTGAAAATTTCGTTGACAGCACTAGAAAATTTGCTCAATTTTATTTGACTGCTGATCAAAATTTCCTATATCATGATTTAAAAACAAAAAATATTATTAATATTTCGATTTTAAATTGAAATAAATGCGTTGGTAATTTTTGTATGAAAGATTGTTTATTATGTGGATGTATATACACAGATACTATACATACACATTAATATCATACTTAACTAAGCTTAGAGTCATGGATACACTTTATATTAACTTTTACATAACTTAACATTTATATCCAATTTTTGAGAATGAACTTTGCCCGTTGGAGGCTCGAATTAAGCGAGTTGAACAGCAGCCTGATACCCAATCAGAGTCAAGGATTTGTCATACATATGTGGTCTGATACACTTGATGGCATTTAGTATGCACATCCTAAAAAACTGAAAGTAATTCCTTAACTGTTAAATAAAATTTGTATGGAGATCTTAGAATTATTCTATCCACCATATGAAGCGTAGAAAATACGTCCGGGATAGTCTACCATATTACTGGAAAAAAAAATATAAAAAACCATTAGTACCAGATCTGCAAAATATACATTCATATGATGACACCATTCGATAAAGATAATCTCGTAATTATAGACTAATTTGACAATATTCCAACGCTACGTGCAAAATGCTACATGATCACACATGCCGACAAAATTCATTTTCATGCCTATATTTCATTTCATGCCGGTACACCGGTATCTATCGAACGAAAAATGGGAAAAAAAAGAAAAAAATACTTACATTAATTATTCAAACTCGGAATCCTTGTTTGTTTCACTCTATTTACTATCTCACCAACGGTTTTTTGAAATTTTTGGAGTTACAATCTCCACATCACAATGCGAAACGTCATTATGAAGTGACAGTTAGACGTGAACATGTCCGCGAACATGCGCGCATCTACGACTCCCCAATTCAGACAAATATTACGAGCGCCGTGAAAAAAAATGTCACTGATTTGCCCGAACAATTGATTGACGGCACTAGAAAATTTCTCCGAAAATCTAGATTTATTGACTGTTGACCAATAATTCCTCGCGGAACCCACAATAAAATTTACGGGACCACGAATTTTCTTGTGCCGTCCTCGAATTTTTCCCATGCTCTATTGAAAAAATTCCTTCCATATATATCAAAATTTTCTGCTCGGACTGACAATTTTTTCTTTCTTAACAATAAAAACGGCGAGGATGGCCCTTTGCGCCTCGTTTCTAGTGCCGAGCACCACAATTTTTCACGGACTTTTCTCTCCGTGTACGAACATTTTTTTACATATCAGTACTTATCTTACATATCAGTCAAAATTCAGAATTAAGATTTTTAATTCAAAATTTGTAATTTGAAATTGTGGAGAAAACAATTCACCATCCCAAATTGTGTGCTACCGCACCCGAATGTGGGGGTCCGAAGGAGTAACGGGCCCGAGGAAGTCACCACCCTAAAACGTCTACTACCGTATCCCAATGTGGGGGTCCGAAGGAACGAAGTACCGTGACTATGATGCTAGATTGAAGAAAGTTGTCTGTGGTTATTATGCTGATAATGATATTGTGTTGAGTTTGTTTTGTGTTGAGTTATTATGTGTTGAGTTGTACTTGTGTTGAGTTGTTGTGTGTTGATGTTGTTTTGTATTGAATAGTCATGGAACCATAAATTCGTCCATGAATACTCGTGTGGCTTGGACGCGCACGCCGCTTGCCGGCCACCTAGCGAACCACATGCCCGCCCGACTTTTGCAAACCCGAGGCGAAACCGAGTCTGGCGTAACACAGTGTAACAGACCCTGATGGCGGAGAGCGTACTTTCGGTTCGGGGAGGAAGAAAAATATTCTGTGTATATGATTTTCAATAACTACATAGCTATGACAACTTGAACAATTGTCATACTTTTGAAAACTCAACCCGATGCTATGTCCTAAATATCAACGTTCATCGATGCCAACGCGATTAGCAACCAACTTTACGATGTTATTCGACTAATTTGATCAAGCAATAAATGAATGACGATTGAAAAATAAATCATGTCACGAATTTCGAGATATTTCGACTCCAACGATGTTCATTTATGTGTATGCGCTGTCTTGAATAGGATTTTTGCAAATGGGTATTTGGTAAATTATGTCGTCGTTATGAAGGATTACCTCGAATGCGATAAGGTATTGATTGATTGCTAGTATTTCTCTAACCTCGGGAAATAATAGTGAGGACCCCACCCACCTTCAAGATTTCATTGGTAATCCACATTCTGGCAAGCACGTCGTTAAGGGTGCTTCATTCCAGTTTTATTCTCATAATTCCCGCGAACAGAACGTCAGTTTTTGTTATGTCGTAGAACTAAAGCAATATTTTCCTGCCGCAAAGCGGAAAATGCTGGTTTGCCTCTCGTCGATAATTCGACTTGCTCGGATATCTACTTGAACATCATTGATCCAATCAAATTCCCTGCTTACTGATTGCTGTGCTAACAAAAAAATTAAAGGCAAATCAATTCACGCTTCAAGATAATAATTTTAAGTGGCACAAAGATATGCAAGAACTAATCTCCTGTTTTTATCTCGGCAAAGGTACAACATTACCCCTTGGGGCAGACGTCTCAGCGATAATGAGGATACGGACACGGAGGAAGAAGAGAAATTGGCTGTGGCAGCTGCCATGTATGGGGTTCAGCACAGGCTTAAGAAAGGTTACCAGAAAGGTTACAAGGGCATTAAACGAAATTGAGAGAAATATTTAATTCAGTAGGAGAATAGTTAACCGTAACAAGCCGAGACGGCTATTGGTTAAGTCGTACAGAGATATCGAGTATCCTGTAAAAGGTGGCAAAAACTGCCAGAGGAAGGAATTCAGCGGACGGAGATTTTTTTTAATGAAATCAATTTAGGGATGCCCAAAATATAATTGGAGCGGGGTAGATACCAGGACTGATTTCGTGATCGAAAATTTTCATCTAGAATTGCTTTCCATAAAGTCTGAGAATTTCAAAAACTTCAACGATTTGGGGTTTTCTTTTCATTATATTTTTATTTCAAGTTTACAAATCCTGAATTGCGTTGAGTCAACTGAAGAAAAAATGACAAAATAGAGAACGATGTGGAATCTTATATGTTGAATGTCTTGAAAATTTTTAAAAATTGAAAGATTTGAAGAATGTACAAACACCTAAATATATTGGAATATTCTGCACCCTGTATCTGCAGCTCTGAGCAAGTCTTGATTCTGAAGTACTCAAAAAACTTTTGAAAAGTTCACTTAAAAAACTTTTGAATATTTTTCACAAGTACCTAGAATAGTTTCCAAATGTATGCGGAATACTTTTGCAACGTACCCAGCATACTTTAATCCCGAATGCTTTTCAAAAGGGAAATTTCGAATGTTACACGCGGACTTATTAGCCAGTACCAGAGGGATTTCTAAAAAGTCTCAAAGGAGATTTTGAAAATTTTGAATTTTGAATCCTATACAAATCATATACAAATAGGTATTCTATAGAAATATTGTAGCTTTTTTCAATATGTGGTCAAACTTCAGTCTACTTCTTACCGCTTACTACTCTACTACTGAATTTCTAGGAAGAATGAATTTTTTAATGATTGAATTGTGAAATCTACAAAACTAAAAGAAACTGATTCACTACAGTAGAGCTCCCTTAATTTCCCGCTTCCTTTATTTTCGCTGTACTCCCCTCACGACTTGTCTCCCCTCAAAAACCTTCTCCCACTCCCCATACTTTGTCTATCCTTGTTTTCGACGTCATGCGCTCCAGACTGCGCAGCGTCTCAATAGTGGGACCGAGCATTCATGAAACATAACCTATTTACTTTTGATACATAGTCCGTTTACTTCTGCTCTTATTTCCCCTTCCGCTCCCGACAACCCCCACCACGCCAACCAACCAGTGGGCAGAGTGGGGGGCTTCCTTAATTTTTTTCTCCACGAAATTGCTTCAAGGTCACCCCCCGAGCTCGGAAAATAAAGGGAGCTCTACTGTATCTTGCAAATATTTGGAAATAACCCGTCTATATGACATAATTTATCAGTGGACGTTTCCAAAATGAACTCATGGGAATCTAAATTTGCTATTGAATCACCGTTTTGTCAATTATTCCCTAAAGATTCGAGAGAATGATTATTCCCTCGAGGAATTCCATCTCCCTGGAGCGTAGATTAGTCTCTCAACGAATCAATAACCCAGCAAATCGACTCTATCCTCAAATGAAATACTTTCAGGCTCCTCAATCGCAGCGGGAACATTGCAGGCAATCAATCAAGGGGGAGATAGAGATAGATTAGCACTGGACATCAGTACATTGAAACATCAGTATGCCAAACTGAGGGAAAGGCAAAGACAAGCTCACATTATTTTATCTGGTAAGATAGTAGTAGGATATGTAAATTACGGATGGACTAACATCGTCCGTTATACGCTTTTGAGGTGGCAAACCCCGATTTAAGGATGCTGGTTTTTTGAGATGCAAACATTTAAATACGTGTTCAAAATCGAGTTCCTGCATGTCTGAACTTGCAAAAGAAGTGAGAATGTTATGACACCCTCTGGTGCGACACAAACCGTCATTTTGTTTCAATTTCAACTTCAAACCCTCCTTATATATTTCCTTTGGTATTTTTTCTCATTTTTGACAACTACATCGTATATTATTCTTGATCGTCAAATATTTCCTATATCACCAGTAAGGATAATGTCATTAGTTGCATGAGATTCTTAAAACCGAAAACGAGTATGTAGAAAACATTAAACGAGTTTTCTTCTTCGAGACTTTATTCAACTCGGTAAAGTAAAAATCCTAGTCCTATTTTGCGCAGTCAGGTCCTTCAGATGTCTTTGATCAATTTCATGACTACCACCAAAATATCTATAAACCCATGGCCTTTAACGACCCGTACAAATTGCCTCCACTCTAGCATTTTCCTTCAATTTTTCGCTATCACATTTTTTTAAATAGTTTTTTCTTAACTGACATACCTAGTACTTCTTCCTAACTTACGTACAACCTATTAACTCACATAACAACAAACCTTCAACCGAAATCCAAAACGCTTCTAAACTAAGAGTTAGCGATTCCTTGATCGCCAAAGTGACCACAGAGAAGTTTCTAAATTCCTCATCACACTCATTTTCAAGTTTTTCATTTTCGAGTTTCAAAAGACTCAAATGGGAAAATTATTCAAAGTAAAAAATAGAATTGAATGAGATGAATGAAATTGAATATTAAAGACTAAATGATAATTAATGGATGTAAGTGAAGTCCTCCCCAATCAATTGGTGTTTCCATACGATATGAAAAAGGAAAACCGAAGTTGAAGGGTATTAAATAATAATAATAATTTTCCAATAATTGTATTGGAAACTTAGCCTATCTACTACAGACGTCAACCAAGTGTAAACAATTGTAGATATACAAGGCTGAATGAAATTCAATAACCTAAAATGTGTATCTTAATTAACTTTTCGGTTTTTCGGGAAGTTATTGTAATGCCCACGAAATCCAAATTTGTAATTTCATTATCTAACTAGGGCTTTAAGTATACCAAAATGATCCCTAAAAAATTCTGAGTTGGCGTCTGTGTGTGTGTATATATATATATGTGTACCAAATTTTGCGCAATGGTTTCTCATGAACGAATGACGTTTTTGAAGCTATCAAGGTCGGGTTCGAAGCATTTCCATATAACTTAGAACTAATTAGATTTTGGAAGAAATTGGTGTCATATAGATATTGTTATTAACAATTTCAATTTAGCGCAAAATTTACATGTGAAATGGATTTTTTCACTTTCTATGAGAAATGGATTTTTTATTATTCCAACTATAAAAATAGGTATTGTATATAGAATACCTTTTTTCGATCATTTGCATAATCAAGAACGTATCGCCGACTCAACAATTATGTATGGAATAAGTGAACGAAAAAATTCAGCACTGTCATGGGGATCCCAATCGACGCGTTTCCATACAAAATCGAGCGGTTTACATTTCGGATGGCATTCGTGCAGTATATGCAATGTTATTAACAATTGCAGTTGTTAGATATGAAGTTATTGTAACTTTCGGACTTATTTGCTTACCCAGATATTTTGCTATAGGTATCAAGTTGTGGAACTCATAATAATACAATAAAATTTATTCAGGAGTTTTTATAAAAAGAATTGTATTTTTAATGTTATCCTAGCGGCATGTGCAAGACAGTCCATGGTGCCTCCAGCGACATCCCAAGCGATGAATCATCTTCTGGTGGGCAAAAGTGCTCTAGTCAGCGCCAAGACTCGACAATTAGGCCCTCCTCCAGGTGCCATACCCCCTAAATCAAGATTAACGACTTTGAAAAGCCCGAGAAATCAGCTGCGAAAGGATAAGCAGGGAGTGACACTTCACTGGAAGGACACCAAAAAGCTACGCGAGACGAAGAATGAACCTGCTGGTAAACATCAATTTTGTGGAATCATCGGTAGTATGTAGCTTTCGTGTGCACTGCGACTGAGAGAAGGAAACTTTAAGACACACTCCATCAAATTTGCGGAAATATGATATTTTACTTCTTGAATTGTTCCCATTCATTGCGAGTTTCATAACGTGTGGAATGTTTTGAAGTGTTCCGAATCTTTTTGAGCCTCAATAACTTAAAATTCATAAAACCTTCCGCTATCGTTAAAATCCAAAGAATTTTTTTTTCTCAAATACAAAAAAAAATTTTTTTCCTCTTTTTGCCACCTGAGTTTTGAACTTCTAAACTTAAAGTCTTGAAACATTGGAAATTTTGGAACTTTGTTTCTATTGCTTATAATTTCTAAAATATTCGGGATGTTTCAAGTGTTTGTAATGTCGTTTGACATTTTCAGTGTTTTAGAAATTTTGCGACATTTTCAAAAATTCCTACATCAGTCCTATATCATCCTTTGACCGATGACCGACATTGTCACCCCATCGAAGGTACTCCAGTTCCGCAAGCTCTCGAGCTTCTACCCAATGTCGGTAAACGCCGGTGTAAGCTCTACTGTAGCAACAGAGTTCTACCGTGGTGGAAAAAAAATTACAATACCAACAGGTATGGAGTATTGATGCAGGTGTGGCGGGGTCAATAGCCGCTCTAGTTGACCCCTCATTACAGTCACACCACCGCCACCTGTTTCCTCAGCTCAGTGACGTAAGAACAGTTGTTTGAATGAACGAATTAAAGAATTAAATCTGGCATTCCTCAACGTCACTCTATCATTCCCATTGTCTATTATCCTAAAAATATATTTTCTAACGATGAAACTGCTGAATACCTCGTTATCCGTGATATTGAGTGATATAAAAATACTGATTCCCGACGAAATTACTGTGCTACATTGAAATATTATCTTTCACACGAATTGCCCCACTTTTTGCTATGTTCTGGAAACTCTCAGACGTTAGAAGATGAAAAAAAAAACAAGTGGTTGTATTGATTACATGTGAATGAAGTGACAGAATTTTGCGGATACTACAAGCTCTTCTCATTGTTGATGCCACCTATTGTTCTATAATGAATGAAACATGCAACAATCTATCGTTTAAAATTCACTCGGCTAATCGATGTCCCCTTATTTTCCAGTGACAGATGACTTTCATAGTGAGCTAGCCCTATCCCCCGAGGGTATGTCCGTCAATTTCCGATCATCCAGACGAAGCAGTGGCGATAGTGACAGTGACAGCACATCGACAGAGCTGTGTGACGATCCAGAGCGCCTGAGCGACAGTGAGGAGCCCACGTCAGCATCCGAATGTTATGTCATGGCAACGGACGACGAGTCAAGTCCACGACCATCACCCATTCGTGGTGTCCTTGACAATAGGAGACTGGGACTGGATCCAAACCCAGGGGATATAGAAACGACCGCATCAATCGCCAGGATAACTGATCAGATAAGGAGATTATCAGCAGGCGATGACAATAATTCTATTGTTCCACCGGAGTCATCAAGTGTAGATAGAGGAGGTGAACTAGATGATTTGGGATACGATAGGACGAGTGAGGTGAACGTTACCTCAGTGTCAGTAGATAGTGACGATTTTTTACTTAATAAAGGGGAAGAAATAGATAGAGTAGTGATATTCCATGATAGATACCGTACTCTCGGTGATGATGTACTGATGGCTATTGAGCCGACACCAAGTGCCCAAAGTGAGAACAATTCAAGTGCGGTTGAACTTAGAAAGGATACCGATGATTTAGATCTGAGCTACTTATCAAAACCCCTACATTCAACAAAAGCGATTGTTGTAAACTCATTGGAGAATATATGCGCAATTACAACGCTTGGAGATACGTCGGTTCAGACGAATTATTATCCAAGGAACTACGTCATAGGGCATCTTCCAATTTCCCCAATCACGGTTGATCAAAAACTCAGTAAACTGGGGATGACACCACAAACATCACTTGAAGATTCGATAATCACTCCAATCATGGCCATTTCGAGGGTGTCTCATCTAACGCTTGATGACCCCCAGGTTTTGCGATCCTATGATGATGTAAAAAGGAGTCCAAAGACCCCAGAGAGCGACAACTCGCTCAGCTCTGGGGAGACCATGGGTCCCGATTCCAAGGTTTCAAGTCTAATGACGAGTCCCAGAACACCAGTACGAGCAGACTCCTGTAACTTGCGAAGCGAAAAGTCCCATTCCTCGGCAAGTTCAGATGACAAAACTTTAACAATGAGATCTATCGAATCTGAAATTAATCCATCGCGTTCTAAAATCGAGTCTAGGTGCTCGTTGGACCGTTTGAGCCCATCTACTCCCATGAGCATAGACTCTTTAAAGAACAAATCCGAGTTGAGCCCCAAACGAGTTGTCGTTAGCAGCTCAAGCGAGTCTTACTGCCTTGGGCCCATAAAATCTATGGAGCTGTCCTCATTTAGCTCAGAGTTGCACTCCTCAGCAAGCGCTAACTCTATAAAATATGCGTCAACGTATAAGGCACCAGAAAATCTATTAGAAACACCAGTGGACATAAATGCAATATCTCCATTTTATCCAATCTCTACTCCAGATCAGAGGGCAGTGTCTCCAAGAACTTCGATGATCATAGCGGAGCCCACTGAATACTCAATCTCTAAATCAGACGAGTCTCCACGATCGTCCAACCCCCTAGATTTAAAACCGCGTCCTAAAGTTGACGACTACGACTCTGGAAGATCATTCGAGGCAGAATTAGCAGCAACCCTATCAGGAAAAGCAGATAGAAATCAGTTCACAGTCATTGGAGTGCATCATGATATTAGCAAAGACCAGAAATTCGGTCAATATGAGGCAAAAATTAACAATGTGGAACTGGAAGAGCGATTCTTGGAAATTGATACAGTGTCTCCTCTCCCACGGGACAAGTACGTGAATAATAAGCTCTTTCCAGATAGTTCCGAGGATCCAGCCAAACATAAGCAAACACCAACGAAATTTGAACGTAGCTCAAGTGTTTTAGAGAAAAAATTCACAGACATGAAGTTATCGACTTCGACGGAAGACTGTGTCGGCACGAAAAAGCGTTCTAGTGATATTTTAGATGATTTGAGGCATATGGAGGCCACGGCTTTAGAAAGATCTGTCACGAATGATTCCAATATGGTGAGGAAAACTGGTTATGATTGGGAGGATTTGAAGAGGCTCGAGGCAAGGCGACAGGATACATTCAGCGACTCAGCTAGTGGTTTCTCTCAGGCCAGATTAGACCTACCCGGCATAATAGTCTCCAACGAAGTTCGGAAAACTTACATTGTAGAGCCTAAAATTCAGATGGATGAAAGCAGTGATAGTATTCTGAAGAACTATACTAAGAGAAAAGTAAATGGTGATCCTGATGACGATAGAGAGTCAAAGCTTGGGGTTTGGACCAAGGTGAAGCCTCGAAAGAGGGGTGAGAATGGCCGTCGAAGCAGCAGCGATCGAGCATTGAAGATCATTCAAGAAAATTCTGCCATCCTCCACAAGATTCTAACGTGTCAAGCTAAAAAGCGGCTACCAGACCTCGAGGAAATATCAAAGGAAATAACGATAAGCCCTATAAACGAAGAGATCTCTAAAATATTCAGTCCGATTCTTGAAAAGATGGGGCTTAACGAGCACGAAATAAATGAAGAGCTGGCAAGGATAAATTTCAAAGATTTTGAGCACGTCAAGTCGACAAATGGGTCTGAGTTCGATGCTAAAATCCATGACGAGCTATCAAAGTTATCGATAATTGATGATAGTGAAGAGATTAATCACCTAGACGTGGATGAGATGATGTCAGGTGATTACTTGGATACGCGAGAGGCTCTGATCGATAAACAGATCAATGAAGAATTATCAAAACTTTTAGCTAACTATGATGAGTCTCCTCCAATAAGCCTAGATCCTTACCGCAGGGGTTCTTCCGGTCAAAATGATTTCGAAGGAGTGGACCTGAACAGTATGTCGACCAACGTCTTTTCTTACAATTCATCCAACGACTCCATTGAAACCAAAAGCGAACTAGAATCTGCCCAAGACGTAATTGTAGAAAAGTTCCATCACTACTCGGACATTCAGACATATCCCCCAAAGTACGATTCCCACAGCCTCTCACCCCGCAGTGATATCGATATTTATCGTGAGCTGGAAAAGCTCACCAAGATTTCTCAAGTCCACGTCGTGCCATCCCCTTCGCATTCCCAAACCCCTCCAGGTGCCTATGGAGCGAAGCAACCGTCCTATGAGGCAGATCCGTCCTTAGACATCATGAAATCGGAGAAGCCCTTTGACGATTCCCTAAATAGTCCTTATGACACCTACACAAAATATGATTTTACAGCCTCAAAGGTATCAAAGCTATCACCCTTGAGCCGCTTTCCAAAAACCTACGATAAACCAGTGCATGGCGATGGCTTCGATCCTCGTGATATTGATCGCGGTGTATCAAGTGTTCTGAGAAACTATGAAATGGGTAAACGTCAGGTGTTATCTAAGGAGACACTGGAGTTTCGAGTGCGATACGAGGATAATGCCCCGACTGAGCAGATAGGTGACAATCTCTACACAAGTTATCAGCCTGATCTGGATCGCGGAGTGTTGTATTTAGATGATGAAGTATCTATTCATCAGCCCAAGGGGGAGCGGGCTTTACCGGTTATATCACCGCTAGAATATACCGAAAAATATTTGACGAAATCGAAAAATTGTTTTACGACGAGTCATTATGAGAGGAAGAGCTATAAATTCAGTCCTGAGGGCGACGAGATTGGATCCTATCTACCGACGACGCATAGGAGGGATTTGTCTCCTAATTATCAATTCGAAAAGGACTACGGAAAGTCCGTTAGTCCTCACCAAAGTTCCAGTTTGAATACCGAGAACAAAACTGCTGATATACGTGACGATCCTTATGGAATGAAATTCGAGGGATCGAGGGAGTCGATAGCTTACCGAAAAGCAACTATGACACTTGGCCCTCTGGATGGAGTTAGCAGGGGTGCTGTATACGAGGGTCTCAGTCCCAAAAGTCACTTCAACCCATTCCCAGTGAGAAATATTACGAGAAAACCAAAGGAATTGGGACTCAAACTTGGATTGTATTTACCCTCGAGTCCGGGCTCTAGTCAAGACAAGCGCTCGTAGTTTATTGCAATTTATACATTTCCATTTTTCAATTTTCAATAAGGTTTGATTAAGCTGAGGGGAAAAGCATTGGTTATTTGAAAGAGGCCCAATGCGATTGCATCATGCATAATTGACTACATGAGTGGGCTTTGCTATAATGAATCCTAATAATTATGGAAAGAGTATGAAACAAAGAGATATGATAACAAAATGATAACTCTACTGCTCCAATAAATTCACATTGTAGTTGATTCTGAACTCTCCATTTCGAGAGTTCTCCTCGTTAATTGGCAATGACGCGAGTTGTATTTTTGTTTTAGTTTTTTCCTCTCCAGTTTTACAAATCAATCACCCATCAATTTAAGAAGAGGTAAATTACGTGGGGCATTTATGTGCAATTGAGCAAATTATCAATTTCGGGTAATTGCTGACTAGTGACTCCCAGTTGACATAACAACTGGGAGTTTTTTTTTTGTTTCCATCTGTGAGTCATTACCAAATGTACAGCATGGAAAGTTAAATTTTCGTTTGTCACTACAGTTATTGATTTTAATGTAAAAAGAGTCTAATGGATATTGAGAATTGAACAGAGCCGAAAGTATTGATGTGATGATATTTGAAGGATTGTGAGTGTATTGAATAGTGAACTAAGGCAATTGAAATGTGTGAAGATAATTACAGAGTGTGTAGATAGTGGTTAACGTAATTATGACAAAGAAATTTTCCTAGACTGCTTGGAAGTTGAAAGCTCATCAGTTGTGTTGATTATATGTGCTCGAGTACTGTATATTAATTACCACTCTATTTGACAAATGATATTGAACGCTAGGGAAATTGACACTCATCAATTAGCAAAAGCGTGATATTCATAACTAATAAATAAATTGGCAATTGTATGATGAGATGTTGGAGGCAAAATTTAATGAATTGGTGATGCTTCTTTGTCAGCCATTGTAAATATAGTCAACGAGCACGAATAATTGCGGATACAAGACTGTAATATATTTGAAGAAATAAAACAGTGTATAAGAGATTATCTATTAAGGACAAATCACGGTATTCAATCTAATTAAATGTAGGATCGTCTATTTGTTTAAAATCATTAATGGAACTGAAATGAATGGGTCTTTTGAGGTTACTTGCTTGGTGAAAACTTAATACTTCCTGAACTTAAAATGTCCCATAAATGTAGGTGGTGCAGCTGTAGAGGCCATTCCCATTTCATTAGTTGCCTGGCTCAATGTAAAAAAAAAGAGAAAAAGTTTCGTGGAAAAGTTTTGAAAGTGGTGGGCTATTGCCAGCTCGAATCGCCACAAATGGCCCCTTCACTATCCTGAAAAGTAGTTGAGTGAACTTGAAAAACCGTTTGATCATCTTATCCCATGCTACTTTTAGTTATCCCACGACTAAAGCAACCATCTAGTACACCTCTTTACTGAAAAGTTATAGTGGACGAGTGAACAATCAAGTTAAGAACTGTCCGCATCACGTACGCAGCTGGAGGGATTTAATTTAAGTTTTACACTTGAACGACCGCAACGTGTATACCGAGCAACTTCTTGAGATAACTGTACGTCACGATTAATTTTCAGGGTATTGCAGTTTAAAGTTTTAATCATAACGTAACGAGATTCTTTAGGAATGGGTATTTAGGAATAACTTCGGGAGACAGTTGTGGGTTATTTGATTGCTCGTTCTGGAGTTTTAATGACCACCGAATGGAGTTCATTTTTTTGGAAATAAATGTAATTTTAACCTTTTTTCCACATTATTGAGATGGTTGCTAGAAACCAATAAGCTTCAAATGTCAAAATTAACGGAAGTCATATATGTTATAAGATATTTTGACTGGTTACGTGTATATCAAAGTTATGTCAGCTTCGGAGAAGATATTGCGTTAAGATTCTACAATCTGAGTTTTGCTAATTTCTGGCAAATGCATACGGATTATCACATAATATTTTAGATTCCACGACAAATTTTTATTTCATTTCCTCACGAGGAACATGGTGTCCAAATTGTCCGGTGGTCCCATGACGATTTGTATGAGAAAATAACTATTAGAAAGGTAGTTGACTGGAATATTTCGACCCAAAGCTAAGTGGCTTTGATCATTGTCATGGGACCAGTGGTCATGTTTCTATGCTGCAAGTCTAAGTCTTCCTTCTCCGAAAGGAACCAACAATTTTCGTTTTACCAAGGTTGCTGGACAATGGTATAATACATCAATATTGTTCTCATGATTTTTGCTTGATTATTACAAAAAACCGTGACTGATAACATGGAAGGTTGTAGTAATGTGACTATAATGAAAGCTATTCAATCGGCCATTAACGTTCGAATGGAATTGTAATCTCCTCCAAAAATTGTGCTCGATAGATAGAAGGGTGGCATGGGGAATGCTGAACATCGGTCAGCCTCCGTAAGAGCATGAGATACCCCCATAAACGAAAATTTAAGTGTGCAAGATCTGGAGGTCTGGAGTTCAGAGAATTTCACGCGCATACAGGCGCGGGATGATACTTAGGTCCTATTAAATTCATCTAAATTATCAAACTTATTAATTATGTGAGTTAGGACTTTAGTATTCCCAAAACAATATTTCTATTGCAATTATCATTGTAAGGTTAGTCTCAAGTATAAGACGGTCACATTTTAGGATAAATCGACGCAAGAAAAAGTGAGCAGTTCATGTCGGAGCGGGACCATTTTTACAAGCATGCTAACCCATGTGTAGAGTCACATTCTGATACTTTCATCAAGATATCCATATGATCGAAAATAAGGTCGAACGATTAAAATCTCCCAGTAAAACTTGTTTAATGCTTCACGCAAAACTTTCTCGTCACTGAAGTACTGAGAAAGGTCATTCATATAATACAGGTAAGTCGATGCGAATTGTATTTTCCGACTTGACCATAATTCTCAAGTGTTTTCCGCCCTTGGAATCACAATGGCGCCATCTATGAGGAAAATCTGCGGCATCCAATGAGGTTTTGCAGATATCATCAGAGGCATGAAGAATAGAGACCAGGAGGCCGAACTAGGGGTTCCATATCCGATAGCAAACTCGGTGTCGTGTAGAGATTGGTATGTAGGCGGCGCTTCGGACGCTGTGCGTGATCAAAGGAGTGGGGTCGTAAATTAGCCTTTATACACAACAATGACGTTTTCTTCTGAGGTCTCTATTCTTCATGATCAGAGGTAAAAATTTTAACGAATGTTCTTCTGCAACTTTATTGTAGCTCTCAATGTGCGTTGCTAAAACATTTTCGAGCAAAATAGGTTATATCCTTTCCATTTCATCGTATGATCGCATAAAAAATGTGTTACATTATCGCAATGCGCTCCTCAACAACGTTAGGAGGATGGTGAGACTATGGCCGAGGATAAAACACAAAGGTAGGGTGAATAGTTGTTATCCATGTGTTACCAATGAAGTCCATAATTGAGATTTTTCAACTTCTAATTTACGCACACACACACACACACACACGGAAACCATAATCACATATCAGATAGTTCGATATGAATCCCTCAGTGGACGTACAGTGACCGTGATTATGAAAACCTCTGTAAAATACGTACACACGGAGCTTTGATGAAATATTTCTCATGGATTTCGACCGCGATGATAGGAATATTCCGTGTGTGCTAACAGTGGTACCCATAAAACCGCAAGGCCGGGCGGAAACCTAATCCGACATAGAGAGGGAGGGTGGGTTCCATCATAGACGCCCGCCATCGTAGCATACGGGTTTCGGGAGGTTTACCCTGTGTTCAGAATAACGATAGTCTACAGGGCGAAAGTCGGCCCAGCCACATGGGATGGCGGTCAGTACTCGCTTTCGAAGAAAATGCTGAACAGCGGCTACCGAGGGGAGGGTAATAGAAAGGAAAGGAGGAGAAAAAAACAGGCACACATTGTCTCGAAAATCAGTAGTAATTATTCCGGTATACTGAAAAGTAAAAAAACAATCGATTTCACGGTCATCGTACCGCCTTAACGGAAGAACAATGGGATTTAAAAAAATGCTATAATTATTCTACCCTCCATAGGCCATCCTATTTATGTTCTGTACTTTAACTATCTTCCATGGTCCTAGTGCTCCTAATTCCATTTTCAATATGATTTGTTCTCAGTGAACATTGAACTGCATCAACGTAAAAACATTGCCTTATTTAAAATATAATTGAGCATCGTAAAAATTCTTCCCTGCTTCTGAAATATCCTTTCAAGGATAATAGAGCTAATGATCAGTGTTTCATCAGCATGATCATTACTACATTATCGAGGAAAGTAGTTTCATTCGAAGGCTGAGATTGAATACGTCGTAGCAAATTCATTCCCAAACTCCGTACTATATGATTTTTCGCCTACAGTTTCGAATCTATTCAACAAATTTCTACCATCTTCAATGCACTTAATCCTATAAACTTGGTATCTTTTGACGTTCCCCGACAATTACTCAAATTTCGTGACACCCCTTAACGTTGCCCATTATCAAGACAATAGGTATTGTCTCAATCGTTGGCTGAAGTAGACGTCAAGAGGTTATTTGAGTACTCAAGGTGGAATCACTCGATATCTTTACTTTATTTAATTACCATTGTGTGAACATAGCTACAATTCCCCTTGGATTTCTGGGTCTGTAAGTGCCACTCTAATTGTATCATATCCATTATCTGCTGGAATTCATTTAGAGGAAAGGCTTATGGGATTGCTGAAAGTTGATAATCCAATTCTATCTCCTAAATTCGTCATTACTTCAATAATTGAATCTACCAACCTTCACTCTGTTCTGAATTTTAATGCGAAGTTTTGATGAATCCTTAAAATTGTCTGCACACGATATTTCTCCTGAACATTCAGTGCCCTTGGTCTTCACAAAATATGTTGCGATTAACTAGCGTAAATGGGCTATCAGGTCGCATCAAGCCACGATCAATCGAGGTGGCAAGTACGTACCGCTCATCGGATAATTCGACTAATCAACGTTTACAAAGATGAAAAAATGCATTCTATGAATTGTATACTCCAGACCTTTAGATCCCATATTTATCAATTTTTTTGGGAGTTTGTGAGGCACCATGGTTTCTCATCCATCACTAAAAATTGACCAGAAAAAAAGATTCGCTCATCAAGTTAAGTTAAATAGAATTTAATGTGCTTGTTTTTTTGTAAAATTACAGTAGGCGTAGCTGTGAAAATTTAATTCATATTTTTCAATAGTGTAGAAATGCTTAATTCTTTTTTTTTATTAACAAATAGCTCGGAGAGACTATTTAAAATTCACGACTCGCCAGAGTAGTTTATCTCAGTAGCGCTACGAGAATCTTTTGAAGTTGCACGAGAGAAGAAAATAAGATATTCCCTAAAAGTTGATGACACATTGAGACAGATACCGCGTACGTGCTGCAACTTGAATTTTTAATCAAAGAACCACATCCATCACCCAGCGATACCACCCACCTGAACCTTTCCCCCACATTTTGCTTGCGCATTTTTTTTGTAATAAGGAACAACCTTCAACTTTATGTTGACGTTCATATTTAAATTTTCACGAATACGATTAACATGCAAAAATATGAAGATTACTTCATCTACGGAGGAAGGGTTGACCGAGTGAACCTCTTTTCCGTTAGCCTTCTCACCCTTCATTCTACCATAATTTAAAATGTACATCGGAATATCCTGTTTACTGTGTCCACTCAGCGACTTGCCACACTGCTCTGGTTTTTGTTTTCATTAGTGATAAATATAAGGGAATGAAATTATTGCCGTGGAAAAATTAATTTGTTAATTGTTTTGAAGATGTCATTTTGTAATTTTTCATTGGCAAAGTTCATGAAATGGTTGTAGAAAGTAAATGTTTGCATTTGAGGTTTCTTTTGCGATATTATCAGAAAAAACATCGATAGATTTTTACAGACAAGGGAACGGTGTACGTTTTACGCGCGCGTGTGTGTGTGCCGGTGTACGTAACTATGTGTATGTATGTGCGATCATGTTTTTTGCTGAACGACTCCTCTTAAAGGGCTGGACCGATTTGATTTTTTCCATTTCTGGCATGTGAATTCTATTGAAATTGTAATAGAGAAGATAATAGCGCTCTTTCTGCAATTGAGTTATGCAAATTTCAATATCACCATTCCATAAATTTGCATCCAGGAAACAAATAAATGCAAAACTCTGAGTACTTCTCAATTTGACAATCATTTTGAATAAAGCTGAAATAGGCAAACGCGTGACAAAAGAGAAATGAGCTTCCCATGGGGTACATCAGTAGAATGAGTAACAGCAGTGGGACTTTGCGACTCTCTTCGCATTCCCAGCAATCTAAAGCTTTCTAATCGTGAATAGATGGCAAATTGGAGACTGGGAGAATTTCTGGGATAAAGGACAGACCGCACTGGGTTGGGCATAGTTGAATTTTCTCGGCTTCCATGGGCAGAATGATGGTGCGAGACAAATGTAAGAAAAGCGGGGGCAAGGGGAAATGAAAAAGCCAACTTCTGCAGTGAGTACGAGCGGTAGAGACCGACTATGCTGACCCTTTATTCGAGTTTTCTCGATTCCCCCCCCATTCACTGTCTTGTTCTTCTGGGTACACTCTGGCCACACAGGCGAGCGAATTTCTCCTGATCTTCAGACGAATTCAATCTCCATCCATTTCCATTTACCGGAGGGAAAGGTACATTGAAAGGCAAGCGTTGGCACTCCCTTGCCGACCGAGGAATTGCACCATCCCTCTTATTCACCCTTATTTCTTCTTTTTCCACCCCCTCCAGCGGGCTTAGCCACCTTCTTTCAGTTCTGGTGCCTCTTAGACGAAAAGGAGGCAAGCCTCTTGGATCCAGATCGAGATGTAGATGATCCATTCTTTGCGAGTGTAATCCCAAGCCAATTCCACGAGCTTAACTCTACAATCTGCGGGCATGAATGCAGCGAGTGAGCTTTTTCATTTATAGAGTTTTTTCTTTTATGACAGGATCGAAATATTTCGAATGGCCGGGGGCATGATATGGATGATAAAAATGATAATCTTGGGTGGTGAACAGTGTGGCTGGAATTTGGGAATTTCGGTACTTTGTATGGAGATTTATTAATATTCTCGTTTCGGAGGAACTTTATTGCAGTGCAACTTCTTAAGTAGCCAGTAGGCCATCAGGAAAACTCCAGCAAATTGAGAGGAGGTGGAGTGGGCGTGTTACGCAGTAGGAATACCATATATGGTCAGACAGATTTGGGAAATTCCGAAAATTTCAGCAATTTGAAAAATATGAAAAATGTCTACAATTTTCAAGGCTCCACTTTTTTTGAATATGTGAACTTCACAACCACGTCAGAAAATATATAAACTGTAACTCTAGTGACGGGGCTTTGGCGTAGTGGACAGTATTTGTTTTGAGTCGGTGTCGTGCGGACGCATGTCTACCGCTCTCTGCGAAATATAAATTTCTAACGTACAGCGCTTATAGTACAGTGAAATTCTAAATCGAGTAAAAGTTTTGGCACAAAAGTGTCAAACTTAAAAAACCTCAAAATTCCCTTGGCTCCAAAAAGGAAAGCCAAAATGAGTCCTCCGATGGAAGACCCAAAAAAAACGAAAAAAGCCGTTTCGAAACCTTCGACTAGCGCGAGTTCAGTTCCCGCTCGCCTCGCCAAACCCTCCGACACTTCTGATGGACCTCAAGAGGCTCCAAAACAAACCTCTGTCCCTCCATTAATCATCGAGAATGAAAAAATGGAGACAAAAAAATTAATCAATTTTCTGCAGAGCAACGCCACAGATAAAAATTTCAAGATGAAATTTAATGGAAGTACCACGATCGTCCATCTACGAACGCTCGAGGACTACAACAAAATCGCAAGTATCCTGAAAAGGCAAGATATCAATTTCTTCACTTTCGGTCTCAAAAGTGAGCGACCGAAAAAATATATTCTGAAAGGGCCTCCAAGCAGTTTTTCACAAGACGAAATTCAAGCCGAGTTATCAAAACACGGCATCAACGTACTTTCCGTTCGCCAGTTCGTGAAAGTAAACAAAGACGGAGACACCAAAGAAAACAGGCCATTACCGATCTTCGCTATCACGGTTGGCCCGGAAACAACCTTGAGCAGCTTCGCTGAAATCAAAACGATTTTCTACCACACGTATAAGGTAGAAAAATATGTAAAATCCCAGCAACCTACCCAATGCTTCAGGTGCCAGAGATTTGGCCACGCAAGCCAACATTGCAACCTGAACCTGAGATGCGTCAAGTGTGCGTCAAACCATGACGTAAAAGTCTGCACTTCCAAAACCCTGAAGTCTGCAAACTGCGGACTCGCCCACACAGCCAGCTATAGAGAGTGTTCCATGCGCCTAAAATTCATGGAAACTCAGAAAAAACGAGCTCAATCGGCCAGGCCCAACATAGCGCCATTGGAACTGCCCACTACACCTCACTCGGCCACGATCCAGAATCTGGACAGGAACATCCAGTCTCCTGCAGTCCCAGTGCCAATTCCGAGTTCTACTGCCAATACGTCCAGGCCCACCTACGCTTCCTTCTTCCCGACGGTGGAAACCTCGAGAAGGAATCTTATCGCACCCACTGCTGAACCTAGGACCATCCCAATGGAAACACATGTTCCCGAATCTCATTTAAGTAGAACTATAAACTATGTAATTACAGCAAAGCAAGTCCTTGACGAGCTAACAACCCTTGGAATTCCCGAAATGCTTTCAGAGCTAAAAGAGATGAGCTCTAAACTCCAAACAGCCCTTACACCATTTGATAGGATCACAATCATCGCATCCTATGTTCACCTGTCCTTACCCTCCTCAAACACACCTACGATTCCCCAGCAAACATAATCAACATATTAGCAATTAATATTTTTGCGCTCAAACCTAATCTGGACGAGTTATTACACATCGTCCACAGAAATAACATCAAAATTTGTCTGATTTCAGAGACTAAGTTAAACAGCAAAACGAAGAAAATTAACTTCCCAGACTTCTCGCTGATCAGGGAAGACAGAACGGCCAAAGCAGGTGGTGGTGTTGCGGCGGCGATCCACAAAACCTTGTCACATAGAACTCTTCCGCATGATCTCCTGTCGCTCACCGAATACGTGGGAGTAGAGGTCCAAGTAAACAATAAAAAAATGAAGATCTACTCGATCTACAATCCACCGGATGTCTCAATAGATACAAACCTATTGAGGCACCTACTTTCCGATAGTACTCCAACAATTATTGTTGGAGACCTAAATGCGAAGGACGCTGCTTGGACCTCTGCTAGGCCAAACGAATCAGGTAAGATTCTCTCAAATTTTTTGACGGAACAAAAAATTAATCTGCTCTTTCCAGACGTTCCCACACACTACCCTCATAATTCAAACACTCCTAGTACTATTGACCTTTTATTAACTAACAACATCTCTATCATTAAAAATTTCACCACACTTTCCGAATCCCCATCCGATCACCTACCATTGTTTTTCTCCCTATTTGGCAGACCAACCTCACCAGAATCATCAAAAATTCTAAACTACGCAAAAACCGACTGGAATAAGTTCAAGGATATCTTAAATGATGAGATTTCTACACCAAACCCGACTTGTAACAACACTGAAGCAATAGATCAACACATAACACATTTCACTCAAGTCATTCAAACAGCCCTGGATTCCTCCACTCCCAAACGATCAACCAAATCCACCCACACTCCTATCCCACCCGAAATAGCCTCATTAATAAAGCTAAAAAATTACATTAGGTCAAGATGGCAAAAAACCCGAAATCGCTACCTTAAATCCGAACTCAATCAGCTGATAAAAGAAATCAGACTTAAATTAACCGAATGGAAACAATCATCTTGGGACAACAAACTCAGAAACATAAACCTAAAAGATCACTCTATTTGGCGCGTAGCAAAATATTTTAATAATACCGGTAAACGAAAAATCCCCACACTAAAGTCAAACAACACACTCCACACAGAAGACCACGACAAGGCAAATACACTCTGCAGACACTACGCACAAATACACGAAATATCGGCCTCCCGAGGCAACAAATCCTTTGAACAACAAGTCACAGGTCATGTGAGAAAGACTATCCTCAAAACCCCTATCGAAACTCCCATAAAATTCCTCACGAATCCCCGTGAAATCACTTCCGCTATCAAAAAACTAAAAAATAAATCTGCCCCGGGTGTGGATAATATTCCCAATATAGCACTAAAAAACCTCCCAATTAAAGCAATAAGTTTACTAACAAAGATATACAATGCATGCCTCCTCAGACAATATTTCCCGGAACTCTGGAAAGGAGCGGTGGTCATTCCGATTCTAAAGCCCGGTAAGCCCCCTTCGCATCCGGTGAGCTATAGGCCTATCAGCCTCCTACCGGTATTGGCTAAACTCTTTGAGCGAATAATTTTAGCTCGTCTCAAAAAACCCATAGAAGAGTTACAACTAATGCCTATCAATCAATTTGGTTTTCGATCAGAACACTCGACCTGCCACCAGCTGGTTAGAATTACGAATGATATAAAATCCGCGAAAGACCGGAAAGAAGTTACCGTTCTTCTTCTCCTGGACAGCGAGAAGGCCTTGGATTCTGTTTGGCCCACAGGCCTTATATACAAACTCGAAGGATTAAATGTCCCTAAATATCTATGTAAAATTTTACTATCATATCCCTCAAATAGATATATCCGAGTTCGAGTCGAAACTTCGCTTTCGAATAAAATAGAAATTGTCGCGGGAGTCCCACAAGGGTCTATTCTCTCGCCTGTTTTATTCAACTTGTACATTGCTTCTGTTTTTAGTAGAATTCCGAGAAATGTATCCATTGCAGGCTATGCTGATGACATTGCCTTGTACTCAGCTAGCAAATCGATAAACAAAGCTATTAGAAGAATAGAAAATGCTGCTTCTCTCACAATCAGTGAATTAACGAAATGGAAAATTCAAGTGAATGCTGCTAAAACAGAAGCAATCTTATTTACTAGCTCCAAGGCCAAGCCGACCTTAACTATTCGTAGCGATAAGATCACACCAACCGACTCTGTAAAGTATTTAGGCTTACACATCGATTCCAAACTCCTGTGGAAAAAGCATATATCTGAAATCAAGGTCAAGACTAAAGTTATCCTAGTAAGATTATATAATTTGCTAAAATCACCCGCGCTCAGTCAATCCCTCAAACTTACTCTCTACAAAGGGTTAATTAGGCCCATTATCACCTATGGTTGTCCTGCCTGGCACAATGCAGCGAAAATGCACTTGAATCATCTTCAAGTGATTCAAAATAAATTCCTACGAATAATAGGAAATTTTAAAAGAAGAACGACTATTGTGGAAATACACGAAACGCTCGGCATGACAACCATAGGCGAATTTATCGATAGAATAAATGAGACATTTAAATTTAAGCTACAATCCCATCCTAATTCCCAGCTCCAAAACATCAATATTGACATAAAATCCAATTGGTCCCGCTGACCATCTGTTTTGTCCCACCTTTCCATATATCCTTTTCTCTCCCGCCCCTCATGCACCCATTACTTATAAGGTTTTTTAGAAGTCATTTTTCCTTATATCGAGTCATCATGTAAATAATCACAAATATCTGTAATAATGAAAAATTAGGTTACACTTCTTTCAAATTAGATATAAAGCCAACGGCTGGTGATCTAGAACGTAGCACTTAAGATATTAATACTGTATATAGTATGTATATATGACAAATGTTAATAAACAATTTTCAAGTCAAGTCAAGGCTTTGGCGTATCAGTATTTGTTTTGAGTCGGTGTCGTGCGGACGCATGTCTACCGCTCTCTACAAAATATAAATTCCAAACGTACCGAGCTTACAGTACAGTGAATTTATAAATCTTGTCAAAGTTTTGGCACTAAAGTGTCAAACTTCAAAAATCTCAAACTTCCTCTGGCTCCCAAAAGGAAAGCCAAAATGACTCCTCCTGTGGAAGACCCAAAAATAACTAAAAAAACCGTTATTAAACCGTCAACTAGTGCGAGCTGTAAACCCGCTCGCCTCAACAAACCTTCAAACACTCCTGTCGGGCCACAACAGGCTCAAAAACAAACATCAGTGCCTTCAATAGTTATTGAAAATGACAAATTGGAGACCAAAAAATTAATCAACTTCCTGCAAGTCAACGCCTCGGACAAAAACTTCAGGATGAAATTCAATGGTAGTACCACCATCGTCCATCTACAATCGACGGAGGATTATAATAAAATCGCAAGTATCCTGAAAAGGCAAAATTTACATTTTTACACCTTCGGTCTAAAAAGTGAGCGTCCGAAGAAATTTATCATAAAAGGTCTTCCCGCCAGTTTTACTGAGCAGGAGATTGAAGCGGAAATATCCAAACACGGCATAAAGGTGTTATCAGTCCGGCAGTTTGTGAAAACAAACAAGGACGGAGACAGCAAAGAGAGTAGGCCACTACCGGTGTTTGCAATTACGGTTGGGCCTGATGTACCCTTGAGCAGCCTCGCGGCTATTAAAACCATTTTCTATCATACATTTAAGATAGAAAAATATATCAAAACCCAACAACCAACACAGTGCTACCGGTGCCAAAAATTTGGACACGCAAGTCAGCACTGTAATTTAAATCCCAGATGTGTGAAATGCGCAGGCAATCACGACATCAAAACCTGCACCAGTAACTCCCTGAAGTGCGCAAATTGTGGTCTAGCTCACACAGCGAGCTATCGTGAGTGCGCCTCACGAACCAAATTTGTGGAGACTCATGAAAAAAGAGTCCAACCACCAGCACCAAAAAAAGCAGAGCGGGAACTGCCCGCTACCCCACACTCGGCTACGATGCAAAACCTGGAAAGCAACATCCATTTTCTCCAGTCTCCTCCAGTCCTCGAGCCTACGCCAATCTCTACTGCCACGAAGATGTCCAGGCCATCCTACGCTTCTTGTTTTCCAACGATGGAAACCTTAAGAACGAATGTTGACGCACCCACCGCTGAACCTAGGACCATTCCGATGGAGACTGACGATCCGCCATTACATTTATTTACAAGTAAAAACTTTATTAATACAGTGACACAAGTCCTTGATGACCTAAAATCCCTTAGAATTCTCGAAAACCTTTCAGAGATTAAGAACATGATCTCTAAAATCCAAAGAGCTGACACCCCCCTTGATAAAATCACAATCATCGCATCCTATGCATACCTGTTCGAATCCATTGCTGAACCACCCACGATCCTCCTACAAACATAATAAATATCTTAGCCATTAACATTTTTGCGCTCAAACTCAGTCTGATACCGGTACCCGCAAAACACTTTGAGCGAATAATTCTATTACGTCTCATAAAATCTATCAATGAGCTACACTTAATACCTACAAACCAATTCGGTTTCCGTTCAGAACACTCGACCCGCCACGAATTGGTCGGAATCAGAAATCCAAATAGATATATTCAAGTTAGAGTCAAATCACTACTTTCCGTTAAAACTCAAATTGTCGCGGGAGTCCCGCAAGGGGATATCCTCTCCCGTGTACTATTCAACCTATACATCGCTTCTGTTTTTAACAGAATACCTAGAAATGTATTCATTGCAGGCTATGCTGATCACATTGCTCTGTACTTACCTAGCAAATCGATCAATAAAGCTGTTAGAAGAATAGAAAATTCTGCTTCTCTTAAAATCAGCGATTTAAATAAACGGAAAATTCAAGTGAATGCTACTAAATCAGTAGCAACCTTATTTACTAGCTCCAAGGCCAAACCGACTTTAACTTTGCGTAGCAATAAGATTACCTCAACCGTTTCTGTGAAATATTTAGGTTTACACCTTGATTCCAACCTCCTGTGGAAAAAACTTATATCTGATATCAAGGTCAAGACTAAAATTATTCTAGTACGATTGTATAATTTGCTGAAATCTCCAACGCTCAGTCAATCTCTGAAACTTACTTTATACAAAGGGTTAATCAGACCTATCTCTTATGGTTGTCCTGCCTGGCACGATGCAGCACAAACCCACTTAAATCATCCTCAATTTGTCCAAAATAAATTTGTATGGATAATAAAATGGTCGGCATGCACAATACGCTGGGCATGGCAACCATAGGTAAATTTATCGATAGAATAAATTTGACATTTAAATTTAAACTACAATCCGATCCTAATCCCCAGCTCCAAAACATCAACATTGATAAGAAAGCAAATTGGTCTCACTGACCACCTGTTTTTGTCCCACCTTTCCATATATCCCTTTCTCCCCCGCCCCTCATGCACCCATTACTTATAAGGTTTTTTAGAAGTCATTTTTCCTTATATCGAGTCATCATGTAAAAATTCACAAACATTATAAAAATGAAAAATTAGGTTAAACTTTAATCATATTAGATATAAAGCCAATGGCTGGTGATCTAGAGCGTAGCACTTAAGATATTAATACTGTATATAGTATGTATATATGACAAATGTTAATAAACAATTTTCAAGTCAAGTCAAGTCAAGCTTTGGCGTAGTGGGTAGAGTGTCTGCCTACTATTCTAAAGGTCCCGGGTTCGATTCCCGCTCACTGCAAAATATTTTTTCTGAAAAATATTTTCTCACGGACTCCGACCGGTGGCAGGAACATTCCGTGTGTGCTATCGACATTCCATGTGGAATGTAGGCGATGGCGGGCGGATGTGTGTGTTCCTGTTTGTTTTCGTTTATCTCCGTCTGCCTAGTTTGTACTCCTCACGGTGGCTGCGGTTTGACCATTCCTTCTTAGGGAGTACTGAGCACCTACCGATGCGGCTGAGGCCGACTTTCGCCATTTAGGCCATCCTATTCTTGAAGACAGGGTAGACTTCTGGAAACGCTTGTGCTACGACGGCGACGGCCTAGGATGGAACTCTCCCCCCTGCTTTGGCTTATTACGTTCATGCCCGGCCGGGCGGTCTCATTTTTTGGGTACCGCCGATGGGGCACATGGAACGTCTCTGCTATCGATCGGAATCTACGAGAAAACATTTGTAAAAATATTCTCCGGGGGGCCGGGCGCATACCTAGGATCTTTAACGTAGTAGGCAGATATTCTACCCACTACGCCAAAACCCCGACTCTGTGTGTGTCTTTTTTACCTGATTGGCGAATGATACAATTGATTAAACGATATCGCCTGAATTATGAAGGTCACTGAAAAAAGTCATATTAAATAACACGTTTCATTTAATGTTACGATTTTTTTCGAGAATCGTGCTTGAAAATAATTGGATTTGCTGATTTCTATCAAGAATTTATATATGTGGCCGGAATATGGAGTCACAAGACATCTACATCTTGTTGCATTTACATCGTTTAGTAAATTTCAGATCCTTAATTAATCAGTTACTTTTCTCCTAGTCTGTCTAATAGAAGGCTTAGCAGATATTGCGAGAATATTGGCCCAATCCGTCGAGGGTCATACCATAACTGAGATTGCTAATTTGAAAAATTGTGAAAATTTTATGAAATCCAACAGCGTGTTTTGTATGGAAACATAACGAATTGTTCCATCCCTAAAAAACTTCAACAGTGACAACCACCAAGTCATTATTAACGAAGTTGAAAAAACAATGCAGCAAAAAACGCGAATGAAAGCGAAGTAAAAATATGTGAGAGTACGGATTCGTCGAATGCCGAGAAAAATGAATGGAAAAAATACTGGCCAGTACAATAAGGCTAAAAGGGCCCTGGGCAATAGGGCCTCGAGTTTAGATAAGCGCAGCTAGGATGATTCACGACGAGTGCTAGGCTGATGGGAGGCTTCATTGTGCATTTCCATGGGAGTACTATCGGTGAGATTCAAAGCTGAATCGGTAGCCTTTACATGCTAGTGCCCAGGGAGGCTTTTTTGCGCATCTCTCTCTGCCCATGTATAGGAAAGAGCGACTGTAATTTACACTGAGCCAGGGGTATCGTCCGTAACTCTCTCGCTTTGTGATATGGATTCTCAAAAGCCCTTCCAATGCGTCTATTTCTAGTTGACGCGATGAAATCATAGACTTTTCCTTTTTTGGTCTCTCTTTTTTTTCGTTAATAATCTCTTTCGTACGGTCCCCGAGGCTTTGAAAATTTTTGATGGTATTAAAATGTAACTTTCAATGGATACCGGATGGAGGTTCGCACACGACTTTTCCATGATTATGGATATACTTTGGGGGAATTTGAATCGCCAGGCTCATTGTTAGAGTGGATACAAACGATTATCAGGTTTATCAACAGGATAATTCTTCTAGTGAATAGAGAATGAAATGAAGTTGGTAAAAATTAGTAGTTCCGTTTTTGGAAATACCTTTGTTCCCCAATGATCCCTTGAGGAGGTGAATACGCTTGACTGCACCAGAAACTATATATTGCTTCATTCCTCTATGGAGATTCGATTGAAATACTCGTGTGTGCACTAAACAGAAAATATCGGGTCGAGGGTTGTGACTAATTCAGATACAATTTGATGGAATTCATTTTCCCTTCCTATTATATTTGTGCTTGAATCCCATACAAAATATATCGCGACCCCTTCCGGCAGTGCTAATGAAAACCAACTTTTTCCCGAATGGGACACACTTTAAACTATCGAATACAATGGCCATTATATTCCTCGGTGCATCCAGTAATTGGAAAAAAAAATCATACATAACTTCAATTTCTGTTTTATTCCTGTTCTACGTGACTATATTTAGGCTACTTTCAAGACCTAAGCAATATAGATCTACCATGGGGTTGTAAAGAAAGCACTTATAAATGAATTAGGTTGGCAATTTAGGTGTAGTTCTAACGGGTGCCACGAGAAGGTGAATAGTTGCAAATGTGCACATTGATTTTGGGAGTCCTCGTTCGCGATTGCTTTGCTTCATTTTGGAACTCTATCCCGGAAACAATCGGAGACTCGGGATTTGTCATGCTGAATATTTTAATGTCCACTTTTCTTTTCCTTTCTGTAATAACTACTGGGAAGTGCGCACTGATGGCTTGCAAATACTAATATTAGATAGTAACAGCAATACTGAGAGAAAAATATATAAATAACTAGTGGATGGGATGTATTTGTGCCTTCAGTGAGGACACAATGCAAACTTCCCGATTTGGTAACTCGAGTTTTCGAGATCATGTCTGTTTCAAAAATTTACGAGACTTCTCACTTGAGTATTTACTGAATTTTCTTTCATTTCTCTCCATGTCGCTGCCTTTTGTGATTTTTTTCATAATCGAGAGATAACTTCCTCTTCCACGTGAAGGCCATTTACTTCTCATTGAAACCTTTGAGTCTCATTGAAGCATTTTAAAACCACGAATGTACAACAACTACGTTGAAGAAGTTCAATAAGGCCGTATCTCCGGCTTCACTCGACTTCACGTTTCTGGCAGCATTGATACCCAAAAATGATATATAAGTATTATATTCTAGGTCGGTCCATGTATACTGCAGATATCAATTTTTGCGATCGTCGACGCCACCTAGTTCATGGACTGATCACATGAATTTTTTTTTCGAACGGCTCTACCACCTTAATTATGCATGCTATGGAAAAAGTCAATAAACATTAAATGTGGACCTTTGTTATGTTAATAAATTTTTCCCCTCACTCCAACCGTTTATGAGATATAGCGTTATGAACAATTGACATTGTTGATAACAATATATATTCTGAACCAATATCCATCAAAAACTAATCAGGGCTGAATTACATGAAGACCCATCGATTGAGACTTCGATGGCTTCGATTAGTGTATCCATTCGTGAGAAATCATTGACCAAAATTTAGGACACATACCTACAAACATACACACACACACAGACATTGACTCAGAATTTTTCGGGCTTCATTTTGGTACCCTTGAGACACCAGTTACAGGCCGAAATGAAAAAGTTCGATTTCGGGGTGATTACAATAACTTCCCGATGGGGAAATATGTACAAAGAGAGGGCTTCTGATAAGAAGGAAAGACTGAGAAAAGATGAGAGAAAAGACAATAGAAAGCGAAAGAGAGAGAGAGAGAGAGAGAGAGAGAGAGCGCGCAAAATTGAAGGAAAGAAAGCGTGAGTGGATGTTTGGGATGAATAGGAAAGAAGGGGACGAGCAATTAGGTGGTTGAATTGAAGGTCTTAAGGGAAGGGAGATTACGGACAGGGGAGGGGAGGGCATTCCAAAAATAAGCAGCAGATACATGAATGGATCTGCGGAGAGTCTCGGTCCTGAACGGCTTGATGTGCACAGCCCGATTGGCCACAGCGAAATCTACAAAACAGCTCGGTTTTCAGAATTTAGAATATTACACGTGAGGCACGCAAGAAAGTAAGTCCTGCGCTCCTCACACGCTAGCCAACTCAGTTGCACATGGAAAGGGGTGATGTACTCCTAGCCCCTCCTAGCCTTAAAAACGTATCTGACTCCCATGTTAACAAGACGTTGGATTCTGACTGAGTGCTCACCAGGCAGACCACCATATACAAGACGGCAGCAGTCAACCAAGGGGAACAGCAGAGCCGCAACCAGGTGTTTACGTGAGCCAAGAATGGTGCTAGCTCTGAAAAAGTGTAGATGATACATCACTGAGTGGACACGTCGACTGACACTCGCAAGGTGTTCCCGCCAAGAGAGTTTGCTATGCAGAATCACACCAAGGCTTGGTACTGAGGAATCACCAACACCAATGGACAGATTGGGCAAGGAGTAAATGTCATTTACCAAAAAATTGAGACCCAAACCCTTTGTCTTGGCAATATTCAACTTTAGGAGGTTACAGACAGCCCAGTCCAATATAGCATTGGCGGCAGCGCTCATTTTGCAAGTGGCAGTCCCTAGTTTTTCCCGGGAGAAGAGAAGATGAACTTGCAGATCATCCGTATGGATCAGGTGCTGGACATCCGGCTCAAGGCACTCACAGACATCATTAATGAATCGGAAGAACAGCAGAGGGCCAAGAATAGACCCCTGAGGGACCCCATGGTTCAGAGGATGAGAGGGCGAAGCCTTAGCTGCCGTGGAGCCCCCCCAGCGTGATCTGCAAGCGTTCACCAAGATGGGAGGCAAGATAGGGACGGAGGAAAAAAAATACATACACACACATACAAAGTCGCGCGTACTCCGATATTTCGCAAACAATAATCTAGAGACATTGAAAATTTAAGAACAATTTCAGGTCTTACTAGTAAGAATCAATGCATGATTTAGAAAATCAAAATATTTCAATACATTCGGTATATCCGTCTTTCGAGGTCGAAATACTCATATCAAGTATCTACTCTATTGAGACTACTAGAAATATGGAAACGAACAAATAGTTTACCAAAACACCCCATAATAATCCCTATTTCCACCCACTCGAAATTTAGAATTGCTATTTTATCGTTGCTCCCGCCAGAGAACTAATTACCCCAGTAGACAACTCCTTGGCCAACTTACGAATAACCCGGTGTCTGAGTATTCCCAGAAGTTGATTTTCAGTATACATCAATTAATTACCCCATACTGGGAGTTACCGTGGGGCAAGTTTAAGAGGGACCCCAAGACCAGAGAGAAGTCTTCAAGAAGCAAGATGAGGACACCAGTGCCCCCCCCCCCCCTTTCAACAATGTACTTCGTCTCGATCATGACATTATACCATCTCAGTCGAGACAGAAAGAGGAGTATCCCAGTATCGCCGGAGGGCTGTACACGTGACTCACTCCACGTTTATAATGCCCAAAACTATATGCTTTTCGATAAACTTCCATGAGTTTCCTACCCGTGTAATAAAGTCTTTAATGAGTTTTCCTGTTGGCTGGGCCTAATTGTGTGCGTCCTTAAGAGCCTTTTAGGCGATGTCTTCTGACGATAATGATGTAAAGATCCTCTCTACCTCCTCACCATTATCTCAAGTTATTAACGATACTCAAATTTAACAATAGAGGAACTTATTGAAAAACTCTGCCTCATCGTTAAAACCATTAATATTAATTTTTTCGTTACCCTGTACTTTCTTCCTTTGATATGGTCGGAATTCTATAAGGATTGCCTTCGGGCTTCAGCGCCGAACCAACCGTTTTGCGCCTCCGCAGATGGAAACCCGAAGGCAATTCTTATAAAATTCCGACCATAGCTCGACTTTTTCTTATGCGCGACAATTGATGTATCTATTTGACTGACTCATGAGTTGGAATAGGCGTTCCACATTACACACTCTATTCACAAAAGTTCGATAGAAATTATTTTCTGCGTAGTGACGAGGAAAATGTTTCCAGCGAACGATGGCGCCTTTTCGTGAAGAAGAAAAGAAATCAAGCGGATAGTAGCAAATCATGGAACTCATTTCGTTCATGAACGCACACACAGTTGAGGCTTTGGAGTAGTGAATCGAGTATTTGCGACTACATTAAAGGTCCTAGGTTCACGCCCGGCAGCCGGAGAATATTTTCAAAAATATGTGCTCAGTGCTTCCGATCGATACCAGCAATGTTCCGTGTGTGCTATCGGCTACACCCATAAAATGAGACGGCACGGCCGGCCAGGAACTCGACCTAACGATGGGCGGGAGGGTTCCATTCTATGCGCTCACCATCTTAGCCCAGGCGTTTCCGGAGGTTCACTCTGTGTTTAGAAATACAGTGGCCTAAGTAGTTCGACCCCTGCCGCACGAGTGGGTGCCCAAGACTCCCTGTCGAAGAAAATGCTGAGGAGCGACTACTGTGGGGAGTACATGAGGGAAGGGCGGAGTAAATCAAAATTCCCACGCAAATAACGACACACATATATACACATGCACACTCTCATGTCCCTTAACATCCAATAACAATATAGCTCAAATAATGGTCTTATAATTCTATTAAAGGTACTATAATAAAGGTAATATAATTGGTATTATATTCTATTAAAGTCTAATCCTCTCATGAATTGTACCAAAATGGATAGAAGGTACATAAATGGAACACCTAAATATGCTTAAATTTTCAAAAATTGGGGATTATGCGTAAATCGCCCATGGCACAAATAAAATAACAAAAATTTCGCATTCATCAATTGTCATTTTCGTTACATTCCTGAATTTTCCAAGTTAAAATCATATCGTCGGCTACTTATTGTTGTTTCGTTGTTATTTATACTTCACTTTATTCACTGGAGCAAGTGGCGAGTACTTTGGTAGATGGAAAAGTAGTCTCTCTCGATCCTCCACTTCCGCCTTTCCACCTTCTAACCAACAAGTTTCAATTTCGTGAGCGAAATGGGTTTACTACTTTTACCTCCCGTCCTTCCCTTTGCTCGAGTAAGACAAACTTGTTATAGTGAAGGGGTTGTGGGGCGGTGGGTGGCGGGGAGCTTAGAATGGCCTCTCTGTTTGAAAACAATGGAATGGAACAATTGTAGAATTGTACGTTTCACATCACGATGGAGGAGATGGCATCTCGGAGATTTTCTCAGGCGTATTAAATTAGAAACTTAAGCTCCTTTTTGATAAATGGTAAACTCATTATGGCGAGAGGAGGATGATGGCACTTTGAGGGCTTTGTTTTGGGGATAATGAATGAGGTAGTGCAGTTTTAAATGAATAGAGTAGGATCTTATGCCCGATTCGAATAAGGGGGGAAGGGAAATGGATGATTGGAGGAAAATGGATCTTCTCAAATTGAATTTTTCCAGACTTAAGGGATTTGCCTTTTTTCGCTGTGGAGAATTTTCAAGTTATGGTATTATACCAAATTTGGATTATATGCTATCGGGATAGTTTTGAATGAATTAGAGAATTCGTAGAGGGTCAAGTACAAATTTTGATATTTGTTTGGTTCTTTTTGCTTCCGAAAGGAAGCTATGCAATCGTTCAATTTTGACATTTTCTAATTGTGCCTGGAAATGATGTAGAATGGTCTGAAACGTAAAGATATGATGTTTGTAGAAATAGCTATTTGTGTTATATGGCCGATAAACGGCGGTTTGCGAGGAGTGTGAGTTTCACCACGAAGTGGCGGTGAGTCAGTGAAGGCGAGCCGAGTCACTGACTTACCGACACCGAGTGGGTGCAAACTCACCCGACTCGCAAACCAACGTTAGCGGCCGAATAACACAGGCTATTTTTTGTCACGTATGCCTGACTAGGGGGCGGCGTGGGCGCGCGATTGGGTGGGGGGGGGGGGGGGGGGGTGAGGGGGGGGGGGACGAAGCCCCCCCCACCTGAAAAAAACAAGACATCAAAATAAAAATAAAAATCATCATCTAGAGTTTGCACTCGGCACGAAACGCTTAATATCATTAAATCAATAAATTGCATCATCGAGCTATTCACACTGAACAAGTCGCGAACTATGACGAGATGTTAGATGGCTGCCATAGCGTGCCTGAGAGATCAGTGGCGGCTGTACGGTGGCCGTATTATATACTATGCCGTATAGCGTTACGTGAGTCGTTGCAGTTCTTCCATGGTTCTGTGAGGCCATGGTCCGATAAATGTTGAAAAAAGGACTAGGCCTCACTTCTGCCAAAATAAAAAGTCTTTAGAAACAAAATTATTCATTTTGTCAACACAAATATTTCACTTTGAACAGTTTCCAGGATTTTCAATTAAATTTGGGGAATTTTCATCACTTTCATCACTGTCGCGGAATAATTGTGGGCGTCCATATGAAAAGGGCCCTTGTGCGCGATATGGAGTTAGGTATATGGGTGGATTCCTGACGAAATTCTGGAAATTTTGAGCGCAAATTCGACTCACGTCCGACGCGGAAAGAGTTATTCTTTCGTCCGAAACAATGAAGAAAAAAATTATAATTCCAATCCAACTCACAAAAATGCTGATATCTCGGGAACTAGGAACACGCATAAGGGCCCTTTTCATATGGACGTCCACAATTATGTGTTTTTTGGGTTCCATCTTCCACTGTTCGTTTGTTTTTATTGCAATTTCACTTATTAGTTTGACAGTTGATGTGTGGCCTTGTGTAAATTATGTCAACAACCTCAATTCAATATGGTGGTCTGAACTCCATGACAACGAACGTAGCGCGGCAAACTTCAGAATCAACTTTATCTCCCATGGGTGATAAATGACACCTTATCGTTTGCCAGTGGAACAGTGTAAACAATTACAATTGTTAATAACCCTGCGTATACTGCACGAATCCCATCCAAAGTGTAATTGGCTCGATTTTGCACGGAAACGCTTCGATTGGGACCTTCCTGACAGCGCTGTGTTCATTCGTCCACTCATTACAGACATAACTGTTGAGACCGTCATACCTCTTTAATTATGCAAATAGTCAAAAAAAGTCATTCTATATAAAATACGTATTTTTATATGGGGAACAACTTGTCTTGTATAAATTTTTCGCTAACTCTAATAGTTTATGCAATAGAGCATTATAAAGAATTAAAATTTTTAATAACAATATATATATACTGCACCAATTTGATCCGAAATCTAATCAGCTCTAAGTTGGACGGAGACGCTTCGATTGCGCTATTGAGCACCTCGCTCGCATCGTCCGTTCGCGAGATATCGTTCGACGAAATTTTGGCCACGGACAGATACCTTCACACACACACACGCACGCACAGACATCATCGTAAAAATGATCGGGGAGTATGGTGGAGACCTTGAAACGCGAAGATATGATTTTCGGGGTGATTACAATAACTCCCCTCCGGGAAGTTAATAAAACCGTTCAATTCGATCGTAAACACTGGGCAATAACTAATGATAAATTAGTCACTGAAACTTCCTGAGCAGATTAACAATATATGAATATTGTTAATCTTCTGGGCGAATTAACAATCCGGTGGTTTTTTGGCTAAAGTTAACACATGGTGAAAGAGACTGGTAAAAATACTGGGAGGGGTTCCACAACACGTGTTAACTCTAGAGCGGTGGAAAACTGAGTCCTCGAGAAAATCGGTGGGTGAGGAACCGGGAGCGCCGGGCAGTTCCGGATAGCACGGCCATCCACGGCTGATAAAACAGCATACGCCACATATATAGTTCATTGTTATTATCAAATTGCATTGTTTATCTAACTCTATCGCAAGCGACTTTACATTTCCAAAAAATCTTTTTACATTTTAATAAATGAGATGCGAGTGTGACCCTCGACGGGTCGCATCTACACCTTGCCGATAATGTGTGTGTGACAATACACGTATGAAGCCCAGTTGTATATCAGTTACGCGAATTCAACTATTAATCGATTATTACGATTTTTTATCGATATCTCGTAAAATATGATGCCTAGCAAAAAAAGTAATACAACATGAAATATGTAGTTTCACGCGCGGGACAACTTTTGTATTCAAACTGTTTCTCGTATCTATGTTAATTGTTAATTAAGCAATATCTCCTAAATTCGCTCAATTATGGAAAAAAGTCATTAAACATTGAATATGTATCTTCAGGTGTGGAACAACATTCATTGGAAACTTTTTCCTCTATCTCTCACGGTTTTCGTAATACCACGTTTTACACAATTGAAATGATTTAACACAATTGAATGAATTGTTATTTCAGTTTCCCATTCCTTTCAGACCTGGATACCATGGAGACGCGTCGATCAAAACAGAAAATATCAAATTGCCCCATTAGTTTCTGAGAAACCGTGAACACAAAATTTTATCCACATAAAGACCCACACACACAGTGTGTCGGGGCTTTGGCGTCAGTATTTGTTTTGAGGCGGTGTCGTGCGGACGCATGTGCACCGCTCTTTGCGAAATATAAATTTCTAACGTACAGCGCTTACAGTACAGTGAAATTCTAAATCGAGTAAAAGTTTTGGCACAAAAGTGTCAAACTTAAAAAACCTCAAAATTCCCTTGGCTCCAAAAAGGAAAGCCAAAATGAGTCCTCCGACGGAAGACCCAAAAAAAAAACGAAAAAAGCCGTTACGAAACCTTCGACTAGTGCGAGTTCAGTTCCCGCTCGCCTCGCCAAACCCACACTTCTGATAGACCTCAACAGACTCCAAAACAAACTTCTGTCCCTCCATTAATCATCGAGAATGAAAAACTGGACACAAAAAAATTAATCAATTTTCTGCAGAGCAACGCCGCAGATAAAAATTTCAAGATGAAATTTAATGGAAGTACCACGATCGTCCATCTACGAACGACCGAGGACTACAATAAAATTGCAAGTATCCTGAAAAGGCAAAACATCCATTTTTTCACTTTCGGTCTTAAAAGTGAGTGACCGAAAAAATATATTTTGAAAGGGCTTCCAAGCAGTTTCTCAGAAGATGAAATTCAAGCCGAGTTATCAAAACACGACATCAAGGTACTTTCCGTTCGCCAGTTCGTGAAAGTAAACAAAGACGGTGACACCAAAGAAAACAGGCCACTATCGATCTTCACTATCAACCTTGAGCAGCTTTGCTGCTATTAAAACGATTTTCTACCACACTTACAAAATAGAAAAGTTCGTGAAAAGTTCCAGAATCTGGAAAGGAACATCCATTTCCTCCAGTCTCCTGCAGTCCCTGAGCCAACCCCTATCTCCACTGCCAACACGTCCAGGCCCACCTACGCTTCATTCTTCCCATCGGTGGAAACCTCGAGAAGGAACGTTGCCGCACCCACTGCTGAACCTTGTTCATCCCCATGGAAACACTTGTTCCGGAATCTTATTTAAGTAGCACTAAAAACTATATAATTACAGCGAAGCAAGTCCTCGACGAGCGAAAAACCCTTAGAATTCCCGAAATCCTTTCAGAGCTTAGAGAGATGAGCTCTAAACTCCAAACAGCTCTTACATCAATTGATAGGATCACAATCATCGCATCCTATGTCCACCTGTTCTCACCCTCCTCAAACACACCTACAATTCCCCCGCAAACATAACCAACATATTAGCAATTAATATTTTTGCGCTCAAGCCCAATCTGGACGAGTTATTACACATCGTCAATAATAATAACATTAAAATTTGTCTGATTTCAGAAACTAAACTAAACAGCAAAACGAAGAAAATTAACTTTCCAGACTTCTCGCTGATCTGGGAAGACAGAACGGCCAAAGCAGGTGGTGGTGTTGCGGTAGCGATCCACAAGAGCTTATGGTATAAAACTCTTCCGCATGATGTCCTATCGCTCACCGAATACGGGGGAGTAGAGGTTCAAGTGGACAACAGAATAACGAGGATCTACTCGATTTATAATCCACCGGATGTCTCACTAGATACAAATCTATTGAGGCACCTACTCTCCGATAGTACTCCAATAATTATTGTTGGAGACTTTAATGCGAAGGACACCACTTGGACCTCTGCAAGGCCGAACGAATCAGGTAAGATTCTCTCAAATTTTTTGACGGAACAAAAAATTAATTTGCTGTGTCCAGACGTTCCTACACACTACCTTCATAATTCTAACACTCCTAGCACTATTGACCTTCTATTAACAAACAACATCTCTATCATTAATAATTTCACCACACTTTTCGAATCCCCATCCGATCACCTACCACTGTTTTTCTCCCTATTTGGCAAACCAACCTCCCCAGAATCATCAAAAATTTTAAACTACGCAAAAACCGACTGGAATAAGTTCAAGAATATCTTAAATGATGAGATTTCTACATCCAACCCTACTTGTAACAACACTGAAGCAATAGATCAATTCATAACACATTTCACTCAAGTCATTCAAACAGCCCTGGATTCCTCCACTCCCATCCGCTCAACTAAACCCACCCACACTCCTATCCCACCCGAAATAACCTCCTTAATAAAACTGAAAAATTACATTAGGTCAAGATGGCAAAAGACGCGGAATCGCTAACTTAAATCCGAACTCAATCCGCTGATAAAAGAAATCAGACTTAAATTAACCGAGTGGAAACAATCATCTTGGGACAACAAACTCAGAAACATAACCTTAAAAGATCACTCTATTTGGCGCGTAGCAAAATATTTTAATAACACCGGTAAAAGAAAAATCGCCACACTAAAGTCAAACAACACACTCCACATAGAAGACCATGATAAGGCTAACACACTTTGCAAACACTACGCAAATATACACGAACTATCGGGCTCCCGAGGAAACGAATCTTTTGAACAACAAGTCACAGGTCATGTGAGAAAAACTATCCTCAAAGCCCGCATCGAAACTCCCATTAAATCCCTGACGAATCCCCGTGAAATCATTTCCTCCATCAAAACACTAAAAAACAAATCAGCCCCGGGTGTGGATGACATTCCCAACATAGCACTAAAAAACCTCCCGATCAAAGCAATAAGCCTACTAACAAAGATATATAATGCATGCCTCCTCAAACAATATTTCCCGGAACACGGGAAAGGAGCGGTGGTCATACCGCTTCTCAAGCCTGGCAAGCCCCCCTCGTATCCGGTGAGCTACAGGCCGATTAGCCTTTTGCCAGTATTGGCCAAACTTTTTGAGCGAATAATTTTAGCTCGTCTCAAAAAAACCTATAGAAGAGTTACAACTAATGCCTGAAAATCAATTTGGATTCCGCTCAGAACACTCGGCCTGCCACCAGCTGGTCAAAGTTACAAACGACATAAAATCCGCGAAGGATCGGAAAGACGATACCGTTCTTCTTCTCCTGGACAGCGAGAAGGCCTTCGATTCTGTTTGGCCCACAGGCCTTATTTATAACCTCGACAGCTTAAATCTACCTAAGTATTTATGTAAAATTTTACTATCATATCTTTCAAATAGATATATTCGAGTTAGAGTCGAAACTTCGCTTTCGGATAAAATTGCAATAGTCGCGGTCCCACAAGGGTCTATCCTCTCCCCCGTACTACTTAACCTGTACATTGCTTCTATTTTTAGCAGAATTCCTAGAAATGTAGCTATCGCTGGATATGCTGATGACATCGCTCTGTACTCAGCTAGCAAATCATTAAATAAAGCTGTTAGAAGAGTCGAAAACGCAGCTGCTCTCACAATCAGTGAGCTCATGAAATGGAAAATTCAAGGAAATACTGCCAAAACAGAAGCAATCTTATTTACTCGCTCCAAGGCCACTCACACCTTGACTATTCGTAGCGATAAAATCACTCCTGTAAACTGTTAAATACTTAGGTTTACATATTGATTCCAAGCTCTTGTGGAAAAAAAGACATAGATGAAGGTAAGCTGAAAACAAAAATTCTTCTAGTAAGATTATATAATCTGCTAAAATCTCCTGCGCTTAGCCAATCCCTAAAACTCACTTTGTACAAAGGATTGATCAGACCCATAATCACCTATGCTGCCTGGCACAATGCAGCGAAAATCCCCTTGAATCATCTTCAAGTGATTCAAAATAAATTCCTACGAATAATAGGAAATTTTAAAAGAAGAACCACTAGAGTGGAGATACACGAAACGCTCGGCATGGCAAACATAGGTGAATTCATCGATAGAATCAATGAGACATTTAAATTTAAGCTACAATCCCATCCTAATCCCCAGCTCCAAAACATCAATATTGACATAAAATCCAGTTGGTCCCGCTGACCACCTGTTTGTCCCACCTTCCCGTATATACCTTTCTCTCCCGCCCCTCATGCACTGAGGGAAAAATATACTACGGCCCAATATTACCATGTTTCAGAGAAATAGGGATTTATAAAAAAATGAATTTTATTGTTTTAGTGAAACCCAAGTGACATTAATTAACTACCAATGATCTTAATCATATAACTCTACGTGATACTTATGAGACAGAGGATCTTAGGTGAATTTGTACAGTAATAATTACCAATCCCGAATTAATTATTTTTTTATTTTCAAATTAATAAAAATAATGTTCAATCCAGGTCAGTTGTCATATAATTGTTTGGAGTTAAGCGATTCACATGATTACATTTAATTGTAATTGTCAGAGCTTAAATGCAACGACGCAATTTCATTTTTTAGGAATGCCTATTACTCTGAAAAATGAAATTGTTGGGCCGAAGTATATTTTTCCCTCAGTGTGCACCCATTACTTATAAGGTTTTTTAGAAGTCATTTTTCCTTATATCGAGTCATCATGTAAATAATCACAAATATCTGTAATAATGAAAAATTAGGTTACACTTCGTTCAAATTAGATATAAAGCCAACGGCTGGTGATCTAGAGCGTAGCACTTAAGATATTAGTACTGTATATAGTATGTATATATGACAAATGTTAATAAACAATTTTCAAGTCATGTCAAGTCAAGGGGCTTTGTTTTGAGTCGGTGTCGTGCGGGCGCATGTCTACCGCTCTCTACAAAATATAAACTCCAAACATATCGCGCTTACAGTACAGTGAATTTATAAATCTTGTCAAAGTTCTGGCACTAAAGTGTCAAACTTGAAATAATCTCAAACTTTCTCTGGCTCCCAAAAGGAACGCCAAAATGACTCCTCCTGTGGAAGACCCAAAAAAAACTAAAAAAACCGTTATGAAACCGTCAACTAGTGCAAGCTGTGAACCCGCTCGCCTCAACGAACCTTCGAACACTCCTGTCGGGCCACAACAGGCTCAAAAACAAACATCAGTGCCTCCAATAGTTATTGAAAATGACAAATTGGAGACCAAAAAATTAATCAACTTCCTGCAAGTCAACGCCTCGGAGAAAAACTTCAGGATGAAATTCAATGGTAGTACCACCATCGTCCATCTACAATCGACGGAGGATTATAAAAAAATCGCAAGTATCCTGAAAAGGCAAAATTTACATTTTTACACCTTCGGTCTAAAAAGTGAGCGTCCTGAGAAATTTATCATAAAAGGTCTTCCCGCCAGTTTTACTGAGCACGAGATTGAAGCAGAAATATCCAAACACGGCATAAAGGTATCATCAGTCCGGCAGTTTGTGAAAACAAACAAGGACGGAGACAGCAAAGAGAGTAGGCCACTACCGGTGTTTGCAATTACGGTTGGGCCTGATGTAAACTTGAGCAGCCTCGCTGCTATTAAAACCATTTTCTATCATACATTTAAGATAGAACAATACATCAGAACCCAACAACCAACACAGTGCTACCGGTGCCAAAAATTTGGACACGCCAGTCAGCACTGTAATTTAAATCCCAGATGTGTGAAATGCGCAGGCAATCACGACATCAAAACCTGCACCAGTAACTCCCTGAAGTGCGCAAATTGTGGTCTAGCTTACAGCTTACAAATTTGTGGAGACTCATGAAAAAAGAGTCGAACCACCAGCACCAAAAAGAGCAGAGCGGGAACTGCCCGCTACCCCACACTCGGCTACGATGCAAAACCTGGAAAGCAATATCCATTTTCTCCAGTCCTCGAGCCTACGCCAATCTCTACTGCCACGAAGATGTCCAGGCCATCCTACGCTTCTTGTTTTCCAACGATGGAAACGTTAAGAACGAATGTTGACGCACCCACCCCTGAACCTAGGACCATTCCGATGGAGACTGATGATCCGGAACTACATTTAAGTACAACTAAAAACTTTATTAATACAGTGAAACAAGTCCTTGATGACCTAAAATCCCTTAGAATTCTCGAAAACCTCTCAGAGATTAAGAACATGATCTCTAAAATCCAAAGAGCTGACACCCCCCTTGATAGAATCACAATCATCGCATCCTATGCATACCTGTTCGAATCGACCGCTGAACCACCCACGAACCTCCTTCAAACATAATAAATATCTTAGCCATTAACATTTTTGCGCTCAAACTCAGTCTGATACCGGTACCCGCAAAACACTTTGAGCGAATAATGCTAATATGTGTCATAAAATCTATCGATGAGTTACACTTAATATCTACAAACCAATTCGGTTTCCGTTCAGAACACTCGACCCGCCACAAATTGGTCAGAATCAAAAATGACATAAAATCCGCGAAAGACCGGATAGAAGATACCGTTCTTCTCCTGGACAGCGAGAAGGCCTTCAACTCTGTATGGCCCACAGGCCTTGTATATAAACTTGACAGCTCAAATGTACCTAAATATTTATGTAAAATTCTACTATCATATCATTCAAATAGATATATTCAAGTTAGAGTCAAATCACTACTTTCCGTTAAAACCCAAATTGTCGCGGTAGTCCCGCAAGGGGATATCCTCTCCCCTGTACTATTGAACCTATATATCGCTTCTGTTTTTAATAGAATACCTAGAAATGCATTCATTGCAGGCTATGCTGATCACATTGCTCTGTACTTACCTAGCAAATCGATCAATAAAGCTGTTGGAAGAATAGAAAATTCTGCTTCTCTTACAATCAGCGATTTAAATAAACGGAAAATTCAAGTGAATGCTGCTAAATCAGTAGCAACCTTATTTACTATCTCCAAAGCCAAACCGACTTTAACTTTGCGTAGCAATAAGATTACCCCAACCGTTTTTGTGAAATATTTAGGTTTACACCTTGCTTCCAACCTCCTGTGGAAAAAACTTATATCTGATATCAAAGTCAAGACTAAAATTATTCTAGTACGATTGTATAATTTGCTGAAATCTCCAACGCTCAGTCAATGTCTGAAACTTACTTTATACAAAGGGTTAATCAGACCTATCTCTTATGGTCGTCCTGCCTGGCACGATGCAGCACAAACCCACTTAAATCATCCTCAATTTGTCCAAAATAATTTTTTATGAATAATAAAATGGTCGGCATGCACAATACGCTGGACATCGCAACCATAGGTAAATTTATCGATAGAATAAATTCGACATTAAAATTTAAACTACAATCCGATCCTAATCCCCAGCTCCAAAACACAAATATTGATAAGAAAGCAAATTGGTCTCGCTGACCACCTGTTTTATCCCACCTTTCCACATATCCCTTTCTCCTCCGCCCCTCCTACACCCATTACTTATAAGGTTTTTTAGAAGTCATTTTTCCTTATATCGAGTCATCATGTAAATAATCACAAATATCTGAAATAATGAAAAATTAGGTTAAACTTTGTCCAAATTAGATATAAAGCCAACGGCTGGTGATCTAGAGCGTAGCACTTAAGATATTAATACTGTATATAGTATGTATATATGACTAATGTTAATAAACAATTTTCAAGTCAAGTCAAGGGCTTTGGCGTCATTTGTTTTGAGTCGGTGTCGTGCGGACGCATGTCTACGGCTCTCTGCGAAATATAAATTTCTAACGTACAGCGCTTATAGTACAGTGAAATCCTAAATCGAGTAAAAGTTTTGGCACAAAAGTGTCAAACTTAAAAAACCGCAAAATTCCCTTCGCTCCAAAAAGGAAAGCCAAAATCAGTCCTCCGATGGAAGACCCAAAAAAAACGAAAAAGCCGTTTCGAAACCTTCGACTAGCGCGAGTTCAGTTCCCGCTCGCCTCGCCAAACCCTCCGACACTTCTGATGGACCTCAAGAGGCTCCAAAACAAACTTCTGTCCCGCCATTAATCATCGAGAATGAAAAAATGGAGACAAAAAAATTAATCAATTTTCTGCAGAGCAACGCCACAGATAAAAATTTCAAGATGAAATTTAATGGAAGTACCACGATCGTCCATCTACGAACGCTTGAGGACTACAACAAAATCGCAAGTATCCTGAAAAGGCAAGATATCAATTTCTTCACTTTCGGTCTTAAAAGTGAGCGACCGTAAAAATATATTCTGAAAGGGCTTCCAAGCAGTTTTTCACAAGACGAAATTCAAGCCGAGTTATCAAAACACGGCATCAACGTACTTTCCGTTCGCCAGTTCGTGAAAGTAAACAAAGACGGAGACACCAAAGAAAACAGGCCATTACCGATCTTCGCTATCACGGTTGGCCCGGAAACAACCTTGAGCAGCTTCGCTGAAATCAAAACGATTTTCTACCACACATATAAGGTAGAAAAATATGTAAAATCCCAGCAACCTACCCAATGCTTCAGGTGCCAGAGATTTGGCCACGCAAGCCAACATTGCAACCTGAACCTGAGATGCGTCAAGTGTGCGTCAAACCATGACGTAAAAGTCTGCACTACCAAAACCCTGAAGTGTGCAAACTGCGGACTCGCCCACACAGCCAGCTATAGAGAGTGTTCCATGCGCCTAAAATTCATGGAAACTCAGAAAAAACGAGCTCAATCGGCCAGGCCCAGCATAGCGCCATTGGAACTGCCCACTACACCCCACTCGGCCACGATCCAGAATCTGGAAAGGAACATCCAGTCCCTCCAGTCTCCTGCAGTCCCAGTGCCAATTCCGAGTTCTACTGCCAATACGTCCAGGCCCACCTACGCTTCCTTCTTCCCGATGGTGGAAACCTCGAGAAGGAATCTTATCGCACCCACTGCTGAACCTAGGACCATCCCAATGGAAACACATGTTCCCGAATCTCATTTAAGTAGAACTATAAACTATGTAATTACAGCAAAGCAAGTCCTTGACGAACTAACAACCCTTAGAATTCCCGAAATCCTTTCAGAGCTAAAAGAGATGAGCTCTAAACTCCAAACAGCCCTTACACCATTTGATAGGATCACAATCATCGCATCCTATGTCCACCTGTTCTTACCCTCCTCAAACACACCTACGATTCTCCAGCAAACATAACCAACATATTAGCCATTAATATTTTTGCGCTCCAACCTAATCTGGACGAGTTATTACACATCGTCCACAGAAATAACATCAAAATTTGTCTGATTTCAGCGACTAAGTTAAACAGCAAAACGAAGAAAATTAACTTCCCAGACTTCTCGCTGATCAGGGAAGACAGAACGGCCAAAGCAGGTGGTGGTGTTGCGGTGGCGATCCACAAAACCTTGTCACATCCAACTCTTCCGCATGATCTCCTGTCGCTCACCGAATACGTGGGAGTAGAGGTCCAAGTAAACAATAAAAAAACGAAGATCTACTCGATCTACAATCCACCGGATGTCTCAATAGATACAAACCTATTGAGGCACCTACTTTCCGATCGTACTCCAACAATTATTGTTGGAGACCTAAATGCGAAGGACACTGCTTGGACCTCTGCTAGGCCAAAAGAATCAGGTAAGATTCTCTCAAATTTTTTGACGGAACAAAAAATTAATCTGCTCTTTCCAGACGTTCCCACATACTACCCTCATAATTCAAACACTCCTAGTACTATTGACCTTTTATTAACGAACAACATCTCTATCATTAAAAATTTCACCACACTTTCCGAATCCCCATCCGATCACCTACCATTGTTTTTCTCCCTATTTGGCAGACCAACCTCACCAGAATCATCAAAAATTTTGAACTACGCAAAAACCGACTGGAATAAGTTCAAGGATATCTTAAATGATGAGATTTCTACACCAAACCCTACTTGTAACAACACTGAAGCAATAGATCAACACATAACACATTTCACCCAAGTCATTCAAACAGCCCTGGATTCCTCCACTCCCAAACGCTCAACCAAATCTACCCACACTCCTATCCCACCCGAAATAGCCTCATTAATAAAGCTAAAAAATTACATTAGGTCAAGATGGCAAAAAACCCGAAATCGCTACCTTAAATCCGAACTCGATCAGCTGATAAAAGAAATCAGAGTTAAATTAACCGAATGGAAACAATCATCTTGGGACAACAAACTCAGAAACATAAACTTAAAAGATCACTCTATTTGGCGCGTAGCAAAATATTTTAATAACACCGTTAAAACAAAAATCCCCGCACTAAAGTCAAACAACACACTCCACACAGAAGACCACGACAAGGCGAATACACTCTGCATACACTATGCAGCAATACACGAAATATCGGCCTCCCGAGGCAACAAATCTTTTGAACAACAAGTCACAGGTCATGTGAGAAAAACTATCCTCAAAGCCCGCATCGAAACTCCCATTAACTCCCTGACGAATCCCCGTGAAATCACTTCCGCTATCAAAAAATTAAAAAATAAATCTGCCCCGGGTGTGGATAATATTCTCAATATAGCACTAAAAAACCTCCCAATTAAAGCAATAAGTTTACTAACAAAGATATACAATGCATGCCTCCTCAGACAATATTTCCCGGAACTCTGGAAAGGAGCGGTGGTCATTCCGATTCTAAAGCCCGGTAAGCCCCCTTCGCATCCGGTGAGCTACAGGCCTATTAGCCTCCTACCGGTATTGGCTAAACTCTTTGAGCGAATAATTTTAGCTCGTCTCAAAAAACCCATAGAAGAGTTACAACTAATGCCTATCAATCAATTTGGTTTTCGATCAGAACACTCGATCTGCCACCAGCTGGTTAGAATTACGAATGATATAAAATCCGCGAAAGACCGGAAAGAAGATCCCGTTCTTCTTCTCCTGGACAGCGAGAAGGCCTGTGATTCTGTTTGGCCCACAGGCCTTATATACAAACTCGAAGGATTGAATGCCCCTAAATATATATGTAAAATTTTATTATCTTATCTCTCAAATAGATATATCCGAGTTCGAGTCGAAACTTCGCTTTCGGATAAAATAGAAATTGTCGCGGGAGTCCCACAAGGGTCTATTCTCTCGCCTGTTTTATTCAACTTGTACATTGCTTCTGTTTTTAGCAGAATTCCGAGAAATGTATCCATTGCAGGCTATGCTGATGACATTGCTTTGTACTCACCTAGTAAGTCGATCAACAAAGCTATTAGAAGAATAGAAAATGCTGCTTCTCTCACAATCAGTGAATTAACGAAATGGAAAATTCAAGTGAATGCTGCTAAAACAGAAGCAATCTTATTTACTAGCTCCAAGGCCAAGCCGACTTTAACTATTCGTAGCGATAAGATCACACCAACCGACTCTGTAAAGTATTTAGGCTTACACATCGATTCCAAACTCCTGTGGAAAAAGCATATGTCTGAAATCAAGGTCAAGACTAAAGTTATCCTAGTAAGATTGTATAATTTGCTAAAATCACCCGCGCTCAGTCAATCCCTCAAACTTACTCTCTACAAAGGGTTAATTAGGCCCATTATCACCTATGGTTGTCCTGCCTGGCGCAATGCAGCGAAAATACACTTGAATCATCTTCAAGTGATTCAAAATAAATTCCTACGAATAATAGGAAATTTTAAAAGAAGAACGACTATTGTGGAAATACACGAAACGCTCGGTATGACAACCATAGGCGAATTTATCGATAGAATAAATGAGACATTTAAATTTAAGCTACAATCCCATCCTAATCCCCAGCTCCAAAACATCAATATTGACATAAAATCCAATTGGTCCCGCTGACCACCTGTTTTGTCCCACCTTTCCATATATCCTTTTCTCTCCTGCCCCTCATGCACCCATTACTTGTAAGGTTTTTTAGAAGTTATTTTTCCTTATATCGAGTCATCATGTAAATAATCACAAATATCTGTAATAATGAAAAATTAGTTTACACTTCTTTCAAAGTAGATATAAAGCCACCGGCTGGTGATCTAGAACGTAGCACTTAAGATATTAATACTGTATATAGTATGTATATATGACAAATGTTAATAAACAATTTTCAAGTCAAGTCAAGGCTTTGGCGTAGTGGTAGAGTATCTGGCTACTACTTCGAAGGTCCTAGGTTCGCGCCCGGCCGCCGCAGAATATTGTTTCAAAATATTTTCTCATGGATTCCGACCAATGCAGGAACTTCCGTGTGTGCTATCGGCGGTACCCATAAAATGAGACCGCCCGGCGGAGCGGAAACCCTGGAGGTTTACCCTGTGATTAGAAATACGATGGCCTAAAATGGCAAAAGTCGGCCCCAGCCGCACGGGTGGGTGTCCGGTACGCCCCCTGAAGGAATGCTTACACGGCCTCTATCCGGGGCGTCCAAATGAGAGGGACGGATAAAAGAAACACATGCACACACATATATACGAACATATTGCAAAAAACGTGTCAGGATAATGTCAAACATCGAGAAAAATGAAAATCTCATGAAAATTCCAATATTGATTTTCAGGGTGATTACAATAACTTCCCCTAACTTCCCCTTCCCAAATCTGGAAGTCAAAAATCACGAAATTTTTTAATGTCTGGAAATTTTGAAAAGTTTAAAAAGTTCTTAGTTTGAGACATGAACCGAAATTTTGGATATAACATACACGGGGAAACGATCGGGAGGTTATTGGTTCGATCCGTAGAGGCTCGGACCCACATCCCGTTCATTTTCGGGGTGCTTGCAATAACTTCCCTGTGGGATCGGGAAGTTAATAAAAATTTCAAGATAGGTGTTATGATAGTGGAATATCTCCCAATTTTTGTTCACTAAAAAATCCGGTGATTGCTTGTTGTGATACATTAATATGGAAACACTCACTGAATGGGGGACAAATTTCCAGGAGAACTGGAGTATCATCCAATTACACAATAACATCATATAAAACCCATTCAATTTTAGCCCTTTTGGGTTTTGGAGTGAGCAGTTTCAGGGAAGCGATGGCAAAGGGGGGGGGGGGGGGATAGAGGGTACCCGGAATATTATGGGTGTTGGTGAATTTGGAATTGGTGTAGGAATTTCAATGGATAACGATATAACTCGAAGTGGCCCTCTCCTGGGATTTCCAAGTGGGATATAGCGAAAACTCGTGGTCCGTGGAACTCGTTAAAATTTTGGTAGAGAGTCCTCGAGGCTAGACCGTATCATGTCATCGCACTCCATCTCCATACATCATCGCTATCTTCGCTCACTTAGGCTGTAATCGTTTTGAGGTTTCGAGTGTATATTAACGCGGTCAATTTTCACCAAGGAGGTGCAATAGGAAAATTACGAAAACATTTTGAGTCATAATTGAAAAAAGAAATGACTGTATTCTGTATGATCTTTATTTATGTTTTCAAACTACTTAGACGAAGGGGCCATTCAAGTACTACGCAAATGAATTTTTATTAACAAATATGCTTATAATACGTGTATTCTCCGCCCCCCCCCCGCCATGCCTCCGCAATACTTAGTTCGTCCCTGAAATTGATTACTGATTTCCGTTAAGACCCTGAGAGAAAATACTTCAAGTATGAATCATGGTATGAGCATTTGCAGCCCTTGAATTGACGACGCTCAAGTCCTCCATAAATCGGACGGTCATAAATGAGATGTATTGATCCCTGAGGAAACATTCCACGAAGTTTTTGTGCACTTATGGACACACAAATATCTTTCAGAAAACGGGTCTCAAACGTCGAAAAAACCGCCAATTTCATTAAGCATTCACTTATAATTGTCGGGGCCATTACAATAACTTCCCCCTTAGTGTCTAACTAAAAAAAGATGCAAAATAATAGACACGTCTTGGATGAGGAGCTTTTCCCGACTCATGTCTGAAATCTTACTTGTCATAAGTTCCGAAATTGCAGAATTTCCGAATTTTTGAGAACCTTCAAATTCTTTTCGAATTTAAAAAAGTGTTTAGAGTGTTTACCTCGGTAAGTTTTTAAATGTCTGAAATTTTTGTATTTTTCTAGAATTTTCTAAAGGTTTCGAAAGATTTCAAAATCTTCATTTTTTTCGTTTTTACCAGGTTTTTCATAAAATTACAAAAGCGCAGAAACAAATTCTGTCAAGGCATAGTTCCACAAAGCTCCACTGCGACAGTGTGGAGATCCCATAGGGTTTTTAAAAATAAGGAAGATACAAAAAAAATCAATGCCGCGGAAATTGCGCAGTTGAAAGCACCTCATTTCTTCCCATCCCAGTTGGTGATAGTCTGCGTCTAAATACAAAAATTCCAATGGTCAGAAAGGATTCTTTCGATCACTCTTCGACAAACCAACTAACCGATTTTGATTTTCTCGAAATATTCTCTCAATTCTTGATCTCTACAAAATGTATCAAAAAAATGTTGAGCCAGCTTCTTTAGAATGAACTTTGAACGTTAGCCAAATGCTTCTCTAACTAGAAGAGACCCAATGTCGTACGAAGAACAGAACTAGTCTACTAGAACAAATTACTCCAGCGAGACACTGTCTTGGCTGAAAGTTGGAGTGAGTCGAAAGAATGAAGCGAAAGACTGGCAATTCACGATGCCTGCTCGGCTGCACGCGATAGTCACATCTCGCGAGTACAAATTCAACTTGCTTATCAGGTTTTTTTTAAAAGACTGCTGCAGTAGATAACGCGATGCACATGGAAGAAGTTTGTTTTTACCGTGAATCTTCCGTTGCTGAAACATTACGAGGGCGATTTAATATTATCTCTGGTGCTTAATGACGGAAATGATGGAATTTTGCGGATGAAAGTAATCCGGCTATTCCTACTGCCATCATGAAATGCCTGAATTTGTTATCTTCTACCATAGAAACTTTTTTTTCCATCCTCACTATAGAAAAAAAAATGCAAATACCTTACATTATTACAGGACTATCTTAATTCTTCATTGTGCCGCCTGCCTTATGCCATTTTTTTTTCACCCCACCTATTACCAACATTGCGATATATTTTTCTTGGTATGACGGCCTCTCGTGTGCAGAGCAGATAAATCATAACTCGCCGGAAGAAGTTCACCGACCCTGGTTCACGATAAAAGAGGAACTTTCGACAATTTATGGATAGAAAAGTTCTATTCAACTGGCGTTTATTACTTTCCCCTCGTATTTTTTCACGTTCACAGAATACCCAGGGAATTCCCGCTGTTTGAGTAGAGGGAATGGGGTGAGTTTTTTTTCTCTTTGGCTTCATCTGGAAAAAAGTTGACCGCCTAAATTTCATCTCAATCTTTCGATGAGATCAACGGACAACTTTTAGCCTGAATCTTCAGTTGTGGAAAGTTCGAGAAATGGGATTTATTCTTTTTTCATTGAATGAATTTGGGGGTTTTCAAATATTTTGGTTGGTTAGACTATTGAATTTATATACATTGAAAATTAAATGCATTACATAATTTGAGAAACGATTGAAATTTTGTTGGTGTTTACGTGGTTTTTGACCCATAACTATACTTTCAACGTAAAATATCAGAATCTCAATGATTAAGGGTTAGATTGGTTAAATATTTTCGAATTGAAAGAAAACAGTGAAAGGATCGTAATGATCCGATCACCTTGTTGGTTTGTAGTCTCAAGAAACTGAGTCATGATACCAAGCTTTCATATATGTTCGCATATATGTTCTTTCCGCGCGGGATTCGCGAGAAATCTCTGCTATTCGGTTAAAAATATTTGATGATTATAAATTATATATGCCATATTCATAGAAATTCCGTACGAACTACAAATCCAAATTCCAGTGAAAAAACATTCTGAAAACCATATCAATGTGGGAACAGGAAAAACAATGTCATCGAAGGAATCGATTCTCTTGTACTAATACCGCCCCATTACATCAGAACAGAATATTTCGGATACAACTGAATACCGTTGATTCGATGAAACCAAATTTTTCTCTCAGTGTAAGTAATATGCAATGGAGTAACGAAGAACATATTTGCTCGAAGAAGCATTTTTCCTGTGTCTGAAGAACGTATGCCCGGAATTGATTAAGTTTGCGCTTATAGTTTAAATTTCAGTTTTGTTTTTGAAATAACGATATAACGAACGCGGATGTGCTCCCAGGTTTTCTTTTCTTAGTCCTTCTCTAGTTATAATGCTAGAAGTAGCGAGGCGTTTCCTTCGTGAGCAATACTACAGAGTACCTACCATATTTGACTGGGGTCCACTTTAACCATTTAACTATTATACTTTCGAATCACAGAGCAGAACAGCGGGTGGGGTTCCCACCCGACCTCGCGATCTCATTTTACGACCATTGCACGGAGTAAGTATTAAGGCACCTCCTGCCATTGGTCGGGATCCATAAGGAGATTTATTCGTAATGTCCAGGCACTCTACCAGCTCTCAGGTATGTGAGTACGCATGCGTGTGCGTAAGTGTGGACACATTTGTAGGCAATGTTTTCCCCGGAGCGAATGGAGCGACTCGATTTTGATTGGTGTGTCTTATGAATCTGGATCTTAAGGAGTCTTACCCGGTACGAAAAATCCCTTCAACTCGTGTAATCTTTTGTAATACTGTATCTCAGGAAAGATATTACAAAATCTTTGAAACCAGTTTTAACATAATATCGGGTGTGAGTGTAATTCCGATCTAATATAGTGAAATCGACGTTTACGCAGGTGAGTATATGACATCAAAAAAATTTTGACAACGGTGAAATATGCAATTTCTTGACTCACATATATAGTCGTCCATTTGGGGATATGTCCTCACGTTGTACCCATCGTAAAAGAGTATTTTCGAATCTGAAATCTGTGCTCACGTGTTTGAAAGAGACGAATGGATAAACGGCGGGTCCACACCAAAGAACAGCTTCTTATAAGACTTAGAACCACTTAGATTTTATTAATTTTCAGTTGAAATCAGCACCATACTGGTTTAAGCTTTTGCAAAATACAGTACTCTATTGATACCTTTGACAGCCTGTTGAAAAATGTCAGATCGGAGTACATTCATCTCGATTTCAAAATAATTACGACAATTGATAAACGGGACGTGAGTGTGACCCTCGGTGGGTCGCATCAATAAATTCGCGATAGTCTGTGTGTGTGTGACGATACACGTATGAAGTCAAGTTGTATATCAGTTACGCAAATTCGACTATTGATATATTATTATGATTCTTCATCGATATCTCGTAAAATTGATGCCTACCAAAAAGAAAAGTAATAAAACATGAAATTTGTAGTTTCATGAGAGGAACAACTTTTGGTTGACACTTTTTCTCGTATCCGTCACCGTTTTCGAGATACAGCGTTATACACAATTGAAATTGTTAAAAAACGTTTCACGGACGGGACAATGGCAAAAAGACTCCTTTCAGACCTGGAGACGAGTAAGACGCGCCAATTAGAAAAAAATAGGTCAAATCGGTTCAGCGGTTTTGCGGGAACCATTTGCCAAAAAAAAGGATACGCACGCACATACAAACATACCCCGCATAGAAAAATATATATCCTGAAAATATATCTTGAGATATATAGCAGGTTTATCCTACATATATGCCGCATATATCCGTAAATAAGTCACACATATCCGAGATATATGCTGGAAATACGTTTTTAATGTCATTTTTGGCCGGTTATATATATTCCAAAAATATCCAGGATATATCCCGGAATGTAGGAAAGATAGTCCATGTATATATGTGTGAGGTGTATCCATGTATATATCTGCGCTGTATGCGTGTATATATGTGAGATATATCCACGTATATATGTGAGATATGCCCATTAGTATATGTAAGATATATCCATGAATATATGCACACCATGCCAACATAGGGGAGGTGGTGCATGTGTCGGACGCCTAAGGAAGAAGGCTTTTTTTTTACCTCACAACGATATATAGGTTATTTGATTATAAAAATCCGTTCTTTGGGGGTTTATCAATAAAAGTTAAAAAAATTAGAATTTTTCGTAACTCTGGTCCAATTAATTTCGACCGTTTATTAAAAAAATGACCAGTGTCCGACATTCCCCCCATTGCAGGTACCACCGGACATGGTGTTGCTAGTATGGACACTAGTTGGTGATATCGGACAACCTTCTCGCGCACTAAACAGCGTGACAAAAAATAACAAATAATATTTATTAAATGACGTTATTTTTACCACCTTTTCGAACAATTTTAAACATTTGTAATAAAAAAACAAATATTAACGTACATATGTTGATAAAAATAGTTTTTTTTATAATACTGGACCTTTATATTTTCTTTGGACCCCTTATAATAAACCACAAATTATGCAAGTAAATGAAGTTAAATTTTAGGTATCACACGAGTCACAGACAAATGATTCTGCAGTTGATGTGACGCATGTTGCGTGAGACCACTTCCCACACTCCCGACATCGGTACCAAACTTCGTCTTTAGCGAACTCCTGGCACACATCACAGACTGAATCTACATCGTTAGAGTTTCTTACAGCTGTACCTGTGGCGAAATGCTAAGAATTAACACCGAATTATCATTAATATTGGAAGAGATGATGATGTAATTCTTACCTTCTGATAGGTCAGTTATCAACGCTTTTTTGACTCTCTTCTTGGTAACAGGAGGATTTTCTTTCTCTTTCTTGACTCGTACACTCTTCTTCTTCCCAGCCTTCGTCTCTCTCCTCTCGTTTACGTTTTTTCACTTCCAGTATCTCTTTTGGTGGGGAGCTCGTCATAATAGTCGAGTGTTGCTTTTTGGGTCCTTTTTTGACTTTGAGGCCCTCCAAAACAGGTGTTTTCACCTCTTTCTCTGCTCCTGGCATTGGAGATGTCATGTTGAAGACAATCAACTGTGGAAATGTGGGATCCTGTCGACCTAGAGATGGTGAAAATGGTTTAAGGAGATGCGATATAGGAGATTGAGAGGATAATAGGTGCCGGATTGTAGGAGTTACTAGTGTAGGTGTGGGGAACCGAGAATGATTTAAGTTTGATGTTGGTGTCATCGACGATTTCTCCAAAATTGGAGATTGATTTAGTAGAGCTGGTGTCATTGTCACAGACGATTCAGGCAGCGATGGAGATTCATCTAATGATGTTGGGCTCATAAACAACTGTCCCACGGTTGGAGATGCGTTCAATGGTATTAATGGAACCCTTGAAGTAGGAGTCTCGCCTGTGAACTGGTTGTGGATCTTTGCCGTTACTTTAGAACGAGTACCTCGAGTGGTTCTCAGCCTGCGAGGGGTCTCTCCAATGACCGTTGGAGCTACAACTGAAGAAGACTCAGGTCCACCTCCGTCATTCCCATCAACGTCAGAGTTGGTACCATCAACAGCATCTCCAGTCGCTATTGGATCCGGATCTGACGGACCTCGAGGAGTTCTCAACGAGACTGATTGGTCCACTTCATGAGCATTAGAATTGTTAAGATGTGAAAACACACTTCGTGGTCTGACAGTTAGCAATTGGGACGTATCGAATCCAGCTGCATCTCCCTGAGATATCTCTGGCATTGAGTGTTGAGGGTGCTTTCGTCCAACCGAAGACATTTCTATTGTCGAAAGTGGATCCATGGCAAGTAACTCACTGCTATCTTGGATGATAATAGGAAGATCCAACTCCAGCACATCAGCATTTTGACCACTCAGTGGTACCCCATGGCTCTCTGACAATGATTTTAATACTGCAGCAGGCGTGTAGTCTTCAGGACCGAAAATATATGTCTGTTTTGGCATTTTTCTTGGAGGCAACATTGATATACGCCTGGTTGAAAATCGAGGCCAACTCAAAGACAGTGATTTTTTCCCTTGTGATTTCTTCAAACTATGGCTACTGGCTTTCTTGTAGGCACTCTTAAGTGGCCCAAAAAAGCTGACGTCAAGTGGCTGCATGCGATGAGACGCATGTGGTGGTAGAGAAAGTAGTACGATGCCATTTTCCCTGCAAAAATAATATGCAGTGAGAGAGATGTGACCATCGTGATTGTCCAGGACGATTACGACTGGATCTTCTTTCGAACATTGTTTATGGTGAACAAAATGTTTCAACCATTCAAGGAACAGGCCGGAGTCAGAGTAACCATTAGCTGAACAATAGTACACTGCGTCAACAGGGCCATCAGCTTGCAACGCCAGATTCATACGTTGACGAGAGAAGATGAACATTGGGGGAATGTAATCCCCAGCAGCACTAGCAGCACAGATGACCGTGACGTTTCTGCCTCGTTCTCCACTCGCGATCACCCCCACTCTCTTCTGCCCTTTCTCGCCCACTATTTTGTCAGGTTCAGGCACAACATTAATTCCTGTTTCGTCCATATTTATTATTTTCGAAGGAGGAAAGTTGTATTTAGCCATAATGCCTTCCCAATTATCAAAAAACAGTGACACTTCCTCTTCATTAAATGCTATAACGCGGTTGAAGCTGGTATTTTCTGGCTTACGTACGGACAGTGTTGGATTTCTTTTTAAAAATCCATCAAACCAAGCACATCCAGCTGTGTTTGTCTGGTGATTGAAGGAATGTGGCATGTTATGTTTCTCCACATAATCGTAGGCTGCAGCGCAAATTTGGTGACGTCCTGTCCCATAAAATAATTTTGACAACGTTATAATTTCCTGCGCCATCAAGGATTCTTGTGCTGCACCGAGGATGGTCTTACGACCCATACTGGGACCATTCATGATGCTACTTTTGATTCGATCATTCAACGTGTTGCGCGGAACACAAAATTTCACGCAGCGACATACCGTCATTTACAGCTTCAACAGCACCAATTAAAGATTTTTCACTCCACTTCCCCCTTGTGTTCGATGTCTCTAGTTTTGTGGCTCATGGCATTCTATAAAAAAAAAACAACAACAAACATAAAACCTCACATACCCGACAAATAAGCTCACATTACCACTTTTCAAATAGTTATGATTTTAGAAGAAATGTTGGAATAAATTAATATTTATTTTTTTCAGTGCATGAATTTCTATTCTTAATATTCATTCTGTCATTCCCGGTTTTAATTTACTTTAAATAAATAACTTACTTGAGTGTTTGCCGGCCGGTGGCTTGCCCATGCGTGTCTCAGCAGTCACTCACTGTCCGATACTACTGACAGAGTGTTCGAGGTTACCAGCATATCGTGTCCGGCATTACCGACAAACACAGAGTGTCGAAAAAACATAAATAATTATTGTTAATCGCCTTTTTTAAAGATTACCCAAGTGCTCGTTGATCGATAAAAGTACCAGGAATTGGAATTCCACCAGTGTAATCCTCTACGCGACAATTAAAGTAATGAAAAAGCTTAAATACTGAGGGCAAATTCTTACATGAATGGATGTGAAAATCATCTACGTGATTTTTCATTGTATTTTGGCAATGCAAAATCGAAAATTTGCATGAAAATTAGGTATTTGTGGTAAATAGAACCATAACAGAGAAAAAAAAAATTTCTCTCTGTGTCATGAGGAACAGGGGTGTCCGAAATTACCACCTGTCCGATATAGGCACCACCTCCCCTATATATCTAAATTTGTTTTGAATTATCATCCAATGACCTTTTATATTCCTGTACGTCCTTCATTGCTCCGATAACACGTAATGTGTATTTTTGTATAGAGAATAATAACTTTGGTTATATCCATTTTTCTCGTATTCTGAAACGGTTTCGGCACTACGGCATTATCAACCATTGAAATCGTCAACTATCGGGAGTAAATCAGTGTGACCCGTGAATCTCACGATGAAAAATTGCAGATTTGGGGATTAATAAACGGCATGTGGGTCTGATCCTCTACGGGTTAAACCGATAACTTCCCTATCGTTCACCCGTATATGTTTTATTCAAGATTGCAGTTCATGTCTCAATAAATTATGAACTTTTCAAACTTTTCAAAATTTCCAAATATTAAAAATTTGTCAATTCTCAATAACTATCGGTATTGCAAAAAAAGTTATACAATATCAAATATGTATTTTTGTGTGTGGAACAACTTTCATTCACTAACTTGTTTCGTATCTTTAACCGTTCTCACGATGCAGCGATATAAACAAAATTTTGCTCATATACGCACACACACTGTTGGATTTTCAGTAAACTCATTTATGTTCAAAATTCAACTACCTCTGGATTTAGTGCCTACCTGGCTGTTCGGAAGGGACAGTGTAAATTGGTTTATTACTTTTCTTATGAGCAAAAAAAAATGTTGTTCCTGAGTTTTTCCCGGAGCCACGGGATGTGGTCAACCATATGTACAGAGGGTTGAGACTCAGGGGGTGGACGCTATGTTGGCATTCAGGTATAGAGGATAGTTGCCAATACTTAGATTTTAAGGTTTAGTTGTGGGTAAACCACTGTATCAAGCGCACGTACCTTCTGACAGTAGAATCAAGTATTTCAAATAAATCTTTAAATTCAAATATAAATAGTATCTTTCTACTCATTTCAACCTCACAATCCAATACACACACACATATCTCGCTAAAAATGGTCGGAAAGGTTTCTAAGTGTCATGAAATGTCCCTGGCGGACGGATGGATTACAGTATGGACTTGTGCGGTACGTCGATTAGTTTTCGAGTACAAGTCGATTCTGATTTGAAATAATCGACCCAGGATCGACTAAGTATCGGGTCGATTGCCGGTTAATTAGAATTTATTTTTCCCCCAAACCAACTCACGATCCACATAATACCAAGTCGATTGTCCAAAAAAAAATAAACAATAATAATAAATAAATAGGACGTAAGTGTGACCCTCGACGGGTCGCATCTAAAACTTCCCGATAATATGTGTGTGACACACGTATGAAGTCATGTTGTAAATCCATTACACAAATTAGACTATTGATCAATTATTTCAATTTTCTATCGATAGTTCGTGAAATGTGATGCCTAGCTAAAAACGTAATATAACATGATATATGTAGTATCACCAGGGGAACAACTTATGTTGGACACTTTTTAACTTCCCGATAGGGGATGTTATTGTTTTGCCCCCGAAAATGAAAAATCGATTCTGCATCAGATCTCCACGTTTCATGGTATTTCTGACCATTCTAGACTATTTAAAACGAAAGGTCCGTATGTGTGTGTGTGCGTGTGCGTGTGAGTGATGATGTATGTATATGGTCAAAATTTTTGGCCAACGATTTCTTGTGAACGAATCATTCGATCGAAGTTGTTGATGACTCAATCGAATGGGTTTTATGTAACTTAGACCGGATTAGATTTTAGATGGAAATGGTCCAGTGCTTATGTTGTTATGAACAAATTCGATTGTTTATAACGCTATAGTGCATGGATTATTGGTATTAGCGGAAAATGTATATAACAAAAGTTATTGCCCATGCAAAAATAAACATTTTATTTCCTATGCGTTTTTTTGTAATTCGCATGATTAAGGAGGTACGGCCATTTGAACAATAATCTATTTATAAAGTGAACGCATGAAGCCATCGACGTTATCAATGCCGAAATTGTGGGTTTTCATGTGTGTGTGTGTGTGTATGCATGACTATGTCTGGATGGGGTCACAAATTTATGGTCAAGGGTTTCTTGTGCAAAAATCATTCGATCGAAGTTGTTGATGACTCAATCGAAAGGGTTTTATGTAACTTAGACCGGATTAGATTTTGGATGGAATTGGTCTAGTATTTATCTTGTCATTAACAATTTCAATTGTTTATAATGTTCTACTGCATGAACTACTAGACTTAGTACAAAATTCATATCAGAAAAGTTGTTCGCCATACAAAAATACGTATTTTATGTGAAATGACTTTTTTCAATAGTTTGCGTAATTAAAGAGCTATGACCGTCGGAACAATTATGTATGTAATGAGTGAATGAAGGAACCCAGCGCTGTCATGAAGGCCTCAATCGAATCATTTCCGTGCAGAATCGAGTGGATTACAGTTTGGATGGCATTCGTGCAGTATATACAATATTATCAACAATTGTCTATACTGTTCCGCTGGGTAAAATATTAAAGTTATCGTTTGTATTGCGGCCGCATCTCTATTGGTAACTTACTCCCACTCAAGTGACCCGCATAAGTCGCATCCTCATGCTGACCATACGTCTACTCAAATATTCATAATTATCTGGTTCATAAATGAGTCAGTTTAGAATTGTCAAATGTGCAGCTGTTTATTAAGACACTGAAAGGGGTCACATTGATGAACGCGGATATATTGGAAAAGGATAAATTTAGTACGCTGCGCTGAAATACCAAATCGGGAAGTTTTTTTTGTGCCCCGAAGTGGGCACACACATGCTCACACCACTAGTTCTCGTATATATCACCGTTCTCGAGATACAGCGTTATAAAGAATTGAAATTGTTAATAACAATTGAAGGAATTCTTTTTCAACATTGACACGACTTTGCGCCCTGGGTAACAGTCAGGAGTATTTTTTTTGTCAAAGGGGAACCAAATTGATCAAACCGTTTACCGGGAACTCTTCCTCCAAGAGTCACTTACATATGAACACACGCCCACCCACACACAGACACATAACACACACACACACACACACACACACAACCCTCATCTAAAATTTGCCAGCATGATGTGAAACTTCGAGAAAAGGCGAAGTTTTCGATTTCTGAAACACTTCATTATCGGGGTGATTACAATAACTTCCTTAAACTGGGAAGTTGAAAACATAGATTTAAAAAAAAAATAAACGTGATTTGGATTGGACCCTCTACGGACCGAACCAATAACTTCCCGATCGATCCTCCGTATATATTATATACAAAATTTCGGTTGGTGTCTCAAATTGTGAACGTTTTAAACTGTTCAAAATTACCAAATATGTGAAATTTTATAATGCTTAAAACATAAAAAGATTTTCAAAAAATATATCCTTTTTTGCGATAGAGTTAGATAAACAATTCAATTTGTGAAAAACTATGAATGTTGGCATAAAAACTCATAAAAAATCAAATGTATACTTTTACGTGTGGAACAACTTTCATTCAACATCTCATTTCGTATCTCTAATTATTGTCGTGATAGAGCGACATAAACAATCCATTTTATTAATAACAATTAACTATGGGGGTTGGCGAAAGAAGTCATAAAACATCCAATGTGTATTTTTATGTGTGGAACGACTTTCACTGGACACTTTCTTTCGTATCTCGAATTATTCTCACGATGGAGCGATATAAACAATCGATTTTGTTAATAATAATTAACTATGGGTGTTAGCCAAAAAACTCATAAAACATCGAATGTGTATTTTTACGTGTGGAACGACTTTCATTTGACACATCGTTGCGTATCTCTAACTGTTTTTGCGATATAGCGATCTGAACAATGGAATTTGTTAATAACAATAAACTATGGGTGGCAGCCAAACAAGTTATATAACATTAAATATGTACTTTTGTGTGTGAAACAAATTTGATTGAATAATTCTTTTCGTATCTTCAATCGTTCTCACGCCGCAGCTATATAAACAATTCATTTGTTAATGACTATAAAACCGCTGGGTCGATTATGTTCAAAATATAATCAGGGCTAAGTTAGGAGGAAACGTATCCAATGACTATAAAAAGCCCAAATCGCATAACTTGTGTGGGAGAAATCGTTCGACAAAATTTTGCTCACATACGCACACGCGCAGACAAATATCTCAATCAAAATGGTTGCAAACGTTTCTAGGGATCATGAAACGTGGAGATGAAGTGAAATTTCCAAGTTCGATTTTCCGACCCAAAATAATAACTTCCCTAAGATCGGGAAGTTAATTAAGACCAGTCGACCGGTAGCCGACTCGGTATTTAGTCGATCGTGGGTCGATCATTCCAGGAATCTGGATCGGTCTGTGCTCGAAACGCAATCGACACCTGCACGAGTCGATTCCACAATCGACCGAGGATCGAGTGGCAATCGACTAGTCCGCCAGGGATGGAGATCCGGTGAAATTTCCGATTTCGATTTTCGGACTCATAACAATAACTTTCCTCGAGATCGGGAAGTTAAAAAACTGACCCATTCATCAACCAGGTAAATTCCCGAGTCGAACTTTTGAACCTTATTCTAGCCTCAATACTTTCATTTTGCCCTCATAGACCTCAAATTTGAGGTTGAAATGAGGTCGAAACAATTTTTCAGCCTCAATAGCCTCACGGAACAAAATCTCAGTCTGTTTTTGACCTCTTCAGTCTCTCTAGCCTCACTTAGACCTCTTGAGCCTCAACAACCAAAGGAGCCGCTGCTTCATTCGAATTTGATAAAGAAAATACGAAAATAATAATATCATGGAAAGTCAAAGGGCAAAATTCATGTAGTTTTAGTATGTGAACATTCTTTATTCGGAACTTTTCCGAGCTCTGACCGTTTGGACACAAAATAGCTATACACAAACAAAAATGTTGTGAACAAATAGAACCGATCTTAATTTGCAAAAACTGACTCGAGACTCGCATCTAGAAACCTCCAAAATGAATTTCAACAATTAAATCTGCTAGATATTATAGTCCATGCAGAAAAAACTCTTTATTCTACGGTTTTTTAGTCTAATTGTAACTTCACTTTATTTTCCGTGGCATAAAATTTATTCTTTTATTTAAGACATCATCCAATTGTTGAATTGTTGAATATCAATAATTTTAAAAACATTTCACGGGGGAATTCCCGAGGAAGGGGGAAAACACGCTGGCATGACGCACTGTAATATTGAGGGGGTAAGCTCCATTTTCTTAGGAAAAATGCAGATATACCTGGAGGTATATTTTATTACCCGACAACATGTGGCGAGCAGGCCTTCTTCGCCAGAGTTTTGGTGCTCATTATTCTGTCACTCAGGTCGATTTTTTTCCACTGTACTTTTACCCATTGCTATCCTTTTTCACCTCCCTCAACTCTTGGGGTGCCAGTCTGTCTCTGCCATTTCCCTGGTGACCACCAACGAAGTAACAGCGAAAATTGTATTCGAGGGAAATTTGAGGGAAAATTTGAATAACGTTTTTCAGAGGTTTTTTCTTTACAATATGTCAAAGGCGAAGTGTTTAATTTTAAACAATGGCGCAGGACCCGCCCAAAGTGACGAGACCGAAAAAAGTGCATTAGTTTGGTGGATAGATACCCCGTTTAGCGACGTAATAGCCATCTACAGGCTCGGTCTCAATGCGAAAACAGTTTGCTGCTACAGTGACACTTCCTTGGAAAGACAGGAACTGGCATAAAGTGAACTGCTGAATCGAATATCATTAATATGTAACAAATATTATTATAGTTACAAGTTACATTCTCTAGAGAATATATAATGATACGAAAATACTCCAAAAGTGATGGAATTTATGAAGAGTTTATCGGTATTACGTTGTTCATCTGTATTAAATATCTAAAATAAATATATCTCACCTAATCAAACTGTTCATCGCTAATTAATCATTTCTCCAACAATTTTTCATCCACAATATCCAAATTATGATCCATATTGAGGCTCACTGAGGCTGTTGAGGCTATTGAGGTTAATTTTATATTGAGGTTTGAGGTCTAAGAGGTTATTCTGAGGTTATAAAAATACTCTCATTTCAACCTCTTGACTCGCGAAAGGGAAATAAGTACCATTTTGAGGCTCATTTGAGAGTAAAATTTCAATGTATTTTCCCGACCCATGAACCTCATTTCAGCCTCATTGACCTCAGTTTGAACCTCAAAATGAGGCTAGAATGAGACTCAAAAGTTCGACTCGGGTTATGAACCTTTGAGTAGAAGCATGCTGAACGTGCAGACGAGACTTATGCATGTTACTTAAGCGGGAATGAGATGCCAATAGAGGTGCGATGGCTCAAGGATTGAAACGGTCATACCTTCTTAATTGTGAATTAAATGCCTCTTTTCACTTGCTAAACACCTTCCGTTTGACACTTTCTACCATGTCTTTCACCGGTATTGCAAAGAAGCATTGTGAATAATTCGAAAAACTAATGAAGAGGTACCCAAAACATTTTTAATCAAATACCCTTACATATTATGTCCTAGAAGAATGAAATGGAAAAAAACCGTAAAAGCCAGCTCCACATACATCGAACTCGAAGTCGAAACTGATGCAAAGTCATTTCTAACTGGCCCTCGAAGTGTTGTAAAACTGTTGCCCCCACCCCCTTCAGGTCAGTTTCGGAGGCAATCTATATACTTTATGATCTGCAGAATGGAGGTAAAAAGAGTCTGGGCTGCCTCAATTTTTGGGCCTACGTGACCGGCAACAAAGACTTACTGTTATAGGATGGGGAAAACAAAAAATCGGGAAAAGAGTCCCAACAACGGATGGCCGCCAGATGTGGTCTTCAGGGCCTTGCGGATTCATAATAAATTCACGTTTATGTGCGTAAAAGGGGTAGTGTAAAGGGAGAAGGCGTAATGTAATTTTCAATGTAGTTTTCAACCTAATAAATATAGACTTATATATGGAAACGGTAATGGTTATATGCGACGGATATATCTCACGTACATGTTGGATGTATTTGAGATGTATACGGGATATATCTAAGATGTCTACGGGATATATTTCGAGTACATGGTGTATATATTCGGAATATGCTGGATATATTAAAGGTATATATGCCGCATGTCTACTGGGACATATCCGCTTTACTATTTCGGGATATATTCCTCTTATATCATAGTCAGAATCGTAATATACGCCAGATATAGCATTGGATATATTTGGGGTATATCCGCAGACATAAAAGTACATATATCCGGCATATACTCCGCATACTACATTTTTGGCCGGAATATATCCAATAAGAGTCACATATATGTTATTTCCACGAGGCTTCCATAACCCGCACTGGAAACCTATCTGGAGTATGCAAAACGTCGAGAAACGTAAAAATTTCATGATTCTGAGACTTTTCATTTTCAGGCTGATTACAATAACTTCCTGTCGGGAAATGAATAAAATCAAGTATTGAATACACAAAAATCCATTTTTTTTTCATGCATATCATATGATGTGATAAGTCATGTGAGTATCATATGTAACTAGCCAACTCATCAAGTCAAAGAAGTGAAAAAACATTCACCCATAAAATTCACCCATTTCATCGCGTATTTTTTTAGCCCTCTGGGGGTTTTCTCGGGGAATATTAGAAAAGCAGTGAATTAGCAGAGGAACCAAGTGGAAAGCAAGTGAAACCAGAGGTAGAAAGAGTCTTTCTAGTAAGATAAGTGTCGGATTGTAATACTGGCAGTAAATTTTTCGTTGAAATTTCATTCATTCAATGTTTGCTTTATTAAAACTGTCTGGGTTGCTTTACAACACCCGACGACTCTCGTGCGATGGAGATTGCTAAGTGGGAGGTGGGGCGCAACGGTGACGTCTGCGGAACAGTGGCATATACCTTGGAATGCAAATAAAACTTAGCAAAGAGGATTTCGCACTGGAGACTGCTTCCCTCTTTTGTGAAAGTCTTTTCTTTATTTAGTCCTATTCTCCTTTCCTTTACCTTCCACCGTTGGGTCCAATGTGTAGCCCCGCAACGGGACTCCAGAATTACAGTGTATTGCGGAGTATGTCAGGGTGATGAGAAGTGCCCTGGCTTGATATTTCAGAGTGGAGTTGGTTAAACCATCGCGGTGGCTAAGGAAATAAAATGGTAAAAAAGGCACTCACTGAAACCAACGCAAAAAAACTAAGTCAAACAAATGTAAAAGTCAATTTATTCTGATTTTTACCTATCCTCAATGAACTCCATCATAAGTAGAAACATTTTATAACATTTCAAAAGGGACTCAGTTCAAGCAACCTGAGAGGATATCTGTTTATAAAATGATAGGGGTGTCGAGGAGAGATAAAATGTTGGACACTTCTTTACACGTGTTCGGTAATGCCACCGTGTGTGGCGTTCTATATATTAATAAGGCTTCTTCCTTGCGCTCGTAAATCCGAGGTATACTTTCTGGAGTATTACAACAATGGCTCGACCTGATGACTAGCGGACAGTAAGCCGAAAATGATGGATAAGGGTTGCAAAAGTCGTTGAGAATAATAACGCACTGAATAGATTCAACACACTGATAAGTTTACATCTATTCTGATAAAAAATATGATATAGATTGTTTTACACGGAGTTTTTGATCACTCATTGATTACATGGTTTGAAATGAATGCGTTCAAATTTGCTTATTGGATATTTGGTTTTTTAGTTAGTTATTTTTAGCAGAGTATAAAGAGCAATATGTGGTCTCTGCGCGTTCGTGAACGACTTTCCTTCCTTTCACAAAACGGGAGGAAAAGTGGATGTGTATTTCCTGAAATTTGAAAACTACAAGCTTTTAAACTGACCAATAAAATCGTCCGCATTGGCTCGGTCAATAATTTTTGGAGCGAGGGAAAAGAGGAAATGGTAGGGCTGAGAAGCAGCCTACGATAATTTATAGGGGCAATTGTGAAAAGGCCTAATCATAGCGAAAAAAGTGGACCATGAAGGGTTCCTTAGGATTTTAAAGCTTTATGATTTGCCTGGCACATATTACTCACAAAAAATGGGGAACTCCCGAGGACACAAAATTTACCCAGAACTGGGGAATATGTCTACCATCGAGTTTCCGAAATAAATACTTAATTCACCCTCAATAAACGAATTGAATACTCATAGAGGAAGATTTTCATGAGGATTTCACGTAGGATTTTGCTGACTAATTTCTCGGATACAACGAACCTTATTTGTAATTGGTGAGACTGAGCAACACCCTTAAGTGAGGAGAGTATGTAATGATTTAGTTCCTGTCTTGCTATTTCCACTTAAAATATAGAGGACTTCTAAATACCAGTCATAAGTATATTCCTCAATTCCTTTCGTTCGTAAAGTGACGTGCCCTTATATATTTTTGTCTCATTAGAAGTTCTATAGGCCAGCATATCGCTAATTACATAACGAAATAAGTGCAATGACTAAATAAGCTAGTGGTGTGCGCATGTGTGCCCCATTCGAGACATACTAAAACTTCCCGATTTTAGAATCCCTAACTGACTCATTTATGAAATCGAATTATGAATATTTAACTAGACGCATGGTGTGCGTGAGGATGAGACTTGTGCGCGTTACTTGAGCGGGACTAAGCGCCAATAGGGGTGCGGTGGCTTGAGGGTTAAATCCGTCATACCATTTTATTGATGATAATCATGAAAAAAGTAATTATAAACTAAATGCGCATTTCGACTTACAGAACACGTTCTATTTAACACTTTCTCCCGTATCTCTCACCGTTTTCGCCATAGAGCGTTATGGACCGTCGAATTTGTTAATAACAACAAATATACTGCTCTAGTTTTATCTAAAATTTTGGACCCTTCATTCTCCATGGAAAGACTGCGATTGCTACCTTAACGACGACCGTGACTTGACCGCTTAGACGACCATACCGACAGACGTATGATTGCTCAGACGACCATACCTCTTTAATTATGCAAAGCATGGAAAAAAGTAATTGCGCATAAAATGTGTACTTACACATATAAGGCATAATTTTCTTCGGACAAGTTGCCCGATACCTTTAATATTTTATGCAGTGAATTAGTATAGACAATTGAAATTCTTAATAACATTGCATATATTGCACGAATGCCATTAAAAATGTAATCTGCTCGATTTTGCATGGAAACGCTTCGATTGAAACCGCCATGACAGCGCTCGGATCATTCGTTCACTTATTATATGGCTCATTCTCCTGACCACCATTTTTTAGTATTAAACTGAAAATTTTACGATCGGTTACCCATATTTAGAGAAGTATTATCCTCGATTTTTATGTATTTAAGGCTAAGTATAGCTGAATAATCGCAATTTGTTGTTTTCTCCAATTTTGTTTTAATTAATTGCCACAGCTATAATTTCAAGTTTGGCTGAAAATTCATAACGACTATTTATTCTCCAAATACCTTGAATTAAAAAAAAAATAATGTCAGGATTGGATCACTTTTTATAATACTAAGTTAATAAAAAAAAGGTGCGAAGTACTTTGAGCTCTTCTACAAGGACTCTGCAAGGCCCTGGTTCAAAAACTGCAAACTCCCAAGGGAGGCTGTCGTCACGGTAAACCGCATAAGAGCTAACGATTACCACCTTGCAGCCTCCTTGGAGAGGATTGGTATAACGAATGACCCCAGTTGTCCTTGTGGTGCAGAAAGCCAAACTTTTGATCATATCCTCAATGTATGACCAAGAGAGGGCCAGATTAATGCGTAGACTGTCTAACTAAAAATGTCGTCAGCCATATACCACAGAGAAATTTGCAGATGCTACTGATAATAAGTTTGTACAAGAGATATGTAAATACCTGAAGGACTGTCAACTACAAATATAAGTCGTACTATGCACTATTCACTCAGATCGCCATTAAGAAGTTTGTGAATGATCGTGTAGATAACCCTATATGAGGGTTTCATCATTTTAAATAAATAACAAAAAAACACTAGTCTTCCTGTTTTCTTTGTTTTGACTTCCTAAAGTACACACTTTTTTACATATTCTGTGACATTTTCAGTCTGGGCCCGCCTCTCGAACAGACGGGAATAAATCGAATTCACTAGATTTCTATGAATGATTGGAAATGCAATTGAATGATTTCCCACAATTTTTGACCGAAACTTGTTGAGAAATGATTTTTTCACATTGCGTTTGTGTAAATGTCAGGGAATGTAATTTATTTCGCCATATTCTCGCCTCGGGCCCAGACTGAAAATTTCAAAGAATATGTCTGAAAGTAGATACGTCATAAAATCAAAACCAAAAAAAAACCGAGGAAGTGGTACAAAAAAAATGTTTTTGTTATTGTTGTTTTTAATTTTTTCCCGAGAGTTCCAGGCATTTGGAGAAGAAATAGTGTCTATGAATTTTTAGCCAAATTTGAAATTATAGCTGTAAGAATTAATTAAAGAAAAATTGACAAAAACAACAAATTGCGATTACTCAGCTATGTTTAGATCTAAATACTTGACAATTTAGAATAATAGTTCTCTAAATATGAGTAACCGATGGTAGAATTTCTAGTTTAATACTAAACCATGCTGGTCAAAATCTCGACGGTATTTGGGAGAATGAGCCACATACATAATTGTTGAGACCGCCATACCTCCTTGATTATGCAAATTACCGAAAAAAGTAATTTCATATAAAATACGTAATTTTATATGGGGAATAACTTTTCTCATATAAATTTTGCACTTTTAATGATTTATGTAGCATGACCTTTGATAGTTTATGCAGTATGTGAACGTTGAGCTTGCTTTGAGCCTTACGAGAAAATACCCAGCAACAGGGGGGATTAAATTACTGCGGTTTATCAGGACACTGAGAATTGACCTCACTCTACACTTGGTTCTGCCAGTCTGATATACATTTCCACATTTAGATAGAATCACACTATTCGACACCTTGCGCCGACCTTCACACACACTCAGGCATACTATCAACAAAGGCATCTGTCGTCAATTGCCTTGAAAGTAGACCATTACAAACAATTAAAATGGTTAATACTATATATATATACACTGCACCATTTTCATCCAAAATCTAATCGCTTCTGAGTTATATGAAAACCCTTCGAACCCGACCTGGATATCTTTCATAACTTGATTCGTTCATGAGAAACCATTGCGCAAAATTTCGTATACATACATACATACACACACACACAGACGCCCACTCAGAATTTGTCAAGGATCTTTTTGGGATACCTACAACCCTAGTCATATGATGAAACAACAAATTTTGATTGTGGGGGCATTATCATAACTCCTGCAAAATCAGGAAGTTAATAAAACGTCTCGAGAAATGAACTCATTCAATTTATTTTCATTTTTATTAAAGAGAACTTACAACTCGACTTTCCCATCGAGTTACCTTCTTGGGATAAAGCCTCAGAGCACAACCTCACGAGAATTGAACATAAATAAAGCTAAAAAGTCACCAAGAAAATAAACTCACTGAGTTGAGAACACACAGCAATTTTTCTCGGCTCTGACAATACGTTTGTGTCCCTTACTAGTGAAGGAAATGCGATAAAGGTAGTAGACGATTGTTGAAAAGCCAGACGAAGCTTCGTACATTGCTCCATCTAGTTCACGGCTGTCACATCGCTAAGGAAGTACATCAAAGGAAAATCAATAAACACAGGGATGATTTCGGAAAACCCTCAAAGCTGGATGATTGTACAGTGAGGACGAAAAAACGCTCTTCCAATTTTCCGGCTCTACTCTCAATTTTCCAAGTGTAGATACACTTGGAGGGGATTGACTATCGATCGATGGAAAAAAAGTTGCAGTAACATGAGGGGAATGAGTCGAGGAAGCTCGTTTTCAATAAGCATTGATCTCAATAAAGTGGATAGGAGGCAATCCAGTCGGCCATTGGATCTTCTGAGATCCGTCTTAGGTTGGGTGATCCAACAAAGCTCAGTGAGTCGTAAGCACTAGTAGATTTTACCCTCCTACGCTTGCTCCAGACCCCGCATATCTAAACCCTCAACCCTCGACTTTCGTACACTCAGCGACACTGCAGACCTAAAATGTTAAAAGCGTCCGTTGGCCTTGGCCGGAACGATATTATTCCTCCAACTTCTCTCGTTGAGGAAAATGACAAGCTCAGCAGATGGCTAGTCTAGGTGCGTTTCATAGAATGAGTTCCCCTTCCTGTCATTATACTTGACGCCTCTAGGATAGGAGGATGAAGCACGGGGGGGGGGGGGGGGGGAGAAAAATAACATAGATCAAAGTTACGCGATCCAATCGACGTGAAATTTGCTGATTCTGTTGCTTAGAGCTGTTGGAAGATATTCCATGCCCAATGAAAGAATGGAAACTTTTCATCGTCTTGATAACTTCCAGAAGTCGTTTTTGTCGTTCCGAAACAATACGATAACATATTTCATAGTTTCGAATCCTAAAGTCAATTTTCAATTCAGTTCTCAAAGTTTTCTGAGAGAAATTGGCTCACTGACTTAAGTGGATACTATTTTTACCCAAAATCAATTTTGAAATTGCTTACAGGTACTGTTACGGTTCATCCGGCGGATATGGAAACTATATATTTGATCAAGATATTGTAATATATCTCGACCATTTTCGCTATTTGTACATTGAAAAGCGTAGAGTTGATCTCCTTCTAATTCCAACATTTGTGAATATTGTCACCAAAAGGACTTTGATTCTCTTGATCACCTTTGTAGTGAGACAGGTGTCAGCACGCGCTGGGCTCGTAGATTTCAATTGATCCGGAAGTGGGGAATCAACGAAATTCCGGAATTAAGAGTGGCATTAGCGTTTGTCGCTCTCTTGAATTTCGGCAACCTGACGATATGGACCTGTGGGCCGACTGCTTGAGCCCCTGTTCTTTATTTCGTACATTTGACCGCGTTTTCCCACCTATTTCGGCAAAACGCATACTTCCCTTTAATTTGTAATTAATCATACATTGATCATTGCTTACCGATTCGTTTTATTTGGGAGTAAATATAACCTAATATTAACGCGGATAATTGGATAAATTCCTGTGGAATTGTGGTTAGTATAATTTCTCTATTGTATATTGTTTGACGACACACGAGGTAAGTCACATTGTTCATGATTATGTAATGACCCTGATAATTACACAAAATCGTACTTTATTTACATAAATTAATATTTTAGTTTAGACTTACTCTGCCCTCCATATCATAAAATATATTTCTACTACTAATATCCAACAAATTATAATACCTTCTTATGAAATATAAAACAACGACGAACGCATGCAATGCTCAAACATCCTCATTTGGCTAATTTTTCTTTTAGCTCTATCTCTTCAAGAGAAACTCCACACAACATACAGTGTTATATATATATATATATGTAGTGACAAGCTTGAATATAAGAAGGTTGATTGGTTTCCAAAATGGCCATACTGAAACAGGCGTCTTTTTCGTTAAGTGAGTCCCTCTGATAACTAAATAGGCGACAAAATATTTGAAAATACTTTCATTACACAGTACCAACTAATGACAGAAGGCCTACGCCTGGCGCGGCCTGGATTAAGGGCTGCCAGGGCTCAAGTTTTCCTTCACTAAAGACTCGACAGTTTCTCAGTAGTTTAAGAATACATAGAGCGCCAGTTAGTTCATCGGTCACTAATAACGGTTGCTTGACTCGAATCAGGCAGTGGGAAATTGGAAGACCCAAAAAGCAGGGGGAGAAGGAAAGAAAATGGAAAAATAAGGCAAAAGTATAATCAATGTTTTGTACTATACTCACTTTAAATTGTCGACGAATTTCAAATTGTGTCAGGATTTCGGGAATCGACTCTTCTCTGGTTCACAGATTTTCGCTTAATGCTAGACGAAATACATAAGTTTATACTTCGTCGGGATAAGAGTAAATTACCCCGTGACCTGTTTTTTCTGTTTTTATTTTATTTAACGTCGCTACATTTATGCTCTCTACCTAAGTGCTAAGCAGCGACGCAGGTCTACGATGTGTTTGTCAACAAAGCACTGACAAATAACCTCGTGACCTGTTGCTGGCTTGGGCCCGATGATTACACAAAATTTGATTTGGCGCATGCGTAATACGACACTGGCAGTGTCAATCTACGTGGAACTAATAATTATCGACTTAAAATTACAATCGTTATTTATTATATTTTTAAAATTACTCCTGTTACAGTGCTATCCAGAAAATCATCACTCAGCGTTTACTTGCAATATTCATAATGTCATATAACGTGGACAATGTACCTGGAGTCCATCTCTGTTGTATAAAATATTGGCTCGGCGGTATGACACGCTCATTTTATAATAGTAATAGGAGATAACAATTCTCAAAGAAAATATGAGACTGCAGACTTAGCCACGATTAACTTTACTAGATAGTTCCAAGCTGTCAAGGTTCTTAACTGCCTGACAGGAGAATTTATTGTAGTGTGGAAAGACAATAATGCGTCTTTTGGGTATATCATTAAACTGAGTTTGATAATGGCAGTATTTCCGATAAGGAGCTACAGATCGCATCTTATGTAGAATAGTTCGTATGACCCCATTAACATTTTTTACGGTGAAAGGGAGCGTCCCACACGCACCTCACTAAATTCTACGGTAAAAAAATTGTAAATTTAACCACAAACATTCTCTACTCCCAACTGTAGAGAAGAAGTATATAATTCACTTGTTGCTAGGAATCACGTGATCTTGTAGATATTCAATTTTGAAAGTGAGCCCGATGGAAAATTCTAATGTTTAATCGCCAAGTCTTCACGATTCTCAGGAAGTGACTACTGAAGGGATCAATAAGATTCCACACTACTCTACTGATTAGAACAATTTCTCCGGAAATTTCATGAATTGTAGATACTGCTTCGAAATTAGTATCATTGGACTTTCATTGAATCCACCATTGCATTCTATGCAGTATGCATCATAATTAGATAAAAAGATGAGTCGACCAGTAAATCTCGCCAAGTAGAGAAACTGAAGACAGAACGAAATTGCCAGGAGCGAGACAAGTGCACAAGGGAGTAAGATAAGCGGCATATTTATTACGCGACAACCGAACTCTACAATCCATTGCTATCTCACTTGGTCATATTATGCCTCTTTTAGTTCTGAAAGTCACTGTCTAGCTTGCTCCCCCAGCGCTGAAACAGGCAAAATCCGCAGACGCGCTTTTGTGACCTCCGTGGACCGTTCCCCTGGAATTACCGACGGCTATTCCATGCCTAAAGTTATGTAACCTCCTTCCACCTCCTGTTCGTGTGGCGAGGGCATGGAGGATGGAGTGGGTGGCAAGATGAAAGGGTAAACGGGATATGCATCTAGAAGATGTAACTCGGATTAAAGCCAACTGCAAAATCGCCGTGGAATTCTGACATTCGGCTGGCCAAGTCAAACGGGAAAACCTTCTGAGGGAAATCTTTATCAACTGAGGAATCTCGGTTGTCGGCAAGAATGCAGGGCTTGCTGATTCCATTTGACGATAAGGTACGGATGATGACATCCCAGGAGACGACATTTCCAAAGTCGAAAGTATATTTTTCAATTGAAAACATACATGATGAAAAGCTTTGCGTGAATTTCATCAACTACAGGGAAAGACAATGCTATCCTGTGAAGTAGAAGAGGGTGTACACTGCTCGCATTTTTCTTACTTTCATATTTTTATTTTACAATTGTGAGAGGTTTCACAATTTCCAATTTTTGAATTGTTTGCGGTATTTAAAATTTATAGAGTTTAAACATCTTCAATGTTTCGATGGTAAAGAGTTCGTACTGATCCCGGATACTAAAAATGCGATTTTGAGACAATTTGAAATCTCTATTCGAAAATTGTGTGCATATGTATGTGTAAAAATATTTTCATAGTTTTTTGCAGTGAAATTTCTTATGGATTATCTGAAGAGGGCCGAGGGGGGGGGGGTGTAAAAGCCGGGGTTGAAGGAAAGAGGGCGAGGACGTTTTTTCCATAATGTTCATAGGTCAGGACCTCTTACTGGTTAACAATGTCAATTGTGTATATCGCTTTGTTGCGAGGTCGGTTAAAGATAGGAGAAAATTTTTAAGGAGATAAAGATAGGAGAAAAACCAAATTTTTAAAATTAATTCTCACAGCCATAATTTCAAGTTTGCCTAAAAATTCATAGGTACTTTTACTTCTCCAAATACCTTGAACTTCCCGAAAGAAATTATAATGTTAGGATTGGATCACTTTTTATAATAACAAATCCCACTTGTCAATAACAAATGTGTTGTTTTATACCAGTCCCCCGAATTTTTAAAACTTTCCGATACGAGAATTTTAACTTCCCCATAGGGAAAGTTATTGTTTCACCCCCGGAAATGAAAAATCGATTTTCCATCAGATCTACGCGTTCCATGATATTTCTGACCTTTCTAGACTATTTGAAACAAAATATCTGCCTGTGTGTGCATGCGTATGTGTGTGTGTGTATATATATGTGTGTGTGTGTGTGTGTATGTGTGTGTGTGTATACGTGTTTTTTTTTTTTTTTTTAAATCTTTATTGAAAACAAACCAAAAAAAACTGACAAATTAAAAGTACAAATACAGGAAAAAAAAACAAAAACAAGGGACAATACCGCTTGGCCTACACTAGTAGAAGGATAACCTTCTATATCCCAGTATCCCCAAATCACGACGGAACATCTGCGGAGCAATACTTCGTTGCGTAGGGGACGACAGCCGCGGCTTCTTCAGTAGCGAATCCTTTCCGGTCGTTCACGGTAAGAAGATCCTCCATTTACTCTGGGTTTTTCCGAAGCTGCTCCTCGCGGCGCAGCTCCTGCAGAACCTCCATTGCGAAGTCGCTTATCGCGTTCCATGCTGCCTCTGATGACAGCATAACTTCCACAAGATTTCCACCGTTGATGGGTTTGCCTGCGCTATTTTCCCATACAGCTCGTTGGACGTCGAAACGCGGACACGTAAAGAGAACATGGTCCGCGTTTTCCTTCATTCTCGGACACTTTGGGCAATCCGGAGAATCCTCATGCATAAATTTGTGAAGATATTGCCGAAAGCACCCGTGTCCTGAGAGCATCTGGGTTAGGTAGTAATTGACTTGTCCATGTGATCGGTCAAGCCAAACATCTAGCTTCGGAATAAGTCGGTGAGTCCACCGGCCTTTGCTCGAGGCGTCCCACTGCAGCTGCCATCGCTGGATGCTGTGGTTTCGTTCGTCTGTCCTCAGTTCCACTGAGCTCAGCTCAGTTGATGTTTTGCGTGTGTAGAGTCGCCTACGCTCTTCCGCTAGCACTTCAAAAGGTAGCATCCCAGCAATGACACACACAGCATCGTTCGATACTGTGCGGTATGCGCTGACCACTCTAAGGGCACTCAGCCTGTAGACTGGAACAATTTGCCGCCGAGATGCTTGGCTTCGTAATGCATCACTCCATATAGGAATACCATATGTTAATACCGACGTGACAACTGATGATAGCAGGAGCCTTCTCCTCTGTTTTGGCCCTCCAATATTTGGCATAAGTCTTGCAAGAGCAGTCTTCACTGCTCCTGCCTTACTGCTTGCATGTTGAGCTTGCTGTCTAAAACTAAGTCGGGCATCAATCATAATTCCCAGGTACCGTATGTAGGGCTGGGAAATTATTTCGTGCTCACCGACTTGCAGTGTAATTGTCTCTATTTTCTTCCGGCTCGTAATGAGGAGTGCCTCAGTCTTATGCTCCGCAAGTTGTAACCCAATCGAGTCCATCCATTGTCGTATCTTGTTAAAAACATTCTCGAAAATGAGCTGGAGCGTGGAAAGGTGTTTGCCCACGAAGACCATGGCTACGTCATCCGCAAAAGCTACGAGTTTGGCCCCCGCCGGTAATGCTATTTTGAGCAAGTCGTCATATACGATATTCCACAAAAGAGGACCCAACACTGAGCCTTGAGGTACCCCCCCAGTCACCCTATATGTTTTAGGACCAACCTCTGTGTCATATCTGAGTACTCTGTCGGTAAAGTAATTACCTACCATCTTTTGCAAATATGCCGGTACTTGCAGCTTCGACAGTGCCGCGAGGATGGGATCCCACCGTACCGAGTTGAAGGCATTTTTGATGTCCAGGGTAACAACCAAGCAATACTGCTTCGTACCTCCTTTCCATCGCCTGCCATCGATTGCTTTTTGTGCTGTTTTGCCCACCAGGTCTATAGCATCCAACGTGGATCGTCGTCGTCTGAAACCGTATTGAGCTTCGGCCAATAGGGGTTCCACCACTGCCTCAATTCTCTGATGTATAATGCGTTCCAGGATCTTGCCCGCCGTATCCAGCATACAGAGTGGGCGATATGATGATGGCTCGTCCGGTGGCTTTTTCCCCTTGGCGATAAGCACGAGTCTCTGTTGCTTCCATCTGCTGGGGAAAATACCTTCCTGGATGCATGTATGATACATTTCGAGGAACATGCCGGGTGCTGCATTGATGGCGGCTTTCAACGCTATATTTGGCACACCATCGAGACCGGGGGCCTTGTTGTTGCCCACTCTACTACAGGCCTGCAATAGTTCCTCAGCTGTAATCGGCGGTATTCCGTCGATAATAGCACCCTCCACCTGCTTTTCAGTCACACTCATTTGCTGGGGGAATAGGACTGAGACAATTCTCTCCAGGAGCCTAGGACAGGTTGGTGATGGCATCGGCTGGCTCTTGAGCCGCGTCATAACCACCTTGTACGGTCTGCCCCAAGGATCCTTCTCCACTTCCTCCAACAGTTCGTTCCAGCAGTCTCGTTTGCGAAGCGTTATGGCCTTAGTAAGCTTACGCTTAGCGGCTTTAAACTCCCCTTCGAGACTTTCGGGGTTGGACTTCTTCCTTGCGCGTTGCCAAGCTCTCCTCGCTGCGAAACATTCCCTGCGGAGGGTCGCGATTTCACCGCTCCACCAATACACCGGTGGCCGTCGGTTTCCACTAAATTTCCTGGGCATAGTGGCATCGCAGGCGTCGGTGACTCTCCGCATGGTTTCGTCTGCTTTCCCTGTGGCATTCTTACTGTCTAATCGGGCAGTCTTCAGTGCCATAAGGAAGGTGGCAATGTCAAATTTTCGCACATTCCAGCCAACTCCATTTGTTCTTTCCGGTGTGGGTGCGGATCTCCAATCAACCGACACCTCCCAGAGTACTGCCTGATGATCACTGGCAGTGTAGATCTCGGATACTTCCCATGCACAGTTTCCTTTCATCAGGCTGCTGCTGACGAAGGTGAGATCTATACATGAGCTCGCTTGCCCTCTGCGAAATGTCGGTTTGTTTCCATCGTTCAATAGGACAACATCTAGGGTCGACATGGCTTCCAGTAAAGCCCGTCCTCGTTGATTCGTCTCCTTGCTGCCCCAGTCGACTGCCCAAGAGTTGAAGTCTCCCGCAATTGCCACTGGGGAATGCTGTTTTGCATCCACGACGAGTCTATCTAGGAATGCTGTGAAGTCTTCATAGCAAAGGCTTGGTGGTGCATAGCAGCTATAAAGATAGATACCATTCACCTTGGCCACAACGAATCCAGACTGTTGGTCTCCGTCATATGCTTCAAGCGGCAGAGCACCGCAGGACCAAATGACGGCTTTATTGCTAGTATCAGTAACCCAGTTTTGGGTATATAGGTTCCTGTAAGGTTCCGAAATGACGGCAACATCAATTTTCAGGTCTCGAACCGTCTGCGTCAGCAGATCGTGTGCTGTGGTGCAGTGAGCCAGGTTCACCTGTAACACCCGCACTATGACTGTGTACGGATCTTCTGGAGTGCACCCTGGTAGACTGGACATTTGATACTACCAGTTACATGGGCATTGTCTTTCGTGGGCTCCAGTTCTACGCATAGAACGCATTTTGGAGACGCTTTACAATCGGCGCTTCTGTGCCCTTTTTCGCCGCATTTGTAACACAGGTCTGATCGGTCAATGGAGCTCTTGCAATTGACGGCAAGATGCTCGTAGTGCCAACACTTGAAGCATTTGATGGGCCTTACCACTGTCACGATGCGAGCATATACCAGGCGTATTCGTATTTTACTACCCTTACTCAGTATATTTCTTGCGGTAGCGTCAGGGAGTACCACCGTAACAGATTGTGTTCCTCTGTAGGCCTTGCGAAGAGACTTGATGGCACTCAATGAGATATCACTATCTGCGCCATCAGCTTTCCTCAGGGCATCAAGTATGTCTTCTTTGGTAGTGACGTCATCGAGGTCTTTGATTTCGAGTTCCTGTTGAGGTCCCTTATTGAACACCTTAGCTTCGTTTTGGAGGGCTCCAACTAGTGCCTTCTCCAGCTCAACACCTTCGTCTTTCTTTCCTCTCGCTAGAATTAAAAGAACATCTCCGGAGGCTGTTTTACGGATTTTGTCCACGCATGAGCTAGCCGCGTAGACACCTTGGTCTTTCTTTATACGTCCTAATATTTCAGCGTACGTATCCTTCCCCGTGGGACGAATAATTAGCGCATCAGGGCGGATTACTGCTTTCTTCTTCGTCCGAGGCTGATTCTGGTGTGTCTTCGCCACTTTTCCCTGCCTTTGGACCTTTGTCCAACTGGAACTTTCGCCCGTATCCGAGGTAACGTTCTGGATAGTAGGGTTTCGAACTACTCGGTCATTCTCCGTGGCCTCGGTTGAGTTTGCAGTCTCAGAGTTCTTCAAGGTCATTTCCTTCCTTCTTTTCACCTGCCGTGGAAGTTTTCTCTCCTCCAGAGGTGAGATATCTTTTCTCTTCGGCTGCCCACTTAGGTGAGGTGAAGTTTGGGCGTCAGCAGTCTGCACCATTGGTTGTGGGATCACTTTTTTGTCAAGTGCCACGAAACGGTCATAACTGCTTTTCATCTTATTGACCTGCAACTTAATGTGCTTGTGAACGTTTGCCAATCTTAACCATTTCAGCTTGCCTTTTCTTCAGAAGTTCTTCACTTGGGGTAGAAGACCCATCAGAGGCCAAGTGGTCCACCTCTTGAGGGCTGCAGTAGTCGGATCTCGACGAGCTCGAGCCTGCTTCGGCACTCTCACCCGCCGGTACTGGGGTATCCCTCCCCTGCACCGTAATCATTTTTCCAATGGTTGTACTGGCCATGGTTTCTTCTTTAATATGTAGGCTGTTATAGGGAGCCCACCTTTGGCACCCTTGGTTTCAGGAGTTAGGTTTTTCCCATGTGTGTTAGGTTTCTCCCATGTGTGTGTGTGTGTATATGTGTTTTTTTTTTCCTACTCTTGCTCTATTCGTATTCACCCACGTAACCGCTGTTAGGCATTACTTCATGGGCAATACTACGGATCAGAGTACCCACCCATTGCGGCTGGGGCCGACTTCGCCATTTCAGCTCATCGTATTTCTAATCACAGGGTAAACCTCCAGAAACCCCTGTGATACGATGGCGGGCGTCTACGATGGAACCCTCCCTCCCCCCCCCCCCGCGACGGGTCGCGTTCGGTCCCGGCTCACGGTCTCACTTCATGGATACCGCCGATAGCACACACGGAATGTTCCTGCCATCGGTCGGAGTCCGTGAGAAAATATTTTTCAGAAAAAATATTTGCAGTGAGCGGGAATCGAACGCGGGACCTTTAGAATAGTAGGCAGACACTCTACCCACTACGCCAAAGCACCGTCTACATGTGTGTATATGTGTGTGTATGTGTATATGTAGCTTGGTATGTATGTGGTCAAATTTTTCGTCCACGATTTCTCGCGACTAAATTATGCGATCGAGGTACTAAATGATTCAACCGAAGCATCTTCACGTAACTTAGATCTGATTAGTTTTTGGATGGAATTGGTCCATTACATATATTGTTATTAACAATGTCAATGGTTTATAGTGTTCTACTGCATAAACTATTAGAGTTAGCACAAAATTTATATAAGAAAAGGTGTTCCCCATATAAAAATACGTATTTTATGTGAAATGCCTTTTGTCGATAATTTGTATAATTAAGGAGGTATCACAGTCTGAACAATTGGGTATGTACGTGCAGTATATGCAATGTTATTAAAAATTGCAATTATTTATACTGTGCCATTGGGTAAAACATTAAAGTTAGCCGGAAACTTATCTCAAGAAAATTCAAATAAAAAAAAATAAACGGGATTTGGGTTTGACCCTCTGGGGGTCGAACCAATCACTTCCCGATCGTTCCCTCGTATATGTTATAGACAAAATTTCGGTTTGTGTCGCAAATTGTGAACGTTTTAAATTTTTCAAAATTACCAAATATCTAAAATTTTATAATGCTTAAAATATAAAGAGAATTTTAAAAAATATATCCTTTTTGCGATAGAGTTAGATAAGGAATTCAATGTGTGAAAAACTATGAGTGTTACCGTAAATAGTCAGAAAAAATCAAATGTGTACTTTTACGTGTGAAACAACTTTCATTGAACACCTCATTTCGTATCTCTAATTATTGTCGTGATAGAGCGACATAAACCACTCAATTTGTTAATAACCATTAACTATGGGTGTCGGCAAAGAAAGTGATACAATATCAAGGGTGCAATTTTATGTGTGGAACGACTTACATTGGACACTTTGTTTCGTATCTCTAATCTTTCTCAGGATCGAGCGATATAAACAATTCATTTTGTTAATAACAATTAACTATGGGTGCTGGAAAAAAAAGTCATAAAACATCGAATGTGTATTTTTACGTGTGGAACGACTTTCATTTGACTGATTGTTGCGTATCTCTAACCGTTCTTGCGATATTGCGATCTAAACAATTGAATTTGTTAATAACAATAAACTATCGGTGGCAGCCAAAAAAGTTATATAACATTAAATATGTATTTTTGTGTGTGGAATAAATTTGATTGAATAATTTTTTTCGTATCTTCAATGGTTCTCACGACGCAGCGATATAAACAATTCATTTTTTAATAACTATACAACCGCTGGGTCGATTATGTTCAAAATCTAGTCAGGGCTAAGTTAGGCGGAAAACTATCTAATGAGTATAAAAAAACCCAAATCGCATAATTTGTCTGGGAGAAATCGTTCGACAAAATTTTGCTCACATACGCACACATACACACCGACAAACATCTCGCTCAAAATGGTTGGAAAAGTTTCTAGGGGTCATGAAACCTGGAGATCAAGTGAAATTTCCAATTTCGACTTTCCGACCCATAACAATAACTTCCCTAAGATCGGGAAGTTAAAAAAATGCCAAGAAAACTATTCCTTATATGAAAATAGGAATTTTCCACATTTTATGTAAATTACTTTTTTCCATAATTTGCATAATTAAGGAGGTATGGCCGTCTCAACAATTATGTATGTAATGAGTGAACGAATGAACTCAGCGCTGTCATGACAGTCTCAATCGGAGCATTTCCGTTCAGAATCGAGCGGAATACATTTTGGATGGCGTTCGTGGAGTATATGGAATGTTATTAACAATTGCAATTATTCATAGTCTTCCACTGGGTAAAATATTAAATTTACCGTCTTCTTTGGGGCCGCACTCCTATTGGCGTCTCACTCCCACTCAAGTAATGCCCATAAGTCTCATCCTCATGTTCACCATGCATCTACTCAAATATTCATCATTATCTGGCTCATTAATTACTCAGTTTACAATTCTCAAATCTGCAAGTTTTCAGTATGGCACTATATTGATTAACCGGGGTATATTGGAGAAGAATAAATTTAGTACGCTGTGCTGAAATATAAAATCGGGAAGTTTTGTGTGTGCCCCTAGTGGGGCATACACATGCACACACCACTAGTTTCTTTGGTTTTGATTCCATAAAGTACATACGTTCTTACATATTCTGGGAAATTTTCAATCTGGACCCGCAATTAGAATAGAGCGAAAGAAATGACATTTACTGAAATTCCATAAATTATTGGAACTACAATTGAATGACTTTCAAAAATTCTTGACCGAAGCTTTTTAAGAAATGATTCTCTCACATTGCGCTTGTGAAAATTCAAATTACAAGATGTTCAGACCATCGGTGCCGTACCACAGTTGGATTGACGCGCTATCGAATTGGCAATATATGTGAGAATTAATTTTTAAAAAATTGGTGAAAAAAACGAATTGCGATTACTCAGCTATACTTAGACCTAAATACTTGAAATTTGAGAACAATACTGCTCTAAACATGAGTAACCGATGGTAAAATTTTCAGTTCAATACTACAACATAGTAGTCAAATCCGCCACGGTATTTGGAAGATTGAGCCATATATATATAGAATGAGAGATATGAATATGAAAATACCCACGGGATATGCCGACGATTCATGAATTTGGTGTTGTCTATACCCTGGTAGAAATCGGCCGTAGCTCTGCGAGGTTGAACGGAGCGGCGGTGTTGGGACGTTGTGCGGATACAGCGCCGCAACGCTCCGGCGGTTTGGCACGGGGACGTTGCTGACATATACCGCGGCGACTGCGCCGCAACGTTTGATGCGCATGTTGTCAGGCATTTCATTTAAGCCATGATTTCTGAGGTTATGGTGAATGGTTCGACGGAGTGTATATTAGTTACTTGTGAACAGTGAAACATCATAGATAAAATGAAAAGATAACCGGTGAACAATGTATCCAAAATCCTTATTTCATCCAAGTGTTTTGCTCCGATTTATGTCTCATTGGATATTAAATGTTCAAACATGATTATTTTCGCGGTTTTGCTGTTTGAGTTTACGTTTAGCTGAAGTAATTGATGAATAACAAATATTCTAAAAAATGGCACTGATCTCATGAACAACGTGGGTTATAAAAAAAAGTACAAATTAGTTTTTCTTCGATTCATTCCAAACTGATCAGCGTTTATGTCATTAGGGGCGTGAAGCAGTTATTCTAACCTCACTTCGCTCGGGTAATATGTGGCTTTGCCATCTACAGACAAAAAAGTGGGTAATGTGTCTCGAGAATTAGTTTTTCCCACATGCGATCACGATGAAATTTATATTCATCGCAAAATCACTTTTCTAATACTCACTAATCACTAAAACTCAGTACTAAATCATAACTGAAAATTAAATGACTAATCTCAATATGATAATCTATCATACTCCGATTTTCTTCACCGCGCATCAGCGTTATTCCGCAGCCTTCTGAGAACATCGCTGCGCTGGGTCCGCAGAACGTTGCGAGGATAGTGCGCGGCGAGGTCTACGCGGCGTTAAATGCCAATGCCGCCGCGGCGAGGTCCACGCGGTGTTGGATTTCTACGAGGGTATTCATATGAATTTGGAATGTTACGTTTTCAATTTGATTTCATTTTTCCAAATTAGAAGAAACCAAAGGTTGTACAATTTCAAAAATTGGAATCTGAATTTTCAAACATCAAAATTTGTCGAAATATTCCAGCAATTTTCAACAATTGCAAGATTTTTGCGAATGCTCTACCTTAAACAAAAATTATGGAACCCAATGCCTGATGATGAATGAAAATAAAATTCACAAAGGACATTTAAAGTAAACCATGTTTATATGCACTCATTTCATCTCAATCGGTATGTATCCTTCATATCATTCATTTTCTTAGTGTTTGAATGTTTCGACATGTACCACCTGTCCCGTGACGCCTCAGTTTTTTTTCTCACTAGCTACGCTTTGATTCGATATAGGATATACCGCGATCATTCCCAGTGGTGCCAATGTTTCCCCAAACTCATGGAGGATAGAGGTCCTCTATCCTCTAGGCCCAAACCGTAGCATTCACAGGGTTTAAGGGCCGGGTGTCATAACTTCTCCCCTTTACTTCGGAGGCGCCATCGTTTTCCATGGTCGGTTTGGGTCAACAACTAAAAGTGTCGTGAACACTTCAACTGTTATGGGCTTCTTTTTGCACTCGAGGATAGAAAAACTCTCTACAAATTCGTTAGGTAAAGGATAAGTTTGTGATTATGTATAACCATGAACAGAAATGAACAAAGAACAGAATCAATAATATTTTTCTCAGTTTATGTTTTAATTCATTCTAGTAGCCAAAACTTTTATTTATAATCTCATTCTTTTAGAAAGGTATTTTTATCAAACTTTTAATTACATCAAACTATCGTCATACTTTATCATGGAAATGATCAGCTTATGGTAACTAGAAAACGAAACATATGTTTGTAATTAAATTTGAGTTGAAAAATGGGGAATACAAGCGTTGGGGGAATAGAAGCGTTATCGGTTGTCTCATTTTTTGTTGTCGATTGTGAAGGATTACCGCTCAAGGTTACATCTAATTTTTCGGAATAAAACGTTTGCGGTGACTCGAATTTTTGCAAAATTGGCACTGAAGCCACCGACTATAGTAAGAGGTAGTTTATCCAAATTTTGAGCAAGTAGTAGAAGTGAAGGAGGTTGCCCTTCAGTATACTTCCGAAGTGATTGATGAATGAATAACATTATGTCCTCAATTTTATTAGCCGGCGATATATCAAGGACTACAAGATCATCAACACTAGTGGTGTGCAAATGTGTGTGCCCCATACGGGGCACGAACAAAATTTCCCGATTTGGTATTCCAACACAGCATAAGAACGCAACCATGGTGATGAGCAAACTCAACAGTGATATCAATAAGTGACCCTTTTGACTAATAATTACTCCACGCGATCGATTTAGTTTGATTTTGAAGCCGCATAAAAATATCCAACTGGAATTCGTCCGCTTACCTCTCTACGTTCCTATAGGAGGAATTATAATTATCCCGCTCTTTGACATCCTTCCCGCAATTGTCGACATCTTCATTCGCCCAGTATATTCTAGTTCAACTCGCGATATGTTTTAACCTATATGGAAAAAAGTCATACTGAATGTGAAGTCTTGTATAAGGAACGACCCTGGTGATATGCATTGTTCCCGTATTTCAAATTGCTCGGACGACCATACCTCCTTAATTATGCAAATTATGGAAAAAAGGCTTCTCACGTAAAACCTGCATTTTCATATAAGGAATAGTTTTCTTGAGATAAGTTTGCCGCTAACTTTAATATTTTACGCAGTGGAATCGCATAAACAATTGCAATTGTTAATAACATTGCATGTACTGCACGAATGCCATCAAAAATGTAATCCACTCCATTCTGAACGGGAAGGTTTCGATTGAAACCTTCATGACAGCGCTGCGTTCATTCGTTCACTCACTACAGACATAATTATTGAGACGGTCATACCTCCTTAATTATGCAAATTTGCAAAAAAAGTCCTTCTACATAAAATACGCATTTTTCTATGGGGAACAACTTTTCCCATATAAATTTTGCGGTAACTCTAATAGTTTATGCAATAGAACGTGATAAACAATTAAAATTGTTAATAACCAAATTTCACCAAAAATCTAATCCCCTCTAAGTTCCATGAAAACGCGTCGATTCCATTATTGACGGTCTCGATAGCTTCATTCGTTCGTGAGAAACCTAGGATCGAAATTTCAGAAACACACATACACACACAGACATCGATTCAAAATTTGTTGGGCATCATTTTGGTATACTTAAAACCCCAGTCACAGGATGAAAGGAAAAATATCGATTTCGGGGTCATTACAATAATTTCCCGAATAATCGGAAAGTTAAAAAAAAATACGAACGAGAATGTAAATAAGCCTAACATATGAGAAAACAAGTAGCCGCTATCAGGTCTCAATATGCTGACGCTGTCTCAATGGAATCATTGCTCACTGATATTCTATTCTGTTGATTTGTAAGTATTTTCGTATAAACGTGGGATAAATTAGGATTGCCATTTAGTTGGGTAACTTGGTAAACATGGTGATTTACTAGATAACAGTTAACAAAACTGAGGTTTTCATTACTCCTCTCTTCTTGTCTCAACCCAATTACGGACCTGCAATTACCTTTTCCTCATAAGAAAATCATGTCTTTCAAACCAATGATTGATTTTTCATCGGTAAACTCATAAAATAAGTTTTCTCTGGAAGAATTTCCGAGGTAAGCATAGGTTAAAAATTATGACATCCCAGGCTTGAAGCAACGAACACAATGCGTAATGCAGATGACACTCCTCGATTGATCCGGCAGTTCAATCAGAACTCCAATTGGTACAGCCATCTCTTCTACAAAATTCCCGTTTGACGTTAAATCCAGATCGTTTATAACCTGGATGCTACCACATCACTATACCGAATGGAGGATCCCCGTATGGGCCTCGTGCGTTTGCGGCCAGTGACCTAAGTTCGCGGTCATTGGCGTCGGTCTTCGTGATTATTCCCATAATCTGTTGTATCAAGAAGATCATATTTTCCAATTTACTCCGAAAAAAATCTGGTCAACGCATTTAATGTAGCATCGATAGTCCCTGCATGGAATCTGAAGTTCTCGTTACATCTTACAATAGAGGCAATATAACACGGGTCAACACAAAATTTGACTTTGACTTCAAAGCATTAAATTTCAATTCTTTAGGTCGTAGTTAGACGAAAAAAACTATATCGCATGAAAAAGTTTGCTTTTTCAGTCAGGAAACCGCTTGAACGATATTTGTCAAAATCTATGGTTCCAATTTTTAATTAAAAATGAAACCATTCAAATGAACATTTTCATCGGTTTTATTAAGTTTTACTACCAAAATGACTGACAAAAAAGTAGAAAACAGTTTAAAAGTGCACCCTTTTACTTTTTCTTTTATGTTCATAGAGATTATCTCTCAATAAACCCCAAATATAATCTCCCATCATGTTTTCAGTGTATTGGCCTTGATAACGTTGTTCGAAGCTCATAATGTCCTGGTGAAAACGTTCTCCTTGCTCTTCTGAATACGCTCGCATATTGTTTTTGAATTGATCTAAATGAGCATGCAGCATATGTACCCTTAATTACATCCTACAGCCCATGGCCTCAACATTTTTTAGCATATTTTCAACTAGTTTTTTGTAGTTTTCAGATTTGTTATTTCCTAAAAATCCTGAAGCAACTGCTTTAAAACTGCTCCAACTAGGTTTTTCAATAGGATTCAACAACGTTGGAAATTTTTCATCGGCGAAAATCTGTCTCATTTGCGGACCAACAAAAACCCCAGCTTTAACCTTTGCTTCTGATAACTTTGCAAGAAATTTTCTTAGGTATCCAAAAGCTTCTGAAGTTCGATCCAGTTTTTTAACAAATTGTTTCATCAACCCTAACTTAATGTGCAGAGGCGGCATTAACACTTTTTCTGCTTCAACAATTGGCTCAAATTTTACGGTTTCTTTTCCGACACAAAGTTCTGTTCTTACAGGCCATGACTGTTGAGTATAATGCTTAGCATCCTCTCTGCTATCCCATAAGCACAAGTAACACGGATACTTTGTATATCCGCTTTGAAGTCTCTTCAAAAATCCCGCCATTTTAAAATGTCCAATGAGCTGCCAGTTGTACTCGTGATACTTCAGACGTTCAAGCAAAATTTTTACACTTTCATAATTTTCTTTAAGCTGCACTGAATGACCGATTGGAAGAGATGGCAATTTTATTTCCGTTGTGTAATAAAACAGGTTTCAAGCTTTTTGTAGAGCTGTCAATGAATAACCGTCATTCGCTAGGAATACAAGCTATGCCAATTTGCTCGAACATACCTTTTATGTCATTGCAAAAACAAAGTCCATCTTCTTTTGTGAAAATATTGAGAATCTTTCATGCCTAGTCCGCTAATCCATGACATTAGCATCATCAAGCAAATTTCACTGCTTTAAACGAGAGCCTAAAAGCTCTGCTTTACTTTTCGGCAACCTCTTTTAAACCTCTAATTAAATCATTAAAATCTTCTGTAGTGATGAAATGCTGTTTTGGTTGCTCTGGTGTCGGTAAAAATTCCTTATCAGAATTACTTCCATGAGAACTGAGAAATGAGCTACTTTTCTGCGATAATTTTTCCGGTGGCTCAGGTACTGGTCGTGTCAGATCGTGTGCGACTGGAGCAGATGAAGATTCAAGGTCAGGATATTCGATAGGTCTTGCATTCTTACCTCTACGTCTTTTACTCGGATTTACAATACAAAAGTAGCAGTCGTTTACGTGGTCCTTTGATTCTCGCCAGATTCTTGGTATTGCAAATTTCATAGACGTTTTCTCACCTCGATATAGGCCTAAAATATAGAAATACAAATTAATATGCCTATTATATTTAATTCACCATTTAATTAAAATTTGCTTACCTTCCAAACATCGTTTACAATAACTACAAGCAACATGTGGAGCCCATGTCTTGTTTTGATTCCGAACAAGACAGGCAAAATATGCTGCGGAGGCTTCACAGAGAACGTGAGATGTATTTAGTTCATGTTTTACATCTCGAACTTTAATAAATTGCCCACATATATAAGAAAATGTATTAGCATCATATTTACACTTTGGCGATGACATTTTAGGTTATTCTAGACATGTACAGTGCACCTCATCGTTGTTTATCACTCGACCGCCACCTATCAGCACTGTATGAACGTTAAAACCCCACTCTGATTGCGCAGTATTTTTTTAATGTGTTAGAAATAATTAAAACTGATAAAAAAATCAAAAATGAGTATTATTACTATAACAATTACAAAAGCGAACTTTATACCAAAAAAAGGTATTTGCTTTTCGTTTTTGGTCATAATTAATCAGAAAATCGCAAAATAAACTTTAGGACAAAAAACAAATTTTTTTTTGTAGAGTCGTGTACTGCATCGTTCTAATTGGTATTGCACAGTTCTAAAGTCCTTGGATTCAGATCTTGAAACATATTTGCTATGGTTATGAACTTAGCTCAGCGCATAACCCAGTTTTCTCCAACACTGTAACATATCCTCGGTCAGCGATTAATTACACTGACATGTCGTGAATGTTTCAACCCTTACTTGCCATGTCGTATTTCTTGATGTTCTCATTGGTCTGCCACGACTAGTTACACTGGTGCTATCCACTAGCAGTGCTCGTTCCGCTCGCTCGGGTTTCTCATGTCTATACTGTTTCATCCTCCTTTCAGACCCCCCCTGTTACCATCTCCTACCTATCTTCATTTCACTGGCCTATTCCCCATATATATTCTCAAGCCCTCTGTTGAATTCAGCAAGCTTTCATTCCTATCTCTTACCTTTATACCAAGCCCTCCCATTCCCTGGCTCACAATCATTCTATATTTAGTAGTTTACTGCTTTCCAGCAGTTTAGTACGCACGTCTGAGTTGCCTCAAGACAATTGTGTTTTTGTCGTCATAACGGTAGGTCAATGCTTCTGGAGGCTCATCAATCTCCAGTGAAAATATTGAACATTATCAGTGTTTCCCGTAATCTCATTAGTCAATCAACGGTATAGTTGTCCTATTACAAAAAAGAGATACATCTGGTATCGCTAAACAATCGATATATCTTCAAATTTTGTTACGCCGAAATGCGCGCACCGCCGCGCCTTCGCTGACAATCACAGTCTTTACGTCTATTTATTCCTATTCAAGAAAATTCAAGAAAATACATACACATAAATGAACATCGTTAGAGTCGAAATATCTCGAAAATTATGACATGCAAAATGTAATAGCACTTTGTGGCGAAAATTGTAACAACGGATTAAAATCGAATATCTATTTGCCATATCGATTCGGGTTTAGTCTTGAAAAGCATGACAATTGTTCGAGTTGTCATGACTTATATAGTTTTATTTTCGAGTGTTAGTTTCGAGAATTTTACTTATTCTGTCCAATGTTGAAAATTTATATTGTACGGTTATTGAATATCATACATGTTACCCGTAATAAATATATGGTTGATGAATCAATATTCATTACTTCCGTTACTATCATTCGAATTCGAAAGGAAACTTTTCGAATTTATGGTGTCTCCGTCACGTTAAATTTAGCAAGTGCTGCATTATCGACGTATACAACTTTTCCCATTTTTATGAATCCGCAAAATGTACAACGCTTTCTTCGTTGGAACCTTCAGAATTGACAATACATGCACGCATCCGATATGCAAATGCAAGTGTACATTAATTTTTTTTTGCCCTTCAATTGACCTATATCGAATGACTTCATCGGCAAATATTGAACAATTGCAGTTATCACGTTCGCTTAACTGAAATTTAATTTCCCGTTAGGGTTTCGATATACCGTATACAAATGGCTATTCCATTCACCCCGTACTCGTGAAAATGGACCCTGCACATGCGTAGGAAACTCAGAGGTTCTCGATGTATAAAAGCGAACGATTGGAAAGACTCGTTACTGCCATGTATAACGAACACCAAGTTCCAGGTTACGTGAACAGAATATAAGAATTCTCTTTTCATTCCATTTCATACTACTAGACTGATTCAAAAGAATTGATCTCCAATGCCATTTTCGACGGTAGGAAGAGCTGTGTTGAACTATATTAAGGGGCTCATATTTTACATGATTCAGAGATCCCGAGACGAATATTTAGATCTGAGAAGAAATTTCGAAGAACTGAAATAGTTTTGATAGGGCTTTCGTCAAGACTTACAGGGTTACGCTGATTCTGTCCCATTCTAGAATTAGTAAAGTTCAAGAAAGATCCATTCAAGAGCTGATCAAGCCTGGTTAAGTCGTATCATGTATTCTTCTCTCCGCCCTTACGTGCAATATACTTTATAGAAACAGACATCCATAAGGCCGCCTTTTTCAATAAAAAAGCTTTTTTGCATAGCGGACTCGGTGCTACAAAGAAGATTCATATGTAAAATTTGCTCCTACTTGTTTGGGAATTGAAAACGATGTATAAAGTTTGCCAATTTTATAAAATTTTAGAAACTCACAGATTGTGACGAGTTCACCAAATTTGAAAGAATCGTAAAATAGTAATCTTACAAATCTTGAATTAAAATTATTGATGAAAAAACCATGTGCAAGTGTTTTATTGAAAATAAAGTACATCAATATGTATTCAAAAATAAACGGGATGTGGGTCTGACCCACTACGGGCCGAACCTATAACTTCCCGATATTTGTGTGTGTCTGTGTTATAGCGTGATTTTATATCGTTGAGCATATCGAATTAATTAAGCGCTACCGTCTTAATTATGCGTGTTACGAAAAAAATCATACAACCCAAAATGGTTGTTTTTACATGAGGAACAACTTTTATTAATAACTTTTTCCTATAACTCTTACCGTTCATGTAATAGAGCGTTATAAACCATTAAAATCGTAGTTTTTTTGTTAATTACTAAAAACTTACCTGGCCGATTAAGAAAAAACTCCTTTCAGAACACCGCCTCGGCGAGACGTAACTTTTGAGAAAAAAAATTAAAATCGGTCCAGCCGTTTACGAGAAACCGTTCGCCAAAGATTTGCTCACTTACGTACACACACACACACGAACATCTCATTGGAAACGTGTCAGGATGATCCCAAACGCCGAGAAAAGTGAAAATTTAATCGATCTGACACTTTTCATTTTCGGGGTCATTACAATAACTTTCTATCGGAAAGTTAAAAAAAATATTTGTTAAGAAACGATAATAAAAAGCTGAAAGTCTACGTTATTGATAGGGAATTCCCGACAAGAAAAAGTTATTCGAATTGTTAAACTCTATTTTTCCTTGGCCATTCAAGATAGATTAGAAATTCGATAGCCATGAAAAATATTCATCATGATCTCCTCCTTGGAGTGCTCCAAATTCAAAGCTTCTCGCTCAAAATTCTACTTGCCAGCGCGTGATGGTGCAAGTAATTGGGAACAACGGTTTATTAACTTCCGCATTTTTCGAGAAGTTATTGTAATGCCCCCAAAATCCAAATTTGTTATTTCATTATCTAACTAGCGTTTTAAGTATACCAAAATGATCCCCGTCAAGTTCTGAGTTGGCCTCTGTGTGTGTGTATGTATGTATGTATGTATGTGTCCAAAATTTTGCGCCACGATTTCTCATGAACAAATGAAGTTATGGAAGATTTCAAGGTCGCGTTCGAAGTATTTCCATATAAATTAGAAGTGATTAGATTTTGGATGAAATTGGTGCAGTATATATATTGTTATTAACAATTTCAATTGTTCATAATGTTCTATTGCCTACAGTATTAGAGATAGCGTAAAATCTATATAAGAAAAGTTGTTCCCCATACGAAAATACGTATTTTATATGAAGTGACTTTTTTAGATATTTTGCATCATTAAGGAGGTATGACCGTCTCAACAATTATGTGTGTACTGAGTGAACGAATGAACTCAGCGCAGTCACCCCCATGGAAAAAAATATATGTGGGCAGTACATGGTGTCATACATAATTGATATATGCACATATATGCACAATACATGTGGAAGTATATGACATATATAATAACATATACGAAATACATTTTTACATATACCAAGGTGGTTGTATATGCATCATATATGGCATATATGACATTATATATGGTATATATGACTATATATGATTTCATATATGATACTTATACATTAGAATATAAAGGGACATATATGATATTCTATATATAATTTATATTTTATTCTAAACTAGGATGCTTCGCCCCCTGCTCGCTTCGCTCACTAACCCGGGGGGGGGGGGGGACTTCGCCCCCCTGCTCGCTCGCCCCTTCGTATACACAGATCCAATCAACAGATACAGGGTGATATTTTGCGGCTTCGAACAGACATAAACACACACACCAGTTCTGGAACTGTTTTGTGACTTTGAAACTTGAAATTCCTATTTTTCGAATAGCATAGTTAGCGGAGCTGCGTTCTGATTCGCTCACGTAAAAATTGAATAACTGGGGGGGGGGGCTCGTGGAAGGGGAATTTTCGACCCCAAATTTCATCCTCTTTCTACCCCCAAACTTAGAGTGCGCAGTTGTGAATTTTACCTCAATTTTCAAATGAATGATAACCTACTAAATAACACATACGTCTTCCAATTTCTCGTCTGATATGACCAACGGAAAGGTCGTTATTATTCTACATTCTCTTCTTTCAAACAAGATGAAAATAATTAAACGGCGCGCGCACGTCCCTACCGGATTGACCGCCAGTTGATTGAGATTCAGCATCTGCGCACAATTGGTTGCAAGCCGACCGCAACTTGAGCGCAAAGTCGATCAAGTAAGGATGTAATACAAAGATGATAAAATTTTTAATGCAGAGAAAAAGAAAGAATCATCATGAAAGCGAAAATCTAACAAACCTACAGAATTTTCCTTTTTTGTAACCTTCAAAAGAACTAACTTATTTCAATACAAACTTGACATTCAGTTAGCACGTGTGTTCATTACAATTCATAGTAATTCATATCAATTACCCGAAACATATCAATAACACTCACCTTTATTTATGAAAAAAAAACAGCTCGCGGGTTGGCGAGCAAAACGAGCAGGGGGCGAAGCCCCCTAGTTTATGAATAAAATTCTATTATCGCCGAAAATACAATATCCGGAGAATCGATTTGTAACGTGCCCCCTAAATACTCTTTCAATAGTATATTACATTGCCCTTAGTTTCCGTTTTCGTAATTTTCTCACCAATTTGACACTAATTTGCTGTGAATTTTGCCTCAATTTTCAAATGAATAACACTTTCTTTTGATGATGTTCGCACTTCTTCTTGTTTTCATACGTGTGCATATTCGTCATTCAATTTTAATTTCCATTTTCAATTTCAATCATCCGTTAAGTTACACCCCCCCCCTTACCCGGCCCTTCAACCCCCCCTCCCCCTACCTGCATCCCCTCGAGGGGGGGGGGCTCGAATCTCCCCCCCCCTTCCAGTGTCCCCCCGTGTGTAGCTATGACCCCCTGTACCCCCACCCTGTCAATCCATCTCCACCTACCCTCCTCAGCCCCCCCCCCATATCAACCTACCCTCCTTAGTTTTTTCCACTCCACCCCCCCCCCTAGCGTCCCCTGAATTTTTAGCGTCTCCTTAATTTTCAGGCCTTTTTTTTATTATATAGAGAGATGATGAATATATGATATGTATGGTTATATATGTGAAGTATATTATTACATATATGCAGAATACAGATATGTATAGCTATATACTTGGACATCACTAAATCGAAGGTGAGAAGTGACGATGGAATGAGAATATTGATCCACGATGGGAACAAGGTGGATGCAACATAGAAAAGTGACCAAGTTCCGACACTCGGGGTTTGAGTCTCGATCAAGTTTTGATCAGGAATTGACATAATATATATGCCATAATTTTCCAAAAGGCCGCGAAGCGACATTGTTGAAGGAAAAAAATTAACCACTTTATCAATTACAAGAAGAAATTTCAGATACAGAAAGTATACGCCACCTACCGGAGCGAAGCTCTGGGTAGTTCGTTCCGTGCCAGTCACGTGGGCCGTTCATTTTTTAAAACTTTTTGGATGAAATTTCCATATTTCCCAATTGAAAACATGCAATTTCCAATTGGCAATTTTCAATTGGGAATCCACAATTTTCAGTCGGCAATTTTCAATTGGGAATTTTTAATTGACAATTTTCAGTTGGGAATTTTCAATTGGCAATTTTCAATTGACAACCTTCAGTGAGCGATTTTCAATTGGCTTTCAATTGGGAAATGTTAATTGGGAATTTTCAATTGGCAATTTTTGCTTGGCAATTTCTAATTGGCAATTTTTAATTGGCAATTTTCAGTGGGCAATTTTTACTTTGAAATTTTTAATTGACCATTTTTAATTAGCAATTTTTAATTGGCAGTTATTTATTGGCAATTTTCAGTTGGGGATTTTTAATTCACAATTTCCAATTGGCAATTTTTACTTTGAAATTTCTCATTCACAATTTGTGATTAGAGATTTTTGATTGGCAATTCTTAATTGGCCATGTTTGATTACAAATTTTTTATTAGCAATTTTCAATTGGCCATTTTCAGTTGGCCATTTTCAATTGGGAATTTTTATGATCATAATTCAGAAGGTATGACGGATTTAACTCCTGAGTGGCCGCATCCCTATTTATATATGTGCTCATATATGTTTTCATACATGCTCTCATATATTCTTAACATATAATTTGTTATGCATGATGACATATATTCTTATATATGCCTCATATATGCTTACGTATATTGATTGTATATTATGGGGTGTATTTAGTCATACATGAAAGCATATACGGGAAAATATATCACACCTATATACCATCGTATACGAAGTAGATATTTACTTTTATACATTTCCATATATCTAGAAAATATATTTTGCCATATGTGTCATACATGAATAAATATATCATCATATATTTCTCGTACATGAGCTCATGTATGACGTATGTATGAAAGGATACATTGACTAATACATGAAAATATATAGGCAGAAATATATGACAAATGTATGCATCATATATAAGAGATATATTCCAGCATATATCTTATACATATAGAGGAATATATACAACTTTTTTGTCGGACTTGTATATGCGAATTATATTGTGATATATGACATATACGTCTCATATATTTTAGACATATATTTTTTTCCATGGGGGCATGACGGTCCCAATCGAAGCGTTTCCATACAATATCGAGCGAATCCTTTAATGGGATTCGTGCAGAATATGCAATGTTATTAACAATTGTAATTGTTTATACTGTTCCACCGGGGAAAATATTAAAGTCCCGGGGAACTTCTCAAAAGAGAATTATTCCTTATATAAAAATGCACCTTTTATGTGTAATGTCTTTTTCCGTAATTTCCATAATTAAGGAGGTACGGTCGTCTGAGCAATTTGAAAGATGGGCACAATGCATGTCACCCAGTTTGTTCCTTATACAAAAATGCACACCCAATATGACTTTTTTCAATATAGATTAGAGCATATGGAGAGTTACACTAGAATATATTTGGCGAGTGAATATGTCGACAATTGCTGGAAAACAGCCGAAGTGCGGGATGACTCAGTAAGTACAGAGGTAGATGGGGTAACCAGGCGGACGAATTCCAGTTGAATAGTTCGATGGGCTTAAAAATCAAACTAAAGTGATCCTGTGCAGTAATTCTTAGTCGCAATTTCAATTATTGATATCACTGTTGAGTTTGGTCATCACAATGATTCCGTATTTATGCTGTACTGAAATACCAAATGGGGAAGTTTTGTTTGTGCCTCGTATGGGGCACACACATTTACACACCACTAGTTTTTCTAAGATTCCCTTTGTATCTTAACCGGGGGAAAAATTATACATTTTCCAGTTTCTGTTGTTAACTTGCCGATCTTGAGGGAAGTTATTGTAATTGGTCCGAAAATCGAAAATGGAAATTTCACCTGATCTCAACCTCTCATGAACCTTAGAAACGTTTCAGACCATTTTGGGAGAGATGTTTGTCTGTGTGTGTGTGCGTATGTGAGCAAAATTTTGTCGAACGATTTCTCTTAGACAAGTTATCCGATTTGGGTTTTCTTATACACCTTCGATACGTTTCCGTCTAACTTAGACCTGATTAGATTTTCAACATAATCGACCCAGCGGTTTTCTAGTTATTAACAAATTGACTTGTTCATATCGGTGTATCGTGAGAACGATTAAACATACGAAACAAATTAGTCAATAAAAGTTGTTGCACATACAAAAATACGTATTGAATGTTGTATAACTTTTTTTGCTAACACCGATAGTTAATTGTTTGTAACAAATTCATTTTCTTACATCGCTCTATCGCCAGAACGGTTATAGGATATGAAGCAAGGTGTCCAATGAAAGTTGTTCCACACATTTTACGATTTTTTTTGCTAACACCCGTAGTTAATTGTTATTCACAAATTGAATTATTTATCTAACTCTATCGCAGGAACGGTTCCATTTTTAAAAAATCTTTTTACAATTTTAAACTTATTGAATTTGGAATATTTGGAAATCATCATCATTTGAGACATCAACTGAAATTTTGTCTATAACATATAGGCGGAACGATCGGGAAGTTATTGGTTCGACCCGTAGAGTTTCACACCCACATCCCGTTTATTATTCATTTAGATGAGTGCGCATAACCTGTATGCAATTGACAAGTTCGAATGTTGACTGCTCGCCAAACCGCTAAATGATACTCCGGTATTGCTCTTACCGACCGAATCCGTGTCGACTATACTTGAAACCGAATTGCACTACGGCTATTCATATATCGCTAAATTAGTCCTGTATTTAAGTAATTAATTTCCATATCAAAAATCAGTTGCATATCTTACCATCGCTATTAATTAAATCAAAGAAGTGCCACGTGGTAATTTGGTTGCAACGATGAAAATACTTTGCTCTCCACATTTGTTTGGAGAAGTTCCATTCACTGGCGGTGGCTTGTCAATTACCCTCATTTCGTAACCGAAACCAATGCTTGGCAGACCCCCTAAAATGCCCATCGATAATAAAAGTTCTTGCAAATCTAAGAAAGTCAAACCGAAAACCGCAACATTCGTAAAGTATCAACTATTTTGTTTGAAAGTTCTAGGACATGATCCGGAAGATTTTAATTAAATGAAGTAGGAAACATCAAACATATTGCAAAATAGTGCTTAGGTGACGTTAATTATGAATGAAACTGTTCTACATTTTTAGGTACAATTTAATCGATAATATTGACGCTTGAAAATCTCCAACAAACCAATTGATTCTACGGACAGACTATCTTTATGCAGCTGACGACTTCGCCACTGAATGATAGTTGCTTCGAACCGAACAAATTTCAGGAGTATCTATTCGCCATCGGTGATAGGCTGACCCGGTAAAACTTCCCATTAGTACGAGCCACTTCCTCAACCCGTTATAATGGCCTATAGGTGAACCAGCCAATTCACCATAGCATTCTCGAATCCGTAAAAATAACGAAATGCTGCATCTTTTCGCCAAATGCATACTCATACATTCGTATCCTTCCACTTCCATTATATCTCCTGTATCAAGTGAACCTTGTTCAATTCCTTATTTTTATCTGTTTTATTGCACACCTTCAGTATCTCATCCTCAACACGTTTTGACTTGTTTCCCCTCTCTGATATTTGAGATACCGGGATAACATATCCTTCTAGTCTTTATATTTCCATGTGATTTTTATCAGAAGCGATTGTTTTGATGTACACTTGCACTGACGCTTTTTCTTTCCATATAACATTGGGCTAGGTTAGCCTTTTTTATCTTTGTTAATTTAATCGATCGGTAGAAAAGTCGATGGTAAACAAATTTAAGACAATAACCCAAGTCAAATTTTGTTCATGTTTGCTGGAAAAATATGATATGACTTTGTGGCGATCTATTCTTCATAGATGGATGTAAAAATTCTCTGGTTATTTTTAAGAGGAAAAATGGGGAAAATTCAATTTGATGCACGGTAGCCATATCATGATTTTTCCATCCATTTTTCATCCAACAGCTATTGCTTAGGTAGTGCATAATGTATGATGCGAGCACAATTCTATTTTACATCATATTTGGTATCTTGAGTTTTCTTTTATTCAATGTTCACCAAAACTGGCACAGAAGGCGAGTGACCTTATCGTGTCTAAATACATTGACATAAATACATATGGCAGATTCTCTTGAATAACGTTGCGAAATTCATGGGATTGAAATGGAAATTTACATCGCTTCTCGTAACTATTTAGGGAGGTAGTATCTGAAGTATTGAATGACTTCTACCTATGGATCGCGCAGAAAGCTAAATTTCAACTCTTCATCACTTTTGTAGCCGTAATCGGCTATTCCATCCCAACTCGACCAACATTTTCAATTTTTTTGAAAATTTTATAACTACTAGTACTGGTTATAATTAACTTCTATGATTCCTTTCAATTTCTTTTATCGCGCCATTGGCAGGACATGAACTTTTGGAAATCCCATTTTTGAAAAAAAACATAACTTTGCTAAAAATGAACGGATTCTCATGGTTTCTTTCTCAAAATTCTTGTCTTTAAATGTACTTTTCGATTGAGTGAGTGAAAATGGAATTCGATCCCTATTGGGGGATATTTTCGCTTTCTCCAGATAAATCATGATTTTTGGGAATATATGACTGCATCGATTTTCCCTGAATTTCTATATAAAAAACTGTTAGCCTTTTGACGAATTTTAAGGCTATCCTCGTTATCAGCATCAAATGGGAGCTTTTTTTTGCAATTGCTGATTATAAAAATGGCCACTTTTCGTTATTTGTAACAACTCATATAGTATATGATTTTTGTATATGAATAAAGGCTTCCTGCATTCAATTCACACGCAATTTTTGCGAGGTAGTTCATTTTGCAGTACCATATTGTTAATTTTTTTCAATACATTGATTCCAACGATATTCCAATATTGTTGGAAATTTGTTGATAGATTCGTTCTATCTTAAGGAAAATGTTTGACTAATTTCGAAACCCGAGTGGCATCCGTTACTTCATTCCTATCCCTCGGAGCGTGGTATATCCGATTTCATATCAGATGCTAATAAAAGTGCGTACAGAAGGCAACGGTAGCCAGCAATTTATATGGATTGATATGTTGGAGTCATAATCAATTAAGGACCATAGTAACCGTCAAATTTATAGTTTCCCCAAATGTAAATTGTTCAAATGTCCAAAATAGTCGAGATTGATTAAATGGAAACATCGTATAGTGATGATTCTAATATGTTGAAATTAACACTGAATCGTATATTTGTTTTGAATTTTTTTTTCACAAAGCCAAAAGTAGATTACACATTTAGTTTAGATTAGTTTTAGTTGAAAAATGATTCTAATTTTTTTGGAGCAATTTTTTTCTTCATGCTGGTCAATTATAAAGGCAAAGCACTGAAGGCTGAAGGTCAAAATCTCCCATGGTGATAAACGTTCAACTGAAAATGAATGAAATCAAAATCGTAGGCCAGATTGTGCTACAGGATTTTGCAGAATATCTCCTCTACAACGTGTGATCGAACCCGCTGTGTAAAAAAACCTTCAATGGCAAAAAAAGTAAACGCTGACGAACGGAAATGAGAAGAACTACGAAGAAAAGAAACATTCAATCAAGCAGTTTATGCAAATTGCATGCATCACAGCTGCCCCACCCGAGGCGATTCTCCAGGTATTCTTCAGGGGTGGACTCTTGGACGACCTCCCACACTAACATCTAAACCCCCGAAAATCGAGACGTGGTACGCAGATGGAGCCGAATTAGAGAGGACTCATCGAATCAGAATCCTGTGCGACAGCTGCCCCTTTGCTTTTAACCCATCAGTCTGGTGAATCGTTTTTTGATCCCATCCACATTTTGTGGCGACGAGCGAAAGTACCTTGATACCACTCCACGCGTTTCGTTTATACGATCCGCTCTGTTTTCTGCATTTAAAATCGTCGAACTGTGCACACCCGTTTTCAAATTTCAGGTGCCGTCGAATTTTTAAAATAGATAAAGGAAGTAACTCGGTACTGACAATCCATGGATGTTTTTATGGTGGCGATGTGCCCGATGAAATCATAGGCAGGATAATCCCCATATGGGAATCGTTGAATATTCACAATTCGCATATTTTGTACAATGAAAAGTTTCGCCATGATGATAAAAACAAAATGCGAAATTTGTGTGGATTAGATCTTGTCAAAAAAAAACAAATATTTTTTTTTCTACCTCGCACCCTTGAAAGATGTATATTATGGGGTTAATAGTCATATCTACCAGTCTGGGTAAGGTACGATTTTTTTTAACGCTACTCATCGAGAAAATCGTTTTTACATTTGATTAACATTTATGAATAAACGAATTTTACGCCGATGTCAGTAACTTTTGACCATGAAGTAGTAGATGGCTAAAAAATGGATATATTTGAGATGGCTAGTGACCAAAAATTTTCAAATAATTTTGTTTTTTAACTGCCCGATAGGGGAAGTTGTTGTTTTGCCTCCGAAAATGAAAAATTTTTTCCATCAGATCTCCACGTTTCATGGTACTCCTGACCTTTCTAGACTATTTAAAACAAAATGTCTGTGTGTGTGTGTGTGTCGATGTACGTATGTAACCAAAAATTTCCTGGAACGATTTCTCGTGAAGAAATTATCCGATCGAGGTCCTGTATGACGCAATCGAAGCGTCTTGCCGTAACTCAGAGCTGATTAGTTTTTGGTCCATATATGTCTCCTGGTTTCTATTATCATTAACAATTTCAATTGTTTATAACGCGGTATCTCACGAAATATTATAGATACGCAAACATGTGTCGAATAAATGTTCTTCCTTATAAAAAAAATACATATGTTGTGTCCTCTGACTTTTTTCGTATCTTTGACCGTTTCAACGTTAGAGCATTATAAACAATTGAAATCATTTGGAGAGCTCTATGGTAAGAAAAATGGGAGATTGGAAAGAAAGTACACACGCACACGCAGACATCGGGAAGTTATAATTTTGGCCCGCAGAGGGTCAAACCCACAGCCTATTTATTTTTTCAATAGTTCACATGGCTATTCCGTGCTTCAAATTAGGGATATCCTGAAATTATCCTGAATGATGCGAGAGATTGGATATGTAACAATTTTCAGATGCTCGTTGGATGGAAACAATGTGAAATTAGTGGTGTGCGAACGTGTGTGCCCTGTACGGGGCACAAACAAAACTTTCCAATTTGCTATTTCGGCACAGAATAAGAACGCAACCATGGTGATGAGCAAACCCAACAATGGTACCAATCATTGAACTTGCGACTAATAATTAGTACACGCGATCGATTTAGTTTGATTTTTGAGCCCCATACAGATATTCAACTGGAATTTGTCCGACTAGTTATTATTATAAAAAAATTTATGAGTAAACGAATGAAGTTAGCGTGGTCATGACGGTCCCAATCGAAGCGTTTCCGTGCAAAATCGAGCGGATTACACTTCGGATGGGATTCGTGCACTAAATGCAATGTTATTAACAATTGTAATTGTTTATACTGTTCCACTGGGTAAAATATTACAGTTATCGAGAAACTTCACAAAAAAGAATTATTAACTTCCCGATCGAGGGAACTTATTGTAATGACCCCGAAAATGAAAAGTGCCAGATCGATGAAATTATCACGTTCCTCGACGTTTCACATCATCCCAACACGATTTCACAGAAGTGGTCGTATGTGTGTGTTTTTTTTTCCTCCGTCCCTCTCATTTGTACGCCCCTGGTAGCGGCCGTCGTATGTGTGTATGTGTGTGTGTGTGTGTGTGTGGACAAAAAAGTTTGTTTAACGTCTCCGGCGGAACCACTGGAGGGATTTTCTTTTTTTTTTTGATTGACGCGTTTCAGTGGTGTTCAGGTCCGGAAGGAGGGATTTTTCCAAAAACCGATTCCTTCAATGGTTATTAACAAATTCCATTGTTTATATCGCTCTATCGCAAGAACGGTTTGAGATACGGAAAAAGTGTGTAATGAAAGTTGTTCCCCGCCACGAAATACACATTTGACGTTTTATGACTTTTTTTGATAACACCCGTAGTTAATTGCTAGTAACGAAAAAAATTGTTTATATCGCAGCGGCGTGAGAACCGTTGAAGATACGAAACAAATTAGTTAATGGAAATTGTTCCTCACACAAAAATACATATTTGATGTGTTATAACTTTTTTGCCAACACCCATAGTTAATTGTTAGTAACAAATTGTATTGTTTATTGAACTACTTCATATTAAGAATTATAATTTTTAACTTTCCGATAGAAAGTTATTGTAATGACCCCGAAAATGAAAACTGCCAGATCGCTGAAATTTTCACTTTTCTCGGCGTTTGGCATCATCCTGACACGTTTCGTGTATGTGTGTACGTATGTGAGCAAATGTTTGGCGAACGGTTTCTCGTAAACGGCTGGACCGATTTTAATTTTTTTTCTCAAAAGTTACGTCTCGCCGAGGCGGTGTTCTGAAAGGAGTTTTTTCTTAATCGGCCAGGTAAGTTTTTAGTAATTAACAAAAAAACTACGATTTTAATGGTTTATAACGCTCTATTACATGAACGGTAAGAGTTATAGGAAAAAGTTATTAATGAAAGTTGTTCCTCATGTAAAAACAACCATTTTGGGTTGTATGATTTTTTTCGTAACACGCATAATTAAGACCATCGCGCTTAATTATTCGATATACGCAACGATATGATATCACGCTATAACACAGGCACATACAATTATCGGGAAGTTATAGGTTCGCCCCGTAGAGGGTCAGACCCACATCTCGTTTATTTCTAATATGAAAATACACCTTTTATGTGCAATGACTTTTTCCCATAATTTGCATATGCACACAAAAATACATTTTTGATGTTGTATAACTTGTTATAACTAACAACGATAGTTAATTGTTACAAACAAATTCAATTGTATAGATCGCTCTATCGCAAAAACACTTAGAGATACGAAACATGGTATCAAATGAAAGTTCCACACGTAACGATACACATTTCATGTTTTATGAATGTTTTTACGAACGCCCATAGTCAATTGTTATTAACAAATTGCATTGTTTTTTATTGAAGCAGAATTTATTTACACGCGTCATGCCTTTTGACCGACCGGAGTAAAGCCGACTCAAGACCGACACGAAAAACCGGGATCACGGGGCCGATCCCTGGCGACCCACCGTCCACATTCGCTCTCTCACCATATCCGATTACTATAGTCCATACGCTAGCTACCATTTAGCTTACATTTTTGGAAATATTGGTCGACTTCATGTTTCTTTATGTTTTTTGATGCGTAGATTCCGAATTTTATGGTCGTTTTGCCGAGAACCGATGCAAACAAAAGTTATTAACAATTCAATTGTTCAAAGGCTCATATTACCTAAAGTATTGGCGTTAGAGAAAAAAGTTTCTTATTTCACGAAAATGAATATTTTTTATCTTATAACATTTCCTTGTAAGTGTGACAGGTAAAAAGTTAATCTCAGCTGAGCGGTGCGAGAGCAGTTTCGCGAGGTCCCGGCGCGCTCTCATGCGTCTATCTGTTTCCTCGATAAAGATGGAGAAAAACTATTGAAATAAAAAATCTTCCTTATTAAATTTTAGATATTATTGGAATAATAAATTTTTCCCCTGCCGCTAGCCGTTAATGAGATCTTAACGCAGTTGTGTCTCACGGGGGGACAAATTACCGGAAATGCTATTGTTTATAAGAGTTTTGAGCCTAAATTTACCTAGATACGCAAAAATATTTCCCATCAAATTTGTTCCTCCAAAAATATCCAAGAAAAAGACAATGGGTTTATTTCTGCCAAATAAGAATGTTGTCTTCTACGAGTTTGTTTATACGACTTTTAGTGTTCATCCCGCTGGTGTATAAGGATTTAAATAATAAAAATATTATTCTATTCAATTCGCATGTAAATTGTGATTCCACGTCCCAAGAACATCGAAACATACCTGTTTCTATTTTTTTTTATTAAAAATTTCATTGCGAAAATTGCCCTACCATTCAAACTATGGGAGATAGACAAAAGAACCTCGACTTATTAATTGCTTATAATGTAATGGAGAATAATTTTAGCCTTTTTTTAATATCACGGATTTTCCCTAGGTTCCAAGATATTAGCAATAAACTAGTTAGGCGGAGCGATACTTCGCTCCGTAGAGCCATCCTGACGGCGTAGATCGCGCGCGCGAGTACAATTAACTGCCTATATCTTTTTCTAGAATAGAAATACAAAGAAATTAGATAAAATTAAATCGATGTATCTTTTAAGGAGGAACAAATTTGATGGGAAATAGTTTTGCGTATCTAGGTAAATTTAGGCTCAAAACTCTTATAAACAATAGCATTTCCGGTAATTTGTCCCTCCGTGAGACACAACTGCGTTAATATCTCATTAACGGCTAGCGGCAGGGAAAACATTTATTATTCCCATAATATCTAAAATTTAATAAGGAAGATTTTTTATTTCAATAGTTTTTCTCCATCTTTATCGAGGAAACAGATAGACGCATGAGAGTGCGCCGGGACCTCGCGAAACTGCTCTCGCACCGCTCACCTGAGATTAACTTTTTACCTGTCACACTTACAAGGAAATGTTATGAGATAAACATTATTTATTTTCGTGAAATAAGAAACTTTTTTCTCTAACGCCAATACTTGAGGTAATATGAGCCTTTAAACAATTAAATTGTTAATGACTTTTGTTTGCATCGGTTCTCGGCGAAACGACCATGAAATTTGGAATCTACGTATCAAAAAACATACAAAAACATCAAGTTGACCAATATTTCTAAAAATGTACGCTAAATGGTAGCTAGCCTATGGACTACTGAGTTGAGGTGACCACCGACGAAAGTTCTGTCTCTCTCTCTCTGTAAGTAAGATCGCACGCATGCTTTTTACAGGCTACTTTGAGCGCATATTTCGCTGTTTCTCGCCTCCGGGCGGTTTTTGTTCTAGACACGTTGCATGCGCCTTTTTGCAACCGATCGCTGGATATATAATCACTAGCTATTGGTTGCTTCTCTCCTTGGATACACCTGCTGTGTTTTTTGCAAGTTTGGTTGTGGCTCTACATAACCTCCAATTTTGCCTCTTCCTATCTCTCTCTATTCACCTGTCATCTCTGCGACGAGTCCTTTACACCGTGCGACGCCTGTATTGAAGTGGGGTACTACGCTCTCTCTGCTGCGACGTGAAACTGCCTTATCAACACTGCTGTTAGCCTGTCACTGGCGCCATCACCAGGGTTGCTGCTTTACCGACTGCCAGTCATTTGCCTACTGTGTGTTCGTCCTTATCATCACCATATACTGTTCAGTGAGCATTTTGAAATAACTTTTATTTTCACTGCGATACAATGAACACTGATGATAAGCCTCTGTGTGCCAAATGTGGTCAGACTAGCTCTACCAAGGTTTATCACTGCTGTGTCTGTGATAACCACTATCATTCAAGGTGCGTTAAAACCAGACTATGCAAAAATGAGAATGGGGTCAATCTTCGCAAGTGTGAACCTTGTTTGGCCTCTTCGAGCAATACATTGGCATTACAGAGGCGTACCAGGCAGAGTTCCACTAGCTCCACAGGCTCTGCTTCCTCACGCTCTGTGTTGCAGAGTCCTTGTATACTTATGCCTCCCCCAATGGGGTTGCCCTCTGCAGCGGCTACTGTTGGATCGTACGATGCTGCTCTTGCCAGCATTATGCTTGCAATTACTTCACTGACCACCAAGATTGAATCGGTGCAAGTGGAGCTGGCGTCAGTTAAATCCAAGCTTGAAGTTTTGGATCAGCTGCCTGAACTCCTGACACGGATTGGTTCCGTGGAATCGGTAGTTGCTGCCCATGGACAGGAGATTGCAGGCCTAAAAGAAACTGTGACTGACCTCTCTGCTCAGATTTCATCTTCTAGTCCTCCTGCCGGAGAAGTTGGTGTGATTCTAGCTAAGGCTGTGGGACCGATTGAGGCTACTGTATCGGGGCTTGCTGACTCCATTGCCAAAATTAATGCAGAGAGAGCTCGCTCATCAACTGAGGTATCGATTTCTGGAATGGAACTTACTCCTGGTGCTGATACTGGTCGTGTGACGTATGCTGTGCTTCATGGGTTGCTCCCTTCGTTTGAGCCCACCAGCATAACTGGTGCTAGATCAATGGCTCCCAGAAAAGGGCGGCCATTAGCAGGGGTAGCAGCTGGGACTTCGGATGCTATCACTGTGGATAATCCCACTTCTATAGTGGTGACAGTCACTTCGTCTGACCTCGTTCGTAGTCTGGTGATGGCGAAGGCACGCCATGGGAAACTGCATTCGTCGACCTTGGATCCTGTGCTGGTTAAGGCATCGGTTGCTATGGCCCCATTAAAGGCCTCACTCATTAATGTGAATGAGTTCTTGCCAATGGACCTGTACAATCTGAGGCGTGCAGTAAGGGATGCTGCGAAGAAGCATGGGTTCTCCACGTTCATTCGTGATGGTGAAGTCTTCGTCAGAAGGAAGAAGGATGGGCCTGCGACTAGAATTTCATGACTGGAGGATCTAAAAAACTTCCTGTCGGGCTCCCAGTAGTTTCTTCGGCACAGGCAACGCCAGCTTTATCACATAGCACTCTCCTTTCTCCCTCTGCTTCCTCTCTTCCTTCTCCTGCCTCCGCTGTTGAGCTGCTGCCATGTGAAGGCCTACGAGTCTGTCACCTCAATGTAAACTCCCTCAGAACGCACATTGAGCGTGTCAGGCTCTTCCTTCAAGGTGGTACTGCGGACTGTCCTTAGGGACTATATGCTAGAGCCCTAAACTGCCCTCGTGTCCTTTTGCCTTTTGCCTCTTTTCTGCATGACTTACCCTTTATTTCTTTGATATCTCCTCGGTGTCCTAGTGCTCTTAGCTGGCGTTTCTTGCTGGTGTTACTAGCTGTGGGCCTGTTACGTGCTGTAGCATGTGCTTATGTAGTTCTGCTTACTGTTACTTTTATTCTTACTTTATTCATTTCTGTCTTCTGCTATAATTTTGCTTTTTGTTTCCTCGGACCGTTGGTCCTTCTTTTGGTACAACATAATGTACAGTAATAAACCATCATCAATCAATCTCTCTCCCTCTTGTCTCTTTTCCTCTCTCTTTCTCAGACCCTAGCCGACAACGCCACGCGAAGCATCAGCTGCTTGGTGAGGGTACTGCACCGTGGTTTATTTCGATTTTCGAGTGTCAACCAATTTTGTGTGTCAACTATAGTGGTGTGAGCATGTGTGTGCCCCATTCGGGGCACAAACAAGGCGTCCCGATTTGGTATTTCAGCACAGCGTACTAAATTTATTCTTCTCCAATATACCCGGTTAAGGAGTGCGACCCCTTTTACTGTCATAATGAAAATTTGCAGATTTGAGAATCCTGAGCTGACTCATTTATCAGGTCGATAATTATGAATGTTTGAATAGACGCAGAGTCAGCGGGAGGATGAGAATTATGCGCACTACTTGAGTGGGAGTGAGACGCACAGAGGGGTGCGGCCGCAATAAAAACAATAACTTTAATTTTACCCAGTGGAATAGTATAAACAATTGTAATTGTTAATAGCATTGCATATACTGCATGAATGTGATCCAAAATGTAATCAGCTCGATTTTGCATGGAAACGTTTCGATTGGAACCATCATGACAGCGCTGGGTTCTTTCGGTCACTTATCACATACATAATTGTTGAGACCGCCATATCTCCTTAATTATGCAAATGATCAAAGTCATCCTACATAACATACGTATTTTTATATAGGGGACAATTGTTTGTATGAATTTTGCGCTAACCCAAACAGTTTATTCAGTACAACATTATAAATAGCTGAAATTATTAATAACAATACATGTATTGCACCAATTTCATCCAAAATCTAATCAGATCTAAGTTACGTGAAGACGCCTCAGTTGAATCATACCTCGATCGTATAATTCAGTCGCGAGAAATTGTGAACGAAAATTTTTGACACCCAGCTACATACACACACACCCGCACAGACATTTTGCTCAAAATAGTCTAGAAATGATGGAAAAAACTTGAAACGTGAAGAGCCGATGAAAAAAAAATATTTCCATCTTTGGGAGCCTTACAATAACTTCCCTATATCGAGAAGTTAAAAATGAGTAGTAATCTTCAAACTAATCGAAGACAGAAAGGAGAGAGGATGAAATGAAAAGAGAGCGAAGGGAATACTAGAAGTTTCACTTCCCTCGTGCGTAGGCTTGACACTTTTTTTTAATCCATCCCAAGAAAGGTTATGTTCTTGGTAACTCTTTTTACATTTTAGAGATTGTAATTTTTTTAATATTCGCAAATTTTGAAAACCTTAAAAAGTTCATAATTTGATACATGAACCAAAATTTTGGATATAACATATACGGGGGAACGATGGGTAAGTTATTGGCTCCACCCGTAGAGGGTCAGACCCACATCCTATGTATTCCATAATTGGATTAATTGAATTTAGATGATTTTTGAAAACAGCCGAAGTGCGAAGGAAGATAAACTTTTGGGCAGTTCATTTTTATCATTTATTCAGGTGGGCGTATGAAAGAGGGGGAGCGGGCCAGGATTGAACCGGGAATCCGTTAGACTCGGCTGCAGGAATTCGCTCGAATTTAATATAGGGTAAGAAAATATGGCATTGTATGCAAACCATACCTGAAAGGGTTTAATTTCAAATAGTTTCATCTAATCTGTCCTTTCCGAGTTGTATATATTTATATATATTATACCTGCCTCCAGCATGGGACCAAATCTCGACCAACGATGATTCATAGTTGTCTCTCAATGTTTTCCTAACCAATCTTGGCCCATTCCACAAGGATTAACATTTTTTACCTGCAAACCTGCTAAAAACACCTGTTTTTACAACTGAACCCAACTATTGTATGCTCTAGTTATTCAATTGTAACTAAACGTAGATCTCCATGGGGTTTGGTTTCAGGTTGCTCCTACATGACCCACATCTCTATATGATCCTCGTTCAAAGTCAATTTGGTTACTGAAGATATTATGAAGACTTACGGCAACGAACTTTTCCTAGAAATCGTTTCCAATCGCGCAAAATGTTTTTTTTTTGAGTTTACTCCATTAGAATTGATTTATAGCCCGCGGTACGAAAAAAAGGTTAGCACTGAAATCGAGTGTTAACTAAAAGTAAAGTTATTACACTGTCTTCTGCACACCTTATTTGCGCAACTCAGACTATAATGCGCATACGTTCTCACGGGGAAGGCTAGGCTGGTTTCAATATATGTATTGAATATCAACAGTCAGTTTATGAAATTTCAGGGTATTGGTGTTTTATTTTTATGTAGAGAGCTATTCTGATATTTATTTATATTTATACTGAGGAAGTGAATGAAGTTAGTGAGAAAAGTTAATGAAATAGTGTAGAATATGGAAGAAAATAATTCAAGTGATCATGAACAAAAATCAGAAAAAACAAGTGAATGCAGTTACCAGGTAGGTTATGTACCAATTTCTACGTCACTAATTTCTGACTGTTTAAAAAACAGTGTGAAATAAAAAAGTTTATAATTAAAGTGTACTGTATGTGGTAGACCGCTGAGGACCACTAGATAGGGTACAACAATCGATGCGGTACTTTCACGATTCGTAACTCCTGGTATTCACGTATCGTATTTAGTTTTCACAAACCGATTGTCAGAGTATTTAATAACGATGATGATATTTAAAAAATTGTTAATGTTAATAGTGAAGGGAATAACTGTAAATAAATATGGATTAAAGTATATATACTTTCATGGATATCAGTTTATTTGCCCTCCCAGCGGCTATTGTATATATTCCAAGATAATTATTCTGAAGGAGTCAACTCCAGTCGCGCGTCGGAGCTGACACACATGGTTTTTATTTTAATTGAAAATTTTTTAATCGTTTGTGGATGCCGAGGTAATCGTTAACTAGCAGTCCAAACAACAGATGGAAACCATTGGCAGAAACACCTTCTTTTCTTTTTTGCAAACGTCAATCGCACATGTGCAGTTGATATAATCCACTCAAAATACATGAAAAGTGATTTGCTATTTTTTCATCTTGTGGAATAATGTAAACATTCAGTTCTATTTCGTCGATTTCGGCTCCGGCTCATGCCTAGCGTTAATATCGAAGTCGACCAGGGGGGCCATAAATAAAAGATTATCGAAAACTCACTCACTGCATAGAGTAATTCATAGTGGTAACTATGGGAAATTCAGTAAGCTACCATTTCAAAATTTTAATATTACAGAAAACAATATCCTATGGTTTCTCCATTCCGCAATAAGCTGTAAATATTGTTTTATCATCGGCTCATGGTTGGGTTCAAATTACGGAAAAGTATTGTTAAAAAAATGTCTACCGCGCGAAGCAGTCTTTGTGAACAATGTGGCGAAGGAGGTAGAAAAACGGAAAAACTTGACGAGGTTGGGGGTCGCAGACTGAGATGAAGTCAAAATATGCTATCATTCAAGTCAGAGAGGTTTTTTATGTCGACTGGCGAACAGTTTTTTTCATCACTCGCTCCAATAAAGTGCGATCTAACCGAGGAACGCAAGTTCACAATCGCGCTCTAATGAGCCTACTCAGTATACGAGATATCTTTTATACGTTTAAGCTTGACGACGCTTATGGAAGGTCAATGCATGTTTCACCTGTAAAAATCAGAAGAAATCCATAAATAGATGCATCCGTTAATCCGGAATCCGTTATAAGAACTACAGAATCCCCCATGGAAAAAAATATATTTCTTTATATATCACTATATATTCAAAAAATATATGTTTATAACGTCAGAGCATATAAAATAATTATATTTGTAGGGTGAAACTATTATAAACTGAAATATATGGCATAAATCAAATTGGCCCATTGGAGTATACGACACTTATATTAAAAATATGCAAATAATATGGAGCTCCGTATATATTTATACATGATACTTATTACTTTATTATATCGCTTTAATATTCTATTTATATAATATATACATTAATGATGTATAAATATATATAAAAGTATTTGTGGAGTCACATATTATTGGTATATTTTTTATATACTGATAATATATTCCACTCGGCTACTTTGATATTTGGCATATATTTTCAAATACCAAATATATTATATTTATACGAGTAGAATATGGACTTTCTACATTAAAAATGAAAATGGCTCGCCCGCACGGTATTTCGAGTGGAAATCTAGTGCAGTGTAAGATAAGGTACTGATCCTGATAATCTGATTTGTAATCAAGGACGGATCAGCCTACTCGATCAGAGACTGAATGGGCATGTAACGGTATTTTACATCCTACAAGGATCAGGCTCTGGGATCAAATCCCAATCAGGACACTCTATCCGATACTGTTCAAAATCACCCGACCGTAGTAGGACCGGGTATTTAATGCTGGAAACTAATGTGATTCAGATAATTTCCGAAAATCTTATCCAAATTAGTATCTGATCAGTAGTCCCGGATCCGCTATGGGTAAGCTACCCAGGTGAGAAGTGAGAATGGAATGAGGATTGCATCAAGCTTGATCCACGATTGATCAAGATTGATCGAGGCTGGAAAACCATGATGGAAACAAGGTGGGTGCAAGCTACCAACGTCGCTAAGTTGCGAGACTCGGGGTTCGAGCCTCGACCTAGGCTTTCATTTCCGAGTGCGATATAATGTCGTTCCATGACATAATATGTAAAAAATTCACATGTCAGAAATTGACATATGATATCACCACAGCATATATCATATTGTGTAAGTACTTTCGAAAATGCCGAGAAGCGACATTGTTTCATGAAAACATACAAGCGCTTATAAATTCGCGCAAGGAATTTTAGATATAGAAAGTATGCGCCACCTACCGGAGCGAGGCTCTTGGTAGTTCGCTCTGTGCCAGTCACGTAGGAGGCTGAGTGGCCCTTTTCCCATTCAGAACATACATTTACACCACTTTTTCTTTCAATTTTGAGAACAGAATCAATTTTATGCAATTTTTGAATTTTTCAAACTTTTCGCATGTAATTTCCATAATATTTTCCGTGCAAGCCCTCGTGAAAATCGTGTCGACAGATTGTGGAATTTTGTCATAAAATGTGAAATTTCGACATTATCTATCAAATAAAATGGATATAACTGTATATATATGCTCCTGTTAGATCATCCATGTTCACCATAGATAATGTTCGCGTAAAAATTAGGTAATTCAAATGCGTTTCATGAAAGTGACGGTCGTACAGTATCCATTCATGAGAATTGAGTAAGACAAACATAGATACAGCATCAACTTCTATTTATCTAGATTCATGTATATACTCATTTGACTGTTTATTGATTGAGACTTGAATCAACCTCGAATTCGACCCAGAATGAAGAGGTGGGTTCCATACTGGAGTGCTCAATGAATACCCGAGCCTCGATCAAGGCTACATCAATCCTCGACCGAAACTCGATCGAGTATTGATGTTCAGTCTTGCATCAACATTGAATTCGACCATCGAATAAACCTGAGTTCCAGACTGGATCATCCAGCCTCAATGATCCATCTTGAATCAGTCTGATTTCCATCGTCAAGATGGATCATTCTCACCTGAGTATACGCGTTAGGCATTTATCCGGTGCTGCAAGTGTGTGTGAGGAGTTTTAAATTTTGGAGCCCATTGTCGAAATTCCTCTACGTCGTCTATATCCTATCAAGTTCAGAGCGTGATATTTATGCCCAATTGGGATTGACAACTTACGAGGATACTCACTCAATTGTTGAAGGCCTCAATGATGAGTTGCTAATCCTAATAGGATAAGAGAGAAATCAATATAGCTGAATCCATACTGATCAGTAATGCTTCAGTATTACTTGGTCGTTGACTAATTGAACAAGTTGGGCCAACAACTGATCCAAGCTGACATTCAATTTGTGCCAAGGTATATCTAGCCATAATTGGATCAGTGGACCATGGGGAGACCTTACTATGCGTGGAATACAAAGGGCGTATCCTAACCTAATCAGAAATGTTCAAAAACTGATCTGAAAAAACTCAATTTATTCTCATCAGTAATTGTTCAGTGAGACCCATTCAGTTGCTGGTTAGGACGGCTAGATCCAATTGCTATGCAAAATAGCTAGGCCATCGCTATGAACCTTGAGCTAAGGTTAAACGGATAAGAACTGAATCAGGTTTCGACATAGCTGCACTGATTAAGCAATGCCTTCTCAGTATCAGATCATTTGCTTATTCGCTATTTGCTAATACCATCCAGCTAAGTAAAGAGGAAATGTGACTGGATCAGGTTCCGAAAGGACTGAACTTAGTAAGTAACACCTTTCCAGTTTCTGACCCGTTCCGCATCCACTAGTCACTCGTACCATTGAGGTTCGTCCCGACAGTTCGCGGCTGGATCAGATTTTGCAAGGGCTAGACTTATTGAGGAATACCTTCCCAGTGCCTGATCAGTTCCTTATCCATTAGTCACTAGTAAGGTAATGCTTACTACTTCTGGATCCTAGCCTGATGTTAAATCAGGGTTACCTTACTGAATTTCTACTCCGGATTCCTGCCTATAAAGTGCTGGATCATATTTTATTTTGTTGGTAATCTCTAAAACTTTCAACAAATACATTTGAATGGCCCAGTATAACCGCACTTGAGTAGTCCAGTAGGGGTCTATTTTCGACTTTAACAATTCGAGTTTCGTTGATGAAAGTGAACTTGTAAAAGAAACATTCCTTTGATTATTTCATATAACTCGTAAATCGGAGGACTTCTCTTACTGATCGAAGGAAACGCAAATGGTTTACCTTTCTTTACCTGCGCCTCACCACCAGATGTATTTACACGCTTTTTCGATGTCGAAAATATCACCTAATAATATCACGTACTATCGCTGATTGGGCTATACAACGATGGGGCACTATATTTCAAAACAATATGATGCGTAACAACGGCGCTGAGAATTTTTATACTACCTATCTGGGAGAGCGACGAGCGCTGCGCTGCTTCTAGCGATCATCGCTTCATTGAGAAATTACGGAGTTAGGTATTAAGCGTAGGTATTTGCAACCTCAAGAGCTTCAGCCTGAGGTAAGGCTGAACCAAGGTGTAGCAATAGCCTTATTTGCTCCCTGAGTTTAGAGCTGCTTCAGAGGCTGATACAGACCGTTTTCGCTGTCAGCCTTTGGCACTCCCACCGAGGTAATAACGCATCATCCAGGGCGACATCACGCGGGCGATTATTTCTTTTATATTAGAAAGGTAAGAGTTTAATGTATAATTTAATATGTCATATGTAATAATGCATTTATATACTATATAAGCATATCTAGGTTTCTTATATATAACACGTGTATATTTTTAGATATACCTATACTTATATACGGAATACATTCAGTATGTGTCGGCTCTACATAATTCAAGTATATCACTTAGGGTATGCCTAATATATATGACTTTATATAGCATATATAAATGAAATATATACGTATCTATCTAGCATCTATGAGCTTCTATCTAGGGCTAATATAAACCTCTTAGATCCAACCATATATTTTCACTTATATATTTAATATATTCTAGATACGTGAATTATACGTGAATAATTCATATAGAATGTCCGCGCATACGCTTAGTATATTATACCATATATTGGAATTTATATGGTATTTATGAATATGATATTGGTATATAAATATAATAACATTACATATTTTGCCATGTATTATTCATATTTTCATGCATATATTATGGATACAGTAAAGATATAAATGGTGAAAATATATAAATCTTATATTGCATTTTATTTTGTTTAATGTATGTTTTTTAAATTAAATTTATATGAGATATATCTAAAATATTATGAATATTATGATTTATTTCCTCATACATGAATTAATATATATTTTTTCATGGGGGATCTGCTTCACATCTGGATACATTAATGGTTTCCAAGTTTTCATGCGGGAATAATTTGTTTGGTCGGGCAATCTGATTGTTATTTCACGTCGCTATATTTATGCTATAAGATAATCTCAACTTTTATCTCACAGAAATTCCCTTTCAATTTCATTTTGACATTTAAAAATAATCGGCAAGTATATTGTGGAGGAAAATGCGCTTCTTACATGTCACGAATAAATCCCAAATGTAGGAAAATTGTTTTACTGAGTGAGATCACTCGTATTAAGTTTTAACCATTTTCAGCACTTTTCGAATTCTCAGAATTATCAAAGTTAAAAAAAATCAATTTTAGCCATTTCAATCACATGGTGTCAACTGGAAAAGGAACAAGGCTAAAATGACGGGAAATCCTTCTTCTTACTGTCAATCTCCGAACTTGACAATACCAGCTTCTTAGTATAGCCATCATTTAGTGAAATCTCCGATCGTGTTCATGAAAAATCCATTCATTGTGACCATCCTTTCTCCACTTTCAGAAACTGCTCCGCGACACAGCCCGATAGAAAAATTTTTGATGCAAAAATCTTCGACCATATAACTCTTTTTTACTGTATCGATCATTTTTAGTGGGATATTATTTTCAGGAAATTTTATATATGTGGAATCATCCATTACGTAACGATTTCCGATGCAAAATATTCAATGCACGGCGATGAATTAATATTCCATACACTGATGAACGAGAGGTTTATTGAATGGTTATTTCAGTTTTATAGTTATGGTAGAGTGAGTTGAATACAAAATGAGAGTATACAATTTTTATGGTTTTATACAAGAGAATCAGGGAATAAGTAAAAATATGGTCGGCAGTGACGTATTCGTTGTGAATGATTGGGGCATACGAATAATTGCATCAAATGCCAAGGGTTAACTCCTCAAGTACGGGGTCTATACCACATATAGACCCCAGAGCTTATCCTATCAGCCGGGGTCTATGTGTTATATAGACCCTTCTCGAGATTCATAAAAATGAATTTTCTCCGTTACATGAAGTACATGAGTTTGTCAATACAATGCACTTCAATTTTTTTTTTCAAATCATTTTTCATATTTTTTTCTAATACATGAACATTACGGAAAAACTAAATTTCATGTCGGATGCATTCAATCCTCTCGTTTATCGAGAAAATTTTCATAAAAAAATCTTAATTTTTTACCAAGTATACTTTGCAACTCCCTCTGTCAGATGACGCGAATCAAAATTCGATTTAATGAATCACTGATTTATTATTCAAAAAATTCTGATAATGGCCGATCTCGATGACCAGTTGGAATATTCAATTAAAATAGGTCTTGAAAGTTTTAGAAAAATATGAGTACAAAAATACGGTACTTTAACCGACTTTTTTGTGAAGGGTCAATATCATCATTAAATTTTACTTCATAATTTTCTGCCGTTATGGATAGAACTTATCGTGCGTTGAAGAGCGCATCCGAGTCGACCGGAGGCCCCTAGCCGATGTGGATACAACGCGCGCTATGGATGCCGTACTTGATAGTCTATACGCCCATGCTCAGCCTGTAGCAATGTTGAGGTCCGTGAGATAACTTGGGTGGATTTAGGGTTTTTTGGGTCGCTGACCACGAATTTCTCGGTTATCAGGGCGAAAAAGTCGGCGTTCAATTGTTATTAACAATTTAATTGTTTATAACGAAATACTGGGAAAACGGTTGGAGTTAGGACAAAACAATTTAATCAAAAGTTGTTCTTTAGATCAAAATACACATTAGGTGTTATGACTTTTATTCTTCACTCTCATAGTTTGGGCGTAAGCGCGGGTGAAAGCTCCGCGGGTGGCCCGTGAGCGTGTCCACACGGTTTTGGTGGAGTCTACGGGAGACACGATTCGAGATAAACGAAAATGGCTGAAGGATTATATGTTCAGTATTGAAAATGCTATCAAGTAAGTCATATGACTTTTTCTCTCATTTTCAGTGGTTTTCGAGGAATGTATGTTTTTAAGGGGCCAATGGAAGCGAAATCAGGTCCTGTTCAGCATTCAATCGCGAATAGCTCGTTAACTGATGGGGAAAGGGGTAAAAGTTATATGACATATGCCTTTCATCATGATCCTATCAATATACAATATGTAGACACTTTTTTTCATATCCCTGGATGTTTTCGAGATATAAGCCTTAGAACATGGAGTCATTGTGAGGAATCTACACAGTCTCTATGCCCATGCTCACCCTGTAGCGATGTCGAGGTCCGTGAGGTAACTTGGGCGGATTTAGGGTTTTTCGGGTCACTGATTACGAATTTCGTCATATATTAAATTCCATGCATTTCTGAATTGCATTTTTCCTATCCATCTTCTATATCTCAGCTGTTACAGCGATTTAAACAATTCAATTGTTAATAACAATTGAACGCCGACTTTTTCGCGCTGGTCACCAAGAAATTCGTAATATGGGTAAATTTTTGTATTTTGAAGGAAGGCGACATCGAAACAGGAATGTGAAGATAAATTGTGGGCACATGCCATTCTACTAAACTCCGATATCACTGAATGCCTTCATCTGATGAATCATAACCTATTAATAATTTATAATCAAGAACACATTATTATCAGTAAGCATGAATGAAAATGACAACTCAATGTACGAGCTTTGGCCCCATGACAAAACATGGATTTCAACAGAAATTTATCATTGATTCGATGGGTCGAAAAATATAATTCCCATCAAGAGTGGCCGCCGTCTGAATAGACGAGTGTATGCTGATGACATCGCTCTGTACTCAGCTAGCAAAACGGTAAATAAAGCTGTCAGAAGAGTCGAAAACGCCGCTGCTCTCACGATCAGTGAACTTATAAAATGGAAAATTCAAGTGAATACTGCCAAAACAGAAGCAATCATATTTACTAGTTCTAAGGCCAATCGCACCCTGACTAGTCGTAGCGATAAAATCATTCGTGTGAACTCTGTTAAATACTTAGGTTTACATATTGATTCCAAACTCCTGTGGAAAAAACACATAGACGAAATTAAGCTGAAAACAAAAAGTATTCTAGTAAGATTATATAATCTGCTAAAATCTCCTGCGCTTAGCCAATCCCTAAAACTCACTTTATACAAAGGGTTAATCGCCTGGTACAACGCAGCGAAAATCCATTTGAATCATCTTCAAGTTATTCAGAATGAATTTTTGCCAATAATAGGCAATTTTAGAAAAAAGAACCACGATTTTGGAAATACACGATACGCTGGGCATGGCAACCATAGGTGAATTTATCGATAGAATAAACGAGATATTTAAATTTAAGCTACAATCCCATCCTAATCCCCAGCTCCAAGACATCAATATTGACAGGAAATCAAATTGGTCTCGCTGACCACCTGTTTTGTCCCACCTTCCCGTATATCCCATTCTCCCCCGCCCCTCATGCACCAATTACTTATAAGGTTTTTTAGAAGTCATTTCTCCTTATATCGAGGCATCCGGTAAAAATCACAAATATTTGTAATACTGAAAAATTATGTTAAACTCTGTTCAAATTAGACATAAAGCCAACGGCTGGTGATCTAGAGCGTACCATTTAAGATATAAATACTGTATATAGTATGTATATATGACAAATATTAATAAACAATTTTCAAGTCAAGTCAAGTCAAGAATAGCCGAGTGGACTAAGCGCGCAGTCTTAGCGCTGCCGCTTGGGTTCCTGGTTTAAATCCCCCATAGGGCGAGAATTTTTTCCGAATGTCTAATGAGCGGGAGGTTACTCATAGAGTAGCCACCTGTACCGACACAGGTTTTCTGTGGTTTCCTGTGTCTTATATATCCATAAGGGATCGAAGGCGTTGAAGATAAATGAAAAAAAAAGAGCGGCCGTGCGATTAGAGTGCTAGACTAGTATGCCAAGGGTCCCGGGTTCAATTTGTAGCGCTCTAATCTCACAGTTTCACTGTTGAGCGGCAGTCTCGTAAAAGAGACTGTGCCTGGACACGTGTTTCCCTCAAGTGAGGTTTTTCCTTCTCCCTCGGCGAATGCGATAATTACGACATTCTACCTTGCACTGTAGCGGAGTGAGGAGAAGAATCTGAACAGAGTGTATTGTTAGTGTCAATTATGGGGAAAACCAATGCAGAACATTGCAAAAAATACCGTGATCGTTTACGTCAACAGAATACTTGAAACAAAACGAAACAAAAACAGTAGCCAAAAGCGCGAGCGAGCTTCCGAGGCATCCTCGGGCCAGGACAAAAGCAATCACAGTCAACGTTGAGGATCCTAACTTCTCACATGTGAGTCAGTAATGATCAGAATTGGAAACTGTACCAGAGCCGGTGATTTCGAATTTTCTGGGGACAGTTCTACGAGTCAGTTAATAAAACTTCATTATGATTGTCATTAATTAATTCAGTCCATAAATACTTAAGCAGAGAAGGGTAATTAGTAAATTTTCGATATGCCATTCACTGAATTGATTGATCGAAACAGCAGAAAAACGAATTCGGCAGGTAATTAAATGAACGACTAACACGCTTCACTTCTATTACATACCCTCGGGCGTATGCTTTTTTCATTTAAATAACAAAAATCCTACACGGAGAAAACTGAATGCTAGATATTACTTTCATATATGAGATATTACCATAAAACATGGTAAATGGTTTTTCGACTTGACTTTTATATATAATTTTTACCATGTTGAGTAGTAAAAATTACTTAGCACTATGGTGATCACTCCCATGGGGGTATGGTAGCCATTACTATACACTAGAGCAATGACAACCATTATTATAGGAAGGATTACCATTGTGGATAGCAAATATTACTATTTACATCTTTCACCCTTTACTATGTTCGATATCGTAACAACTACAAAATATGTGATAACGCTTACCGTATTTATGGGAATGAGTCCTATATGCATAGGATGCGTCCTTACAGTATATGTCTGTCAGGCCTATACCCGTTGATTGCCTTAGCCAATTGAAGAAATCGCTTCATCAATTGTTCGTGAACCTCAGTAATCAATCGACAGTGCATTGCAATAGTTATGGATACGATACAGGTTGGAGGATTCAAACACGATTGGGACCGAGGTAAGTACTTTCTTATTGTTGAATATATGTGAATAGTTATCTTAAAAGAAACTTGAAATGTAATGTCACAGGTATAATGATGGTAAAAAATATTACCAGAAATAATTAATTATTAATAAAAAAAAAATTCCACTCCATTCGTATACCCTTTCGGGTCTTTACGATTTGTTCTCATCCCACCCCCCTTTGACCCCACTGTACAGCATTTGCCCAATTTGTCACTGGAATCGAGGGAAAACCATTGAAAAAAATCTCAGATTTGTACAGTTCGTTTCTTTTACGAAACTCCCGCTCACTTGTGTCGTGTGAGTTAAAGCCAAAAAAAAACAAATAGCGCCCATGCCGGACTTGAACCAGCGATCTCAGATCTCCATCGGCTCCCGCCAATTCCAGTGCTTTAACCCGCACGGCCACAACTTGACTTGACTTGAAAATTGTTTATTAACATTTGTCATATATACATACTATATACAGTATTAATATCTTAAGTGCTACGCTCTAGATCACCAGCCATTGGCTTTATATCTAATATGATTAAAGTTTAACCTAATTTTTCATTTTTATAATGTTTGTGAATTTTTACATGATGACTCGATATAAGGAAAAATGACTTCTAAAAAACCTTATAAGTAATGGGCGCATGAGGGGCGGGGGAGAAAGGGATATATGGAAAGGTGGGACAAAAACAGGTGATCAGTGAGACCAATTTGTTTTCTTATCAATGTTGATGTTTTGGAGCTGGGGATTAGGATCGGATTGTAGTTTAAATTTAAATGTCAAATTTATTCTATCGATAAATTTACCTATGGTTGCCATGCCCAGCGTATTGTGCATGCCGACCATTTTATTATCCATACAAATTTATTTTGGACAAATTGAGGATGATTTAAGTGGGTTTGTGCTGCATCGTGCCAGGCAGGACAACCATAAGAGATAGGTCTGATTAACCCTTTGTATAAAGTAAGTTTCAGAGATTGACTGAGCGTTGGAGATTTCAGCAAATTATACAATCGTACTAGAATAATTTTAGTCTTGACCTTGATATCAGATATAAGTTTTTTCCACAGGAGGTTGGAATCAAGGTGTAAACCTAAATATTTCACAGAAACGGTTGAGGTAATCTTATTGCTACGCAAAGTTAAAGTCGGTTTGGCCTTGGAGCTAGTAAATAAGGTTGCTACTGATTTAGTAGCATTCACTTGAATTTTCCGTTTATTTAAATGGCTGATTTTAAGAGAAGCAGAATTTTCTATTCTTCTAACAGCTTTATTGATCAATTTGCTAGGTAAGTACAGAGCAATGTGATGAGCAATGAATACATTTCTAGGTATTCTGTTAAAAACAGAAGCGATGTATAGGTTGAATAGTACACGGGAGAGGATATCCCCTTGCGGGACTCCCGCGACAATTTGAGTTTTAACGGAAAGTAGTGATTTGACTCTAACTTGAATATATCTATTTGAATTTCTGATTCCGACCAATTCGTGGCGGGTCGAGTGTTCTGAACGGAAACCGAATTGGTTTGTAGGTATTAAGTGTAGCTCATCGATAGATTTTATGAGACGTAATAGAATTATTCGCTCAAAGTGTTTTGCGGGTATCGGTATCAGACTGAGTTTGAGCGCAAAAATGTTAATGGCTAAGATATTTATTATGTTTGTAGGAGGATCGTGGGTGGTTCAGCGGTGGATTCGAACAGGTATGCATAGGATGCGATGATTGTGATTTTATCAAGGGGGGTGTCAGCTCTTTGGATTTTAGAGATCATGTTCTTAATCTCTGAGAGGTTTTCGAGAATTCTAAGGGATTTTAGGTCATCAAGGACTTGTGTCACTGTATTAATAAAGTTTTGACTTGTACTTAAATGTAATGGCGGATCGTCAGTCTCCATCGGAATGGTCCTAGGTTCAGCGGTGGGTGCGTCAACATTCGTTCTTAAGGTTTCCATCGTTGGAAAACAAGAAGCGTAGGATGGCCTGGACATCTTCGTGGCAGTAGAGATTGGCGTAGGCTCGAGGACTGGAGGAGACTGGAGAAAATGGATGTTGCTTTCCAGGTTTTGCATCGTAACCGAGTGTGGGGTAGCGGGCAGTTCCCGCTCTGCTCTTTTTGGCGCTGGTGGTTGGACTCTTTTTTCATGAGTCTCCACAAATTTGGTTCGTGAGGCGCACTCACGATAGCTCGCTGTGTGAGCTAGACCACAATTTGCGCACTTCAGGGAGTTACTGGTGCAGGTTTTGATGTCGTGATTGCCTGCGCATTTCACACATCTGGGATTTAAATTACAGTGCTGACTTGCGTGTCCAAATTTTTGGCACCGGTAGCACTGTGTTGGTTGTTGGGTTTTGATATATTTTTCTATCTTAAATGTATGATAGAAAATGGTTTTAATAGCAGCGAGGCTGCTCAAGGTTACATCAGGCCCAACCGTAATTGCAAACACCGGTAGTTGCCTACTCTCTTTACTGTCTCCGTCCTTGTTTGTTTTCACAAACTGCCGGACTGATAATACCTTTATGCCGTGTTTGGATATTTCCGCTTCAATCTCCTGCTCAGTACAACTGGCGGGAAGACCTTTTATGATAAATTTCTTCGGACGCTCACTTTTTAGACCGAAGGTGTAAAAATGTAAATTTTGCCTTTTCAGGATACTTGCGATTTTATTATAATCCTCCGTCGATTGTAGATGGACGATGGTGGTACTACCATTGAATTTCATCCTGAAGTTTTTGTCCGAGGCGTTGACTTGCAGGAAGTTGATTAATTTTTTGGTCTCCAATTTGTCATTTTCAATAACTATTGGAGGCACTGATGTTTGTTTTTGAGCCTGTTGTGGCCCGACAGGAGTGTTTGAAGGTTTGTTGAGGCGAGCGGGTTTACAGCTCGCACTAGTTGACGGTTTAATAACGGTTTTTTTAGTTATTTTTGGGTCTTCCACAGGAGGAGTCATTTTGGCTTTCCTTTTGGGAGCCAGAGGAAGTTTGAGATTTTTGAAGTTTGACACTTTAGTGCCAAAACTTTGACAAGATTTATAAATTCACTGTACTGTAAGCTCGGTACGTTTGGAATTTATATTTTGTAGAGAGCGGTAGACATGCGTCCGCACGACACCGACTCAAAACAAATACCGCCACAACTTGACTTGACTTGAAAATTGTTTATTAACATTTGTCATATATACATACTATATACAGTATTAATATCTTAAGTGCTACGTTCTAGATCACCAGCCGTTGGCTTTATATCTAATTTGAAAGAAGTGTAACCTAATTTTTCATTATTACAGATATTTGTGATTATTTATATGATGACTCGATATAAGGAAAAATGACTTCTAAAAAACCTTATAAGACGGCCACAACCTTGACTTGAAAATTGTTTATTAACATTTGTCATATATACATACTATATACAGTATTAATATCTTAAGTGCTACGTTCTAGATCACCAGCCGTTGGCTTTATATCTAATTTGAAAGAAGTGTAATCTAATTTTTCATTATTACAGATATTTGGGATTATTTACATGATGACTCGATATAAGGAAAAATGACTTCTAAAAAACCTTATAAGTAATGGGTGCATGAGGGGCGGGAGAGGAAAGGATATATGGAAAGGTGGGATAAAACAGGTGGTCAGCGGGACCAATTGGATTTTATGTCAGTATTGATGTTTTGGAGCTGGGGATTAAGATGGGATTGTAGCTTAAATTTAAATGTCTCATTTATTCTATCGATAAATTCGCCTATGGTTGTCATGCCGAGCGTTTCGTGTATTTCCACAATAGTCGTTCTTCTTTTAAAATTTCCTATTATTCGTAGGAATTTATTTTGAATCACTTGAAGATGATTCAAGTGCATTTTCGCTGCATTGTGCCAGGCTGGACAACCATAGGTGATAATGGGCCTAATTAACCCTTTGTAGAGAGTAAGTTTGAGGGATTGACTGAGCGCGGGTGATTTTAGCAAATTATACAATCTTACTAGGATAACATTAGTCTTGACCTTGATTTCAGATATATGCTTTTTCCACAGGAGTTTGGAATCGATGTGTAAGCCTAAATACTTTACAGAGTCGGTTGGTGTGATCTTATCCCTACGAATAGTTAAAGTCGGCTTGGTCTTGGAGCTAGTAAATAAGATTGCTTCTGTTTTAGCAGCATTCACTTGAATTTTCCATTTCGTTAATTCACTGATTGTGAGAGAAGCAGCATTTTCTATTCTTCTAATAGCTTTGTTACTCGATTTGCTAGCTGAGTACAAAGCAATGTCATCAGCATAGCCTGCAATGGATACATTTCTCGGAATTCTGCTAAAAACAGAAGCAATGTTCAAGTTGAATAAAACAGGCGAGAGAATAGACCCTTGTGGGACTCCCGCGACAATTTCTATTTTATCCGAAAGCGAAGTTTCGACTCGAACTCGGATATATCTATTTGAGAGATATGATAATAAAATTTTACATACATATTTAGGGACATTTAATCCTTCGAGTTTGTATATAAGGCCTGTGGGCCAAACAGAATCAAAGGCCTTCTCGCTGTCCAGGAGAAGAAGAACGGTATCTTCTTTCCGGTCTTTCGCGGATTTTATATCATTCGTAATTCTAACCAGCTGGTGGCAGATCGAGTGTTCTGATTGAAAACCAAATTGATTGATAGGCATTAGTTGTAACTCTTCTATGGGTTTTTTGAGACGAGCTAAAATTATTCGCTCAAAGAGTTTAGCCAATACCGGTAGGAGGCTAATAGGCCTATAGCTCACCGAATGCGAAGGGGGCTTACCGGGCTTTAGAATCGGAATGACCACCGCTCCTTTCCAGAGTTCCGGGAAATATTGTCTGAGGAGGCATGCATTGTATATCTTTGTTAGTAAACTTATTGCTTTAATTGGGAGGTTTTTTAGTGCTATATTGGGAATATTATCCACACCCGGGGCAGATTTATTTTTTAGTTTTTTGATAGCGGAAGTGATTTCACGGGGATTCGTAAGGAATTTAATGGGAGTTTCGATAGGGGCTTTGAGGATAGTTTTTCTCACATGACCTGTGACTTGTTGTTCAAAGGATTTGTTGCCTCGGGAGGCCGATATTTCGTGTATTTTTGCGTAGTGTATGCAGAGTGTATTTGCCTTGTCGTGGTCTTCTGTGTGGAGTGTGTTATTTGACTTTAGTGTGGGGATTTTTCTTTTAGCGGCGTTATTAAAATATTTTGCTACGCGCCAAATAGCGTGATCTTTTAAGTTTATGTTTCTGAGTTTGTTGTCCCAAGATGATTGTTTCCATTCGGTTAATTTAAGTCTGATTTCTTTTATTAGCTGATTGAGTTCGGATTTAAGGTAGCGATCTCGGGTTGTTTGCCATCTTGACCTAATGTAATTTTTTAGCTTTATTAATGAGGCTATTTCGGGTGGGATAGGAGTGTGGGCGGATTTGGTTGAGCGGATGGGAGTGGAGGAATCCAGGGCTGTTTGAATGACTTGGGTGAAATGTGTTATGTGTTGATCTATTGCTTCAGTGTTGTTACAAGTAGGGATTGGTGTAGAAATCTCATCATTTAAGGTATTCTTGAATTTATTACAGTCGGTTTTCGCGTAGTTTACCATTTTTGATGATTCTGGTGAGGTTGGTCGGCCAAATAGGGAGAAATACAATGGTAGGTGATCGGATGGGGATTCGGAAAGTGTGGTGAAATTATTCATGATAGAGATGTGGTTTGTTAATAACAGGTCAATAGTACTAGGAGTGTTTGAATTATGAGGGTAGTGTGTGGGAACGTCTGGAAAGAGCAGATTAATTTTTTGTTCCGTCAAAAAATTTGAGAGAATCTTACCTGATTCGTTTGGCCTAGCAGAGGTCCAAGGGTGTCCTTCGCATTTAGGTCTCCAACAATAATTGTTGGAGTACTATCGGAAAGTAGGTGCCTCAATAGGTGTGTATCTATTGAGACATCCGGTGGATTGTAGATCGCGTAGATCTTCGTTTGTTTATTGTTCACTTGGACCTCTACTCCCACGTATTCGGTGAGCGACAGGAGATCATGCGGAAGAGTTTTATGCCGTAAGCTGTTGTGGATCGCCACCGCAATACCACCACCTGCTTTGGCCGTTCTGTCTTCCCTGATCAGCGAGAAGTCTGGGAAGTTAATTTTCTTCGTTTTGCTGTTCAGTTTAGTCTCTGAAATCAGACAAATTTTAATGTTATTATTATGCACGATGTGTAATAACTCGTCCAGATTGGGCTTGAGCGCAAAAATATTAATTGCTTATATATTGGTTATGTGTACGGGGGAATCCTATCAATTCGTGTAACACCTGTTTGGAGTTTACAACTCATGTCTTTAAGCTCTGAGAGGATTTCGGGAATTCTGAGGATTTTGAGCTCGTCAAGGACTTGCTTCGCTGTGTTAATATAGTTTTTAGTGCTACTTAAATATGATACAGGAACATGTGTCTCCGTTGGGATGCTCTTATGTTCAGCAGTGGGTGCAGCAACGTTCCTCCTCGAGGTTTCCACCGATGAGAAGAACGAAGTGTACGTGGGCCTAGACAGGTTCGCTGTAGAAGTCGGAGTCGGCTCCAGGACTGCAGGAGCCTGGAGGAAGTGGATGTTCCTTTCCAGATTCTGGATCGTGGCTGAGTGAGGTGTAGCGGGCAAATCGATTGGTTCAAGGCTGTGTCTGGCGGGCTGAGCTCGTTTTTGTTGAGTTTCCATGTATTTTTGGCGCATGGAACACTCTCTATAGCTGGCTGCGTGGGCAAGTCCGCAGTTTGCACACTTCAGGGTTTTGGAAGTGCAGGCTTTTACGTCATGGTTTGACGCATCTCAGCCTCAGGTTGCAATGTTGGCTTGCATGGCGAAGTCTCTGGTACCTGAAGTATTGGGTAGGTTGCTGGGATTTATAGTAGATTACATACCTAGGCCAGCAAAGTAAGGAATGCCTCGGTCAACAACTAAATGTGATCTGAGGCTTTCTTACTCGCTGGCCGAGGTGTGTATACTATGTTTCTGCTCGACGAAGCCGGAAAGCGGTAACTTCGTTTAGCGCAGCGGCCCGAAAGTTACCGCCTTCTGGCCGGAGGGCAGAAAACGTATTTTTCTACCTTATATGTATGTTACAAAATCGTTTTGATTTCAGCGAATCTGGTCAAGGTTGTTTCCGGGCCAACCGTGATAGCGAAGATCGGTAGTGACCTGTTTTCTTTGGTGTCACCGTCTTTGTTTACTTTCACGAACTGGCGAACGGAAAGTACGTTGATGCCGTGCTTTGATAACTCGGCTTGAAATTCGTCTTCTGAAAAACTGCTTGGAAGCCCTTTCAGAATATATTTTTTCGGTCGCTCACTTGTAAGACCGAAAGTGAAAAAATTGATGTTTTGCCTTTTCAGGATACTTCCGATTTTGTTGTAGTCCTCGAGCGTGCGTAGATGGACGATCGTCGTACTTCCATTAAATTTCATCTTGAAATTTTTATCTGCGGCGTTGCTTTGCAGAAAATTGATTAATTTTTTGGTCTCCAGTTTTTCAGTCTCGATAATTAATGGAGGGACAGAAGTTTGTTTTGGAGTCTCTTGAGGCCCATGAGAAGTATCGGAAGGTTTGGCGAGGCGAGCGGAAACTGAACTCGCACTAGTCGAAGGTTTCGTAACGGCTTTTTTCGTTTTTTTTGGGGGCTTCCATCGGAGGACTAATTTTGGCTTTCCTTTTTGGAGCCAAGGGAATTTTGAGGTTTTTTAAGTTCGACACTTTTGTGCCAAAACTTTTACTCGATTTAGAATTTCACTGTACTATAAGCGCTGTACGTTAGAAATTTATATTTCGCAGAGAGCGGTAGACATGCGTCCGCACGACGCCGACTCAAAACAAATACTGACGGCCACAACCGTCGGTTTATTATTTATTAATATTTTCTCAGTTTTTTTTTCATTTTTTCTTTCTAATTTTTTCCTTTTTATTAATGATACGTAAATTTTTATCGAAATATTTCTGTCTATAGCAAATACATAATCAACATCCTCATTAATTAAACAATTTGCACTAATGTAATCTCTGGATTACGCGATCATTCATTCCATATAAAAATGAAAAATGAAAAAAAGACTGAATTTCAATTGTTTTGCTCTTCATCGCCCGATTTCGGAAGCCTAATACTTCGACCTATTAATATTCGCGCGAAACAGGGATGATCATTCGAAATAGTGCCCGAACTCTTATTAATTATCCGGAATTACCCCCGAGACTTGATTATTCTACACTGGGATAACTGTTCGAAATTATCCCAAAACTTCATTCTTTTATGCAGGGATAATTGTCCGGAATTATCCCCGAAACTTCATTATTTTCACAGGGGTAGCTGTTCGAAATTATCCCCGAATGTCCGTGATTTTACACAGGGATAATTGTTCGGAATTATCCCCGAAACACCGTCATTTTACACAGGGATAATTGTTCGGAATTATCCCCGAAACACCGTGATTTTACACAGGGATAATTGTTCGGGATTATCCCGACGCTCCCTTATGTTATGCAGGGATAATTGTCCCGAATTATCCCCGAAATTTACAGAATGTTGTTCACGAATAGGTATGCGTGGCCCCGGGGCCACGAGGGTCAACTTTTTCACGCCGGCTAGTATACATGGGTACTTACCGAAGGAATATGGAGCGGAGATGCTATCCGAGTGCTGACCCGTGGACAACTGAAATGTCCACGCGGCTGATCATCGGATGCGCCGCATTTGTCCGGCAGGTGGCAGCTCCCTATTGACTCCCAGAGTTCATTAGGGAGCCGTACTTCCGCCGTTCAAATGACGGTCGGGTTCTAACGACGGAATTCCCGCGCGGATTCCGTCACAGAAGATACAATTCTAAGAATACAGTTAGTGAATTTGCTTAGAACTAGTGGGGAAAAAAATGATCTTCAGTGCTTATCACAGAGATGGATTCCTCGTTGATTTTTATCAGAAGTTATTAGTTACGCTGATTACAAACGAGATCAATCATTCACTTGTTCAAATGTTTACTGAACCGGGAAAATTAATTCCTACAAGTACGTATGAGATTAGAATTATATCCCGAATTACATTCATTTCCTCCCATTTCTCTCTTCCAATCCAGCTAGGAACATTACAATGATCAAAAATTTAAATGATCTGAATCATAATATCAGGGAGGACATAATATTAATGATGCCAAAAGACGCTGGAATTCAATTGCATTTAGTTAAGAGCATTTCTTTCAAAGACATTATCGATCTTTCGAAATTGATCTCAATAACCACACATGGTCCATATTAACACTTCAGAAAATAAAATTTTGTTACTTATCATGTGTGGCTACCTCCGGCAATGGAAAGAACTATGTTCCAAAACGATGGGTTTGAATTCTCGCTCAAAATTGTAAAATTAAATTACTTATAACGTTTTTTTTCTGCAATAACTTTTTTAGAATTTAAACCACGATAATACTATCATAAACTCATCCAGTATTCATGTGTAATGTCCTGAGAATATTGTACTATTTTATATATAGATGTAAATATTGATATTAAGGTATTAATGTAAATTGTTGTTGAATTTCGCTCTTAATGTAGTCATAAGTAATATTCGAAACTAAGGCCGTTAAATAAAAAAATATATCATCAAAAAAATCCACGTTATTCAACCGATCATCATCGTGCATAATAATCTAGAAATCTTTAGCCTCGATCTCTGTGATGTTTTATTGCTTTTTTACATTTTCCCACACAGTATAGGCCATGTTACTATGTTGCATGGGAATTTTCCCAACACATCTATGGTAAGGGTTACCAAACAACTATGGTAACTCTTCCTATGTAACCTAGTACACGTTACTATCGAAAATGGTAATTTTTTCCTATATTTAAAGGCTTCATTCCCGTCGAGAGTCTTACTCCGATGCTAGAGCCTATAGGAACTATTACCATAGCATAGTAATGCTTTCCAAACTTTGGTAATTCTTACTAGTCATAAATATTCACATGGAATTCTCTACCATCACCGTTTTCTCCGTGTCTGAACCGAATACAAACTAGCTAGTTGAAAATTATCGTTATTTATTTGATCATGAACTAATTAACCCTTCCATGATATTAATAATATCCCTTCCATGATATTAATTGAATAGAACGGCTTTGCCAGGTTTCGACCCCAGAGGGAAGTTCTTGTAATCACACGGAGAAAACTGAATGGTAGAGATTTTCTTTATATAGTAGATATTACCATAAAACATGGTAAATGGTTTTTCGACTTGACGTTCATGGCAATTTGTCCCATGTTGAATAGTAAAAATTACTTAGCACTATGGTGATGACTCCCATGTGGGTATGGTAGACAGTACTATACACTAGAGCAATGACAACCATTATTATAGGAAGTATTACCATTGTGGATAGCGAATATTACTATTTACACCTTGGACCCTTTACTATGTTCGATATCGTAGCAACTGCAAAACAGATAGTAACGCTTACCATATTTACGGGAATGAGTCCCATATTCATAGGATGCGTCCCTACAGTATATGTCTGTCAGGCCTATACCCGTTGATTGCCTTAGCCAATTGAAGAAATCGCTGAATCAATTGTTCGTGAACCTCAGTAATCGATCGACAGTGCATTGCAATAGTTATGGATACGATACAGGTTATGTCGGAGGATTCAAACACGATGGGGACCGAGGTAAGTACTTTCTGATTGTTGAATATATGTGAATAATTATGTTGAAAGGAACTTGAAATGCCACAGATATAAGGATGGGCAAAAATATTACCAGAAATAATTATTTATTAATATTTTTTTTGTCAACTTCCTCATCTAGGGAAGTTATTGTTATCACCCTGAAATTCAAAAGTGAAATTTCCCAGATATTTTTACTTTGCTCGATATTTCGCATGATCCTGAGTCGTTTTCCGAAAACTGTTTGTATGTGTGTGTGTGACCAAAAACTTTGTTTAACATTTTCGAAGAAACCACCGTAGCGATTTACGGTTTTTTTTTTGATCGACGCGACTTATTATTCTCCAGGTTTGGAAGGAACGACTTATGCGAAAAATGATTCGTGCAATTGGTATTAACAAATTCAACTGTTTATATCGTTCTTTCGCAAAAACGGTTTGAGATACGAAAAAGAGTATTCAATGAAAGTTATTCCCCGCCACGAAATACACATTTGACGTTTTATGACTTTATTTGATAACATCCGTAGTTAATTGTTAGTAACAAAAACGATTGTTTATATCGCAGCGGCATGGGAACGGTTAAAGATACGTAACAAATTAGTCACTGAAAGTTGTTCCACTCACAAAAATACATATTTCATGATGTATAACTTTTTTGCTAACACCAATACTTAATAGTTATTAACAAATTCAATTGTTTAGCTCGCTCTATCGCAAGAAAGGTTCGAGATACGAAACAAAGGGTGTAATGCAAGTCGTTTCACACATAAAAATACACATCTGACGTTCCATGACTTTTTTTCCAACACCCATAGTTAATTGTTATTAACAAATTGTATTGTTTATCTAACCACTTCATATTAAGAATTATAATTTTTTTTAATATTTAGAAACTTAGAAAATTTTATAAAGTCCACATGGCCGGAAATTGTGGATGTAACATATACGGCGCATCGATCGGAAAATTATTGGTTCGACCCGTAGAGGGTCATACCCACATCCCGTTTATGTTTTTATCATTTTTTCTTTTTTTAATAATGGTACGGAAATTTTTATCTAAATACTTCTGTCTATATTAAATACATAGTTAACATCTTCATTAATTAAACTATTTGCACTAATGCAATCTTTGGATTACGCAATCATTTATTCCATATAAAAATGAAAAATGAAAAAAAAGACTGAATTTCAATTTTCTTGCTGTGTATCAACAACAACAACAAGCCTACACTTGTTGCCTACATGAAAGCACTATGTACCAAAACGATGGGTTTGAATTCTCGCTCAAAATTGTAAAATGAAATTACTCATAACTTTTTGTTTCTCCAATAATTTTTTTAGAACTTAAACCACGAACTAATGCTATCATAAACTCATCGAGTGTCTGTGTAATGTCCTGAGAATATTGTACTATTTTGTATATAGATGTAAATATTGATATTAAGGTATTGATGTAAATTGTTGTTGAATTTCGTTCTTAATATTACAGTAGGATCACTAATGGGTGAACCAATGAATAGTTATTATTATATTAATAAGTAATATTTGAAACTAAGTTCGTTAAATAAAAAAATATATCATCAAAAAAATCTCTCCACGTTATTACTTATTAAAGTGACCATCAACGTGCATAATAATCTAGAGATCTTTAACCTCGATCTCTGTGATGTTTTATTGCTTTTTTACATTTTACCATACAGTATAGGCCATGTTACTATGTTGCATGGTAATTTTCCCCATACATCTATGGTAGGGGTTACCAAACAACTATGGTAACTCTTACTATGTAACCTAGTACACGTTAGTATCGAAAATTGTAATTTGTCCTATATTTAATGGGTTTCATTTCCATCGAGAGTCTTACTATGTCGTATAGTATCCGTTGCTAGAGCTTATAGGAACTATTACCAAAACATAGTACTGCTTACCAAACTTTGGTAATTCTTACTAGTCGTAAATATTCACGTGGAATTCTATGCCATCCTCTTTTCTCCGTGCACCCCGAAAATGAAAAGTCGAATTTTCACTTTTCTCAATGTTTCACCTCAGCCGGACACGATTTTAGACAGCTGTCTATATGTGTGTGTGCACGCGTGTTGGGGTGTGTGTCTGTGTTTGTGTGTATGTGATTCAAAGTTTGTTTAACGTTTCCGGCGGTACCACTGCACCGATTTATCTTTTTTTTTTTTGGTCGACGGGCCTTGCTGGTTTCCAGATTCAGAAAGAACGATTTGTGTCAGAACTGATTCTTTCAATTGTTAATAACAAATGAAATTGTGTATATCGCTCCATCGCAAGATAGACATAAAAAAGTGTTTTATGCAAGTTGTTCCTCGCAAAAAAATAAACATTTAATATGTTATGAGTTTTTTTCTTAGCACGCCTAATTAATGAATTCATTAATTAAACAATTATCTTACGTACGTCTCATTCGTGTTCAAGTCCGAAAAGACTGCTTTTCCCAAAAACTGCTGCGGTCAATTGTTATTAACAAATTAAATTATTCATATCGCTTCATCCTAAGAACCAAGAGATACGATAAAAATATACATTGAGATCGGGAAGTTATTGGTTTGCCCCCTAGAGGGTCAAACTCTCATCCTGTTTATCATTTATTAAATGGGTCCATAGGATTTCATGACATTTTTAGAATTATCACTACATCGAGGCCATGCGCCTGATTGGAGAATTGACAACTGGCCCAGGCTAGTCGCTAGCCTTGCCCGCCCGTCTCAATCTTAGCAAATGAGTCGATGCAAGTCCTGTTTGGAATATTGGACCAAACTAGGCCCAATGATGAGAAGCAAACTTGTAATTTAGCCTCCGCCTAGCTCAGTATTTAAACTCAATCAAGTCTAGAATTACGTCGGTCCATCCCAATGCCAAATCTTCGCGTGAAGTATCTGCATCACTGCAATGAAAACCATCATCCAATTCATTTAACCGTTGATACTTTCTGTCGATCTACGATGGTTGCTTCAAATTGGAAATCTTCAACCTCGGCAAAGAATTGTTTTTCCTTCAAGTTGCATATCGTAATGCGGCACGTGAAGCGCGCGTTCGGACTTATATAAAAAAGAAAGAACGCCAAAATGGCGTGAACGCCGATATTGAATTGACAGAAGAATTCGAAAATCGAATGCCTAATTCCGGAAAAAAAGAAAGTTTGAGATTTTGTACCACAAATACGGAATTGTGGGAAATGTTTGGCAAAGTCGAAGCATTTTTGCAAACTGAACAGTTCAAAATTTATAGATTGGCTTAATTCCATGTGCAGAAGACTTACACCGACGACATGAAAACCTTATTGTTAAGTAAGAATGATTATAGGAATGTGCATAATTTTGCGCCCCCCAATTCTTATTTGTATTGGTCATTCCCGTAGGTCGTCCGCTTTTCCGTCGATAATGCCGTTTCAGACAATGCAGTGTATTCCACTCATTTAGTTTACACGAAGAAATTCTCTGGAGCTTTTGCGGTTACCTCGCGATTCAAAACGATTTGATTTGTAGAATACACGAAATAAAGTTAGAGGATTTTGCAGGAATTTAGGGGAGGAATGATGAAATGTTTTCAGGCGCAGTATTTCATTCATGTCTGGCAAGTTGCCAAAACACGTTATTTTATAATGCTCACATCTAGAAACTAAACGGAATATTCTTATAGATTATATTTCTTCGTAACATTTCTGATGAGATCTCACTAATTAGTCTTTATCCACGGAGAAGTGGTGCTGCAAACGATTTCATTTCACCACTCACTGAAAAATTTAATTGCAATTTAATCATCTTTGTGTCTATGTCCTGGAGTGACACCGTAATACTTGATATAGATCTTTATTGATGAAGTTCCCACATTCTCAACATAACTGAATTGACAGGGCTTTCAAACATTGCAGTTCTTTTATGCCATATTGAACCTCGGATAGCTATACTTACTCCACCATCAATAATTTCAGATATTTTCAGAATTTGGTTGTTACGTAACAAAACGATGTCATCAGGAGCTTGTGTGCAGAGTAAAAAGTCTCTATATTGAATTTTTTTAATACTGGCATCACTCCCTTTCTTATGGATTACTAGTTCTGGAGTTATTTGGGCCTCTGGGTCTACAATTGATTGCTCGTGCAGACGACGACGCACTCATGCTATAGTACTGTGAGGTGAACGAAGAAGCCGTTTGATTTTTCCGAGTAAATTCTCGAATGGAAAAGCTGTCATCTCACTCAAACTACAGCCTATATTCTTTATATCATCAGCTGCATGGATGATACTATGGGTATTTACAGTAACCGAAGTCTGGTTATAGAGACGTATGCAACCCATAAAAAAGCGTATGAAACAATTTCTGGCCAATTGAACATGGCTCTGTGCAGTTCCTTTATACTATAGCGATTGTGAGGCACTACTAAATAATAAAAAATGTCGATACTTCTCAGCATTCAGAATCCCTTTAAGAACGATTGGTCCTGCGTATAAGGCAAAAAATTTATATTCAATTGCCTTGTACTTTGTAAAGTCCGTCAACGTCCTTATTTTCCTATGGCACTCACTAGGAATCAGGGATCGCAACTGTTCTAATCTCCTGGAAACCTCTGATTTTGCTACATAACCCCCTTCGGGATGGAGATGTATTCGAGAACCAATATTCCAAGAATTTAGACATTACGCTCAGAAATCCTAAACGCATAAAATCTAGTACAAAATGTTTTATCATGTCTATACCTGGAACAATGCACATTAACGGAGAAGAATAATTATGATGGTCAACATCTTCAAATTCTCTGAAGGATTGATCAGTTCGTGGGTCACAGTCTGTTCTCAGAAAGCACGTAGTTCCACTGTCTTTAAAACCAATGACAGTACAACGTTCACAAGCATGGAATCCAGTATGGCCCTGACAACCTTTCAAAAAAGCACGAGCTGCAGTATCCGCAATGAAGCAGTGAATTTGTATTTTAAAATGTTTATCAGCAATTATAATATCTTCTGCAAGCAATTGGTTAATTTCCTGTATGAATTTTTGCAAGTAGTGTCGTGCATGTTTTGGTTTACTTGACCCAGAATAGAGAGCAACAATGAAGGGCTTATAAAATACAGAATTGGAGTGAACTTTGCAAAGTATGAGCCATATATGTCTGGAACTTGATTTCGATAATGATAATCCATCGCTGTTTACTTGTATCGGAATAATAGCCTGATCATGAGCAGATATATTGACGCAAGTTTCAAGACCTTGTTTAATTCCAATATAAGCAAATTGGCCCATAGTTCCATCGCCGTCCTCCATGTTTTCTATGTGATATTTTGCCTGAGCTGTGTCTAAGAACGTCGTTGATGATCTAGGTAAACTGGGTATGAGTCTTTCACGTAAAATTGCTAGAAGAGGATCTAAGTGAGCTTGTGGAATTTTATATTCAATGGCCCACATTTTAAGTCGCTTTATCTCAGGATTTTGATCATCACCTGGGTCCTCACGAAACGTCCACTGAGCATTATCTCCTGGCGCATTGTTTTCTTCTCCATGGGATTCATAGAATTCTCCATGTGCCACCGAACGGTCGCTATTGCTATCTGCTTGACTCGTTTCTCTCTCCACATTAACTCTCTCCACAACAACAATGTCATTACCAACATTGATCACATCCTCATGACCATTGTCCTCATCTGAATCAGATCGTGCTGGATACTTGTATTGTATTTGAGCCATCTCACGACGAAATTTTACGCGAGCACGATATTTACGAGTTCTCATCATCGTTTCGTATCGTTTTTGTTTTATTTCATCACTCATTTTTTCTTATGATCGGTGAGCACTTGGAATAAACAGTTTTGACAGTGTCACTCGCACTTAACCTCAAAATTTCACCTATGTGTACTGAGTCTGTCAATAGCTGAAATGAAAAATTAATGACAATACCAAAGTCTCCAAAACTATTGAAACACTATATGGATTACAACAACATACTTCTCCCTTTGCATATGATTCCTCTTCCTTTGAAGCAATAACAAACCAACCACTTATGTGTAGTTTCAGAGGCAAAAATACTCTTTACTCCACTCTTTCCACATTAACTAATTTAGATGATGCAGTACTTGTTTAGTAGGTCCTTAATAGGTCCCGAACAATATATCCACAATTATTCTATCGCTATAACAGCCAAAAAGTTGAATTAATACAATTGGGCATTAGTCATGTGAAAGAAGTCCGAAGGAATACAGCAGCCAGGCCTGTAGGGCGTACGTCAAGGCAAGGGCTTCTCGTAACCCTAGTATGCGCCTAACAATTTTAGTTTGACCGCGGCCAACCACCGCCTGACAGGGACATGTACAACCAAGGCTCGCATGTCGTCGTCGTTCTACCTTGCCTTCACCTAACACAGCATGTCAGCTGCTTCGTTGCATATGTTAGGCGAATATTAGCCTGTCTTTAGGTAACTCAACATGACAATTGTTGCCTGGCAAATGTTAGACGGACTCAGGGCGGTCGCAACCTGACGTTTTGCAACCTAACACAGTCTACCCTGTACTGAGGTTCAACCTGGCAAACCTAAGCCATATTTCTACCTGGGGAGTTTGGTACCTTCAGGGTTTCAGACATGTTGAACAAAAGGTTTTTTCGACATTGCTGCTACGTTCAGCTGGTGCCGAAAAGTTACTTTTCGTTAACTATGTAACGTGACTTTTTCTAGTGGGGTAGAAAAACCCGTCACCTTCGCCCTACTTTCGTCACAACAACAAAAAAAAAAGATGGGCGCCAGATAATTTTTACCGGAATTATCAAACCTCAAACCCAAAACGAACAACAAAATCCAAAACTGTTTCGAATGCTCATACCAAACAACAGAGAATGCGAAAAACTTGATCTTAGGTAACGGTACCCGGTTTGCTCAGTGTGCTAGGTTGTGGAGAGAGGGGTGGATTTCGGGTGGAAATGGGGTCATTAGGCTCATTAGGTAACTAAAGGTAACCACACAAAAACGAAAAAAGGAAAGTAAAAACTCAAAATGAAAATAAGCCTCCAATGAAGATACTCCACTAAACAAATTTTTATTTTTGAAAACTAATTAATCAAAATTTATTCATTCCGCCGTAGTTACATGTCTCTGCAGGCGAAGAGGTCAAAATAACAATACTAATTCCAAGAAACTCATAATAATACTCCGAACAAAGGAGTCGGAACCCTGAGGTGATTTTATTCGCGCAATATTTCTCTCCCATACTTTATTTCGAAAATAAGGGAACAATACTTTCGCAAGCATGACGTCATACCTACTAAGGATAGACGACAACCAGTTAATCCCAAAACATCGGACTGTAAGAATCCGATGGAAACGAAATAAATTTTCACTAAACGGAGATCCCTAATCCCACGTGAGGAAGAGAGATAGACGAAAAACTCAGTGCGCGAAAACTTATTACCCGGGGGAAACTTAAAAATCATTCTTAATTTCGGACCGCTCTGACGCGAATACCGTTCCGCGGAAAAACAATATCGGACCGGGGATATAAATCCTCCGGAAAACCCTAACGAAGGGAACGCGACCAAAACGGTGGGTTTCGGATAAAATCTCCCCGACTTACACTTTTTTTTTTTAGCGTAGTCGGATGGGAAACGGCGAATTCCCTACCCTAAATTTTGCCAGATTTTCAGGAATCTGGAGCCAGCGAAAAAGCCAGTGGAAAATTTCCTTAAGTTATCTCCAAACTTCCGTCCATAAAACCCAGTAAAAATTCACTGGAAACATTCCCCAAATTTGCATTCCAAAATTCGCTCAATGAAAAACTAGTAAGAATTCACTGGAAAACTCTCCAATTTATATGCAAAATTTCACTCAGCGAAAAACCAGTGAAAATCCACTGGAAGCATTCCTTAATTCCTATACAAAATTTTCATTCACAAAAAGACTTCCTCAAAAAGAATTCCTCAAATTATCCCCAGGAATTCACTAAATAAAAAGCCAGTGGGAATTCACTGGAACAATTCCTGAGAGTCCAGCAAAGTACTCACTCATTCAAAACCAATGACAATTCACTGGGGAAAACGCCTTCATTTGTATCCCAAAATCCATTCCATAACAACTACTAAAATTTTTAAACCAAAAATTCACTAAGCGAAAACCAGTGAGAATTCACTGGAAAAAGTCCTTAATTTACCTCCAAAAACTCATCCCATCCAAACCAGTGGGAATTCACTGGAAGAATTCCCCAATTTATATGCAAAAATTCACTCATGAAAAACCAGTGAGAATTCACTGGAGAAATTGCCCAAATTCTAACCAAAATTTCACTCAGTAAAAACCAGTGGGAATTCACTGGAGAATATCCCCAAATCATAACCGAAATTTCCCTCATAAAAAAAAACCAGTGAGAATTCACTGAAGAAGGTCCTTCGTTTATTCACAAATTCACTAATTAAGTCAGAGCCAATGAGAGTCCATGGGAATGGGCCCACAAACAGGTGGGAATTCTTATAAATTTTAGAACCAATGAGAACTCATTGGACTAACTACTAACCTCTATAACCTACACTGATCAAAAGCCAATGAATTTCCACTGGAAAACCCCATAAGTACATGGGAAAACCTCCAAAGGAGGGCCACTGGAAGTTCATTGGAATAAAGCCCGATAACTCATCCACTCAGAGCCAATGATAATTTATTGGAATGGGTTCACAAATGGGTGGAAAATTCCTTAAAGCTTATAGCCAATGAAACTTCATTGGAAAAACCCATACGTACATGGGGAAACCTCAAAAATGAGGGCCAATGATAGTTCATTGGAATTGGTCCACACACAGGTGGAAAAATCATTAATATCTATATATTACACGGATCAGAGGCCAATGAGAAATCATTGGAAAAACCCATAAATGCACGGGAAAACCTCAAAATTGAGGGCCAATGGTATTTCATTGGAGTAACTCCACAAGAATTTATTTTAAAATCGCAACAAATAACTCATGAATAAGAGCCAATGAATTTTCATTGGACGACATAATGGGAATTGATTGGACGAATTAATCAAATTATGATAAGAAACTCACCAATGCGGCTTTCTTAGGGGTTTTTCCTCTTTTCCTCGCCATTTTCCGGTAGGCATTTCTCAAAAATATACACTTACTTTCACTCGTGGTGTTTGTTGACATTTGTGTGTCTTCGTTCGATCTCAGATCGACTGACCTTACCCGCCCGTATTCACTCAGACAAAGGTCTGAAAAATCGCGACCCGCCCCTCTTTTTGCCGAACCTTTCCGAAAGGGCACTGACAATTTCGGGACTTTTAGCGCGCGAACTAACCAAAATTTTGAATCTAACATTTTGCATGACCTAAATTCTTACTTCATAATAATTCTACATTTTCGTTTTTTAACCGAATGGGTAGGGATTATTCTGATTACCGGGATTTTTGGCGCTTCTCGCGGGTGATGTCTCGGGGATTTTTTTTGAAGTTCGTAGACTCTAAATTCAAAAAAAAAAAATCGCGCAAATTTCGCAGACCCGAAGCAACCTGGCAATTCGTCTGAACAATGGTTGCTTTTGTTCGCGACGACCTTCCACCTAAACCAACAAACTTCTTCCAACCCGACTAAACTTTGAGCGCCGACATTTCAGTCGGACCTATCTCATTCCCGCGAGATTAACCATAGGGGTTTTTCCATAGAGTCATCGGATGACTCATATCTCGGCCCTTCTTCGCGATGCCCTACGGGTCCCTCAAAAATAGACCAGATAACCGCCAAAATTCCCTGTCCTCTCGATTATTCCCTTAGAAGTTTACTGCTAACGTTCACTATAGCCAGCCGAAGGTGGACGCGAATCTTTCTCCTTCTCCCTTATGGGACTCCTGGTTCCCGGATTCTCATCTCGTCCTATCTTACTCCTACTTCCTAACGAGCAGCCCCACCTGATCGTTACAACTAGTAAAGATTTTTCGTTTACTAGTAAACGAAAAGTAACTATTTCGGCACTCGTAGAACGTAACATCACTGTCAAAAACTATCGTTCGGTACACGTGCGAGGGGGTGTTTCAGCTCGTGCGATTGGCACTCGTGAACACCCCATCCCACTTGTATCGAAATATACTATTCTTCTCAGCGTGAAAGCATGAAACATTTTAAAGTATGATAAATCCGACTGCTACAAGAGTTTAATAACATTCCAAACGATCCGTACTTTAAAAATGCGTCGAAAATGGAACCAAACATAATTTTGTTTGTTAGATACCTACATATTTTTTTATCCTCATCTACTCCTATTTTTCTTCCACGAACTTTACTCTTCATGCAATGGAATATCCAGAATAACCCCGAAATTCTACTTTGAGAGGTGAGACATGGCTTGTTGTAGTGAAACGAACGACAGTAAAGAAGGAACGGTTTGCTGTACTTTTGGAAAGAATGGTAGTTTCCCCTTCACACACAGTTCGTCTAGCTTCCTAAATGGGGTGCACAAAATATTGAAATCATGCTCATGGCTTCTACCATCTACATTCCTGGATTGGAACACATGGCGGTGGATATGTCCTCCCGACTTAACTGACGGGAATCCTCCATCGAATCTATTTGTTCATAATTGATTAATCATTGAGTAGTCTGCTATCAATGTTTGGTGTGATCGACGCAGGGGGCCTCTAGTAATGAGAGGGCCTTTTCCTCAAGGGTCGTAAATCCTTCAGTATGTTGCAATTAGCACGTCAATAGTCCCAGACGGCTACTACGGAAAGTAAGCCGACGTAGCATGTAGGTGAGAACAATGGGATTGATGGGTAAACACAAATAATTATGTTCAACACACAATTCACCAAGAAATTGAGTTTTAATAACATATAAATAAAATAAAACACTTGACACGAACTTGAATTAACTGTTTCGATATAAAAATAATAGAATTCCAAACGACTAAAAGAGTCTGGATATGATTTAGATAGTTCAGAAAGAGCTAGTGGTCTTTTCTGTTCGTGATCTCGGTGGTAACTAACTGCCTTCTTAGTTTTAGGGGAAGACGAGGAACAAGTCTCATTTTGAAGAGGTGAGGGTAAGTCAAACCCAATTGGTGGAAAACTCAAAATTTTCCTAGGCCGAAGGCGTGGACTAAAAATACGTTAAACTGTAGGAGGATCAATTTTTTGCTCTCCAGAAACTTTCCAATTTTTTTGGAAGTGAAGGGAACAAGGGTTGCTTATTGCATTTTACGACTTGCACATGTGGTACTAGAGTTGAGTGCTAACGGTTTTTGGGACTCTTCCTTCTATTGTGAAGAGTTGAAATTTGACGAAAAGGAAATTTCGAGTGAGGAACACAGCGTGAAATAAAAAAAATGCATCGATAAAAAAAATGAAAAGTTTAAGTTCGATTTTCTGTGTAAGATAATTAATTGAATAATTAATTATGCGTGTTAAGAAAAAAGTCATAAAACATCAAATGTATTTTTCTCGCGGAGAACAGTTTTCAATGCACACTTTTTTTCATATCTCGAACCGTTCTTGCGATAGAGCGATATTCCATCTGTTAATAACAATTGAAAAAATCAGTTTTTCGACAAATTGCTCCTTTCGACCTGGAGACCAGCAAGATACGTCGATAACAAAAAGGAAAATCTGTCCAGTGATTCAGCCGGAAACGATGAATAAAATTTTTTGTCCACATACACACATACACACAAACACAAACTTTTCGGAAAACGACTGTGCAACATCCAGAAAAGTGAAAATCTCTTGAAAATTTAACTTTTCATTTTCAGGGTGATTACAAGAACTTCCCCATCGGGAAGTTAATAATTCTGTATTGTGCCCGATTGGGGAAGTAATTGGGGTAAGCGAAAGCGAAATGTACAATTTTTATTAAAGTTTCGCTGTTCTCGATATTTGTGTTTTTACAAAAATCAAAGTACATGAAATAATCCAGAAACTTGAAATACTTGTACAATTCTTCAATTCTTGGCAGTTTGTCAAATGTTTAAAAATGGAAAAAGCTGATTACAATAAACTTCAAGGTTCTGCTTCGGCTGCTTGTAGCACAACCGATATAATGTTTTTTTCTTCATTAAATCGTCGCAGTAGAAAAGTCGCCTACTCTTGATGCCTGCCCTCCTTTCAATTAAGCCTGTCCGTCAGAACTTGAAAAGAATGCGTCTCATGGTCCCCAGTATAAGTCTTAAATTCTTTCCCCCTCCATAAATCTCTCCCCCAATTTCGTCCACAATCGTGACATATTCAAATACGCAAACATTATGCAAATATAGTAGCGAAGCATTAGTGTGCAATGGAGTACATAACGTTGATAGTTGTACAACGCGTGGGCTTTCAGTATCCAATGCCTAGTAAATTTCAATCAGAAGGAACGAGAGTAACGAGCGCTAGTAATTTCTCAGCTCCATGACTACGTATCTCTAGACAAACGTATCACAAGGTCAAATATTGCACAACAAAAACGTCAGACAACAAAAATAAAAACCTAAAACTAAAAACAATTGAGAGAGAGTTTCCAACTTTCAAAAGTCCTAAATGTTATGGGCCCCTAATAATAGAAATAATTAATTAATTAGAGAAAATTTACAAATTTGCAATTCCTGCAGGAATTAAACAGTAATAATTACAATTCCAGTCGAATTCAGCCAACAGAAATTTCGGAATAACCTACCGATGTTTTTGTCAGGATTACACGAACTAGAAAAAGCGGATGGAAGTGCGACAAAGTACAATGTGACCTGGTTAGTATGGAGAATTTACTTACGTGAAGTTCGTCCACCCCGCGGTAGTAAAATTCTCCACCCCCCCCCCCCCCCCCTATTAAATGTACTTACCGCGAACTTAATGGTATTCAAATTGTGGTGTGATAATCTTATCATATGACATTTTTGCTCCCGTACATTCCTGGTATACGATATTTAGGTTTCATATGCATTTTTCGCCAACTGCATAAGAGATGTTGAAAGTCATCCAACTGGGAATGTCATCCAATAAAAAAGTCCCCCCTCCAGGATTTCGTCGATAAGGAGTACTGGACACCCATGTCGATTTACGGATTGGAGTGGTTCAGTTTCCTTCAATGCCGATTTATTAATAGTTAATGAATTCACTTGTCTTGAACGAATATGGCCAAATTCCACTGCGCTATTGATTAACGGTTAACGCGCCGCCTGAATAGCAACCAAACTTTGCTAATGGTGTGTAATAGATACGGTAGAGATGGCTACTGAGACAACAAAGCCGCTATTTCGAATGGTTTTTTGAATACCTGCAAAAATGCATTTGAAAATCAATGGTTCGGGAAAGCAAATATTTTGGGAGTAACATAATTGCTTACAATGGGAAGCATAACGCCCGTCGCACGACACTCCAATGTACAGCATAGTTAAAACCATTGGAATTATATTCATAGGCAGATCCATTATCTGGATATCATCCTTTAATGCTCTACTCCATGCTACGATATCTCTACCGAAAATAACATGAAAATGGAATGATTGCAAAGCCTCAATAGGAAACCAACATTCCCAACCAAATAAGTTCTTGCGATAACCAAATTATGGTCTTTAAAATTAATTTCCTTCCCTAACAATTTCGCTGAAATTCCCCACAGAAAACAATCTACAATTCTCCAAACAGACGAAACCCCTAACAGCACAAACCCTTAACCATTTCCCTTTCAAACTTCCCCAGTGCATTAAAATGAAAAAAAAATCGCTAAATTCAGTATCCACAGTTGCTCAGGACCCTTCTTCACGCTGAATATAATTTCGCGCTCGTCAGGGCACAAGTAACAAGGAACAACTTTTTCCTTTTGAGCTTCATGGACCAGGCGACCGCGGGGAGAGGTAGGCGCAATCACTTTCTCCTTTACTTCTTCCAGTTCCTAATTCCCCATGTTTTTCCCTTCGTTACATGACGAAGGTGCAAGTGAGTAAAAGTGCGGTACACAGTAACGAAAATGTGCCAGCGTTGGTCGTACAATTCCTCAAGTCTTGATGCTGAGTGTGCAAGAAAACTCGGGTTCAGTACTTTTGGTTGGTGAACGTAGTTAGCAATGCCGTACGGAGTGTAGATGCGGTAGAGTTAGACAGAAGCAACGGCCACGATCACTGCACGCCCCAACAGTTTCCTCTGTTACTTTTATTCGCCATTCCTCCTATTTTTTTTTCTCGTGAAAAGACGTCAAAGTTGGAGGTCCCTTGCTGGGCCAAGTGTAGCAAGACCATAGGGATCTCAGGGAAGGGAAGGGGGGGGGGGGGGAGGAGGGCGAAGATAGGAAACAACATCACCAGGCAGTTTCTCAGGAGGCACATAGTTGCTATGGCACCTTGGTATCGTCTACGTTAAGTACTCGTATAGTGAGAATTAACGAGAAGAAACTAGTGCGCACACAGCGAGAAACTTCGAGTTTCTCCATCCCCCCAAATGCTTCTTTCTGCCTTCACGCCCATCAGACACTCGCCCCCTCCCTCCCTCCGGTAGACGATAATTAGAGTTCGATACTACCGTTATCATCGAGAAATACAGTTGTGACATCCCCACGCATTCCAGGATTGTGTTCATTTGCATTAGTGCTATGTTTTGTACTTTCAAAAAGGTGGATTCCGCAAAATTTGGTAGCATTACCTCCGCTCGATTCTTCGACTTTCTCCGTTTTTGTCATTTTCTTTTATTAGAACGTCATTATAATCATTGGCACATAAAATTTTTCTCGAAGTGTACACTGCGTACAGTCAGGAAGGTTTCTTCGCTAGCAGATGAAACCGACAGAGATCCGTACTTTCGCTCAAGGGAAACAAGCTACAAGGTTTTTCCCTCGAGTGACGTTTTCCCTCGTCCCTCGGTGAATGCGGTACAAGGGGTTTAGAGGCGGAAAAGGGGTTGGGATGGGAACAAATTGTGAAGACCCGAAAGGGTATACGAGAAAGTGAAAATTTTCAATTTTAATGAGCCGTCATCACATCGTCTACTCTGCATGCTGCATAAGGCGGTGAAGAGCCTGGACCGCCTAATCGACCAGAGAATAGAGGCAGCGGTGGACTCCCTGTTGGCTAACAGTCGATATCGCCATATGATCTACGTTGAATGCTATTCAGCTAGCGGTCACAAGAGTCAAGAGAGCAGGCGACGGTGGGCTGATGGAAAGGAGATTTGGTTAGTACACAATGATGTACAATGGTTAGTACAAGGATGCCTTCAACTCGGTATGATGGGCTCGAAAAAAAAGCCCAAAGTATGGGCTCGAAATGTTTTTTATGGATTTTTTTTGTTTGTTTCCCAAGGGCGTCAAAGGTTGCTGAGGTACATGGTTTTCTGTTTCCGTGTCAAAAAGTCTTCACAACCCTTATTGTGCAACCTACCGGAAACTTCCTGAAAATAGACAACATGTTTTCTTTGTATAACCGCATTTCGATATGTAACGATATCTAACGGAAACTACTATACGCAGACCCGGAAAACCTTATGGAAGACATAACAGTCTGTTAACATAGGCTTGACTTGAAAATTGTTTATTAACATTTGTCATATATACATACTATATACAGTATTAATATCTTAAGTGCTACGTTCTAGATCACCAGCCGTTGGCTTTATATCTAATTTGAAAGAAGTGTAAACTAATTTTTCATTATTACAGATATTTGTGATTATTTACATGATGACTCGATATAAGGAAAAATAACTTCTAAAAAACCTTACAAGTAATGGGTGCATGAGGGGCAGGAGAGAAAAGGATATATGGAAAGGTGGGACAAAACAGGTGGTCAGCGGGACCAATTGGATTTTATGTCAATATTGATGTTTTGGAGCTGGGGATTAGGATGGGATTGTAGCTTAAATTTAAATGTCTCATTTATTCTATCGATAAATTCGCCTATGGTTGTCATGCCGAGCGTTTCGTGTATTTCCACAATAGTCGTTCTTCTTTTAAAATTTCCTATTATTCGTAGGAATTTATTTTGAATCACTTGAACATGATTCAAGTGCATTTTCGCTGCATTGTGCCAGGCAGGACAACCATAGGTGATAATGGGCCTAATTAACCCTTTGTAGAGAGTAAGTTTGAGGGATTGACTGAGCGCGGGTGATTTTAGCAAATTATACAATCTTACTAGGATAACTTTAGTCTTGACCTTGATTTCAGATATATGCTTTTTCCACAGGAGTTTGGAATCGATGTGTAAGCCTAAATACTTTACAGAGTCGGTTGGTGTGATCTTATCGCTACGAATAGTTAAAGTCGGCTTGGCCTTGGAGCTAGTAAATAAGATTGCTTCTGTTTTAGCAGCATTCACTTGAATTTTCCATTTCGTTAATTCACTGATTGTGAGAGAAGCAGCATTTTCTATTCTTCTAATAGCTTTGTTGATCGATTTGCTAGCTGAGTACAAGGCAATGTCATCAGCATAGCCTGCAATGGATACATTTCTCGGAATTCTGCTAAAAACAGAAGCAATGTACAAGTTGAATAAAACAGGCGAGAGAATAGACCCTTGTGGGACTCCCGCGACAATTTCTATTTTATCCGAAAGCGAAGTTTCGATTCGAACTCGGATATATCTATTTGAGAGATATGATAATAAAATTTTACATATATATTTAGGGACATTTAATCCTTCGAGTTTGTATATAAGGCCTGTGGGCCAAACAGAATCAAAGGCCTTCTCGCTGTCCAGGAGAAGAAGAACGGTATCTTCTTTCCGGTCTTTCGCGGATTTTATATCATTCGTAATTCTAACCAGCTGGTGGCAGGTCGAGTGTTCTGATCGAAAACCAAATTGATTGATAGGCATTAGTTGTAACTCTTCTATGGGTTTTTTGAGACGAGCTAAAATTATTCGCTCAGAGTTTAGCCAATACCGGTAGGAGGCTAATAGGCCTATAGCTCACCGGATGCGAAGGGGGCTTACCGGGCTTTAGAATCGGAATGACCACCGCTCCTTTCCAGAGTTCCGGGAAATATTGTCTGAGGAGGCATGCATTGTATATCTTTGTTAGTAAACTTATTGCTTTAATTGGGACGTTTTTTAGTGCTATATTGGGAATATTATCCACACCCGGGGCAGATTTATTTCTTAATTTTTTGATAGCGGAAGTGATTTCACGGGGATTCGTCAGGGATTTAATGGGAGTTTCGATGCGGGCTTTGAGGATAGTTTTCCTCCATGACATGGTGTTATTAAAATATTTTGCTACGCGCCAAATAGAGTGATCTTTTAAGTTTATGTTTCTGAGTTTGTTGTCCCAAGATGATTGTTTCCATTCGGTTAATTTAAGTCTGATTAAAGGTAGCGATTTCAGGTTTTTTGCCATCTTGACCTAATGTAATTTTTTAGCTTTATTAATGAGGCTATTTCGGGTGGGATAGGAGTGTGGGTGGATTCGGTTGAGCGTTTGGGAGTGGAGGAATCCAGGGCTGTTTGAATGACTTGGGTGAAATGTGTTATGTGTTGATCTATTGCTTCAGTGTTGTTACAAGTAGGGTTTGGTGTAGAAATCTCATCATTTAAGATATCCTTGAACTTATTCCAGTCGGTTTTTGCGTAGTTTAAAATTTTTGATGATTCTGGTGAGGTTGGTCTGCCAAATAGGGAGAAAAACAATGGTAGGTGATCGGATGGGGATTCGGAAAGTATGGTGAAATTTTTAATGATAGAGATGTTGTTTGTTAATAAAAGGTGAAAAAGGTCACATAGTACGAGGAGTGTTTGAATTATGAGGGTAGTGTGTGGGAACGTCTGGAAAGAGCAGATTAATTTTTTGTTCCGTCAAAAAATTTGAGAGAATCTTACCTGATTCGTTTGGCCTAGCAGAGGTCCAAGCAGTGTCCTTCGCATTTAGGTCTCCAACAATAATTGTTGGAGTACTATCGGAAAGTAGGTGCCTCAATAGGTTTGTATCTATTGAGACATCCGGTGGATTGTAGATCGAGTAGATCTTCGTTTTTTTATTGTTTACTTGGACCTCTACTCCCACGTATTCGGTGAGCGACAGGAGATCATGCGGAAGAGTTCTATGTGACAAGGTTTTGTGGATCGCCACCGCAACACCACCACCTGCTTCGGCCGTTCTGTCTTCCCTGATCAGCGCGAAGTCTGGGAAGTTAACTTTATTCGTTTTGCTGCTTAACTTAGTCTCTGAAATCAGACAAATTTTGATGTTATTTCTGTGGACGATGTGTAATAACTCGGCCAGATTAGGTTTGAGCGCAAAAATATTAATTGCTAATATGTTGGTTATGTTTGCTGGGGAATCGTAGGTGTGTTTGAGGAGGGTAAGAACAGGTGGACATAGGATGCGATGATTGTGATCCTATCAAATGGTGTAAGGGCTGTTTGGACTTTAGAGCTCATCTCTTTTAGCTCTGAAAGGATTTCGGGAATTCTAAGGGTTGTTAGCTCGTCAAGGACTTGCTTTGCTGTAATTACATAGTTTATAGTTCTACTTAAATGAGATTCGGGAACATGTGGTTCCATTGGGATGGTCCTAGGTTCAGCAGTGGGTGCGATAAGATTCCTTCTCGAGGTTTCCACCGTCGGGAAGAAGGAAGCGTAGGTGGGCCTGGACGTATTGGCAGTAGAACTCGGAATTGGCACTGGGACTGCAGGAGACTGGAGGGACTGGATGTTCCTTTCCAGATTCTGGATCGTGGCCAAGTGAGTGCTGGGTCTGGCCGATTGAGCTCGTTTTTTCTGAGTTTCCATGAATTTTAGGCGCATGGAACACTCTCTATAGCTGGCTGTGTGGGCGAGTCCGCAGTTTGCACACTTCAGAGTTTTGGAAGTGCAGACTTTTACGTCATGGTTTGACGCACACTTGACGCATCTCCGGTTCAGGTTGCAATATTGGCTTGCGTGGCCAAATCTCTGGCAGCTGAAGCATTGGGTAGGTTGCTGGGATCTTACATATTTTTCTACCTTATATGTGTGGTAGAAAATCGTTTTGATTTCAGCGAAGCTGCTCAAGGTTGTTTCCGGGCCAACCGTGATAGCGAAGATCGGTAATGGCCTGTTTTCTTTGGTGTCTCCGTCTTTGTTTACTTTCACGAACTGGCGAACGGAAAGTACGTTGATGCCGTGTTTTGAAAACTCGGCTTGAATTTCGTCTTCTGAAAAACTGCTTGGAAGCCCTTTCAGAATATATTTTTTCGGTCGCTCACTTGTAAGACCGAAAGTGAAAAAATTGATGTTTTGCCTTTTCAGGATACTTCCGATTTTGTTGTAGTCCTCGAGCGTTCGTAGATGGACGATCGTGGTACTTCCATTAAATTTCATCTTGAAATTTTTATCTGTGGCGTTGCTCTGCAGAAAATTGATTAATTTTTTTGTCTCCATTTTTTCATTCTCGATGATTAATGGAGGGACAGAGGTTTGTTTTGGAGCCTCTTGAGGTCCATCAGAAGTGTCGGAGGGTTTGGCGAGGCGAACGGGAACTGAACTCGCGCTAGTCGAAGGTTTCGAAACGGCTTTTTTCGTTTTTTTTGGGTCTTCCATCGGAGGACTCATTTTGGCTTTCTTTTTTGGAGCCAAGGGAATTTTGAGGTTTTTTAAGTTTGACACTTTTGTGCCAAAACTTTTACTCGATTTAGAATTTCACTGTACTATAAGCGCTGTACGTTAGAAATTTATATTTCGCAGAGAGCGGTAGGCATGCGTCCGCACAACACCGACTCAAAACAAATACTGTGTTAACATAGGCGCTACGGGACGCAACCGGCGCTTTTGCGACGGATGTTCGGAGGGAGCTGCACTGCAAGGAGCAGTTTACGGAAAATCTAGACTAAACGGAGTATGTTCTGAGCAGTATGTTCTGTCATGGATGAGCAGAAGGAATCTGCTACTGAGGAAGTCACAGCTATCGTCCCTGCTTGGGAATGATGTAGAAAGTCTCCACAACTTCTTACCTTCAATAGCTGTTCAATAGTAGTGGACTGTATTATGTTTAATGTAAATGGGAGCCGGATTGATGACCTGGAATTGGTGCTGACATCTTGGAAAAGTCATTATGATTACTCACTATCTCGTTTAATTTTCGTTTATCAATCACTAATCAAGTAACTGGTTTTGGAACCAGTGGGTATTTATAATGAGCTCATGAGAGCAATTTATTAACAATGTTTTACATACAATAAACGCATGAATTATTGTCAACTCGATTTGAATTGTTTCTGGTGAATAACAGTAACTTGTCAATAAGAAATGCCCGCAAAACTATGCCGTCTGACTCGAAAAATTGACTCGAAATTAGCCCTTCTGGGTAACTAACAATTTCCTCTGCAAATTTCTCTCCCTTTAAATGAACATTGGTGATGTAGCTCAACAACTATCTCAAGGATGAATTTTTATTCAAATGTCTGTGAACTCTTGTAGCACTGGTCAGTAAAGTTTCTTATCTCATCGATCAAGTAAATAATTGGTATTAATATGGTCACTTGTATTTTCTGTCCGAAAAAATGGTGCATCGAATGAACTGACGTTTGGTACCAAATGTACTGATCCACTCTAACTAATTAGTGGTGGTGATGAATCGCTCGGACGTAGTAATTTTCTCAATTGATGAATTTCAGGTTAGGGTCCTCCTTTGCTGCCCATTCTTTTCCACAGTTAACAATGGTGCTTCTCTGATAATTTGTGCTCTGCAATGTGTGACTGGATGATATGTTAACTCAAAATTTGATATAAATAAGTCACTAGTTTGATGAATTTTGTCATAAGAAGGAATAGAGTGTGATGTGTTGTATAATGTGCCTCGATGCTTATATTGTAAGCAATAATTGATCAAATTCGTTGACGAGAAGAATAGCTTGCACAAAAAGACGTTCCTATGAAGAATGTTCGATTTCCTTTAGATACACAGATATTCACCGAAATGCCTCGATTTAGATGAATTTACCTGATTTAACCGCTTCGTCGAAAGTATTTTTTTCAAGTCCAAAGATATGCTAACCGCACTATAACTATATACAGAATTCACAAATCCCACAAATGTGCATGCATAAAAAATCATATGTTTTTAATCTGCGACTATCAATATATTTTCGTGACTGATGCCTGATAAGTGGCGCTCTGGGGACTCTTTTTCGGTCGATAAATCGTAGTTATCGCATATGGTCACCGAACCCGCGCAGAAGTGAGGCCTAGTCGTTTTTTCAACATTTATCGGGCCATGGCCTCACAGAACCATGGAAGAACTGCAACGACTCACGTAACGCTATACGGCATAGTATATAATACGGCCACCGTACAGCCGCCACTGATCTCTCAGGCACGCTACGGCAGCCATCTAACATCTCGTCATAGTTCGGGACTTGTTCAGTGTGAATAGCTCGATGATGCAATTTAATGATTTAATGATATTAAGCGTTTCGTGCAGAGTGCAGACTCCAGATGATGATTTTTATTTATATTTTGATGTTTTGTTTTTCTCAAGGGGGGGGGGCGTCGCCCCCCCACACCCCCCCATCGCGCGCCCACGCCGCCCCTTAGTCAGGCATACATGACAAAAAATAGCCTGTGTTATTCGGCCGATAACGTTGGTTTGCGAGGAGTGTGAGTTTCACCACCAGGTGGCGGTGAGTCATGCACGAGGCTCGCCGTTTATCGGCCATATAACACAAATAGCTATTGTTTATCGGCCATAGTTTATCAATGACCAACAAATAGTTTATCGGCCATATAACACAAATAGCTATTAAACAAGATATTTGACTTTTCAAGAGAGTCATAAACAATAGATCTGGACAGAAGTGATTAATTGAGTTGGCTCCGTTTTAGCCGAATATCGGTTTGCGCTAAATATCTCTAAAACCATGGAAGATGCGGAAATTTGCAATGAAACAAATTTATAGGTTCCTCTTTGCTCTATGAAAAAGGTTGATATATATATGTCGTTAACTCGTTTCAATTTTGAGATATCTGCTGAAAAGTAGCATCGAATAAAAAACAACTTACATTGCCAGACCCGATTGGGATATTTGACCCACTACCTGTTACACATTTTGCGGGTTATTACAGTAATTTTCGTAATTTTCGTAAATGTTTCGAAATTTTTAGAGTTCGTTTTTTCATAAATTCTCTTCACTCTATCCTCACACACTTTTCGGAACCTCCTACTCTGCGATCAACGCAATTTGCGCTATTCGTTGCTTGTTCAGTTTCTTGGGCAAATACATCAATCGAGATAAATAGAGTATGTGCTTGAGATAGTAGGTTTAACGAGAAATGTCATGACAGAAGCAGGAAATTACGAGCCCCGGTTATAGTAAGTTTTTGGGTGGAATGAAGCTGGTAGGGCGGATGGAATGGTGTTCTACTTTGGGAGTTATTGATGAACCACTTTGCGTGGTCTTGTTTGAGGAGCCCTGGGATAAAGGATACGTGGTAAGTTTTATTGGCTTGTCGGGAAATGAGTAATTATTATTTAGTGATAGCTGGTGGTTTCATGCAACTTCCACGGCTCTCTCCTCCTTTCTTTTGGAACAAATGCATGGTTCTCTTTACGAAAGATGTGTAATGAAAGGAATGTGAATGTGACTCGTTATTGACCAAACCCATAACTGTCCGATAGAAATAAAAAAATATAATGCCCTTTACTTCATTTCATTCCATTAGTCCATTAAGCCCGGCCGTCCCGGACATGACTTTCAAGGCCCAATAATATCAGATGTGAGAATGGAGCCGAAATGATGATGTTCTGTCTATACCAGAGGCAAAGAATATGAATCTATATATAATTTCTGTAAGTGGCGAAAAGCCACCTTGACTAGACCAAGTTCAGTTTTGAAAACCCGGCAACGGAAGTCTGCAAAGGAATAAATCAATTAACCGATAATTATCGTTCGTAATTCAATTATATCTGATACAATGAAGAAACGTCGAAAAATCGCGAACACAATTAACCTTTCCGTCTGATACATGATGATAATGCACCGGAACTTCAGTCGAAAATCAGGTGCATTGAAATCCCAACTATTACAGTATTTAAACAAGCCAGCTCACTGAATTGTTCAAGGAAATTTATATAAATTTGGATATTAATGCATACGATTACAGATTTATCTCGTTTAGTGAATACATGAATTCAACTAATCAGGGGGGGGGGGGGCTGACAAATGATGATAAATTTTTGTCTAGGACCAGCTGTTCAAAACTGGAACTCCTTGACGGCACACACACATCTTTATAGCTATAACATGCTTGTCGGAAGAGTGTCAGTCATTTTAGTTATACAATAAATACGATATGTATTAATGACCAAAAAATATACTTGGAGTGGTTTATTATACCAAAATTTTTCGTCTCGAACTGGTACAGCGATCTCATGGGAAATTCTATGAATTTCTATAACCCCGTCACTGAACCTAGTAAAAAAAATCATGAAACCATAAAAACGTATCAATTCGCATCTGAAAAATGCAATGTCAAATGGTAAAGAGCAATATGGTATAGGTATATGCATCATGGTACAGTTGCATTTCGTATGTCTCCCAGAAGTGGAGAATGGACTTCGCAGTAATGTTAGAATGTGATTCTAATGTTGCGTACTGAATGTGTCTGACAATCTTGCCACTTGCCTCTCCTATTTCGCGATCATTCATGATATCAGGGAAAATTCGACGAGATGCGGAGGACTGACAGTCACTTTTTATCGTAGCACCGCAAACTACTTCTTGACCTGGCCATATTTGATTGTGTAAGGATGTTCATCCGTAGATCTTTTCGTAATATGATTTTATTTTCTGCTGATGACCAAAATTTTTTGAACTGACACGGCGATCTCATGGGAAATTCCATGAGTTTCTATAACCCTGTCCCTAAAGTTAGTAAAAAAATCATGAAACCATAAAACCGTATCAATTCGCATCTGAAAAATTCAATGGTCAAATGATCAAGAGCAATAAGTCGACTTACTGTGGCATCTGATTATGAGTATGTATATACATACTTATATGTATATAGAATTTTCTTTGTATTTTCCATGATTTTGACAAAAAATAACATAACGCCCCCCCCCCCGCTACTCGCGCGACTTTGTATTGCTCGCGTCGCGCATGGGGCTTGAATCGCTGCGGCGGGTTGCGCAACCCTTCTACTAGTCATATCTCCAATTCTATGGAAGATACGGAAAATTTATAGAAAACAAATCAAATTCCTTATTAAATTATGAACATTTTCTAATTAGGAAAGTTGTTGCTATCTCTCATAGCTTGACGTCGGCGGCGATTTAAACAATTAAATTGTTAATAACAATTAAACGCCGAATTTAGAAGAAAAATAACCGACATATTCGGACTCAGCGACCCAAAAAACAGATTCCACCAACCAAGATATCTCGCGGACCCCAAAACTTATACAGGATGGTCATGGGCGTAAGGACTATGTCATTTGAAAGGGAATTGATGGTCTTATTTTCAAATCGTGGAGATAAACAACCAAATGAAACTTCCAATTAGCATCTATTTTTTGTGTTTACTCCATTTGGCTTTCTCTCTTTGGTCTTCTTCAAAAGAGGTCCCTAAACGAGTAAAGCTAATTATAGGAGAAAAAAACCAATCAATTATGGATGGTAGGAGATGAAATCGAATTCATCGAGAGCGTTGTTCGAATTATCAATAGTCGCAGTGTGCATAATTCGGTGGCCTTGGGCGAGTGGATTGTACATTTAAAATTTCGGGTATTAGTTTTACCCGTGAGTGCGAGAATGATAGTTTGAAGGAATTTATTTTTCCCATAGTTAACTGCCGTTTTAGTAGAAAGCCAAATGGAGTAAATACCTAAAATAAATGCTTATCAACTGTCCCCATGAACCCCATAACCCCCATGAATGTTATGGTCAAGAACACCTTTTGGCTTAAAAATTTCTTTACCCCTCTTAGTGATCACTGGATTCATTGAGTCATCATGGTATGTCAAAATCATAGAAACGTTCTTCTTACCACACCATTTAAGCACAGTGTCTAGCCAAAGTCTATATCCTTGGCCTAACAGGGGCTGAACCAATTTTAAAACGATTGCAGAAGACTTGGGACTTTCCGTATTCGCCAACTCAGATTGCAACTCTGTCTCTTTACCAAGATAAACGATGAAAGGCCATAGATAGCCATTGACCGAATCACACAACTCGTATATCTCGATAGCGATTTTTACTGATTTCAAAGGTAAATATTGAAGTGCCATCTGGGAACAGCTGAAATAAGTCTGTGGGAAGATGCTAGGACCAAAGAAGGACGTGGATAAGTGGGTCTGGGTGAGACAGCGCTCCGTCGTCTGGAGGACATTATTAGATGATCGCCATATAAGGATTCCGCTCTGTTGGAGGAGAGTTACAGGCTGACGTACAGGCATCCCAACCTAGCGGATCCACAGGCCATGGCGGGGTAGACTAGAGACCGAGGGCTAGGTGAAACGACTAACGCCCCCTGTGATCCCGTCGGGTTGATTAGCCGTGGTGGGGTAACGTAGTTCCCACCGCCACCGAGATATCCAGACTAGGGGGGAGAAAGGCTCTAGGAGATTGCGTGAGAGTCGAACGCGGACGCTTGAGCCGAGTGGTTGCAAACCTCGGTGAGAGCGGGCTTAGTGGCACTGGCTTGCATAAGGCCAGGAAAATGGCGTCCCTTTGAGTATATCGATCGTGGCGAGCATAGGGCGATGCACCTGCATCTTCCGATTAGAGAAAACGGATTCTTTGAGATGAGCGATACAAACCTCTCGCTTCTCATAGTAATCTTAGCCGCCATTGAACCCCTGATTGAGCCGTGATTCGGTCGACGGGAATAAGGAGATTCTGGCAGTCAGAACACGCACCACCAGCTTAGTAATAAGGGCAAGTGACTCGCGTTGATAGTGCGGTAATTGGTGGTTAAGAGTGTGGGTGTTCGTAAGAAGGTTGGGGGATAAGCTTGGTCAGATCAGCCTCTTGACGTCCCAAGCCCTGAGGGGTCCCGAAGCATACGCAAGCTATCCGGACCTTTTCCTAGAGTCGAGCTACCTAGGAGAAGAAAGAACCATCCTAGAGATCGAAATATCTTTAATGGAAAGCACGGGTAATACACGTAAAAACGGCTATTATACATTGTTGCTATGCCACGTCCTGAAAAGGCGCGTGGCACTGACGCATGATACACTGCGGACTTGGTGGACCTCGCCCCTCTAGCGTGACAAGCTGATGCTAGCTCGGCATTGCGAGAGGCCACGTCGCAATTCCTCTGGGTATATAATTTTCGCCAGAGGCCGGTTTCTGTCTAACTCCGGAAAGGTTGGACTAGCGCCCAACTATCTGCTTTAGAGACGGCACTATATAATTCGGTGGATTGTCCTGCTGAAACACCCGGCAAAATGCCCTTACAAAGTACACATTTGATTTTTTATGACTTTTTATGCTAACACTCATAGTTTTTTACAAATTGAATTGTTTATCTAACTCTATCGCAAGAAAGGATATATTTTTTTAAAATCTCTTTATCTTTTAAGAATTATAAAATTTCAGGTATTTGGCAATTTTGAAAAGTTTAAAACGTTCACAATTTGAGACACAAAACGAAATTCTGTATATAGCATACGGGGAGACGATCGGGAAGTTATTGGCTCGACCCGTAGAGGGTCAAACCCAAATGCTGTTTATTTATATTGAATTTTCTAACAACATTACATAAACTCATACGCAATCATATTTTAAGAATTATTCCCTAATTTGTGATCCAAATTTCAATATCCTCGGACGATTAGTCACCGTGACAGTCTCCCACGCTAAATTTATTTATAAGAACACCAATATTTGAGGCCTACGATGGCTCGGTTGGATACAGCGACGGATTCGTAACTCAGAGGTCCTCAGTTCGCATCCTAGCCGTGCTGATTGATACGAGCGCCAATGTAATTTATTTATGAGTGCTTTGTTTACAAACACATCGTAGACTTCCGTCGTTGATTAGCACTTAGGCAGAGAGCATAAATATAGCGACGTTAAATAAAATTTCAAAAAACACCAACATTTGACCAATTGACGTTGAATTTATGCCGTTCGATAGAAGGATGTTGGAAATATATTCAGGAATTATTTCAAAACTTACGGTGATCATTTTCGCGATAAACGAAACGATTTTAGCAAAGCGAAATGAGTTTTTGCTTTACAACGGTTATCCATAAAGATGAGCTATTCCAATCTAGACTAAAAAAAACCTTATGTCATATCAAAGGTAATTCCATAATCTTTTCGAATCATTTTTTAGAAAACTTCCAACATTTTCAAAGTTTACAAAATTTTCAACATTTATAAAATTTCCAAAATTTTCCAAATTTTCAAAATTTTCCAAATTTTCAAAATTTTCCAAGTTTTCGAAATTTTCAAAATTTCAAAGATTTTCAGAATTTTGTATGTATGTATTTATTGTTTCTTGAGAATATTACAGGGTTCTCTTACAGCAAGGGATAGCTCATAGGCGAGATAACATAGTATTAAAGTTGAATTACATATATATGACAATAAAAAAACTAAGATACAATTTTATAAGCACCAATTCAGTGAAGAACGCGAATCCTAACCACTATGTAATTCAACATCGATCAATTAAGCAACTAGCTGGACGAGTTTTGACACAGATCAACTAGAGCAAAGAGACTTCCCAATTAAATCACTGTCTACAGATCGTAGGAAACATCATCCATTAACTCGATTAGACAGGCAATCCAAAATCACAAACTGACAGAAACTGAAACAGCCTCAAACACCGGAAACATAGTTTGGTACAAATTGAAAGGCTGGCAAAGGAAATTCTGTAAGTACTTCAAGACATAGCGTTGGGCGAGGGTGTATCAGAAATGGAGGATCTGGCTTACAAGCTTCGGATATGAATTTATAAACGGATAACAGATGTTCGCGGTTAGAGAAAGATAGAATTCTCAGCAGGTGGACTTGTTGTGGCGCACCGTCCAGAAGGTAACGTAGACATTTCTCTCTTTGAGCCTTGTATTTTGGACAATGCAGAATAAAGTGGTCAACAGTCTCTGACTCATTTAGTTGACATTGGTAGCAGGGGGTTCGCGGGGTGAGCTTATAAGTAGATCCATTGCAGACTATGTTACACACATAATTGTTTGCCAAACTGAGCTGAATAGCAACTCTAGTTGCGTGAATAATCCCTCTAAAGGAGACGTACTTCACCATGCCATCTGAAGGGCCTCGTATAAGCTGCACTTGGGCTGAACTGGGGCAGAGATAATTACTCTAATCTGACTATTTAAGCTTTGAAGACAGAGTGTTTATGAAATTTTGCCTGCGGTCCCTCCAGAAAGTAGGCTCTAGTGGGTCAAATATTGATGTAAAACCAATCGAAGAGGATATTGCATTGGCCCTATAAAGCCAATTGAAGTCAGTTCGGCAGGAGGGAAGCCGTGTGTTCTCTGATGTTGATCTCTGTCAACCTCTGTTGATCCATTCTTAAGACAGTGCTAATCCAATCCTAGATACGTACTAAGGCACGGACGGCTAAGAGTTGAATGCCACATTCCAGTCTGATCTGATATCCAGGTGTATTTCTTGGTGGAAGAAATATGCCCTTATAGAAGTCTGTTTGTATTTTCTCGATTTCATCCAAATGATCGAGTCCCCATGTTTGAATCCCGTACAGAAGGGTAGAGGTTACTAGATTGTCGAACAGTTTTGTTCTAGAATTCCAATCCTCAGCTTTGGTCCTGCGAAGAATTGCGTGAACTACATCAATGGCTGATCTAGCTTTCTGCATTGCTGCCTTCACTGCAGGTTTCCCTGACGTAGCGCTGTTAAGAGTTGTTCCCAGATACGTGTACTGTTTAACTGTTTGGATAGATTAGCCTTTAAAGAAGAACGCAGATTTTTCTTGGGATCTCACTCTTCCGCAGCGACGACAAACCATAATCTCTAGCCAGAGTGAACAACCAGTGCGTTCACATCAAAATATTCTGGAGGACATTTCAATACGCGACGAACATCACCTAACGATCTTGCGAATATCACGGTGTCATCCGCGTATAAGGGACCTCTGCGGCCCTTGCCACCAATGTCCAGACCCTCTACGTTATTCGCCTCGAGGAATCCGATGAGATCAGCAATGTGAGCTACGAATAAAAGTAGACTCAGTTTATCCCCTTGTACTCCCTCAGATACTTCAAAGTCTTGGGTGTACTCGGCTCCCAGCCGTATTTTGACCGAGGCCATGTCGTAGATGTTAGATAGGACCCTCAAAAAGTTCCCACTTATGCCTAGGGAACTGAGTTTTTTCCACAATAGATGATGGGGGATGGAAATGAATCCTCTGTGAAAGTCAATAAATATGCAATAGATGGTGTTACCACTTAGGCGTAGCTTAGATTGCACAGATGTAAATAATGAATGAATGAATGGAATTTTATTTACTGTACATTATGTTGTATGAACGATTCCGACCAAGGTCGTTAGTACAAAGTAAGCTAAGAGGAAATTAATACTTAGAAGACAGAGTAGAAATACAGTAGTATACATCGCATAGTTATAGGAGAAGCAGAGATGTATGATCAAGAAAAACAAGATTAAGCCAGGTCAACAACAGCAGAAACAGCAATCAATAGGTTCATCGATGAGCTATCAATAAGGTCAATGTAAGCAGGAAAAGGAGGGAAAAGAGAGGTTACTGGGAAAATGTAAAGGGAGCAAATCGACGGATAGGAGTGCAGATGCCGAAAAAAGAAAGAAAAATGAGCTAAAGAACATTAATAGTGAAAAATGCAAATTAACTGCTGTTTCTCAAGAATCCCCCAAGCGCACCCTTGAAGGTTGCAACTGTGGAAGAAACCCTGATGGCCGAAGGTAGGGAATTCCAGAGATAGGCCGCCGAAATGTGAAAGGGACGACGCAGGGTTTCAGTTTTAAAAGGTCGGATGAGCAGCCACACCTCTCATAGGTCTGGTCCTACCATTGACAACAAAGAGCTCCGCAAGATAACTAGGCTGACCAGAGCTGAGAACATTACAAGTTAGGCAAGCCCTAAAATAGTTCCTGCGAGTCTCACATGTCATTCAATTTAGCCGCTTCCTATAAGGCGTGATATGTTCATTTCTCCGCAGACCATAGATGTATCTGATTCCCATATTCACCAGACGCTGAATGTTAGCCCCCAACCCATCAGACAGACCCCCATAAATAAGACACCAGTAGTCAATGACAGGGAAAAGGAGCGCTTGGACCAGATGCCTCCGCAGCTCGAAGGTGCTGCTGCATCTGAAAAAGCGTAGCCGAAACATGACACAGTGAGCATGCTGCGATATCACTGCTACATGTTTATGCCACGTCAGTTTACTATCCAGAATCACCCCTAAACTACGAACTGACCTCACAAACGGCACTGATTCATCACCGATGGTGATTGACAAGTCCGGTAGACAGTAAACATCATTAACATAGGTATGAGACCCAAAGATGATAGCTTTTGTCTTAGCTACATTAACTTTCAGACGATTACTGTGCGCCCATGCCAAGACACCCTCCGCAACGGCTCTCATTCTGACTAAAGCGTTGTTCAAATCACTGCTCACGAAACTTAGGTATATCTGCAGATCATCAGCATAAATAACATGCCTCAAGTCAGGACCAAGGTCACCGCAGATATCACTAATGAAAATGATAAAAAGCAGCGCACCAAGCATTGACCCCTGTGGAACACCCCTATTCAACCGGTGAAAGGATGATCTACCATTGTCATTAAGGTATGATGCAATCCATCTGATCGCATTTGACGAGAAGCCATAACCAATGAGCTTCTTGACTAGCAGCAAATGATTGACAGTGTCAAAGGCCTCGCTAAAATTAAAAAGAAGCAACATTGTTAACTGACGCCTGCCAATGCCAATCCGGATATCATCAACTAGTTTGATCAATGCCGTCTAAGTACTGTTGCACGATCTAAATCCTGTCTGTAAGGGATCCAGTATGTCACGACTTACAAGGTATTCCATCATCTTTGTGAAGGCCAACTTTTCCAATACCTTAGACAAGAAGCATAAGAGAGAGATCGGTTTATAGTCATTAACAGATGATGGAGATTTAACCTTGCCAACCGCAATCACCAAGGATCTCTTCCAGACAGCTGGGAAGACCGAATCCAGGAAGGACTTACTGAACAGAAGAGTCAGATATGGCAGTAGCGAAGGTAAAGCAGCCACAATAACAGATCTGGGGAGCTCATCAGCACCTTTAGCCTGAGAAGAAAAGTGGCTGATAGCACTAGTCACTTCCTTAGCAGTGACAGGTCTGAAAGTGAAACCCATATTTTGACGCACTCCACAACAACTCAGAGATTTCAGAGAGTCCATAATAGGCTGTTCTCCCGGCTCATAGGCTATCCCCGCAAAATGCTCATTTAGAGCCTCAGCATTAGGCATCTCTTCACCTCCAGCAACAGTTATTACTCCCAGATGGCGGAGCTCCTTCCAGATCAGAGCAGGATGAGAGTACGACAACAGTTTATTGCCAAAAAAGGACTTGCGAGCGTCCTCAACCGCCCTGTGGGCCAAATTTCGCGCAGCCCGATAACTAGAAAGAGAGGACACCGACCGCGTCCTTCTCTAGGCCCTATACAATCTATCCCTTTCGGCAATCAGGCCAACAATGCGATCAGAGAAGCAACGTTTTCGTTTGGAAGTCTTGCCTACAGTTTTTGTGAGGACTGCAGCCTTTATCGCATTGCCAAGATGAGTGCAGAGCTGGAGAGCCATAACATCAGAGGAAGATGCATCAGAAAAGCACGACCAATCACAGGCCAGAAGATGAGCAGTAAGTACCCCGACATCAATGGCAGAGAAATCCTTGTAATGAATCACTTTAGACACCGATGGCCGGGGCAGCATCACTCCTAAAGTAGCCGCGATGAGGTCATGTCCAGCAGCAAAAGGCACTTCAGTTTTCCAAAGGATAACAGCGTGTCGTCACTATCAATTAAACATAGATCAAGCCATGTATCACCCGCGTTAGTATGGTGGGTTGCACCATAGGGCACAGATAGAAGATTGTATTCAGAACAAACCAACTTAATCAGACTTGCATCCGCAGCAGACGATAACTGATCAGCATTGAAATCACCCATGATTACCTTCGAGCTATACTCCTCAAGGTGAACACCCAGGGATGGCAAGAAATCAGTACCTCTCTGCAACGGAGCTACCGCTACGCAAGCGGATACACTACCGCTACGAAAGTTGGTTGCATACCACGACAGGTGATCTCACAAAATATGTACTCAGGCAGCCCAGGCTTTTCTGTCCACACGTGAGAAGAGGATGCAAGAACCTTAGTACTCAAGCAGCAATTAATATACAATGCGACCCCACCACCACGCCGATTTCGATCATGCCTGAAGAGCTGAAAATCATCCAGAGAGACAATGTCACCATCAATAGTGGAAATCAGTTTCGTCTCAGTCACCGGCAATCACATGAAAAGGAGGACGACCGTCAAGGAACAGTGATAGCCTTTCAATACACGATGAAAGAGAGTTAGCATTAAGATGGCAAACCCTTAGCCCAACACTGCTTGGTAACTCGATAGCCTCCCTGGAAGTTAGGTCAAATAGTGGAGTAGTATTAGATGAAGGTGAAAAAGGGCCGGTAGAGAGTGCCGACACTAATATCAGAGGAGTAGTAGGGGAAGGGCGTAGACAGGAATTGACGAGACGTGTTACTGACCTTAAAGAGAACTCGCTTAGAAGTTTTTTAGCTGCTCGAGAGAAATGATACGAGTAGGTACATCATAACTGTTTTTCTTGATAAAAATCTCTCCATCCTTTACAAATGTAGTAAAACCCTTTCGCCTAGCTATATCCCTCACAGAACGTCGTAGGTTGTAAATGTCTCGCGGTAGAAAATCATTCAGATTAATTAGTGCAGCTTTCAGTGGTAATGCAGCCCCAGATTGAGCTACAAGGTCAGGATCAAAGGTGGAAGTGTGTAGTTTGCCGTGTCTAGCCTTAGCTCTGATGATGTCTCTGCATAGGCTACTCGACGAGAATGTGACCAGTAGAGGGGGGATCTGACTACCGAAGTGGTTGATGTACCTGAAACTGCATCCAGATTCCTCAGAGTAGCCTGTCTGCTTGGCATTAAGTCTTTAACACCAGTGATGCTGGTAAACTCCATTGATGAAAGGACTGATTTCAGGGCAGCACATACTAGCTTTTTCACATCCACAGCAACTGGAACTTCAAGACCAGATAGCACTAGGTCAGTTGATAAGCGGGCCCTTTCAGCATTTATCGACGCTAGCGAAGCAGTAATATCAGTAACAGCGGCCTTGACCGGGTCCAGTTCATGAAGTTCACCTCGGCAGCCAAGTCAGTGACAGTTTGTCTCAGCTCCAATAACTCCACCTTCTGCTCAACAACATTTGCCTCTACCTCCTCCACCCTTGCTACGAACGCAAGAAGCTGATCAAGAACTGCTACCTTAGCCTTAACTGATAGGAGGTCCGTCTGAACAGAGTCCAGTTTAACAGTCAGAGTCTCAATGATTTCCGTTCTTTTGTTAATAATATTAAGGGTCTCCATGATGTTAGCCACTGAAGCTCCCAGTAATGGCGCAGTTGGAAACACAGGCGGTGCCGGGCTGTATGAAGAAGAGCGAGGAATAGGACTGTGGGTACCCGACCTAGATGAGTTGGAGCCAGTAGAGCTCACAGAGCTTTGTCGCGTGCGAATATGAGAATCAGGAGGCTTCAATCCCTGAGAAGAGGAACAGGGTTCACACGCTATTATAGCAACCACATTTTCATTCTGGACAATGACAGACTCATGACAGAGGGAATGATAGTATTTATCACAAACACAGCAGTGATGAACTTTAGATGATGTAGCGCGACCACACTTGCTGCAAGGAATCTTATCTTTTGAACTTATTTCAGGAGCATTGTAGTTTCCACGATAATGCTATGCTACGTAATCACTGATACCCAGACAGAGAGCACACTCAACTAATGCTTCCTAATTTAAGTTTTGAGTAAATCTGCCCTCCTCAATCCACTGACCCCAAGTTGAAATTGTAGTATTACATTTAATATTGTCCTACTGAGTTTAAAGCTAGCAATTTCACATCGCACTGCAGTCCCAGATATAACAAAGACTTTACAAGCTTTTTGGTAAAACAAGTCAAGACTCACGAGCTGTAAATATCCAGAAAAAAGAAAAGCGAAGAAACCCCACCCTCACAATTTGAGAAATTCAAACTCGCAAACTCCAGAATAAAAGTTTGTGAATTCAGAAATTCTTCAAATTTCAAACCCAAAGAATTCGAGTTTGAGAAAACTAGAATTAGAAATCAAGAGAAATATATTGAATATAAAACAATATCGTGACACTTATAGTCAACAAAGTATTAAATTCCCAGAGACCCAAATATAAATACCAATAACCTGCAAAAGCCAGCAACCTCACAATTATCAGTAATCTGGGATCCACAGGTCAAGTACACAAAAATACTCCTCATGGACCAATGGATGGAAAGCTGGTTAGTTCAAGCATAATTAAGTGTATGGTTCTGAGCTGATTAAGTTAGATTCAAGCTTCACAAATAAGGCAATGATAAATGTCAATTTCAGTTGACCACCCACTCTGCACTATAGTTCACGTTGAAACCATAAAAATTTACAAATTAATCCGTGTTCTCATTCCAGCCATTTTTCGCGGTTGACTCCAGTAGAAATATCCATGTAGGGATCATTTTTTTTTAAATTTCATCAAGCTAAATCCTCATTATTTGCCGACGTTTCGGGTGTTAAATACACCCCTTTTCATCGCAATTGTATTGAAAATCTGTATTAAAACATAGTGATGCACATTATCTTTACAAGGACCTGTTTTCTATTTTTGTATTATTATAATTCACATATAAAATAGACAAATTAAATTCAATTAACTTACCAAGTATCAATTGTCAGTTATTACTCTATTTTCATTGTTTTTAGGTTTATTCCAGACAAAATTTTGCAAGGTCATCCTAACCTATTAATAATTGTCATTAGTATTTTTATATATTTTTAAATTACGTCTTCAAAAAATTATACACAAAATTGAGTTCACAATTACTTACTGTGTTTTCTGTAACAATGTGATTCAATATTTTCATGTTCCTAATTTTTAATACCAAAAGAGTAGATTTTGGATGATATTGACATGTGCTCGTGTTGAATTGAATAAAAGTGTTTAAAAGTATATCTATTTCAGACATCCTTCCAGAAAGAGGTATAGTTCATGTAGTTGACCTTGAACGTCTTGACGCCACATTTCAAAATCCCGAGGAAAACCTTTATGTTCAAAGTGTTTTTAACTATTTCTTATGTTAATTATTTTATCATATGCGTTACCAAGCTTGTGACAATCACGTTGACAATTAACCGTTTTGTTTGCATGACTTTTTATGTGATAAATTTCTAAAACATCTAAATTAGCTCTTTTATTAGTAGTTCCAAGGCTAGTGCACTTATTGAAATTAAAGGTGTGTTTAGTATTTTTAACATGTTCTGAAAGACCTGTGTTATATGCATATGGATTTCTCTCACTTATCTCATGTTCTTTCTTCCTTATGTCAAAAAATCTGGTCGTTTGACCAATATAACATTTGTTACAATTATTGCAAGGTATCTTATAAATTATGTTTTTGTTCCACCGGTACTTTATGCTTTAAGCTCCTAAATACTGATCCTAATTTTGTGTAACGTTTTGAAATAATTTTTACGTCAAATTCTGAACATCGGCGTCTTAAATTGGAAGTAAGTTCACGAGAAAATGGAACAAAAATTGTTGTATGTTTATCAATTATTTATTTATCAGAAATTTTATTGTTATTATTATCAATCTGTTTATTTAGAATATGGTCAATTCGTTCATACAATATCCGATTAATAAATTATAAAGAATAGTCATTGAAGATTAATGTTTTTTTAATCATCAATATATTATCATTCCAAAACTTTTCATTAGACATTTTGAGAATTCTGACAGGAAAATTCTTGATAATGGCTATCTTTTGGTAAAATGGGTGAGTTGAATTGAAATTTAACATTCTTCCGCTCCAAGTAGGTTTACAATACCAATCGAATATCAAAGAATTATTTTCTTTGATAATCAATGCATCTAGAAAAGGAATACAATTATTGTTTTCCATTTCCATTGTAAATTGTATTCTTGAGTTAAAACTGTTAAATGTATCTACAGTCTCATTTATTTTTCCATTAGGTAAACAAGTTATAATATCATCCACATATCGATAATAAAATGGAATATTAAATTTGGAGTTGAGTTCAGATAATACTGTATCCTCCAAAGTGGCCATAGCTAAATTTGCACATATTGGAGCAATGGGCGAGCCCATAGGTAAACCATGGATTTGTTTGTAAAGTTTCCTATCAAATTGAAAGTAGGTATTATTCATAACAATATCTATTCCTTTGATTATTTCAACATATGCGCCAGGATTTTTTAAGTGATTTCTGTGTTTATATATACTACTTGCAATTAAATCGATAGAAACGTTTGTGAATAAAGATTCATCAAAAGAGACTAGTGAATGATTTGGTTGAATTACCACTTTATTTAATTTTTCCGTTAAATCAAGACTGTTTTTAACAAAGGATTCGATTTTTGATTCTAATGGTTTTAATATATGATTAAGAAATTTAGCAAGATTATATAGCGGACTCTTTATTGAGGATACAATAGGACGAAAACATAATTCAGTTTTATGAATTTTCGGTAGAGGATATAATTTAGGAATAACTGTACTCTTCGCTAATAAGTCATTATAAGTTTTGTCCTTAATGAGTTTATTTTTATACAATTTTGTTATGTAGTTATTATTTTTTTCTTGTAATGCCAAAACATTATCTTCATCAAAATCAAGACCAGCATGTATATACGTTGTTCCATCATTCAACATCACTTTGCCATGATTATAATAATCTTTTTTATCAATAATCACACTAACTTGAGCTTTATCAGCTTTAGAAATTAATAAGTCTTCATGACTTTTAATAAAATTTTCTAATTTTTTAATATCTGAATTTTTATCTTCAACTTTCAAATTGTTCATGTGATTGTGCAAACTGTCAATAACAGTATTTCTGAAATCTGCTTGGATCTGTTCATCAATATTTTTTGAAACTCTTTCTATTTCGTATATATAATCAGGTAATTTAAGTTTATCAAAAGTTTCTTCAAAACAGAAATCATGTCCTAATTTTATTAAATCTTTAATTTCAGAAGTAAGATTTTTATTAGTCAAATTTTTGATCCATTTCCCCTGAAAGTCTTCTTTTTCTTTGATTAAATTATTTATTGAATTTTTGTTCATGAAGTGTGCGTTATTTAATGAATTGTCAGTATAAGTTAGTCTAAACTTCTCCGTAATTACAATTCTGAATTTTCTTTTTAATTTTTCTTCTTGACTCAAAAACAATTTGTTTAATTTTACATGTTGTAAGAAAACGTATTAATTGGCTACTTCATTCACTTGAGAAGCAATTACAAAAAGGAATCCTCCACAATTTTTGACATTACACCATGTAAAATTAAACAAATTGTTTAGAATATATAAAAATACTAATGACAATTATTAATAGGTTAGGATGACCTCGCAAAGTTTGTCTGGCATAGACCTAAAAACAATGAAAACAGAGTAATAACTGACAATTGATACTTGGTAAGTTAATTGAATTTAATTTGACTATTTTATATGTGAATTCTAATAATATAAAAATAGAAAACAGGTCCTTGTAAAGTTAATGTGCATCACTATGTTTTAATACAGATTTTCAATACAATTGCGATGAAAAGGGGTGTATTTAACACCCGAAACGTCGGCAAATAATAAGGATTTAACTTGCTGAAATTTTTAAAAAATTGATCCTTACATGGATATTTCTACTGGAGTCAACCGCGAAAAATGGCTGGAAACAGAACACGGATTAATTTGGAAATATGGAGCGATTCAAATACCAATGTTTTCATAAAAATTTACATTTGACGCAATCTAAACTTCACTTATTAGACAATGTTAAGCGTCAATTTCGGTTCATCATCCACCCAGCACAGAAGTTCACGTACAATCCATAAAACTTGCGTCTCTCACAATACTCCAGCCATTTCACAGTGTGAGCAGCGGAATATCCTCCCAAAACCATGCGGGATGCCCCAGGTAATAACAGTACTGCCGTATTAGTCACAAATTGAGGTTATGAATTGCAGTGAGGCAATTTATGACAGAAAGAAGCTCTGAGTTGTAACCAACTAATAGGATAATTAGCACTGGTGGTTGGTTACAGAATTGCGCATCTAACAACCTGCAAGCAAAAAGCCGCCCGTGGGCCGAGGAATTGCAGAATCAAGAAATATCAAGAGCAGTTCCAAGCAATGTGTTTCTACTTACGTAGCGCGCCCTTTCGAGGCGATGAGAAAATCTGATCCACACAGCCGCTACCCCCACGGAAACCAGCTTCTGCGTCCGGCAAGATATTCCGAGCGCATAACCATGATTTCAAACGAGCGTCCAGGCAATACTCATCATCTTGGGTATACTTGAGATCCATTCTGTAGGCAACTTCTTCAGAAATTCATTAACTATTCCATCTGGGCTTCACCCTCTTTGCATAGGTTCAAGGCTTGAGATACCTCTACTATTGTTATATTAGAGTCTAGGCGCGGATCCGGACTGTTTGATAGGTTTATAGATTCTGTAGATCTTGGGGGGGCGGGGGGGGTATACACCACTGTAGAATTGCTCCCAGTCAGATTTTGAGACCTCGTTTGGACTAGAAGTTGTTGAGCGCATCATTTTTACTGTGCTCCCGAATTCTTTTGGATTTTTCACATTGGCTATGCGTTCTTTCAGAATTTGCGGGTATTCCTTGATTTTCTTTTTCCGGCACGTTCTAAAATCTTTACAAAGCTTGTGGAGTGACTCGGTTGAACAAGGATCAAATTTAGATTTACGGCAGTTCCTTTCCGCTTTATTCACTGCATTCTTTTTTATTATAAGTTCTACATCTTTCCAACGATGTCGAATTCGTCGTAACCCCTTTTTCACATACGGGAAGCTATTTTTTAACATGCCGCATTCTCCAGCATTGGCATTACAAAGCTCATTATAAAGATCGGCAGGATCATTGAGTGCGTTGACCTGTTGGAGTCTAGTAGAAGTTGTCATGGCGGACGTATACGATACAGCCCGAAAGCTCTGGAGTGAGTGGGGAAATGGACGGAATGGAAGGCGATATCATTGACCTTGAGGGATTTGGCTTGCGTAATAGCTTCATACGTTCCCCATACTAGGTCAACAGTGATCAGGCGTTGTGTTCCGCAAAAAGTGCAACTTCCCTCCACATCCCCAGGGGTACGACCATTTAATAGAACGAAGTTGTTGTCTGACCTAGAATTGTACAATAATTCTGATTTGATTTTGTGGTTCCGGTTACCATTGTCCATGAATTCTCTTTCTGGCACGAGAGCGGTTCCGGTCAGTAATTCTCTAGGTATTGAAACATCCATGGTCGCAATTCAGCAGTTGAAATCTCCTCCAATAAGTATGGGATCATTTTTATATCAAGTTCGGCATGATGTAATTATTGTCTCCAGAAGGTCGAGAGTGGATGAGATGTCTGTGAAGGGGGTAAAATTAATCAATCCCATGATTAGGTGAGGATTAGGTAGCTTAATTCTCGTGAATAATCACCACCGAGAGCAAATCAATAAGGTGGATTCAAATGCTTTAGTGATTAGAACCGCTAGAATCCCGCTGCCCCTACCTGTCAGAGCTTCTCTAGCTGCTGCTGACCCATAACAATTGTATGTTGTTGACCATGGTGATATACAAGACCTCGTTGAAGCGGAGCCAGGTTTCTGATAAACCTATATAGAGCGGATGTGAATCAGTTGAAAGATTACTCGAGTTTATCATACCTTTGCAATTCCAGAAGACAGCAGGAGTGTACTCTAGAGGTTGGGATCTTAGTTTTTGTGATTTTCCGTTGCTTGAGCGGCAGCAGTGCCAGTACTGGGATCGGTGATCTCTATGTGGTCTGATGTTTGCAGAACCGCCTTAAAAGTGAATGTATTATTGACCGGGCCCCAGGGAAAAACTCCATTATCCGTTATGATTGAATTATTTTTTATTTTGACCGAAACTCCTTTTTTCCTTTCCAATTTAACTTTTTCACGGATCGAAACTTGGGTATTCGCTAATTTGGGGCCTTTCGTTTTCATAAGCGCAATCTTGGTGTCCCAACAATCAAACTGAACGAGAAAAATGTGTTGTTGATTTTCAATGACTTTGACAGAGAACTCAGATGCATCAATCTAAAAAGTTGAGGTTCAAAATTGCTTTACGGAGTCAACTCCATTTGGACAGGGATTTAAGGCCCTGTAACACATCTGGCGAGGCTAATTTGATTATCAAGCGCAATGGAAAGCCTGCACACTTCAGCTTGTAACGCTGTTGCAGGGCCAGTAGTAGCGTGAGTCTGTGCAGAATCGTCCAAAAGTTTGACCCTATCCGGGAGATTTTTGACTAAAAGGGAATTTTCCATATTGTCTGCTTACAGTACAGTTTTTTATAATTTTTCAACCCTATTTAAAGCTACCGGGACCTCTTGAAGTTTTATGGTATTTTGCCTCATAATTTTCACACTAGAATCGACTGCATCTATTTTATTTTTTACCTGGGAAAAAATATCCGTCAGTCTAGTATCCTGCTGCTGTTGTCCGTATTTCATTTCAAGCACCTGTTCGGCAAGTCACTGGAACGATTGTCCATTTGATTGTTGCTCGAAATTAGGGATGCTCAAGGTCGATGGGGTGTTTATTTCGATTAGAGGGTACAAACAAAATTAGAGGGTTATAGGATTAGGGGGTACAAACTCCTATTGGATCATCCGGGGCTGACGACTTCTTGACAGGGCTCTTATCAAGTTTTAAAATTTTTGTAGGAATTGCTGAAGTGTCCGGTTCGATCCTCGGGCGTTTTTTGACCGTGTAATTCGGGGATACCAGCTCCTTACTTGAACCAATTGACTTGGGTATTTCACATAGTCTTAAAGTGGCCAAATGCGGTCTACCAACTGGATTTTTTATTACATTTCTCTAGTCATTTCTGTGTATTTTCATAGTTTTTGGCAATAAAGGTGTTGACATATCCTAACCTCTTCTGCGGTGTGGAACTTAGTCTAGTCATTAATGACACATAAACTATAGCCGGCATGAAAAATTACCGTTTACATTGAAGCCGATTTTTTAGTGTGTATTAATTAGTACCTCTAAATTTGAATCTAGTTCGATTCACATAACTGCACCGGTATTTTGTACGACCAAAAATAAAAACGTTTCCGTTTGCGCATGCGCCCTCCAATTTTTTTTTGTCCTTGTCTTTGGGGAGCATAATATTCAATGGTCGTCTAGTGAGGGTACTAATGTTAAAACCATCACAAATTAAATTTTCAGGATTTTTAGAATTCTCAGAAGTTTTAGAAGTTTTAGAATTTTGAAAATTTTCAAAGATTTCAAAATTTTCAAAATTTCTAAATTCCAAATTTGTACATCTCCTTGCACACTCGCTATCGAAGTCTTACTATATCCAAGTGGCGTCTCTTTGCAAAACAGCTGATATTCTCGGTTTAGTGTTCTCAGTGTTCCGATATTGGAACATCGATGTAGTAAATCGCATTAATTGATGCAGTAAATCGCGAGTAATTCAAGGGAATTCTATAACTAAATAGGGCGAGTTCATACGAACGTGTGAAAAAATTCAGACAGTTTCAGAGATTGAGGAAAAAAATACCGTTTGAGTGTTGACAAGTTGAGGGAGAGAACAGTGACGTATGTGGAGACAAAAGCACTGACGGTGCTGGAGAGGTTAGCTTTGTATTTCATGGGAGCGAAACGAATGCTAGTCCTGATGTAACGATCTTTACATATGGGAACGATAATGATGATTTAAATACTGGTGATGATAGGGATAGCTTTGATGATGTTGAAGTCTTAGCTGGTACAGTCGACCATTTAATTGAAGAAGCAGGATAATCAGCTGCTCTGAATATGGACCAAAAATACATGAGTGGGCTCTAAAATATCGAAGAGGAGTCAAAGCTCAAGTCATCACCGATATGTTGTTCATAGTGAGGAGTGACGGATATATGTCGTTCCCCAAGACCGCGGCAACATTCTCGGGAACTACACATCGTAGACACCTACGAGACATGCAGGGAATTAAGGGCAGTACTGGAGAATATCTATATTTTGGAATCGACAGAGGTGTCCAACAAGTCATTTCCGTGAATATCTATGAAGAAGAAAAAAATTCTCTTCTCATCCACGTCGATGGAATGCAAGTGTACCATAATTCGCAGAAGCAAATTTGGCCCATAGCTGCAAGTTCTGCCATGCACATTATAATTTTAAACCTTTTGTAGTTGGTATGTGCTGTGGAAATTATAAACCAGCTTCAGCAATCAATTCTATGTCTGATTTCGTAGCTGAAGCAAACCAGCTATCTGCAAGCGGTATACAAATTGGTGAGAAACAACATTCACTTGGAACTTTAGTTATTATAGCGGATTCCCCAGCTAGAGCGTTTCTCAAGGACTGCAAAGCGCCTCGAGGATTTTTTGCGTGCGAGGTATGTGAAACAAAAGGTTCCACAGTGGGTACAGGGAGGAGTCAAAAATGAATATATCCTGAAATCACACCAACCTACGTACCAGACGCTCTTGCGAAGCACGAGCTCAACCAGGGCATCACCATGCAGGTGTTTCCTCATTGCTTTCTATGAACGATTCCGATCTAACAAAGCAGGGGCCACTTGAAGTGATGCACCTATTCTACTTGAACAACATGAAATGGCTTATGGAGAAATGGGTCTTGAGAAATTCGATCAAGCGAATGAGACTTTCTCATTCTTCTCGTTGAACGATGATATTCCATGTGAGCTCCAGCGAGACACCTATGATGTGTTGAATTTGTCGGGGTGGAAGGCTTCCCAATTCAAGTTCATGCTAACTTATTGTGGGTCAATAGTATTGAACGACTTAATTCCACCTGATCCCTGCAAACACTTCATCTTGCTAGCTGCTGCGCCTTGAATGTTGAATAGTAAAGCCATATTACTCGAATCAACTTCGTAGGCAGATGATTTACTGAGAACTTCTTTCGGGACATTGCGCACTGTTTATGAGGATGATGGAGCTCAAACTTTATCATGGCATAATATCATTCAAGTAGCTGCTAATGCTGAATATTTCAAAATGCCACTGAATGAGCTCTCAGCTTTCTGGGGAGAGAGTTACATTGGTTTGTTCAAAGCTGAGCGAACAAACCACTCATCCAAGTCGCTAATCGATTGCAGGGAATCGAGTCTGGAAAGCACATGGAAATCGTGAAAAAGTTCATCCTAAATGACGGGGTCGTCGCGAACGATCCTGAAACGATTCTACGTCATAATCGAGAGCACATCGCGGTAGACAGTATAACACTGAAGGCATTTACATTGCATACGACTCATCCAAATAATGTACTCCTTCTGGATGATGAGGTGTTCAAGATATCGAAAATTTTCATTTAATGTGACAAAATAGAACCATCTGATGATCTGGGCGGTGTTTATATCTTTGGACAAGAGGAGAATAGCAGAGATGAAGCTTTTGATTATTCTGATTCCTCCATAACCTTCGGAGTAATTCGTATCAATCAGTTTTGGTCTAGCATGAAAAATAAAAAGGCGATGAAGATCGAGAACAAATGTGTCTTCTTGAAGATAATGGAGCGATAATATGCCATTACCCTCCTCCACGAATGAGAAAACCCAATTAGATCGACAGTGGGAGAGACTGCAATATGTTGAGAGTGTTGAATGACCTTAAAAAATGAGCACGATTGATTTGAAATTTTATCGTATCAAGTTGAATGGTTTTAACAGTGGATCCCAGTTCCTGTTTCACTGCAGTCTTGATGGCATTCACTATTTCGAGGGATATGGTTCGTCGTAGCTCTTGCTTATCAAGCACTCGTGGGCTCACCTCTGCCGTAGAAGACGCATCAAAATCGTGACATTTTTGGTCGAAATTGATACTGGCGTGGCAGCCACTCCACTTCGAAGGCCAGAATTGATGTGCTCATCGCCTGCTCCATCATTCTCGAATCTGAAACTGTTTGGATCTTCCCCTCTGCCCACAGAACTGCTCTTCGATGAACTAGCAGTAATGGTACCAGTCAAATCCTCGAAAAAACTCCTGCCGTCATTGTCATCATTTTTTTTTTCAGAACAACTGGCTCCCACCTACGTCTCTGGATGATGAGAGAGTGAAGTGCTTGTGGAGTGGTTTTTGCTATCCACTCTTTTCACAAAAGAAAGATGTTTCAGTGACGAATCATCGCCTGGTGTCACAATCATTCTGGACTCATTATTTTCCAGGTTTCTTGCTGTGGTTTCGAACTGTGGCGTGATGCAGGAAAATCGGTATCACTGCTGAACTGGTCACCACTTCCTCGTTTATTATGTCGTGAACTTCTCTCTGGGAAAGCTTCTGGACCGTGATTTAAGATAACGTGAGTGGCTGAGACTAGGTTATTTTTCCAGTTCCTACAAAATGATGAGCAAAATAATTGTACATGACAAATATGAGTGGTAAGTGTCCAAAACAATAAAACACAAATCACAAAATGAGCATTAAAAAAGAAGAAAATAACATCGAAGATTTTTAGTACGTTCCCACTTTTCCTCTGCCTCTTGACAATGGGACCTGATCTGAGACGTTTTTTTGAGCTCTTGCCTAACCTGATTCTTTGACATTGTTTGTCGTAAAAGTGGAGAATTAGGAAGCTCGGCATCAGTGGTGTTTAGATCTGTGGTTTTATACGCTCGGTTCAATCTACGTTTACCACTGCTCAGAGTACCTACCAAGCAAAAAAGGAAGAGTAGAGAATGTAGAATTAAAAAAAAACACTTTTTTATAGAATCAATCTGCTGTCGATAACTCAAGGGCGGTCGTAATTATTTTGACGAGGTATTCCTCCCAAAAAACTTCTGGATCCTTTCCAAGTCGTAGCCACTCATCTCTCAAATCATAATCCTCCGGTGGACGATATTTGCAGTATTTGCGTTTACCTCTTTCAAATACCCAGGGCGACAGCTCTAAATCAATGTCCTTATTATCTTTATCGGCCACCTCCTTCTGGAATTCGACGATTGTGTATGGGTATTGTGTACACTTGGAACGTTCCATTTTAATCAACGCGTGCTGCGGTTGAGTGTCATAATAGGGGCTTCCGTTTCCGGTGTGAAAAGTGTCGGGTACGTGAGTTTAGGAAGGTGAAATTTTTTTGGATTTTTCATGCAGAAAAATCACGGAAAAGGCGAAGGGAGGTAAGGGAAGGGAGTGGGTGTTTTTTTTCTGAGGAGAGTGAGAGTAAAGCTAGCATAGAGAAGTGCATGAGGAAAGGGTGGAGAGTGGAATAGGAGGTACGAGAAGAGTGAGGTTAGAAAGATAAGAGGGACCGTGGTGTGTAGGTGAGGAAGGTGAGGATGTGAGTGAGTACGTATGGGGTGTATGCGTGTTGAGTAGAAGGCGACATCGGAAGTAGGTGGGAAAAAAGGGAAATTCCAAGCAAGGTTGGGTAGGGTAAGGTTGAGTGGGTAGGAATCGGTGAGGGTTATAGGAGAGTGGGGATCGCAGATGGGACGGATGAAAGTTCGATGGACTCGGGGGGGGGGGGGGGGGGGGGAGGTTGAGTGTGCGGCTAGGAGAGGGAGAAAAACAAATGTGGAAAGGATGCGGCGAGATGGTCGTGGATGTCAAATCTTACCGCGTGGAGAGCAGGTGGCTCAGGAAGCGAGGGAGAGTCAGGAGGGGAGGAGAAAAAGAAAAGGGAAAGGGAGTGGATAGAAGGGGGTGAGGAGGATGAGGGGGCAAAGGGGGAGGGCGGTCTGAGAGTGGAAAAAACGTAAAGAGAACTCCGAAGGGAATGAGGAAGAAGGAGGTAGAAAAAGAAAGGGGCGAAATAGGTATAGATGAGGTGGCATCGATGATCATTTCACCAAAAAAGAAGGTGATGGGATGTTTGAGCGAGATGCAAGAGATTGAAGAGAGGTTAGGAAGGTTGGAGGTACTATTGGATGAGAAGGTGGGTGGAGATGAAGGGGACTCCCAAAGGCAGGAGGATGCTGTGGAATGGAGAAAGAGAGTAGGAGGATAAACAGTGTTGGAGGATAAACAGGAGATGGATGAGAGAGATAAGAGGAAGAGGAACGTGATAATAAGGGGGATGTCTGTGGTGAGTATGAGTGGTAGAGAATATGTGCGGGGGCTGTTGAGCTCGTTAGGGGTGGAGGGAGTGATTGAGCACACAAGAGTATTAGGGAATGGGGATGGAAGGAATGAGAGAAAGTTAGTGTGGGTGAGACTGACAAATATGGATGCGAAGAGGGAAGTGGTGGTAGAAAAGAGAAAGCTGAAGGGGAGAAAAGAAAGAATTGAAAACGACTTGACATGGGGGGAGAGGAGGATAAAATGGGCAATAGAAAGGAAGGTGAGGGAAGGGAGAGCAAAAGGAAAAGTGGTAAGGTATAGAGGGGACAGAGTATGGATTGAGGAGGAAGTATGGACATGGTGCGAATTAAAAGGGCGCTTGGTCAATGAAGGACGGGAAGTGGGGAGGGAAGGGGATAGAGGAGGGAGAATAGCAGATGAGAATGGAGGAGTGCGAACGGAGTCGATACAGGTAGGGGGCAGCAGAGGAATGGGGTAGAGCAGGAGGGCGAAGGTTTGGGGAGAGGAGGCGAGGGTTGGGGGGTTAGAGGGGCACGTGGGCGGGAATCGAAGGGGAAGTTTGTGTAAAAGAAAACCAGGAGCACGGAAACGGTGGCCCCCCTGATTCCCTGACTCATTATTATTACAAAGTAAAGTGGAGATTAAGCTTAGGTTAAGGTTGCCCTTGTAAAAGGAAATAAATATTGTTGGATTAGTTGGGTTTAGCGAATGAATATAACACGTTTGAGTAAAGTTTAACTCTTAGTTTAATGACAATCTTAGTAATAAGTAGGAATGATACAAGATATATGGCACGTTGATACTACTGTGTTGAAAGCCTATAACGAACTGACTGTAATGGCGGCTGCGCCCCGATAACTTCTCCTAACGGCGCGCCACTCCGGTGGCAGCACCTAACGGACTGGCTAGGAAGGGAATCTCGGTTCCGACAAATATATTAATGAATGAGTGTCACAATATGAAGTTTAATAAAATTATTATTCGTCTTTCCATTCACTGTTCCACGTGAATATTTTACGTGTTTTCATTTTCCACTACCGAGGTAACAGCAAGTTCAAGATCCACAAATTGAACAAGCGCGGTGGGACAGTGACGGCGTTGTAGCCCTGTAATAGCCACGTATATGCACATCCGGGTGGAAAAGTCAGCTCAGGGGGATTTGCAACTATCAACACCTTTGTAAAATAAATATTGTCCACTATTTAACGGTTTCTGCCCTCATTAAACTACTTCATGTTGGTGACGCAATAATAACTGCATGAGATATGCCTGCTGTCTCATGTGTCGGGCCGGCGGAGGAACTGAGGAGAATAGCGTTAAGAAGATGCCGCCGGGGCGGAAGTCTCCACATGCACTTCTTCAATGCATTGACTTTTTATTACCCTCACAATCATGAAACGAAATTAATAATTTTTCATGGATAAATTTCAGCAATTCGCATTGGACATAATCTGCATTGTATTTCAATTACAAAAGACATTCTCGAGCTGATGCCGTATTTCTAGACTCTGTGATTGATTGACGAGCTCACGTGATCTTAGACCTATCATCTCATAGCGCGTTAAAATTGTAATCTAAATGATGGCGACACGAAATATGATCTAAAATATGAATATCAATAATTGTTCATGATATGGTATTAGAGATTTTTTTTCAATCTTCAAGAATGCTTATGACAAAAAACATGCAGATTGTGGATAGTTACGTTCAATAGCCAAGTGAAAAAAACCCATGTTTTTTACCTCCTTTACATCCTCTTACATGGGGATTTATCTTGATAATAATTGATTTCAAGAGAAAATTTAACAAGAAATTTTTCATTCGAAATATATACCAAATGCATAAATGATCTTTTTTTTTTAATCACTCCTTACGAAGGTTAATCGATACCTAACAAAACTGTGCACAACGAGTTATTGCAGTCGACCACTTTCATTCTTACATGGGATACTACGTTTTATTGAAATAAAGAAATATTTGAGAACAATAGTTAATTAGTTTTTAGAGGTATCTTCAGTTCAAAATGTTATAATCGAACAGTAATCAATGATTTAATAAACTATCTCATTTCTTCATACTATTATTGATAATAAATTAATGCAGAGAGCAGCTCCATTATACAACTCACATTGAACACACTGAACTAACAGATATCTTTGACGGAGTATGGTAATCTATATCTCTAAAAATTTTAAATAATGAACGCTGAGGCATCATACTATTTCTGAATGCAACAATCTTATTGCTAAATTTCCTAGATTTCACCTTTAGCAGAACGCATTAAGACTTATATTGCAGGGCTCTCACCGTTTCACTCTGCAAGCGAAAATTTGTCAGCTCGAAAATTCCAACATCAGCTGCTGGAGTGGGATGAATAAAAATATTTCTTCCATGGGAGAGAGATCTTTGACCTTCAAAACAAATATTCCTCAAACCAAATATTTTCATTCGATTTCCAGCCTGCTGCTCCTCCAAACGATTTATGATTTGTGTGAGAGGTTTCTTGTGAGACTTTAAAAGTCGCTTGAAGTGACCAATAAAATTTTCGCCCCAAAATGCTGACAGATCATCAAGAGGGACCTGAAACCGTTCGGCGTCATCAGCAACATGAATAAAGTTATGCCAGTTGAGAACTTTACAGTCCGGACCATAGAATTACAGAAGGATGAAAAATTTACTTAGTAAAGCCCGGGCGTAATCAGCATAAGTCTTCACAAGATGTTGACTTTTTAAAATACGACTCGCTACGACAAACAAAATAAAATGCTCGTAGTGCTCTAGTGACAAAATATTTTTGAATAGTATAGCTTCACAATAATTAAGCATGAATGTGAATTGTGTGGCTTTCCATTTGGATAAATAATTCACATCCAGCTCATGTCTCTGAAACTCACAAGGAATATCATTTTTATAGCATCCATGAGTTCTGCCAATTTGGTGACATCAGACAACTTCTGCCTCGCAGAATTTGCCTTTCTAAGAATCCATTTCTCTGCAAGCCATTTCATCCCTCCAGAATAAAACGAATGCATTATGTCTAATACCGTCGACGATACACAATCGAAATTCTTTATTTTTATTAATGGAGAAGTGGCATTCTCGTTGTGGTGCTCTGGTTGAGATTGTGCTTCAACTGATCTTTTCGATCGCTTAGCGTAGTCAATGTAGGTGTGCACCCGTTTTGCGCCAATTGCTCTCCCTTAATTTCACACCTTTCGCAAGCGTAATACGAACCTGATTGTTTACAGCACTTCAAAAATGCTCTGGCTGAAGAGTGTGCGATTACTGCTGAAAGCTCAATAGAATCAAGTTTGCCATGTACTTAAACGCCATGTTGAATTAATCCGTTAATTTCTTGCACAAAATAGTCTAATAATTCCTCAGCAGATGAAGGTTTTGCTTTGCCGCAATAAATAGTAGCCGCGAATGGTTTTGTAACGTAATTTCATGGTAATTATTATTACTATTATTATTAAAGGGGAGCTGTGGGTTCACTATAAGTGAGGAGCGACATATAAGCCTAGGCCCTTCTTGTCTCCCACAGAGCGAAAAACTCAACGATAACCGGGCTATAGGAATATTCCAAACCCATTTATGAAGCTTAGAATCTCCCTACATCCCAGCTGTCTGCATTCCTCCTCCTCCAAGGACGTATCCCCCCATATCCGATGTCTTCGTATAGCAAGTACTGGGCACTTGTACATCACATGGAAGGGGGTTTCCTCTTCCTCATCGCAGAAGCGGCATATGGTGGTTTCAGATAGGCCCAGTATGTTCATGTGCCTACGCAGTTTGCAGTGACCTGTCATGGCTCCTACTACTGTCCTTACCAGATTCCTGTTCATTTCCATTAACTCCCTGGTCCTCTTGGGGTTCCAGTTGTGGATGAAAATTTTGTATTGTCTGGCATCTGCCGTTATCATCCAGCTCTGGTCTATCTGATCGACAGCCCATTACTGGATGGTTCGCTTCAGGGCTTGCCTTGATAGTCCTACGGCGAGCCGAGGGAAACGTTCATTTCCCTCTGCTCCCCTCCTGGCTAGCTCATCAGCTTTTTCGTTACCCGGTATATCCGAATGGCCCGGTACCCAAATTAGTCTGACCTTGTTCTTGCGAGTCAGCATGTTCAGTGCGTCTCTGCATAGTCTAACAATTACCGATTTGATGTACGGATTATCAAGCCCTTTTGAAGCTGCCTGACTGTCCGAGCATATGGCTATTCTTTTCTTATTATAACCCCGCTGTATGTTAGCTCTCACACAGCCAAAGATCGCAACCACCTCCGCCTGAAATACTGTGCAATGGTCTTCCAGGCGGAAGCTGAGTTTCAATTTGGAACCCACCAGATGTAAACCAGCACCAACCATCCCATCCTTCCTTGAGCCGTCCGTATACCAGATAAGTTCCCAGCCGAGGAGAAGTTCATATTCCCTTTCCCACCGGGCTCTGTCCGGGTATATGACCTCGTAGTTCTTCACTGTGGCGATGGTTGGTCTATTAAAGTCCTGGGCATCATTAAGGCCCGGGGTTATATGCTCCAGACGTTTCATCACTTCAGTGTGACACTTCTCATACTTGTTCCGTCTCCAGTCTCCCATCAGCTTTAGCCGGTGGGCTGCCGATTTAACCTCCACTACTATGGAAGGTAGTCCCAGCAGTGTCCCCAGCGCTTCGATTGGAGTGGTTCTCATGGCCCCGGTAATGGCCCTAAGTTCCATAGCCCTCACGTGGTTAAGCTGCGAGCCCGCCGTCTTTTGCGTGGCCCTCCTCCACCACACAATGGCTCCATGCTTCAGTGCCGGCAAGACTACTGACGAATAAATCCATTTCATCATGCCAGGTCTTAAACCCCAAGTTTGGCTGCAAATTCTTTTGGTTGCCCATAGAATTCTGCGTGCTTTGCTACGGGCGTATTTTAGATGCGCTGTCCAGTTCAGTTTTGAATCTAGGATTACTCCCAGATGCTTTACTGAAAGAGTCGGAATCAGTTCCTTTCCAAGGTACCTGGGGTTCCTCCCGCCATCCAACTTCCTTCTTCACGTAAAGAGAACTAATTCCATCTTGTCCGGATGGACCGACAGCCCCGTCTCCTGACACCATTTCTTTGTTACATTTAGTACAGTCATTATCAGAGAACGGACTATGTCCGCATGATTGGTCGTGATTAAAACAACCAAATCATCTGCGTATGCCTGAGCATAGAAGCCTTCCTCATGTAGTCTGCGTATGAGATTATCCATGACCAGATTCCATAGCAACGGTGATAAGACTCCGCCCTGAGGGCAGGCTCTGTTTATGGATCCTCCCGTTCCAAAGTCCCCTCTGTAAACGGAGAGGACTCTGGATCTAAGCATAGTCCCTATCCATTGCCTAGTGGTCTCATCAATGCCGTGATATTGGGCAGCCTCATCAATTGATTTCATCGAGGTCCAATTGAATGCTCCCTCGATGTCCATGATGGGCCCGTTATCAGGCCCCTCGCGATAGCATCTTCTAGTCTACCCACTAATTGATGTAGAGCCGTGTCAACTGATTGGCTCGGTTGATAGGTGAATTGACAGTTGTGTAATGGTCTCTCAACTAGCGCCATGTCCCGTATATAACTTTCCACCAGTCTCGCCAAAGTTTTCAGGAGAAGGAAAGACGTGAGAGATATAGGGCGATACAATCCCGGTTTCATGTAATGACCACGTCCCTGTTTGAGTATGAGGACGACCATAGATTGCCGCCACAGGGTCGGAACATACCTTATCGCAATGCATGCGCGAAAAATTTTAACTAGTTGTCCCAGGATCATTTCTTCCTCTTCTTGCAGGAGTATCGGATACATTACGTATACGCCCGGACCCTTAAAGGGTTGAAAGGGTGGCCCACTTAGTCCTTGCCGGTGCCACAATCCTAGAGGCAGTGACCCAATCTGGTTTCGTCCCTGTAGGTAGGGACAGAACGCAACGACCATGATCAGCTTCCTCATGACGGATGTGTCCCGGAAAGTGCTTATCCATCAACTCCACTAACTCCTCCTCCCACAATTTGGTAAATGAACCATCACTCCTTCGGAATGAGCCCGTGGAGGTCGGACCGTCCCTAGAGAGGAGTTTGCAAAGTTGTGCCGTTTCTGGTATAGTAGATAACGCACCCAGAAAGTTAAGTCACGACTTTCTCTGCGCTGCTTTAAGCGCGTCTTCGTGTTTCGCGCTCGATTCTGAGTTCGCCTAGCATGTTGACGCAGTTTGGCCAGCTCTTCGCTCCACCAAACAACGTCCCTATTCCCCCGTCTTTTGACTGGGCAGTTCCTATGCCTAGTATTCCAACAGCCAGTTCGATTTCCGAGGGACAACCGTAACGTCTAGGGAAGTCAACACGAGCGAGCCCCTAGTCCTCCAGAGTTGAGTTGCAGTTCGTCGACCTAGGATTCCTGAATTCCTGGGGTCCCCTCCCCGTCGCCCTTCCCTCAACGTTAAAAATAATGTATCTATGATCCAAAAGAGAGGGATCATCAGATACATGCCAGCCTGTGACATTCACACTCAAGTCTCTACTTCTTAAGGTTGAGTCAATTACCTCACCCCTAACTACATTAACAAAGGTTGGAGACTTACCTCTGTTATTGATATCTAGAGATGTTCCCATCAAGTATTCCAGAAGTGATTGGCCTCTTGAATTGATGTCTGTGCTGCCCCACACCGTATGATGTGCATTAGCGTCACAGCCAACAGTCAGCCCCCATCATCTCCTTTCACACTCTCTGACCAGCCGGTCAAAGCTTTCCGAAGGCGGTGGGTCCGGTTCATCAACTCCCATAGCCACCAGGTTTGCGCCCTCCCACCCCCGGATGAGAGGAACCCTTGCTCTCAACCACTTGTCAGATTCTGGGTCAGTACAAGTGATATTGAGGGCCCCCCTGTGCAGGTGGGTCTCCTGGAAGCGCGGGATGAACTCTCCTTCTGAAAGTTCATCCAGCATCTCCAGGAGTGCCTCTTCGATCAGAGTGCCCTCCTCTGCCGTGATGCCCCTTTCGCAGCCTCGGTGCACAATAGCCACTCTGGGGACATCCAACAGCACACGCATAGGATCCTACTTGAGTACCCGAGCGATATGGCTTGGAGGGCTTCTTCTCCGAAGGGGGGGTTTCCTCCATCTTCCTTTTGGTCGGAGCAACAGGGGCTACCATGGTATCCGCTGCCTCTCCCACCTTTAATTTTCTCCGGCGTTGCCTCTCCGCCCCACACGGCCGCTTCTTTTTGAGCCTCATTTCCTCGATATAGCGAGTCGCGGACCCAACCGAAGCTTCTATGTGGTCCAGATCAGAAGACCCCGCCACATCTTCCACACCAGGGGCCGCTTTCGCATCTCCTGATGTCACTAGGTCCCTGGCTTCCTTTTCTACACGAGGGGTCACTTGCGCATCCCCACGTGCTGACAACGCACCAATCGGGCCCTGCTTCTTCCTTTCATCGTCTTTTGTTATGTTTTTGTTTTTAAAGATGTTTTCCATAAAGATCCCACGAGAAACCTCGGGAAATAATATTAATCTCAGTAGAGCCCCGGTTACTGAGGTATCGGCTAAATACAATAGGGTTCGCCCCGTGCCCTAAGGGAGACGTTTGTGATATCGTACCCTGATACCATTCAGCCCTCGGCACGTTACCTTACACCTTGGCTTGGGAGACTGACGGTACGGTTGCTTGTGCAAACCGGAGCGATGGGGTCGTCAATTCCCGACGCGGTTGGGAGGTTTTGGCTCGTGCCGACGTATTTTATTTAGTCGGTACCACCATGTCGTGAAAAGGACATGAGTCTTTTCCCTATCCACCATCCGCGACGCGCTACGTAGCAGAGTCTCCCAAAGTGCACAAACACGCGGGGAGTAAAGGCGTTCCCCCACCGAGAGGATCCGTAGAATTTCATGGTAAACCTTTATCGTAATAGGCCAAACTTCTATACATGCGCTGTTATACACCTCCATACCATCAACGTGTGCAAACACCGATATTTTCGCTTCTGTATAAATAGCTAGGACAATAATTTTCTCAAGTTCCTTTTTAATGCCCAAATACGCATATTGCCCCATGATTATTTTATTATACTTCTTGCCGGGCATATCCTGCAAATCTCTACGATGTGTAGTACCCAGCAACGTTTGAAAGGTTATCGGTAGAGACACATAACCTGCTTTTCTCCACATTGACAGCATATCGGCGATAGTACCGGCACGGAAAGAATACCCAGCCAACAATGTACCGGTAATTTGTCGGAAATTTATCGTTGAATTATCCGATTTTTTACCGATATTTTGTCGGTAAACGGACGACAAAATTTGGGGATAACAATTGATCATCAATGTGCCAATTGTCACAAAGGTATTCCTGGAAATTATCTGTAAAATTCAGTAGTAAATTTGAATTAAAGATTTGCCGTTAATTTTTTCGGTAAATCGATCAGAAAATAATAGAAAAATTTCCGGAAAAGTAACCCGATAAAATTCACCGGAAATTAACGGATGAATTTCATCGCAAATTTTGGGGTAACTTTTACCCAAAATTTTCGAATAAATTTTGCGAAAAATTTTCTGGTAAATTCTCCTGGTGAAGTTTTCTCACCAAATTCCGTCCAACTGGAGCCAAAGAGGATTCATCTAAGCAGAGGCTCAGTTCTATAGGTTCTATAGGACGGGATGACGCCAGCAGAGCGGTTAGTTCCACCCCATTGCCTGGCGTCGCTCGTCGTAATTGCCAGCTCGGCTCGGCTGCCCGAGGTTCCACTGTCAACGAAACAGGTCGTTGTTTACAGGTATGAGCGGCGTTTTGTGTATTTATAATTAGTGTGTAATTAAGGGGTAAAATGGAGAATTCCAGTCCCCATCCAACATTCCTGGCTAAATTCCCAGGCCCGGCGGATCCGGAAATTGCCAGGGGTGGTGGCCTACAGAGGAGGGAGGGGGGGGGGGTGGTAGCGAAACAAAGGTCCCTCAGATTGCCAGGGGTGGTTTCCACCACCCCCCTTTCGCCGGGCCTGAAAATTCCTTAATCTGCATATAAAAAAATAGAACAGGGGACGCATGTGGGGGACACCGTCATACGAAATGGGAATTTTTATGTTTCCCCTACCAGGTAAAAATCACTTGTGATAATTAAGATGGTATGACGGGTTATTCATTCTCAAATCTGCAAGTTTTCCTTGTGACCGTAACCGAGATTCTACTGATTAATGCCCACTAGTTAACAATTCCACTTGCTGATAGCGCCGTAGCGCCGGAGTCATTCGAAATACAGGAACAATGTATACAACCCAAGTTGTTCCTTATACAAAAAAGCACATTTCATATGTTATGACATTTTTTGCCACTTCGTATGGTTTCGGAGATATCGCAAGTTGAAGTAGAATATACTTTCCGAGTGAATATGTCGACAATTGCTAGAAGCCTGTCCGAGGTGGCGGGGGAACTGAGTAGGTGCCGAATTAGGATAATTAGGACAAATTTCAGTGTAAAATTTCTAAGAGTTAAAAAACAAACTAAATTTATCGCGTGCACGATTATTCGGGAAGTTATTGTAATGCACCCAAAATCGAAATATGTTGTTTCATTATCTGACTAGGGTTTTAAGTACACCAAGATGCACCCCGTCAAATTCTAAGTTGGTGTTCGCGTGTGTGTGTGTTTTTTTTCAGAGAAAGAAGGAAGCCTGTCGCCCTCCTCACGCTTCCTTCTTTCTCTTTCCTTCCTCCTTTTCATAGTTTTCCTTTATTAAACAAACTTCCGAAATTAACAAATGAAAATATAAAGTGCAAAGGACAATATCCCTTGTCACATACGATACAGTTCGGTTTGTCCCCAGATCACGACGGAACATCTGCTGAGCAATACTTCGTTGTGCAGGGGACGATAGCCACCTACGTGGCTTTTTCAGTAGTCAATCCTTTCCGGTCTTCCACGGCAGGAACATCCTCCGGTTACTCTGCATTTTTCCGTAGCTGCTCCTCGCGGCGCAACTCCGTCAGAACCTCCATTGCAAACACGCTGGTCGCGTTCCATACTGCCTCTGATGACAGCATAACATCGACAAGATTTTCAACGTTTATGGGTTTGCCTGCAGTAGTTTCCCATACACATGGTTGCAAGTCGAAATGCGGACATGCAAAGAAGACATGTTCCGGATTTTCATGTATTCTCTGAGACTTTGGGGAATCCGGGGAATCTTCATGTTTGAATTTGTGAAGATATACCCGGAAGTATCCGTGTCCGGAGGGCATCTGAGTTAGATAATAGTTAAATGGCCCAAGTGATCGGGCAAGCCAAACATCCAGCTTCGGAATAAGTCGGTGGGTCCACCGGCCTTTGTTCGAGACGTCCCACAGTAGCTGCTATCGCTCAATGCTGTGGATACGTTCTTCCGTTCTCAGTTCCGCTTGGCTAAGGTTGGTTGATCTTCTGCGCGTATAAAGGCACCGACGCTCCTTTGCTAGCACTTCGAAAGGTAGCATCCCAGCAATGACACACACAGCGTCGTTTGATACTGTGCGGTATGCGCTAACCACTCTAAGAGCACTCAGCCTGTAGACTGGAATCGAGTTCATCCATTGTCGTATCTTGTTAAAAACATTCTCGAAAATGAGCTGTAGCGTGGAAAGGTGTTTTTTCACGATGATAATGGCCACATCATCCGCCAAAGCTACGAGCTTTGCCCCGCCGGCAATGCCAGTTTGAGCAGTTCGTCATATACCCTATTTCACAAAAGAGTTGTTGGGGCACCCATCCTTGGGGTACGCCCCTAGTCACCTCATATGTTTTAGGACCTACCTCTGTGTGATATCTGAGTAATCTGTCGGTAAAGTAATTGCCTACCATCTTTTGCAAATATGCCGGTACTTGCAGCTTCGACAATGCCGCGAGGATGGAATCCCACCGTACCGAGTTGAAGGCATTCTTGGTGTCCAGGGTAACAACCAAACAATAATGTTTCGTACCTCCTTTCCATTGCCTGCCATCGATTGCTTTCTTAGCTGTTTTGACCACCAGGTCTATAGCATCCAACGTAGATCGTCGTCGTCTGAAACCGTATTGAGCTTCGGCCAATAGGGGTTCCACCACTGCCTCCATCCTCTGATGTATAACGCGTTCCAGGATCTTGCCCTTATCCAGCATACAGAGTGGACGATATGATGACGGTTCGTCCGGAGGCTTTTTTCCCTTAGGAAGCAGTACATTCCCTGCGGAGGGTTACAATTTCATCGCTCCACCAATACATCGGACGCCGTCGGATTCCACTAAATTTCCTGGGCATAGTCGCATCACAGGCGTCGGTGACTCTTCGCAGGACCCCGTCTACTTTTTCTGTGGTATTGCTACCGTCTATGGGGTCAGTCTTCAGTGCTCTAAGAAAGGTTGTAATGTGGAATTTTCTTACATTCCAGCCGAGTCCGTTTGTCCTTTGCGATGTGGGCGCGGACCTCCGCTCAACACACACCTCCCAGAGTACCGCTCTATGATCACTGGCAGCATAGATCTCGGATACCTCGCATGCGCAATTTCCTTTGAGCAGGCTACTGCTGACGAAGGTAAGATCTATAATTGAGCTTGCTTGTCCTTTGCGAAATGTTGGTTCATTTCCATCGTTCAATAGGTCCACATCTAGAGTCGACATGGCTTCCAGTAAAACCCGTCCTCGTTCATTCGTCTCCTTGCTGCCCCAGTCGACTGCCCAGGAATTGAAATCTCCCGCGATTGCCACTGGGAAATGCTGTTTCGCATCCACCACGAGTCTATCTAACAATGCTGTGAATTCTTCATCACAAAGGTTTGGTGGTGCATAGCAGCTATAGAAATAGATACCATTCACCCTGGCCACAACAAATCCAGACTGTTCGACACCGTCGTATGCTTCAAACGGCAAACAGCCGCAGGACCAAATGACGGCTTTTTTGTTTGTATCGGTCACCCAGTTTTGGGAATGTAGGGTCCTGTAAGGTTCGGTAATGACGGCAACATCAATCTTCCAGTCTTGAACCGTCTGCGTCAGCAGATCGTGTGCTGCTGCGCAGTGAGCAAGGTTCACCTGTAACACTCGCACTATGGCTGTGTACGGATCTTCTGGAGTGCACCCTGGTAGACTGGGCATTTAATGCTACCAGTTACATGGGCATGGTCTTTTGTGGGCTCCAGTTCTACACATAGAGCGCATTTCGGAGACGGTTTACAATCGGAGCTTCTGTGCCCTTTTTCGCCGCATTTATAACACAGGTCTGACCCCTTAATGGAGCTCTTGCAATTAACGGCAAGATGCTCGTACTGCCAACACTTGAAGCATTTTATGGGCCTTACCACCGTCACGATGCGAGCATATACCGGGCTTATGCATATTTTACTACCCTTACTAAGTATATTTTGCAGTAGCGGCAGGGAGTACCACCATGGCAGATTGTGTTTCTCGGTATGCCTTGCGAAGAGACTTGATGGCACTCAATGATATATCACTATCTGTACCATCAGCTTTTCTCAAGGCATCAAGTACATCGTCTTTGGTAGTGACGTCATCGAGGTCTTTGATTTCGAGTTCCTGTTGAGGTCCCTTATTAAATACCTTAGCTTCGTTTTGGAGGGCTCCAACCAGTGCCTTCTCTAGCTCAACACCTTCGTCCTTCTTCTCTCTCTCAAGAATTAGGAGAACATCTCCGGAGGCTGTTTTACGGATTTTGTCCACGCATAAGCTAGCCGCGTAAACACCTTGGTCCTTCTTTATACGTCCTAATATTTCGGAGTACGTATACTTCCCCGTCGAGCGAATAATTAGCGCATCAGGGCGGATTGCTGCTCTCTTCTTCGACCGAGGTTGATTCTGCGTAGCTCCTGGAAGATTTTGGGACGGGTTCTTTTTTTTCTTCTGCCTCTTGGCATTCACCCAAGCATTTTCATCGCCTTCTGCAACAGAATTCGAGGTCTGCTCCTTGGCCCTGTTTCCGCCTAACCGCATCTCATTTCTCACCAGCTTCCCAATATGAATGGACGGTGTTGCTAATGCCTCATCTTCGGTACTCTTGTGGTTTTGGCCCGCTGTGTCATCGGGCGGAGTTCTCTCCTTTCTATTCTCTCGTCTTGTCGGCGTTTCATGGGATGTTCCCGGTTTTTCCATGGCCTTGTGGCCGCTCCCTCGCTTCGCCTGCGACAATCTAGGTCCCGGGGGGGGGGGGGGAGCAGCCATGCCGCTGCTGGCAACGGTGATTTCGATCCTCCGGTTTCCGTCATGGTTCTTATCCTCTTCGCAGATATTTAAATGTTCCTAGCTAGCCTCCGGATCTCTTCGTTTATGGTTCGCCAAGTTTTATGCGTGAGGAAGTTCACCAGCGTTACCAGATCGTTTTCCTCCTGATCCAATGCTGATTTTCCACTACTTTGGAATCCACTTGTAGCATTTGGGGCCAAGTGGGCCACCCGGGGACTATCAAGTGATGGTTGGCTCTTCTCACAATCCGAGGAGCCAGCGCCGGCCATCAGGGCTTTCACCTGATCGGAACCGACGATACGACAGTGTTATCATCACTGTTCATACTTGCTTCATAGCCTGTTATAGGGAGCCCACCCTTGGCACCCTTGGTTTCAGGAGTTAGGTTTCTCCCATGTGTGTGTGCGTATGTATGCATCTATTAGACCTTGTTAAAAAAAACAAAATTTTTTTCTACCTCGCACCCTTGAAAGATGTATGTTATGCGGTTAAGAGTCATATCTACCAGTCCGGGTCAGGTACGAGTTTTTTTAACGCTACTCATCGAGAAAATCGTTTTTCCATTTGATTAACATTTATGAATAAACGAATTTTACGCCGATGTCAGTAACTTTTGACCATGGAGTAGCAGATGGCTAAAAAATGGATATATTGTAGATATCTAATGACCAAAAATTTCCAAATAATTTTGTTTTTGAAGTGAAACTTCTTATGGGAGGGTTTTGAAATCTCGATCGGCAACCTTTTTGGTGACGCTCGCTCTAACGTAGTAAGTAAGAGTGAGAGGCCTCCGGAAATCGAGCGAGAGTGAGACGGACTACCTTACGTCTCGTCTATCGGGCGAGAGTGAGAGGCCTTCGTGTATCGTGCGAGAATGAGACGGAAGACTTTCTGTCTTTTATGTCATTCTCTGCGTTCAGGCGGCGTCGCGATCGCGGAAAACAGCTGTTGGTTTCTAACACAGTGATCATAAGCAACGTATTTTGGTTTTGTGCGTGTCTTCATTACTTAAATCGAGAGTTTTGTGCAAATATGCCGAAGTCGGGTGCAGAAAGGACAAAAACGTGGCGGGAGAAAAAACGGGCGAGTGAAGGAATTGATCAGAATAGAAAATGGAAAAAAAGTAGAACTGAAATTGAACGAGATAGCAGGGAACGGAGGCAAACATGTGCTAACCTCTTACGTGACAGTGTGGACGATAGTGTAAATAATCCACAGAATGAACTATTAGCAACGACTTCGACTCATTCTCCTCCTGATTGTGATGTACATGGTGGTGATCGATTACAATATTCAGACTTTAATGAGTTTAAAACTGCACATAGGAACTTTCACAGTGATTTTATAAATAATCCATTCGGTTTTACGTGTTGTGTATGTGATAGATTATGGTTTAAAAATGACTTGAAGACTCTATCCCTGGAAAATGAAATTCGTATTCAACAAAAATTTCCAGAATTCAGAAGTAATAATGAGCTGGCATGCACCAGCTGTCGCCAGGCTTTGAGGAGAGACAAAATTCCATCATTGTCGAAATTGAATGGCTTTGTATATCCCCCGATCCCTGCACATCTTCCGAAGTTAGATTTAGTGTCCGAGAGACTCATTTCTCCTAGAATTCCATTTATGCAAATTCGCAGATTGCGTCATGTGCATGGACAATTTGGAATTTTGGGGCAGGTGATCAATGTTCCAGTGGATGTCAATACAATAGTCAATCACTTGCCCAGGAACATTGACGACGATCCCTGTGTTTACGTTCATATCAAGAGAAAAAAAATTCATCGATCAAGCTACTTGACAGGTTTAATAAACAAGAGAAATATTAAAATATGGCTAAGATGCTTAGTACCGAGTCCATTGTATTGAATCTTTCTTTAATGAGGATTGTGTCGTTCATCCGATACCTATAGATGAACTGAGTGAAGACATCCCCATGGAGGAGAGCCTGTTCGCTCAGCAACACACATTACTCTGGAATGACGATAAATATTTGAGGATTGCTCCTGGAGAAATGAATGTCCCTCACAGTCTATTATTTGATGAGCATGCAGAAGAGTTATCTCTCCCTACTATCTATCTCGGACAATTCTGGCGCTTTAGTGAAGATCTCAATATGACTCCATTCATGATGGCTACCAGTGAGCTAAGGAGATCTCATCGACGTGGGGTTACATCATTTACTCTATATGGCAATGAAAATTATGAGGTTTAGAGTCCGCGACAGTCTATCCATTGCTTTTAAACACGTAGGTAAAGACCCAAAAATTACACGTGAACAAATTTAATCAGAGGAGTATATAAATCATTGTATAGAAAGCAATTTGGCTTTTCTACGTTGTATCCCTAACTCGACTTGGTATTGGACTGAAAGAAAGAGAGACTTATTCGCTATGATCAGACAACTCGGAAAACCCACGTTATTCCTAAGTATGAGTGCTAATGAGGTTGGTTGGCCCTCATTACTACAATTATTATATAAATTGAAGAATAACGCAGCAGAAATTACAGAACAAGATGTTCAGGAACTCCATTATATTGAAGAGAGCACACTCATCAATGAAGATGCTGTAACATTTGCCATCTATTTTAATAAGCTCATCAATGTTATAATGAACATACTTCAGTCCAAAAAGTCTTCTCCCTTCGGGAAATATCGTGTTGTCCATTATTTTAAAAGATTTGAATTCCAGCATCGTGGGAGCCCCCGTGCACACATTCTGCTATGGCATGAGAATGCTCCAGCGGATCCACTAGGTGCTGACCGACTAAAAGCTATTGAACTAGTTGATACATTGATATCAGTGGCCACTTCAGAATCGTCGGGGAACATCAAACTACAGACACATAAGCACACGTTCACATGTTACAAAAAAATAGCTGCGAACGCTCATCAAAAATGCAGATTTGAAGCTCCATTCATGCCATGCAGATACACAACTATACTGACACCAATGCAGAAAGAAGAACCAGGATTCCACACGTATAAACAACATTACAACACGATAAGAACAAACTTAGAGAACAATGACTATGCTGATATTGATAGTTTCTATCAGGGAAATGGAATACTATCAGATGATTACTACATGAATGTGCTTCGAGCTGGCATCAATCGTCCCAGAGTGTTTCTTAAACGTCAACCCATGGAAAAGTGGCATAATCCATTCAACCCATTCATTTTCAATATTTTGAAATCAAACATGGATGTGCAATTTATCACCGAAGAACACTCATGTGCTGCATACGTAGTGGAAAACGTCAATACAACGAACCGTGGAATTACCAATCTCCAACGTAACATCACTGAAATAATGGATGAACATCCAGAGTTCGATATTGTCGAAATTACTCGGAAAATGAGCGTTGACATGCTAAATACTGTCGAAATTACCAGTCAGGAAGCTGCATGGTACCTTCTGCGTGAACCGATGTCAAAGTCTTCTTCAGTTGTTACCTATATTTCAACAATATGGCCGATCGAAAGACAAAGAATTCGAAAAACTCAGAAGGAACTCAATGAAATGGATGCTGACGATGATGCAACAAACATATGGAAAGAACATTGGTTTGACAAGTACGAAAAGAGACCTGAAGGGCTAGAACATGTCAATTTGGCCCAGTTTGTTGCTCATTACACACTGAATAATCAGGGGAATTGGACAGAAACTACGACATGGGAATCGGTACAGAAACTACGACATGGCTGATGATTTCAATGGATACAAACGGGAAATGGTGACTTTGTATATTCCATTCCGAGACGAAGAAAATGAAATTCTTGCAGAAACTAAATTCATACAGATTTACGACGACAACGAAATATTGATTTTGGAGCGACATAAAGAATTCTCATCGAATTTAGATATCCAGAAAACCATCGAGATATGCCGAGAGTTGTGTCGTGAAGATGAATTAAATCAAGATGATGATGCTGAAGGAGACAACGTAGGTCGCCTTTTTCCTTAAGCAAATCCTTTTCAAGAATTGTATAACGCTGACCACATAATGAACGACGGTCTGCGGTTAGCAACACTTAACAAACCGGGTGCTATCGCAAAGAAGAGGGATAATTTAATGTCTAATAAACAATTTTATGAACTAATGAGAATGGCCAATCAGAAGCAGAATGCACTCCTGATGCATGTGATTGCTAATCTACTCTCATCAAACCGATCACCACTCCAAGTTTCCTTCACTGGGCCAGCAGGATGTGGGAAGACATTCCTCATTAGACTCCTTATGGAAATTTACAACCGCTTCACAGATAATGATGGTTTTTGCAATGCTTACATCGCATGTGCATCAACAGGAAAGGCTGCAATAGCAATTGATGGTATGACAATCCACACTGCATTGAAAATATCCCTTTCCAAACTATTACCATTATCAATTGAAGGGGCTCAACAGTACAGAATGCTCCTCAAATACGTCCAAGTTATACTCATCGATGAGGTCAGTATGGTAGGAGCGGAATTGCTGTCTCAAATTGACGCACGGTTAAAACAAATAACAGGAAATTTCTAAGATAATTTTGGAGGAATGGATATCATTTTCATAGGTAATTTGCGTCAGTTACCTCCAGTGCGTGCTACACCCATCTATCAAGCAACAAAACGACGCATAGCAGCACCAACACTTTGGCGTGACTTGAAGTTCTATGAATTGGATAAAGTCATGAGACAAGCGAATGCTGATTTCTCCTCTTTATTAACTAAAATTGGAAATGGCGAAGAATTGGATCAAGAACAGATACACCTAATCGAATCTCGTTTTTATACAAGAGAGGAAGCAGATCGTCTTTGTCCACATGGAATTCGGCTATATTTCACAAATAATGCTGTAAACGAATACCATTTGACAATTCTTAATTCTGCAGAGAATAAAACAGTCTCGATAGCTACTGATGTATTCACCGGCTGCCATAATGCTGAGCAACAATCATTTGTACGACAAAAATTGCATAAAAAAACGGTAATAGACACTGGAGGTCTGCCCTACGAGATAATACTGGTGTTAGATAAATGGTATATAATAACAACCAATCTGGATGTCTCGGATGGTTTAGCAAACGGCGCAGTTGGTAAACTAGTTCATATCGAAACTGATGAGCAAGTCCGACAAACAAGTTGTATATATTCCTCTATATGTATAAGATATATGCTGGAATATATCTCTTATATATGATGCATATATATTTTCATGTACTAGTCAATGTATCCTTTCATACATACGTCATACATGAGCTCATGTACGAGAAGTATATGATGATATATTTATTCATGTATGATCTATGTGGCAAAATATATTTTCTAGATATATGGAAAGGTATAAAAGTAAATATATACTTCGTATACGATGGTATATGGGTGTGATATATTTTCCCGTATATGTTTTCATGTATGACTAAAGACACCCCATAATATACAATCCGTATACGTAAGCATATATGAGGCATATATGACAATATATGTCATCATGCCTGACAAATTATTGTTAAGAATATATGAGAGCATGTATGAAAACATATATGAGCACATATATAAATAGGGGTGCGGCCACTCAGGAGTTAAATCCGCCATACCTTCCGAATTATGATGATCATAAAAATTCCCAATTGAAAATTGGCAACTTACAACTGCCAATTGGAAGTTGCCAACTGAAAATGGCCAATTGAAAATTGCTAATTAAAAATGGTCAATTAAAAGGTGCCAATTAAAAATTTCAAAGTAAAAATTGCCAATTGAAAATGGCGAATAAAAAATTGGGAATTAACAATTGGCAATGAAACATTGCCAATTAAAAATTACAAATTAAAAATTTGTGTACACACCTATACGCATACACATACACATACATGTATGGGAGAAACCTAACTCCCGAAACCAAGGGTGCCAAGGGTGGGCTCCCTATAACAGCCCATGAAGCAAACATGAACAGCGATGATAAAACAATATTATCCCATGCGGACAACCCCCAAAAGGGAAATTCCGCCGTCGGTTCCTACCAGGTGAAAGCCCTGATGGCCGGCGCTGGCTCCTCGGATTGTGGGAAGAGCCAACCATCACTGGATTGTCCCCGGGTGGCCCACTTGGCCCCAAATGTTACAAGTGGATTCCAAAGTATTGGAAAATCAGCATGGGATCAGCAGGAAAACGATCTGGTAACGCTGGTGAACTTCCTCACGCATAAAACTCGGCGAACCATAAACGAAGAGATCCGGAGGCTAGCTAGGAAGATCCAAATATCGACCAAGCGGATAAGAACCATGACGGAAACCGGAAGATCGGACTCGCGGTTGCCAGCAGCGGCATGGCTCACCCCCCCCCCGGGTCCTAGATTGTTGCTGGTGAACCGAGGAAGCGGCCATAATGCCATGGAAAAACCGGGAACATCCCATGAACGCCGACCAGACGAGAGAAAAGAAAGGAAAGAACTCCGCCCGATGACATCGCGGGCAAAAAGTACAAGAGTACCGAAGATGAGGCATCAGCAACACCGCCTATTCATATGGAGGAGCTGATGAGAAATGGGACCCAGTCAGATGGAAACAGGGCCAAAGAGCAAACCTCGAATTCTGCTACAGAAGACGATGGAAATGCTTGGGAGAAAGCCAAGAGACGGAGGAAAAAACCGAATCCGTCCCAAAATCTTCCAGGAGCTACGCAGAATCAACCACGGTCGAAAAAGAAAGCAGCAATCCGACCTGATGCACTAATTATTCGCTCGACGGGGAAAGGTACGTACGCTGAAATATTAGGACGTATAAAGAAGGACCAAGGTGTTCATGCGGCTAGCTCATGCGTGGACAAAATCCGTAAAACAGCCTCCGGAGATGTTCTTTTAATTCTAGCGAGAGGAAAGAAGGACGAAGGTGTTGAGCTGGAGAAGGCACTAGTTGGAGCCCTCCAAAACGAAGCTAAGGTGTTCAATAAGGGACCTCATCAAATGCTTCAAGTGTTGGCACTACGACCATCTTGCCGTCAATTGCAAGAGCTCCATTGACCGATCAGACCTGTGTTACAAATGCGGCGAAAAAGGGCACAGAAGCGCCGATTGTAAAGCGTCTCCAAAATGCGTTCTATGCATAGAACTGGAGCCCACGAAAGACAATGCCCATGTAACTGGTAGTATCAAATGTCCAGTCTACCAGGGTGCACTCCAGAAGATCCGTACACAGTCATAGTGCGGGTGTTACAGGTGAACCTGGCTCACTGCACCACAGCACACGATCTGCTGACGCAGACGGTTCGAGACCTGAAAATTGATGTTGCCGTCATTTCGGAACCTTACAGGAACCTATATACCCAAAACTGGGTTACTGATACTAGCAATAAAGCCGTCATTTGGTCCTGCGGTGCTCTGCCGCTTGAAGCATATGACGGAGACCAACAGTCTGGATTCGTTCTGGCCAGGGTGAATGGTATCTATCTTTATAGCTGCTATGCACCACCAAGCCTTTGCTATGAAGACTTCACAGCATTCCTAGATAGACTCATCGTGGATGCAAAACAGCATTCCCCAGTGGCAATTGCGGGAGACTTCAACTCTTGGGCAGTCGACTGGGGCAGCAAGGAGACGAATCAACGAGGACGGGCTTTACTGGAAGCCATGTCGACCCTGGATGTTGTCCTATTGAACGATGGAAATAAACCGACATTTCGCAGAGGACAAGCGAGCTCATGTATAGATCTCACCTTCGTCAGCAGCAGCCTGATGAAAGGAAACTGTGCATGGGAAGTATCCGAGATCTACACTGCCAGTGATCATCAGGCAGTACTCTGGGAGGTGTCGGTTGATTGGAGATCCGCACCCACACCGGAAAGAACAAATGGGGTCGGCTGGAATGTGCGAAAATTTGACATTGCCACCTTCCTTATGGCACTGAAGACTGCCCGATTAGACAGTAAGAATGCCACAGGAAAAGTAGACGAAACCATGCGGAGAGTCACCGACGCCTGCGATGCCACTATGCCCAGGAAATTTAGTGGAAACCGACGGCCACCGGTGTATTGGTGGAGCGGTGAAATCGCGACCCTCCGCAGGGAATGTTTCGCAGCGAGGAGAGCTTGGCAACGCGCAAGGAAGAAGTCCAACCCCGAAAGTCTCGAAGTGGAGTTTAAAGCCGCTATGCGTAAGCTTACTAAGGCCATAAAGCTTCGCAAACGAGACTGCTGGAACGAACTGTTGGAGGAAGTGGGGAAGGATCCTTGGGGCAGACCGTACAAGGTGGTTATGACGCGGCTCAAGAGCCAGCCGATGCCATCACCAACCTGTCCTAGGCTCCTGGAGAGAATTGTCTCAGTCTTATTCCCCCAGCAAATGAGTGTGACTGAAAAGCAGGTGGAGGGTGCTATTATCGACGGAATACCGCCGATTACAGCTAAGGAACTATTGCAGGCCTGTAGTAGAGTGGGCAACAACAAGGCCCCCGGTCTCGATGGTGTGCCAAATATAGCGTTGAAAGCCGCCATCAATGCAGCACCCGGCATGTTCCTCGAAATGTATAATACATGCATCCAGGAAGGTATTTTCCCCAGCAGATGGAAGCAACAGAGACTCGTGCTTATCGCCAAGGGGAAAAAGCCACCGGACGAGCCATCATCATATCGTCCACTCTGTATGCTGGATACGGCGGGCAAGATCCTGGAAAGCATTATACATGAGAGAATTGAGGCAGTGGTGGAACCCCTATTGGCCGAAGCTCAATACGGTTTCAGATGACGATGATCCACGTTGGATGCTATAGACCTGGTGGTCAAAACAGCAAAAAAAGCAATCGATGGCAGGCGATGGAAAGGAGGTACGAAGCAGTATTGCTTGGTTGTTACCCTGGACATCAAAAATGCCTTCAACTCAGTACGGTGGGATCCCATCCTCGCGGCATTGTGGAAGCTGCAAGTACCGGCATATTTGCAAAAGATCGTAGGTAATTACTTTACCGACAGAGTACTCAGATATGACACAGAGGTTGGTCCTAAAACATAGGGTGACTGGGGGGGTACCTCAAGGCTCAGTGTTGGGTCCTCTTTTGTGGAATATCGTATATGACGACTTGCTCAAAATAGCATTACCGGCGGGGGCCAAACTCGTAGCTTTTGCGGATGACGTAGCCATAGTCATCGTGGGCAAACACCTTTCCACGCTCCAGCTCATTTTCGAGAATGTTTTTAACAAGATACGACAATGGATGGACCCGATTGGGTTACACCTTGCGGAGCATAAGACTGAGGCACTCCTCATTACGAGCCGGAAGAAAATAGAGACAATTACACTGCAAGTCGGTGAGCACGAAATAATTTCCCAGCCCTACATACGGTACCTGGGAATTATGATTGATGCCCGACTTAGTTTTAGACAGCAAGCTCAACATGGAAGCAGTAAGGCAGGAGCAGTGAAGACTGCTCTTGCACGACTTATGCCAAATGTTGGAGGGCCAAAACAGAGGAGAAGGCTCCTGGTATCATCAGTTGTCACGTCGGTATTAACATATGGTATTCCTATATGGAGTGATGCATTACGAAGCCAAGCATCTCGGCGGCAAATTGTTCCAGTCTACAGGCTGCGTGCCCTTAGAGTGGTCAGCGCATACCGCACAGTATCGAACGATGCTGTGTGTGTCATTGCTGGGATGGTACCTTTTGAAGTGCTAGCGGAAGAGCGTAGGCGACTCTACACACGCAAAACATCAACTGAGCTGAGCTCAGTGGAACTGAGGACAGAAGAACGAAACCACAGCATCCAGCGATGGCAGCTGCAGTGGGACGCCTCGAGCAAAGGCCGGTGGACTCACCGACTTATTCCGAAGCTAGATGTTTGGCTTGACCGATCACATGGACAAGTCAATTACTACCTAACCCAGATGCTCTCAGGACAAGGGTGCTTTCGGGAATATCTTCACAAATTTAAGCATGAGGATTCTCCGGATTGCCCAAACTGTCCGAGAATGAAGGAAAACGCGGAACATGTTCTTTTTACGTGTCCACGTTTCGACGTCCAACGAGCTGTATGGGAAAATAGCGCAGGCAAACCCATCAACGGTGGAAATCTTGTGGAAGTTATGCTGTCATCAGAGGCGGCATGGAACGCGACAAGCGACTTCGCAATGGAGGTTTTGCAGGAGCTGCGCCGCGAGGAACAGTTGCGGAAAAATCCAGAGTAAACGGAGGATCTTCTTACCGTTAACGAGCGGAAAGGATTCGCTACTGAGGAAGCCAAGGCTATCGTCCCCTACACAACGAAGTATTGCTCAGCAGATGTTCCGTCGTGTTCTGGGGACCAACCGAACTGTATTGTATGTGACAAGGGGTATTGTCCTTTGCACGTTATGTTTTATTGGTAATTCTGTAAGTTTGTTTAATAAAGGAAAAAGTAAGAAAAAGAGGAAGGAAAGAGAAAGAAGGAAGTGTGAGGAAGGAGGTTGACTTCCTTCTTTCTCTTTTTCTTTCAAAAAAAAAAAAAAAAAAAAAAACTCATACACATACTCATACACATACTCATACACATACTCATACACATACTCATACACATACTCATACACATACTCATACACATACTCATACACATACTCATACACATACTCATACACATACTCATACACATACTCATACACATACTCATACACATACTCATACACATACTCATACACATACTCATACACATACTCATACACATACTCATACACATACTCATACACATACTCATACACATACTCATACACATACTCATACACATACTCATACACATACTCATACACATACTCATACACATACTCATACACATACTCATACACATACTCATACACATACTCATACACATACTCATACACATACTCATACACATACTCATACACATACTCATACACATACTCATACACATACTCATACACATACTCATACACATACTCATACACATACTCATACACATACTCATACACATACTCATACACATACTCATACACATACTCATACACATACTCATACACATACTCATACACATACTCATACACATACTCATACACATACTCATACACATACTCATACACATACTCATACACACATGGGACATGTGACGTTGAACATGTGAAAACTAAATCATAACCATTCAATGGAGAACCACTGGTCAAGGGGGCGGAGCTACCCCCCATGGAAAAAAAAAATGGTGTGTCATGAAGACACGCGATAGAAGTGAAACTGAATGATTGGATCGGCAAGGATTATTTAATTTTCTATCTGCTTCCTCTCTTGTATAAAAACGAGATTCGATTAGGTGTATCTGTTCTTGGTCCAATTCTTCGCCATTTCCAATTTTAGTTAATAAAGAGGAGAAATCAGCATTCGCTTGTCTCATGACTTTATCCAATTCATAGAACTTCAAGTCACGCCAAAGTGTTGGTGCTGCTATGCGTCGTTTTGTTGCTTGATAGATGGGTGTAGCACGCCCTGGAGGTAACTGACGCAAATCACCCATGAAAATGATATCCATTCCTCCAAAATTATCTTGGAAATTTCCTGTTATTTGTTTGAACCGTGCGTCAATTTGAGACAGCAATTCCGCTCCTACCATACTGACCTCATCGATGAGTATAACTTGGAGGTATTTGAAGAGCATTCTGTACTGTTGAGCCACTTCAATTGATAATGGTAATAGTTTGGAACGGGATATTTTCAATGCAGTGTGGATTGTCGTACCATCAATTGGAGCCTTTCCTGTTAATGCACATGCGATGTAAGCATTGCAAAAACCATCATTATCTGTGAAGCGGTTGTAAATTTCCATGAGTAGTCTAATGAGGAATGTCTTCCCACATCCTGCTGGCCCAGTGAAGAAAACTTGGAGTGGTGATCGGTTTGATGAGAGGAGATTAGCAATCACATGCATCAGGAGTGCTTTCTGCCTCTGATTGGCCATTCTCATTAGTTCATAAAATTGTTCATTAGACATTCAATTATCCCTCTTCAGCATCATCATGTTGATTTAATTCATCTTCACGACACAACTCTCGGCATATCTCGATGGTTTTCTGGATATCTAAATTCGATGAGAATTCTTTATGTCGCTCCAAAATCAATATTTCGTTGTCGTCGTAAATCTGTATGAATTTAGTTTCTGCAAGAATTTCATTTTCTTCATCTCGGAATGGAATATACAAAGTCACCGTTTCCCGTTTGTATTCATTGAAATCATCAGCCATGTCGTAGTTTCTGTACCGAATAATCCGAGGTTCTTTCCTTCGTGTCCAATTCCCCTGATTATTCAGTGTGTAATGAGGAACAAACTGGGCCAAATTGACATCTACTAGCTCTTCAGGTCTCTTTTCGTACTTGTCAAACCAATTTTCTTTCCATATGTTTGTTGCATCATCACCAGCATCCATTTCATTGAGTGCTTTCTGAGTTTTTCGAATTCTTTGTCTTTCGATCGGCCATATTGTTGAAATATAGGTAACAACTGAAGAAGACTTTGACATCGGTTCACGCAGAAGGTACCATGCAGCTTCCTGACTGGTAATTTCGACAGTATTTAGCATGTCAACGCTCATTTTCCTAGTAATTTCGACAATATCGAACTCTGGATGTTCATCCATTATTTCAGTGATGTTACGTTGGAGATTGCTAATTCCACGGTTCGTTTTATTGACGTATTCCACTACGTATGCAGCACATGAGTATTCTTCGGTGATAAATTGCACATCCATGTTTGATTTCAAAATATTGAAAATGAATGGGTTGAATGGATTATGCCACTTTTCCATGGGTTGACGTTTAGGAAATACTCTGGGACGATTGATGCCAGCTCGAAGCACATTCATGTAGTAATCATCTGATAGTATTCCATTTCCCTGATAGAAACTATCAATATCAGCATAGTCATTGTTCTCTAAGTTTGTTCTTATCGTGTTGTAATGTTGTTTATACGTGTGGAATCCTGGTTCTTCTTTCTGCATTGGTGAGTGTATAGTTGTGTATCTGCATGGCATGAATGGAGCTTCAAATCTGCATTTTTGATGAGCGTTCGCAGCTATTTTTTTGTAACATGTGAACGTGTGCTTATGTGTCTGTAGTTTGATGTTCCCCGACGATTCTGAAGTGGCCACTGATATCAATGTATCAACTAGTTCAATAGCTTTTCGTCGGTCAGCACCTAGTGGATCCGCTGGAGCATTCTCAAGCCATAGCAGAATGTGTGCATGGGGGCTCCCACGATGCTGGAATTCAATTCTTTTAAAATAATGGGCAACACGATATTACCCGAAGGGAGAAGACTTTTTGGACTGAAGTATGTTCATTATAACATTGATGAGCTTATTCAAATAGATGGCACATGTTACAGCATCTTCATTGATGAGTATGCTCTTTTCAATATAATGGAGTTCCTGAACAGCTTGTTCTGTAATGTCTGCTCCATTATTCTTCAATTTATATAATAATTGTAATGATGAGGGCCAACCAACTTCATTAGCACGCATAGTTAGGAATAACGTGGGTTTTCCGAGTTGTCTGATCATTGCGAATAAGTCTTTCTTTCTTTCAGCCCAATACCAAGTCGAATTAAGGAGACAACGTAGAAAAGCCAAGTTGCTTTCTATACAATGATTTATATACTCCTCTGATTGAATTTGTTCACGTGTAATTTTTGTGTCTTTACCTACGTGTTTAAAAGCAATGGATAGACTGTCACGGACTCTAAACCTCATAATTTTCATTGCCATATAGAGTAAATGATGGAACCCCACGTCGATCAGATCTCCCTAGCTCACTGGTAGCCATCATGAATGGAGTCACATTGAGATCTTCACTAAAGCACCGGAATCGTCCCAGATAGATAGTAGGGAAAGATAACTCTTCTGCATGCTCATCAAATAATAGACTGTGAGGGACATTCATTTCTCCAGGAGCAATCCTCAAATATTTATCGTCATTCCAGACTAATGTGTGTTGCTGAGCGAACAGGCTCTCCTCCATGGGGATGTCTTCACTCAGTTCATCTATAGGTATCTGATGAACGACACAATCCTCATTGAAGGAAGATTCATCAACTTTGATGTCGTACAGTTGATACAATGGACTCGGTACTAAGCATCTTAGCCATATTTTAATATTTCTCTTGTTTATTAAACCTGTCGAGTAGCTTGATCGATGAATTTTTTTTCTCTTGATGTGAACGTAAACACACTGATCGTCGTCAATGTTCCTGGGCAAGTGATTGACCATTGTATTGACATCCACTGGAACATTGATCACCTGCCCCAAAATTCCAAATTGTCCATGCACATGACGCAATCTGCGAATTTGCCTAAATGGAATTCTGGGAGAAATGACTCTCTCGGACACTAAATCTAACTTCGGAAGATGTGCAGGGATCGGGGGATATACAAAGCCATTCAATTTCGACAATGTTGGAATTTTCTCTCTCCTCATAGCCTGGCGACAGCTGGTGCATGCTAGCGCATTATTACTTCTGAATTCTGGAAATTTTTGTTGAATACGAATTCCATTTTCAACGGATAGAGTCTTCAAGTCATTTTTAAACCATAATCTATCACATACACAACACGTAACACCGAATGGATTATTTATAAAATCACGGTGAAAGTTCTTATGTGCAGTTTTAAACTCATTAAAGTCTGAATATTGTAATCGATCACCACTATGTACATCACAATCAGGAGGAGGATGAGTCGAAGTAGTTGCTAATAGTTCATTCTCTGGATTATTTACACTATCCTCCACACTGTCACGTAAGAGGTTAGCACGTGTTTGCCTCCGTTCCCTGCTATCTCGTTCAATTTCAGTTCAACTTTTTTTCCGTTTTCTATTCTGATCAATTCCTTCACTCGCCCGTTTTTTCTCCCGCCGCTTTTTTGTCCTTTCTGCACCCGACTTCGGCATATTTGCACAAAACTCTCGATTTAAGTAATGAAGACACGCACAAAAACCAAATACGTTGCTTATGATCACTGTGTTAGAAACCAACAGCTGTTTTCCGCGATCGCGACGCCGCCTGAACGCAGAGAATGACATGACAGACAGAAAGTCTTCCGTCTCATTCTCGCTCGATACACGAAGGCCTCTCACTCTCGCCCGATAGACGAGACGTAAGGTAGTCCGTCTCACTCTCGCTCGATTCCCGGAGGCCTCTCACAGTTACTTACTACGTTAGAGTGAGCGTCACCAAAAAGGTTGCCGATCGAGATTTCAAAACCCTCCCATAAGAAGTTTCACTTCAAAAATATATGTGGGCAGTACATGGTGTCATACATAATTGATATATGCACAATATATGTGGAAGTATATGACATATATAATAACATATACGACATACATTTTTACATATATCAAAGTGGTTGTATATGCATCATCATGACATTATATATGATATATATGACTATATATGATTTCATATATGATACTTATACATTAGAATATAGAGGTACATATATGATATTCTATATATAATTTATATTTTATTCTAAATGATGAATATATGATATGTATGGTTATATATGTGAAGTATATTGTTACATATATGCAGAATACATATAGCTATATACTTGCACATCACTAAATCGAAGGTGAGAAGTGACGATGGAATGAGAATATTGATCCACGATTGATCAAAGCTGGAAAACCACGATGGGAACAAGGTGGATGCAACATAGAAAAGTGACCAAGTTCCGACACTCGGGCTTTCAGCCTCGATCAAGTTTTGATCAGAAATTGACATAATATATATGCCATAATTGTCCAAAAGGCCGCGAAGCGACATTGTTGAAGGAACAAATCAACCACTTTATCAATTACAAGAAGAAATTTCAGATACCGAAAGTATACGCCACCTACCGAAGCGAGGCTCTGGGTAGTTCGCTCCGTGCCAGTCACGTGGGACGTTCATTTTTTTAAATTCTTGGATAAAATTTCCATATTTCCAAATTGAAAATTGACAATTGAAAATTGACAATTGAAAATTGACAATTGAAAATTGACAATTGAAAATTGACAATTGAAAATTGACAATTGAAAATTGACAATTGAAAATTGACAATTGAAAATTGACAATTGAAAATTGACAATTGAAAATTGACAATTGAAAATTGACAATTGAAAATTGACAATTGAAAATTGACAATTGAAAATTGACAATTGAAAATTGACAATTGAAAATTGACAATTGAAAATTGACAATTGAAAATTGACAATTGAAAATTGACAATTGAAAATTGACAATTGAAAATTGACAATTGAAAATTGACAATTGAAAATTGACAATTGAAAATTGACAATTGAAAATTGACAATTGAAAATTGACAATTGAAAATTGACAATTGAAAATTGACAATTGAAAATTGACAATTGAAAATTGACAATTGAAAATTGACAATTGAAAATTGACAATTGAAAATTGACAATTGAAAATTGACAATTGAAAATTGACAATTGAAAATTGACAATTGAAAATTGACAATTGAAAATTGACAATTGAAAATTGACAATTGAAAATTGACAATTGAAATTGACAATTGAAAATTGACAATTGAAAATTGACAATTGAAAATTGACAATTGAAAATTGACAATTGAAAATTGACAATTGAAAATTGACAATTGAAAATTGACAATTGAAAATTGACAATTGAAAATTGACAATTGAAAATTGACAATTGAAAATTGACAATTGAAAATTGACAATTGAAAATTGACAATTGAAAATTGACAATTGAAAATTGACAATTGAAAATTGACAATTGAAAAATTGACAATTGAAAATTGACAATTGAAAATTGACAATTGAAAATTGACAATTGAAAATTGACAATTGAAAATTGACAATTGAAAATTGACAATTGAAAATTGACAATTGAAAATTGACAATTGAAAATTGACAATTGAAAATTGACAATTGAAAATTGACAATTGAAAATTGACAATTGAAAATTGACAATTGAAAATTGACAATTGAAAATTGACAATTGAAAATTGACAATTGAAAATTGACAATTGAAAATTGACAATTGAAAATTGACAATTGAAAATTGACAATTGAAAATTGACAATTGAAAATTGACAATTGAAAATTGACAATTGAAAATTGACAATTGAAAATTGACAATTGAAAATTGACAATTGAAAATTGACAATTGAAAATTGACAATTGAAAATTGACAATTGAAAATTGACAATTGAAAATTGACAATTGAAAATTGACAATTGAAAATTGACAATTGAAAATTGACAATTGAAAATTGACAATTGAAAATTGACAATTGAAAATTGACAATTGAAAATTGACAATTGAAAATTGACAATTGAAAATTGACAATTGAAAATTGACAATTGAAAATTGACAATTGAAAATTGACAATTGAAAATTGACAATTGAAAATTGACAATTGAAAATTGACAATTGAAAATTGACAATTGAAAATTGACAATTGAAAATTGACAATTGAAAATTGACAATTGAAAATTGACAATTGAAAATTGACAATTGAAAATTGACAATTGAAAATTGACAATTGAAAATTGACAATTGAAAATTGACAATTGAAAATTGACAATTGAAAATTGACAATTGAAAATTGACAATTGAAAATTGACAATTGAAAATTGACAATTGAAAATTGACAATTGAAAATTGACAATTGAAAATTGACAATTGAAAATTGACAATTGAAAATTGACAATTGAAAATTGACAATTGAAAATTGACAATTGAAAATTGACAATTGAAAATTGACAATTGAAAATTGACAATTGAAAATTGACAATTGAAAATTGACAATTGAAAATTGACAATTGAAAATTGACAATTGAAAATTGACAATTGAAAATTGACAATTGAAAATTGACAATTGAAAATTGACAATTGAAAATTGACAATTGAAAATTGACAATTGAAAATTGACAATTGAAAATTGACAATTGAAAATTGACAATTGAAAATTGACAATTGAAAATTGACAATTGAAAATTGACAATTGAAAATTGACAATTGAAAATTGACAATTGAAAATTGACAATTGAAAATTGACAATTGAAAATTGACAATTGAAAATTGACAATTGAAAATTGACAATTGAAAATTGACAATTGAAAATTGACAATTGAAAATTGACAATTGAAAATTGACAATTGAAAATTGACAATTGAAAATTGACAATTGAAAATTGACAATTGAAAATTGACAATTGAAAATTGACAATTGAAAATTGACAATTGAAAATTGACAATTGAAAATTGACAATTGAAAATTGACAATTGAAAATTGACAATTGAAAATTGACAATTGAAAATTGACAATTGAAAATTGACAATTGAAAATTGACAATTGAAAATTGACAATTGAAAATTGACAATTGAAAATTGACAATTGAAAATTGACAATTGAAAATTGACAATTGAAAATTGACAATTGAAAATTGACAATTGAAAATTGACAATTGAAAATTGACAATTGAAAATTGACAATTGAAAATTGACAATTGAAAATTGACAATTGAAAATTGACAATTGAAAATTGACAATTGAAAATTGACAATTGAAAATTGACAATTGAAAATTGACAATTGAAAATTGACAATTGAAAATTGACAATTGAAAATTGACAATTGAAAATTGACAATTGAAAATTGACAATTGAAAATTGACAATTGAAAATTGACAATTGAAAATTGACAATTGAAAATTGACAATTGAAAATTGACAATTGAAAATTGACAATTGAAAATTGACAATTGAAAATTGACAATTGAAAATTGACAATTGAAAATTGACAATTGAAAATTGACAATTGAAAATTGACAATTGAAAATTGACAATTGAAAATTGACAATTGAAAATTGACAATTGAAAATTGACAATTGAAAATTGACAATTGAAAATTGACAATTGAAAATTGACAATTGAAAATTGACAATTGAAAATTGACAATTGAAAATTGACAATTGAAAATTGACAATTGAAAATTGACAATTGAAAATTGACAATTGAAAATTGACAATTGAAAATTGACAATTGAAAATTGACAATTGAAAATTGACAATTGAAAATTGACAATTGAAAATTGACAATTGAAAATTGACAATTGAAAATTGACAATTGAAAATTGACAATTGAAAATTGACAATTGAAAATTGACAATTGAAAATTGACAATTGAAAATTGACAATTGAAAATTGACAATTGAAAATTGACAATTGAAAATTGACAATTGAAAATTGACAATTGAAAATTGACAATTGAAAATTGACAATTGAAAATTGACAATTGAAAATTGACAATTGAAAATTGACAATTGAAAATTGACAATTGAAAATTGACAATTGAAAATTGACAATTGAAAATTGACAATTGAAAATTGACAATTGAAAATTGACAATTGAAAATTGACAATTGAAAATTGACAATTGAAAATTGACAATTGAAAATTGACAATTGAAAATTGACAATTGAAAATTGACAATTGAAAATTGACAATTGAAAATTGACAATTGAAAATTGACAATTGAAAATTGACAATTGAAAATTGACAATTGAAAATTGACAATTGAAAATTGACAATTGAAAATTGACAATTGAAAATTGACAATTGAAAATTGACAATTGAAAATTGACAATTGAAAATTGACAATTGAAAATTGACAATTGAAAATTGACAATTGAAAATTGACAATTGAAAATTGACAATTGAAAATTGACAATTGAAAATTGACAATTGAAAATTGACAATTGAAAATTGACAATTGAAAATTGACAATTGAAAATTGACAATTGAAAATTGACAATTGAAAATTGACAATTGAAAATTGACAATTGAAAATTGACAATTGAAAATTGACAATTGAAAATTGACAATTGAAAATTGACAATTGAAAATTGACAATTGAAAATTGACAATTGAAAATTGACAATTGAAAATTGACAATTGAAAATTGACAATTGAAAATTGACAATTGAAAATTGACAATTGAAAATTGACAATTGAAAATTGACAATTGAAAATTGACAATTGAAAATTGACAATTGAAAATTGACAATTGAAAATTGACAATTGAAAATTGACAATTGAAAATTGACAATTGAAAATTGACAATTGAAAATTGAGATTTTTAATTGGGAATTTTTCATTGGCAATTTTTATTTGCCAATTTTCAATTGGCCACTTTTAATTGGCAATGTTCAATTGGCAATTTTCATTTGGCAATTTTTAATTGCCAATTTTTGATTGGCCATTTCTAATTGGCAATTTTCAGTTGGCAATTTTTAATTGACCATTTTTAATTAGCAATTTTTAATTGGCAATTTTCAGTTGGGAATTTTTAATTCACAATTTCCAATTGACAATTCTTACTTTGAAATGTCTAATTCACAATTTTTAATTAGACATTTTTGATTGGCAATTTTGAATTGGCCATTTTTGATTCGAAATTTTTTATTAGCAATTTTCAATTGGCCATTTTCAGTTGGCAATTTTCAATTGGCACTTGTAAGTTGGCAATTTTCAATTGGGAATTTCTATGATCATCATAATTCAGAAGGTATGACGGATTTAACTCCTGAGTGGCCGCACCCCTATTTATATATGTGCTCATATATGTTTTCATACATGCTCTCATATATTCTTAAGATATAATTTGTTATGCATGATGACATACATTGTTATATATGCCTCATATATGCTTACGTATATTGATTGTATATTATGGGGTGTATTTAGTCATACATGAAAACATATACGGGAAAATATATCACACCTATATACCATCGTATACGAAGTATATATTTACTTTTATACATTTCCACATATCTAGAAAATATATTTTTTTTCCATATATGTCATACATGAATAAATATATCATCATATACTTCTCGTACATGAGCTCATGTATGACGTATGTATGAAAGGATACATTGACTAGTACATGAAAATATATATGCAGAAATATATGACAAATGTATGCATCATATATAAGAGATATATTCCAGCATATATCTTATACATATAGAGGAATGTATACAACTTTTTTGTCGGACTTGTATATGCGAATTATATTGTGATATATGACATATACGTCTCATATATTTTAGACATATATTTTTTTCCATAAGGGTACGCTCTGATTCGCTCATTTAAAAATTGAGTAACTCGGTAGGGGGGCCTCGGAGAGAAAACTGGAAAAGGAACTTTCGACTCCAAATTTTGCCCTCTTCCCACCCTCAAATTTAGAGTGCGCAGTTGCGGGACACCCTGTATAAAGAGGGGTGCGGCCACTCGAGTGTTAAATTCGCCATGGCTACCATGGCTACTATGACGACTACCATGGCTACCATGGGTAAAATGTGGATTTTCATATAAGGAATAATATTCAGATAAGTCTCCCGATAACTTGAATATTTTACCCATTACTTAATCGTAAAAACTCGATGCATTAAGTCATGTCATAAGGTCGCAGTGATTGGGATGCTTACAATCTACTAATAGTTGGCATTCCTGCATTCCGATAAATACCACTTTTTCTTGAATCAAATCTATGGAAACTGCGGCTAAATGATCGATTTTATTTTCCAATATCGTCATGTGAGTTAACCGTCTATTAGGAAATAATGACCGATTATCTCTTCGAAAATAATAGCCTATGGCATAGCATTGCATTATGTTTGCATCATCTTTGAAAACGATAAATCCGTGAATTTCAAAAATTTCACCAGTTTTAAGAAGAACGAAATAACTTTTTCGCTTTGTGGGACGAGTGTAATCGGTACTGTGCAAAATTTCCGTATTCAAAAACATTCTGCTCACATAGTTTACCATTTTGGTGGAATTCAATTGCACATGAATGCGCTGGAGTGCGAGGTAATCTGTTCGTCGGATCCTAGTAGTTTTTGGTTTTCCTAACAGAGATCCTGGGGCAGAATACACGTAACCTTTGGATACATTTTCTTGAGCAACAGTTTTTGTACATACTTTTATTGTTGCTCTGTTAAATAATCTTGACATAAATCATATAGCTTATGGGCAACCATCTGAAGGCGAAATGAGCGAAATATTTGTAGGGCTGGCTTATTAGAACTATGAACAAATTTCTGTAGTGTTTGGTAGTAATTCTCATAACCAAAAGCGCTATGAGTCCATAAAGGGCCCCAATCTGATACGCTTTGCGGTAAGTGAGTTAACAAATGGACGTTATATGAATGGTGTTCTTTCCCGTAGAGGGTTTCGACTCCGTTAACAAAATGAAATAAACATTGCTGAGCATACGAAATATCTGCAGGCATAATAGAAGAGCTCGTTAAAATGGATATACTGTCAACTCAAAGCGCCCAATACTCAAGAAATTTTCCGGGTAAAAACTGTTGCATAACTGGTATACTATAAAACAGAAGAAAAATCATCCACTCATGAGCCTTCCAGTTGGAGCGGTCAGGCATTTTTCGCGGAGGTCTCGATACATCTAATGACGGTTTAATAGATAGGAGTAATTCATCCACTAGTGGCAATGAATGACCACAGTGAAACACCTCGGCACGATTTACTGATTTAAACCAGAGATTAGAAAATTGTTTTACAACTCCCAAGCTAGTATTATGCATCCATTCTACAGGTAGATTTTTTATGATATCAAAGTTGTTAACATCACATAGAATTGACCGACCTTGAATGCCCTTATCCAAAGTTTCCGCATGTATAAGGGTTTCTTCATGGGTTCTTAACCCTTATCCAAATGCATTCCCATCCTGATCGATTGCATAAACGTTTACTGAACCTTTGCCTTTCGGTACACGTTCACCTGGGTGCTTGCAATAACCACATCCGTACTTTCCCATAAAATAATGGAAAAATCGTACTTCTGGTCTTGCAATTGAATCGCAAATGCCCAACAGTAATTGACATTTTTGTCGATATAATTTCCCCTTAAAGTTATAAGAAAAGCCATGTTGTCTTAAATCATTACATTCTGCAACGAAAGGCGTGAGGTAGCCATGAATATCAGGAACTTTACCCGTTCCACAATATAAATTGCATAAGAACATAGTCGTCACACGTTTAACAGGCGTAAGCTCATTTAGTGTACATAATACTTGGTGCATTGAGTAATTCGAGCTTGCGAATATTGGAACTCCGTCATAACTGAAATTCACAGAGATGATACCTTGCGGAACATTCTTTTTGTAAAGTTTACCATCCAGTATATCTTCAACAGTGAATTTAACCTTCTTGTTCGTGTTGTGGAGTATACTATTGAATCTCCCTTCCGTGTGAAACACTCTCGCAATTGGGCTGCTAGAGACAAATAAATGAAGATCTTCCCAACGTTCCAATTGGCTTTCATATCTATCTCATTTCCACAACTTGTGCAGGCTAGGGTCCCACTAGGCAATTCCTCATCGTGTGTGATGTCGTCTTGCTTTCCAGCATAGTTTTTACATAAATTACAGAAATGATGGATTGAGAGAGACGTTGATAATGCCCCTGTAACTTTTTGTAATTTATATTTAGTTAGTGGGGCTTCCGGTGAAGCACTAAGTACTTCAATGCATTCTGATATATCTTCAGCCAGGTTGTGAGTACCGTTGTGTCGCATTGTAGTAACCAGGATCATCAAGGCGCGCACTAATGTTTTAGTCGAGTATCGGTCGAGTCCTGAAACATCATCAATATCTAGAGTTTCTAATTCATCTACTCCAAGAGTTGTAGATGGCATCATTTCAGCTGTATTCAAGCTTGAGGGTCCATCGTTGCAAAAAACGTCTCGTTCATCTGAGCATCCGTCAGGAAAATCTAAACACGATGAATTGATGTCTTCACAGATGCTAGTCCGAGTACTAGGAATTTGTGCGACTTCACCACTAATTAATGGGAGTTCCTCCTGAGGGGATAAAATTGTTAATTAGTAAGAGGATAATTAAGTAGATTCAATTATTATGATCGTTAGTGGCTATCCCTGGCGGACGGATCGATTACAGAACCGACTTGTGCAGTATGTTGATTAGTTTTCGAGTATGAGTCGATTCTGTTTGGAATAATCGACCCAGGATCGACTAAGGACCGGGTCGATTGCCGGTCGACTGGAATTTATTTTTCCCCAAAACCGACTCATGACCCCCCTAACACCAAATCGATTGTCCAAAAAAAAGAATTTGACTCAGAATTTTTCGGGGATCAGTTTGGTACCCTTAAGACACCAGTTACAGACCGAAATGAAAAAGTTCGATTTCGGGGTGATTACAATAACTTCCCTATCGGGGATTTGAAAAAAATTTTAAGACCAGTCGACCGGCAACAGACCCGGATCGCAAGCGGATGCGTACTGCCAATGTTTCAGTTCTCGGGCGGTTAAGGGAAGACTGAGGTAAAATTACTTCATCTAGAATCGCACAAAAAAATTGAATTATAAATTATTTTCGAATAATAACTGTGAATTCATAGTAACTTTACATCTTAAGAATGTTAATTCTATCCTTGATGATTAATGTACACAAGCCCAAATGTGCGCTTCGCGCGCTGCTTGACACTTTGATATTTGAAGTAACAATATCTTTCCCGAATTTGAAGAAACTGTTAATCATTGACTCCGAAAAAATGAGAGTTTTCAATTTTCCAATTTGGTGCAAACATCTTTTGTTTTTCTGTAATCATTCCATATAAATAAAATTTCCAGCACTTGACAGCATATATAAAACCCTCGAAACCCTAATAAATTAACAGAATGTGATAAAATGTCCTGTGTATATGATTTTCAATAACTACATAAACTATGACAACTTGAACAATTGTCATACTTTTGTAAACTAAACTCAAATCGATATCCTAAATACCGATGTTTATCCACGCAAACGCGATTACCAACTTGAGGATGTTATCTGACTGACCTGATCAAGCAATAAATGAATGAGGATTGAAAAATAAATCATGTCATGATGGTCGAGATATTTTGCCTCTAACGATGTTTATTTGTGTCTATTTCTTGAATAGGAGTGCCTCCGAACTTTTCAATGATAATGATAGTGACAAAAACATCATTGAATTACGAATTACTAAATGTTTTGCGACAAATATTAATGATCATTTGATTCGATTAACAGACTCGAAATATTTAGAATATACAATAAAATACGATCTATTGCTTTCAATAGTATGAGATACAGTGGAATGTATCTCAAATATTCAATATTTAAATGCAAATGTACTTACGTTATTGCCATTATCACATTTGGATTGCCGTATGGTTGTGTGATTTGAAATAGTTGATACATCCAAATAATGTTGAATCGAATGAGGATCGACATTCACGCTGTAATTTGATTGAGTCTGGTGTTAGTAGGACATTTCAAGTACTTGAGTTATTAACATTCGAAAAATTTATTATTCTATTCTATCATTAACAGGCGATCACTTGTACCAAAGGTATGGGAAAACGCTTGTATGAACTATTTTCATAATATGTTAACATTTACGATACTTTGCGAGGCTCATCTACTAGGTGAATTCGTTATTTTGAAATCATTACCTGTATTTGACGTTCCAATTCTCGACGGGATTGACGGAGTAATTCCCCTGGCCTCTTTATTCTACAAAAAAAGACGATTATCAATACATATGTGATGATTTTTAGTATCTTTAAAGATAAAAAAATGCATATTTCTTACGTAATTCCTTTCATCGGCTTTCCATTTTTGCGTCTCCGTTTTGTTTCATCTGGCGCCATTAGAACTCACGCTTGACCTGTCTTGAGTAGGTATTTCTCGCGGCACTTGCGTGAATCGCTTTTCTTACCGATATTTGAATTTTCAGTAACGGTCAATTTGCTCCCGATTGACATGGGCATTCTTATCTGGAAAACGGTTCTTACCGTTATTGCTAAAAACTTTCCGTGATGAAGAGATTGTTGAAGGGCGTAATGCGTTTTTTTTTATAATCCGGCTAACGGCAATAGTCTATTTTATAATTATAATCTGACTATGACACTTATTCACATTTTCACTGGCCGCCGACATATTATTTAGCAGGTAGTTCATTGCTGGCAACCGCGCTAGGTCAGCGTGTTCGGGGAGGGGGGGGGGGGAGGAGAGGCAAGTATGCCCGCGCCTCGGTTTGAATTGCGAGTACCGTTATTGGCGGCCTTCTCCCCTCTGACACGTGTGAGGAAAAACCATTGTTTATTGTCTTGTGTGGCATCACTCCCTTGCGGTTATTTTTGCGAATAAAATAGAAAGAGTGTCAAAAATCGTTGAATGGTTGTTCAAGTGAATATTTTATCCTAATTTACCCTATTCTTTGTGCAGGTAATGAACCAAATTCTTATCAAGGTCTCGATTGTCTTTTCTTGCGATTGTTGCGAGAATGTCTGGTAAGTGATTTGTGACAAGAGATCTAAGCCAGCACCGTTAACGAAAAGAAAACTGTTTAACAGTTGTCTATTCATGATGTCGTTTCATGATGAAATTCCTTGGGAGTGATCTTTTGAATTATATCAAAGTCTATGAAATGACATTGATTGAATGGGCGTTGTTAAAATCACCTTAGACAACATAGCGATTAGACAAAGAGGTTAGAAAAATGTACATGTCATTATTATTTTATTCAGTTACAGTAATTCGGTAATACGGTCTGTGCTAATTGTAGAGGTGATCGTTCAAATTTTAATGACGAAAACAATTGAAGTTAAGTGTTATTATGCAGCTGAAAACCAATTAGTGATGGGGCAACAATGGGAATAATGATAGAGAGAGATAACTAAATTCTAGGAAAGTTAATTGTATATTGTTGTGTTAATTATGGGGGAATAATAAAATCCAAGTTATTCAATGACATAGGATCACTTCGGTACTACCGTCAAAATATGCTCTGATTTAGTTGGGCCAGAGGGGGGGGGGGCAAGCATGCCCGCGCCTCGGTTTGAATTGGGGGATATAGTTTTTGGCCGCGTTTTTCTCTCTGACATGTGTGAGGAAACACCAATTGTTATTGTCTCGGGTACAATCACGTCATTGCGGTTATTTTTGCGAATTCAATAAAGAGTGTTAGAAATCATTGAATGATTGTTTGAGGAAGTATTCTATCCTCATTTAACCTATGTTATGCGTGCGGAACAAACCGAATCCTTATCAATGTCTCTATTGCGTTCAGCGGCGATTCTTGCAAAAATGTCCGGTAAGCGATTTGTGACAAGGGATCTAAGCCAGCACCGTAAACAAAGAAAGAAATATTTTTAACAATTTTCTATTCGTTTCATGGTGAAGTTCATTGCGAGTGATGTATTGAATTATGTCAAAGTATAATGACGAAACATCTATTGAATGGAAGTTGTCAAAATCACGTTTTATAACATAGAGATTAGACAAAGAGGTTAGAAACATGTCAATGTCATTATTATTTCATTCTCTTTCATTAATTCCGTAACTTGGGCTATGCCAACGCTTCGTCTTCATTACTTATAGCTTTTTCTGAAAATATATGTTATTCAAATATCAAAAAAGGGCTTTGGAATCATCATCGTGATTAAAACCTGGCAGGTAGTTCCCTTAAATCTTACTTTTTTCTACAGAAGGAATGATTTGTTGGCTCGCACAAGATTCCTTATTAATATTTATTTTTAATGGAAAACAGTTTTGCTTAGCATTTGTTTATGAACCAAAATTAATAAATTCTATTTGGACTTCCGTTTCCGGTCTGATAGGAGATAGATACCAATTTTAGGCGCGAAGTAGTTTTCTTTGATTCTTGGTGATTTTTAGTGGTTGCAGTAAGAAAATTTAGGTGGGAAAGGGAGGGTAAGAAGAGTGTTGGAAAATAGAGAAGTGTGAAGAGGGAAGGGTAAAGAGTAAAAGTGGAAAACGAGCGCGTGGGCTGGGTGAGGTTAGAATGCATGGGAAGTGTGGAGCAAGTGTAGTAAATAGGAAAGTACAGGATTAAGTTAAGGTAAGATTAGGTTTAAGTGAATCTGAATATAGATATATAAGGCAGAATAGGAGGATAGAAAGGGTGGATAGAAAAGGGATAAAAAAGGTGGAAAGTATTGCTAGGCAGGGGGAAAAAGCATATAGGTTGGTAAAGAAGAGGGAACGTGGGAGGGAAGGGAGAATGTCAGTGGGAAACTACTGGCAGAGCTCACTTGCGACAGATAGAGCAGGCAAAACAGAGGTGGACGAAGAGAGAGGAGGGGCATACAAGAGGACGAGGCTGAAGGAGTGGAACAGGTCTACGTGGCGGAGGGGACAGGGGAGTCAGAGGTTTCGGAGGGGGAACTGGGGGGAGTGAGTGCTAGCAGTGTGAATAGTACATTGGGTAGGAAAAGGAGAGGGAGATTACCGGCGCCGGTGAAGCTATTCAGGGACCGTTTAGAGAGAGAGAGGCAGGGGAAAAGGACGGCTTCAGTGGAGGAGTGGATAGAGAGAGTGAGACAGTCAGGGGAAAGCTCGGAAGGTAAACGAGGGAGTCAAGATAAGAGAAAAAGAGAACAACTGACAGAAGAGATGAGCGGTCAAGAGGAGATAAAAAGGAGGAAGGAGGATATCAAGAGTGAAGAGGGGAAAATGTTGTATAGTGCCTTGGAAGTCATGATGAAGAATTTCCAAAAGGATATGATGGAGGCGATTGACACAGCAGTCAAAAAAGATGGAGAAAGCACGAGGAAGCAGTTGGCAAGCTCGAGAGAGACGTGGCAAAAATGGGAAAGGAAGTGGGAGGAAGAGAAGAAAGAAATATGGGGGAGAATAGAGGAAATGCAGAAGGAAAAGGAAAGAATGGAACTGAGAAAGATGGAGAAAGATCAGGATACGGAAAGGAGACTGAATGATTTGGAGAAATGTAGGAATATAGCAGGGGGAACTAAGCAGGAGACAAGGAGAGGGAGAATAGAGGATAGAATATGGGAGCTTGAGTGGAGGGAAGAGAGGGAAGAAAGAAGGAGGAGAAGAAAAAATTTAGTAGTCAAAAATATGCTGTTGAGGGAGGGGAATGGGAAAAATGAGGTGGAAGAACTGTTCACAGAGGTAATGGATGTGAGGGTAAATGTCTTATGGGTTAGAAGATTTGGAAAGAAAAATAGAGAGAGGAGGGAGGCGGTAGTGGTAGGCCTGGAGAACGAAGAGCAAAGGAGAATAGTGATGAGTAACAGGGCAAAACTAAGGGGTAGGAAAGAGATTTTAGAAAATTATCTGACATGGAGTGAGAGAAGAATTCAGTGGGAGTTGGGGGTAGTGGCAAATGTAGAGGCAAGAAGTAATAAGCAAATAAAAATGGGAAAAGGAAGGATAGAGATTGCAGGAAAGTTATGGTCATGGGACGAAAAGAATTGGGAATTTAAGGGTGAAGGTGGATCAAGGTGGGAAGAAGATAGGGAAGGGGAAGAAATGGAACAACAGGAGTTGTTGGGGGAATAAGAGAGAAGAAAGTACATGGGGTAGGGGGAGAAGCAAGGAAACAGAAGATAGGAAAAGTGCAGAAGAAACTGAGATTTCTATTCTGGAATGTCGCGGGAGCCAGAAGGAAGGATAAAGAGTTTTGGGAATCGATGAAGGAATGGGACGTAGTGATGCTGACAGAAACGTGGATGGACCAGAAAGGGTGGGAAAGTATGAGGAGAAGGGTACCAAAGGAATTTAAATGGAGAGTTCAATTAGCCACAAAGCAGCATAAAAAAGGAAGATGGGCGGGAGGTATGATGATGGGAATAAAAAAAGAAGTGTATGACAGTGAGGTAGTAGAAGCAGGAGCGCAGGTGGAGATGGAAGGATGGATGGTGGCAACGTTGGCTAGAGGAGGGAAAAAGTGGAAGATAGAAGGTGTATGTCAATGGAGACTTAGAAAGAAAATTGGAAAAAATAAAGGAAGTGATGGGGGAAAAAGGGGAGGAGATAGTGTATATAGGGGGTGACTTCAATGTAAGAACCGGGAACAAGGGTGGATGGATGGATGGGCTAATAGAAGGAGGAGGAGGGTATAGAGAATCGAAAGATAAGGTGCTGAATGGAGGAGGAAAGTTATTGATAAGAACAGTGGAGGAAGCAGGGTGGTCGATATTAAATGGAAATTGCACAGGGGATGAAGAGGGAGAATACACGTGGGAAGGGGAAAGCAGGACGGTAATTGACTACGTATTAACTGATAGGAGGGGAAGAGATGAGGTAGGAGATAAATGTGACTCCGATCACTTCCCATTAATACTAACAGTGGGAGTGAATAAGGAGGAGGGGAAGAGAAAAGACAAAAGAGAAGGAAGGAAGGGGAGGAAAATAGCACATTGGGGAGTAGGAGACAGGGGGAAGTTAGAAAGAAAGCTGGAAGAGAGCAAATGGGACGAGACAGCAACAGCAGATGAGTTAATACAAAAAATAAAAAGGAAGGTAAAGGAAATTAAGGACAGCATAGAAGAGGGAGGCAAGGGAATCAGGAGACGCTGGGGGGAGTGGTGGGATCAGGACTGCAAGAGTAAGAAGAAAACGGTAAGAGAAATACTGAGGGCGGCAAGAAAAGGGAAAGTAGAATGGGCAGAATACAAAGAACAAAGATCGGAGTATAACAAGTTGTGTGAGCTAAAGAGAAGGGAAGAAGGGTACAGATTTGAGATGGAAGTGGAACGGGCGATAGAAGAAGGGAAAGTATGGGAAGTTATTAATAGGGAGAGAAAGGTATGGAAAGGAATTAATGAAGAAATAGGATTGATGGAATGGAAGAATTACTTCATGGAAGTATTGGGTGGTGTGGAAAGTAGAGTACGAGGAGGAGGAAGGAGGTTGGAGGTAATAGGAGATGAGCAAGGACTGACTTTAAAAGAGGTGGACGAAACGATAGACCGACTAAAGGGAGGGAAAGCAGCGGGAGAAGATGAAATCGAAAATGAGATATGGAAGGAGGGAGGAAAAGGAATGAGGAGAGTAGCGTGGATAATATGTGAAAAAGTATGGAAAGGGGAAGGATGGCCGAAGGAGTGGAAGGAGGGCTTATTAGCACCAACAGTTAAAGAAGGGGAGGGAAAGACTATGAAGGAATATAGAGGAGTCACTCTGATGCAGACACTGTACAAGGTGTATGCAGCAGTGTTAACGAGAAGACTGGAGAAGCAGGTAGAGCAGAAGAAAATAGTCCCACAAAATCAAACAGGATTCAGGAAAGGGATGGGCACGATTGACAATATCTTTGTATTGAACTATTTAGTGAATAAGCAATTGGCAGAAAAAGGTGGGAAAATGTATGCTTTCTTTGTGGACCTAAAGGCAGCGTTTGACTCGGTGAATAGGAAAATTCTATGGGAGGTGATGGAGAAGAGAGGGATATCGGAAGGAATTACGGAAAGGGTGAAAGAGATTTACGAGGAAACAGCAAGCAAGGTGAGAATAGGGGAAAAGGTTTCGGAGAAGTTTTGGACGGGAAGAGGGGTAAGGCAGGGTTGCCCACTAAGTCCCATTCTCTTCAACATATTGATATCGGACCTGGAAGAGAAGATGAGAGACAAATGGAAAGGGGGGGTTAGGTTGGGGCATACGAAAGTTTTTTCGTTGGAATATGCGGATGACATGGTGGTTTTGGCGGAAAACGAAGCGGGAATGGCAATTATGTTGAAGAACATGGAAGACTATATGAGACAGAAAGATCTGGTAATCAACACTGATAAGTCAAAGATAATGATTTTTAAGAATAGAGGAGGAGCAGGAAAAGACAGGAAAACCAGAGAATGGAAAGTGGCAGGTAAAGTGATACAGGTGGTGAGGCAATTTTGTTACCTAGGATACTGGTTTCAGGACAATGGTGGGCAAGGGAGGCAGGTGAGAGAAAGGCTAGAGAAAGCAGGCAGGGTAATGGGTCAGGTATGGGGAATAGGAAAAAGGAGATTCAAGAAGGATTGGAAAAAGAGGATTTGGTTGTTTGACACTTTGGTGTGGTCGGTCATGGCTTACGGAGCAGAAGTTTGGGGATGGGTGGAGTGGGATGCTATGGAACGCATACAGGAACGGTATCTGAAATGGATATGAGGGGTGGGGAGAGGGGTAGCAGGATACCTGATAAGGGAGGAACTGAAAAGAGACAAACTATTGCTGAAAGCCGCAATGAGAGCGTGGAAGTTTGAGGCAAAACTGAGAAGTGGTAAGGGAAGTGAAATAGCGAGGGAATGTCTGAAGGAAATGGAGAAAAGAGAAAGCAAGAAGTCGGTATCGAGATGGGAGGAAGGGAGAAGAGCTTTTAGGGAGACAAGGGGGCTAATGAGAAAGGGAGAGGAAAGGGACGGGGGGAGTAGAGAGATAGAAAGTATTGAAGAGGTTATAAATACAGAGCGCAAAAGACAAGAGGAGGAAAGATGGGAAAGGATATTGGATGCTAGTAATAAATGGTATAAAGGGGTGGCGGTTGAGAATTTGCCGGGTTATTTGGAGAATGCTTGGGGAGAGGATAGATGGAATAGGATAGCTAGGTTTAGGTTAGGACAAGGGTTAAAAGGGGAAAGAAGTTGGATCCCAGAAAGAATGAGAAGCTGTAGAAAATGTAGAAGTAAAACTGAATCATGGGAGCATGCGCTGGAGGAATGCCTGGGAGAGGATGGGAGTTTCAAGAGTGTATGGGAGAGGGTGTGTGAGATACTGAGCGAGGACGGGTCAGGAGAGAAGTGGATGGTTAAATGGGAGAAGTATGACAGGGAGGAAGGGGAGAGGAGAGATTGGGAAGGAGGTTAGTGGGGGGGAACAAAGGGAGGGCGAAGGGGAGGGAGGAGAAGGCGCGAAGTTTCCAACAAGACCGGAAACGGAAGTCCGCTCGGTTTGGTGCTCACTAGAAGGTACATAGGATAAGAGAAATAGTAATAGGTATTGTAAATAGGTTATTATAAATAGGTCATAGTAAATAGGATAATGTAAATAGGTGTCTGAGGTAAGGGTTCACGAAGTTGAAAAATGCTGTATGTACAAGAATATAAGACTATGAAATTGAAGTTTGTAAGCAAATATGTAGTAAACGAGTATAAAAAAAAAAAAAAAAAAAAAAGCATAATTGGAAAAGGGAGAGGAGAGGTGGAAAGAAATGGAAGTCATTGTAACCCTTAGGGGATCAATAAAGAATTGATTGATTGATAATGAATTCTATTTTACAATGAAAACAACTCTCCCTCTGCATCATCTTGTCATTCCATCAAATAATAATCTAAATAAATTGCTTTGTTAGGTTAATTGGAACTGTGAGTGGAAAAACTTTGTTTTGTGAAGAACTCGTAAATTTGGTTTTCTTATAATGCCGAGTGAGATATTTCAAATAAATAAAGTAGTAAAAATTAATCTGTTTCTCATATTTTCATCTGCAATGAAAATTGTAGAAGTGCTGCTGAATACCAATTAGCGATTTGGCGACAATGAGAACAATAATAGATAAATATAATCAAATCCTAGGAGAATTGGTTTATAATGTTGCGTCAATTATGTGGTAATAATGAAATTCATGTTGTTCAATGCCATAGGATGTCTTCGGTACCACCACCAAACTATGCTCTGATTAAGTGGCTTGGAGGTGCTGATGAAGGAAAATATACGCCTGATGTCCCCACTGAATGGATAATTGATTTTAATTATGAGGAATTTCTTACTACTGATCCTGATAATCAAGAAGCTTACATCGTTGAATGGCATGCAGGAAAAAAGCCCTTAGGTGGTTGCGTTTGCTAAGACGGGGAAGTAATTGAAGTGTCAAGTAATTGCCTCAATAATAATATAAATATGCCAAAATTTCATCATTATTTTCAAAATGACTTGCTATTTAATAGATTTTTATATTTTTTAGAAAAATTTCACTGATTACATAATTTATAATGACTCTCCGTATCTGTTCCAGATCATAAAACAGTCCTCGAACGTTTGTTCAAAATACTCAATTGTGTTGTTTCTCCCAACCTACGGGTGAATGACTGTGGGAGCAGTCCTAAGCAGCCTAACTATTCAAAACCATGGGCCCGTAGAACACGACTGATACCCTCAAGCGACGATGACGAACTGCCGGTATTTTTGTTTTTTTTTCTAAATTCGAGTCTGTTACCACCCCAGCAGTCCTGTTGACATGAGCCTAAAGATTATCTACTTAAGGTATATTGATAGGTTCAGGGGCCACGAGCTTGACCCTATATTGTGGTATTCATTTGAAAGAGTATTTTTGTCTCTATATTGAGGATTCTTTTATACAAATCTGTAAGTTTAATGAAGCAGATATAATTAATTGAAATTGTACATAATGCAAGAGTAAAAATGTCTCAAATCGAGAAATTTCACCGGAAGTGTGGCATTTATGCGAACACGGCGTTTATATATTTTCATTCGTGTGTGTACATTCCAGATACTGTTGAACAACATCACTCTAAGAACCCGTTGCAGAGGGTTAATGAGATGCTGGTTGGAAAAGGGATTAATGATCATCTCAATTATCTCAGGAGACTGAAAGCCAAAAATGAGGACCTCCAAAGACAATTGGCCGAAGAACAAAACGATGGCAATGATCGCAATGGGTGAGACCAAAAGAAACAAAGAGAACGATGAGACGGACAATTATTTTAAGCATCATCTGTTGTTATCGTAGTCATTACATATTCCCTATCAGATTTCTACATATGAGGATGTCGTTGATTACATTTTTAGTTTATGTGTCCTTCAGATGCTGATAATTTAATTACTCATAGACTGATTACCTCAAATATTGATGATATATTGACTTATATCCTTTATCGAGCTTTAAGAATCTAGTGTTTCACAACTGGGTGTAAATTGATTCGATATTCGCTAGTGACAAATAAACAATATAGTAAAGTAAACATTAGAATTATGAGTACTCCATAGCCTATTATGTATATATAGTGATGTGCAAGTATATAACTATATGTATTCTGCATATACATAATGATATACTTCACATATATAACCATAGATATCGTATATTAATCATATATGATGAAATATAAATGATGTATAGAATATCATATATGTATTCTAATATACCATATATGAAGTCATATATGGTCATATATATCATATATGATGCATATACAACCACTTTACTATATGTAGAAATATATGTCGTATATGTGATTATATATGTCATATACTTCCACATATATTGTGCATATATGTACATATATCAATTATATATGGCACCATGTACTGCCCACATATATTTTTTTCCATGGGGGCCCGGGTGTTTCACCAGGACAATCCGCCGAACTATATAGTGCGGTCTCTAACGCACATAGTTGGGCGCCAGTCCAACTTTTCCGGAGTTAGACAGAAACCGGCCTCTGGGGAAAATTATCTACCCAGAGGATTTGCGACGTGGCCTCTCGCAATGCCGAGCTAGCATCAGCTTGTCACGGTAGAGGGGCGAGGTCCACCAAGTCCGGAGTGTATCATGCGTCGGTGTCACGCGCCTTTTCAGGATGTGGCATAGCAACAACGTAGAATAGCCTTTTTAACGGGTATTACCCGTTCTTTCCATTAGAGATATTTCTATCTATATGATGATTCTTTCTTCTCCTAGGTAGCTCGACTCTAGGAGAAGGTCCGGATCACCTGTGTATTCTTCGGGACCCCTCAGGGCTTGGGACGTGAAGAGGCTGATCTGACCAAGGGGTTATTTCCCAACCTCCTTACGACCACCCACACTCTTGACCACCAAGACCACACTCTTGACAAGCGCACTATCAATGCGAGTCACTTGGACTTATTACTAACCTGGCGGTGCGTGTCCTGACTGCCGGGAATCTTCATATTCCCGTCGACCGAATCACGACTCACTCAGGGGTTCAACGGGAGCCCCTTCTCAAAGATAACTCTGAGAAGCGAGAGGTCTGTATCTCTCGTCTCAAAGAATCCGTTTTCTCTAATCGGAAGATGCAGGTGCTCGCCACGATCGATATACTCGAAGGGACGCCATTTTCCTGGCCTTATGCAAGCCAGTGCCACTAAGCCCGCTCTTACCGAGGTTTGCAACCACTCGGCTCAAGCGTCCGCGTTCGACTCTCACGAAATCTCGTAGAGACTTTCTCCCCCCTAGTCTAGATATCTCGGCGGCCGTGGGAACTACGTTACCCCACCATGGCTAATCAACCCGACGGGATCACAGGGGGCGCTAGTTGTTTCACCTAGCCCTCGGTCTCTAGAATACCACGCCATGGCCTGTGGATCCGCTAGGTTGGGATGCCTGTACATCGGCCTTTAACTCTCCGCCAACAGAGTGGAATCCACACGATGGGGCGCTGTTTCACCCAGACTCGCTTACCCACGCCCTTCTTTGGTTTTAGCACCTTCCCACAGCTTTATTTCAGCTGTCACTAGATGGCACTTCATTCGTATTTTACAGTTTTGAATGTCAAATTTACGGGGGTTTCAACCCTAATGAGAAAATCTCGATACATTGTACAAAATTGTGCGCAACGATTTCTCGTGAACGAATGAAGTTATGGGAGCTTTCAAGGTCGCGTTCGAAGCATTTCCATATAACTTAGAACATTAGATTTTATATGAAATTGGTGTAGAATATGTATTGTTATTAATAATTTCAACTCTTCGTGATGTTCTATTGCATAAACTATTAAAGATAGTGTAAAATTCATATAAGAAAAGTTGTTTCCCATATAAAAATACGTATTTTATGTAGAATTACGTTTTTCGATATTTTGCATCACTAAGGGGTGACCCCGGTGAAACTTCGAAGTCTTCGCATGGCCCTCGGCCAACCAATCGAGTTTCGATATATAACGGCATATCCAAACAGGCCGGCGGTCCCAGGGTCCCCCATTCGACTGTGTCAAACATGTCATCGTTTTTGTTTATTTCCCCCAATTTCATTGGTGGTAAGGTTCCGAATGGTCCGATTGCACACAAAATCAAAATGTTCCAGTATTGAAAGACCTTTTTCCAGACGAGCGGAAACAAAAACACAAATATCTCATATTATCCAAAGTAATTGACTCAATGTTGTTCAACCAGTTCATAGATGTGGTTAAGGCTCATATTTTGGAAATGAAATGAGATGAAGACTTAGCGAGAAGTAATAAAAGAACCGCAAATATGAAAAAATTGAAATCTAGAAAATTAATGATGCGATTGAATTACCATTCAATAGGGTTCTTCGCCATAACAAAGGGAACCTCTGTGTCGAATTTCAAATTTTTATCTCACCTTTTGCGAACGCTAGACTGCGAACAAACACGAAAATACAACCAAAGTCAAAAATGGCAAAATAGGAATTTCTCATATTATCCAAAGTAATAGACCCAATGTTTTTCAACTATATCATAGATCTCGTCAAGGCACACATTTTGAAAAAAAAACAACATAATCGGTTGAATAATTAGCGATAAATACAATAAAAACCGTCAAAACGGAAAAATTGAAATGTAGAAAACTAATGACACGATCAAATCGCCATTCAATAGGATTTTTCACCACAACAAGAGAAACCTTGGTTCCAAATTTCAAGTTTTTATGACAATTTTCGAGGACGCTAGAGTGCGAACAAACGCAAAAAGTAAAACCAAAGTCAAAAGTGAAAAAACAGGAATATCTCATATTACCCAAAATAATTGACTCAATGTTTTTCAGCCATATCATAGATCTCGTTAAGGCACACATTTTGAAAAACAAACAACAAAATCAGTTCAATAATTATCGAGAAATAAAATAAAAACCGTAAAAATGAAAAAATCAAAATCTAGAAAACTAATGACACCATCAAATCGTGATTTGACAGGGTTCTTGACCACCACAAAAGGAGCCTCTGCTTCAAATTTCAAGTTTTTATCTCAACTTTTACAAATGCCAGAGTGCAAAAAGCAAAGATAACGGTAAGAAACAGAAAAATTGAGATATGTCCGATTTCTTGTGAGTAACCTACTAGACGTTATTTGGCCATTCCCTGGATCTTGTTGAGACGCATATTTTGATAAAAAAGGAATTAAAAAATGTTCATTAGTTCCAGAGATATGAACAATCGTAGAAAAAATGGAATTCTAAGACACTTAGGGGCAGATTTCACTGAAATTACACCCACAGCTAGACGTACTCAATACCAATAACTGACAATTTTTGCAGATTCTATCCTCAGAATTTAGTCCTTTTTAGCTTCAATTTTGTAAATGAAGATTTTCGAAAAAAATTGATACACACAGACACTATGCTCAAACTTCGTATTTTTACGTTTCAAACCATTATATATCGTTTACAAGCTTAATTAGCGAAAGTGAAAATTGACCGATTGCAATGCTTCCAGTCGGAAGCGAAAACTAGGAAAACTCCGGACCCAACCCATTGTGCCCCATATACCCATAAGATACGTTTTTTTTCATGTTTTGAGCTCCAAAGTGCTCCTCGGTTCGCAATTTGCGTTCGATTTTGATTTTTTTTCCAAAGTTCATCATACTCCAAAGAACAAAGTTAAGCATTTGGTTTATTCTATTCGCTTTCAATCATGAGCAAATGATTTTTTAGTTTGCGCATTTTTTTCAATTTTTCGGAAAATCTCAAATTTTCTCGTTTTCACTAATTAATTATTATAATCATACGTAATATGTATTTTATGACGATAAAAATGATGATAGGATTCACATTCAGTACATAAAAATGATAGTACTTGCATCTGCCTATGAGAGAAATCTGAGAAAATACATATTACCCTTCAATTTTTTTTTTTACCGCCTTTGATCCCTTATGGATATGTGGGTGTGTTGACCATACGCTGCACCGCATTCGCATGATAAAACACAGGAAGCCTCCCGCTCATCAGACATTCCGGAAAAATTCTCGCCCTATGGGGGATTTGAACCAGGAACCCAAGCGGCAGCGTTAAGACTGCGCGCTTAGTCCCCTCACTGATGCCAGAATAGCCGCAGTATTTGTTTTGAGTCGGTGTCGTGCGGACCTCTCTCTGCGAAATATAAATTTGAAACGTACAGCGCTCATAGTACAGTGGAATTCTAAATCGAGTAAAAGTTTTGGCACAAAAGTGTCAAAATTAAAAAACTTTAAAATTCCCTTGGCCCCAAAAAGGAAAGCCAAAATGAGTCCTCCGATGGAAGACCCCAAAAAAACGAAAATAGACGTTACGAAACCTTCGACTAGTGCGAATTCAGTTCCCGCTCGCCTCGCCAAACCTTCCGACAGTTCTGACGGACCTCAAGAGGTTCCAAAACAAACTTCTGTCCCTCCAATAAACATCGAGAATGAAAAACTGGAGACAAAAAAAATAATCAATTGTCTGCAAAGCAACGCCGCAGATAAAAATTTCAAGATGAAATTTAATGGAAGTACCACAATCGTCCATCTACGAACGACCGAGGACTATCAAAATCGCAAGTATCCTGAAAAGTCAAAACATCAATTTTTTCACTTTCGGTCTTAAAAGTGAGCGACCGAAAAAATATATTTCGAAACGGCTTCCAAGCAGTTTCGCAGAAGACGAAATTCAAGCCCAGTTATCAGAACACGGCATCAACGTACTTTCCGTTCGCCAGTTCGTGAAAGTAAACAAAGACGCTGACACCAAAGAAAACAGGCCACTACCAATCTTCGCTATCACGGAAATAAACTTGAGCAGCTTTGCTGCTATCAAAACTATTTTCTACCACACTTACAAAATAGAAAAGTTCGTGAAATCCGAGCAACCGAACCAGTGCTTCAGGTGTCAACAGTTTGGCCATGCGAGCCAACACTCCAACCTGAACCTCAGATGGGTAAAATGTGCGTCAAACCATGATGTCAAAGCCTGCATTTCAAAAACTCTTAAGTGCGCGAACTGCGGACTAGCCCACACGGCCAGTTATAGAGAGTGTTCCATGCGCCTAAAATTCATGGAAACTCAAAAAAAACGAGCACAGTCGGTCAGGCCCAGCATAGCGCCATTGGAATCGCTCACTACACCTCACTCGGCCACCATCCAGAATCTGGAAAGGAACATCTATTTTCTGCAGTTCCAGTGCCCCCTCCGATTTCTACTGCCAACACGTCCAGGCCCACCTACGCTTCTTTCTTCCCAACGGTGGAAACCTCGAGAAGGGATGTTGTCACACAAAGTGCCGAACCTACGACCATGCCAATGGAAACACATGTTCCGGGATCTTATTTAAGTAGCACTAAAAATTATATAAACACAGCGAAGCAAGTCCTAGACGAGCTAAAAACCCTTAGAATTCCCGAAATCCTCTCAGAGCTTAAAGATATGATCCCTAAACTCCAGAAAGCTAACACCCCCATCGATAGGACCACAATCATCGCATCCTACGCTCAATTGTTCTCATCCTCCTCAGATACATCTACGATTCCCCCACAAACATAACCAATATATTAGCAATTAAAATTTTTGCACTCAAGCCCAATCTGGACGAGTTATTAGACATTATCCATAGTACCAACATTAAAATTTGTCTGATTTCAGAGACTAAGCTAAACAGAAAAACGAAGAAAATAAACTTTCCAGACTTCTCGCTGATCAGGGATGACAGAACGGCCAAAGAAGGTGGTGGTGTCGCGGTAGCGGTCCACAAGAGCTTAAGGCATAAAACTCTGCCGCACGATCTCCTGTCGCTCACCGAATACGTCGGAGTAGAGGTCCAAGTAGACAATAGAATAACGAGGATCTACTCGATATACAATTTACCGGATATCTCAATAGATACAAATCTATTGAGGCACCTAATCTCCGATAGTACTCCAACAATTATTGTTGGAGACTTCAATGCGAAGGACACTGCTTGGACCTCTGCTAGGCCGAATGGATCAGGTAAAATTCTCTCAAATTGTTTGACGGAACAAAAAGTCAATCTGCTCTTTCCAGACGTTCCTACCCACTACCCTCATAATTCTAACACTCCTAGTACTATTGACCTTTTATTAACTAACTTCATCTCTATCATTAATAATTTCACAACACTTTCCGAATCTCCCTCAAATCACCTACCACTGTTTCTCTCCCTGTTTGGAAAACCAACCTCACCAAAATCGTCTAAAACATTAAACTACGCGAAAACCGACTGGAAAAAGTTCAAGGACATCTTAAACGATGAGATTACTACACCAAACCCGACTTGTAACAACACTGAAGCCATAGATAAACACATAACAAATTTCACCTAAATTATTCAAACAGCCCTGGATTCCTCCACTCCCATCCAAATCCACGCATACCCTTCTTCCACCCGAAATAGCCTCCGTAATAAAACTCAAAAATTACATTAGGTCAAGATGACAGAAAACGCGGAATCGCTACCTTAAATCCGAACTCAATCAGCTGATCAAAAAAATCAGACTCAAATTAACCGAATGGAAAGAATCATCTTGGGACAACAAACTTAGAAACTTAAACCTCAAAGATCACTCTATTTGGTGCGTAGCAAAATATTTTAATAACACCGGTAAAAGCAAAATCCCCACACTGAAGTCAAATAACACACTCTACACAGAAGACCACGACAAGGCTAATACACTTTGCAAACACTACGCAAATATCCACGAACTATCGGCCTCTCGAGGAAACAAATCTTTTGAACAACAAGACACAGGTCATGTGAAAAAAACTATCCTCAAAGCCCCTATCGAAACTCCGATTAAATTCCTCAAATCCCCGTGAAATCCTTTCCGCCATCAAAACACTAAAAAATAAATCAGCCCCGGGTGTGGATAACATTCCCGAAGTAGCACTAAAAAATATTGATCAACGCAATAAGCCTACTAACATAGATATATAATGCATGCCTCCTCAAACAATATTTCTCCGGAACTTTGGAAAGGAGCGGTGGTCATACCGATTCTCAAGCCTGGCACACCCCCCTCGTATCCGGTGAGCTACAGGCCTATTACCCTCCTACCAGTATTGGCTAAACTTTTTGAGCGAATAATGCTAGCTCGTCTCAAAAAACCAATTGAAGAGTTACAACTAATGCCTTCAAAGCAATTTGGTTTCCGATCGGAACACTCGACCTGCCGCCAGCTGGTCAGAATTACCAATGATATAAAATCCGCGAAAGACCGGAAAGAAGATACCGTTCTTCTTCTCCTGGACAGCGAGAATGCCTTTGATTCTGTTTGGCCCACAGAGCTTATATTTCAATTCGACAGTTTAAATGTACGTAAATATTTATGTAACATTTTCCTATCATATATTTCAAATAGATATATTCGAGTTCAAGTCGATACTTCGCTTTCGGATAAAATTAAAATAGTCGTGGGGGTCCCACAAGGGTCTATCCTCTCCCCCGTACTATTTAACCTGTACATTGCTTCTATTTTGAGCAGAATCCTTAGAAATGTATCTATCGCTGGCTATGCTGATGACATCGCTCTGTACTCAGCTAGCAAATCCATAAATAACGCTGTTAGAAGAGTCGAAAACGCAGCTGCTCTTACAATCAGTGAGCTTATGGAATGGAAAATTCAAGTGAATACTGCCAAAACAGAAGCAATTATATTTACTAGCTCCAAGGCCAATCGCATATTGACTATTCGTAGCGATAAAATCACTCCTGTGAAATCTGTTAAATACTTAGGTTTACATGTTGATTCCAAACGCCTGTGGAAAAAATACATAGACGACATTAAGCGGAAAACAACAATAATTCTAATAAGATTATATAATCTGCTAAAATCTCCTGCGCTTAGCCAATCCCTAGAACTCACTTTCTACCAAGGGTTAATCAGACCTATTATCACTTATGTTTGTTCCGCCTGACACAATGCCGCCAAAATCCACTTGAATCATCTTCACGTTATCCAAAATAACTCTCTGCGAATAATAGGCAATTTTAGAAGAAGAACCACCATTTTGGAGATATACGATTCGCTCGGCATGGTAACCATAGATGAATTCATCGATAGAATAAATGAGACATTTAAATTTAAGCTACAATTCCATCCTAATCCCCAGCTCCAAAGCATCAATATTGACAAGAAATCCAATTGGTCCCGCTGACCACCTGTTTGTCCCACCTTCCCGTATATTCCGCTTTCCCCCTCCCCTCATGCATCCATTACTTATAAGGTTTTTTAAAAGCCATTTTTCCTTATATCGAGTCATCCTGTAAAAATTCACTAATATTTGTAATAATGAAAAATTGGGTTAAACGTTGATCAAATTACATATAAAGCCAATGGCTGGTGATCTAGAGCGGAGCACTTAAGATATTAATACTGTATATCGTATGTATATATGACAATGTTAATAAACAATTTTCAAGTCAAGTCAAGAATAGCCGAGTGGACTAAGCGCGCAGTCTTAGCGCTGCCGCTTGGGTTCCTGGTTCAAATCCCCCATAGGGCGAGAATTTTCTCGGAATGTCTGATAAGCGGGAGGTTGCTCATAGAGTAGCCGCCTGCACCGACACAGGTTTTCTGTGGTTTCCTGTGTCTTATCATGCGAACGCGGTGCAGCGTATGGTCCACACGTCCACATATCCATAAGGGATCGAAGGCGTTAAAGATAAAAGAAAATGGGAAAATACAGACATATATGTAGTAATCTGCTCAGGTAAAAATACAGAAATAAATCATAAAATTCGTTTAAATCTTGAACAAACCATTTTTCTCGTCATAAAAGGCATATTACGTGTGATTACAATAAACGGGATGTGGATATGACCCTCTACGGGTCGAACCAATAACTTCCCGATCGTCCCACCCTATATGTTATATCAACAATTTCCGTTCATGTCTCTAATTATGGACTTTATAAAGTTTTCAAAATTTCTAAATATCAAAAAAAATTATAACTCGTATTATGAAGTAGTCAGATAAACAATGCAATTTGTTAGTAACAATGAACTATGGGCACAACACTCATGGAACATTAAATGTGTATTTTTACGTGTAGAACGACTTACATTCCACCCTTTGTTTCGTATCTCGAACCGTTCTTGCGACAGAGCGATCTAAACGATTGAATTTGTTATTAACTATTAACTATCGGTGTTAGCAAAAAAAGTTATAAAAGGTCAAATGTGTATTTCGTGGCGGGAAACAACTTTCATTCAACACTTTTTTCCGTATCTCAACCCGTTTTTGCGATAGAGCGATATAAGCTATTCAATTTGTTAATAACAATATAACGGAGGGGCGCCATCGGGCAACATCTGCAACAAGACGTACTTTTTTGACAGTGCTGTATTTTGGCTTTTTTTCTAAAATTTTCAAAGTGTTGATTATGTGCATATTGATACTGCAGTAGCGATTGAGGCGAGCTGTATCTATTGGTCATTTGTCAATCACAACCGGCTGTCCCTACATTTGAAGGCTGGCTTTTGCACGTGGAGCTGCGGCTAACCTCGAAAATTGGAGCAAGACAGAGGTAAACAGAAACGTTGCTGTGTTGGACCTATTTCAGCGTGGGGAACCATCCCTACTTGTGGTCAGATTCCTTCTCTACATTATAAGTTGCAGCTGCAAATTTTCACGGCAGGCCAGTATACTACAGTTGTCAATATATCTCTTTACATATATGCATATACATGTATCTTCATTTGTATATATTTACATCACCATTGCTCCGTATCAATACTAGGGCATTTCATATTTCGGCAAAGTATTTTTTTCTGGCTCCCTGTACGTCAGAAGTTATGTCACTAGGTCAAAAACTCGGCCTATAAGTTTGGGTTCAATCGGACAATTATTGGGGCTGCTCATCGCAATGATGTTTGTTCCATTTAATTTACACAGTAAAATACCACTTTCTAGGTAAAATGTTACCTGGACTTTAGAGAATGAAATTATATTCCTGAGTATTTTTTAACTTACACGATTATAACTAAGTTGAAGATGTTTGAAACAAAAAAAGTTGAAAAAAGAATAAATCATATTGTTGAAGCAATAATGAGAAGTTGATTTTTTTTTGCTTTTTCGACAATAAGACACGGTAAATTACGAAAACTCACTTGAGAAATTGGAAAAAAATTTGGTTCACTCGAAAATTGATTAAATTTATTTATGTGATCGAAATTGTTCTTTTTCCTTGATTCCAACAATAACGAAAGACGTGTATCATTCGAAATTCTTAATGAATATCTTTTTTTTAAAAAGTATTTTTTTTACGATTTTCCTTTCTGGTTCAATTGTTGCCAATCATTGTGATAGTGTTAATTACAAGGAAACCCAGTCATTCCAGTATTTAATGGGATTTTCGGTACTATTATACTATCTATTTATTTCATATATGAATTGATTATCTCTATTTTTAACGGAGAATATTATGAAGTATATTTTCTATTATTACTCAACGTTGTTGTATTTGTGCTAATATCAGTGCTAATCACCGACGAGGCTCACTAATGTGTTTGTAAACAAAGGACATCTAATTCAATTACGTTGGCGGGACTTGGATTTAAACTCCAGAATTTCGGGTTACTAATCCATTGTCTAACCGACCGGGCCACCGTAAGGTTTGCTTATTTACTCGGTCACTTATTTAATCGGACCTGTGCAAGAAAGGTTCCGCGGTTCTAAATTGCCTACAGTTCAGGAAGTTTTAAGTGTTTTTTTCCACAAATACTCAACTCTGAATCTCCCTAAACCAGAAAGCTTTGATGAAACGATTAATGATGTGACAATTTTATGGAATGTGGCCGGAATACTAATTCGAAGGAAGGATCATATTCTGGAAAATTTGAAGGACTATTATAATGAGTGGGAAAAAATACGGAAAAATGCTTCAAGAAAAAATTCTCCATCCCAAAAGTTTAAAGAGAAAAATTTTATTGTAAAGATAAAACAGCTCTTTGATATTGCTCGCTATGATGCTGTGATGAGTTTAACTGAAGAAAGACGTCAATTCTTGCTATCACAAAGGACTACTCGTCGTGGCTTCTTTTATCAATCGCGGAACATTCTCGATAATATCAATGATGAAGAAAAACACGGAAATGTAATACGTGAGTGCAACTCGGTACCAAATAGGTGAACCCCCGTTAAGGGGGTACCGTCCTGATGATGGAAGGTCTCCGGTTCGTGTCAGGATTGTTTGAACGACTTTTAATATTCATGACGGAGTATGAAAAGGTAACCGAAACACCGGTTTTGCCCCATGTGTACGTGCACTGATACCGTTTTTCACGTACTTTAAAAAATGTCCCGGTATCTGAATTTTCAACTGATTTCAATTTTTTTCTCTTAAAATATTCGTTACACTCTGATCAAGAAAGTTAAGTCACCTAATCACAATCCATGCGATAGAAATACAAAATGAATAAATTTATGTAATCAAACTAACAGTAAAAAGAAAAGAATTTATTGAATATTAGAACAAAAACTTGAAATCGGTTGCGAATTGAGGCACCTAGACACTGGAAGATTTATCTTAAACAAAAAAGAAAAACCAAAGTTTTGCCCATACACATGGGGTAAAATCGATCGGTACCGGGGTGTATGTTCCTTCTTCATATGCCCCCATAAATATTGCAAGTCGCTCAAACAGTCCCCTCACAAACACAAGATACACAAATTTCAAGGCGGAATGCCCCCCAAGTCGACTTTTTTGTCGAGTGTATCATTTAAATTGACTCCAGAAGTGATGAGAAAAGTTTTTGAAATACCCTTAATGCTCCTTTTTGTTTAACCTAGTTGACCTCTACGCTATAGAATTATTGAATGGTGAGAATACTTCTCAAGCAAAGAACTAAAAGGCTAGATAAATCTCTCAACTGTCTAAAATAATTCAAGTTTTTTGGTAGATAATAATGGAGCGCCAAGTACTCCTTCAACGTCCAGTGGGATCCAAAACACATCAGATGACGAAAAGCGCCCAAATAAAAGCTTCACTAATCTCCTTGCGGAGACGAATGAGAATGGTGGGGACGGTGGTGGTGGTAGATGCCCGCTTTTCAATTTTCATTCAGAAAAATTCGAATGTCTTATTTATGTTTTTCATTGTTGATTGAATCATAATTATTTCCTTATAGTGCCTATGGATGAAGAAATAAATGATGTGATCCAATGGATGGGGAGCATGTCAAGTGTTAACTCCTACAATATTGACGACTATCGTCTTGAAACGAACACTTGCTCAAACATAAGTGAATTTGAAATTGCTGAGCCTCGCCGTAAAAGACGAAAAGTACTCACTTCAGGTTTTCTGTCCGCGCTCGATAGGACAGGAACCACAAGTGAATCAGCTGCTTATATAATGGCAGAAACTGCAGTGGGGTTAGGTCATAAATTAGATGACATTGTAATGAGTACGAATACCATTCGGAGAAAACGAGAAGAACATCGAATCAAGGTTACGTTGAGGGTGAAAAAAGAGCTTCAATCAGCGGAGATTTCTGAAGTACATTTTGACGGAAAAATCTTGCAAGATATTGTTGGAAAGGAGAAGGTAGACCGATTTCCGGTAGTGGTAACAGGAGTGGATACAAGTCATCTTCTTGGAGTTCCGAAGCTCCCCAGCGGAACTGGTGTGAATCAAGCGGACGCTGTGATTGAAATTCTTTCAGAATGGGGGTTACAAGACAAGATCGGGGCAATGTGCTTTGATACCACATCTACCAACACCGGTACGGTATTTTCGTGAAAATTTTACTTTAAATGTCGATACTAACTTTGATGCGAGTTTGAGGGTTTCAACAATATCATTGAGCCTAATCCAGGTGGGGAACTTATAATGAGAAGAGTACATTTCTCACCATAGGAGGAAAAGCAGATAAATATTCCCCACGTGCACGATTGCCACCCGAGCCCAATGCGAAGGTGACAAGCACGTAGGTAATGTTCGTCTGTTTTATCATCCCGAGGCTTGACCACGATATTCTGTCTTGCTTCGCTCAGTTAGAACGTTCACTTTCCGTACATTTCCTGTACATTCAAAACTATCGATTGAAAACTAAGATCGACTCAGTTAATTTCATTTTTTATTTCTAATTAATGACAATTATTTATTACCATTAAGAGAATAATCACGTCGCACATGTTCTTAGGAATCCACAATGGAACGTGTACTCTGTTAGAGGCGAAACTGGGGAGGAATTTATTGTGGTTACCCTGCCGACGCCACATTCATGAAATAATCTTGAGATGTGTATTTGAGATTCATTTCGGTAATACGTCTGGTCCCAATGTGGCTATTTTTGAACGATTTGCAAAATCTTGGGCCAGCATTGATCAAAAAAACTTTGAACATGGCTTGAGAGATGAATTTGTGATGTCAACCATAGCAGAAAATGAACGTTCAATCATGAATTTTCTATTGGATGAACTAGAAGTATGTATTGATTGATTCAAAAATAAGAAAAGTTTCCTTTGATATTCAAATCAGATAGTCATGTTTAAGCTTTCACGGCTATTCAAATTAGATCTTGTAATTTTTCCTTCTGCTAGGTAACCCAGGCACGTGATGATCACAAGGAGATGTTGGAGCTAGCAATCATTTTTCTGGGCAATGTTCCACTTGGCGGAATTAAATTCAGAATTCCAGGCCCAACGCATCATGCACGATTTATGTCTAAGGCAATTTACTCTTTGAAGATTTTCCTGTTTCGACACGAATTCCAGCTCGAATCGCACGATGAGAAAGCTATCAGGCAATGAATGAACGACCCAAGGTGGGAAATGATTCAAAGCGATTAGTGTTGAAGGCGAAAAATGGTAAGAATGTGAACTTGGAAGATCTAAGTAATTTCGCATCAAAAAAATCGAAAAAGATAATTTTCTAAAAAATTACTTTGTAAAAAAATTGATTCATTAAGAATTTCTTAATGACACACTGTCTTTTGTTGTTGTTGGAATCAAGGAAAAATAACTATTTTGATAGCGTAATAAATTTCATCAATTTTCGATTGAACCTAATTTTTTCTGATTTTTCCAAGGAGTTGTAGTAATTTACCGTATCTAAATGACGAAAAAGCGAAATATCAACTTTTCATTATTGCTTCAACAATATGATTTATTCTTTTTTCAACTTTTTTTCTTCCAAACATCTTCAACTTAGTTATAATCTTATAAGTTAAAAAATACTCAGGAATATAACTTCATTCTCTAGAGTCCCAGGTACCATTTTACCTAGAAAGTGATATGTTACTGAGTAAATTAAATGGAATAAACATTATCGCGATGAGCAGCCCCAATAATTGTCCGATTGAACCCAAACTTATAGGCCGAGTTCTTGACCTAGTGACGTAACTTCTGACGCACAGGGAGCTAGAAAAAAAATACTTCGCCGAAATATGAAATGCCCTAATCAATACTCAACTCAATGGTAGAATCAGTGGCTCCATCTATGAAATCAAATTTCTATCACCATGTCTAACACAGACCTAAACAGACCGATGAGCGAGATATAAGTGGGGGACTTGCTTACACTCCTCGACCCCAGAATACAGAACTCGGTAGCAACGGCCGTAACAAAAGCCATGGAGCCCTGGCAAAATCAAGTTGATGAGAACTGCGAAAGTATTCGTCTTCTATCCGAAGAAAATAAAAAACTCCAGAAAAAAATTGATACCCAGGCTAAAATGTTAGAAGACCAAAAAAGACTAAACAATCTGATTATTCACGGTTTAGAGGACTCCAATCCATCCATTGCACTCCTTGATACTTTGCTCATCTTTCTGAAGGAAAAACTTGAAATTACCTTGCAACCCCAGGAAATCAACTTCGTCAAGAGAATAGGTACAAGTCGTGGAGAGAACCCTCGTTCAATGGTCGTTGGATTCACGTCATTCAACACCAAAACCTCTGTTTTAAAGAATGCTCTCAAATTGAAAGGAACCAAGGTTTCAATCTCAAAGGACTACGACAAGGCAACTGCGAACACTCGCAAAGAACTAATGCCACTGGTTCAAAATTTGAAGCAGAAAGGCTACAATGCAGCCCTGAGAGACACAAATATTTGGGTAAACAACAAAATAATTTCGAGAGAAGAAGCAGCTCTAGTGAAGAAGAGACCCAGGGAGGAAACTAAGGAAAACGCAAGCAAAAGCAGTAACTCACAAAACGCACCGAGCACTACACCCAAGAACCAAAATCAAACCCCTCAAAAAAAACCAAGAGATGAGAATTCGCAGACACTTTCTTCCATGGACTTTTTCCGACCCTCTCCTCTCGCAGCCCTTTCAAACAACAAATAATCCTCATTCAAAATCCGTCCAGCCCTCCCAAAACAGCTTAATTGCCCCGACAACATCTCAACCGTTCCCTCCCCCACCTCTGTATCATCCCAAAACTTGGCGAGCCGCAAATCAAGATGGCACTTTGTCTTTGGTGTATGGAATATTGATGGTCTCAAGAACATATACAACCTGGACAAACCAATGATGGAATACTTTTCGGAACTGGATTTTTTTGGTGTCATAGAAACATGGAGAGATTCTGAAGTCGATACCTTTCCGAAGTTTTTATCCGCTTTCCAACCATATCAAGTCGCTGCTACGAGGACCTTTACGATTGGAAGGCCCTCTGGAGGAATTATACTATTCATCAAGAAAAATATCTGCAATAACATCCCGACGGTCCTGGTGAGCTCAGATAATTACATTCTCTTCGTAATTTCGTTGGTTGATATAACGATATTAATCTGTCTTAGCTATCTTAGTCCTGACCTAGATGATGACCGCGTGATCAACGAGATCTCAGACATCGTCAGCATTTACACCCAAAGGCACCCCAAATACCCTTTCATCATGATGGGAGACTTGAACGCCCGAATGGGCCACTTGAATCAGGTGGATGCTCATATGACGCAAGGATCCTGTTTGTCATATCGCCGCACAAGCCTCGATGATGACATACATCGCAGAGGAAATCCCTAGCCTTGGATTTATGCTCTTAAATGGCAGAACAGAGTCGGACACTCCGGCCTATCTAACTTATATCAAGGAGAGAGGGGCGAGTGTCGTTGATGTAGTCTGGGTGAATCGTCTAGCTATTGACCTCATTCAGGACTCGTCGGTCAATCCTCATGGCACGAGGTCTCCTCATCTGATTTACGAAGTGAAATTAGTCTTCGCGTCACGGAAAAATGTCAAGTCATCACCTACCGATAACTCGAAATCTACTTTGGTTGAAAAATACGTGTGGGCCAAAAACTACGAAAATTTCCTTGCTTATCTTCACACACTTTGCAGCGCCTGGTCATCTTTCGACTTCAAATCTGATGACGTAACAACACTTGACCATCACCTGGAGTACATACTTAAGGTAGCTGCATGCAGAGCAAATTTATGCAAGACTTTCAACCTTGAAAAACCTTATATGGGTCCGGTATCTCAAGTTGCTGAAGAATGCAAACTCTTGAAGCAAAACGTCCGTCAACTACTCATGATAGCGAAGGACTCCGGGTTTGAGAAGAGCAACAAAGAAAACTATATTAAGGCTAAAAAAACCTTAACTTCTATTATGCAAGCTAGGTAGACAAAAGGACGAAATCGCTGCCTTATCAAATATACGAAACAGCAAAGAATTCTGGTCAACACTCCGTGAAATCTCTCCAAAAAGATCTGTACCCTGTCCTCTACCAGTAGAGAGCTGGGAAAGATTTTATTTGTTACACTACACGGCGACCACCTCGTCTATTCCCAGAGTGAGATTGGAGTCACATCACCCATTCTTGGACTCATATATTTCAATAGAAGAAGTACGGAAAATCTTGGTTCATCTAGCGAATAATAAAGCCCCAGGTCCAAATGGGCTAACAAATGAATTTTACAAGAATCTGCCTCCACCGGGTATTGCTGCTCTAACGCATCTCTTCAATGAGATCCTCAAAACTGGTATCATTCCTGAAGGCTGGGGTTGGGTCAAGACGATTGTGCTGCATAAAAAAGGAGACAAAATGGACCACAACAATTACCGGAACATCGCTCTCTTTAATTGCATATCAAAAATTTTTAGTCAGATTCTCGCCAATCGCATCCAAGAATGGTGCGAATCTCTGAACATCATCCCTGAATACCAGTGTGGATTCCGGAAAAATAGAGGTTGCGCAGATAACCTGTTTTGCTTAGTCGGGGCCACTCAAATTGCACTCCATCAACCAGGCCGATACCTATTCTCAATGTTTGTTGACTTCAAGCAAGCTTTTGACTCAGTTCAGCACCAAATACTATGGTCAAAACTAAGAGAATTAGGGCTTCAATCGAAGGCGTTGAACGCAATCATCGATCTATACGAGAAGCTGGAGATGTTCTACGAGATAAATGGTGTGAAATCGAACAAAATGAGGATATCCAAAGGTACACCTCAGGGAGAGTCTCTAAGCCCTTTACTCTTCACTTTGTTTATCAGCGGTTTGGAGAAACATCTGCGCGATGCTGGGTTATCAGGAGCCAGTCTTGGAGGATCTTTCGAACTACTAGCACTGGCGTTTGCTGATGACATCGTGCTGCTTGCGGACACGGCCCAAGCAACTCAAAAGACTCTGAATGCTCTGTATATCTTCTGTACGTCTTTAGGTCTTGCAGTAAATGCAAAAAAGACCCAAATAATCATTTTTCACAAAAGCCCAAAGTACTGCAGCATGCCCACAGTCAAATAGAATGGTGCTACAATAGAGTCCACAAAGAAATACATGTATTTGGGCATTCTATTCTCCAGATCAGGGAAATTTAATGATGCTGCCGCAGACCGGGTGACCAAGACCAATCAAGCAAGGGTTCAGCCCTTCATAAGCTAAGAAAAGGCCAACCTAGATCTTCTATATCAGCTGAGAAACTTTTCGGCGCCGTGATCAATACCACCCTTTTATACGCTGCAGAGTTCTGGGCTGAAGGTCAAGAGAAATCCTTGTACACAACTCAATCGAAATTCTACAAGCAATTCTATGGCTGGCCCCGCTCAACTCCTCATTATGTGGTCCGTCTTGAGACAAAAACACCGAGTTTAGAAGCAGATATCTTGAAGAGAAAGCTGAGATGGTTAGTCAAGTTACTAAACATGGAGAATACAAGACTACCCCGACGTTGCTACATTAGATTACTGCAAATCTCCACCATTAACCCCACCCCTTCAAAGTCGAACTGGGTAAACACTCACTCCGCTGAGAGTTGGACCTCCTAGGCTTTGCCTCAGTCTTCGACGAACAGAACCCGGGGTCAATAACAGCCCATACAGAACTCATCACGGTAAAAAAAGAGGAACTCACATGGCAGCGAGATTTGGCAAAGGCAAGGCCTTCATCGTTCTGCCCACTATATCATCAATTGCGACAAGATGAGCCTAACTATCTACATTTCAACTTGAATATTAGCAAATTATCTCTGATAAGCCAAGCAAGAGTTTCGTCTACAAAAGAAGTTAGATTCTTCCACAATAACCAACGAGTTAAGTTATCTCCGGATAACTACTGCCCAGTATGCGGTTGGGACTGCCCTGACGACCTCCATCATTTTATGACCTCCTGTCCAGCCTCAGACTTAGTCAGGCACAAATTCTATGGCCCGGCAATTTCGTTGTTGGATATCCTGAGAGTTAAATCTACAAAAGAAGCAGACGTACTATTTATCTACTGGAAAAACCTAATTAAGATTCGTTTAAATGCAGCTGGCTGCTAAAAAAGAATTTCTTCTCGAACGGTCATTTTACAATCCTAATTTATTATTCAAGATACCTATGTTAGATCGTCTTCTAGTTTTAATTTAGTGCTTCAAATAATTTTAGCCAATTTACCAGCAAGTCTTTTTTTTATTCATGTATCTCTCTTGCGTATTAATTGTCTACTGAATGACATTAATGTCGCTAATATATTATTTTATTTCCTTCAAGGATGAATGTATCTCCCCAGGGTAAATCCCGAGTTGTAACCCCAAATTAAATTAAATTATATTGTACTGTGACCATGTCATTGAAGTGCAATGAATAAATGAAAAAAAAATGATAAAATAACAATAGAACGAATAATTTTTCCCGTAAATCGTTGCTTTCAGACCTGCGGAGCAATAAGTCGCGTCGATCAAAAAAAAAACGTGAATCGCTACGGTCGGTTTTTTAAAGGCCCAAAATTGCAGTTTATTTCAAGTAAGGGACTATTTATTTATGTGTACCCCCAGCTCCACCTCTCTAAATATTTTGAGCCTTTCCTGCAAGGGCGTATACTAACGGGTGACTCGCGTCTACTTGCCTCGTCGACGATGGTATCTCATCTCTAGCGAAGAAATAGACTATTTCTTCCGTTTTGACATACACGAGTCAGGAGGTGCGTGCTTCGTACGCGCATTTCCTCCTTCCGCGGCACTGACTGGTGTTGCATGGGTTTTGGTCTTGAGGCATTACGGTCTTACTGTTGACTATAGGATAAGATTACAATTTGGCAGTGACTATTCTGCTACAGGAAATTCTTATCTTGGATTGACCGTAAATGTACGGTAAAGTTAGATGTATGCCAAAAGCATGGATATATTTACCGCGGCGGTGAAGAATAGAGACCAGGAGGCCGAACTGTAATAGGGGATCCGGCAGAGAATGCGGCCAAACAGTGTTCCGTGTACTCATTGCCGTATTATAGAAGGTGGCGCTGTTTGCTGTTTTACCTCTACGCGATCAGGGGGCGAAACCTCTGATGGGAGAACTTTGTCATTAGATCGCCGATATTGAACGCTTGGGGCGCTGTAATCAGTAGGTGCAGTAGTAGTAGTGGGGAGAAGTGAACTGAAAGAGGGGCAACGACGACACCCATGGACTTCAAACGTAGAATAAAATGCGCCTAATTAAACAAACCATTTTATATATTGTATATTAAAACCAATTATGAAAATATTTTGGCGTCGCCAGGGTTGGGCAGGTATGATACCTTCGGTAGAATATTGAGTTTTCTCAAATTTCTCAAGTGCCATGGGTGACATGGGTGCCACATGGGTGCCCAGGGTGCCATGGGTGTCAAGGGGGTCCAAGACAGTCCAAGTCTGTCCAAGGGTGTCAAGGGTGTCCAAGGCTGTCCGAGGGTGTCAAGGGTGTCTAAGGGTGTCAAGGGTGTCTAAGGGAGGGTGTTCAAAATATTCAAGGAATGAAGCAAAGAATGGTCGCTAGGAAATTCAATTTAAATGCCTTTCGGACACCCTCGCCCCTACACCTTCAACCATTAGCATATATTCCTTGGTGAACCTGTTGTTATCCTTAAAACTTCAATTCCATTACAAAATAGAACATTTTGCTGTGGGGTCATCACAGCAACAATTTTTTTAGTAAATTTTCACGGTAAAATTTACCCGAAAATTTTCAGTAGCATTTATGCGAAAAGTTTCGGTAAAACTTATACGAAAATGTTCGATGAAACTTATCCGACAATGTTCAGCAACACTCACCCGAAAATGTTCGGAAAAATCTATCCAATCAGTTTTCCGAAAATTTGGAGTTTTTTTCTGATTTACTGACCGGAAAAATTTTACAGATTATTTCCCGAAACACCTTTCTGTTGATTTGCAGATTGATGATCAATTTATCTCCTAAGTTTGTCGTCAGTTTGTCGATAAAATGTCGACATAAATTATCACTAAATTCACGGATAAAAAATTCGCCAAGTTACTAGGTTATCCGATCATGTTTGCCTGCATATATAAACGGAGATATATATGTCTTCTATGCGCATATATTTGGACATATTTTCGGCCAAAAATACTGTATAAAAATAGATATATCTTTTTTCGCCGGGTATTTTGAGTAAGGGTAGTTTGATCTTTTAAAACCCACTCCCGCATTTCCTCTCTTACGTTGAATGCTGATGCTGAATTGCTCTCATCACTGAACTGACTGCTGAAGGACCACTGGTATTTTGTAGGGATGTGTCACTAAGCCTGGAGCTACCACCATCATCGTCATCTCCCGATCCTCCTGACGCAGACCTCTCACCAGCAATTGTCGACGAATCACTGAGACCCAGAGTGACAATGTCACATGGCGTAGATTCATTAATGATCGAATTGTCATCTATGTCAGGCCAACTATAACCTCACTTTCTGTCGTGTGTCTTTCATACTTTTCTCCTTTCTCACTGGTTTTCGTTGCGTGTAGTAGTTGACGATTTATTTTATGTAGCTCTCGCCATTTTTTCACTCGCTGATAAGAAGATTCCATAATTAATGATACGCCTCTTCCTTGTTTTTATATGAAACACTGAGCAGAATAAATGAGTATTTATCCGCAATGAATTATCATCGGCTGAGTAATGGAATTGGCTGTGAGATGGCGCACTAATGGAAGATATGTCTTGAGGGGTAATGTTCACGTTAACACTGGCTATTTTGGTGCCAGTGTCCAAACGACTCTCGGCCGGTAACGGATGCCGAACTCTTGCCAAACAATTACTGGCCGATACTTGGTCTATCGTTGTAATCCAAGACGTGGCGTGCGAGTGCTCAGGCGAGACTCGGCCAGTATGTAAGGACCAATTATATTTGGCAACCCAGTTACTGGCCAGTCTTGGCCCGCAGTTGTTACCCGAGACTTGGCATGCCAACCTCCGGGCGATGCTCGGCCAGTACGTCTAAAAAGTATAAGCACTGGCAAATCTTAGTGGGGATATAGTTGTTAGCACTCTTCAAAATTGGAAATTGATAAGATGGGTTTGCAAAACGCTGTCTATAGTACAGCCAAATTTTTTCTATTGTGTATGTAAAGTAATGACCAATCACTTTTTCTTATCCACATATCCCTCCCAATCAATTAAGACCGAAATTGTACTAAGCGCCAGATAGAATGCTTATAAATGCGATTTGCAACTTCAAGTTTATTTTTCTTGAAACTGCGTTTTTTGGATTCCCTCGTTCAAACCTGCATAACTTTGGGAATTTTCACGTCGGAGGTGTTAATTTGGGCTCAAAATGTACTGAAGAGATACCATTGAGCCATATGTTTTGAAAAAAAAACAAATCCGTTCATTAGTTTTTGTAATATTGAATAAAATGAATTTCTAGTAAAAATTGAATATCTCAGAAAATAATGAAAATTTTCAAAAATCCAAACCACTTGCACATATAGATACTATGGAACTATCTCGCACATATGGAACATTTGTGTGAAATTTCAAGTCGCTATGTCAACACCTGTAGGAGGAGATGCGCGAGCAAAAATTTTAAGTGAACATAAAAGTTGAAATAACTCGAAAACTTTCTGCGGACGCATATGTGTGTCACGGATCGCGTATTTTCTACAAAATAATGAAAAAACCCCAAAATAATGAAAAGAGAAATAGTGAAGTAAACACGAAACGACGAGAAGAGGAACATCCTTGAAATGCTGTACAGTGACCCCGGCGAGTAGATATGTACAGATGGATCGAGTATCGAGATTTTAAAATGCACGGAAAATCTCTAGTAAAATAGAGGAAAATAAAGCAACAGAAAACTCTCGAAAACTGGAAAAAATGTAAACGGTCGTAAAAATCGGCCCCAGCAAGTGCGTAGACGACGCACAGGCGGTCCCAGCGGGGCCCCTCCGCCCCGCTGCAAGTCGTAAAAATGGAGCGTTCGGGCTACAGCGGCTTGCTCGACGAAGGACACTTAGCACTATCTGAAAATGTATAGCTTTGGGTACATTTTTTTCCTCTTATGATGAAATTAAACGAAAGTTGAACAGAGCGGCATTGCGTTATCACAGAATTCGTGATTCCCACAACCATTTAAATGACATCTTTATGGTCGTCTTCGAAGAAATTCTGGCATATGCTCCAGTTTGACGTGGCTTTAACATAAATTGTTCGAGTGCCCATAGCGATTATGAGTAAAAATCAGGGTACGATATCAGCCTACACGTGCAAGGGAAATGTGTCCACTTCTTGAAGTTCGCCCTAAACTCACCCCCCACTTATTTTTTTTCGACCTGGAACGGCAATAAAAATGGACCACTGACCCCGAGAAGAGTCAGTACCAGATTTTTCCTAGTTGTGTGAAAACGCTGCAGCTCTGTTTCTTTGGGGCCTCCCTTAGCCTGTTCAAATTACACTCTCGAGTATCTTGAAGACATCGAACTCACAGTCACTCAATATACCATTGAATGACTTTCTTCTTCAGTTTTGCACTGCTAAAAGAATACCGAAGAATTAATTCCAGTAAATTTAACCGAGAAATACCCAAAAAGTGCATTTTCCGAAATCTCCAACTACATCGAACGATCAACCGAAGTTCCATCTCTCTCGCTCACACGTGGACCAGAGGACCATCTCTCTCGCTCACCCGTGGACCACAGGACCTCCTGAGGAGACCAGACGCCAACTGAAACCGAGCGATCGCTACCCACCCATTCTTTTTCGATTACTACTGTAAGTCACACAAATTTGGTTACTCATTCTTGCTCCTTTTCGTTTCTATTTTTCTATTATTTCTACATTTCTACCGGTTTTATCTTGGTTTCTCTTCTTTTACAAATAAATAGTGTTTTAAAGTCAAAAAGCGAATGCGTGTGTTTCTTTCCCTACGATCTATATAGTTCTATGACCCCTACGCTATAAACTATCTTACACTTTAGTAGTTTATCCCACACAATCCGATCCCTCTTTTCCTTCAAAATCACTTAGTATTCGTGATTTGTTGCGGTCTGTTCGTTGCTGGGGTTCACCTTCCACCCGAGTTTTCTACACGATTTTCAGCGTTAGGATCGTAACATGTGTTTTTTGGATTCCTCTTATAGGCGGAGTGATGAGGAAGATTAAAAAAAAGAAACTAGTGGTGTGTGCATGTGTGTGCTCCACTCGGGGCACAAACAAAACTTCCCGATTTGGTTTTTCAGCACAACTTACTAAATGTATTCTTCTCCAATGACCCTTGTTATTATCATAACGAAAATATGCCTATTTGGGAATTCCAAACTGACTCATTTATGAAGCAGATAATTATGAATACTTGAATAGACGCATGGTGAGCATGAGGATGACACTTATGTGTGGTACTTGAGTGAGAGTGAGACGCCAATAAGGATGCGGCTGCAAAACAAAAACTTTAATATTTTATCCAGTGGACCAGTATAAACAATTGCAATTGCTGATAACATTGCATATACTGCACAAATGTGATCCGCTCGATTTTGCATGAAAACGCTTCGATTGGGACCGTCATGACAGCGCTTGGTCCCTTCGTTCACTTATTCTATACATAATTGTGGAGACTGCTATACCTTCTTAATTATGCAAATTATCGAAAAAAGACATTCTAGATAAAATACGTATTTTTATATGGTAAACAACTTTTCTTATATGAATTTTGCGCTAACTCTAATAGTTTATGCAGTAGAATATTATGAACAGTTGAAATTATTAATAACAATATATATGCTACACCAATTTCATTTAAAATCTAATATTCTAAGTTATATGGAAACGCTTCGAACGCGACCTTGAAAGCTCCCATAACTTCATTCGTTCACGCGAAATCGTTGCGCACAATTTTGTACACTGTACCGAGATTTTCTCGTTAGGGTTGAAACCCCCGTAAATTTGACATTGAAAACTGTAAAGTACGAATGAAGTGCCATCTAGTGACAGCTGAAATAAGGCTGTGGGAAGATGCTAAGACCAAAGAAGGGCGTTCGCTTATTACATACATAATTGTGGAGACTGCTCTACCTCCTTAATTATGCCAATTATCGAAAAAAGGCATTCTACATAAAATACGTATTTTTATATGGTGAACAACTTTTCTTATATGAATTTTGCGCTAACTCTAATAGTTTATGCAGTAGAATATTATAAACAATTTACATTGTTAATAACAATATAAGTACTGGACCATTTTTACTCAAACTTTAATCAGTTATAAAATATGCTTATATCTTTCAACTGTGACATTGAGTACCTGGATTACAACATTTTTGTGTGGATGAACGTTCATTATCATTGTTTTCGATTTCGGAACTACTGGATGGATTCGATCAAAAATCTAATCAGCTCTAAGTTACACGGAGACGCAACGGTGGAAAAAAATTAATCGAATCGCACGATCCGTTTCCGAGAAAACGTAAACGAAAAATTTGGCCACTTACGGATGAACACACACATACAGACACTTCTCTGAAATCACTTCAGGATGATGCAAAACGTCGAGAAACGTAAAAATTTCATCGGTCTGGCACTTTTCATTTTCGGGGTCACTACAATAACTTCCCTAGATCGGGAAGTTAATGAATTGGTTCAATATTGAAGGAGATATAGAGTAAAAACCAAAAAAAAATGAGTCAAGTTTTCTCAAAAACTTATGCTTCGATCGCGCTGAAATTTGGTGCGGTGTAAGAGGCACTCAATACTAATTATTGGAGAGAATTTGAGATTTTATAAACTAATTTTACCCGTGGAGATGTTGAAATTAGTCAATCGAGGCGCCAAAATTGACGTGTTCACAGACAGGCGACTGCCTCAAATTTCGTATTTTTACGTTTCAGACCATTCTAGATCATGTGCATAGGGAATTAGAAAATGTGAAAGTGGACCCTCGACAATGCTTCTATTCTGAAGCAAAAAACGAATTGATTCTACAATTATTCATTTTCTCGCTCGGGTGGGACCAAAATTAAATGTTCCGGCCACAAGGACTACGTCATTAGAGAAACGGATGTTCCGCCGTCGTCTTCGCCTCGGTTGAAAACTTTCCAAGTGGTTGGGATTCTGTGTTCCACCTCTCTAAGTTATAAAAATACGATTTTCGCATTGTGTCCCACATAAAACCGTCCTCATCCACGGGAGGAGTGCTCAAACCGTAGCTACCCTCGGGAGTACAAAAACAAGGTAAAGAATCTGCTTAGTACGTCATGAATGTTTCACATCATGAAATATTTTCTTCTGGAAAATACCGTCTGTGCTAGCGGCGGCAGCCGTCAAATGCGACCGACAGGTCAGGCCGGAATATAACGCGTCGAGAGGGGTTCCACCATAGACCGCCACTATCGCAGTATCCCAGGTAGGAATTAACAAATGGCCCAACTCTGGGCCAAGTCCTACCAAGCTTGGCACAAGGCCCAGGTTGGTATCCACGTTGGCCCGACCTCGGAATGTTAACTAGCTAGGGCCAAGCTTGGTAACTAGCTAGGGTCAAGCTTGGTAACTAGCTAGGGCCAAGCTTGGTAACTAGCTTGCACCAACTCTGGTATTTAGCTTGTACCAAGCTTGATAATTAGCCTGTACCAAGCTCGGTAACTAGCTTCCACCAAACTCGGCAATGAGCTCTCGTTAATTTCAATAATTCAACGGGATGTAAGAGAAAAAGTGAAATTTGGAAGAATTACAATCTTTATTCGTATATAAAAATACAAATACTACGAATAATAAGTAACCTACAAATAATGAGTAAAGAGCAATGAATTCTGGAGACTATGTAGGAGGAGGGATTTTTTAGGATTTTCTCTCTCTACATCCACCATCCGTATCCCCTCCACCTGAGAGAAAATTGCGCGTTGCTGTAATGATCGTCAAATCCTTCTCGGATTTCTCATGTTTTGATTTCAGGAAATCTGCACCAAAAAGACGTCTATTCAGATCAACTTCGATCAGAAACGTATATATAATAACTGCTTTCAAACATTTATAAGGATTTTAGAATTCTCGCGATTTCTACAAATTAGAAGAAATTTCACAAGAAGGGATTTGAATTTGTAAGTGTAATCATTTCTCCATTACCTCATAAAAAAGTCCACGTTGTAGTGGCACTGAAGTTCTTGTTTCCCACACCATTTGATGTACGGCCAGTGGCGCTGTATAACAATTCTATCGGCTTCTGAATTAAAGCAGTTAGGATGACTCTCACGTCTTTGTTATAGTCTACACAGCCTGCTGTTTCGACTCTCATAAACTCCAACTGAAATATATATAAAAAATTGATGAGTCATGATTGTTTATGGAAAGTTGACATTATTTTAGATGAATAATGAGAACTGCGTACTAAGGCATCTCTCCTTTTTTGTACTTCTTCGATGTTCTCCGCATTTTCTAAATTTAGCATTTTTCCCCACTTAATGAAGTCATCGCCTGTTTCCATTGGGATTTTAATTCCCAATTCTTTCGAAATAACGATGACATTGCCACCCTGAGGCAATGCGGAAGCATTAAGAGCAGATATTCATTCATCTGTTTTTTTTTTGCAAATCATACTGATCGCCTCTTCGCAGCGATTGGAGCTCCATCCTCAATTCATATGTCTGCAGCGCCATGACGGCATCAATGTAGCTGAGGAGCAACACTAAGAAGTATAAACCGTTCTCAGTAACATTAGACCAGAATGACTCTGAAGCCGGCAGACGGATGAGCCCGGCATGGGACCCTTGCGCCCACGGGTCTTCAGCGGGGCCCTACGTCTGCCAGCTTCAGCGTCATAAACCAGAAGCGGGTTATATGGCCAGCGATGGGCAAAATGTGAACGTAAGAAGAAACTATTGTTGTAAAAACTATGGAGATTGAAATTATGCCAATGTTTTTAGAATAATCTACTGACCGATTTCTTGGTTGTTAAATTAGACTCTATTATTCATCATATTTGTAATTCAAGTCGTCCCCGATAAAACCCTTATAATTGCGTCCCAGAAACTATGGATTACGTGCTGTTGAATTCAAGGTGTTGTACTTAGGAATTTCATGAAAAAATGTTTATAAGTAGACCTATCAGTCACTGCAAAATAACTATCTAATGACAATTCAACAAAAATCTGTCGTTTTAGTTGTTGTGGGGATAACCATGCTAACATGCAGGCCAGGATCTGAGCAGTCAATCAAGTAAACTCGATTTCTAGTTGACATCAGTTTTTGGTGAATATCGTAACTTCTGAGGGAGACAGCCAATATTACTAGCTACAAACATTGTAGGTCACTGTATCATCTACAAAAATTATAATCAAAAAATCGTTATCACTGCCCTGTTCCAGGATATTCACTGTTGAATGAAGGTCGTCAGGAACCGACTTAACTCGATTGATCACTCCACCAGTTGAATCTATCAATAGTTATCGATAGAAATCCGTCAATAGAAACCTATACCAGTTGAACCCACTACGTCGGAACCTATCAATAGATCTTCTTAATCGATATGAAATGCAGAAAATTAACAGAATCAATCGAAGGACTTATCACTGATAATGAAAACTGTTCTGAATTCATTCTTCGGAGAATGAAATTAGTTTATTTACCTTTCTCGCAATCGTTCCCACACATTGCTCGTAAATCCTTGACAGTGTCCTCCAATTTGGCCAATTGATCCGCTTTACTTGTGATACTTCTTTTACCTACCATTTTAGCTACCATTATCTTCCAATAAAGTTGACGAGAGAGAATCGGGTGCAGTTGATGAAGACCCGTTGTTGGGGTGCTCATCATGTCAAGCTCGCTTTTGTGATCTCTCATCGATAGGGTCATCAACAGAATTCAAATCATAGCTTTTCGAAAAAATGTCTGCTGCTCTCTTTCTGGACGAGGGCAATCCGGACAATACTGATTCTATTTCTGAATCTTCAGTTTCCTGTTCAGATCGAGTTCCAAGTAGACACTTGAATTTCTTCCTGGCTTTCTCCAAGTTTGTTATGGAAAGAAATTGTTTAATCAATAAATAATGGAACAGAGAAATAATGAATGCTAGTAAAAGAAATATCGTTTCTCAAAATTATTTTAATCGGAGCAATCTTGATCCACTAAATGGTAGATTTGTGCTTGAAATTGTTTACGTATTGTAAAGCCTATTTTGTGAGAATGCAATAATTTTTTTTTATGTGTCTCGACTCAACCGTACCTCGATAGGGCGATAAGTGGCCATTTACCTCCCTACGGCACCCATGGACTGCGAAAGAACTCTGCTCGTATAACGGAGATTACTATTTCAATTTGTTAGCAAAAACGGTCCCCTTTTTACCGATCGTACACAGCCGGTTGTTGACAGTGTGCTTATAAGGAGTTCGATGGCTGGAGTACGTGATTTTTGTCTCAGCTAGCTAGAATTCAGTAGCGGAGTGTTCAATTTTCGCCGAAACCCATCCAACAGTGAATATGCTGAGCAGGAGAGAAATAATAATATTTTAAGAAGGACTATTTTTATAGATCATGGGGTGATCTACAATTTTTGTACCAAGTAATTTTTGCTATCTCGCTTGAAATTCGATGTAGGCATTGAAAACTGACGTCAGCCAGAAAAAACTTGACTCGATTGACCACTTTGCTACTGAATTATATCTAGTAAGATGATATTTACCAATTCCCTTTAAAATTTCAACGGGATATTTTTTTCCAAGTCCTGGATGGAGCAGCTTCTCTTTCTAATAAAGCATCGATCTTTTTATAATCTTTTTCAGGCCGATAATAACATTCATCGGTATCTCTATCAGCTCCTTTTTCCAAAATGCAAGAGCCCGGAACAATTTCGATGATTTTACGCCCATCATTTGTGGTCTCGTCCAAAAATTCGACTATGCGAAAACTGTAGTTATCATCGGCTGACTTTTCACTCATTTTCTAAAAAGAGAAACGTGAGCAATAACTCGAGTCCTCAGGAATACATTTTAGATACGTTCAATAATATTCACGGACCACAAAAGTCCATTTCAGTAGCGAATTGGTCAATGGAGTTGAGGCTATTTGTAACTGACGTCAGTTTTTTATAAATATCTCAAATTCTGAGGGAGATAGCAGAAATCACTTCAGACCAAAATTGTAGGTCTGTTTATGATCTATAAAAGTGGTCCGTATCGGAATATCGTTATCTCTGTCCTATTCCAGGGAATTTGCTACTGAATGAGGTTCGGCGAAACCTGATTTTACTCGATTGACCACTTTGCTACTGATTTTCTCTTTGATAATTTATTCGGAAGCTACATTTAATAAATTTCATAGAAAAAAAAATTGGGAAAAATAAAAAAAAATTGAAAAAAATGGAGAAATTGGGAAAAAAAGGATAATTAAGGAATAGCAAAATTGAAAAATTAAGAAAGATGAACGAAAAATCCTTTCATGAGGAATTTTTTCCCCAGAGCATTGGGTGACTAGCTAATTTTTGTATAGCGGCGCCATTTTAAGCAGGCACTGAAGGTCATGCACGAAAGCATTTTGTGTTTTTCCATTTCAGTAGCGGAAAATAATTATATTTAGATTTTTTTATGAATAACTTATGAATCTTACGAAAAAATGCAGCGGTGAAGCCATACACGAGGTTAATCATTAAATCGTTAGAAGTGAAGTAAAAAAAAAAACTTACGTTCATTTCGTGAAAATGTGTACCGGCACTATCCACACAGTCCACAACTTCACAAGTCCTCTCAAACTGCAAATGGGGATTCAATCGGAAAACTGATGCCACCGAATGGACGCCGTATAATATATGTCACTTACACTGACGGCCATATGAGAATGGGCTTCCGATCAGGCCCGAAGCGAGCCCCACTCTAGTGCAAAGTCCACAAGCGAATGAGAACCCGAATGAAACCGAAGACCACGCTCGTATGGGATTCAGTCTACAATACGTCCTTCTACTTTACCGCAACTGGCCACATGTCCATCCCCCCCCCTTCGAGGCTCGCGTACCTTACACTACTCCCTCCACTAACTCACGCTATCGTTGGATCAATTGCATACAAGACACTTTGACCGCGGGAATCATTTGAAAATTTTAAGAGGCCTCGGAAGTAAAAAAAAACTATTGAAGAGCGGGGAAAACTTGCCTCCATGAATTCCCGGTGAAAAGGTTGTGAGAAAATAAGAAGTTTACCTCAAAATGAAATTAATTCTTGTGGCAACAGAATGACACAAAATTGAGATGATTAATGGATGCCGAATATATTTAAATGAGTAATAAACATTTACAAAAATCCGACGGTCTTGCCGCAGGCGCTAGGTAGCGCCATATGTATTTGGAAAGGGGCGTGTGGGTGTCAACATTTCTCATTTTTCTAATTCTCCCCAATCCATGTTACTCCGTTACCACAAAAATTACATTTTTTTGAGCTATAGTTCTTATTTTTTCATGACATTTCCACAGAGTATCCATGGAGGCAAGTTTCCCCGCTTTTCAATAGTTTTTTTTTCAGGTTCGAGGCCTCTTCATGCGCCCAAACACTATAAAAACATTTTTACGAAACAATGTTTGTGACTCTTCCCGAAAGTCAAGATAAAATGACACCCGAATGAGAGATATGTCAATTATTTAAGATTTAATAAACTCCAAGATGAGGAAATCAGTAGCGAAGTGGTCAATCGACTGCAGTCTATTCCGCACTGACGTCAGTTTTTGATGAATATTGGAAATTCTAAGAGAGATAGTAAAAATTACTTGGTACGAAAATTGCGGGTCACCTTATGATCTACAAAAATGGTCGTTATAAAAATATTGTTACCTCTGTCTTGTTTCGGGATACTCCCTCTTGAATGGGGTTCGACGAAAACTGACTTAATTCAGCTGACTACTTTGCTACTGAAGTGTACTGATGTATTCAAGTTTTGGTGAATTAGAAAAGATTAAATATATAACAAACTTTGGGAACCCATGAAAGTTTTAATATCAAGGAAACATGAGTAGCGAATTGGTCAATCGAGTGAAGTCCATTTCTAACCGACGTCAGTTATTGATGAATATCTTAAAATGGAAGGGAGATAGGAAAAATCACTTGGTGTAAGAATTGTTATGATCTCCAAAAATGGTTTTTATCAAAAAATCGTTATCTCTGTTCCATTTCACGATATTCAATATTGATGGCATCAGTCAGAAACGGACTTAACTCGTGTCACCACTACGCTACTGAATTTGATCATACATATGTTTTTCCAACGTCTTTTCCCAAAACTTGCATGAATGGTAATTGACGCACGCATTCCATTTGAATGAAAACTATTAAACTAGAGTAGAATGCCATTATCTCTGCTTAATATTCACTGATAACAGCGGAATATCAGATCTATTTCAGCAATCGCCCATGCCAGTCAAGTCGAAACGGGATTTGTATTATCTTGAGGGAAATAAGTTACGAGTTTTATTGTAAATGACTTCATTTCTGCACCATAATTGCAATTCTATTAATTTTGGAAAATAGTCTTTTTATTGATTTCCCATAAAATTAAAAGAAAACAATCTGTGTTTGTTGGAAAAATTTGAGTCAATTGTTGAGTTAGTTTCCATATTGAATGTATTATTGAGAACATCCATTTAATTCAATCATTCCCCCACGTTTCGGGCGTCAGACTTGGTTAGAATGGTTGTGGAGTAACGATATAACATACTCTTCATCCTTAATATTTAATGCAATACATTTACACTTGACTCCAGTGACAGGTATGAGTTGATTGACCTTTGAACATTCTTTAATTTGGAACGCCCCAAATTGACGTGATGAACATGGTGCCACAAAAACATCATCAGTCTCAATAACTTTGAACCCTAGAATAAATATATCGTTCACGTTTCTATTTTGTCATAAGTGTTTTCCTTCGCCCAAAGTTTGGTTATACAAAAAGCTCTTTCGTTGACAACTGCATAATATCGTTCGGCTTCTTAGCAGACAAAATAAAATTCTGGTAACCGATGGATTCTAAGATTAAAAAAGTTTCTTCTTCCTTCACCATAACGTCATATAATTTCAGCTTCTTCACGTGCCCAATTGGTTGGTACTTCCTTATTTTCACATCTTCCCAACATTCCAAAGCATTCAGTCTATTGATATTCTGAGACAGGGGTCTGGCTGTACTGCTTACATATTGTTTCAATTTTCCGATAAAATTTTCTCCCAAAAAAGGGGAATAATGATATAGGGAAGTCTTGAGTAGTGCAGCATCATCAGCTACGTGAAGCAATTTGTGGAAAGTCATTGTTTGACTATCTTCTCCATAAAAGACGGCTAACAATTGAAAGAAATTTTTGAATAATTGTCGGAAGACTTTTTGATATTTTCGAACCCACTCATCACGGCAAATCATACGAGAAGCTCGGTAAAGCTGTAGAAAGTGTTGGTATTATCACTATCATCGTTCAAGACAAATTTGAACACGACACCACCAGCATATCGAAGTAGAAAGGCATATTGAGTGGCTTTCCACGACCCTCTATCTTCCACATCAAATTTTTTTCGCTGGAATTCATCTGGCACGCAGGACGTTAAAAACTCCATCAACTCCTTGAATATACGTACTTGATCAGTAGGCAATTTGTACGGATTTTTATTTCTATTTAGCAACTTGTCGCTGAGGATTGTCATTACATTTAGAAAAAGTAGGTGCATGATATCCAACGGAAACTGTCCTACAAGGTCTAATCCAGGAATGTTTATTAGAGGCGTCACAAGTGGTTCATTCGTGCTTTCTTCGACCAGACGATGTTGAGGTTATTGTTGGTCGATGAAAGTCTGATTTGTTCGCGGACAGCTAGTCATACTTGGATAAATTCGTTTTCGATTTACTGTTTGACCTTTAGTTGTGCAACGTGCGCACCCCCAATAAGCGGTAGGGCCTCTAATACACTTCAGGAATGCCCTGGCTGGACTATCGGCAACGATTGCAACAATACTAAATTCAAATTTTCTCCCATGAATAACAATGCCTTGCTCTGTCAATAACTTCGCTTCCTGAACGAAATCACTCAAAAATTCCAAAACATATTTGGGTTTTGATTTCCCCTAAAATAAACCAACTACAAATGGAGTAGTGACATATTGGGGGTGTAAGAGTTTGATAGAAATGGGCCACATTTCGTCTTTTGAATGATTGTAAACTTTCATCCCATCAACATGTACTAAAACACGAATATACATCGGGATCGATTCGATTGCACAGTCCATTGCGGATACTCAAGTACACAAATGTACCAACTCCATCTTTTTTATCAACTAGGTTTTTCGTTTTCACTTTATGTGGAAACCCTAGTAATTTATGGGCTGAACATCGCCGTGTTGTATATCCTCGGTTTTTCATTATGACTAATATTCCAGTCACCGCTATCAGCTGTATTGTTACAATAGTGTCGATTGCCCACTGACGAATATTTTGCTCCAAACTGGGTGGTTCAGGGTTTGCTGGAGGTGGTTCGTCGAAATGATTATCTCCATAATCTGAGTTGAAAGTTGAACTCTCAAAAGACTCTTCAATGCTAAGCTCATTTAGCACATTATCATCGCACGAATGTTGTTCCACGTAGGGTACATCAGCTTCTAAGTGAACTGCATCGACGTCAACCCAATTCAATTCATCTTATGTAGACGACTCTCCATTTATTTTCTCTTGCTCATCGTGATCATCAAGACGGTTCAGTAAAGCTGCTACTCTTAAAAAACGTAGTTTTCGCATGCCACCCCTCGCTGACCGATTTCTAGGCACGTTCGATGCCATACTTATATTTCACCAATCATTGCCATTTAAACATGTACACACTATCCACAAGAATGTATACTAGCTTCAAGTGCAGTTCAGCCAAATAAATCTGGAGCAGTCGGTGAACTTCTGCTCCACCGAAGTAAAGTATTTTTTGTAACCGATGTACGAATATTATTATTTCGTTGGGACCAAACTGGTTTTCTCTTGACAAGGACTTCCTAGTGAAATCTGTAGACAAATAGTACAATTAGGTAAGCCAGTTAGAAAGATGAGGGAATTATCGCGATCTTCATATGAAGAATCGTGAAACAACGGGCTGAGGCGGTCAACTTTGTTCAAACGATAAATTCAGTAACGAAGTGATCAATCAAGTTCAGTTAGTTTTCGCCGAACACCATTCAACAGTGAATATTCTGGAATGGAAAAGAGATAACTATATTTTGATGAAGAACATTATTGTAGATCATAAGGCGACCTAAAATTGTGATGGAAAGTTATTTCTGCCATCAACCTTAGGATTTGAGATATTAATTAAAAACTGGAGTCAGTTGCGAAATAGGCTTAACTCGATTGACCACTTTGCTACTGAATCCACCGATTCCAATTGAATTACAATTCAATAATTATTGAAAATAGGTGCTCCAAAGCAGACATCTCTTTATTTTGTTTCGTACATCTGTAATTTAATAAATCACATTTAGTGGGAATAGAATTGTATTGTTGAAAGAGACATGGTGTGTCTTGACCATAAGCAACAAGAAAGAGGTGATTCAAATAGTTTGCTTTAGATTCATCGAAATGGTAAAAGTAGCTGTTTTGGAGCAGCCTCCACAACCGTCCAGAAACAGTTACATTGAAGAATGTATGAATAAACAAAAATCCAGAAAATGGTATGACTGGCCAATACTTACGATCTTATGGATTGACACAATCCTTCTGCTTGAATATACTTTGTTTTATTGTTTTGGATATACCCGATAGTGTGAAATAAATGCAATAAACGGAAAAGGTTAGGGCAAACAATACAACTGCTCACAATTTGGGAGGACTGACTATGTTGAGCGCGTCAAGGTGGCCACTTGAAAAACCACAAAGTTTGTTGGTAACAGTTACTCCACCCCATCAACGCCCGGGATATTTGAATGATGTCTTGCCAATAAACGCAATTTTAATTGAAACAGAACGTAATATCATTGTCCATTGGTTTTGAGATTTTTTGCCCTTGATTGATGAAAAAGTACTCAAATGTACTCAATTTCCGGGGTACATATTTTTTCAGAAATTCTCTATTAAATGTGAGAAATAATGGTCACAAACATTACGAATATTGATTCCAACACTTCAAAATTTAGACAATAAATTATGCAGCTTGAGAATGAAAAAACTCATTGTTTTCAACCTGACTGCTCACAACAATTAAACAATTAATTGAAGTTTCTAAGCAAACTTTATATTCTTTCCGGTCTAAGTAAGATAAAACGAGATAGTGGGGCTCAATGGGACTGTGTTACGAGTTATCTACCTTTTACTATTCACTGTTCTAAATTCAAGAAATTTTTCCAAGTTCCCGTTTTGATTGGAAATTCCAGTATTACCAGGCTTCGCACCAGTCCTGGGGACAGCCTGGCCCGAGCTTGGTTCACCAAGCTTTGTTCCTACTCTTGGTAGGAGATTGGGCCAAGACGTGTTACCAAGTCTCAACGCGAATTGTAAATTGGAGTATTACCAGGGCTTGGCGCCAGCCCTGGGGGCAACTTGGTCCGAGTTTGGTTCCACCAAGCCTTACTCCCAGTTATGGTAGAAGATTCGGCCAAGACTTGTTCCCAACCGTCAAGACAGACGATAAATTGGAGTATTGCCAGCGCTTGGTCTCAATGCTGAGCGTAGCCTGGTCCGAGATTGAACGAAGACTTGTTACCAAATCCCAATGTATTTTGTAAATTGCACTATTACCAGGGCTTGGCGCCAGTCCTGGGAGCAGCCTGGCCTGAGCTGGCCGTTACCGAGCCTTGCTACCAGTGTTGGTCCAAAGTTGGACTAAAACTTGTTACCAGGTCCGATTATAGATTGTAAATGGGAGTATTACCAAGGCTTGGCGCTAGTCTTGGACAGCGATTGGCCCATGACTGGTAATCCCCAGAATTGGTTGTCGGTCTTGTCCCTAGCCTGGTCCAAAGTTGCCTTTGGGGTTTGGATGCCAGCCCTGGGCCAGGAGCGGCATCACCACCGGTATAAGCAAGATCCAATCTAGATTTACCAAGGTGTGGTAGGCCGAGGTTGTCCCTAGCTCGGCCCATTTGTTAGAGCTTGGCATTTCCTGCCTGGGATATGGGTTTCTGGAGGTTTACCCTGGGTTTATAGATAGAATGGCCTAAATCGCGAAAGTCGCCCCAACCCCATGGGTCCAGTATTATCTGTTGAAGGACTACTCGAGAGAAGGTACCGTGAGAAGGACAGAAAAGAGGGACGGAAACAAAAAATAAAAAAAATCCGCACCACATTTCCTGATCCCACATAATTTTTAAATATCCATATTTGATGCCATTGAAAGTAGCGTAACATTAATTTCACGAGTTGATATCGACCCTAGCCTTGTAAACAGAACTACGTAACTACTTGTCTGTAAAGATGGAGTGTAAATCAGAAGTGGGCAATCGAGTTAAGTCCGCTTGGCGCGGCTTAAGTTTGCGGTACATATCTCAAGCTCTAACAAGCTATTATAAATCTTTAGAGCCTTCTGTTTTAAACATCGTGACAGCAGAGAGAAAAGTTAATCAAATCCTTTAAGGCTTTATTTATATTACGAGCTTTTCGAAAATTTAAGTCTAGAAATATTTTGGATGATACCTTGACCCAAAACCATTTATGAATGAGATGATCGAATTTTCAAAGAAAAGCTACGATTTGAATTTTTTAATTTTCATCCGGCCGTTGTTATAGCGTTCACATTAATATTCCCTTTGTTGTTTCAACAGTCGCTATCCAGTGGAGGAGAAAAATTTGGATCAATTCAGAAGAAGTTGAAGCAAAGATTTCAACTTCCCGAAATATAAAAGTTTTTGTAATTATCGTGAAATTGGAAAGTGGACTTTTCAATATATTCCCCATTTTCTAGACGTTTCATATCATCATGACAATGTACAAGAGCATGTCTGCAAGAGTTTTGTTCCTCCATCTGTAAGGGTTTATTTTTGTCTCAGTCCCTCACATTGGTAATTCTCACGGTTACGTGAATCATTCTGTAAGGGCCGCGTGAGTTTTTTTTTTTTTTTTTTTCTATCTTTAACGCCTTCGATCCCTTATAGATATCTGGGCGTATGGTCCATACGCTGCACCGCATTCGCATGATAAGACACAGGAAACCACAGAAAACCTGTGTCGGTACAGGTGGCTACTCTATGAGTAACCTCCCGCTCATCAGACATTCCGAAAAAATTCTCGCTCTATATGGGGGATTTGAACCAGGAACCAAAGCGGCAGCGCTAAGACTGCGCGCTTAGTCCACTCGGCTATTCTGACGTCGGTAAAACGTGAGTGTGTATTTCCGTTCGGCAATGCGTTCATGTGCCTTTTGGGTTGTCACCCGGAACCTCGTGAATGCTCGAACTGTTTCAATAAACACTATTTGTTTATACAATGATTGATTAGTAAAATAATTAGCATGTAATCAGGATCTTAGAAAATTATATTTGCTTTACTTTGGTTAAGCTTACCCTTAAGTTATGCATATGTTATTTATCAATGGAATTGGTCGAACAAACCATTAAAATCATGCAAACTCTTACGTCATTCATATCTCCCCACACACGCTCAAGCTTGATTATAATTGCAGCCAGCTTGTTAGCTTAAGAGGCTATGTTACTTCTGCCGCTCGCGTTGCGCCCGCGCTCAATTTTCAATCCAATTACTTCTTAGGGTGTCCTCAATTTGCACCCACAAAAAAAAAGTTGTGAGTGCGAAATGCAATAATCTAGTCACTCTGAATTTGCTTTTTGTAAAATAATTTAAAAAAAAAGTAGATTTGCTTACCGGTAGAAATGTGCACTGGAAAAAAATTAATAGATATTATTTCCTCACCTTTATCCGCCAAACGCAAATTGATAGTGTCTGCAGGAGAGAAAAATACAACTGATTAATGATTAAAAATCAGTCTTTATCATTGACACCCTTGAAAGTTTTCGGATGGAAAGAATGCCGGTACTGATGGTAATAGACAATTTGCCCCCCCCCCCCTTTGGCTCCTTTGCCAGACAATGGCTGCCCATCGCGCACCAATGCAGTGCACATAAACAACGAAATGTAAGTAGATTATGAACTTTAGCCGTTTCTCCTATTATTATATAGACAAAACAGATTTCTTACCTCATCTCAAATAGCCAAAATATGCGTAGAATTGACAAAACCCTGTGTCGAAACTAGGAAACCTCGAAAAATCACGTGTTGTCCAGGTAAATTGGCGCAGATTTGTTCCGATTTTCCATAACCTCAACTGTCAAATATTTTGTATTACAAGCTGAGTAAATCATGACTTGGATAGAAATAGGTAATGATAACAAATGTTATAAGAAAAAAATCCAGACTTTTCTCGTTTAATTTTTTAATACCCGAAATAACCTAAATGTAAGTTTTGCATTTTTGAGCAAAACATCCATTGATTTTTTATTTACAAATTTTTCAATTCAAATAGAAAATTTTTGATGTTGATTCTATCCATTTTGAATATTCAAGTTTGTAATTATAAAGTTCGCATTCTGAATGTTGAAATGCTTTTTCGATTTTGAATTTCAAATTGTTACCTTGAGTTGTTTTTTGTATCTATTGCAAAGAGCAACCTTACTCACGTCTGCTCAAATTCTTGGAGAATTTTTTTCTCCAAGCAAAAAGCGGAGCAAAATTCTCGATTTTTCACCGGAGGTGACTTGCCTATAAAAAAGCCAGACGTTCAATCTGCTGAAAAAAACATGCCAATAGGAACCATAATCTTTCATATGTCTCATTGAAGAATTGACTCAATTTGCCTAGGAATTAGTTATGATAACCGTTCGCGAATGTTTTTCGAATCATTGAATTGAGAAGTGGCATGGGGATTCATAGCTGTCAAAACAGTGCGCGTTGTGGACTTTAAAGTTTAAGGTAACAACGAGGTTGCACGGTTGTAATTTTCCAAACCACCGAGAGTTTTTCTAAGTCGTTCAAGCTGGGATTTTTCAATGAATGCCCCATTCAAACGTAATCTTTCCGTGGGTTGCGCCATTGTTGAGGTTATGTATTCATAAATATCGCCATATTCGCGCGTTATGTTGATTGGTCTAGTGACAACTAGTCTTCAAAATACTTTCCATATAAACAATTCATAATAAAAAATTTTTGAATAAGAGCGCAAATGTATCGTCACAGTCGTTACATTATGTTTTCATTTAATTTGCCTGGCACAAAATTCTCCTTAGATAGTATTAAAAAAAAAGGGTAATTGGAAAATGGGTGTGCTATGTGTTCACCCTTATTTCCAATTGAAAATAAGGCAACAACAATTGGAATAAACGGGATGTGGGTCTGACCCGCTACGGGTCGAACCAATAACTTCCCGATCGTTGACCCGTATAAGTTATATGCAAAATTTTGGTTCATATCTGAAGTTATGGACGTTTTAAGCTTTTCAAAATTTCCAAATATTGAAAAATTTTATAATTATCAATATGTAATGGTTAGATAAATAATGCAATTTTGTAATAAAAACCAACTATGGGTGTTATCAAAAAAAAGTCATAAAACGTAGAATGAGTATTTTTACGGGCGGAACGACTTTCAGTAAGCACTTTGTTTCATATCCCCAACCGTTTTTGCCATAAAGCGATCTGAACAATGGCATTTGTTAATAATTATTAACGATCGGTGTTAAAAAAAAAAAGTTATACAACATCAAATATGTATCTTCCTGTGTGGAACAACTATCATTAAACAATTTGTTTCCTATCTTTAACCGTTCTCACGATGCAACGATATAAACTACTCAATTTGTCAATAACTAAAAAACCGCTGGGTCAATTGTGTTCAAAATCTAATCAGGTCTAACTTAGGCTGAAACCTATCGAATGAGTATAAGGAAACCCAAATCGGATAAGTTGTACTAGAGAAATTGTTCGACAAATTTTGGCTCACGTACGCACACACACACAGACAAACAGCGCGCTTAAATAGGTCGGAACCGTTTCTAAGGGTCATGAAACGTGGAGGTCAGGTAAAATTTCCGAATTCCATTTTCGGACCCAAAACAATAACTTCCCTCAAAATTGGGAAGTTAAAAAAGGGTGAACGACCATAGCACATCCATTTCCCAATTGTTCTTTTTTTTAACAATAATATCTAAGAAGAATTTATGCGCCAGGGTTGATTGTTCAAAAACGTATTTCGCAAAAAAAAAATCTTAAATCGTGAACCTGACTTGTGGCCTTCTTCCGGAACGAAACTTAAGTAGAAACTACCTTAAAGTTTGGTCTTATTAATATTAGATGTTTGGTATTCAAATCAATAAATTTTCAATTTTCTTGTTTCCATTTTTTTCAGATTTTCCATGTCGACTTCTGCAATTCACGATTTTCCAATCATTTTACTTTCAATTTTTAATGAAGAAAGATATGTTTGCACTGACCGCCCCGACGCCATATTGTGCCGATACTGGGACATTCGACTATTATCTTGACGTACAAAATTGAACATGAAAAGGACAAAATTTTTAGAATAAAATCTGAAGACATTGTCAATTATTAGTCTCAGGTACGCAATTTTAGTGGGCGCAATTTTAGTGACATGTGTCGGTAAGTTTCTTAGAAATGGACTTTTTTCTTCGATCGTTCATATCTCAGAATCAAATCAATAATTTTGATTTTTTTATCAAAATGTGTCTCTCAACAAGTTCCACGGAATGGTCGAAGAACATCTTGTAGGTTACTCCCAAGAGATTGGAGATATTTCAATTTTTCTCTTTTTTACAGTTTTTTGAAATGGAAACCTGAAATTTGGAACAAAGGTTCCTTTTCTTGTGAAAACCCCTATTAAATGGTGATTTGAACGGATCATTAGTTTTCCAGATTCAAATTTTTTCTTTTTCACGGTTTGTATTAGATTTTTTGATAATTAGTCAACCGATTTTCTTTGTTTTTTTTCTCAAAATGTGCGCCTCAACGCGATTGATCATGAGGTTGAAAAATATTGAGTCAATTAGTTTCGGTAATATGAGAGATTCCTGTTTTTTAACGTTTTACTTTGGTTTTACTTTTTGTGTTTGTACCTCTTTCTACAGGTTTTTTATCTGCAATTTCCTGGCTGGCAGAGGAATATATGCTAATGGTTGCTCCCGAAAAAAAAGTTAACTTTTCATCAGATCTCCACGGTTCATGGTATTTCTGACGATGTCTGGATGGCATTTGTGCAGTATTTGCAATGACATTAATCACTGCAATTATTTATAGTATTCCACTTTTATTTTATAGTATTGTTAAAGTTAGCGGCAAACTTATCAGATGAAAATTATTCTTTACATGAAAATACACATCTTATGTGGCATCCTTTTTTCCATAATTTGCATAATTAAGGAGATATGGCCGTCTCAACAATTATGTATGGAATAAGTGAATGAATAAACCCAGCGCTGTCATGAAGGTCTCAATCGAAGCATTTCCGTGCAGAATCGATTGGATTTTGGATGATATTCGTGTAGCATATGAAATATCTTCCCTGGCGGACGGATCGATTACAGAATCGACTTGTGCATATATGTCGATTAATTTTCGAGTACAAGTCGATTCTGATTTGGAATAATCGACTCAGGGTCGCCTAAGTACCGGGTCGATTGTCGGTCGACTAGAATCTATTTTTGCCCAAAACCAACGTACGACCCGCCTAACACCAAGTCAATTGTCCAAAAACAAAGCGAAAAAGAACATTTTTGTTTTTAATTAAGACCAGTCGACCGGCAACCGACTCAGTATTTAGTCCATCGTAGGTCGATCATTGCAGAAATCTGGATCGATCTGTACTCGAAACGTAATCGACATACTTCACAAGTCGATTACACAATCAACCGGTCTGCCAGGGTTGCTTTGCAAGTTTCATATTGGCCACGTATAACGCCATTTTTCAATTTTGATTTCTGTGCTTAGAATGGATGCCAGGAAAAGAGGTAAACGGAGAATATATATTTAAGACCTTGAATGATATTCATTTATTCACTACGTTTTTTCGGGGTCATGGGAACGAATCATAAGAAAACAAATTTTATAAGCTCATAAATTTATCATTACTCAAAATGTATAGGATTGGAGCAACGTGTGTGGATTTAACCCGAGCTCTCCTGCCGTAACAACCCTCCAACAGGTGTAGTTCTTTCTAATATCACATCACGTACTGTTGTAATTCCACTGTCGAAATTGTCGTTTGATGACGATTCTATTTAAACGACGCATTAAACAGTAATCCATACTTTTAATGAGTTGTTTTAAGCATGGAACTTCATTGACCATCAAAGAGGTTAGAACACTGTACATGCTAAAATCCTCAAATAGTATGTCTTGTGAATATAATTTTCACGACCTGTATATACGCTGCTTGCTTTATCTTTGTAGAATTGATAACTCACGAAATATATATTGCATGCATTAACTAGTGTTGCAACTATACTTCAATTGCATGTAATTGTGTAGTCCATATGTAGATGCGCCAAATGTTTAGTTAACCATTCCATGATCTGACGTAATATGATATATTTTGTTATACGATTCGGCCAAAGGGGGGGGGGGGTGTGTTGCGATTTTCCACACTTTTGCCCAATTCTATACGCGCGGGGAAGGTCAGTCGATCTTAGATCGAGTAAGGTGACACAAGTGTCAACAAACACACAAGGACAAAGCCATTGTACGCGTTTCGGGAAGTGCCGACTAAACCATGGCAAGAAAAGAGGCAACATAGTGAGAAAAGCTGCGTTGGTAAGTTGTTTGTTACAATTGTATAAATGAATTCTCATGGTTTATTTCGATGAACTTTCATTGGCCCTCATTTTTGAGGTTTTCCCATGTACTTATGGGTTTTTCCAATGACTTTTCGTCGGCTTCTGACCCGTGTAATTTATAGCTATTAGTAATTATTCCAATGAGGGTTCATTGGCTCGAATTTTTATAGGGATTTTCCACCTGTTTGTGGACCCATTCCAATGAACTATCATTGGCTCTGAGTGGATGAGTTATTGGGCTTTTATTCCAATGAACTTTCCTTGGCCCTCATTTTGAGGTTTTCCCATGTACTTATGGGTTTTTCCCGAGAAAATTCATTGGCTTTTGATCAGTGAAGTTTATAGATGTTAGTAATTATTCCAATGAGTTCTCATTGGTTCTAAAATTTATAAGAATCCCCACCTGTTTGTGGGCCCGTTCCAATGGACTTTCATTGGCTCGAACATAATTAGTGAATTTGTGAATAAATGAAGGAACTTTTCCAGTGAACTCTCACTGGTCTGTAATGAGTGACTTTTTGGTTCTAAGGTAGGGAATTTTTCCAGTGAATTCTCACTGGTTTTATAAAGTGAATTTATGAATATAATTTGGGGGAATTTTTGCAGAGAATTCTCACTGGCTTCTATCGAATGAATTCTTGGCTATAAAATTTTACCGAGACATTAAATGAGAAAATCTTTGCATTGAATTCTCACTGGTTTTCAGTGAATGAAAATTTTGTATAGGAACTAAGGAATTTTTCAAGTGAATTTTCACTGGTTTTTCACTGAGTGAATTTTTTGGTTATAATTTGGGGATTTTCTCCAGTGAATTCTCACTGGTTTTTCACTGAGTGAATTTTTGGTTATAATTTGGGGATTTTCTCCAGTGAATTCTCACTGGTTTCCACTGAGTGAATTTTGGGTTATAATTTGGGGATTTTCTCCAGTGAATTCTCACTGGTTTTTAATGAGTGAAATTTTGGTTAGAATTTGGGGAATTTCTCCAGTGAATTCTCACTGGTTTTTAATGAGTGAATTTTTGAATATAAATTGGGGAATTCTTCCGGTGAATTCCCACTGGTTTGGATGGGATGAGTTTTTGGAGATAAATTAAGGAATTTTTCCAGTGAATTCTCACTGGTTTTTCCTTAGCGAATTCTTAAGTATAAATTACGCAATTCCTCCAGTGAATTCTCACTGGTTTTTATTGAGTGAATTTTTAGGTATAAATTACGGAATTGCTCCAGTGAATTCTTACTGGTTTTTATATAGAGAGTTTTGGGTATAAATTAAGGGGCTCTTCCCGTAAATTCCCATTGTTTTCTCTTCATTTTTTTTTTATTATTATGATATTTTATTCATTTTTTTTGTTGCTCCCCAATTATTGTTGGTGCGGATTTAGAGTATGTTATCCGTCATGGAGGATGATGCGTAAAAATATATGGGCACGTCCCTGAAAATTGGGATTTGTTCCGATTTCCCGACCGGCTCCAAACTCATACGGGTTTGGTAAATTGTATTTTTTTTGGTATTATTGTATCATTAGAGATGATGATTTACGCTTAGATTGAAGTCTCCCCCCTGAATGGCGGGGCTATTTTTATAAAGTTAGAGTAATTTTCCAGTGTCCTTTTCACTGGCTCCGGATTCATCGGAATCTGGTGAAATTAGGATAGAGAAGTTGCCGTTTACCATCCGACTCCGCTAAAAAGTAACGTAAGTCGAGAGGATTTTATCCAAAACTCGCGATTTTGGTTTTGTTACTTTCGTTAGGGTTTTCCGGAGGATTTTCATCCGCGGCCCGCTATTTTTCCGCGGAACGGTCTTCGCGTCAGAGCGGTCCGAAATTAAAATCATCTTTAAGTTTTTCCCCGGGTAATAAATTTCCACGCAAAAGTTTTTCGTCTATGTCTCTTCCTCACGTAGGACCAGTGGTCTCCTTTTAGAGCAAATTTATTTCGTTTCTATCGGATTCGTACAATCCGATATTTAGGGATTAACTTGTTATTGTCGATCCTTCTCAGGCATGACGTAATGCTTGAGAAAGTATTGTTCCCTTTGATTTCGAAATAAGGTATGGGAAAGAAATATTGCGTGAATAAAGTCACCTCGGGTTTCCGATTCACATGTTCGGAGTATTATCATTATTTTGTTATTTTCTTGGAATTAGTATTATTGTTTTGTCCTTTTCGCGTGTAGAGATATGTAACTACTGCGGAATGAATAATTTTTGATTAATTAGTTTTCAAAAATTTAAAATTTGGTTATTGGATTATCTTTATTGGAGGCTTACTTCCATTTCGAGTTTTTACTTTCCTTTTGTTTATTTTGTGTATTTACTTTTAGTTGCGTAATGAGCCTAATGACCCCATTTCCACCCGAATTCCACCCCTCTCTCCACAACCTAGCACACTGAGCAAACCAGGTACCGTTACCTTTCCCCGAAGATCAAGTTTTTCGCATTCTCTGTCGTTTGGTATGAGCATTCGAAACATTTTTGGATTTTGTTGTTCGTTTTGAGTTTGAAGTTTGATAATTCCGGTAAAAATTATCTGGGGCCCATCTTTTTTTGTTTTTGTTGTGACGACATTCCTTGATGTAGGGGAAGTAGGGCGAAGGTGACGGGCTTTTCTATCCCACTAGAAAAAGTCACGTTACATGGTGTAAGAGAATGAATGAATCTCCATTTTTCAATGGCAGACCTAGGCAAATTTTTTTGTAGTAATCTAATAATAAGAAAAATTATCAAAAATACAAGAAAATGCGCCATGCGTATTGGCAAACGGTTTTACGTCTTTTTTAACATGTTTACTCTCACGATTCACGTTAACATTGTTATTTTGCACAAGGACGCAAAATAAGTGAAATAGAGTTTGTTATTTTACAACCAAGTGCACTATGATGTCTCAAATATATTTAACGAAGAATGGACCCCTTTTGTCGATATGATCGAACTGAGTTATGGGCATGCATGTACTCTTATTTTTTCACTGGTACCAATACTTTACACATGACGCGCCCGCTTTTTGAACGATTCAGGGTTCCCAAATTGCCTTGCCCTAAGACATTAACATTGAATCGAATGCTGACTACAGCCTGCCAAAGTTCTTCGCTTTCAATTCACTCGTCTATTTTATCTCCAATTAAGAATTGTGTATTGATTTTCAGTTTCCATTAAAATTATTACGCACATATCCGGCTGTTTCGTACCTTGGCCGACTTTCGTTGACCTGCTCGCCAGAAAAGTTATCCCGATAGAGTTTGTTTGTCAAAATTTTCCGCAGGCAGGCGTGGGTAAACATTGAACTCTTATAAAAAAAACAGGAACCCGTATATTTTTCGTTCATGCACATTGTTCGGCGACACCATCTGAGCGGTGAAGTGTGCGGAGTTCATCATAAAACAAGGATCAGCCGAGGAATTTTTGGAATGACAACTCTACCCCCCTCCCTGCGATTTCGTGGTCCTAGTTCGATCATTCGTAAGTTCAGGAATCTCACTAACACGGCGGAACGCTCGAAATCTAGCATTGGCTGTATCTATATAAGTTAACTATATTGTGCTCAAATCATCTACTATTCATTTTTGTGTTTTTTGTCAGTGATACTTCTTTTACAATGGATACGTATTTCACACTCCAATTAATCGTTGCATGTCACCAAAAACTCATATGTGTCCCACCAGATAGTTGGTTTATTGACTATTTTTTCATCCGAGTTCGGGATAAATGTGTGAAGTCAACTTTGTTCAACGAGGTGGTATTAGATTGTAACTGGATTTTCCGTTCAAAAAAGCCCGCGCCATCTGTATTAGTAACAGTGAAGTGTTAGTCACGTATTGTTATGCCAAGTATTAGTAACAGTGAAAGAATGAGATTACATGCCCATAACGCAGCTCGATGATATGGACAAAATGGGTCCATTCTTCACTAAATATATTTGGGACATCATAGTGCACTTGGTTCTGAAATAACGAACTATATTACACTTACGTTTGCATCCTTATACAAAATAAGAATGTTGACTTGCATCGTGAGAATAAACATGTTAAAAACCAGGTAAAACAGTTTTTCGCATACGCTTAGCGCATTTTTAATATTTTTGTTATTTTTAACTTCCCGATAGGAAAGTTATTGTAATCACCCCGAAATCGAACTTTTTCATTTCGACCTGTAACTGGTGTCTTAAGGGCACCAAAATAATCCCCAAAAAATTCTGAGTCAATGTCTGTGTCTGTGTATGTTTGTATGTATGTGCCCTAGATTTTGGTCAACGATCTCTCACGAATGGATACACCAATCGAAGCCATCGAGGTCTCAATCTACGCGTCTTCATGTAACTTAGCCCTGATTAGTTTTTGATGGATATTGGTTCAGAATATATATTGTTATTAACAATTTCCATTGTTCATAATGCTATCTTGTAAATCGTTGGAGTAAGGGACACAATTTGTTAACATAAATTGTTCCTCAGACAAAGGTACACATTTAATGTGTATCAACTTTTCCCATGATGTGTATCATTAAGGTGGTAGAGCCGTTAGAAAAAAAGAATTCATGTGATGAGTGCATGAATGGAGACTAGATGGTGTCGACGATCGCCAAATTGGTCTCAACAGTAAACATGGACCGACTCAGAATATAATACTTGTATATCACTTTTGTGTGTCAATTCTGCCAGGAACGTGGAGTCGAGTGGAGCCGGAGATTCGGACTTATTGAACTTCTTCAACGTAGTTGTTGTATATTCGTGTGTTTAAAATGCTTCAATGAGGCTCAAAGGCTTCAATGAGAAGTAAATGGCCTTCAAGTGGAAGAGGGCGTTATCTCTCGATTATGAAAAGGTCACAAAACGCAGCGATATATAGGGAAATGAAAAAAAAACTGGTGCGTCGGAGTGACACGCGATGGAAGTGAAACTTAATGATTACATTGGAATGATTCAATTTGTTTCAACACCACTTTAATTGCACTGGAACACTATACACAAATTACAATGTTGGTTAGGAATATGGAATCATGCCTCTCCTAATATTTACAAGCCAACCGCTGTGTCGAGCGATCGGCACGCCGCCTGGTCCAAACAGTGGGAAGTGACACCCCCTCCCCTCCGTATCGTCACCGAAAAGGTTGCCGATTCAGATTTCAAAAGCCTCACATAGGAAGTTTCACTTCAAAAAAAATTTAGTCAATCAAATTCTTTTTATAATCAATCATTGTCTATTATTCGCCTATCAATGAATTCTAACGGTCGTAATAATACATTTTTAATAAGCAGGGGCTAACTTCATGAAGCTCCAACAGCTGTGTTCGGCGATCGTCACGCCGCCTAAACATTGTAATTTTAACTACAGGTACCTAAGGCAAGCGAGTCACGGCCCCCACTGTCTCGACGCGACGTGTTAGCCCGACCACCTACTTCCGCCACAGAAACAGTTGCCGATCCGAATTTCAATACCCTCCCATAAGAAGTTTCACTTCAAAAATCAGTAAATACTGAAGTGAGAAGTCTCGTAAATTGTTGAAACAGACATGATCTCGAAAACTCGAGTTACCAAATCGGGAAGTTTGCATTGTGTCCTCACTGAGGGCACAAATACGTCCCACCCACTAGTTTCATTTTTTTTTGTGTCTAACCACACTTTTACAGTTTTGATCACCAGATTCCTGCAAATATAATATGTATATACCCTTGGACCCATGTGGCCTCGGAATTTTTGAATTGACTGCTCATTTACCATGATCTAATTCGACTTATTGAATTTCAACATATTCGAACGATTCAATTGCTTAGAATCTATCATCTATCAAACATCCTCAAACATTTTTTCGCTGATTGGCCGTAAAAATGAATCGAAAATATGAGGTCGGGGCATCAATGTCTAATTTTTTCTGAATTTTTTAATATTCAGAAACCCATACAAGGGGTCCTAATGGAACGTATCTTGAGCCCCGTCACGGTATGGCACCACACATATAGGTGTTAGTAAGGAAGGTCATAAAACATGAAATGTGTATTTTTACGGGTGGAACGACTTTCAGTGACTAATTCGTTTCGTCTTTTCACCCGTTCTCACAATGCAGCGGTATAAGCAATCCATTTTGTGACTAACAAGTAACTATGGAGCTTAGAAAAAAAGTCATAAAATATCAAATGTGTATTTTCACGTGTGGAGCAATTTTTATTGGACACTATGTTTCGTATCTCCAACCATCCTTCCGATAGAGCGATCTAATCAGTCAAGTTTGTTAATAAAAATTAACTATTGGTGTCAGCAAAAAAAGTTATACAACATCAAATATGTATTATTATATGGGGAACAACTTTTGTTAACTAATTTGGTTCGTATCTTCAACCGTTCTCACAATGCAGCGATATAACCAATCCATTTTGTTAATAACAATTAACTATGGGTGTTAGCAAAAAAGTCATCAAACAACAAATGTATATTTTTACGTATGAAACGACTTTTATTGGATACTTCGTTTCGTATCTACAACCGTTCTTGCGATCTAACCAATTGAATTTGTTAATAACAATTAACCGTCGGTGTTATACAACATTAAATATGTATTTTCGTGTTTGGCCTTGTGTGTGAAATTAACTTTCAGTGAATAATTAGTTTCGTATTTTTAACCGTTCTCACGGTAGAGCGGTATAAACAATTCAATTTGTTGATAACTAAAAAGACCGCCGGGTCGATTATGGTCAAAATCTAATCAGGTCTAAGTTAGGCGGAATCCTATCGAATGGTATAAGAAAATCCAAATCGGATAATTTGTTCAAGATAAATCATCACACACACAAAAATCTCGTTCAAAATGGTCGGAAACGTTTCTAAGGATCATGAAACGGGGAAATCAGGTGAAAAATTTCCGGTATCGATTTTCGGACCCATAACAATCACTTCCCTTAAAATCGGGAAGTTAAATATAATAAATAATTTTCGTGTGTACAATCTTTAATTAGATAGATCCGTGCGGATATATCTTACGGGCCACATTTAAGATATTTCCAAAATATAAGTAGCATATATTTGAGATAAAATACCGGCAAAATAACTACACCTCAGTTATAATTTCTGGTTTATACCTCTTTCTATACGGGTAGGTCTATACGGTCTAGTGTATTAATGTATACGTTATATATGTGCCGAAGGTTACTTCGGAGACCATAATTTATGTCCAGTATAATTTAGTGTGTGTGTTAATCAACAGTTTTCGTTTCTTACTTCAGCTATCATAAACCGATAATTGCATTGGTAGACAATCGTGAGATGGGAAAGAATAACAAATCTTTTGTATATTGTTGAAATTGGATTGTTTCAAATCATTGCCTCCGATTTACACTGATCCGATCTTATCCTCAGCAATAGAAAGAAATATTTACCGAATGTCATAATATCTCTATAAATTCGACCCCTATGAAGCTCCTCTTCTACCGCGTAGCTCTCTCCGCACATGTTTTTTTTTTTCCTACTCGGATTCATCTTACAATTGTGAATGACTAATTAAGAAGTTTGCCATTTTCAGGGTACTCGTGGTGGCAAGTGAAGCCTTCTCATATAGGCAGCCAGGAATATCAAGAATGCGCGGGTCAATTTGTTCTTTCTGTATCTTTAATTCCTTCGATCTTTTGGGATTCCTGAGCTGGTGGATCATACACTATACCACACAAGGATGCTTTGATACAGGGAACCATCGAAAATGTATGTCGCTACAGGTGGCTAGTCGATGAGCAAACGCCTGCTCAACGGACAATCCGAAACCATTCTCGCAATTAGGAAACTAGGAGACAGAACTAAGACTGCCACTCAATTAATGACTATTCATTCAACTAAAATTCAATAAAATCCATTTACAATATCGAGGGTTCGCGGTTTTAACCTCCATCGGATTCTATGGAATTCACAGCGCTGTACCCCACATTGGAAACTATTTTCCAGCTGAACTGAATGAACAGAATTTTAAAAAAATGTGTGACGTATATTACTTCGCGGAAAAAAAACATTGGAGTAGAAATAGAAGAGCCAGCGGGATGTGAAATAAAAGAATGTTAGGAAGAAGTAGCATCACCCATCAAATGGTAAAAGGTTTTTGGTGGAATTCCTCTTCTAAAGGTAAGTCGATTCGATTTCAAAAGCTTTTGATAGTAAACTTGGGAAAGTGAAGATACGGCGGTAACGACAATCTATAGCCCTGATGTGAGTATTTCTTTTATATTCCCATTGTACTGGGGGATATATCAGTGCTTGGTTATTGGCTCTGTGTTAGCAGAATGCAGGGAAAGATAAATATTATTTTTCCACTGGGCATAATGAGAAAATGGAAAGCCAAGGAAAGAGAGAGAGAGAGAGAGAGAATTGTGATAAAAGTAAATCTAACTTTATAAAGATAATAATTCTGGCATATAGGTATTATACCTATAGTTTCATCCACACTTCAATGGTAGCGTCAAATACCTGGCGCTGACGTAATGTCACCGATAAATACTGAATGTGTCTTGATATTCCATTCTAGCGACAAAATTTTTCATTCCGTATCTGCCGGATGTGCTGGCCCTACTCCCTCTTCTCAATGCCGTTGAGTCTGCTGACAGCACACTGTTCGTAATGCATATGCGCGTAAATATTACATGAGCGCTGCCTCGTTAGCCCTGTACTTTTGGCTCAATGTAGAAAGGTAAGGGAAAATTTGTAACTAAGTTTCCATAATATTTTTAGAATCGTGGAGCTAAAAATGCTGTAAAAGGTGAGACTAAAGTTTTGTCGTATCATTACACTTCATCCAGCTATAAATCCAAAATAGTGTACTTTGAGAGAAGAATATGTCTTCTTTGACAGAAATGCAAAAGTGATTTTTTTCCTGGATGGAATGGACAATGAATTTTTCATTTCTGTCTCACAGTTGTGAATGTTTGTTTCATTGGTCGTATTCTGGATTGTCGCTCTTTTGGCTTCGCTTTAGTTTGATGGTTTTTAAAAAAAAAGTACGCTAGGTAGAAAAGTTATTTTAATGACCCTAAAAATGCAATTTGGAGAATTAATGTCAGAGCCACATTTGATGATGATCGACATTATAGGTCGAACTTTGGGGAGAGTTTCTTTGAGTGCGCTTAAGCATTTTACGTTTTATGGGCGGTGTTTGCCATTGTTCGTCCACTTTGTTTACCCTACAACAACTGCTGTGAGGCATTCCTTCAGAAGGGAGGACCATGGACACCCATCCACGTGGCTAGCGCCGTCTTCATCCATTTCAACTATCGCATTCCTAAACATAGGGTAAATCTTCAAGAATCTCTGGGCTACGATGGCGTGTCCCTGCGATGGATCGCTCCCCCTTCCGCGGGGGGTTAGGTCCTTGTTCGGTTTCGTGTTCTCAGATTATGGGTTCCGCGCATAGGAGAGATGGAATGTTCCTTCTCGCCTGACCGCCACTATGAGAGATATTTTGCAGAGGTGCGAACCCAGGACCTTTCATGTTCGGACAGATTCTCTGTAGCCACTATAGAGAAGCTCCGACCACTTGAGCCCCGAATTCAAGAAAAATCTCAACTTATAATGTATCTATAATTTGAATAACATAGTAGTAATTTCAAATTTTGCTGATTCTTTGGAGTAACTACCACGGAAGTTCCTGGAACATAACGTCTCAACCAAGATTTCTGGAGTAAAAACTTCCGCGGGAGAAATTTTGTCCGGGAGGTTATGTGTGGCGAGAAAATTTCCTACAACCATTCAAGATACTCCATGAAGACAACATCCTTATTATTCTTAGTCCATCGCATAACTACAGTATCCCTCTTGAGAGGGCATAGTAGTCCTTTTAAAATGGGGAAAAAAGTTGAACTATTTTGGTCAGGAAATTTTGATTTGGGAAATTTCGTTTGGGGAAATATGATCGAGTCTTGACAGGTCGAATTATGGAATTTTCGAGATTTAACATGAAGAGTTCAGAGAAACACTTTTGATTGTATACGATTATCCCAAAAATTTGTCCATTCAATTTTTATACAGCAATGAAGACTATAATAGAAGTTTAAAAAATAATGTGATCTAATAAGGCCTAACATTAATTTTTTGATAATAGGAGCCGATGTTCTTTTTATTGGGGGGCATTATTGGTGGCATTCTCTTTACTACTGAACTACTGGTGATTGTTGTTGTTATTCCATAAACGAGATATAGATTTTCATGTAGCGATTCAATGAGAAGTTGTAGCAAAAAAATGACGGAAAAATATGACTGTCCCTAGTCTAAAAACTTGGTCGTTCATACTGCAATGTGGAAAGTAGAGGTGATGAATGCGCTACCTAGGAAATATGTTTTTTACGATATTGGAGATGCGGGTTGAGTTTGGAGCTGGCTTCGTTGTACGGTAGCTATAAAGGAATCTTATAAAATTCCGCTCAATCTCGTAAAATGGCATACATTTTTTGTTATAATTTTTTAATTTTCCGAAAATATGGGGCAAAATCGTGCTCAGTAAATTTAATTGTATGATGCCTCTAGCCATTTTTGCTATAATGCGATTCTCAATTTCGGCGCACCATTTTCAAGCCCAAAAAAAGAATCATAAAAACACATTGATTTTAGATCACTGCTACTCAACGATGTTTATCTGCTGTAAAAGGAAAAAGTAAAACTCTGAACAAAATGAAATTAATTATTATTACGACATCAAATAAAAATCGTCCTCAGTGAATGTAAAATCTAGATGATTCAATATTCAAAAAACCTGTGGATTGAGTGAACTTCAGAGGAAAGACAAACCGGATAAAAGGAATTGTCGAGGCTCTGACTCACATACGAATTCATTGTCAACCAGGAGTTTCTTAAAAGACACCGCGATACAAATTGAGGTTTTCCATGGTTTTCTTTCAATTGCTAGCTGAGCCAAGGCATATAATGGGGGATTGGACATTGTGTTGATTGATTTAAATTGTGGGGATGCTGTACATTTTGGGAAAAGTCGGTTTCCTTTGGCACCACTGGGAGCGGTCGTGGTATAACTTGAATCAGATCAAAATATGAATAAACTAGTCGTGTGAATATGTGTGTGCCCCATTTGGGGCACAACAAAAATTCCCGATTTAGTATTCAGCGCGGTATACCACCTTTATTCATGTCCAATATACCACGCATCAGCACGCAACCCTTGTGATGAGCAATCTAAACAGTGACATCAATCATCGAAATTCCGACTAATGATTGCTGCACGCGATCAATTGAGTTTCTTTTTTAAAGCTCTTAAAAATTTTTAAATGGAAATCGTCTGCTTACTCACCTTCTCTATTTCCGTATCTTATACTGAATTACTTCCCTCTTTGACAAGCTTCCAGCAATTATCGACATATTGGCTGGCCGTGTAGATTCTAATTGAACCCGCGGGATCCTCTAAACCAGACATAGTAGTACAAATCATAACAGCATATTCTAAGGCTGTTCAAGTAATTCAACTTGTGTCATGGCCTCAATTGCGAGACTTGGAAAAAAACATGAAACATAAAATGTGCACTCGTAGCTAACTTTTTGAAATAGCTTTAATTGAAGCATTACAATTTCTACCCATTGTCGTGAACATGTTATGAATCAACACGACTACAAAGCCATACACCTACACTCATGCGCTCAGATGATGTTACTGCATGTGTTTGGCTCCTCATCTTCTGACTCATTACGTTCATAATATTTTGAATTATCCAAATTATAACAATTATTTTTATTTTTATATGAAGAATAACTTTCGTCCTTCAATTTTTCCCGTAACTCCGTTCGTCCACTATAGCGTTATAAACAATTGACATTGTTGATGACAATATATATAATGCTCATGAGCCAGTAGGGCCGTGACGGTCAGAAGGAAAACTTGCAGATTGGCGAATGTTAGACTGACCGATTTATCAAGCAGATAATTATGAACATTTGCGTAGGCGCATGATGGGCGTGAGGACGAGATTTATGCGCATTACTTGAGTGGGAGTGAGACGTCAATATGGGTGCGACCCTTCGAGGATTAAACTCGTCATACCTCGTTAATCATGAGAATTCTGGGAAAAGGTTTTTAAGGAAATTAAACGTGTGAGTCTACTTCCAGAATAAGTTCCGTTCAACACACTGTCGTTTCTCTCACCTTCTTGGTAATAGAGCGGTGTGTGCAATTCAATTGCTAATGAAGAAAAAACTGCCCCGTCAAGATCAAGCTCCATTAAGCTCCATGAAGACGCCTAGATTACGACCTCGATAACACAGATCGTTCAATCCTTACGTGGGAAATTGTTACCCAAAATTTCGATTTCGCACATACAAACAAACAAACACACACACACACATTTACTCGGTCTCTGGGCTTTGACGTCAGTATTTGTTTTGAGTCGGTGTCGTGCGGACGCATGTCTACCGCTCTCTACAAAATATAAATTCTAAACGTACCGCGCTTACAGTACAGTGAATGTATAAATCTTCCCAAAGTTCTGGCACTAAAGTGTCAAACTTCAAAAATCTCAAACTTTCTCTGGCTCCCAAAAGGAAAGCCAAAATGACTCCTCCTGTGGAAGACCCAAAAAAAAATTTAAAAACCGTCAACTAGTGCGAGCTGTGAACCCGCTCGCCTCAACAAACCTTCGAACACTCCTGTCGGGCCACAACAGGCTCAAAAACAAACATCAGTGCCTCCAATAGTTATTGAAAATGAGAAATTGGAGACCAAAAAATTAATCAACTTGCTGCAAGTCAACGCCTCGGACAAAAACTTCAGGATGAAATTCAATGGTAGTACCACAATGGTCCATCTACAATGGACGGAGGACTATAATAAAATCGCAAGTATCCTGAAGAGGCAAAATTTACATTTTTATACCTTCGGTCTAAAAAGTGAGCGTCCGAAGAAATTTATCAAAAAGGTCTTCCCGCCAGTTTTACTGAGCATAAACAGGCATAAAGGTATAATCAACACGGCATAAAGGTATTATCAGTCCGGCAGTTTGTGAAAACGAAGAAGGACGGAGACAGCAAAGAGAGAAGGCCACTACCGGTGTTTGCAATTACGGTTGGGCCTGATGTAATCTTGAGCAGCCTCGCTGCTATTAAAACCATTTTCTATCATACGTTTAAGATAGAAAAATACATCAAAACCCAACAACCAACACAGTGCTACCGGTGCCAAATATTTGGACACGCAATTAAGCACTGTAATTTAAATCCCAGATGTGTGAAATGCGCAGGCAATCACGACATCAAAACCTGCACCAGTAACTCCCTGAAGTGCGCAAATTGTGGTCTAGCTCACACAGCGAGCTATCGTGAGTGCGCCTCACGAACCAAATTTGTGGAGACTCATGAAAAAAGAGTCCAACCACCAGCACCAAAAAGAGCAGAGCGGGAACTGCCCGCTACCCCACACTCGGCTACGATGCAAAACCTGGAAAGCAACATCCATTTTCTCCAGTCTCCTCCAGTCCTCGAGCCTACGCCAATCTCTACTGCCACGAAGATGTCCAGGCCATCCTACGCTTCTTGTTTTCCAACGATGGAAACCTTAAGAACGAATGTTGACGCACCCACCGCTGAACCTAGGACCATCCGGAACTACATTTAAGTACAACTAAAAACTTTATTAATACAGTGAAACAAGTCCTTGATGACCTAAAATCCCTTAGAATTTTCGAAAACCTCTCAGAGATTAAGAACATGATCTCTAAAATCCAAAGAGCTGACACCCCCTTTGATAGAATCACAATCATCGCATCCTATGCATACCTGTTCGAATCCACCGCTGAACCACTGACGATCCTCCTACAAACATAATAAATATCTTAGCCATTAACATTCTTGCGCTCAAACTCAGTCTGATACCGGTACCCGCAAAACACTTTGAGCGAATAATTCTAATACGTCTCATAAAATCTATCGATGAGTTACAGTAATACCTACAAACCAATTCGGTTTCCGTTCAGAACACTCGACCCGCCACGAATTGGTCAGAATCAAAAATGACATAAAATCCGCGAAAGACCGGATAGAAGATACCGTTCTTCTCCTGGACAGCGAGAAGGCCTTCAACTCTGTATGGCCCACAGGCCTTATATATAAACTCGACAGCTCAAATGTACCTAAATATTTATGTAAAATTCTACTATCATATCTTTCAAATAGATATATTCAAGTTAGAGTCAAATCACTACTTTCCGTTAAAACCCAAATTGTCGCGGGAGTCCCGCAAGGGGATATGATCTCCCCTGTACTCTTCAACGTATACATCGCTTCTGTTTTTAACAGAGTACCGAGAAATGTATTCATTGCAGGCTATGCTGATCACATTGCTCTGTACTTACGTAGCAAATCGATCAATAAAGCTGTTAGAAGAATAGAAAATTCTGCTTCTCTTACAATCAGCGATTTAAATAAACGGAAAATTCAAGTGAATGCTGCTAGATCAGTAGCAACCTTATTTACTAGCTCCAAGGCCAAACCGACTTTAACTTTGCGTAGCAATAAGATTACCCCAACCGTTTTTGTGAAATATTTAGGTTTACACCTTGATTGCAACCTCCTGTGGAAAAAACTTATATCTGATATCAAGGTCAAGGCTAAAATTATTCTAGTACGATTGTATAATTTGCTGAAATCTCCAACGCTCAGTCAAGGTCTGAAACTTACTTTATACAAAGCGTTAATCAGACCTATCTCTTATGGTCGTCCTGCCTGGCACGATGCAGCACAAACCCACTTAAATCATCCTCAATTTGTCCAAAATAAATTTTTATGAATAATAAAATGGTCGGCATGCACAATACGCTGGGCATGGTAAACATAGGTAAATTTATCGATAGAATAAATTCGACATTTAAATTTAAACTACAATCCGATCCTAATCCCCAGCTACAAAACATCAATATTGATAAGAAAGCAAATTGGTCTCGCTGACCACCTGTTTTGTCCCACCTTTCCATATATCCCTTTCTCCCCCGCCCCTCATGAACCCATTACTTATCAGGTTTTTTAGAAGTCATTTTTCCTCATATCGAGTCATCATGTAAATAATCACAAATATCTGAAATAATGAAAAATAAGGTTAAACTTTGTTCAAATTAGATATAAAGCCAACGGCTGGTGATCTAGAGTGTAGCACTTAAGATATTAATACTGTATATAGTATGTATATATGACAAATATTAATAAACAATTTTCAAGTTAAGTCAAGTCAAGGGCTTTGGCGTAGTGGTAGAGTATCCGCCTACTACTCCAAAGGTCCTAGGTTCGCGCCCAGCCGCCGAAGAATATTTTTCAAACATATTTTCTCATGGATTCCGACCGAAACAGGAACGTTCCGTGCGTGCTATCGGCGATACCCATGAAATGAGACCGGACGGCCGGGCGGGAACCGAACCCGACGCAGCGGGTGGGCTCTATCATAGGCGCCCGCCAGAGTAGCACAGGGGTTTCTGGAAGTCTACCCTGTATATCGAAATGGCAAAAGTCGGCGCCAGCCGCATGGGTGGATGTCTGGTACGGCCCTTGGAGCAATGACAAGACGGCAGCTACCCGAAGCGTACACATGAGAGGGGTGGAGACTAAAAAAACACACATTTACTCGGAATTTGATGAGAGGTATTTGGATATACTTGAAACACCAATACTAAATGACAAAAAACAGGGTCATTACTGTACCTTTCCGAAAATCGTAGAGTTAATAACAATGTACATACTGCTCGAATTCCATCTAAAATCTTTAACTCTCCATTCGCCACGAAAATACTTAGATTGCACCCTTAATTACCACGATGACTTTATTCGTTCATTTGTTACTTGAATGATTGCTTCATCGACCGTCCCATATTCAATTATACAAATTATGGAAAGAATTCATTACACATAAAATATCTATTTTTGCATGTGGAACGATTTTTCTCTTATAAATTTTTCATCACCTATGATAGTTTGAATAGTAAAACGTTATAAACAATTGACATTGTTAATAACAATATATGCAGAGGACTCATCCAAAATCTAATCACCACGACGCTATACGGGGCATTCTCCGTGAAACCGGACAGTCAGTTTTCATGATCTCTCAGAATGTCTCGCCAATTTTTCTGCGTATTCTGTGACTCGAAAGAAGTGTATTGCAGGTTTTTCAGAATTTTTCGACTGCTCATTCTTCTCCTGTAACTAAATCCTATTGTCCAATGAAAATACCTCATTTCTCCGGTTCTAAACGTCGATAGATGATGACTAAAGAAAAAGTGCATTTTTCCGATCTTCAAGATGGGAAAATCATCAAAAATCTCAAACCATCAGAAGATCCATTTTATAACAATTACGGAGGAAAATATTTTTTTTTCTCCACTTGGACACTTAATTTTCTCTATATTTTTCCATATTATTTTCGAGACTCCTAGGACACCACAAAAAAATGGCAAAGTGTCAAAAGTGGCAAATAGACTATAGCTTCATAAAATAATACTCATTCGTTTAAGTTATTTCAATTTTTGAATTTTCAACCATAAAAATATTTTTAAATCTTCACAGACCGTTCCATCATTTCCTTTATTCTTAACAGAAATTAGGAACTTTACAATTTGCAACTCCATAACACTTAATTGAAATAATTATTTCTGCACTTGGCAACACGACGATCCTCTCTTCCTTTTCTTGGATTGATGCGGGTTCTTAGGAAATAGAGCAAAATCCGTAGAGAACTAATATTTTCCTAAGGACACTTGATTTTCATCATTGCCCATAAATGACGGGATTTTCTGGATGCCTGGGATGGGTTTTGCATTTTAAATTTATCTGTGAGATATTCAGCCGCTTTAAGCTGGTCAACTATAGGACTGAACATGATTTTCGTTGTATGGAAATGCCTAACAGCCCATTCAAAGAATGCATGTACGTTCAGGATTTAATCTGCAGGGGATTTAGTTTGAACACTGGTACGAGTAGCAGACTCTTCAAATAGACACCGATACCATCACATGGTCCTTTTCCATGTGCAGTAGCAAAGAAATGCCACTCTGCACTGGCCTACACCACCAGTAAAGTAAATAGCCTTACTGAACCTTGAACTTACTTTGCAAATAGTTGCAAAAGTTGATTATCAAGCTTATAATAATATTCAACAGTGAAAATTGTAGCTTAATTATTCCCCCAAAGAAATGATTGGATGGTATCCTGTGCCACGTAGGCCTAGTTCTCTGCAAAATCCATCTGAATAATAAATTCTCCTTCCTGTAAGTTGTTCTTCCGGTAGTCTACGTATTCGGATTGTTGCCTGGCGATGAACGCGTGTGTTTTGAGCCTTACAGTTTTTTCGCTCAAGCTTTCAATAAATGCATCACCGGTCAACACGTTCACTGTCATTACTGCACGATCAATCTCAGTCCATGAGTGATATTCCACTAGATTGATATAATGTTCATCAAAGACTTCCCGAAGAAAACCTTTCAGAACCGTTGAGTCGGGGCATTCTTGACATTCTCCCAAATGACACGGAGGGGTTGACTTGTTGCAGGTGATAAAAGCGATCAAATCTTTATACGATGATAATTTATCTGCTGAATTCTCCGTAAGACGCGGAAAATCCAAAACATCCACCATGAGTTTCAAATTCTCATGATATGCACAGAGGCATACACAGTGTATTCCGTATTGTCCAGTAAAGACACATTGCTCAGGTCGGAGTTTTGTGAACGTCGACAAACTAATATTTTCATTGGGATGAACTAATAAGAATAATTGGTATAAATCTTCCAAATTACAGTAGAGACAACGTTTCTGTAAATCCGATCGTGACGCATCGGGCTGTTTTACTGACAGGAAATCTGTTGCACCGCCTAATAGTTTACTGTTTGGATCAAGTTCATAAAAAGCTTTAATGACACCAATTGTGTTCTGATCCCTTCTTCTCCCGACACGTTGTTGAGGAGCTCTCAAAATTCCTTTTTGATTACCTAAGGCTTTGGCTTTTTGCATCATCCATCGAGTGGTATTCAAAAATTGAACAGTCGGCCTGATACTCCAACCCTTGGCAACCACCGAAAGAATTAAATGTTTCTCCCCTTTGATTGTCTTGGAGTCTGAATATCTCTCCTGCAATTGTTTCAAAATTTCTTCTCCACCTTGTGCGAGGTTGATGCTTTTCATATCATGGAAATCATTGCAGGGTACTTTGGGTAGTTGCGGAGGAGTTGACTTTATTGTATGTCAAGAAGAAGACATTTGAGGCTATGTTACTGCTCTGCTAGGGTCTGTTTTCAATGAAGTGCAGGCAATTAGGCGGAAATTCAACACTGTGACCCATTCATAGAGAGAAATGAGAATTGATTTGGCCGTACAGCATATTACTCATTTTTCGATGTGTTTTGTACTTGTTTTGTTTAGCTATATGAATTTAATAGTCCAGTGATGAAAAAGTGCAAATAGATTTTGCTCAACAGAAGGTTTTCAATCAATATCTTAACACTTAAGCGAGATATCGCAAATATGATTATAACCTTTTTTGTAGAGTGAATTGACATACAAAAAATGTTATTATAAAAACTTTGTTAGTTATGGAAATATTCCCACAACTCATTTGAGGACTGGATCGACTTGAATGTTTCTACTGAATGAACTATCAAATTTTGTTGTTCCACTTTGCCATTTTTTGTGGTGTCCTAGGGGTCTGCAAAATAATATGGAAAAATATAAAAAAAATTACAAGTGTCCAAGTGGAGGAAAGAATATATTTTCCTCCGTAATTGTCATAAAATGGCTCTTCTAATGGTTTGAGATTTTCGATGATTTTCCCATCTTGAAGATCGGATACAATACACTTTTTGTTTTTTTAGTCATCATCCTTCAATGTTTAGAACCGGAGAAATGAGGCACTTTCATTAGACAAGAGGAGTTAATGTCAGGAGAAGAATGAGCAGTCGAAAAATTCTGACAAAAAATCAGTACACTTTTTTCGAGTCACAGAACACCCAGAAAAATTTGTGAGACATTCTCAGAGATAACGAAAAATGGCTGTCCGGTTTCACGGAGAACGCCCCATATGGAGATGGTTCGATTCCGATATCAATAATCTTCTTCCCGTTTTTTATTCGTGAGAACTCGTTCGCTCAAATTTTCACCACCGACAAATACACATCGACTCAGAAAGTATTGTGGATCATCATTTCTGTAAACTTGAAATAGTTTTTCGATATCATTTCTGTAGACGAAGAACTGCATTTTGACTACTATTGAAGTTGTTGTAGAGCCGCTGTGAGTTGATTGGAGTACGCAGAATTTTATATAATCGGGGACGGTGTGGCAACGCACAATAAAATGTTCGACGATACTAATTATGATTTGTATAGGAATTGATCACTATTTCTCATAAACAAAATTATACGCGAATTAAATATTCAAGTTTGCTACATTCAAATACTCAATATATGGACTGTGAAGAAGTTAATAGCATCAAATTATATTCCATTTTGGTAAATCGAATATGATTTGGGCAAGTTGAAATCTGTACAATACAAATATCTAAAACCTGTATTTTTCCTCTTTATGTGAGAATCTAATGGAGGATTTCCCGTTAGTTCTTCCGGCGCTACCAATAGAAACCGACCTCTTCCGAAACTGTATAAAATTCACTATAAGTGTAAATCAACAAATAGAATGCGCAATGGGTATTATGTTGCCGTTAAAACCAGTGTGTTAATTCCGTGATTAAACTACTAATTAAAGGAAAACCATGGAAACCTCAATTTGTACAGTCTTGTCTGTGCCGAAACGCTGGTCCAACCAAAGGAGAATTATATTATAGCGAAAGCAGAATCCATGTCAGGAGCTTATAGCTCAAGCGCCAAAGGCTGGTACTTTAAAGGGTAACACCACTGTAACAATTGATAAGCGGCTTTTTCTTTATTTTTTTCTTACAGGGAAGGGATGGAGATAAATAATGGTAATTGGAGTATGTTTTTAAGTATATATGGTTTATTCTCCCGAATACCGTCGAGGTTTTGAGTAGTATATTTTAGTTTTAAACTGAAAATTTCACAATCGGTTACGTATATTTAGGGAAGTATTATGCTGAATTTTCAAGTATTTAAGTCTAAGTATAGCTGAGCAATCGTAATTTATTATTTCCACCCATTTTTTTCCAAATTAATTCTCACAGCTATAATTTCAAGTTTGCCTAAAAATTCATAACCATTTCTTCTTCTCCAAATACCTTCAATTTCGCTAAAGCAATTAGATTTTTTTGATTTAATTACTTGTCATAATAACAAATACCTTTTTTTATACCAGTCCCCGGGATTTTTTAACATCCTCATAGCGGAAGTTATTGTTCTGCCGCCAAACATGAAATAGTAATTTATGTCATAAGGCTGAAATCCGACGTTTTTCCAGACTGTGGTTGAGTCCGGTGCACGAGGCGCAGCCGAGTACACCCGAATCATGCCGATAAACTAACAAAACTTACTCATTTTCTAAACATAAATATATATTTTCAAGTAATAAAAATATATAGATTCCGTAAATATGTATCATTGTGAAAACTATTATACTACTAGTTTGCAACTAGTTAAAAATATAAACTAATCAACACCGGAGCATTTTCCCTTTTGGCTATTTTAATACTCGAATGGAAATCAAGTTTGCAACTTTTCTTATCATATCAGTCAAGAACCAATAACTAGAATATAATTACCTTCCCAATCTAGGGAAGTTATTGTAATTACCCCGAAAATGAAAAGTGTCGGAATCATGACATTTTCGCTTTACTCGACGTTTCACATCATCCTGACACGTTTTTGATAAGGGTTCTGTATGTGTGTGTCGGTGTGTGAGTGATTTTTTGGCGAACGGTTTCTCGTGAATGGATGGACCGAATTGAATTTTTTTTTTTCAAAAATTGCGTTTCGCCAGTGTCCAGGCCGGAAAGGAGTGTCAGCTCAAAAAAACAATTCCTTCAATTATTATTTACAATTTCAATTGTTTATAACGCTCTATTGCGAGTACTGTTGGAGATAGGGATAAAAGGTTCCAACAAATGTTATTCCTTAGGTAAAAATACACATTTAGTGCCTTATGACTTTTTTTCATAACTGTCATAATTAAGGAGATCTAAATGGATCAAGCTGCGCGGGTGGCGCGCGTTCTTCTTGCATACTCCGGGCGCATTTCGCGTGTACACACGCACACATATCGGGAAGTTAATGATGCGACCCGTCGAGGGTCACACGTACATCCCGTTTATTCATCTTTTTTCGACCAAAAACAAAAGAAACGCAATCTTACTATCTAAAAGTGTACATTTTTGGTTAAGCCCTTACTTCCTAACTAAGAGTTTAACGTAGTTTTTAGAGGCAGTAATTAGTTTTTAGAGATCATTCATAGACTATGGGTCGAAATATAGGCGATCATCTTTCTTCAGTAGTCATCTCTTTCTAAAGTTTGATCAAGGGACTCTAGAAGTGGCAGCGGGCCCCCTCACTGCATGCGCATTTCCCTTCAATGCGGTGACTATAGACACAATGCGTTACAGTAGACATGATACTATAGACCCAAGCAGTTACTGTAGTCGCGATGCTACAGAGACAACGCGTACCTCAAACAGCCGGCAATGTATTGCACCACTAAAAATGAGGAAATAAAAATCAGTTTACCTCCGAAAAACCGACTGAAAGAAGGCCTAAAATGGACATGAGTGAGGAAAAATCGATTTTTCATCAGATCTCCACGTTTCACGGTATTCCTGACATTGCTAGACTATTTAAACAAAAGCTATGTATGTGTGTGTGCGTTTGTAACTCTGTCTGTATGTGGTCAAAATTAATAGTCAATTATTTTTCTGAACGAATCATTTGATCGAGGTTGTTGTTGACTGAATCGGAAATATTTCATGTAACTTAGACCGGATTAGATTTTGGATGGAATTGGTCCAGTACATATATTGTTATTAACAATTTCTCTTGATGAAACTTATCTGTTTTGTACCGTCAATTATAAAAAGACATTGAAACAGATAACTTTACCTCCAAACATCATTTTTAGATTTTAGCGAAAAAATCAACGTATTTGTTTTTTTATTTTTTTGCTTAAACATTTTATAATTCTCTGAAATACTCCCATTGTGGAACGGGTTAATTTTTTGGCTAGGCAGTTGGCGCCTTAATTTTATATCTGCGCTTGTATACCCGTTGTCAAATTGGGTGGCTCCCCTGGATATCCAGTTGGCGCCTATCTTTCTATTCATTTCAATACGGTTAGACTAGACTACCTTGATGGTTCATCGCATTACCTTATCGACCCCTTCAGGGTACCTCATTACGTCGATGAGCAATCGTCATTGTCCTTACTTGAATATCCTCACTACCTTATACTCCCATTTTATCCTCTGTCCTTATTTATCCCTACGTCATCACCTTCAGATGATTGGAGTGGCTCGCCGCTGTGTCGGCATTTAGTATTTAATATCGGTTTTTCAAAAATTTACACAGTCCTATCCTCAATCGAGTAAAAGTATATATTGTTGCTCAAGTTTAAATACAGTCCAGTTACTCATCCGCGACCGACTTCACACCATTAGCAGTCTAATTCTGTTTTTCCTGAATGTTATTCAGTGTTAAAGATTAATATAAACATTTTAAAAAAGATTGACTTAATAAATATAAGTGTCAATCAAAGGTCTTTCCATAATCAATTAACCTAAATTAACCCATTGGCTCATTCGAACGTCCGGGGGAAGAATAGACTTTTTACTGTACATTATCTGAAGAAAATGATTCCTTATAGGAAAGTACACATTTTACATTTGAAGGAATGAACCCGGCGCTGTCATGAACGTTTCGATCGAAGCATTTCCGTGGAGAATCGGTGCTGTGGCATACTTTATATTTATTCTTTTGAAATTTATTCTTCTCTAATATACCATGGTTAAACAGTGTGACCCCGGTTAGCGTCATAACGAAAACTTGCAGGTTTAGTCATTCTTCACTGACTCATTTATGCAGCAGATAATTATGACTTTTTGAGTAAACTCATGGTGAGCATCAGGACGAGACTTCTGCGCGCTTCTTCAGTGGGAGTGAGACCCTACTAATGAGGGTCTGACCGTTCGAGGTTTAAACCTGTCATACCTCCTTAATTATGCAAATTATGGAAAAAGTGCTCCCTATGGAATGTGAATTTTAATATAAGCGATAATTTCCTTCAGATAAGCTTCCCGATAACTTTAATATTTTACCCAATGAAACAGTATAAACAATTGTTAATTGAATTATGAATAACAAGGCATATATTGCACGAATGCCATCCAAAGTGTAACCCACTCGATTTTACACAGAAACGCTTCGATTGGGACCGTCATGACAGCGCTGGGTTCATTCGTTCACTTATTACAGAGGGGAACATTATAAACAATGGAAATTGTTAATAACAATATAAATACTCCGTCAATTTCATCCAAAATCCAATCAGTTCTAAGGTAGATGGAACAGTTCGAACGCGACCGTGATAACTTCCATAACTTCATGACTTCATGAAACCGTTGCGCAAAATTTTGCACACACACACCCAGACGGGAACGCAGAATTTATTGGGAATTACTTTGATACTTAAAACCGTAAGGCACATGATGAAACAACCAATTTCTATTTTGGCAGTAACACAATAACTTCCCCTATGGGGAAGTTAAAAAACCGGAGGACTGGTATGAAAAAAAGCATTTGTTATGATAAAAACTGATCGAATCTCAATATTATAATTGTTTTCGGGAACGTCCAGGTATTGGGAAACGAAAAAGAGGTTATGAATTTTTCGCCAAACTTGAAATTATAGCTGTAAGAATTAATATTAAAAAATCCGTAAAAACACCAAATTGCGATTCCTCAGCTATACTCAGATTTGAATACTTGAAAATTTAGGAGAATACTTCTCTAAATACGGGTAACAGATAGTAAAAGTTTTAGATTAATACTAAAACACAGTTGTCAAAATATCGGCGGTATTTGGAAGAATGTGCCATATATTGATCGATGAACAAGCAAATTTTTCAAAGAAAAAAAAGTCAAAAGGGCACCACTAGAGCCCTTCTCCTGGAACCTGGCGAGTAGGATATTGTGTAGATAGTGAAAGAGCATGAGTGATGTAAATTTGGTGCTGAACGAAAGGAAATCCCCTCAATCTATATGAATATACCCTTTGTTACACATACCGATTTTCAAAAATAGCCGTGTTTGTGCGATTGGCGCAGTTTTGAAAAAAAGTCACCAATTTTTCGATAACTGGCAACATTTAGGTAGAGAGCATAAACATAGCGATGTTAAATAAAACACAAATTAACGGGATTTGGGTTTGACCCTCTACGGGTCGAACCAATAACTTCCGGATCGTTTCCCCGTATATGTTATATACAAAATTTCGGTTTGTGTCTCAAATTGTGAACGTTTTAATTTTTTCAAAATTACCAAATATCTAAAATTTGATAATGCTTAAAATATAAAGAAATTTTTAAAAAATATATCCTTTTTGCGATATGGTTAGATAAGGAATTTGTGAAAAACTATGAGTGTTACCGTAAAAAGTCAGAAAAAATCAAATGTGTACTTTTACTTGTGGAACCGCTGTCATTTAACAACTCATTTCATATCTCTAATTGTCGTCATAGAGCGACATAAACCATTTAATTTTGTTAATAACAATGCACTATGGGTGTTAGCCAACAAAGTCATAAAACATCGAATGTGTATTTTTACGTGTGGATCGACTTTCATTTGATACATTGTTGCGTATCTCTAACCGTTCTTGCGATATAGTGATCTAAATAATTGAATGTGTTAATAACAATAAACTATCGGTGGCAGCGAAAAACGTTATACAACATTAAATGTGTATTTTTTCAATGGAACAAATTTGATTGAATAATTTTTTTCGTATCTTCAATCGTTCTCACGGCGCAGCGATATAAACAATGAATTTGTTAATAACTATAAAACCGCTGGGCCGATTATGTTCAAAATCTAATCCGGGCTAAGTTAGGCGGAAAGCTATCCCAGGAGTATAAAAAAACCCTAAGCGCATGATTTGTCTGGGAGAAATTGTTCGATAAAATTTTGCTCACATACATACGCACGCACACACACACCCACACAGACAGACAGACATCTCGCTCAAAATGCTTGAAAAGTTTCTAGGGGTCATGAAACGTGGAGATCAAGTGAAATTTCCAATTTCGATTTTCAGACCCATAACAGTAACTTACCTAGGATCGGGAAGTTAAAAAAAAAATCAACTGGCAGTAAAAAATGAACTTTCCATGAACTTTTCCAACATTTTCGTGGGTGCGTTACGAGAGAATGGCCTCCTAAAATTGTGTTTGAAATTTCAAATCAAAATATCGGAAACCATCTGACGACATGCTGTGATCGGATCAAAATGAAAGTTATTCCTACTGAATTCTATAGGATTCAAAACAATTTTTAGACCAAAAAAAACTAATTTTTTGAAAATTTTACAGTGGTGTCACCTCTTAGACACGCTCTTCCACCACATAGTACTTGGTTATTACCAAGACCATTTCTTTCGTTGGGATTTGGACCAATGAACTGTAACAATGCCGATTTTCACTTGACATGTGAATAGCATCAGCTAATCTAATATAAGGGAAAAAAGGGGGGAGAGAATAGATAAGAGGCAAAAGTGTAATAACAAGGTAGAGTATATTACAAATAATAATACAGTTTCTTATACAACTGTCGGTTTAGAGCCTTTTATGCCGGCTGGCTGAATTCTCGAGGAAAAACGGGTAAGGCCTGGCTGTATTCGTACACGTCAAGGGGTGTCTCGAATAGTTAAGGGAAATAGGGGCAAAAATTGTCGGGGTTGTCTAAGTGGCTCGTCGGCCTACAATTAGTTATCCAAAGTTATGTAATGATCAGTACGGCTTAAGAAGATTTTAATAGGCGCTGGCTCACCGCTGGGGGGGAAGGGACAATAGGTGAAGGGAGAATTCTTTAGGGAAAAGATCTGCCTGGCAGAAACACCGGTACTCACGGCTGGTTGGAACTCGATTCCACCTTTTACTGGTTGTGAGGCGATCTCCTGGGCCTGTCTTTCCACTCCTGATTCCTGGGGTCTTTCTCTATGGGTCCTCAGGTTTTCCTGGTGCTTTTTTCTACCAAATACACTACTATGGCACAATGATCGATAACTATTATCACGATTAACCGCTCGGGACACTGCTCCTAACTCAAGTGTGTCTTCCTTCCTCTTTCATCCTTCGATAGGGCTCTATTCGAGGATCCTCGGGATTCCTCGTGAGGAGAGGGGCATGCTTCGGGTCGTCTAGGATCAAGTTGGCCCAATCATCGGTTCTATCGTATGCAGACTAGTCCCTTCGATTATTCGATGCTTTCTATGTTCTTGTATTCGGAAGTTCATGGTGATTCCGTGGAAGGCGGGGTTCTTGTTGGTGGTTCCAACGGGCGATAGGGAAAAAGGGGAATGAGAGGAATATCTGGGGGATAATTGGGAAGCCAGCGGTGGCAGTTGAATATTTAGTCTATATTATTTAGGGGGGTTATTTTAGGGGGAACTTGACCTCGTCACAGAACCTTTATAAAGAGGGGTTTCATCTTCGAAATTCCGTAATTGTGCTGGTAATTTGACGACGTTGGTGATGAAGCGACGAAATAAACTACATAAAAAACCATATAAATGAAACATAAAGATTTCAAGCTGACTACACGGAGAGAGATTTATCCCAACAAGCCACGCGTTATTGAGCCATCTCATGAAGGTTACAAACGTAACAGATCGGAGAAGAAAAAGACGGTCGAATACGAGATGTGAAAAGATAGGTTCCAGAATTTCTGAAACGATGGGTCCGAGTTTGTCATGTAAACTTGGTAATGTTTATCGGGACTGCTGAGAAATCCCTGGCAGCTCATCTATTCTTGCATACTCCAGGGTCATGAATTTTCTCGGGAAGTCAGTCTCATTTTTTAATAAGACTTTTTCCGCGTGTACTTAACAGTGACAGGTTGTATTCTAGGGAACGAAGAATCACAATTAGATGCAAAAATAAACAAGTCCGAGTTACTGCATCCAAGTGACGTGGATTTGCAACTTTTCGACTCTCCACCATTTTCCCGAATACTTCTGCACTTTTTAAATTAGTCGGGGAAATTTTTCTGAGAGTGACGTATCGACAAATGAACTAGACAGATTTCTTCTGCACTTGGTTGGTTAAGGTGGAAATGTTAATACTTCCAGTCGTTTGCAGCCGTCCTCTCGGGAAATTTCCGATCATTTCGAAAATGAACTCATATTACAACGGATAATTATGGAGAGGCACATAATTATAATTTCCCCCAAGTTACTCGCTCATTCCATTGACATCCTTGTTATATTATGTTGGACATTCAATTTATTGTGTTCCGCTCGGCAATACGAAATCAAGAAGCGACGCAACTCAAACCTTGATTTACCGAAATGTATCCAAGGAATCAAGCAAGCGGAGAAACTAGTAGTACTACCATGATGCTCGACGAGGCGAAAATTTCAACTCTTTCCCCTTATCTCGAAATTAACAAACCGATCCTTATTTTGTTTCGTCTCGAGGATCCAGTCCAATCTGGTATGGTCTCCCCTTGTCTCAATATTTTTTTCTTTTTTCAAGCGTTGCTCCAAAACGACTATTGCCAGAGGTTGGCTTATTAATAGAAAAATACAGGAATTAATTAAGAACGATCTGGGTCATCGAGGTCTCATTCAGAGCTTCTTGATGACACTTAGATCGGATTAGTTTTGGGTTTAAATTTACCGAGCGCTTTTTTGCTTCCGAATGGGAGCATTGCAATCGTTCAATTTTCACTTTCGCTAATTATGCTTGTAAACGATATATAATGGTTTGAAACGTACAAATACGAAGTTTGAGCATAGTGTCTGTATGTATCAATTTTTTTCGAAAATCTTCACTTACAAAATTTTAAATAAAACGGCCTAAATTTTGAGAATACAATCTGAAAAAATTATTAACTTCCCGATAGGGAAGTTATTCTAATCACCCCGAAATCGAACTTTTTCATTTCGACCTGTAACTGGTGTCTTAAGGGTACCAAAACGATCCCCGAAAAATTCTGAGTCAATGTCTGTGTGTGTGTGTGTGTTTGTATGTATGTGCCCTAAATTTTGGTCAACGATTTCTCACGAATGGATACACCAATCGAAGCCATCGAGGTCTCAATCGACGCGTCTTCGTGTAACTTAGCCCTGATTAGTTTTTGATGGATATTGGTTGAGAATATATATTGTTATTAACGATTTCAATTGTTCATAATCCTATATCTCGTAAACGGTTGGAGTTAGGGAACAAATTTATTAACATAAGTTGTTCCTCAGATCATAGTGCACATTTAATGTTTATTGACTTTTTCTCATAATGTACATAATTAAGGTGGTAGTGTCGCTAGAAAAAAATAATTTCTGCCCTCCGGCCAGAAAGCGGTAACTTTCGGGCCGCTGCGCTAAACGAAGTTACCGCTTTCCGGCTTCGTCGAGCAGAAAAATAGTAGACACAACTCGACCAGCAAGTAAGAAAGCCTCAGATCACATTATTGTCGACCTCGGCTTCGCCTCGGCCAGCAACTAAATGTGATCTGAGCCATTCCTTACTGTGCTGGCCTAGGTATGTAATCTACTATTCATGTGATGAGTGCATGAATGGAGACTAGATGACGTCGGGGATCGCAAAAATTAGTTTCTACAGTAGACATGGACCGACTCAGAATATAATCATTTTTGTGTATCAATACTGCCAGAAACGTGAAGCGGGAGATACGGACTTATTGAACTTCTTCAACGCAGTGGTATGTTCGTGGTCTAAAAATGCTTCAATAAGACTGAAAGGCTTCACTGAGAAGTGAATGGCCTTCACGTGGAAGCGGGAGTTATCTCTTGATTATGAAAAAAAATCACAAAAGGCAGCTACATATAGAGAAATGAAAAAAAACAATCAGTAAATACTGAAGTGAGAAGTTTCGTAAATTTTTGAAACAGACATTGTTGGAATATCTACAAAAACATATTTCTCGAGACATCGGAAAATGTATGGTAATAAAATGTGTCCAGGTAGAAAGACTCTTTCTTTAATCACTTTCAGGTAAATAGAAGTGCATCCCTTCGCACTTTTTGCTTTATGGCATAGCAGGCTCAGGGGCTAATACTGTCCCTTATAGATACCTCTAGGAAATAAGTTTAGATCAGTTTTGTATGAGTATTAACCGTGTAAAGATGTTCCTCTCAGTACACTTTATCTATATAAAGAATTAGAAAAATTATCTACTGTTTTGATCATTTACATTTAACGATATCCTATATATTGTAATAGGTTATGGGCCCAGTATTCGTTTCAACTAAATGGATCGATTAACCTGCAATTTTATCAGTGAGTTCTGAGTATTTCACAGTGACAGTTGAAGATAAGTGCGTGAACTTAGTGAGATAATTTCGAACTGACAATGGTGCCGCTGAGCCAAATGAAACGTAATATCGACCGATTTAATGGCGCAGGATACAGCGTATGGAAACAACGCATTCGGAATTTCTTGATTGATTTAGAAATTATCAAGGTCATAGATGAAGAAAAATCACCGGAGCTAGTCACAGCAGAATGGAGAGAGGCGGAAAGAAGGGCTAAAGATGTTATCATCCAAATCATCTTGATCAGATGGAATCCAAATCTTCTTTCAGATACTCTGTTCGACTATGGAGAGGGACTTAGGGCCCAACAACTTTTCTTGAAATTGGATTCCATGTACGAGCGGAAAAGTGCTGCTACCATGATAACAATAGACAAGCAGCTGATTACGCTCAAAGTCAAAGATGGTGTGTTAATTGACCACTTCATGACATTTGATGACCCGATCAGAAGATATGTAAGAGCCAGCGGAACGATGACTGATCTGACAAAAATCACTAGATTATTGATGTCATTACCCAAATCATATGAAGCTGTTACAACGTCCATCGAAACGGGGTTGAGTGAACATTCAACCCTGGAGGCAGTGGAAAGCAGACTTCTTGACTATGAAACAAAAATGATACAAGTGCAAAAGCTCTGAGTGCACAGACTGAAATTAAACAAAATAGTTGTCGAGAGAAAAATGACAATTTTCGCTTTAATAAGAATTCTCGCGAAAATCGAAATTGTCGTACTAAAAATAATCACTTTCATAAATTCGTTGCGAATAAAGTAAATGATCATTTCAAGCCAAATAAAGACTATTCGATGAAATGTCACCAGTGTGGCAGATCGGGCCATATAATTAAAGAGTGTATTCATTATAAAAGGATGCAACAGTTTAAGAACAAAGTCCATAATGTTGCACAATCAGCTCAAGTATTAGATGACTCACAAGCGAAATTTGCGTTCATGGCAGGGGTTGATCAATTGATGAAAGATGATGCGAATCACATAAGTTTCTTGTTGGATTCTGGTACATCCCACCACCTCATCAATCGGGAGGACCTTGCTGTGGACTTCGAGACGTTGAACCACCCAATAAAAATCTTGGTTGGAAAGAACGGAACTTATGTCAATGCGATGAAAAGAGGTACGCTGAAGGTAACCAGCAGCGACGGCATCAAAGGCGAACTTGTGGATGTCCTGTATGTGCCCGAGGTTTCTTACAACCTGCTGTCAGTACCCAAACTACAAGCTGCGCAATTAGAAACCACTTTTGATGAGCATGGTTTCAAGATTTATAATAGAGGTAATGTAGTCATCAGTGGTAAGAGGCAATCGAACGTAAATATCGGGGATTCCATCGTCAATCCAGGTAAGCCTTTTTCATATGTAGCCAAAGCAATTAGTTACAATTTATAGCATCAACGTTTAGGGCATATTGGCAAAAATGAGTTCCTCGAGTTGAAAATAAAAGCATGGTTAGTGATATACACGTGTTTGATAAAATCAACCCAAGTGATGAACTCTGTGAAGTCTGTATAAAAGGTAAACAGACGTGATTACCTGCTAATCATGAAAAAGACTAAACTAACATGCTCAGAGCTTTATTTATCATACACACGGATGTTTTCGGTTCACTAACTTCCGCAACGATTAAAGATGAAAAATATTTCCTCACTTTTATTGATGAATTTATGCACTATTCAGTGATTTATTTGATGCAAAATAAATCCGAAGTATATTCGAAATTCAAGGATACGTGGCCAAAAGTGAAAATCATTTTAGCTCGAAGGTAATCAATATCCATTGCGATAACGGTAGGGAATGTCTTTCTAACGATATGAAAAATTATTGTATAGAAAAGGTATCACATACCATTTAACAGTACCGGGAACCCCTCAGCAAAACGGTATCGATGAGCGGATGAATCGCACGATAGTAGAGAGAGCTCGCGCCATGATTTTCGATGCAAATTTAGATAAGGTTTTCTGGGGAAACGCCGCTCTAACTGCGATTTATTTAATTAATCGGACACCAACAAAAGCGTTGAAAATAGATAAAACACCCTGTGAGCTGTGGCATAATAAGAATCCACAAGTCAAATATTTAAAAGAAAATACATCGTAGCTAGAGATGTAATTGTCGATGAGATAAATTTTCATGCAAGCAGACCAAGTTTAAATAGTAAAATTGAAGTCACTGATCATAGATCAAACTCAATAGGTAATGAAATTGAAGTCACTGACAATAGGTCAAACTTAATCGGTGAACAAACTGAAGTCCCTGACAGTAGGTCAAACTCAGTAATTGATAAAACTGAAATTACTGACATGGGTTCAAATTCAGTGATCAATGGTGAAGATTATGATGAGCATGATAAAGCATTAGAAGAGGAAAATCTGGGTACAGAAACTGTAGTCCCTGGTAGTGCGTCAAACTCAGCAGAACAATCCCAATGGGGAAAATCTGATATACTTGGCAACTGGGTAGGCCAAAGTAAAATACCTCAAAATGCTAGTAGTAAAATTGATGCTACGGACATGTGCTCGACATCTGGTAAACTGTCCCGAAAACTGCAGAAGCCAGTTTACAACGGCGTTTGAGCAGTGCGGATATTGAGAATAAAATTTTAGATAGCTTTTATAACTCGAATACTGGCAGCAGACCTCATGTCACTCGTAATAAATTTAAGGATCACCAATTAGTGCTACCCAAACGAGGAAAGCGGATTAGTAGCCTTCCAAAAAATTTCCTACAATAAAGACAATTCACAGTATAGTTATTTGATGAGTGCCCAATCGGTGGTTTGTCAAATTCCCAGTGCTTTTCATGAGATTGAAGATCGGGATGACAAACTACTCTGGAAACGTGCTATTGAAGATGAAGTGAATTCTCTTTTAGTAACTGAAACGTGGACACTAATGGACAAACCAGAGGGTAAAAGTATAATAGCTTGTAGATGGGTTTTCGCATTGAAAAATGATGAATGCGATAATGCTATAAAGAACAAAGCAAGATTAGGTGCAAAAGGTTTCAGTCAGAAATATTTGGAGGATTACGATCAAAAGTTTGCCCCTGTAGCAAGAATTTCTAGTTTTAGGTTTTTAATTGTTCATGCCAAGCAGTTTAATCTAATGATTTATCATACAGATGTCAAAACGGCATTTTTAAGTAGTAAATTGAAGGAGGAAATTTACATGAAAGTACCTGATGGTATTCAATGTAAAGATCATCAACTTTGTAGGTCGAATCGGTCTTTATACGGCCTCAAACAAGCTGGTTTGAGGAGTTTGAAAAAGTTATCGTAGAAAAGGATTCACGCATTCGCCAGCAGATCGATGCCTCTACATACTTGATAAGAAGATATTATGAAGAATATTTATCTAATTTTATATGTAGATGATTTAGTGATTGCAACTGCCGATTTTGAATCTTTGAATAAATTAAAACTTTATTTGATGAATAAGTTTCAAATGGTCAATCTCAGAAATATTAAATTATTTCTAGGCATCAGAATAATTAAAACGACAGATACAATAACCTTAGACCAAGGTGCATATATCAATACAGTTTTGAATAAATTTGAAGTAGTGGAAAGCAACGCAGCAAATACTCCTTTAGAGACAAAGTTGAATTTTGACGCATTGAATTCAGAAGAAGAGTTCAACGCACCCTGTCGAAGTGCTATTGGTTGCTTTATGTATTTGATGGTCTGTACTAGACGTCATCTGAGTACAGCAGTCAGTATACTGAGCAAGTATACTAATAAGAATAAAGAAGAATTGTGGAAATGCTCAAAGCGAGTATTTAGATATTTGAAAGCATCAATTAATGTAAAATTAGTTTATGGACGAAGCACCAGCCAAGATGTTTTCGCAGGTTACGTTGACTCTGATTGGGGTGGAAGTGATACCCATGATCGGAGAAGCACTACAGGTTATTTGTTTAGACTGTATAACAATATGTTGGAACACTCGTAGGCAAGTTTCAGTGGCAGCTTCATCCACAGAAGCTGAGTATATGGCTCTCTATGAAGCAGTTAAAGAAGCAATTTGGCTAAGGTCTTTAGCCAAAAGTATAAAAATAGAAATAGTAGATCCAATCATAATATATGAAGATAACAATGGCTGTATCGGTATTGCCAATAATCCAGCCAATCACAAGCGTTCCAAGCATATTTATATTAAGTATCATTTCTCCAGGGAGCAAGTAGAGAGAAATTTAATAAAATTGTTACATATTCCTATAGATAGACAATTACCGGATATGCTGACGAAACCACTTACAGCACCGAGATTTCTCCAAATGAGGCATAAGATAGGATTAAAGTAAGAAAATATGATTGTTAAATTATTTTGGTTGGTTAAGGTTTTTCTGGGTTTTTCCTTAACCCGTGTTTAGCATGCTCCTAATGGTGGACCAATTTGTAATTACCGAAGAAAGTACAAGAGAGGAATTTCTATTTAATAATTAGATAAGATAGAATCTTAGAGTTAAATTCAAATATTATAAAGTTAGATGAATATAGTTATTAGCAGATACATTGCAGATTAATCAAGTGTGATGAAATTTATTTTTGAGGGGGCGTGTTAGAATATCTACAAAAATATATTTCTCAAGACATCGGAAGACGTATGGTAATAAAATGTGTCCAGGTAGAGAGACTCTTTCTTTAATCACTTTCAGGTAAGTAGAATTGCATCCCTTCGCACTTTTTGCTTTATGGCATAGGAGGCCCAGGGGCTAATACTGTCCCTTATAGATACCTCTAGGAAGTAACTTTAGTTCAGGTTCATACGAGTATTAACCGTGTAAACAACTTACTCTCAGTACACTTTATCTATATAACGAATTAGAAAAGTTATCTACTGTTTTGTTCATTTACATTTAACCATATCCTATATATTGTAATAGACATGATCTCGAAAACTCGAGTGACCAAATCGGGAATTTTGCATTGTGTCGTCACTGAGGGCACAAATATATCCCACCCACTAATCAATTATGGGTATTGAGTACATATAGCTGTGGGCGCAATTTCAGTGAAATCTGTCGGTAAGTTTCTTAGAAATCGACTTTTTTGTTTTTTCTTCGATCGTTCATATCTCAGAAACTAATGCCTATTTTTTAATTTTTTTTATCCAAACGTACGTCTCAATGAGATCCAGGGGATGGTTGGAGAATATCTACTAGGTTGCTCACAAGAAATTGAAGATATTTCAATTTTTCTGTTTTTTACAGTTTTCTTTCCTTTTTGCTGTTGTACGCATGCTAGTGTCCGCAAAAATTGAGATAAAAACTTGAAATTTGGAACAAAGGTTCCTTTTCTTGTGGTGAAGAACCCTATTGAATGGCGATTTGATCGTATCATTAGTTTTCTACATTTCAATTTTTTCGTTTCCACGGTTTTTGTTTTATTTCTCGATAATTATTCAACCGACTTTGTTGTTTTTTTTTCAAAATGTGTGCCTTGACGGGATCTATGATATGGTTGAAAATCATTGAGTCTATTAGGTTGGGTGATATGAGATATTCCTATTTTTTAACTTTTGACTTTGGTTTTACTTTTTGTATTTGTTCGCACTCTAACGTCCGCAAAAATTGTGATAAAAACTGGAAATTTGGAACAGAGGCTCTTTTTGCTATGGCGAAGTACCCTATTGAATGGCGATTCAATCGCATCATTAATTTTCTAGATTTCGATTTTTTCATTTTTACGGTTTCTTCATTACTTGATTTCTCGATAAGTAGTCACCGGTTTTTTTTTAAATATGAGCCTCAACGAGATCTATGAACTGGTTAAACAACATTGAGTCAATTACTTTGGGTAATATGAGATATTCCTGTTTTTGCTTCCGTTCGCCTGGAAAAGGCTTTTTCAATACTGGAACAATTTCATTTTGTGTGCAATCGGACCATTCGGGAGCTTACCACAAATGAAATTGGGGGAAATTAAAAAAACGGTGACATATTTAACACATTGGAATGGGGGGGACCCGAGGACCGCCTGCTTGTTTGTGAATAACAATTGTTTACAACGCTCTATTTCAGAAAAGGGTAAGAGATACGGAGAAAAGTATTAAGCAGAATTTGCTCTGTAAGTGGAAGTCTATATTTAATTTCTTATCACTTTTCTTCCATATTTGTCATAACTAAGGAGGCATGAGGGGTTTAACCCTCGAGTGTTCGCGGCCCTATTGGCATCCCACTCCCACTCCAGTAACGCTCATCATTCTCGTTCTCATATTCACGATGCGTCCACTCAAATATTCATAATTATCTGCTTGATAAATGGAATGGAAACATCTAATTGGCGCAGCGAAAAATATGCGAATGGCAAACAGAAATTACAAATCGGGAAATTTTGTTTGTGTTCCCGACGGGGGCACACACACTTGTATTCCACTAGTTATGCTTCTGCCATGAGAAGAAATACATATTGGAGTCGACGACGCCTGCCTTAATCGTCGATTTGCGTATAAAACATCGCATAACCTCAAAACCCGAGTTTTAATCGGTCAAAATTTGGGGAGAAAAAATAATTCTCCGAATACCCCTCGACCTTCAAAATTCATCAAATAATTCTCTCAAGCTTTCCTGTGGCTATATAATGAAGCTATCGAGAATTATTTGATAATTTTGAAGGTCTTGGGGTATTACAACTGATAATTTTTACTCATAGCATCATTTTAATCTCATTCCTGCATGGAATGAAGCATCGAGGTAGCAAGGAATTTGAAGCTTCGGCATTCAAGTTTGAAGCAAACTTAATGCTATTTTCGAAATCTGAAGTTTATAATTGCAGCTTCATCGAAACCTGAATCCACAACAAGTTTAGACGAAAACAGGTAGAGTGATTTGATCCTCACGATAATTTTGCAACATATTAACTGATAAGGGCGGTTCAGCCTATATTCATTACTTGATAATTCTTTCCTCAAAAACTACTGGATCATGTAAGCTGTGCTTTTGAACATATTAACCTCTTAGAGTGAGCATACACTTTATATGAGAAAAGTTGTTCCTCATATAAAAATACGTATGTTATGTAGAAAGACTTTTTTCGATAATTTCCATAATTAAGGAGGTATGACCGTCTCAACAATTATGTATGTAATGAGCGAACGAATAAACTCAGCGCTGTCATGATGGTCCCAATCGAAGCGTTTCCGTGCAAAAACGAGCGGATTACACTTTGGATGGGATTAGTGTAGTATATGCAATGTTATTAACAATTGTAATTGTTTATACTGTTCCACTGGGTAAAATATTAAAGTTATCGGGAAACTTCTAAAAGAAAATCATTCCGTACTTTTTTCCATAATTTGCATAATTAAGGAGGTATAGTCGTCCGAGCACTTTGAAATACGGGAACAATGCATATCCCCAGGGTTGTTCCTTACACAAAAATGCACATTCAATATGACTTTTTGCAATATAGGTTAGAACATATCCCGAGTTGAACTAGAATATACTTGCCAAATGAATATGTCGACAATTGCGGGAAGGATGTCAAAGAGCAGGTTAATTAAGAAAGTTCAGAGGTAGCGAGGATACCTATCTGGACGAATTTGTGCATAGTGTGGGCTATCGCGTGCAGTAATGATTAATCGCAAGTTCAATCATTGATATCACTGTTGGGTTTGCTCATCACCATGGTTGCGTTCTTATGCTGTGCTGAAATACCAAATCGGGAAGTTTTGTTTGTGCCCCGGATTTGCACACCACTAGTTGAAATTTCAGATCTATCTCGAGATTGAGTTAGCGATCAGCAGTTTGACGCACATCCTTCGCCAAAATGACATTGTCTATAGAAAATTTTATGACAGTTTTTGTTGAAGTCACGTGGTGAGCAGCGGACTGAATTTGCCAGAAAATTAACAAAAAAGGCTTCAAGTTTTTCAGCACTTATTATTTTGGCTACTTTTAACCTAAATTCCAATAAAAATGTGCAGAAATTGAAATTATGTGAAATTAATGTTGGAAATGAAAGCAGAATTAAAAAACATAAGAGCCTTAAATTTGTGAATGTATTAAACCCTGCAGCGACGATGCATGAACCTCGCGTCCTCGAGACGTTCTCCAATTACCCTCATTAATCATTCTCCCCACGTTTCTGTAATGCCTCCACTCACCTTAATTCATTGTCGCGATACGTTAATTGAAGCTGGTAAAGGCGTGAGAGAAAGTGGCGCGCAGGAGCTTGAGAACTTGTATCATCGATGCGTACATTCCATGCCCATAATTCCATTGTCACCGGTACCATCAACCATGGGGTGTCGTGGAGTGAAGGAGACAACTGGTGAACTCAATTACAAAGCAAAAATAGTGGGATGCATCTCGAGCCCTCTTTAGAAGCGCCGGGGCTGCCGCGTTGCATCTGATATTTCTAATTTTCAGTATCGAATACACTTAACGAAGTGTTAGTCTACTCTGACAATCTACAGACGCCCTTTTCATGGCTATTAGTCGCTTATTTTCCCTCCCCATGTGCACAGTTATTTTTAACACATTTTTTAACGTATTTGCCTGGATGACAAATTTGTGAACTCCTGTTAGTGCTCTAACCACACGGCCATTGCCGTCGGTGGTAAACGATAATTTTGAGAATATTTTGAATAATGGTGAATGAAAGTTGAAGTATCATTCTGAAGTTGTGATTTGAAACCTCAAATTCGTAATTTACGATTTCGGAACTGTAATGTAACATTCAAGGACTGGAATTCTACGACCTTAGAATTGTGATTTACAATTCCAAAATAGTAACTTACCTGATCTTACGATTTAAAAATCGTAACTTACGATTCGAAAGTCGTGATTTACGATTCCAGAATTGTAAATTATAACTTAAGCATCGTGATTTATGATTTTAAAATTGTGATTCATGAATCGGCAATTGTGATTTTTTTTAATTTTAAAACTCGTGCTTCACGAATTCAGAAACGTGATCTACATTCAGCAAACAAATTTAGCCCGTAAGGGTTGAAATGTAATCTTTCTGGTGATTGTTGTTGACTTACACGGCGTCTAATTTACTTTAGCTTCAGGTTTGACATTTGCTGCTTTCCTTCGAATTCTAGATTTAAGTTGGAAAACGATTTTCATGCTGAGTTCATATATCCCTAGAGTACTGGTTTCTATAATCTACTCACGACCACTCGACAATGTTGCGATATGCATAAAAAATTGGTAGAATTGAGAAATGCACACATTCTAGTTCTCCATTTCGCTACAGGACTGGGATATAAAAATTTATCAGAGGGAGGGCACATCTGCAATTTCAAATGGCATATAGATTTTGAGAAGAATTAATTAACTGTGAATGCAAAACTATGAGCTTGAATTTTTCATAACAGCATTGATATTTTCTTCAATACTTTAAGTGACATTTCCATCGCCTTTTGAATATTCACGGCGTCCAATGCTTTTGACATTAACCAGAAGACATTAATTATAAGACATTAACTATAAGACATTAACTATAAGACACTAACTATAAGGACATTAACTATAAGACATTAACTATAAGACATTAACTATAAGACATTAACTATAAGACATTAACTATAAGACATTAACTATAAGACATTAACTATAAGACATTAACTATAAGACATTAACCATAAAACATAACTATAAGACATTAACTATAAGACATTAACTATAAGACATTAACTATAAGACATTAACTATAAGACATTAACTATATTCCTTGGACTTTCAAAATGTGGTTTTGGACCACATAACGCTGAGTTTTAAATGAAATGTAATCTGTCAAAAAAATTCTCAGACACGAGAAATGAGAATCAGTAGGTTTAATAATGCCAACAATGAGTAAAATAAGAAGCGTAAAAATAAACATGAAAATTGAGGAAAAAGAGAATTTCTTTTCAGACAATCCATGACAAGTGTTGCACGTTTTATTTTTGTCTCCGCATATAATTTAAAAAGAATCAAAAGCATGGTTGAAAGGGGTGGCTGGTGGGATTCTACGCAAACCCCGGAATTTTTCAATCATTAATTATTCAAAGCTAATTTTTATATTGCGCTGAGACAAATTAATCACCCTCTAATCCTAAAAATGTCAGTGATTATATCCAATATTCCCACTACAGTCGATGATCTCCAAACTGACTAGATTTTAATTGTACTTAAAATTCACGCGTCAGCAATTGCAGGTAATCCACTTTCGATTACGCTGGCGAAGGATTTTGGGGGGATAATTGAAAGCATCTCCTTATTTGGTTTGGGTTTTCCCTCTTCTCTCGTCCCTTCTCGATACGGATAAAATATGCATGTTTGCCAATGGAGTGGAGGTGTCGGGGTCACTCGTCGCGAGAGAGCCGCACTCCCCTTGGCTCCCAACATTCGCTATTTGCCTCTCGGCAAACATGCCGGCTCTGTACGAACAGTTTACACGAGGGTCCGTGCAAACATAAGGGAATACCCGGAGTCTTTGACCAGGTTGGGGTACCCCTTCAACAACTATACAGTTTGAAGTGGTCCCTACTGGTACGACAAAATTGTTTGCTCCATTGGTGCCAAAATGCTTGAATAAATACCAACCAAATTATCTACACTGGTGAACGGATCAAAACAAGTGTATTTACTATTTGCATTATTTGCATCACAATTTGGGAAAGATTGGTTTGTGATATAAATTGAGGAATTTAATCAAAATAAACAAGGAAGCTGCGGCCCAGTTTTACGACATTTGCTTGTTAAGGGGTGGTGCTTGGGGGGAGGGGGGGGGGCACATGGAAAAAATATATATCCAGAAATATAAGTCAATTATATCCGGATGTATGTGGCATACAGTCTGGCAAAATATAAATCATGCGAGCTCTATTTGGGATAGACCTGCGCGGATATATCTCATCGGGAAGCTTCAAGATATTTCCAGAATATGAGTAGCACATATTTTAGATAAAATTACGGCAAAATAACTGTGTGTCAGTTATAATTTTTTGCATTATATCTATTTTGATACGGGGGGGGGGGGTGGGGAGTAGTGTTGCCGCGATAGGTGAGAGAATCGAGACAAGAGAAGATGATATGACTCGCGAGAGATTATCTCAATTCATGATTATCGTCACGTTAAGACAATAGCCGAGATATGTGAGAAGAGTCTAGATGTCTTGATAGTAATACGAAAAAAAAGTTTGAACCCAATCAATCTCGCAATATAATGATTTTTTCGTACATTTATGGTGATTCTAAAAAATAATAGTGATGATAAATTGTTCGCATCTTTGGAAAATTTGATTTATTCAACAGGGTAAAAGGCGAAAATATATTTCTGACAATATAACTACTGACATGGACACACAATTCTGGCAATGTTTATTTTCTTAATAATGACTAGGGATATTGGAATGAAAGCACAGAAGCATTTCAGCATGAATATCACTCAGTCGGTTCTGGTGATTGCGTATTAATAAACCAGGCTTTGAAAAGAGGCGTTCGGAACCAGTGCTTAAAAAATGGAGACAACACAAGACAATACGAGATTGGATTGCATTCTCGACCCTCGAGATCAGACGAGAGACAAACGTTATTGAAAAGCGAAAAAAAATTGATGAAACCTTCTTTCACGCAAGTAACTCACACAAAATGTTAATGACTTATTCGTTCTTTGCGAATGGGACGATATTATTTCAAATTTTCCAATTATTTGCGAAATTTCAACTAATTAGTCAAATGATCTAAATTCAATCGAAAGTGAATGATATGAACAATTCAATTACACATTTGTAAATTTTGTAATCAACGTAATGAGCTGAATCGGGCGAATAATATTTCACATTTTTCCCCTGTAGCGGATTAATACAAGATTGATTGATCCGGAAGAGTACTTCCAGCATCATCATTATGAATTAATAAAATGTTAATGGACGAATGCATATGCGCTTGACTAATGGGTATGTACCGCATGTCGTTACGGAAGGGGAGCAGACTCTTGAAATATTCAGTGGAACCAGTGAAAACGCAACATTGGAGGAGTGGTGTACGCATATACAAACCAGAATTCCGGATGCGGAATTATTAACGAAGGTATGAGAGCCATAGAAGCAACGAGCCTATTGATTACCCATGATATATTATTCGTTGAACAATTATTTGCCAGGTCAGTTATTGCCAAGTTTCCGTTTCTGAATATCTCGAGAATGAATGGGTCAATGCGCAGAAAAATTGCACAATCAATAAACACACCTCAAATGGACGGGATTCGACTATGACCTTCCTTGGGTAAAAATAGTAGCGTCCCAATGTGTATATGGAAAGACAGGAATTAAACGAAAACGGGAAGTATCGATAAAAATATATAAGAGATATATGAGAGATATATAAGAGTGCTACTTTATATATGTCTGATATAAAAAACGTGCCACTTTAGTATACAATAGATATAAATATAGTATATATTCATAATACAAATTCTTCCATGTGGGTCCTTCGGAAACGACTTGATGCAAAAGTGTTGTAGCATTATCTTCGAAGAAAATATACTTTCGGAGAAAAAAAACGCAATTTCACTAAACTGCGGTGAATATAGAGAAATCACGGGACTATAAGAGAAACAATTGAATCCATAAATGGCGGGCAATTCATGAAAAACAAGCGGGGTAAATTGGTGTAAGCCATGAAATTTCCGATTAGAAAGTGACATGCACATATGCACACATACATTCATGGATATGAATTTGCTCCCTTATCATGTAAATCAGTATTCTCAAGTGGTCGACACACATGCGGAGTACTGTCCACAGACTCTTGTCCATTACGGTAATGGAAGCGAGACGCCAATGAGAGTGCGACCGCGCGACAGTTGAATTTGCGATACGTTCTTTATTAGGTGAATTAGAATCAGTCATTCAATATAAAATATGGACTTTGCATGGGGCACAAGGTTGACTATTTTGATTGTCATGTTAGTTCCAACGCTTATGGCAATGGACCATGGTAAACGATGGACGTTATTGCTGGACCGATTGCATTCGAAAAGTGACGGTATATCAATTTCGACCTTGGTGAATTTGATGTTTCCTACTCTGATTTTGTTCCTCATTCGGGTCGAATACAGCACCAGACTGTGGCCGCACGTGTGCTATCACATACCCATAAAATGAGTCCGCTAAGTCGGGCGGGAGCTTAAGGCGATGCCTGGGCGGGGACCCAACATCGGCGCCCTCCATCGCAGCATAGAGGTTTCTGGCGGTTTACTCGGTACTCAGCAATAAGACGGTCTAAATGGTGAAAGTCCGACTCCAGCGTGGGTATCAAGTTCTGCTTTTCGAAAAAAATGCTGAAGAGCGACTACCATGGGAAGTCCAAACGAAAGGGACAGTCAACACAAAATAAACGGACAATTGGGCTTTGATGTGGTAAGTATACAATTTATAAAGTATCTGCGTGGGTCCTGGGTTTGCACCCGGCCTCCCAAGAAGCATTTTCATTATGAAGCAATTTTCTCATGGATTTCGAGCAATAGCAGGAACATAAAATGAGAACGCTACGCCGGATAGGAACCTAACGCGACGTAGCATAAGCGTACACGATAGTTCGAATAGAGAGGTCAACCCTGGTCGCAATAGGATTTTTTTTTTGTCGCCGTCTCTCTCGTTTGTACTCACCACGAGAGCTGCTGTCTGAACATTCCTTCAGGGGGAATACTGGACATCCACCCATGATGCTGGGGCCTACTTTCGTCATTTTTCTTAGGCCATCGTAATGCTGAACCCAGGGGAAACCTTCAGAATCCTCGTGCCACGATGGCGGGCACGTATGATGCTTCCAGCGTCGGGTTTAGGTTCCCACCCGGCCGTGAGGTCTCCTCTCATGGGTACCGCCGATAGCACATACGGAACATACTTGCTTCAGTTATAATGCATGAGCGAAGTTTATGAAAAGTATTCTGCGGCGTCCGAGCGCGAACCTATAGGAACTGTGAAGTAGTAGGCAGATACTCTGTACTCACAGTAGGTGGGCTATCTTCTACGTAATATTCTCTTGCAAGCAAACTCTCACCCCGAATCCTATTGGTTAATACAAATAGAGAAAGAAGGAGTCGAAACGCTCACTGACATACACACACACACGGACACACACACACATACATACACGCATGCATTCTATCGAAAATCTTCTAGTATTCCGAAAGGGACAAAGTGAGAAAATGATAATTACAGTCGGGACTTTGGCGTAGTGGTAGAGTATCTGCCTACTACTCCGAAGGTCCTAGGTTCGCGGAGAATATTTTTTTCAAAATATTTTCTCGTGGATTCCGACCCGATGCAGGAACTTCCGTGTGTGCTATCGGCGGTACCCATAAAATGAGACCGCCCGGCCGAGCGGGAACCTAACCCGACGCAGGGGGGGGGGGTGGGTTCCATCATAGGCGCCGGCCATCGTAGCACAGGGGTTTCTGGAGGTTTACCCTGTGTTTAGAAATACGATGGCCTAAAAATGGCGAAAGTCGGCCCCAGCCGCATGGGTGGGTGTCCGGTACGCCCCCTGAAGGAATGCTTACACGGCCGCTACCGGGGGCGTACAAATGAGAGGGACGGAGAAAAAAAAAACATACATACACGCATGCATTCTATCGAAAATCTTCTAGTATTCCGAAAGGGACAAAAGTGAGAAAAATGATAATTACAGGTATACTATATTAGCTTGGTTTTAGGAATCATTACAGCATTGTATTCCGTATCGGGAAGTTAAAAGATTTCATTGCATTTCAATTTCATTGTGTTTTCAATTAATTGCAATCACTAAATTTCAACTTCGTGATCTGTATCATTACCACGGCCTTCATCCCAAAAATCACATTATAAACATAGAGATACATCTGATAGAAATCACCTTTCTCTGCAGTAGAACACCAGCGTGGTCCATTTTGAACTTTTATCCAGAAAAATTTCCGTAATTATTACATGGAAGCGTAAATTTAAATAGCCTCTCAAATACAGATTTATTGAAAACGTAGTTACAGCTAAAACGTATTCATACATAAAAATACATAAAATTCGCTTTCAAATGCCACCAAAATAATGATGCACCATTTTCCGGGTAAAAATGGCTGGTCATTTTTGCAGTCTAGTCAACGAAAATCATGAACGTTATTAATAGCGAGCAAGAAACTAAGTAAATTTCCATAATACTAAGTGAAATAACTTGGAAAAACAAATAAAGAGAATCCCAAGAGAAAAACTTCAGTCCGTCTACATTAAGCTAAGCTAGCATTTAACACGATTCGGAATACCCGTTCACAGCACTTACCCACTGTTCTGATGGAATGCCTCATGTACAACATTTTGTCGGCTACCTCACTTCCCCATAATTGAGCAATTTCCCCGGTAATTATCCGTAAGCAATAGCATCATCAACAACCGCAAATCAATCAAATTATTTCAAATTACCCTAAATAATTCTCATATGCTTAATTTTCCAAAAATACCTGAGATCAGGCATACGCCTCAATTCTCTCAATATTTCCTTCCCAAGTAAGCCCGTTTTTTCCCCCTCCTTTGAAACCCGTGCCCCCCCTCCCTCCGCCCGGACACTCATCCCACGTGCCATTACTCCCCTGCCCTCCCCACTCACCTATCCCTTCTTCAAAAGCCTCCTCCCTTTTTCCTTCTGTTGTCTCTCTCATTCGCGAACCGGCAAGCATTTTGTCGTTGCCTTTCTCGATACATTTAAGAAGCATCCTGCATAAACAGCACTCGCTGGCCATGTCGAGCCCTCCGCCTCAGGACGTAACGATTTATCGGCCCCGGCCCGATGCAGAAATGCAGGTTGGCAAAAGGGAAGCAAGCAACCAAGGCATCGCTGATGGAGGGGGAGAAGGAAAACACTGCTACCGTTGAGGAGCAAAAGCCAACAAACGTGAGCATTCGTAGCCATAGCAAATTCGGAATAAGAATTATCTCATTCTCAATGCTATCCGTGAATACCCACACTGTTATACCATATACTCAGGTTGGCCACTCTCTTTATGCCCAGTGTCTTTCTCCCATCGTATGTACCAAAAGGACTACCTCCAGGGCATATCTCAATGGCTTATTATACGACTACGTATGCGTACGAAACGTGCGTGGACTGCACTACAAGGCAAGTTAGGAATGTCACGAGACATATATTTTATATATTTGGTTTTTTTTCTTTCGTATTTCATCCTCTGCTTTCCATTCATCTTCAGTTTCTCAGGCGGGATAACGAAGTATCCAATTCCATCAGACAATTCTTACATGGCATTGTGAATTCTCTCTGGCTAGCCTGCTGTTGTTATTTCGCGAATTATTAAAGCCAGATCAAAGGAGTTGTTGGATTGTCGGGGCTATGTTGATGATAATGATGCTGATGGAGTAGTTGGTGAAGTTTCGAGGGCCATCTGAATATTTCCAATGGAGAATTGCGTTCTTGGCAAGGCGATATACAGGCGTTTCAGTATTAAGTAAAATAATGATAATCAAAGTTGGTCATCAACATCAAATTGTTCCGTCTAGGAAATATTAATTAGTTGCATTTTTATTGAATGTCCACGAAAAATGGAATCAGTATCTTTTTCAGTATGAAATTCTCTGCAAAAAATTGGTTCCCATGCGTTCCTGGTAAACTCAGCCGTACACAAGTTGTTAGAGTTGTTGAGGAAATGTTGATTAAAGTAGAAATGATGGAGAAACAATTAATCCACATATTGCTACTTATGTATATATATACATGATCAGTTGTTCTAACTAATTTTATGAATGACCATTAAATGCAATTCATAAAAACCAGGTCATTTCGGTGTATTTCCGCATTGTTAACCAATCTGCATTTATTTGATCCACCAAGTTTGAACAGTCACATTCAATATTGATAGTGATCTTTTAGTAATGATTGAAATCTGAGTTCTTTTAGGGAAATAATTCAACGATTAACTATCAACAAATATTATTGTTCGAATTATCTAATGAAACATATGTACACGAAAAAGTACAAACGGTATTCGTTCATTAAATATCCTTTTTTGACTTTTCACAGAGCCATGGTGGTCTGTAGCTGTAACTTTAACGAACATTATTTTGGGATTAATCGTTGTTGACCCTACGCGCATTAGTATCAATTTTTATTTACAAGTATCAGTATTTTCATTTTTCTATCTTCCTTATAGAGAAATTCACTGTTTCACTGAAAACAAAATGATGGATTGGTCAACAAATCTCCTGTACCCTTTTGCTTTCAACAATGCATTTCGTGGTTCACCAGGCCTCACAAGGGGGTGAGGTAAAAAAATTCCGCCAACTATTATCCACACTTTAAAAGATTTACAACGCTCTGTAAGGAAGATCATTAGAGATATAAAAAACGACCGAATAAATATTACTGCTCGTATTGAACGCTTTTTTGTCACTTGGCCCGCCTAACCTCGTTCTTTGCGAGGCCTAGGCCGATAAGTGGCACTTATCAGGCCTAGGCCTCGCAAAGAACTCGGTTAGGAAGCCTCGTGAAAAAAAGCATAGTATGTCATATGGCCTCTAAAGCATTTTTCTAACAAATATGACCATAATCTGGGCCTTCGGCCCAGATTATGATCATATTTCTCATCAAAATACGTTACAGGCCTTATGACATAATATACTATTATGATGTTTGTTATCCAGTCGTATGATTCCAGTTTTTTTTCATCAGCGGTGTTACTCACCTGACAGTCCTCTATACCGGTGTTTTCAAACCGAGTATGGCGCGAGATAGTTCAGACTCTGCAATATTTTGAGCAACAACTACCCAGGTAGGAATTAACAAATGGCCCAACTCTGAGCCAAGTCCTACCAAGCTTGGCACAAGGCTTGGTATCCAGGTTGGCCCGACCTCGGAAGTTAACATCGCCTAGCTAGGCCCAACTCAAACAATGTAGCTAGGGCCAAGCTTGGTAACTACCTTGCACCAACTCTGGTATTTAGCTTGTACCAAGCTTGATAATTAGCCTGTACCAAGCTCGGTAAACTAGCTTGTGCCAAGCTTGGTAACTAGCTTGCACCAAACTTGACAATTAGCTCTCGTTAATTTCAATAATTCAACTGGATGTGAGAGAAAAGTGAAATTTGGAAGAATTACAATCTTTATTCGTATTAAAAATACAAATACTACGAATAATAAGTAACCTACAAATAATGAGTAAAGAGCAATGAATTCTGGAGACTATGTAGGAGGAGGGATTTTTTGGGATTTTCTCTCTCTACATCCACCATCCCTATCCCCTGCACCTGAGAGAAAATTTGCTCGTTGCTGTAATGATCTTCAAATCCTTCTCGGATTTCTCATGTTTTGATTTCAGGAAATCTGCACCAAAAAGACGTCTATTCAGATCAACTTCGATCAGAAACGTATATATAATAACTGCTTTCAAACATTTATAAGGATTTTAGAATTCTCGCGATTTCTACAAATTAGAAGAAATTTCACAAGAAGGGATTTGAATTTGTAAGTGTAATCATTTCTCCATTACCTCATAAAAAAGTCCACGTTGTAGTAGCACTGAAGTTCTTGTTTCCCACATCATTTGATGTACAGCCAGTGGCGCTGTATAACAATTGTATCGGCTTCTGAATTAAAGCAGTTAGGATGACTCTCACGTCTTTGTTATAGTCTACAGAGCCTGCTGTTTCGACTCTCATAAACTCCAACTGAAATATATATAACAAATTGATGAGTCATGATTGTTTATGGAAAGTTGACATTATTTTAGATGAATAATGAGAACTGCGTACTAAGGCATCTCTCCTTTTTTGTACTTCTTCGATGTTCTCCGCATTTTCTAAATTAAGCATTTTTCCCCACTTCATGAAGTCATCGTCTGTTTCCATTGGGATTTTAATTCCCAATTCTTTCGAAATAACGATGACATTGCCACCTTGAGGCAATGCGGAAGCATTAAGAGCAGATATTCATTCATCTGTTTTTTTTTTTGCAAATCATACTGATCGCCTCTTCGCAGCGATTGGAGCTCCATCCTCAATTCATATGTCTGCAGGGCCATGACGGCATCAATGTAGTTGAGGAGCAACACTAAGAAGTATAAACCGTTCTCAGTAAAATTAGACCAGAATGACTCTGAAGCCGGCAGACGTTACTGGCAGACGGATGAGCCCGGCATGGGACCCTTGCGCCCACGGGTCTTCAGCGGGGCCCTACGTCTGCCAGCTTCAGCGTCATAAACCAGAAGCGGGTTATATGGCCAGCGATGGGCAAAATGTGAACGTAAGAAGAAACTATTGTTGTAAAAACTATGGAGATTGAAATTATGCCAATGTTTTTAGAATAATCTACTGACCAATTTCTTGGCTGTTAAATTAGACTCTATTATTCATCATATTTGTAATTCAAGTCGTCTCCGATAAAACACTTATAATTGCGTCCCAGAAACTATGGATTACGTGCTGTTGAATTCAAGGTGTTATACTTAGGAATTTCATGAAAAAATGTTTATAAGTAGACCTATCAGTCACTGCAAAATAACTATCTAATGACAATTCAACAAAAATCTGTCGTTTTAGTTGTTGTGGGGATAACCATGCTAACATGCAGGCCAGGATCTGAGCAGTCAATCAAGTCAACTCGATTTCTAGTTGACATCAGTTTTTGGTGAATATCATAACTTCTGAGGGAGACAGCCAATATTACTAGCTACAAACATTGTAGGTCACTGTATCATCTACAAAAATTATAATGAAAAAATCGTTATCACTGCCCTGTTCCAGGATATTCACTGTTGAATGAAGGTCGTCAGGAACCGACTTAACTCGATTGATCACTCCAACAGTTGAATCTATCAATAGTTATCGATAGAAATCCGTCAATAGAAACCTATACCAGTTGAACCAACTACGTCGGAACCTATCAATAGATCTTCTTAATCGATATGAAATGCAGAAAATTAACAGAATCAATCGAAGGACTTATCACTGATAATGAAAACTGTTCTGAATTCATTCTTCGGAGAATCAAATTGGTTTATTTACCTTTCTCGCAATCGTTCCCACACATTGCTCGTAAATCCTTGACAGTGTCCTCCAATTTGGCCAATTGATCCGCTTTACTTGTGATACTTCTTTTACCCACGATTTTAGCTACCATTATCTTTCAATAAAGTTGACGAGAGAGAATCGGGTGCAGTTGATGAAGACCCGTTGTTGGGGTGCTCATCATGTCAAGCTCGCTTTTGTGATCTCTCATCGATAGAGTCATCAACAGAATTCAAATCATAGCTTTTTGAAAAAATGTCTGCTGCTCTCTTTCTGGACGAGGGCAATCCGGACAATACTGATTCTATTTCTGAATCTTCAGTTTCCTGTTCAGATCGAGTTCCAAGTAGACGTTTGAATTTCTTCCTGGCTTTCTCCAAGTTTGTTATGGAAAGAACTTGTTTAATCAATAAATAATGGAACAGAGAAATAATGAATGCTAGTAAAAGAAATATCGTTTCTCAAAATTATTTTAATCGGAGCAATCTTGATCCACTAAATGGTAGATTTGTGCTTCCAATTGTTTACCTATTGTAAAGCCTGTTTTGTGAGAATGTAATAATTTTTTTTTATGTCTCTCGACTCAACCGTACCTCGATAGGGCGATAAGTGGCCATTTACCTCCCTACGGCACCCATGGACTGGGAAAGAACTCTGCTCTTATAACGGAGATTACTATTTCAATTTGTTAGCAAAATGGTCCCCTTTTTACCGATCGTACACAGCCGGTTGTTGACGGTGTGATTATAAGGAGTTCTATGGATGGAGTACGTGATTTTTGTCTCAGGTACCTAGAATTCAGTAGCGGAGTGTTCAATTTTCGCCGAAACCCATCCAACAGTGAATATGCTGAACAGGAGAGAAATAATAATATTTTAAGAAGGACTATTTTTATAGATCATGGGGTGATCTACAATTTTTGTACCAAGTAATTTTTGCTATCTCGCTTGAAATTCGATGTAGGCATTGAAAACTGACGTCAGCCAGAAAAAACTTGACTCGATTGACCACTTCGCTACTGAATTATATCTAGTAAGATGATATTTACCAATTCCCTTTAAAATTTCAACGGGGTATTTTTTCCCAAGTCCTGGATGGAGCAGCTCCTCTTTCTAATAAAGCATCGATCTTTTTATAATCTTTTTCAGGCGGATAATAACATTCATCGGTATCTCTATCAGCTCCTTTTTCCAAAATCCAAGAGTCCGGAACAATTTCGATGATTTTACGCCCATCATTTGTGGTCTCGTCCAAAAATTCGACTATGCGAAAACTGTAGTTATCATCGGCTGACTTTTCACTCATTTTCTAAAAAGACAAACGTGAGCAATAACTCGAGTCCTCAGGAATACATTTTAGATACGTTCAATAATATTCACGGACCACAAAAGTCCATTTCAGTAGCGAATTGGTCAATGGAGTTGAGGCTATTTGTAACTGACGTCAGTTTTTTATAAATATCTTAAATTCTGAGGGAGATAGCAGAAATCACTTCAGACAAAAATTGTAGGTCTGTTTATGATCTATAAAAGTGGTCCGTATCGGAATATCGTTATCTCTGTGCTATTCCACGAAATTTGCTACTGAATGAGGTTCGGCGAAACCTGATTTTACTCGATTGACCACTTCGCTACTGATTTTGTCTTTGATAATTTATTCGGAAGCTACATTCAATAAATTTCATAGAAAAAAAAAATTGGGAAAAATAAAAAAAAACTGAGAAAAATGGAGAAATTGGGAAAAAAAGGATAATTAAGGAATAGCAAAATTGAAAAATTAAGAAAGATGAACAAAAAATCATTTCATGAGCAATTTTTTCCCCAGAGCTTTGGGTGACTAGCTAATTTTTGTATAGCGGCGCCATTTTAAGCAGGCACTGGAGGTTGTGCACGACAGCATTCTGTGTTTTTCCATTTCAGTAGCGGAAAATAATTATATTTAGATTTTTTTATGAAATAACTTATGAATCCGAAAAAATGCAGCGGTGAAGCCATACACGAGGTTAATCATTAAATCGTTAGAAGTGAAGTAAAAAAAAGGAAAACTTACGTTCATTTTGTGAAAATGTCTACTGGCACTATCCACACAGTCCACAACTTCACAAGTCCTCAAAAACTGCGAATGGGGATTCAATCGGAAAACTGATGCCACCGAATGGACGCCGTATAATATATGTCACTTACACTGACGGCCATATGAGAATGGGCTTCGATCAGGCCCGAAGCGAGCCCCACTCTAGTGCAAAGTCCACAAGCGAATGAGAACCCGAATGAAACCGAAGACCACGCTCGTATGGGATTCAGTCTACAATACGTCCTTCTACTTTACCGCAACTGGCCACATGTCCATCCCCCCCCCCCTTCGAGGCTCGCGTACCTTACACTACTCCCTCCACTAACTCACGCTATCGTTGGACCAATTGCATACAAGATACTTTGACCGCGGGAATCATTTGAAAATTTTAGGAGGCCTCGGAAGTAAAACAAAAACTATTGAAGAGCGGGGAAAAGTTGCCTCCATGAATTCCCGGTGAAAAGGTTGTGAGAAAATAAGAAGTTTACCTCAAAATGAAATTAATTCTTGTGGTAACAGAATGACACAAAATTGAGATGATTAATGGATGCCGAATATATTTAAATGAGTAATAAACATTTACAAAAATCCGACGGTCTTGCCGCAGGCGCTAGGTAGCGCCATATGTATTTGGAAAGGGGCGTGTGGGTGTCGACATTTCTCATTTTTCGCAATTTTTTATTGTTTATTTGATAATATTTAGACTCCATGAATTCTCCCCATTCCATGTCATTCCGCTACCACAAAAATTACATTTTTTGAGCTATAGTTCTTATTTTTTCATGACATTTCCACTGAGCATCCATGGAGGCAAGTTTCCCCGCTTTTCAATAGTTTTTTTTTCAGCTTTGAGGCCTCTTCATGCGTCCAAACACTATAAAACATTTTTACGAACCAATGTTTGTGACTATTCCCGAAAGTCAAGATAAAATGACACCCGAATGAGAGATATGTCAATTATTTAAGATTTAATAAACTAAAAGGTGAGGAAATCAGTAGCGAAGTGGTCAATCGACTGCAGTCTATTCCGCACTGACGTCAGTTTTTGATGAATATTGGAAATTCTAAGAGAGATAGTAAAAATTACTTGGTACGAAAATTGCGGGTCACCTTATGATCTACAAAAATGGTCATTATCAAAATATGGTTACCTCTGTCTTGTTTCGGGATACTCACTCTTGAATGGGGTTCGACGAAAACTGACTTAATTCGGCTTGCCACTTTGCTACTGAAGTGTACTGATGTATTCAAGTTTTGGTGAATTAGAAAAGATTGAATATATAACAAACTTTGGGAACCCATGAAGTTTTAATATCAAGAAAACATGAGTAGCGAATTGGTCAATCGAGTCGAGTCCATTTCTAACCGACGTCAGTCATTGATGAATATCTCAAAATGGAAGGGATATAGGAAAATCACTTGGTGCAAAAATTGTTATGTTCTCCAAAAATGGTTTTTATCAAAAATCGTTATGTCTGTTCCATTTCACGATATTCAATATTGATGGCATCAGTCAGAAACGGACTTAACTCGTTTCACCACTACGCTATTGAATTTGATCGTACATATGTTTTTGCACCGTCTTTTCCCAAAACTTGCATGAATGGTAATTGACGCACGCATTCCATTTGAATGAAAACTATTAAACTAGAATAGAATGCCATTATCTCTGCTTAATATTCACTGATAACAGCGGAATATCAGATCAATTTCAGCAATCGCCCATGCCAGTCAAGTCGAAACGGGATTTGTATTATCTTGAGGGAAATAAGTTACGAGTTTTATGGTAAATGACTTCATTTCTGCACCATAATTGCAATTCTATTAATTTTGGAAAATAGTCTTTTGATTGATTTCCCATAAAATTAAAAGAAAACAATCTGTGTTTGTTGGAAAAATTTGAGTCAATTGTTGAGTTAGTTTCCATATTGAATGTATTATTGAGAACACCCATTTAATTCGATCATTCCCCCACGTTTCGGGCGTCAGACTTGGTTAGAATGGTTGTGGAGTAACGATATAACATACTCTTCATCCTTAATATTTAATGCAATGCATTTACACTTGACTACAGTGACAGGTATGAGTTGATTGACGTTTGACCATTCTTTAATTTGGAACGCCCCAAATTGACGTGATGAACATGGTGCCACAAATACATCATCAGTCTCAATAACTTTGAACCCTAGAATAAATATATCGTTCACGTTTCTATTTTGTCATAAGTGTTTTCCTTCGCCCAAAGTTTGGTTATATAAAAAGCTCTTTCGTTGACAGCTGCATACAGACAGACAAAATAAAATTCTGGTAACTGATGGATTCTAAGATTAAAAAAGTTTCTTCTTCCTTCACCATAACGTCATATAATTTCAGCTTCTTCACGTGGCCAATTGGTTGGTACTTCCTTATTTTCACATCTTCTCAAGATTCCAAAGCATTCAGTCTATTGATATTCTGAGACAGGGGTCTGGCTGTACTGCTTACATATTGTTTCAATTTCCGATAAAATTTTCTCCCAAAAAAGCGGAACAATGATATAGGGAAGTCTTGAATAGTGCAGCATCATCAGCTACGTGAAGCAATTTGTGGAAAGTCATTGTTTGACTATCTTCTCCATAAAAGACGGCTAACAATTCAAAGAAATTTTTGAATAATTGTCGGAAGACTTTTTGATATTTTCGAACCCACTCATCACGGCAAATCATACGAGAAGTTCGGTAGAGCTGTAGAAAGTGTTGGTATTATCACTATCATCGTTCAAGACAAATTTGAACACGACACCACCAGCATATCGAAGTAGAAAGGCATATTGAGTGGCTTTCCACGACCCTCTATCTTCCACATCAAGTTTTTTTCGCTGGAATTCATCTGGCACGCAGGACGTTAAAAACTCCATCAACTCCTTGAATATACGTACTTGATCAGTAGGCAATTTGCACGGATTTTTATTTCTATTTACCAACTTGTCGCTGAGGATTGTCATTACATTTAGAAAAAGTAGGTGCATGATATCCAACGGAAACTGTCCTACAAGGCTAATCCAGGAATGTTTATTAGAGGCGTCACAAGGGGTTCATTCGTGCTTTCTTCGACCAGATGATGTTGAGGTTATTGTTGGTCGATGAAAGTCTGATTTGTTCGCGGACAGCTAGTCATACTTGGATAAATTCGTTTTCGATTTACTGTTTGACCTTTAGTTGTGCAACGTGCGCACCCCCAATAAGCGGTAGGGCCTCTAATACACTTCAGGAATGCCCTGGCTGGACTATCGTCAACGATTGCAACGATACTAAATTCGAATTTTCTCCCATGAATAACAATGCCTTGCTCTGCCAATAACTTCGCTTCCTGAACGAAATCACTCAAAAATTCCAAAACATATTTGGGTTTTGATTTCCCCTAAAATAAACCAACTACAAATGGAGTAGTGACATATTGGGGTGTAAGAGTTTGACAGAAATGGGCCACATTTGGTCTTTGAATGATTGTAAACTTTCATCCCATCAATATGTACTAAAACACGAATATACATCGGGATCGATTCGATTGCACAGTCCATTGCGGATACTCAAGTACACAAATGTACCAACTCCATCTTTTTTATCAACTAGGTTTTTCGTTTTCACTTTATGTGGAAACCGTAGTAATTTATGGGCTGAACATGGCCGTGTTGTATTCCTTGGTTTTTCATTATGACTAATATTTCAGTCACCGCTATCAGCTGTATTGTTACAATAGTGTCGATTGCCCACTGATGAATATTTTGCTCCAAACTGGGTGGTTCAGGGTTTGCTGCAGGTGGTTCGTCGAAATGATTATCTCCATAATCTGAGTTGAAAGTTGAACTCTCAAAAGAGTCTTTAATGCTAAGGTCATTTAGCACATTATCATCGCACGAATGTTGTTCCACATAGGGTACATCAGCTTCTAAGTGAACTTCATCGACGTCAACCCAATTCAATTCATCTGATGTAGACAACGCTCCATTTATTTTCTCTTGCTCATCGTGATCATCAAGACGGTTCAGTACAGCTGCTTCTCTTAAAAAACGTAGTTTTCGCATGCCATCCCTCGCTGACCGATTTCTAGGCACGTTCGATGCCATACTTATATTTCACCAATCATTGCCATTTAAACATGTACACACTATCCACAAGAATATATACTAGCTTCAAGTGCAGTTCAGCCAAATAAATCTGGAGCAGTCGGTGAACTTCTGCTCCACTGAAGTAAAGTATTTTTTGTAACCGATGTACGAATATTATTATTTCGTTGGGACCAAACTGGTTTTCTCTTGACAAGGACTTCCTAGTGAAATCTGTAGACAAATAGTACAATTAGGTAAGCCAGTTAGAAAGATGAGGGAATTATCGCGATCTTCATATGAAGAATCGTGAAACAACGGGCTGAGGCGGTCAACTTTGTTCAAACGATAAATTCAGTAACGAAGTGATCAATCAAGTTCAGTTAGTTTTCGCCGAACACCATTCAACAGTGAATATTCTGGAATGGAAAAGAGATAACTATATTTTGGTGAAGAACATTATTGTAGATCATAAGGCGACCTAAAATTTTGATGGAAAGTTATTTCTGCCATCACCCTTAGGATTTGAGATTTAATTAAAAACTGGAGTCAGCTAGAAATAGGCTTAACTCGATTGACCACTTTGCTACTGAATCCGCCGATTCAAATTGAATTATAATTCAATAATTATTGAAAATAGGGGCTCCAAAGCAGACATCTCTTTGTTTTGTTTCATACATCTATAATTTAATAAATCACATTTAGTGGGAATAGAATTGTATTGTTGAAAGAGACATGGTGTGTCTTGACAATAAGCAACAAGAAAGAGGTGATTCAAATAGGTTGCTTTAGATTCATCGAAATGGTAAAAGTAGCTGTTTTGGAGCAGCCTCCACAACCGTCCAGAAACAGTTACATTGAAGAATGTATGAATAAACAAAAATCCAGAAAATGGTATGACTGGCCAATACTTACGATCTTATCGATTGAAACAATCCTTCTGCTTGAAATACTTTGCTTTATTGTTTTGGATATACCCGATAGTGTGAAATAAATGCAATAAACGGAAAAGGTTAGGGGAAACAATACAACTGCTCACAATTTGGGAGGACGGACTATGCTGAGCGCGTCAATGTGGCCACTTGAAGAACCACAAAGTTTGTTGGTAACAGTTACTCCACCCCATCAACGCCCGGGATGTTTGAATGATGTCTTGCCAATAAACTCAATTTTAATTGAAACAGAACGTAATATCATTGTCCATTGGTTTTGAGATTTTTTGCACTTGATTGATGAAAAAGTACTCAAATGTACTCAATTTCCGAGGTGCATATTTTTTTCAGAAATTCTCTATTAAATGTGAGAAATAATGGTCACAAACATTACGAATATTGATTCCAACACGTCAAAATTTAGACAATAAATTATGCAGCTTGAGAATGAAAAAACTCATTGTTTCCAACCTGACTGCTCACAACAATTAAACAGTTAATTGAAGTTTCTAAGCAAACTTTATATTCTTTCCGGTCTAAGTAAGATAAAACGAGATAGTGGGGCTCAATGGGACTGTGTACGAGTTATCTACCTTTTACTATTCACTGTTCTAAATTCAAGAAATGTTTCCAAGTTCCCGTTTTGATTGGAAATTCCAGTATTACCAGGCTTCGCACCAGTCCTGGGGCCAGCCTGGCCCGAGTTTGGTTCACCAAGCTTTGTTCCTACTCTTGCTAGGAGATTGGGCCAAGACGTGTTACCAAGTCTCAACGCGAATTGTAAATTGGAGTATTACCAGGGCTTGGCGCCAGCCCTGGGGGCAACTTGGTCCGAGTTTGGTTCCACCAAGCCTTACTCCCAGTTATGGTAGAAGATTCGGCCAAGACTTGTTGCCAACCCTCAAGACAGACGGTAAATTGGAGTATTACCAGCGCTTGGTCTCAATGCTGGGCGTACCCTGGTCCAAGATTGAGCCAAGACTTGTTACCAAATCCCAATGTATTTTGTAAATTGCACTATTACCAGGGTTTGGCGCCAGTCCTGGAGGCAGCCTGGCCCGAGCCGGGCGTTACCGAGCCTTGCTACCAGTGTTGGTCCAAAGTTGGATCAAAACTTGTTACCAGGTCCGATTATAGATTGTAAATGGGAGTATTACCAAGGCTTGGCGCTAGTCTTGGACAGCGATTGGCCCATGACTGGTAATCCCCAGAATTGGTTATCGGTCTTATCCCTAGCCTGGTCCAAAGTTGCAACTTAGGGCTTGGATGCCAGCCCTAGGCCAGAAGCGGCATCACCACCAGCACAAGCCAGATCCAATCTAGATTTACCAAGGCTTGGTAGGCCGAGGTTGTCCCTAGCTTGGCCCATTTGTTAGAGCTTGGCATTTTCTACCTGGGTAGTCGTCCTAATCGTTTTTTTATCCCCACAATAAAGGAAGACACGCTTTGCATGGAAATTCTATATTTCTTACCGTATTTTTACATCTCGTTCAGTGAGAATGGCACCTATGTACTGACTGATGTAATTGAACGATGTAAAGTGTTCGTCGACTCGTAAACAAAGTCAGTCCCACGCAACTATTAAGTTATGCCCAGATCAATATGTCCGTATAATGTTACAGAGGCTGAAGCACCATTGGTATAGCAGTATGTCAATGGTATCCTCCAAACTCCATATTGTGCAACTAAGAGTGCAAACAATTATTATTTTACTCTGTATGTTACTTTCACTGTGTGATGTCCCGTATACGCCCCGGCGCGAGACGTCACGTGGAATTTAAATACTCGAAACTGTCATATTTTTTGTTTGTCATGCATTGAAAATCACATGAATATAGTATGTGAATTGTCCGTGTATTTTCCCATCCGCGAATTGCCAATTGCTTTCAGCTCCATTTGCATTAGATGGGAGGTAAATATTGAACACCATGACAACAAAAAATTGGAGGAAAAAAATGGTGAGAAAAAAAAATTTGAAGGGTTGGGGGAGTCAACAAAAAAGCATAGAAGGATTTGGAAATGCAGTGAGCCCAGGTGGACTCCACAGTGGCAACAAAGGAATTTCTAAATGGAGTCCATCGGACAAAATGGACTGTCGTTCAACATCCCCCATTGGTGACTAAACCAAATAACACGTGTGACGAGTCCGTCACGTAAACACTCATCAGCTTGTTTAGCTTGCCCCGTCTGGATATCCAATTCCAAACACAAAAGATCACGTTTCCAAGTTTTTGGTGCGTTGAATTGAAGATTCATCCACACAAATAGCTTGTAATAAAATGAGGTATATGAGTTTGATAAAAATGGTCGTCTTCTTAATCATCAGAATCTCACGATCCTGGGACAAACTTTTAGAACTCTGAACCACTTGGAAGTACTTTCTCTATGTAAGCTCTCAAACAAGATTAACCTTTGTAAATTGTTTCTAGTAGTTTTGGTGGATGTTGAGAATGTAAAAAGCTTTAGTCCAACCCGAATCGTCATGTATCAACGCTTTTACTGTCCTCATAAAAAAGTCGACAATGATAAGATTCAGCACCCTGATCAAAATAACAAAGTTGGATAATACTGTTCGATAATGAAATGTAAAGATGATTACTGTGATTGGATCAAGCAGTGACTTCCCCTTCCTAAGGAACGGATGCATCGATAACGCCAAGCCACTCCTTCAACAATGTACCCAGGCATAATAGTCGACGATACATGCGCGAGATAATAGTCATCCATTGGCAATACTCTAGACGTTATACGTCACTGAGTACTCAATTATTCATATCACGCGTGAAGCACATTAGGGAGAAACCACGCCACTCATTCGACATGTCCCGTAGAACAGTATAATACCACAAAGTTACGAGCACCAATCGCTGTGACTGCGGCATTCAAAGGGAAATGGAGGATTTGCATTTGCGGCTTATCGCTTGAGAATTTGCTCAAGTTAAGAGAGAGAGAGAAAGGCAGCTAGGTGGCGGATAATGGGTGGGTTGAGGCGAGTTTCAATGTGTATGCAATTGCCGAGGATGGTGGATAGTGCACACAAGAGGGCTGTTGAGGTAGAGAGAGGATTGAGAAGTTAAGTGAATGGGAGAAAAACGGAATTGTCAAGTGATAGAAGTGAAAGACAGAGTGGAGAAATGCATGTCTACATAGCTATATGGATCGGTCCATGCATATATATCTGCTACTCTGACTTTGCCGACGTCTGGCATTTTGGAAAAGACGCTGAGGCTGTTGAGTTAGCGACAAGGAATGGCGTATTCCTCCGGTGATGCTGATTCGCGAAGAACCGAAATACAGAAGGTGTATAGGGTAAGAGTGTAGGGAAAACAGGGGATAGGAAATGTAAAGATATATTAGATGTGTGCACAGGAGTTGGAGATAGGGAGAATCTCCCTGGTAGACAATACTACCAAGTTTATAGAATCAAGGATTGCCAGATTGTTGAAATTGGGGAGTGGTGGGATAGACACTTTTAAGGGGAAACTTGCTGGCAGGTCAGGCGACTTAACTTCGCAAAATTGGATATTCCGGGATTTCAGCGCTGATGGAGGGAATTCATTTGGAGCATTATTGTCGTTTGACGGCTACGAACCGGACATCTTCCGAAAAATTTTTTAAGTAGTCATAATGTGGTGTATGGTCCACCAAGGGTGAAAAATAACAGTTTTCTGGACTGCGTTGAACCTAGATTTTTACCACGATAACGGTGGTTTTGCAGGAAATTTGTACCGAAATAAATGATAATATTTGGAATAAGATAAGGGGGAAGATAAACAAACTCACATACATATACAGGACCACATTCGTACCGACGTCAATACTGTGTTGGAGATCATCCTGAAAGTATAGAAACGTACCCATGTGATGGAAAACCAATTTTTCATGTTTGGGAAAAATAATAATTATTCGCATCCTATCCAGCAATTAAAAAATTTCGCTGAATTTGGGAATTTGTGAATAAATCATGCTTTGAGAATACACATCAAGTTTTAGGCACTTCATTCGGTTTTTCTTATTTGCTTCGGCAATTGTTGTTACTTATTAGATGATAAAAGCAGGTTGATCAATCGTTGTTAACAATCAAAAGTTTGTCACTATTCAGTAGTAATTGCGTTCGTAACATTTAAGGACTCAACCGCCGGAATCAGTGTTGTCTAGAGAAACCAAAACTATCGCAAAAATGAAGATTTTTAAGATAGCCTTTTCTGCGTTATGGAACAATTAAACGAGTATTATGGATTTTTCGACTCAGCAGTTAATTTGCCCAGTCCGTTCTTCCATAATTCACCAAAGCTTCTTTATTGAATAACTTTCAAGTTTCAAGATTCACCTTCCACCATTGGAGCTCCTTTAAACTTATAATTATGAAAAACGCGCCGTTTTGGTTTTAGATGCGTGTCAAATACGTTCTGATACATTCAAGCTATTTATGAGACCGTAGTTCAGTAATATTGCTCGTTCGACAGTTGCTGCGTATCGCCGTAATAGTTGAAGAGTGTTCTGGATACAGCTCGTGGTTGTTCCAAAGTTCTTTAACGGAAAACTTTGTCATGATTTTTGGTAGAGTTTTCATTGCTGATATGTGGAAAGACTTTTCAAATGAAGTTGCACTGAGAGAAAAACAGAAGAGGAGAATGTGAATGAATTCGATTTAACTAAAAGACATTTGTAGAAGTTGGAAGAGTTAGCCGAAATCCACTCATATCATTCCCATTGTTTGACTAACAATTTCCGTTCGTCTTGGAAATTTGTGGCTCTCTTATGCAACCAACCCTATTTGCACTAAACCTACCCGCATTCTCACCTACAAACCTGTATGTACTTTGCTTTTTCCCAACGCATACGCCAATTCTATTCAGCTACTTCTTATCAGTCGTTTCATCCCCTCTTACTCGCACAGGGTAGTCCCAACGGCCTGTAGCCACTACGGAATAGGTTCCTGAGATGTGGGAAAACTCGGTGAATCGGGCACATGGGGACGCCCTTTCGAGGAACGAAATCGAACGTGTCCTGAATTATGACAAATTGGACGAGCCTGGAGAAAAAGTTTGCCGCCGGTTGGGTACGTGGAAAAAGAAGTGTGAATGCTTCTCTCCTATGGCACTTTTCCCATCTCTTCCGCATCGGATGCGAATGTGCGAGAAAAAAAATCAGTGATATAAAAGAAAAAAATTTGAATATATTTCAGCCGTAACTGCCTCGAAAATTTTGTGATGTCGTGATTTCACTCTTTTCCCCAGCTGCGGCAAGTAAATGTTATTACGCTACTTTTTTATCTCCCTCTGTTGAATTTTCCTGGGCTGCCCACTGCGTGCTGTGGAAGATGAAACATCATTTCTTGGTGGTTTGTGCTACATTTTTAGGACCATCTCACGGTGAGATTCTATTACTGAAGAGCCGGGTAAAATTGAGGGAGTAAATAAAAAAAAAAGATTCACGAACAAATTTTCTGTTGTTGTGAAAGTTGCTTTGGAAATTGAATTTTGCAATAAAATGTTGTCACAGAGTTTACTATATTACTCTATTGATGATATAGTTACGAAATTGGGCCAAGGCAATTGGGGGGTACTTGAGTGTTATTTAAGACGAAGAATAAAAGTTAACGGATACGATAAATCCGATCAAAATGCTCATTGACTTGTAACGAATTTTCATCGCGTCTATAGCCACTGAGAACGACTTTTGCCCCCTCAACCCCGCTGACTTCTTTCCTCCTTATTTATCCTTCCATACGCGTCCACATCCAAAGGAAGCTCTCTAGAGAGCGGGAAAAAAGCTCGGGGCGAAAGAACCCTGTAATCCGGAATGAAAAGGTTGTCAAGGCGTATAACGGCTGGCGGTGTGCTGGCAGCAGTTTCGTGTACGACGAGATGAGTACCGAGAATGAGGACGTTGGTATTAGTTATGTTCTGGCATAATGTTGAAATGTATTCTTTAAAGAGGATAAGAAAAATTCAATGAACATTTCGGTGATAATGGCAACGTTTAATACCTACGATTTATTTTAAAGGGAACATTCTTTCCGTACGGGGCATTTTAAATAAGCTTGTTACAGGCCTTGAAGCTTATTGATCCTAAGACAGGAAAAGTACCATTGTCAATTTCATAGGAAAAAATTAGCTCCTGACATGATTTTTTGATGATTTATTCGAACTAGCATAAACACATTCAGGGCCATGTGAATGAGCTATAAATGAAAATTTAGAAATTGCCCATAAGGTACGGTACTTGAGTGAATATGACGTCAGCGACCTGGTCAATAGGGGGGTCAGATGAAAGTGGTTGGAGATTAATTTCATTCACGATTTAATTCGCGGTTTACGTCGCGTTATTTTTAATTCGCGGTCTTGGTTCACGTTGTCGATTATTGATGTTTCATTCGCGGTTTGAATTGACTTGATCAATGGAGGGAGGTCAAAAATGAGTGGGTGGTTAATTTTATTAGATGGAAGTGGGTTGATCGAAATTCGCGGATCAATTCGTGGTTTCAATGCTCCGATGAAAGTGAGTGGTTGATCAATTCGCGATATCAGGACTCCGATGGACGTGGGTGGTTAATCGAATTTGCGGATTAATTCCCGGTTTTGATCCGCGGCATTGAATTACCCAAATCCCTTTTCCAGATCTGTCTGAGGGAGAGTGGTAGGCGTAACTCACCCTTGATAGTACCAAGGTTTCCCTTTCTAGGACTGATAAAAAGGAATGAGCCCTTCAATGAAAATGTTCCATATACCTGGTGGGAAAAAAGATCGTCCGTGACCCCATTCTCCTGATATTAGTCATCCACCCATTATGACAACACTTTAGGTGTTTCATTCTGTCGGAAAAGCATTCCTGGTGGATATTGTTTATTACACTGAATGAGTCATTCCGTAAAAAGCTTAACTATACCTGGAGGTGGAGGAGAAAGTGGTGGGAAAGGATCGTCCTTGACCTCATTCTTTTGACATTAGTCATCCACCCATTATGACACCACTTGAGATGGTTCATATTGTTGTTAATAATGAACAATCGATAAGCACAAAGTAGAGGTGGGGGGGAGCGCGCATATAACGCATGAAAATTCGAGTATGAGCATCATTTCTTCTAGAAATCGTTCGTGAAGAATAGTCTGAAAAAACAAGAATTGAAGAAACGTTTGGAACTTCTCCTAAAAAATATTCGAGAAGTCAAACAAGTGATACAATTCCCAAGCGATATCAGAGTAATTTGTACGAACCGTCAGAAAACGAACATCAGAAATAGTTCAACAACTCACTACGAAAAAAAACATGGACTTCAGTAAAATCAACGCTGTTGGTGAATTCGAAGTACTTCCTGTGATGAAGCTTTCCAGCCTGCCAACAGGTCGCTTGTTCACAATCACTGGAACGAGAAAATTTGCTGCGAAATATGGTCAATGTGTTGCCCTTGACATAACAAGTCATTCCGGTTTCGTGAATAAGAGGTTGGCTGTATATTTCGAGAATCTGAAGAATTCGAGTACTTCCAGAAACATGTCGAAAATGGTTCTCCCCAGTTAGAATACATTGGTGGAAAATACAATTGCATTCGCCTGCATCCAGATCCAACCCTGATGACTGAAGATCAAGAAGCCGAAGCAAATTTTCGCAGAATCAATGCTGTTGCGGATTTGAAGAACGCCCTCTAGTGAAATTATCATCATTAAAGGAGGATCATCGGTACACCATCACTGCAGCCCGCAAGGTTGAAACGAAATACGGTGTAGGAATTGTTTTTGATTTGGACAACGTTCAGTCCGTTTTCTCAATAAAAGAATGGCCAAGTTCTTTGAGAAAAACCCCAGTCAATTAGAAAATTTACAACAAGAAATTGCGACAGGTTTACCACAGTAACAGTACTTGGGTGGACAACACAACAGACTTCATCTACATTCTAATAAAGAATGAAATTTATTGGAATAAAATAAAATGAAATAAACAGAAGAAAATTTGTTTCAATGTATATCTTTTATTTGATTTCTCAATTTACAAAATGTAACAGTGTGTATAAATAAATGAATATCAATAAATGAATGTTACTGATGACATTTGGTTTTTTTTTTTTTTTTAAATTTAAACTATCTCTTAACACCCCCACTTATCGGATGGTATTCTACGATACGATCGTGTAAAATGAGGCAATAAGCAGCGGTTTCTAATGGAAAACTTTCTTTGTTTCAATCTCTAACCGGACCGAATCTACTGGCCCGAATTTCAATGATTCATTCTGTTTGGAACAATCAATAATGATTAGCGGTGCATGAGTTGTAAATTGCATCTTCGTTAATAGTGGATTAATGGCTTGCTGATCAGAATATGATAACTGGAAGTTCGCATACATATCATAGAGTATAGAAAATTTATTTCGAGCCATATCAATATTCAAGCCACCATAGGGAAAACATTGAGAATTTAAGATAAATTTTCTATCAGCAATATGACAATGATCAAAATTGCTAGCATTTTTCTTCTTCCGGTTCTTTCTAGCTGTTTGGAAACCCAAAACAACATAACGCAGTTTTTCAAGCTGACTTGCTGTTTTGACAGTCGACACATGTTTTGAGGTTTGTGGGAGTAATAGATATTCATATAGTTCCCATGATCGGAAACTCATTGATTTAGCTGGATTTCTCTGAATGAATTCGAGCAGCTCAACTCTTTTATATCTGATAACGTAACGTATGGAATTAACCATTCAATTTTAGTAATGCTGATTTTCACATCCTCGTCAGCCGTTTGAACCATTGCATCAATATCATTACGAGCTCTGATTAATGTCAGCTCATGTTTCACATTAACCACAATTTTCTTATAATCTTTAGCAAACCCTAATAACATGTTTAATGCTATAGATATATCGAAGATACCATTAGCATCAACCAAGCTCATTTTTTCTTCAATAGCCAACCATCCAGCATTTTCCATCCATATGCTTGGATTTGGGTGCAATGAGATGAGATTCTTCATAAGGGTTGTCATACCTACATTTTTAACTTTATCTATTTCAATCGCATTAATTACATATCGAATTTCTTGGAACATTATTCACCATTTTCGTAGTTGTAGCAACATTATTATCTGTTTTGAGCAATTTCCCAGTGATGTGCACAGTGCTCCTGCTCGGTAGAATACACAGATCTTGATTTTGTACAGCAATTGGAATCTCATCACTATTTTCAAGCCCCACCGAAGAATATGGATGATGTGCATGAATCTCATAATGCGCAATAGATTCATCAAACGCCACTGGCATCTTAATATTTAGTTCTCCTCCATGATGTACAACAAACGAATAAAACTTTTACTTGGCTAAAACGTTGCACCCACTTTTTCTCGCTGTCAGACCAAGACTTTCGAGATACTTTACCTTCTGAGATGTTAACACCTTGAAGCAGCACGCGAACTGATTGAAGCATGCCATGGTTGTTGATTAATATAGGAGTGCCCAATCTTGCGATTATATGCGATACCCATGATCATTAAATAGACTTGATATGAAGTCTAATGATAATCGTTTCACGCGAAAATTCACGAGATCTCCGTACTGATCACGATGCTAAATTGCAAATCGTTAATAGTTCTCACAGCGATTGGTAAGTAAATGACATGTGACGGCACTTCTACAATTTTAGCACCACGAGGCACCACAGAGAAAAATTCCTGTATTGTGTGAACTTTAGTAGAATTGATGTATGCTCCAGTAGTAATATCACATTCAACTCGTAAGGCGTTCACTTTAAGAATGGCTACTGGTTGATCCGACTCAAGAGTTCATTAGATTTTAAAACTCGCAGTTAATTCACTCCGCAATGTATTGTTATTGCTCCTGATATTTATAGTAATGTTGCTCTTAGATAAATACTTCACTATATATTTCGAAATATCATTAATTTCATAACTTTCTACAGGAATAGTGATCACTCCATTTTCTATATGTAATTTATGATTGCTTTCATCAACGTTTGCAATTGAATTGAATGTTAAAAATTCCACCAGCCCCAGAACATACTTCTTCTCAGGGGAAAGTTCATTGGAGGGAATATTGCGCGTCCAAGACTGATGATACTCCTGAAAGTGTTAACGTAAATGAATCACCCATGATTTTCCAAACTATGACTGATGGATCATTATTCCTTCTCAACCTTATATAGCTATCAGTCAGAAACTTCAAACATAGATACCCACAGTTAAATATGTTCCATTTTTAATAACGTTTGTGATTGTATTTGATGCTACCAACACCAAAGTAATTGAAACGATCTGTGGGCGGCTGCAAATTGCCAAAGCTGTCAAAATATGTGATATCGTTTCCAAATTCTTGTAGGCAACCCAATGCGTTCCAGGACCATCGTTGTCATTCAAATTGATATGGCTGTTTCATTCCTTAAAGGTCCATTCTTTGGTAAATCATTGCACATGAAAACACCGCAGAAGTATGAAATTCACACAAGTTTTGCACATTTTACAAGATCTCCTTCAGTCAAACCCCTGCGTGGTAGCATCGTCAGAAGTTTTTTGGTTTTAAATACAAACCCATTCCTTTCTTGTATCGGATGAGATATAATCCTTTTCCCAATGCAATAGCCTCCATAGTTCCGAGTTTCAAACATTAATGAAAAAATATAATATTAATATGTATTCTACATTTAGTGGTTTAAAAGCATTAATATGTGAGCGCTTTAATCGAACTTTGAAGAGTAAATGTGGTTTCAGTTCAGTTTGCGCGGTAGTTATAAGTGAATCGATATGCTACCACACCTGTTAAATGATTATAACAATACAAAACACCGTACTATTTGGATGAAACCTAGAGGTGTGACGAAAGATAATGCAAATACATTACGTCTCATCTACACTGATTTTAGGGTGAATAATAGACGACCAAACTTCAAGTCGGTGATCAGGTGCGCATAAGCAAATTGAAGCATGTATTTGGAACAGCTTATACACCTAACTGGACCACTGAATTATTCACCATCCGAAGTATCAATAACATATAAATTGAAGGATTATAGAAATGAAGTCATTAGTGGTAGTTTTTAGGAACAAGAGTTATTGAAATCAAAAAATTCTGATGTGTATCTTGTGGAGAAAGTGTTGAAAAAAGTTGGGAATGGACATTTTTTCAAGTGATTAGGATTCGATAACACTCATAATAGTTGGGTAAATCTTAATGATTAAACATTCATTAGTGTATGGATTATTGAATAAACAACATTCCTTTATAATTAATCTTATGTGCTTTTCTCAACTAATATTTATATGATTATTTTTAAATCCATAGGGTAGAGTGTCTGTTGTACTAGGTATGAGAATACGTTTGTCATCAGGCCAACTTAATGCTAATTTTGTTTGATTAATGGTAAATACATCATGTGTAATGGATCGAATCATATTTTGAGATTCTACAACGTTTGTATGCTCCATCAAACATTTTTTATAATCATCGAATGTGATACGTTTTAAAGTTGATTTTTTTACTCGGTTAGCACGTGATTTTCTCGTCTCTCTCTCTCTAAGGACTTTTAGAGTATACTTTTTTGCTCGAAGTCCTACAAATTCAGTCATTATCTTACCATAATTCTCATCCTTCATCAAACCTATTTTTTTCTTATTCACCAGTGGCATATTGTATATATTATTTTCAGGATAATCTGAAGTTTCAAATTTCATTATATCTTTGTTCATGATGTTATAAATATCATCAACTTTGAAATGATAAATCAGACTGTCTGTATCTATGTACAATAATTTTGCATCATCTTCAAAAGCATTTTTTACATAATTGTAATGGAACTCATAAATATATGTCTTGGAAATATGAAGAATGCTAAACCCTACATATATTGGTTTGTTGAATTTGATATTCATTCGTTTCATTTGAATTAATAACTAAATCATTATCAAAGATAATACTGCTATGGAAATTAGGTTTAGCAATTAAACTTGCAGCACCATATCTTCCATCCCATTGGGTAATTAATCTCAGATCCAATTGTTTTCGCACATTCTCCGTTGTCTGACCAAATACTGCGTTATTCATGAGTTTATGAAAATTCTTCTGAAATGCATTTTGAGAATTTTTCTCAGATCTGTATTGAGATATATATTTTTTTAACAATGAGCTTTGAGAAAATTTTGAAATTCTATGACTTTTTGTTATTCTCATACCTAAATTAGTGTAATGTTTAAGATTTTTGTAATAAATTATATAATTTTTCTTCGAATTGAGGGTAGTCAATAATTTTGGTAATTTTGCTATCCCATTCGGTGGTACAATATGTTCAGGATACAAGGCTAAATCCTTATGTCTCTCATGCAAGTCCTCCGAGTATTCCAGATCTATTTCTAATATATAACCAATAGTTGAATCATCAGATATTTCGTGAATGTTCAGTGTTGGCCAGTCTTCCATCCAGCTGAAGATTCCGTATGGTAAACAATGGCTCATTGGCGCTCCATATAAATTGTTGACATACAAATTAATGTTCAAAATATATTAAGTATGATTCTTTCTCTTCCTTATTATAATTAGGCCCCATATACCGATTATTCACCACCCCATATCTGTTGGAGCACTGTGAAGTCCTCCTCTGGTCCCTTTTTTCAATGGAAAGTAGCATTTCGGGATTTGTAAATAATTCTAATCGAATTTTAGTCATTTTCAACATAGCGTCGAAAGCGAGACCTGACGCGGTGTAATAATGGAGAGAATCTAAGTTGTATGAAGCAAAACAACTCTCTCGGAAATTTTCAAAGACATCAGCTAACAACAAAATGTCAATTTTTAGATATAAATCGAAATATTCACCAAGTGTGCCGATATTGAAATTTCCCCATACATCACAAGCATGGGTGTAATCGATGTCTGATAATTGCTCATCATTCAAGCGAGAGTAGAAATTTTCTATTAGTGGTAGTTTTCGTTCACTCAATTTATTCCAATTATCCATATATTCATATGGAAAAACTCCTTTCTTCTAACAAGCTCAAACTGTTGTTTATTTGGATAGTGCCGAGCGGTTATTGTCTTTTTATTTTCATCTAAATATGAAGATAACTTATCTATGCTGCTCGCCATGAAGCGGAATGAGTCCATGAATTTCAAGTGAACTTTTGTTGATGTCACTGATTTTCTGAACGAAATGTATTTTTTTTTTTTTGATGGGTAGCAATTTCACGTCACCCTCAAACTGCTTCGCTAGTGCTTTGATGAAAAAGTGTCAGTCATAACCAGATAGATTATGGAACACTACTGGAATTACACATGATTCTGTGTAATTGAGGTTACAACCGTGGTGTTCTGGACCTCGGTATCTGCCTGTGAAATGACAGTGATCACGATGTTTCACTGCGTTTCCCGTAAATCCTCCACCACAAATGTAACAAGTTTTAGCTGATCTGTAAGCTTGTTGCATCTCAGGAGTCAAGTTCATCGGTCCATTTCGCTTTAATTCAGCATCAACTTTTACCGCCAAGATACGCAACTGTTCAATGAACCACTCAACACAATCTTTCTCACGATAAACACGTAGTTCAGACTTTGAATCGTCATAACTACATTTTACATAAAACCCCACACTGAAGGGCACATGATTTGATATATCCTAGTCTTTCGATCATTGTCTTCAAACTTTTTTTCTAATAAACACTCAAAATCAGCATATATGACGTATGGAACAGTTAATTGGTATTTGAAATTTCGAAATGTCAAGTTTTTCTCAGCACGATGAGGAAAAATCATTCGACACTTATTAATAGACATACAGTCGACTCTATGTTTCATGTATGATTCCTTTTCTCGAAAATGACATAGACATCTATCACATATGAGTGTTTTATGTTGTGTATTTCGAATTTGTGCGCTCACTAAACGAGATAAATTTGAAATCCATGTATAGTGATAAGTTCTCTCTTGGTCATTATTAGTGTCATTATTTTTTCAACCATGAGGAGATGAATCGTTTTTTCCATCATCGCGAAGATTTTTACTTAGATATAATGGTGCAATCCACCTCTTATTAGATCTCTTATCACTATCAATACCATAGACATTAATCGATAAGACATTTATTTTCTAAAATTTTGGGATATCTGTTAATGCCATGGGGTAGTTGAACATGTCAATATTTTTAGTGAGGTTGTTGAAAGGTAGGTAGGAGCTTGGGCGCTCTTTATGTCCAACATTGCAGCAGGCAGTCATAATGGATCATAAAAAGCAATTTGAATCCTCCATATTTGGCACATTGACAATTGCTTTTTTCTTTTAATCATTCAGGCACTTCCACATAGCTTGATTTTCCTCCTCGTGATGGAATAAATTTATTAATATTCACTCCTAAATTAATTATTTCAACTAATTTCCAACCTGAGTCTCTTTCTTGCAATTCATCGATTTCCCCTTAAAGTTTTTCTGTAATATGCTCTTCAAACTACTGTCTAATATCTGTTGATTCTAGAATTATTGCATTTTTCGTATCGAAAATTTTTTCTTCTTCAATAATCTGCTCATTTTTTCCAATTTCATATCTACATGATAATACCACATTCACTTTGAGATTTCGTTGTATTTTCAATGCATTTTTAATCTTACACAGAGCACTCTCCGTGCATCATCCAAAAATTTGATAATGTCTAGATCTTTCAAGTTTATGATTACACCAGTCCTCATACGACCATCGAACACGCTTTGTAAATCTTCCCATTTGACTCTGTCGGTAAGATTTTCACGCAAACTTCCTCCAATGACCTCCAAACTTTGAAATTGAGCTAAAAAAGTTCGCAATCGCCCCAACATGTGAGTTAACCGCCTTTTTTCACTATGATTGACACTCACTTTTAACAATTGATTTACTTCCCTCACGTGACTTCTAACAGTGTTAAGCCACCCTTGAATTTCGATTGGTCTCCGTTCCTTTTTCACATATTCATACCCTTCTCTTAAAGACTTCAAAAGTCTTATGCAAGAATTAGCGTCCATGTTGATTTACATAGATAGTCACAGACGAACTCATGTAGGAAACAGTAAGGGTTCTTTTATATTGTTGCACACAACTGTGGATTTATTAGAAACAACCATTAGAAAGATCGTATGATTGGTTGTGCGGAAAAAATATCTCTTGGCATAAACATTCCATTGTCGAGAAATGGGGGGCCGAGGGATATCTTATACCTGACCAGCTTTTATTAGAAAATTTCAACTTTCTATACAACGAAGATAAAAAACCTTTTAACTTTTATGATCTTGGAGAGTCTTCTGTTATCTAGATTTTTTTTCTTTTAAATTCCGATGTTTTTTATACAAACTTAATTTTAGTGGAAATTTCAACTGCTTTTGGAAATTGATATTGACAACTGATTCATTTTCAAAGAAAAAATCGATACAATTAAAACACATTGTATTACTAAAATCTACACAACACATTCAGTATATAATACTCCTCTTTAAATTATGTAATTTATAAGGGGCCTCAAGCAAATTGAGATACTTGTACAAAGGAATTTTAAGCAAAAAAGTGCCGACACTTTTTTTATTAAATGATTATTAGTACAACCCAAAAATGATTCATTTTTATAATTTTAATTTTGTAATTATATTCATAATTTTTGAAACAGCTCCTTCACCAATAATAATATTGAAATCATTTTGAAATCAATAAAAAATAAATGTAGTATACATCATGTCACATTTGGAGTGTTGGAAAATGATTTTGATAAGATTTTGATTTATTTGGTAAATTTTAGAATAGTTAGCCATAAACATTATGACAATAATTAGATTTCATGAATCAATTAAACCACTTAATTCATTACTAAAAATGAAGACACTTTCAATCAACTGTCAAACATCCATTTAAAAAAATGCAATATTTTTCCCTTGTACATCCAAATGTTTATCGTATTTTATTAAGCTTGTAAATTGTTTGAAATTCGTGCGTATTGTTAAGGCTTGTTATTAATAATTATGATTGTCACACCTATTGATGAAACAATTAACAAATAATCAAATTAATGTCTATACAATTCTCTAAAACTATCTTTAAAATAATAAATAATATCTATTATATAATGTATACAAACCGACGGTTGTGGCCGTCACAGTATTTGTTTTGAGTCGGTGTCGTGCGGACGCACGTCTACCGCTCCCTACGAATTACAAATTTCAAACGTACCGTGCTTCTAGTACATTGAAATTTTAAAACGAGTAAAAGTTTTGGCACAAAAGTGTCAAATCTAAAAAACCTCAAAATTCCCTTGGCTCCCAAAAGGAAAGCCAAAACGAGTCCTCCGATGGAAGACCCAAAAAAAACAAAAAAAACCGTTATGAAACGGTCAAACAGCGCGAGCTCTGAACCAGCCCGCCCCAACAATCCTCCGAACTCTTCTGATGGGCCTCAAGACGCTCAAAAAAAAACCTCAGTGCCTCCAATCATCGTTGAAAACGACAAATTGGAGACCAAAAAGTTAATAAATTTCCTGCAAGTCAATGCCTCGGATAAAAACTTCAGGATGAAGTTTAATGGAAGTACCACGATCGTCCACCTACAAACGACCGACGATTACAACAAAATCGCAAGTATCCTGAAAAGGCAAAACCTTAATTTTTTCACCTACGGGCTTAAAAGTGAAAGACCGAAGAAATTTATTTTGAAAGGGCTTCCCAGCAGTTTCTCGGAAGCCGAAATTCAAGCCGAATTATCAAATCAAGGCATTAAGGTACTTTCCGTTCGCCAGTTCGTGAAAGTAAATAAAGACGGAAATATTAAAGAAAACAGGCCTCTCCGGATCTTCGCAATCACGGTTGGCCCTGAAGTAACCTTGAGCAGCTTTGCTGCTATTAAAACTATTTTCTATCACACATACAAGATAGAAAAATTTGTGAAATCCGAGCAACCGACCCAGTGTTTCAGGTGCCAACGGTTCGGCCATGCAAGCCAACACTGCAACCTGAACCCCAGATGTGTAAAGTGTGCGTCAAATCATGACGTCAAAGCCTGCACTTCGAAAACTCTCAAGTGCGCGAACTGCGGACTAGCCCACACGGCCAGCTATAGAGAGTGTTCCATGCGCCTAAAATTCATGGAAACTCAGAAAAAAACGAGCTCAATCGGCCAGGCCCAGCATAGCGCCACTGGAATTGCCCACTACACCTCACTCGGCCACGATCCAGAATCTGGAAAGGAACATCCAGTCCCTCCAGTCTCCTGCAGTCCCAGTGCCAACTCCGAGTTCTACTGCCAACACGTCCAGGCCCACCTACGCTTCCTTCTTCCCGACGGTGGAAACCTCGAGAAGGAATCTTATCGCACCCACTGCTGAACCTAGGACCATCCCAATGGAAACACATGTTCCCGAATCTCATTTAAGTAGAACTATAAACTATGTAATTACAGCAAAGCAAGTCCTTGACGAGCTAACAACCCTTAGAATTCCCGAAATCCTTTCAGAGCTAAAAGAGATGAGCTCTAAACTCCAAACAGCCCTTACACCAATTGATAGGATCACAATCATCGCATCCTATGTCCACCTGTTCTTACCCTCCTCAAACACACCTACGATTCCCCAGCAAACATAACCAACATATTAGCAATTAATATTTTTGCGCTCAAGCCTAATCTGGACGAGTTATTACACATCGTCCACAGAAATAACATCAAAATTTGTTTGATTTCAGAGACTAAGTTAAACAGCAAAACGAAGAAAATTAACTTCCCAGACTTCTCGCTGATCAGGGAAGACAGAACGGCCAAAGCAGGTGGTTATGTTGCGGTGGCGATCCACAAAACCTTGTCACATAGAACTCTTCCGCATGATCTCCTGTCGCTCACCGAATACGTGGGAGTAGAGGTCCAAGTAAACAATAAAAAAAACGAAGATCTACTCGATCTACAATCCACCGGATGTCTCAATAGATACAAACCTATTGAGCCACGTATTTTCCGATAGTACTCCAACAATTATTGTTGGAGACTTCAATGCGAAGGACACTGCTTGGACCTCTGCTAGGCCAAACGAATCAGGTAAGATTCTCTCAAATTTTTTGACGGAACAAAAAATTAATCTGCTCTTTCCAGACGTTCCTACGCACTACCCTCATAATTCAAACACTCCTAGTACTATTGACCTTTTATTAACAAACAACATCTCTATCATTAATAATTTCACCACACTTTCCGAATCTCCATCCGATCACCTACCATTGTTTTTCTCCCTATTTGGCCGACCGACCTCACCAGAATCATCAAAAATTTTAAACTACGCGAAAACCGACTGGAATAAATTCAAGGATACCTTAAATGATGAGATTTCTACACCAAACCCTACTTGTAACAACACTGAAGCAATAGATCAACACATAACACATTTCACCCAAGTCATTCAAACAGCCCTGGATTCCTCCACTCCCAAACGCTCAACCAAATCCACCCACACTCCTATCCCACCCGAAATAGCCTCATTAATAAAGCTAAAAAATTACATTAGGTCAAGATGGCAAAAAACCCGAAATCGCTACCTTAAATCCGAACTCAATCAGCTGATAAAAGAAATCAGACTTAAATTAACCGAATGGAAACAATCATCTTGGGACAACAAACTCAGAAACATAAACTTAAAAGATCACTCTATTTGGCGCGTAGCAAAATATTTTAATAATACCGGTAAACGAAAAATCCCCACACTAAAGTCAAACAACACACTCCACACAGAAGACCATGACAAGGCAAATACACTCTGCAGACACTACGCACAAATACACGAAATATCGGCCTCCCGAGGCAACAAATCCTTTGAACAACAAGTCACAGGTCATGTGAGAAAGACTATCCTCAAAGCCCCTATCGAAACTCCCATAAAATTCCTCACGAATCCCCGTGAAATCACTTCCCCTATCAAAAAACTAAAAAATAAATCTGCCCCGGGTGTGGATAATATTCCCAATATAGCACTAAAAAACCTCCCAATTAAAGCAATAAGTTTACTAACAAAGATATACAATGCATGCCTCCTCAGACAATATTTCCCGGAACTCTGGAAAGGAGCGGTGGTCATTCCGATTCTAAAGCCCGGTAAGCCCCCTTCGCATCCGGTGAGCTATAGGCCTATCAGCCTCCCACCGGTATTGGCTAAACTCTTTGAGCGAATAATTTTAGCTCGTCTCAAAAAACCCATAGAAGAGTTACAACTAATGCCTATCAATCAATTTGGTTTTCGATCAGAACACTCGACCTGCCACCAGCTGGTTAGAATTACGAATGATATAAAATCCGCGAAAGACCGGAAAGAAGATACCGTTCTTCTTCTCCTGGACAGCGAGAAGGCCTTTGATTCTGTTTGGCCCACAGGCCTTATATACAAACTCGAAGGATTAAATGTCCCTAAATATCTATGTAAAATTTTACTATCATATCTCTCAAATAGATATATCCGAGTTCGAGTCGAAACTTCGCTTTCGAATAAAATAGAAATTGTCGCGGGAGTCCCACAAGGGTCCATTCTCTCGCCTGTTTTATTCAACTTGTACATTGCTTCTGTTTTTAGTAGAATTCCGAGAAATGTATCCATTGCAGGCTATGCTGATGACATTGCCTTGTACTCAGCTAGCAAATCGATAAACAAATCTATTAGAAGAATAGAAAATGCTACTTCTCTCACAATCAGTGAATTAACGAAATGGAAAATTCAAGTGAATGCTGCTAAAACAGAAGCAATCTTATTTACTAGCTCCAAGGCCAAGCCGACCTTAACTATTCGTAGCGATAAGATCACACCAACCGACTCTGTAAAGTATTTAGGCTTACACATCGATTCCAAACTCCTGTGGAAAAAGCATATATCTGAAATCAAGGTCAAGACTAAAGTTATCCTAGTAAAATTGTATAATTTGCTAAAATCACCCGCGCTCAGTCAATCCCTCAAACTTACTCCCTACAAAGGGTTAATTAGGCCCATTATCACCTATGGTGGTCCTGCCTGGCACAATGCAGCGAAAATGCACTTTAATCATCTTCAAGTGATTCAAAATAAATTCCTACGAATAATAGGAAGTTTTAAAAGAAGAACGACTATTGTGGAAATACACGAAACGCTCGGCATGCCAACCATAGGCGAATTTATCGATAGAATAAATGAGACATTTAAATTTAAGCTACAATCCCATCCTAATCCCCAGCTCCAAAACATCAATATTGACGTAAAATCGAATTGGTCCCGCTGACCACCTGTTTTGTCCCACCTTTCCATATATCCTTTTCTCTCCCGCCCCTCATGCACCCATTACTTATAAGGTTTTTTAGAAGTCATTTTTTCTTATATCGAGTCATCATGTAAATAATCACAAATATCTGTAATAATGAAAAAGTAGGTTACACTTCTTTCAAATTAGATATAAAGCCAACGGCTGGTGATCTAGAACGTAGCACTTAAGATATTAATACTGTATATAGTATGTATATATGACAAATGTTAATAAACAATTTTCAAGTCAAGTCAAGGTTGTGGCCGTGCGGGTTAAAGCACTGGAATTGGGGGGCTGAGATCGCTGGTTCAAAACCGGCAGAGGCGGTATTTGGGGTTTTTTTTTCAGGCTTTAACTCACACGACACAACCGAGCGGGAGTTTCGTAAAAGAAACGAGCTGTACAAATCTGAGGTTTTTTCCAATGGTTTTCCCTGGATTCCAGTGACAAACTGGGCGAATGCTGTGCAGTGGGGTTAAAGGGGGGTGGGATGGGAACAAATCGTAAAGACCCGAAAGGGTATACGAATAGAATGGAGTTTTTATTTTTTTTTATAATGTATACATTAAATAGTATTATGTTAATTCAGTACTTGAAGTTGATTTTTTTGAGATTGAGTTTTTTCACGTAAATTGGTCTCAAAGTGATAAAAAAAAACATTTCTGACTATGCTAAAAAAAAAAGGCGCCTTTGAAATTGCACCGATTGACCACTTCGCTACTGAATTTTGTCATATTTTTTATTATACATGCGAAAGATATTAAATTGCAAAACGATAGTAGATTAGGGGGTAACACAGCTTCACTGTTTTAAAATTTTAATAATAAAAAATAATTGTCTCCAGCAATACTTTTTGAAAATTCCTATTCCTAAGTTTTTCAATCATTTCCTGGGTTGGATCAATAAAATAATTTTTCAGATTTTGGTTACTATATTTAACGGAATTCTAAAGCATCCTTCTCAATAAAAAGTTTAGTGGTTTCGTTTAGTTTAGTTTAGTTTAGCTCACTTTAGTGTTTAGTTTAGTTGAGTTTAGTTTAGTGTGTAGATGTCTAATTTCTGGATGGCAGTGCTTCAATTTTGGATGCAAAAAAAACTCTTAACTTTTATAACTCGCAATGTATTTCCTTATCTGGATTTTGGAAAGTTTCTATCGGCGTAAATTAGAAGAAAATCCCCATTCGACTTTAGAAACTAATAGAAAAAACCTCTCAACTTTTATGACCTCGCCACAGGAGTAATAGTAAAATCAAAGAGACGTACTGCAAAGCATGAATCATAGCGCATGAATCATAGCATGAATCAAGCGTTAGTGTATGGTAAGTTCGGCTTAAAAGGAGCTGACACCAAATTCATTCGTCCATTGACTTGTAACAGTTCAGTTCTAAGACGTTTGGTAGTGGCAACATGTTCCGTTGCGTACGAGTTGGTCCAAAGTTGGTTTATCCCAAAGCGTGGTGGGAAAAATATAATTTGCGTTGGCTGGATCAACAAATGTCGACGGTGATATGGTCGGAATTTCATAAGGATTGCCTTCGGGCTTCAGCGCCAAACTCGCCGAACCAGCCGTTTTGCGCCTCCGCAGATGGAAACCCGAAGGCAATTCTTATAAAATTCCGACCATAGCTCAGTATCACATCGATATAGCGAGTCCAGATCCCGACGCTTTTGCGGTGGCCCATCTTGATGTTGGACCCGCCTGGGCATCGGGTAGTCGAGGATTTTCATGGAATTCATCACTTCCTTCTGACCGATGATTTCACCACATTCGCGGAAGATCTCGCTGACAGGATCGCTCATCTTAATGATGATAATGATAGAGATTCTGTAATCGTTGTTGATGATGACGATGAGACAGGTTCTGCTATCGTTGTTGACGACGATGATGATGATGATGGCTATGATGACGGTGCGTCAGAGGATGCGACCAGTTTCATTGGTCAAGAGGAGCCTTGGAATGAACTTGTGGAATCACCAGCATCACCAACACCCAGTTTCACTGGTCCAGAACTTTATTTATCCAGTTTCGTTGGTGCAGGGCAGCAAGTTGATCATCTGTCAGAAGCAGCATCAGCATGACCAATGCACAACACCATTGATCCACGAGAACAACCCAGAGGATTTTATCAATTATCGGAGGTAAATTGTAAATTAAATTTGTTGATATGGAAGTATTCATATCTAATAGTTGTTTATATTTTAATCGCGTTTTTTTTTTTCTTTTTTGATGCCCATTGTACCTGAAGTTTGGAGCTTTAATTATGATTTGGAGCACTTAAAAATGTGGACATCTTGGGCGATTACCTCTCTACATCTTGTTGACAATAATACTGATTTGGATCGCGGAGCCAGTGTGATCGTACCATTGGAGCCTCCTGCGGAAATAGTGATGAGTGGGGGAAAATATTGGTTTCTGGAAAGTGATTCAGAAATAGAACAGTTGAATAGTGCTCTCGATTTATCATTTGCATGCAAAAGATCCCTTGGCTGTGATGATCTGCTTCAGCCTGACGTGAAGAGGAGAAAAAATCAATAATAATAGTTTTTTTTTTAAATGGTAGAGCGATAGAGCGAATTTCGATTATGACTAATTGTGTGCTTTTAAAATAAAGAAATTAATTGTATGTAAAACTGTTTTGTGATACTATCTCCATAATAAAAGTTTATATTGTAACGTCAAAGTTGGTGATTGTTTTCTTTTAACACATCACACTGCTTCATCACTGTTTTCCTAAATCCATTTGATTAATTAATTTTATTATACGATCACGATCAAATAGTGGAATCGTGACGTATGGATGAAATTAAATCACGAATTAATAAAATTACCCACCCACTCCCTTTTATCTGACCTCCCTCCATTGATCAAGTCAATTCAAACCGCGAATGAAACATCAATAATCAAAAACGTGAATCAAGGCCGCGAATTAAAAAAAACGCGACGTAAACCGCGAATTAAATTAATCACCCACCCACCCACATCCATCTGACCCCCCTATTGACCAGGTCGCTCACGTAGGGTTGGGCCGGAACCGGCTTAGCTACACTACTGAGTACGATTTTTCTGTCTGCATATGGGCAGAAAAATACGTCTTCTTCCTCCTCGACTCGAAAGTACGCTCTCCACCGGGGTCCGTTACGCCAGAAACCACGGCTTTTGTGTAGTGCCTCAATGGCAGTAGCGTTGTGATTGGCCACAAAACCATATATATTTACAGTTCACGTCATTTTATGCAGCACTTCGGTGAAATTAAATTTTGTGAAATTATGCATTATTGATTTTTTATTGATTTTTGTCCGTTAAAAAATTAATTCGATGCTGACCAACCGTGTGGCTGAAAAAAGAGTGAAGTGAAACTGTCGCCTGCCGGCACGTCAACAGAGTTAGCCTCAAAAATGAGGGATTCTTCATCCGAGAATTTCGCCGATGGAGAGATGTTTAGAAAATTCGCCAAAGAGGTTTGCTCGAGGGTTTGCAAAAGTCTAGCGCGCATGTCGTTCGCTAGGTGGCCGGCAAGCGGCGTGCGCGTGCAATCCACACGAGTAGTTATCGGTGAACTTATCGCCATTTATTTAGTACTGACACATTTATTGTTGAACGTACTTTCGAGTGGGTAAGGAGAAAAATAGTATACGACACACAGCCAGAAACTTCGATATCTTGTCGTACGTGATATGAAAGCCTCGGCCTTATGTCACGTATGCCAGGAAATCGAACTTTCTGACCTTGGGTCGTCATATAGTATTAACGACAGATGCTAACTACAAAAATTGTGATACCTGAAATGTCCATTTTTTGTCAAGAACAACATCTATTAGAAATCTCATGTCTGGTGGATGATTGCCTCACACAATAGTGAAACACATAAAAACATACATACACGCGTGCACACACACAAACACACACATACACACAAAGAGATATTACATCCAAAAACCCCCAGGTCACGAAACGTCCATAAAAGTGAAAATTTCATGTATCCGACCCATGTCATTTTGGGGGCGATTGCAATAACATTCGCTATCGCAAAGTTAATAAAAAGGTTATTATCTCGTTAAAATGTGGTGTAGTGAACAATTGTGACAAAGTTTTTTTGTAAAGATTTGAGGGTGCGAAAATTCTATTTTCTGCATTTTTCTCTAAACTACTTTCTGTAGCAGATAAGTTGATAGATCGGCGTGTTTGTCAGAAAAATAAAGACTGCTGACCTAATTCCGTGAGACTCCCGGGCCCATTAAAGTGTCTGATTCGGTCCCTGATAGTAAAATCGATGCACTCAGGGCATCTGGGTAGGTGATTCAGGGGATTATGGGACAGCACCAAATTTGGAATCCACTTTTTTCGAAAGCACCTAATTCGGTCAGACTCCCGGGCCCATTGAAGTGTCTGATTCGGTCCCTGATAGCAAAATCTATTGACTCAGGGCCTCTGGGAAGGTGATTGAGGGTATTATGGGACAGCACCAAATTCGAAAGTGACTTTTTCCGAGAGCACCTAATTCGGCGCAACTCCTGGGCCCATAAAAGTGTCTGATTCGATGCCGGATAGCAAAATCTATGCACTCAGGGCATCTGGGTAGGTGATTCAGGGGATTATTGGAAAGCACCAAATTTGGAATCGACTTTTTTCGAGAGCACCTAATTCGGTGAGACTCCTGGGCCCATTAAAGTGCCTGAATCGGTCCCTGATAGCAAAATACATTGACTCAGGGCAGCGGGGAAGGTGATTCAGGGTATTATGGGATAGCACCAAATTTCGAATCGACTTTTTTCGAGAGCACCTAATTCAGTGCGTCTCCCGGGCCCATGAAAATGCCTGATTCGGTTCCTGATAGCAAAATCCACTGACTCAGGGCATCTGGGTAGGTGATTCAGGGTATTATGGGACAGCACCAAATTCTCAACAATCGCCATTGAAGAGCTCCTATTTCGAGTATTCGACCCACATGATTTAGTTGGACTTTTTCCAATTATTATGAAAAGTAAATTAATGACATTCTTAGAAATTAAAAAAAAAAATCATAAAAAATTTTTTTTCTCTTCTGCATTTGAGAGCACCAAAATAGCACCTAATTATTCTGCAGGAGTTTTTATTTTATCTGCTTTATAAAAGGGATGGACTGCTAACTCGACGCTCCGATTTTGAAAACCGCGATTTTTCATGTTTTTATGCAACCACCAAAAAAATGGATTGAACGCCTAGAAAGCACCTAATTATGAGCCCGGTGAAGACCCGATTTGAGTACCTAGGACTGCCAACTCGATACACCTTAACTTCCCGATTTTTCTGGAAGTTATTGTAATGCCCATGAAATCCAAATTTGCTGTTTTATTATGTGACGAGGGTGATAAGTATACCAAAATGATTCCCGACAAATTCTGAGTTGGCGTCTGTGTGTGTATGTGTGTGTATGTGTGCGTCGGTGTGTGTGCGTATGTTCAAAATTTTGCGTAAGGGTTTCTCTTGAATGAATAAATTTAGTGCAGTATATTAAGAATTTCAATTGTTTATAATGTTCTATTTTATAATTGCATAATCTATTTATAATTGCATAAACTATTAGAGTTAGGGGGAAATTCATAGAATGAAAGTCGTTTTCCATATAAATATAGGTATTTCGATAATTTGCATAAGTAAGGAGGTATAGCCGTCTCAACAATTATGTATATAATAAGTGAACGAGCCAAGTTACGGTCGTCATCAAGGTTGCAATTCCATGGAGAATGGAGGGCCCAAGATTCTAGTTAAAACTGCAGCAGTGTATACATTGTTATTAATAAATTCAATTGTCCATAACGCCCTATAGCGAAAACGGTGAGAGATACGGTAGAAAGTGTTAAATGGAACTTGCTCTGTGAGTGGGAATGCACATTTAATTTCGCATTACTGTTTTTCATGACTACCATAATTAAGAAGGTATGACGGATTTAACCCGCGACGGGCGCATCCCTATTAGCGTTTCACTCCCGCTCAAGTAACGCGCATAAGTCTCACCCTCATGGTCACCATGCTCGTACTCAAATATCCATAGTTATCTGCTTATAGTTATCTGTACATGAGTCAGTTTAGAATTCCCAAAGCTGCAAGTTTTCGGTATTATCACAGTAACAGGGGCCACAGCGGGTAATCATGGTATACTGGAGAAGAAAAAATTTAGTACGCTGTGCTAAAATACCAAATCCAGAAGTTTTGTTTGTGCCCCGAATGGGGCACACACATTCTCACATCACTAGTTTATATTATTATGGCCGAATTTCAAAAATATTACAGCGGAATTACTATCAAATCCGAATGTCATAAAAGAGTATATTTTCAGACTCATTTTGGGGATTTTTGCTCGCGCAAAGTTTGCGTTCGAGGCGAAGCCGAGAGCAGACAAATGAACGAGCAAAAAATCCCCACAATGACAGCCTGAGCAATATGTTTCTGTAGTGACTTTTATTTTTCCACGTTCGAAACAGGGCTAATACTAATCCCCGAATGAGGAAAAGTACAAGGCGATACGGAAAATCAATTTTTCTCCTGACTCATTGCAAATTTCAGAAAACAGAGAATTACTATGATGCGTGATTGTTAAAACTTCTTATCCAATTTTGTGAAAATTATCAGAAAGTACCAAAAGTTTTCTGTTGATACATTATGAACCGATGTTGCCCGAAATCTACCGGAGAATCACATTTGTGCATACTTTACGTGAGTTGTCACGTAACGTTATCCAATTTTTCTCTTCGCGCACACATAGACGGTAACTAAATATCGTATTCCCGTGTTTCAATCATTAGATTTGCCGGAGAATTACGCTTTTGGTGTATTAGTAGAATTACTATCAGATGAAATAACAATGGCCAGTGTATGATCAATGGTGGTGAACCCAATAACCATTTCAAACATTTGTCGTCAATCAATGATGTTGAAAAAAATAATGAAAAAGCATATTCAGTTTGATGGATGAAATTCAAACGTATGCGATTGGAATAATCCCCTCTTGCTCGCTTCCTTAATCGCTCCGATTATTATCCAGCCCTTTGCAGCACAGCATTTTGTGTCATTATCCCTTCGATTGACCGTAGGCCCTTTGATGCTATAACCTGGGGAGGCTGCTAAACGACGTTGGCTACACGCCCGTTCTTATGATCTTGTCTCCAAAAAAGGAGTATGATGCACCTGCCACTGGAGTGATTGCACTTGCCCGTTGGCAATCCTGCCTGTAGGAAAAAAATTGCCAAAAAATGTTCATAAAATTATCCAAAGTACTTGAAGGAGAATTTTATAAAATTATAATTCACTGACTATTTCCCACATTCATTGACTCTGGTCGCAACTCAAGTTTTGTAGATACGTCGATATTATTTGTTAATACTTTAGATTGTGAACATATATTTTGTCATAATGGAGAGTTCTTTTCATGCTCGGGCGTACTTTATATGAGGAACGACCATAGTATCATGGAGTCGTTGGGCTTTTCATGAAACGAATATCCCCTGTTCAATGAAACGAGGTAATAATAAATTTGATTGGTTATCGATTGTTGGTAACAATATTTCGGCTTACCTTTTGCATTCACCTCGACCAGTGATCCACGAATATTGTCAGATTTTCAATACGCTCAGGGATAGTATTCTTCCTGGTTAGAAAATTTGATGGATGGCACTGTTGGAATGTTCAATAAAGGGTTCAATGAAAGGACACATATCAGAGATACTGCTCAAGGAGTGGAGAGTAATTATTTCTGGCAAAGTAATATGAGAATTTTGCCAGTATCAATGGCCCCATTACCTTCCAGTAATATCATTTTATTCTCTCCGTTGAATGGTTCAATCAAATAGATTTTTCCGTGGAATTTCACCGCCAGCAGTGAATACTGTGCTTAAGGATGTTATTGTCGTCTTGCAGATGCCCTATACTACCGAAATAATTGTTTACTTTCATCGTATTGAAATTACTTATAGAGGTGAGAGAGATTTTGAATAAATGGGGTATGAGTCAAACCCCTGACGGGTTATTGACAATTTTCTCACGAAATATGTGAGACAATAGTTTATGTAGAAAATTGGGTGTGTGATAATAATGTTGTGTATCGTTTCTCTCTGACCTTACTTGCAGACGATATGGAAATTGCAGGTAAACGCAATGAGGGTGTGATCTTCGATGGCTCGAACCAATATCTCTGCATCTGCTAAAATTATTTCCAATAGTGTATGGTGGGGACGGTTGGAGATAGGAAAAAACGCGATTGAGCCTAAAATATATTATGAATTCTATGAATGGAACACAATTTTTTTAACGCTTGGGTTCATATCTCCAACCATGTTCACCACACAGCATTAGAAATTTGTGTATGAGTCTTCTGTGTGCTTATGTTTGTCTGAATACTTAGGTGAGGTATGAGGGTGAGCGTATGTTTGTATGTGTGGATGGATGCGTGTGGGCACATTTGTATGTCATTAGACAATTTTTCTGCAATACCTACCTAATCTAACTGAACTTCATTTTCATGTTGAGCCATTTGTAAATGAGATAAGTGAGATTCTTTGAAGTAAATATTAGGAATTGACTTTTTGAGATTTCATTGGAAAATTATTGGTGCGACACATAAAGGGTAACACTCACATCTTGCTTATTCTAGCTTTTTCATCACATGACCGCAAAGAACGGCCTAGAGGAGGTCTCCTTTCACAGAGGTTTGCCTCCAAATTACTGTTTTTTCTTTGGTACTACCTGCCTTGTCCTTGCAATGCATATTTTTAACATGAAGGTCCAAGATTAGATTTTTCACGACTTCCACGATATATGCGATTGTGTAGAAAGGAAATTGAAGATTCAACCTCAGAACGGAAAGGTTGGAAACGGTAGATTTCGGTTCAATCGACGAAAACTGTTTTTCTTTATAAAACCGGAGATACAAGTATTCGTATTAATGATTGACAACTAATAATTTGTGGACTACTATGATTCATACTGTAATGAGAAAGATAGCCAAAACTAGGTGAGACTATCAATCAAAATCAAGATAATCAAAAGGATGGAAATATCGGTGACAGGTGTAAATAATACAATGGAAAAACAATACTATACGAAAATAGCGCAAAACAAAAAGAACGTACCAGTTGAGGGCATCCATAAATTAGCTTACAAATGGGTGAGATTTTTTTTCGTAAATACCATTTGACTGCATTCTAATGCAATTAAAAATTACATTAATTATTCAAGTGAAATTCGTATGAGCCGTGTGATTGGTTGTAGCCAATCAAGTAATTTTTAGAGATTCGAAATTAATCATTATTGCATCAGCAGTATATTATGAATGAATATTATATTAATAATACTTATTAAAATGGAATGCTGCTGGTTGACACGGCACGTGCAAATCGTAGCAATTTCTGCGGGTTTATGCCGCATATATCATTACGTGCGATTTAATTGGGATTATATTATCAGAATTTAATTTTTGGCTCGATAGGTTTTTGAATATTTAAGAAATTATATGGAATTTAAAGGCCCCAATATTTTAAAAACTTCAAAAACTAAAAATATTACATGAAACAAAAACAAATTCTGGGAGTTGCAAAAAAAACGTTTTATACGACGGGTAGAAATCATAAAGATTGTCAATATGCAATGGAAGATACGGAGAAAATTACAAAATTTCGCATTTCCGAAAGTTACATCGAAACAGCTAATCTGCAGCTAATCTGACCTTCTAAGTATTACGAAGTTACTGAAATCTGAAAAATCGCGAGAAATCACTAAATGTCATTTCAGAATATGATGTTCCGTTCCGGTAGACGCAAAGTACCATTTTCCTCCCGCTGAGCACGGACGAAATTTCCCTTTACGTCTGCAGCGGAACGGGAATAGTAGATTACATACCTAGGCCAGTAAATCTGAATGCCTCAGATCACATTTAGTTGTTGGCCGAGGCGAAGCCGAGGTCGACAATAATGTGATCTAAGGCTTTCTTACTTGCTGGCCGAGGTGTGTATACTATTTTTCTGCTCGACGAAGCAGGAAAGCGGTAACTTCGTTTAGCGCAGGGACCCGAAAGTTACCGCTTTCTGGCCGGAGGGCAGAAAACGATATTGTAAGCAACGTGGATAAAATGGATCACTGAGGGAAAAATTTACTTCGGCCCAACAATTTCATTTTTCAGAGTAATAGGCATTCCTAAAAAATGAAATTTCGTCGTTGCATTTAATCTCTGACATGTGTAATCATGTGAATAGCTCAACTCCAAACAATTATATGACAACTGACCTGGGTTGAACATTATTTTTATGAATTTGTATTAATTTGAAAATAAAAAATAAATTAATTCGGGATTCTTAATTATTACTGTACAAATTCACCTAAGATCCTCTGCCTCATAAGTATCACGTAGAGTTATACGATTAACATCATTGGTAGTTAATTAATGTCACTTGGGTTTCACTAAAACAATAAAATTCATTTTTTTATAAATATCTATTTCTCTGAAACATGGTAATATTGGGCCGAAGTATATTTTTCCCTCAGTGGAGGATTCTTAATTTTACCTTCCTAGATTCGAAACATACTATGACATGCTATATCATATATAATTGACCTTTTTGGGTCAAATAAGACTGAAGAAGTGAATTACCATCTTCAGGGGTAATGTCAATGATTCGAACAATTTTTCTTTTAAGTTAATTGGGATATTTTCCTCCTTGTAAGCCAATCAACCATATCAAATGATAGACATAACCTCAATTATTTCTATAATCTCATGAAGTCGTTACATTTTAAATAGATTTGGAAATAGAAAATAGAAATAGATTGCCGATATCACTTCTACACCTGTCTACGTGGCTATTCGTACCATTAGAAAGCGCCAAAAAATTAAACAGGACCCTTTGATTTTGAAATCTCCATTGATTCAATAAGTAAATAAAAATTCTTATGTGTTTCCAGTCTGACCAAACAGTTTCAGGAAGTCAAAGTTTCAAAAACAAAATCAACAATTTTCAAGAATAGTAAAAATTTCATACTGGCCCAGCAGTCTCAAAAAATTTTGAATACTCTGAAAATAATTCACTTCTTTATCATTTATTGTGCGATTTCACTTGTATATTTTCATTGCATCTTTCAAGTTTCGTGTCAGTCATGAAGCCGTGAATATGGCCAGCCAACGACTGGTAATTAAATTTGTGAAAACCAAATCGGCACTCCTCTTAGAATAAGATGTGTTTTCAATACCAAATACAACTTCATTCAATCTATCATTGACTACAACTTCATCCTCCTCTCCGTTTATAATTGAGGATATTCCTTTCATTTCTGCTCCAAATTATAAAGCAAACTGTGCATTGAGAGCTAGAGGAGGGCAACATTATTCAATATATTTGAACGGCATTACGTAGGATTTTCATATCGCCTAAAGCTTCAAGGGTGCAATTGGAGATTTAAGAAAGTCAGGATTAAAAAAGGTATAAAATTGAGAAATTATCAATGTTGTTTGAGGCGTTTAGTTAGGATCGGTCGGTTTGGAGTGGATGATTGATAAATTGACAATTGATAAATTGACAATTGATAAATTGACAATTGATAAATTGACAATTGATAAATTGACAATTGATAAATTGACAATTGATAAATTGACAATTGATAAATAGATAATTGATAAATTGACAATTGAAAATTGCTAATAAAGAATTGCTAATCAAAAATGGTCAATGAAAAATTGCCAATTAAAAATTACCAATTGGAAATTTACAATTGAAAATGGCCAATTGAAAATTGTCAATTGAAAATAGCCAATTGCCAATTTTGGATTGAGAATTAAATTGAAAATTAACAAATAAAAGTAGCGCATTGAAATTTGGCAATTAAAAATTGACAATTGAAAATTGCCAATTGATGATTTGAGAATTGATGAATTGCCAATTGAAAATTGACAATTGAAAATTGACAATTGAAAATTGACAATTGAAAATTGACAATTGAAAATTGACAATTGAAAATTGACAATTGAAAATTGACAATTGAAAATTGACAATTGAAAATTGACAATTGAAAATTGACAATTGAAAATTGACAATTGAAAATTGACAATTGAAAATTGACAATTGAAAATTGACAATTGAAAATTGACAATTGAAAATTGACAATTGAAAATTGACAATTGAAAATTGACAATTGAAAATTGACAATTGAAAATTGACAATTGAAAATTGACAATTGAAAATTGACAATTGAAAATTGACAATTGAAAATTGACAATTGAAAATTGACAATTGAAAATTGACAATTGAAAATTGACAATTGAAAATTGACAATTGAAAATTGACAATTGAAAATTGACAATTGAAAATTGACAATTGAAAATTGACAATTGAAAATTGACAATTGAAAATTGACAATTGAAAATTGACAATTGAAAATTGACAATTGAAAATTGACAATTGAAAATTGACAATTGAAAATTGACAATTGAAAATTGACAATTGAAAATTGACAATTGAAAATTGACAATTGAAATTGACAATTGAAAATTGACAATTGAAAATTGACAATTGAAAATTGACAATTGAAAATTGACAATTGAAAATTGACAATTGAAAATTGACAATTGAAAATTGACAATTGAAAATTGACAATTGAAAATTGAAAATTGACAATTGAAAATTGACAATTGAAAATTGACAATTGAAAATTGACAATTGAAAATTGACAATTGAAAATTGACAATTGAAAATTGACAATTGAAAATTGACAATTGAAAATTGACAATTGAAAATTGACAATTGAAAATTGACAATTGAAAATTGACAATTGAAAATTGACAATTGAAAATTGAAAATTGACAATTGAAAATTGACAATTGAAAATTGACAATTGAAAATTGACAATTGAAAATTGACAATTGAAAATTGACAATTGAAAATTGACAATTGAAAATTGACAATTGAAAATTGACAATTGAAAATTGACAATTGAAAATTGACAATTGAAAATTGACAATTGAAAATTGACAATTGAAAATTGACAATTGAAAATTGACAATTGAAAATTGACAATTGAAAATTGACAATTGAAAATTGACAATTGAAAATTGACAATTGAAAATTGACAATTGAAAATTGACAATTGAAAATTGACAATTGAAAATTGACAATTGAAAATTGACAATTGAAAATTGACAATTGAAAATTGACAATTGAAAATTGACAATTGAAAATTGACAATTGAAAATTGACAATTGAAAATTGACAATTGAAAATTGACAATTGAAAATTGACAATTGAAAATTGACAATTGAAAATTGACAATTGAAAATTGACAATTGAAAATTGACAATTGAAAATTGACAATTGAAAATTGACAATTGAAAATTGACAATTGAAAATTGACAATTGAAAATTGACAATTGAAAATTGACAATTGAAAATTGACATTGAAAATTGACAATTGAAAATTGACAATTGAAAATTGACAATTGAAAATTGACAATTGAAAATTGACAATTGAAAATTGACAATTGAAAATTGACAATTGAAAATTGACAATTGAAAATTGACAATTGAAAATTGACAATTGAAAATTGACAATTGAAAATTGACAATTGAAAATTGACAATTGAAAATTGACAATTGAAAATTGACAATTGAAAATTGACAATTGAAAATTGACAATTGAAAATTGACAATTGAAAATTGACAATTGAAAATTGACAATTGAAAATTGACAATTGAAAATTGACAATTGAAAATTGACAATTGAAAATTGACAATTGAAAATTGACAATTGAAAATTGACAATTGAAAATTGACAATTGAAAATTGACAATTGAAAATTGACAATTGAAAATTGACAATTGAAAATTGACAATTGAAAATTGACAATTGAAAATTGACAATTGAAAATTGACAATTGAAAATTGACAATTGAAAATTGACAATTGAAAATTGACAATTGAAAATTGACAATTGAAAATTGACAATTGAAAATTGACAATTGAAAATTGACAATTGAAAATTGACAATTGAAAATTGACAATTGAAAATTGACAATTGAAAATTGACAATTGAAAATTGACAATTGAAAATTGACAATTGAAAATTGACAATTGAAAATTGACAATTGAAAATTGACAATTGAAAATTGACAATTGAAAATTGACAATTGAAAATTGACAATTGAAAATTGACAATTGAAAATTGACAATTGAAAATTGACAATTGAAAATTGACAATTGAAAATTGACAATTGAAAATTGACAATTGAAAATTGACAATTGAAAATTGACAATTGAAAATTGACAATTGAAAATTGACAATTGAAAATTGACAATTGAAAATTGACAATTGAAAATTGACAATTGAAAATTGACAATTGAAAATTGACAATTGAAAATTGACAATTGAAAATTGACAATTGAAAATTGACAATTGAAAATTGACAATTGAAAATTGACAATTGAAAATTGACAATTGAAAATTGACAATTGAAAATTGACAATTGAAAATTGACAATTGAAAATTGACAATTGAAAATTGACAATTGAAATTGACAATTGAAAATTGACAATTGAAATTGACAATTGAAAATTGACAATTGAAAATTGACTATTGAAAATTGACAATGAAAATTGACAATTGAAAATTGACAATTGAAAATTGACAATTGAAAATTGACAATTGAAAATTGACAATTGAAAATTGACAATTGAAAATTGACAATTGAAAATTGACAATTGAAAATTGACAATTGAAAATTGACAATTGAAAATTGACAATTGAAAATTGACAATTGAAAATTGACAATTGAAAATTGACAATTGAAAATTGACAATTGAAAATTGACAATTGAAAATTGACAATTGAAAATTGACAATTGAAAATTGACAATTGACAATTGACAATTGACAATTGAAAATTGACAATTGAAAATTGACAATTGAAAATTGACAATTGAAAATTGACAATTGAAAATTGACAATTGAAAATTGACAATTGAAAATTGACAATTGAAAATTGACAATTGAAAATTGACAATTGAAAATTGACAATTGAAAATTGACAATTGAAAATTGACAATTGAAAATTGACAATTGAAAATTGACAATTGAAAATTGACAATTGAAAATTGACAATTGAAAATTGACAATTGAAAATTGACAATTGAAAATTGACAATTGAAAATTGACAATTGAAAATTGACAATTGAAAATTGACAATTGAAAATTGACAATTGAAAATTGACAATTGAAAATTGACAATTGAAAATTGACAATTGAAAATTGACAATTGAAAATTGACAGTTGAAAATTGACAATTGAAAATTGACAATTGAAAATAGCGACTTGAAAGTTATGGATTAAAATTTGACACTAGACAATTGACAAGTAAAAATTTGACGAACTGGTGAATGGTCAATCTTCAATCCGCAAATCTCACTTCACATTTTTCAATTGGCAATATGCAATCCGCAATTTCCATTTGTCAATTTTCAATCTTCATATTCATTCTTCAATTTTCGATCCTCAATGTTTCGTTCGCAATTTTCGCTTGTCAAGTTCCAATTGGTAATTTTCAACCCTTAACTTGCAATCTTTAATTTTTAATGCGCATTTTTAAATTGGCAATTTTTAATCCGTAACCTCCACTTGTCCACTTTCAATCGGTAATTTTCAATCCTCAATTTTGAATGCGCAATTTTCAATTGGCAATTTTCAGTCGGCAATTTTCTATTGGCAATCCACAATTTTCAGTCGACAATTTTCAATTGGAAATTTTTAATTGGCAATTTTCAGTTGGGAATTTTCAATTGGCAATTTTCAATTGACAACTTTCAGTGAGCGATTTTCAATTGGCTTTCAATTGGGAATTTTTAATTGGGAATTTTTAATTGGGAATTTTTAATTGGGAATTTTTAATTGGGAATTTTCAATTGGCAACTTTTAATTGGCAATTTTCAGTTGGCAATTTTTACTTTGAAATTTTTAATTGACCATTTTTAATTAGCAATTTCTAATTAGCAGTTTTTTATTGGCAATTTTAAGTTGGGAATTGTCAATTGGCAACTTTCAATTGGCAATCTTTTATTGGCAATTCGTAATTGGCAATTTTTAATTAGAGATTTTTAATTGGCAATTTTTTATTGACAATTTTCAATTGGCAACTTTTAATTGGCAATTTTCAATTGGCAATTTTTAATTGGCAATTTTTGATTGGCAATTTCTAGTTGACAGTTTTCATTTGGCAATTTTTACTTTGAAATTTTTGATTGGCAATTTTTAATTGACCATTTTTAATTAGCAATTTTTAATTGGCAGTTTTTTATTGGCAATTTTCAATTGGAAACTTTCAGTGAGCGATTTTCAATTGGGAAATGTTAATTGGAAATTTTCAATTGCCAATTTGCAATTGGCAATTTTTAATTAGAGATTTTTAATTTGTAATTTTTAATCGGCAATGTTTCATTGGCAATTTTTAATTCCCAATTTTTTATTGGCAATTTTTAATTGGCATTTTTGATTGGCAGTTTCTAATTGGCAATTTTCAGTTGACAATTTTTACTTCGAAATTTTTAATTGGCAGTTTTTTATTGGCAATTTTCAGTTGGGAATTTTTAATTCACAATTCCCAATTGGCAATTTTTACTTTGAAATTTCTAATTCACAATTTTTAATTAGAGGTTTTTGATTGGTAATTTTTAATTGGCCATGTTTGATTAGAAATTTTTTATTAGCAAATTTTCAATTGGCCATTTTCAGTTGGAAATTTTCAATTGGGAATTTTTACGATCATCATAATTCAGAAGGTATGACGGATTTAACTCCTGAGTAGCCGCACCCCTATTTATATATGTGCTCATATATGTTTTCATACATGCTCTCATACATGCTCTCATACATGCTCTCATACATGCTCTCATACATGCTCTCATAAATTCTTAACATATAATTTGTCATGCATGATGACATATATTGTTATATATGCCTCATATATGCTTACGTATATTGATTGTATATTATGGAGTGTATTTAGTCATACATGAAAACATATACGGGAAAATATACCACACCTATATACCATCGTATACGAAGTATATATTTACTTTTATACATTTCCATATATCTAGAAAATATATTTTGCCATATCTGTCATACGTGAATAAATATATCATCATATACTTCTCGTACATGAGCTCATGTATGACGTATGTATGAAAGGATACATTGACTAGTACATGAAAATGTATATGCAGAAATATATGACAAATATATGCATCATATATAAGAGATATATTCCAGCATATATCCTATACATATAGAGGAATATATACAACTTTTTTGTCGGGCTTGTATATGCGAATTATATTGTGATATATGACATATACGTCTCATATATTTTAGACATATATTTTTTTCCATGGGGGTAACTCTAGCAGTTTATGTAGTAGAACATTATAAACAATTCTAATCAGATCTAAGTTAGGTGAAAACGCTTTGGTTGAATCATTCAGAACTTCAATCATATAATTCAGTCGCGAGAAATCGCAGACGAACATTTTTGACCACTTACATACTTATTGATAAGGGAAAGAACTTTACATATATAAATTTTGCACTAACTCTGATAGTTTAAGCAGTAGAATGTTAGAAACAAATGACATTGTTAATAACAATATGTGTAATGCACCAATTCCATCTAAAAACTAATCAGATCCAAGCTACGTGAAGATGCTTCGGTTGAATCAGTCAGTACGTCGATCGCATAATTCAGTCGCGAGAAATCGTCCGCGAGAAATTTGACCACAAACACACATACACACAAACAAACATTTTGTTTTAAACGTGGAAATGTGATGGAAAAGCGGTTTTTAATTTTCAGGGGCAAAACAAGATCTTCCCCTATGGGGAAGTTAAAAATGTTGACGAGATATTTGACGTCTGATTTGAAGATATCTGGGAAAAATAATGTTGAATAGAATTTATGAATGGGAACGGTTTTGTCCATTCGGCGGACCAGTTAATTGATATTTTTTATTCTTACACATTTCAGTTTTGCAGCCAGTCAGAAATAGACTTTTCATTCATCCGCAACCATGAAGAGAGAAATCCAATGCAAGTGTCTCAACTAATATCCGTAAATACTCACCTCCATGTGATGTTCTGCCGTATGCTGCGGCATCTCGTTGGTCATGATCGCAATCCCAATACCTACCACATGGTGTATCTTATCCTTGTGAGGGTCTTGAAAGACTCAATGGAGCTTGGTGATGCCATCGGTGCACCAGGTACAGTGGCCCGCTGCCAGTGTAAACAAATTGCGTGTCTCCTTCATTTACGCTATGCACGCGAACTCCTCCAACGATTGAGTAACACGGCTGTTATATGTTCCTGAAGCTATAGGAAACCTAAATCGTGGAAGGTATGAATGGGGGCGAACGGGTTTTCAATGGACAACCAGAAATTCCGGAAATTCACTTCATCCAGCCTCGGTCTCTTATTTCGTATTTTAATGAACGGAAATGGATGCTGAGTTCCGTTGAATTTTTCTGCATAACATTCGATTCTCCAATCTTGCGGTTTCAAAAAAAAAACTAAACGTTTACTTTTTTACCTTCATCTCTTTTATCAACTTCACTTCCGTTCGTTTCAGGGAAACCGCTCAATTTTGAAATAAAAACAATTGAAATGTATGATATGGGCAAATGGATACGGTTGTGGAAGATCCCATAGACTTCCAGCGGTGGCAGAAGTACCGGCTGATATCATATCCACGCGTGAATAATTTCAGTTGTAGTGAAAATGTATCACGTTCTGGTACAATTGTACCAGGTATCTCTTTCATCTCACCCGGAATTTTTAAAAATAGTTTTATCTGCTTCTTTTGCCGCTATCTGCACGAACGAATGACTCGATGTGTAGTTCGTTGGTTTTTTCTGTCGTCTTCTATTTTTCGCCGTTTTTGGCCGCTCCACTTTTTGAAGATTTTTTCACTATGCCCACTGCAAAGTCGACAAAACGTCCCACTCGACTGGGGTTACAGTGTTAGCATACCGAGAACAAGCCGCGACAACCAGTCGAGCTGTTCCCGTGGGGCATTTACTCCTATATTTATCCCAAGTCGTTAAGAGCGTGAAAGTAACATTGCTTCGTTCCGCTTCTTCACGCTGTTTTGGTGAAAAAGGAGATAGAAGCAATGAGGCAATAATAAAATGAGAATGAACCGAAAAGCTTAATGCAGAGGCGTTATGTGGTATTTAGAAGGCATATCTTGGTTTGCACGGTGTCCAATGTCATCATTAAACAGTTTCGTGGCGGGAAAGGGGACTGGCGAGAGGTTCTCACTTTTCATTGGAGCACACTGGGATTTTGGAGAATCCTGGAGAATCACAAAAGGCAGAAAACCAACCCACACTTTTGACCCGTAATGGACCTCAGCGGTTTGTATTTCTAATGGTCCTCCAAAATATCCTAAATCCTATCACAATCTCCACAACTTGTAACTCATTGTCGTCACCATTCAAATGAGGGTACTGCGTACATACAAATGGGATACTTTTGTTTTCCAGTAAAAATTGCTTGCTAAGAAATTTTTTTAGACATCTCGTAAAGTTTTCTCGTGAAGCAGAAAATCAGGAGACGAAGAATAATTCTCACGTCAAGTTCTCAGGAAATGGTTGAGACGTCTGTTACATTGGAATAATAGGACGGGCGTACGCCTGTCTCATCCTGAGAAGCAATGGCTGTTGGAGTAAGTATACTTATTAAATATAACTATAGATACAGAAATGAGACAGGACTAAGGTATATGAAAATAGTAAGCCGTGTTAACCAGCCCCAGTGATTAATAACAGTAGTCACAAGAGTTGCCAACCAATAGGAAAACTCGTTGCCACCTGGCACCGTATATATTCCAGACATTCATCTCAGTAGCGCGTTCCAGCCGCGATATGACGAATGAGGCAACTCACGCTCGGATCATTTTTCAAGAGCCCCGTTTTCTTACCCATTTGCCTTTCTTCTGAAACTTGCAGACGGTCAAGCGACGCAAGTGTTTTCCAATTTTTGATGTTAGTATTTTTTGAGATAAGATGAATGAATGAAGTTGATGTTATGATAAATGAGCTTTAATTATTTGAGGGCGAGTAAATCAAAATTAATATAACGTTGCCATTATTGAACTTTAGCATGGTCTGCAAGCAAATACTAAATAGAAATGCATGAGATAAGGCAGGATTTTCTAAATGACACGGTTGTTTTGCTACGAGACTAGCACTGAGAAATAAAAGGAGATGTTCTCTATGATGTCATCTAATTTCTAGAAGTATTGCTAGAGGTTGGTGGATCTATGTTGAGGCTGGATTTATCTGATATAGTGAGTTGGAAATTTTCGTATGACACCTTATGGAAAACTTCCGTATTCAATTTGACGGATGAAGATACAACCATCAAACCTATCATTTAGATTTTCGAAAAATCGATTTTGCATCAGATCTCCACGTTTTATGGCATTTCTGACCTTTCTAGACTTTTTGAAACAAAAAATATGTATGTGTGTGTGTGACGATGTCTGTGTGTGGTCAAAATTTATGGTCAACGATTTGTCGTGAACGAATTATTCGATCGAGGTTGTTGATGACTCCACCAAGAGTTTCATATAACTTAGATCTGATCAGATTTTGCATGGACTTGGTTCAGTGCACATATGGTTATTCATCATTTCAATTGTTTAAAATGTTTCACGGCATAGTGTTAGAGGTTACGCAAAATTCATACACTGAAACTTGCTTGATCGGTTTGTTGTTATCTACGCGTCAACTACAATGGTTCTTAGCGCCGGCTCTGGACTTATTATAGTCGTTAGACCCTCACGACTTTTTCCTTTGTAACACAGTTACGGATGTTATTCGTTCACAATGAGAGTAGGAACATTCAGTTGTAAACAGTTTTTGGTACTCGTCTTATAACTTTTGGGGGTGAACTGTTTTTTACTTTTCTGGTACCCATTATTTGACTAACTCAAATAATCCAGGAAAAATCCACCGGTACCTGGGCTTGAACCCAGGAACTCTAGATCCGTAGGCGGGCACCTTACCTACTTCACCATACGACTTGACTTGACTTGAAAATTGTTTATTAACATTTGTCATATATACATACTATATACAGTATTAATATCTCAAGTGCTACGTTCTAGATCACCAGCCGTTGGCTTTACATCTAATTTGAAAGAAGTGTAACCTAATTTTTCATTATTACAGATATTTGTGATTATTTACATGATGACTCGATATAAGGAAAAATGACTTCTAAAAAACCTTATAAGTAATGGGTGCATGAGGGGCGGGAGAGAAAAGGATATATGGAAAGGTGGGACAAAACAGGTGGTCAGCGGGACCAATTGGATTTTATGTCAATATTGATGTTTTGGAGCTGGGGATTGCAGCTTAAATTTAAATGTCTCATTTATTCTATCGATAAATTCGCCTATGGTTGTCATGCCGAGCGTTTCGTGTATTTCCACAATAGTCGTTCTTCTTTTAAAATTTCCTATTATTCGTAGGAATTTATTTTGAATCACTTGAACATGATTCAAGTGCATTTTCGCTGCATTGTGCCAGGCAGGACAACCATAGGTGATAATGGGCCTAATTAACCCTTTGTAGAGAGTAAGTTTGAGGGATTGACTGAGCGCGGGTGATTTTAGCAAATTATACAATCTTACTAGGATAACTTTAGTCTTGACCTTGATTTCAGATATATGCTTTTTCCACAGGAGTTTGGAATCGATGTGTAAGCCTAAATACTTTACAGAGTCGGCTGGTGTGATCTTATCGCTACGAACAGTTAAGGTCGGCTTGGCCTTGGAGCTAGTAAATAAGATTGCTTCTGTTTTAGCAGCATTCACTTGAATTTTCCATTTCGTTAAATCACTGATTGTGAGAGAAGCAGCATGTTCTATTCTTCTAATAGCTTTGTTTATCGATTTGCTAGGTGAGTACAAGGCAATGTCATCAGCATAGCCTGCAATGGATACATTTCTCGGAATTCTACTAAAAACAGAAGCAATGTACAAGTTGAATAAAACAGGCGAGAGAATAGACCCTTGTGGGACTCCCGCGACAATTTCTATTTTATTCGAAAGCGAAGTTTCGACTCGAACTCGGATATATCTATTTGAGAGATATGATAGTAAAATTTTACATAGATATTTAGGGACATTTAATCCTTCGAGTTTGTATATAAGGCCTGTGGGCCAAACAGAATCAAAGGCCTTCTCGCTGTCCAGGAGAAGAAGAACGGTATCTTCTTTCCGGTCTTTCGCGGATTTTATATCATTCGTAATTCTAACCAGCTGGTGGCAGGTCGAGTGTTCTGATCGAAAACCAAATTGATTGATAGGCATTAGTTGTAACTCTTCTATGGGTTTTTTGAGACGAGCTAAAATTATTCGCTCAAAGAGTTTAGCCAATACCGGTAGGAGGCTGATAGGCCTATAGCTCACCGGATGCGAATGGGGCTTACCGGGCTTTAGAATCGGAATGACCACCGCTCCTTTCCAGAGTTCCGGGAAATATTGTCTGAGGAGGCATGCGTTGTATATCTTTGTTAGTAAACTTATTGCTTTAATTGGGAGGTTTTTTAGTGCTATATTGGGAATATTATCCACACCCGGGGCAGATTTATTTTTTAGTTTTTTGATAGCGGAAGTGATTTCACGGGGATTCGTGAGGAATTTTATGGGAGTTTCGATAGGGGCTTTGAGGATAGTCTTTCTCACATGACCTGTGACTTGTTGTTCAAAGGATTTGTTGCCTCGGGAGGCCGATTTTTCGTGTATTTGTGCGTAGTGTCTGCAGAGTGTATTTGCCTTGTCGTGGTCTTCTGTGTGGAGTGTGTTGTTTGACTTTAGTGTGGGGATTTTTCGTTTACCGGTATTATTAAAATATTTTGCTACGCGCCAAATAGAGTGATCTTTTAAGTTTATGTTTCTGAGTTTGTTGTCCCAAGATCATTGTTTCCATTTGGTTAATTTAAGTCTAATTTCTTTTATCAGCTGATTGAGTTCGGATTTAAGGTAGCGATTTCGGGTTTTTTGCCATCTTGACCTAATGTAATTTTTTAGCTTTATTAATGAGGCTATTTCGGGTGGGATAGGAGTGTGGGTGGATTTGGTTGAGCGGATGGGAGTGGAGGAATCCAGGGCTGTTTGAATGACTTGGGTGAAATGTGTTATGTGTTGATCTATTGCTTCAGTGTTGTTACAAGTAGGGTTTGGTGTAGAAATCTCATCATTTAAGATATCCTTGAACTTATTCCAGTCGGTTTTTGCGTAGTTTAAAATTTTTGATGATTCTTGTGAGGTTGGTCTGCCAAATAGGGAGAAAAACAATGGTAGGTGATCGGATGGGGATTCGGAAAGTGTGGTGAAATTTTTAATGATAGAGATGTTGTTAGTTAATAAAAGGTCAATAGTACTAGGAGTGTTTGAATTATGAGGGTAGTGTGTGGGAACGTCTGGAAACAGCAGATTAAGTTTTTGTTCCGTCAAAAAATTTGAGAGAATTTTACCTGATTCGTTTGGCCTAGCAGAGGTCCAAGCAGTGTCCTTCGCATTTAAGTCTCCAACAATAATTGTTGGAGTACTATCGGAAAGTAGGAGCCTCAATAGGTTTGTATCTATTGAGACATCCGGTGGATTATAGATCGAGTAGATCTTCGTTTTTTTATTGTTTACATGGACCTCTACTCCCACGTATTCGGTGAGCGACAGGAGATCATGCGGAAGAGTTCTATGTGACAAGGTTTTGTGGATCGCCACCGCAACACCACCACCTGCTTTGGCCGTTCTGTCTTCCCTGATCAGCGAGAAGTCTGGGAAGTTAATTTTCTTCGTTTTGCTGTTCAGTTTAATCTCTGAAATCAGACAAATTTTAATGTTATTATTATGGACGATGTGTAATAACTCGTCCAGATTAAGCTTGAGCGCAAAAATATTAATTGCTAATATGTTGGTTATGTTTGCTGGAGACTCGTAGGTGTGTTTGAGGAGGGTAAGAACAGGTGGACATAGGATGCGATGATTGTGATCCTGTCAATTGGTGTAAGGGCTGTTTGGAGTTTAGAGCTCATCTCTTTAAGCTCTGAAATGATTTCGGGAATTCTAAGGGTTGTTAGCTCGTCAAGGACTTGCTTCGCTGTAATTACATAGTTTTTAGTTCTACTTAAATGAGATTCGGAAACATGTGTTTCCATTGGGATGGTCCTAGGTTCAGCAGTGGGTGCAATAAGATTCCTTCTCGAGGTTTCCACCGTCGGGAAGAAGGAAGCGTAGGTGGGCCTGGACGTGTTGGCAGTAGAACTCGGAGTTGGCACTGGGACTGCAGGAGACTGGAGGAACTGGATGTTCCGTTCCAGATGCTGGATCGTGGCCGAGTGAGGTGTAGCGGGCAATTCCAATGGCGCTATGCTGGGCCTGGCCGATTGGGCTCGTTTTTTCTGAGTTTCCATGAATTTTAGGCGCATGGAACACTCTATAGCTGGCTGTGTGGGCGAGTCCACAGTTTGCACACTTCAGGGTTTTGGAAGTGCAGACTTTTACTTCGTGGTTTGACGCACACTTGACGCATCTCAGGTTCAGGTTGCAATGTTGGCTTGCATGGCCAAATCTCTGGCACCTGAAGCATTGGGTAGGTTGCTGGGATTTTACATATTTTTCTACCTTATATGTATGGTAGAAAATCGTTTTGATTTCAGCGAAGCTGCTCAAGGTTGTTTCCGGGCCAACCGTGATAGCGAAGATCGGTAATGGCCTGTTTTCTTTGGTGTCTCCGGCTTTGTTTACTTTCACGAACTGGCGAACGGAAAGTACGTTGATGCCGTGTTTTGATAACTCGGCTTGAATTTCGTCTTGTGAAAAACTGCTTGGAAGCCCTTTCAGAATATATGTTTTCGGTCGCTCCCTTTTAAGACCGAAAGTGAAAAAATTGATATCTTGCCTTTTCAGGATACTTGCGATTTTGTTGTAGTCCTCGAGCGTTCGTAGATGGAGGGACAGAAGTTTGTTTTGGAGTCTCTTGAGGTCCATCAGAAGTGTCGGAGGGTTTGGCGAGGCGAGCGGGAACTGAACTCGTACTAATCGAAGGTTTCGTAACGGTTTTTTTCGTTTTTTTTTTGGGTCTTCCATCGGAGGACTCATTTTGGCTTTCCTTTTTGGAGCCAAGGGAATTTTGAGGTTTTTTAAGTTTGACACTTTTGTGCCAAAACTTTTACTCGATCTAGAATTTCACTGTACTATAAGCGCTGTACGTTAGAAATTTATATTTCGCAGAGAGCGGTAGACATGCGTCCGCACGACTCCGACTCAAAACAAACACTGACTTCACCATACGACCGGTTACAATGAAACTTGTTTTCCATATAAATATAGGTTTTTTTTTTTTTTTTTTTTTTTTTTTTTTTTTTTTTTTTTTTTTTTTTTTTTTTTTTCCCTCTTTCTCTATTCGTATTCACCCACGTCCCCGCTGGTAAGCATTACTACATGGGCAATACTACGGATCAGAGTACCCACCCATTGCGGCTGGGGCCGACTTCGCCATTTCAGCTCATCGTATTTCTAATCACAGGGTAAACCTCCAGAAACCCCTGTGATACGATGGCGGGCGTCTACGATGGAACCCTCCCTCCCCCCCCGCGCGACGGGTCGCGTTCGGTCCCGGCTCACGGTCTCACTTCATGGATACCGCCGATAGCACACACGGAATGTTCCTGCCATCGGTCGGAGTCCGTGAGAAAATATTTTTCAGAAAAAATATTTTGCAGTGAGCGGGAATCGAACGCGGGACCTTTAGAATAGTAGGCAGACACTCTACCGACTACGCCAAAGCCCTTGACTTGACTTGAAAATTGTTTATTAACATTTGTCATATATACATACTATGTACAGTATTAATATCTTAAGTGCTACGTTCTAGATCACCAGCCGTTGGCTTTATATCTAATTTGAAAGAAGTGTAAACTAATTTTTCATTATTACAGATATTTGTGATTATTTACATGATGACTCGATATAAGGAAAAATAACTTCTAAAAAACCTTACAAGTAATGGGTGCATGAGGGGCAGGAGAGAAAAGGATATATGGAAAGGTGGGACAAAACAGGTGGTCAGCGCGACCAATTGGATTTTATGTCAATATTGATGTTTTGGAGCTGGGGATTAGGATGGGATTGTAGCTTAAATTTAAATGTCTCATTTATTCTATCGATAAATTCGCCTATGGTTGTCATGCCGAGCGTTTCGTGTATTTCCACAATAGTCGTTTTTCTTTTAAAATTTCCTATTATTCGTAGGAATTTATTTTGAATCACTTGAAGATGATTCAAGTGCATTTTCGCAGCATTGTGCCAGGCAGGACAACCATAGGTGATAATGGGCCTAATTAACCCTTTGTAGAGAGTAAGTTTGAGGGATTGACTAAGCGCGGGTGATTTTAGCAAATTATATAATCTTACTAGGATAACTTTAGTCTTGACCTTGATTTCAGATATATGCTTTTTCCACAGGAGTTTGGAATCGATGTGTAAGCCTAAATACTTTACAGAGTCGGTTGGTGTGATCTTATCGCTACGAATAGTTAAAGTCGGCTTGGCCTTGGAGCTAGTAAATAAGATTGCTTCTGTTTTAGCAGCATTCACTTGAATTTTCCATTTCGTTAATTCACTGATTGTGAGAGAAGCAGCATTTTCTATTCTTCTAATAGCTTTGTTGATCGATTTGCTAGCTGAGTACAAAGCAATGTCATCAGCATAGCCTGCAATGGATACATTTCTCGGAATTCTGCTAAAAACAGAAGCAATGTACAAGTTGAATAAAACAGGCGAGAGAATAGACCCTTGTGGGACTCCCGCGACAATTTCTATTTTATCCGAAAGCGAAGTTTCGACTCGAACTCGGATATATCTATTTGAGAGATATGATAATAAAATTTTACATATATATTTAGGGACATTTAATCCTTCGAGTTTGTATATAAGGCCTGTGGGCCAAACAGAATCAAAAGCCTTCTCGCTGTCCAGGAGAAGAAGAACGGTGTCTTCTTTCCGGTCTTTCGCGGATTTTATATCATTCGTAATTCTAACCAGCTGGTGGCAGGTCGAGTGTTCTGATCGAAAACCAAATTGATTGATAGGCATTAGTTGTAACTCTTCTATGGGTTTTTTGAGACGAGCTAAAATTATTCGCTCAAAGAGTTTAGCCAATACCGGTAAGAGGCTAATAGGCCTATAGCTCACCGGATGCGAAGGGGGCTTACCGGGCTTTAGAATCGGAATGACCACCGCTCCTTTCCAGAGTTCCGGGAAATATTGTTTGACGAGGCATGCATTGTATATCTTTGTTAGTAAACTTATTGCTTTAATTGGGAGGTTTTTTAGTGCTATATTGGGAATATTATCCACACCCGGGGCAGATTTATTTTTTAATTTTTTGATAGCGGAAGAGATTTCACGGGGATTTGTCAGGGATTTAATGGGAGTTTCGATGCGGGCTTTGAGGATAGTTTTTCTCACATGACCTGTGACTTGTTGTTCAAAAGATTTGTTGCCTCGGGAGGCCGATATTTCGTGTATTGCTGCATAGTGTATGCAGAGTGTATTCGCCTTGTCGTGGTCTTCTGTGTGGAGTGTGTTGTTTGACTTTAGTGTGGCGATTTTTGTTTTAGCGGTGTTATTAAAATATTTTGCTACGCGCCAAATAGAGTGATCTTTTAAGTTTATGTTTCTGAGTTTGTTGTCCCAAGATGATTGTTTCCATTCGGTTAATTTAAGTCTGATTTTTTTTATCAGCTGATTGAGTTCGGATTTAAGGTAGCGATTTCGGGTTTTTTGCCATCTTGACCTAATGTAATTTTTTAGCTTTATTAATGAGGCTATTTCGGGTGGGATAGGAGTGTGGGTGGATTTGGTTGATCGTTTGGGAGTGGAGGAATCCAGGGCTGTTTGAATGACTTGAGTGAAATGTGTTATGTGTTGATCTATTGCTTCAGTGTTGTTACAAGTCGGGTTTGGTGTAGAAATCTCATCATTTAAGATATCCTTGAACTTATTCCAGTCGGTTTTTGCGTAGTTTAGAATTTTTGATGATTCTGGTGAGGTTGGTCTGCCAAATAGGGAGAAAAACAATGGTAGGTGATCGGATGGGGATTCGGAAAGTGTGGTGAAATTTTTAATGATAGAGATGTTGTTAGTTAATAAAAGGTCAATAGTACTAGGAGTGTTTGAATTATGAGGGTAGTGTGTGGGAACGTCTGGAAAGAGCAGATTAATTTTTTGTTCCGTCAAAAAATTTGAGAGAATCTTACCTGATTCGTTTGGCCTAGCAGAGGTCCAAGCAGTGTCCTTCGCATTTAGGTCTCCAACAATAATTGTTGGAGTACTATCGGAAAGTAGGTGCCTCAATAGGTTTGTATCTATTGAGACATCCGGTGGATTGTAGATCGAGTAGATCTTCGTTTTTTTATTGTTTACTTGGACCTCTACTCCCACGTATTCGGTGAGCGACAGGAGATCATGCGGAAGAGTTCTATGTGACAAGGTTTTGTGGATCGCCACCGCAACACCACCACCTGCTTTGGCCGTTCTGTCTTCCCTGATCAGCGAGAAGTCTGGGAAGTTAATTTTCTTCGTTTTGCTGTTTAACTTAGTCTCTGAAATCAGACAAATTTTGATGTTATTTCTGTGGACGATGTGTAATAACTCGTCCAGATTAGGTTTGAGCGCAAAAATATTAATTGCTAATATGTTGATTATGTTTGCTGGGGAATCGTAGGTGTGTTTGAGGAGGGTAAGAACAGGTGAACATAGGATGCGATGATTGTGATCCTATCAAATGGTGTAAGGGCTGTTTGGAGTTTAGAGCTCATCTCTTTTAGCTCTGAAAGGATTTCGGGAATTCCAAGGGTTGTTAGCTCGTCAAGGACTTGCTTTGCTGTAATTACATAGTTTATAGTTCTACTTAAATGAGATTCGGGAACATGTGTTTCCATTGGGATGGTCCTAGGTTCAGCAGTGGGTGCGATAAGATTCCTTCTCGAGGTTTCCACCGTCGGGAAGAAGGAAGCGTAGGTGGGCCTGGACGTATTGGCAGTAGAACTCGGAATTGGCACTGGGACTGCAGGAGACTGGAGGGACTGGGTGTTCCTGTCCAGATTCTGGATCGTGGCCGAGTGAGGTGTAGTGGGCAGTTCCAATGGCGCTATGTTGGGCCTGGCCGATTGAGCTCGTTTTTTCTGAGTTTCCATGAATTTTAGGCGCATGGAACACTCTCTATAGCTGGCTGTGTGGGCGAGTCCGCAGTTTGCACACTTCAGGGTTTTGGAAGTGCAGACTTTTACGTCATGGTTTGACGCACACTTGACGCATCTCAGGTTCAGGATTGCAATGTTGGCTTGCGTGGCCAAATCTCTGGCACCTGAAGCATTGGGTAGGTTGCTGGGATTTTACATATTTTTCTACCTTATACGTGTGGTAGAAAATCGTTTTGATTTCAGCGAAGCTGCTCAAGGTTGTTTCCGGGCCAACCGTGATAGCGAAGATCGGTAATGGCCTGTTTTCTTTGGAGTCTCCGTCTTTGTTTACTTTCACGAACTGGCGAACGGAAAGTACGTTGATGCCGTGTTTTGATAACTCGGCTTGAATTTCGTCTTGTGAAAAACTGCTTGGAAGCCCTTTCAGAATATATTTTTTCGGTCGCTCACTTTTAAGACCGAAAGTGAAGAAATTGATATCTTGCCTTTTCAGGATACTTGCGATTTTGTTGTAGTCCTCGAGCGTTCGTAGATGGACGATCGTGGTACTTCCATTAAATTTCATCTTGAAATTTTTATCTGTGGCGTTGCTCTGCAGAAAATTGATTAATTTTTTTGTCTCCATTTTTTCATTCTCGATGATTAATGGAGGGACAGAGGTTTGTTTTGGAGCCTCTTGAGGTCCATCAGAAGTGTCGGAGGGTTTGGCGAGGCGAGCGGGAACTGAACTCGCGCTAGTCGAAGGTTTCGAAACGGCTTTTTTCGTTTTTTTTGGGTCTTCCATCGGAGGACTCATTTTGGCTTTCCTTTTTGGAGCCAAGGGAATTTTGAGGTTTTTTAAGTTTGACACTGTTGTGCCAAAACTTTTACTCGATTTAGAATTTCACTGTACTATACGCGCTGTACGTTAGAAATTTATATTTCGCAGAGAGCGGTAGACATGCGTCCGCACGACACCGACTCAAAACAAATACTGACGCCAAAGCCCCTTGACTTGACTTGACTTGAAAATTGTTTATTAACATTTGTCATATATACATACTATATACAGTATTAATATCTTAAGTGCTACGCTCTAGATCACCAGCCATTGGCTTTATATCTAATATGATTAAAGTTTAACCTAATTTTTCATTTTTATAATGTTTGTGAATTTTTACATGATGACTCGATATAAGGAAAAATGACTTCTAAAAAACCTTATAAGTAATGGGTGCATGAGGGGCGGGGGAGAAAGGGATATATGGAAAGGTGGGACAAAAACAGGTGGTCAGTGAGACCAATTTGCTTTCTTATCAATGTTGATGTTTTGGAGCTGGGGATTAGGATCGGATTGTAGTTTAAATTTAAATGTCAAATTTATTCTATCGATAAATTTACCTATGGTTGCCATGCCCAGCGTATTGTGCATGCCGACCATTTTATTATCCATACAAATTTATTTTGGACAAATTGAGGATGATTTAAGTGGGTTTGTGCTGCATCGTGCCAGGCAGGACAACCATAAGAGATAGGTCTGATTAACCCTTTGTATAAAGTAAGTTTCAGAGATTGACTGAGCGTTGGAGATTTCAGCAAATTATACAATCGTACTAGAATAATTTTAGTCTTGACCTTGATATCAGATATAAGTTTTTTCCACAGGAGGTTCGAATCAAGGTGTAAACCTAAATATTTCACAGAAACGGTTGAGGTAATCTTATTGCTACGCAAAGTTAAAGTCGGTTTGGCCTTGGAGCTAGTAAATAAGGTTGCTACTGATTTAGTAGCATTCACTTGAATTTTCCGTTTATTTAAATCGCTGATTTTAAGAGAAGCAGAATTTTCTATTCTTCTAACAGCTTTATTGATCGATTTGCTAGGTAAGTACAGAGCAATGTGATCAGCATAGCCTGCAATGAATACATTTCTAGGTATTCTGTTAAAAACAGAAGCGATGTATAGGTTGAATAGTACACGGGAGAGGATATCCCCTTGCGGGACTCCCGCGACAATTTGAGTTTTAACGGAAAGTAGTGATTTGACTCTAACTTGAATATATCTATTTGAATTTCTGATTCTGACCAATTCGTGGCGGGTCAAGTGTTCTGAACGGAAACCGAATTGGTTTGTAGGTATTAAGTGTAGCTCATCGATAGATTTTATGAGACGTAATAGAATTATTCGCTCAAAGTGTTTTGCGGGTACCGGTATCAGACTGAGTTTGAGCGCAAAAATGTTAATGGCTAAGATATTTATTATGTTTGTAGGAGGATCGTGGGTGGTTCAGCAGTGGATTCGAACAGGTATGCATAGGATGCGATGATTGTGATTTTATCAAGGGGGGTGTCAGCTCTTTGGATTTTAGAGATCATGTTCTTAATCTCTGAGAGGTTTTCGAGAATTCTAAGGGATTTTAGGTCATCAAGGACTTGTGTCACTGTATTAATAAAGTTTTTACTTGTACTTAAATGTAATGGCGGATCGTCAGTCTCCATTGGAATGGTCCTAGGTTCAGCGGTGGGTGCGTCAACATTCGATTTTAAGGTTTCCATCGTTGGAAAACAAGAAGCGTAGGATGGCCTGGACATCTTCGTGGCAGTAGAGATTGGCGTAGGCTCGAGGACTGGAGGAGACTGGAGAAAATGGATGTTGCTTTCCAGGTTTTGCATCGTAGCCGAGTGTGGGGTAGCGGGCAGTTCCCGCTCTGCTCTTTTTGGTGCTGGTGGTTGGACTCTTTTTTCATGAGTCTCCACAAATTTGGTTCGTGAGGCGCACTCACGATAGCTCGCTGTGTGAGCTAGACCACAATTTGCGCACTTCAGGGAGTTACTGGTGCAGGTTTTGATGTCGTGATTGCCTGCGCATTTCACACATCTGGGATTTAAATTACAGTGCTGACTTGCGTGTCCAAATTTTTGGCACCGGTAGCACTGTGTTGGTTGTTGGGTTTTGATATATTTTTCTATCTTAAATGTATGATAGAAAATGGTTTTAATAGCAGCGAGGCTGCTCAAGGTTACATCAGGCCCAACCGTAATTGCAAACACCGGTAGTGGCCTACTCTCTTTGCTGTCTCCGTCCTTGTTTGTTTTCACAAACTGCCGGACTGATAGTACCTTTATGCCGTGTTTGGATATTTCCGCTTCAATCTCCTGCTCAGTAAAACTGGCGGGAAGACCTTTTATGATAAATTTCTTCGGACGCTCACTTTTTAGACCGAAGGTGTAAAAATGTAAATTTTGCCTTTTCAGGATACTTGCGATTTTATTATAATCCTCCGTCGATTGTAGATGGACGATGGTGGTACTACCATTGAATTTCATCCTGAAGTTTTTGTCCGAGGCGTTGACTTGCAGGAAGTTGATTAATTTTTTGGTCTCCAATTTGTCATTTTCAATAACTATTGGAGGCACTGATGTTTGTTTTTGAGCCTGTTGTGGCCCGACAGGAGTGTTTGAAGGTTTGTTGAGGCGAGCGGGTTTACAGCTCGCACTAGTTGACGGTTTAATAACGGTTTTTTTAGTTATTTTTGGGTCTTCCACAGGAGGAGTCATTTTGGCTTTCCTTTTGGGAGCCAGAGGAAGTTTGAGATTTTTGAAGTTTGACACTTTAGTGCCAAAACTTTGACAAGATTTATAAATTCACTGTACTGTAAGCTCGGTACGTTTGGAATTTATATTTTGTAGAGAGCGGTAGACATGCGTCCGCACGACACCGACTCAAAACAAATACTCGCCAAAGCCCCGTCACAATATAAATTTAGCCATATAAATATAGGTATTTTGATAATTTGCATAATTTTTCGATAATTTTCATAATTAAGGAGGTATGGCCGTCTTAACAATTATGTATATAATGAGTGAATGAATAAACCCAGCACTGTCATGAAGGACTCCACACTGAGGGGAAAAATATACTTAGGCCCAATATTACCATGTTTCAGAGAAATAGATATTTATAAAAAAATGAATTTTATTGTTTTAGTGAAACCCACGTGACATTAATTAAGTACCAATGATGCTAATCATATAACTCTACATGATACTTATGAGACAGAGGATCTTAGGTGAATTTGTACAGTAATAATTAAGAATCCCGAATTAATTAATTTTTGATTTTTAAATTAATAAAAATAATGTTCAAACCAGGTCAGTTGTCATATAATTGGTTGGAGTTAGGCGATTCACATGATTACATTTAATTGTAATTGTCAGAGATTAAATGCAACGACGATTTCATTTTTTAGGAATGCCTATTACTCTGAAAAATGAAATTGTTGGGCCGAAGTATATTTTTCCCTCAGTGCATCGAAGCATTTCCGTGCAGAATCGAGCGAATTACATTTTGGATAGCACTTGTGCAGAATATGCAATGTTATTCACTATTCCAATTATTTATACTGCTCCACTGGGTAAAATATTGAAATTATCTTTTTTCTGCAGCCGCATCCCTATTGGCGTCTCACTCCCACTCAAGTAACGTGCATAAGTCTCATCCTCATGTTCACCATGCATCTACTCAAATATTCATAATTATCTGCTTCATAGAAGAGTCAGTTTAGAATTCTCAAATATGGAAATTTTCTTTATGACAACAGGGGTTATACTAATTAACCGTGGTATATTGGAGAAGAATAAATTTAGTACGCTGTGCTGAAATATCGAATCGGGAAGTTTTGTTTGTGCCCCGAATGGGGCACACACATGCTCACACCAGTAGTTTTGCATTAGTTTGCGGCTGAATGCACCATAATTGCCCATGGTCGAATCGCCAGACTCCGACCATATGAACAATCAAAATACAGTGGATAAATTGGAATGAGCCTCAGCCAGCGTAAAATTGACAACCTAGTTTATTTCTCTATCGCCGACGACCCTACTAGAAATTGAATGTCGCATAGGCCTTGCCGCGGTATTGCACCGCGGAACTCAATGTTAAAGGTATAGCCACTTCGGCTGAATGCCACAGAATTTCGTCCAATTTCTACTACGAGAAGCCCATTTAATGATTTCTTTGGGTCACAAATTCGCGGCTGTCAGATTGAAATAAATGAAGCCATCGGATACCAAAAAGTTCTCTCCCCTGCTGTTTAATACATTCACCTGTCCGGAAAATAATACATTAACTCGTCTATACACTTTTCGACGCTATGTCATCTAGCCAAACTATAATATTTACATTGCGAGGGTTTATACTCATATGAGAGGAGTTCATTGGATCAAAAACCTCGTACGGCCATTTCACTTGGAAATTCAATCCTACAGAATGTTTCAGAGGGTAATTCGGACTCGGACACAGTGGATAATTTGGAAAATTATAAGTATTCCAAGACCTTCATCCACATCGAAAATATCACAGGATTAAAACATTATTAGCAATCGAAACGTTTACAAAGATTGACTATTTGCAAAAGGTCAAGGGCAGTGATGAAAATCCTTGACAGGGGACTCCGATTAAATTTACAATTTTTCCTGAGCTTTGGAGATTGGAAAGAAATAAACAATTTGGCAGGTCCGTTTAATTAGCCCCCCTTGTTCAGATTTTTCAATTTTTCAATTTTTTATAGATTGATAGTCGTATGCTGGTGTTTGATGGCTAGTAATCAAGGTTTGATCACGATTACTTCTTTATTTTTTAATTTTTGAAAAATGCGGTTTTTAAAAAATTAGGTTGCACCCCCTAGTTTTCATTTTAAAATTTGTTTCATCACTAATCGATAGGAAATCGTTTGCTCGTTATTGCTCGTTGAAAATTGTAATGCAATTAAATAGTCTTAACTAATTAATTCTCTTTTTCCGATTCGGAATTCTATGGCGCCGCCGTCGATGCCCAGTACTCCAGTCGGGGGGGGGGGGGGGGGGGGTCCGTTCTGTCTACCGCAGTTGCCCAAACCCACAGTTGTCCACGTTTCACTCAGGGGGGTGAAACTTAGGCGGTCCCCACCACTTTTGTTTGGTTGAGTGCAAGGTCCAATACCAACCAGTTTCGTTTTATTTTTATGGTAGCGCTGGGAATTATTCCCCTCCATTTCTCCTGGCGCAGTAGGTAGAAACTCAGCCTTCCCTCTCCTTTTTTTTTATCGAAATTTACATGGGGGTGCCATGGATGGTGCCATGAAAAAGCTGATAAATTGATAATGGACAAATTGACAAATTGACAAATTGACAAATTGACAAATTGACAATTGACAAATTGACAAATTGACAAATTGACAATTGACAAGTTGACAATTGACAATTGACAATTGACAATTGACAATTGACAATTGACAATTGACAAATTGACAATTGACAATTGACAAATTGACAAATTGACAATTGACAAATTGACAATTGACAAATTGACAATTGACAAATTGACAATTGACAAATTGACAATTGACAAATTGACAATTGACAATTGACAATTGACAAATTGACAATTGACAAATTGACAATTGACAAATTGACAATTGACAATTGACAATTGACAAATTGACAATTGACAATTGACAAATTGACAATTGACAATTTGACAATTGACAATTGACAAATTGACAATTGACAAATTGACAATTGACAAATTGACAATTGACAAATTGACAATTGACAAATTGACAATTGACAAATTGACAATTGACAAATTGACAATTGACAAATTGACAATTGACAAATTGACAATTGACAAATTGACAATTGACAATTGACAATTGACAAATTGACAATTGACAAATTGACAATTGACAAATTGACAATTGACAAATTGACAATTGACAAATTGACAATTGACAAATTGACAATTGACAAATTGACAATTGACAAATTGACAAATTGACAAATTGACAAATTGACAAATTGACAAATTGACAATTGACAATTGACAAATTGACAATTGACAAATTGACAATTGACAAATTGACAATTGACAAATTGACAATTGACAAATTGACAATTGACAAATTGACAATTGACAAATTGACAATTGACAATTGACAAATTGACAATTGACAAATTGACAATTGACAAATTGACAATTGACAAATTGACAATTGACAAATTGACAAATTGACAAATTGACAAATTGACAATTGACAAATTGACAATTGACAATTGACAATTGACAAATTGACAATTGACAATTGACAAATTGACAATTGACAAATTGACAATTGACAATTGACAAATTGACAATTGACAAATTGACAATTGACAAATTGACAATTGACAAATTGACAATTGACAAATTGACAATTGACAAATTGACAATTGACAAATTGACAATTGACAATTGACAATTGACAATTGACAAATTGACAATTGACAAATTGACAATTGACAAATTGACAATTGACAAATTGACAATTGACAAATTGACAATTGACAAATTGACAATTGACAAATTGACAATTGACAATTGACAAATTGACAATTGACAAATTGACAATTGACAAATTGACAATTGACAAATTGACAATTGACAAATTGACAATTGACAAATTGACAATTGACAAATTGACAATTGACAAATTGACAATTGACAAATTGACAATTGACAAATTGACAATTGACAAATTGACAATTGACAAATTGACAATTGACAAATTGACAATTGACAAATTGACAATTGACAAATTGACAATTGACAAATTGACAATTGACAATTGACAAATTGACAATTGACAAATTGACAATTGACAATTGACAATTGACAATTGACAAATTGACAATTGACAATTGACAAATTGACAATTGACAATTGACAAATTGACAATTGACAAATTGACAATTGACAAATTGACAATTGACAATTGACAAATTGACAATTGACAAATTGACAATTGACAAATTGACAAATTGACAATTGACAAATTGACAATTGACAAATTGACAATTGACAAATTGACAATTGACAATTGACAAATTGACAATTGACAAATTGACAAATTGACAATTGACAAATTGACAAATTGACAAATTGACAATTGACAATTGACAAATTGACAATTGACAAATTGACAATTGACAAATTGACAATTGACAATTGACAAATTGACAATTGACAATTGACAAATTGACAATTGACAATTGACAAATTGACAAATTGACAATTGACAAATTGACAATTGACAAATTGACAATTGACAAATTGACAATTGACAAATTGACAATTGACAAATTGACAATTGACAAATTGACAATTGACAAATTGACAATTGACAAATTGACAATTGACAAATTGACAATTGACAAATTGACAATTGACAAATTGACAATTGACAAATTGACAATTGACTTGACAATTGACAAATTGACAATTGACAAATTGACAATTGACAAATTGACAATTGACAAATTGACAATTGACAAATTGACAATTGACAAATTGACAATTGACAAATTGACAATTGACAAATTGACAATTGACAAATTGACAATTGACAAATTGACAATTGACAAATTGACAATTGACAAATTGACAATTGACAAATTGACAATTGACAAATTGACAATTGACAAATTGACAATTGACAAATTGACAATTGACAAATTGACAATTGACAAATTGACAATTGACAAATTGACAATTGACAAATTGACAATTGACAAATTGACAATTGACAAATTGACAATTGACAAATTGACAATTGACAAATTGACAATTGACAAATTGACAATTGACAAATTGACAATTGACAAATTGACAATTGACAAATTGACAATTGACAAATTGACAATTGACAAATTGACAATTGACAAATTGACAATTGACAAATTGACAATTGACAAATTGACAAATTGACAATTGACAAATTGACAATTGACAAATTGACAATTGACAAATTGACAATTGACAAATTGACAATTGACAAATTGACAATTGACAAATTGACAATTGACAAATTGACAATTGACAAATTGACAATTGACAAATTGACAATTGACAAATTGACAATTGACAAATTGACAATTGACAAATTGACAATTGACAAATTGACAATTGACAAATTGACAATTGACAAATTGACAATTGACAAATTGACAATTGACAAATTGACAATTGACAATTGACAATTGACAAATTGACAATTGACAAATTGACAATTGACAAATTGACAATTGACAAATTGACAATTGACAAATTGACAATTGACAAATTGACAATTGACAAATTGACAATTGACAAATTGACAATTGACAAATTGACAATTGACAAATTGACAATTGACAAATTGACAATTGACAAATTGACAATTGACAAATTGACAATTGACAAATTGACAATTGACAAATTGACAATTGACAAATTGACAATTGACAAATTGACAATTGACAAATTGACAATTGACAATTGACAATTGACAAATTGACAATTGACAAATTGACAATTGACAAATTGACAATTGACAAATTGACAATTGACAAATTGACAATTGACAAATTGACATTGACAAATTGACAATTGACAAATTGACAATTGACAAATTGACAATTGACAAATTGACAATTGACAAATTGACAATTGACAAATTGACAATTGACAAATTGACAATTGACAAATTGACAATTGACAAATTGACAATTGACAAATTGACAATTGACAAATTGACAATTGACAAATTGACAATTGACAAATTGACAATTGACAAATTGACAATTGACAAATTGACAATTGACAAATTGACAATTGACAAATTGACAATTGACAAATTGACAATTGACAAATTGACAATTGACAAATTGACAATTGACAAATTGACAATTGACAAATTGACAATTGACAAATTGACAATTGACAAATTGACAATTGACAAATTGACAATTGACAAATTGACAATTGACAAATTGACAATTGACAATTGACAATTGACAAATTGACAATTGACAAATTGACAATTGACAAATTGACAATTGACAAATTGACAATTGACAAATTGACAATTGACAAATTGACAATTGACAAATTGACAATTGACAAATTGACAATTGACAAATTGACAATTGACAAATTGACAATTGACAAATTGACAATTGACAAATTGACAATTGACAAATTGACAATTGACAAATTGACAATTGACAAATTGACAATTGACAAATTGACAATTGACAAATTGACAATTGACAAATTGACAATTGACAAATTGACAATTGACAAATTGACAATTGACAAATTGACAATTGACAAATTGACAATTGACAAATTGACAATTGACAATTGACAAATTGACAATTGACAAATTGACAATTGACAAATTGACAATTGACAAATTGACAATTGACAAATTGACAATTGACAAATTGACAATTGACAAATTGACAATTGACAAATTGACAATTGACAAATTGACAATTGACAATTGACAAATTGACAATTGACAAATTGACAATTGACAAATTGACAATTGACAAATTGACAATTGACAAATTGACAATTGACAAATTGACAATTGACAAATTGACAATTGACAAATTGACAATTGACAAATTGACAATTGACAAATTGACAATTGACAAATTGACAATTGACAAATTGACAATTGACAAATTGACAATTGACAAATTGACAATTGACAAATTGACAATTGACAAATTGACAATTGACAAATTGACAATTGACAAATTGACAATTGACAAATTGACAATTGACAAATTGACAATTGACAAATTGACAATTGACAAATTGACAATTGACAAATTGACAAATTGACAATTGACAAATTGACAATTGACAAATTGACAATTGACAAATTGACAATTGACAAATTGACAATTGACAAATTGACAATTGACAAATTGACAATTGACAATTGACAATTGACAAATTGACAATTGACAAATTGACAATTGACAATTGACAATTGACAAATTGACAATTGACAAATTGACAATTGACAAATTGACAATTGACAAATTGACAATTGACAAATTGACAATTGACAAATTGACAATTGACAAATTGACAAATTGACAATTGACAAATTGACAATTGACAAATTGACAATTGACAAATTGACAATTGACAAATTGACAATTGACAAATTGACAATTGACAAATTGACAATTGACAAATTGACAATTGACAAATTGACAATTGACAAATTGACAATTGACAATTGACAATTGACAAATTGACAATTGACAAATTGACAATTGACAAATTGACAATTGACAATTGACAAATTGACAATTGACAAATTGACAATTGACAAATTGACAATTGACAAATTGACAATTGACAAATTGACAATTGACAAATTGACAATTGACAAATTGACAATTGACAAATTGACAATTGACAAATTGACAATTGACAAATTGACAATTGACAAATTGACAATTGACAAATTGACAATTGACAAATTGACAAATTGACAATTGACAATTGACAATTGACAAATTGACAATTGACAAATTGACAATTGACAAATTGACAATTGACAATTGACAAATTGACAATTGACAAATTGACAATTGACAAATTGACAATTGACAAATTGACAATTGACAAATTGACAATTGACAAATTGACAATTGACAAATTGACAATTGACAAATTGACAATTGACAAATTGACAATTGACAAATTGACAATTGACAAATTGACAATTGACAAATTGACAATTGACAAATTGACAATTGACAAATTGACAATTGACAAATTGACAATTGACAAATTGACAATTGACAAATTGACAATTGACAAATTGACAATTGACAAATTGACAATTGACAAATTGACAATTGACAAATTGACAATTGACAAATTGACAATTGACAAATTGACAATCGACAAATTGACAATTGACAAATTGACAATTGACAAATTGACAATTGACAAATTGACAATTGACAAATTGACAATTGACAATTGACTATTGACAATTGACTAATTGACAATTGACAATTGACTAATTGACAATTGACTAATTGACAATTGACTAATTGACAATTGACTAATTGACAATTGACTAATTGACAATTGACTAATTGACAATTGACTAATTGACAATTGACTAATTGACTAATTGACTAATTGACTAATTGACAATTGACTAATTGACAATTGACTAATTGACAATTGACTAATTGACAATTGACTAATTGACAATTGACTAATTGACAATTGACTAATTGACAATTGACAAATTGACAAATTGACAATTGACAAATTGACAATTGACAAATTGACAATTGACAAATTGACAATTGACAATTGACAAATTGACAATTGACAAATTGACAATTGACAAATTGACAATTGACAAATTGACAATTGACAAATTGACAATTGACAAATTGACAATTGACAATTGACAATTGACAATTGACAATTGACAATTTGACAAATTGACAATTGACAAATTGACAATTGACAATTGACAATTGACAATTGACAAATTGACAATTGACAAATTGACAATTGACAAATTGACAATTGACAAATTGACAATTGACAAATTGACAATTGACAAATTGACAATTGACAAATTGACAATTGACAAATTGACAATTGACAATTGACAATTGACAAATTGACAATTGACAAATTGACAATTGACAAATTGACAATTGACAAATTGACAATTGACAAATTGACAATTGACAAATTGACAATTGACAAATTGACAATTGACAATTGACAAATTGACAATTGACAATTGACAAATTGACAATTGACAAATTGACAATTGACAAATTGACAATTGACAATTGACAATTGACAAATTGACAATTGACAAATTGACAATTGACAATTGACAAATTGACAATTGACAAATTGACAATTGACAAATTGACAATTGACAAATTGACAAATTGACAAATTGACAATTGACAAATTGACAAATTGACAATTGACAAATTGACAATTGACAAATTGACAATTGACAATTGACAAATTGACAATTGACAATTGACAAATTGACAAATTGACAATTGACAATTGACAATTGACAATTGACAATTGACAAATTGACAATTGACAAATTGACAATTGACAAATTGACAATTGACAAATTGACAATTGACAAATTGACAATTGACAAATTGACAATTGACAAATTGACAAATTGACAAATTGACAATTGACAAATTGACAATTGACAAATTGACAATTGACAAATTGACAATTGACAAATTGACAATTGACAAATTGACAATTGACAAATTGACAATTGACAAATTGACAATTGACAAATTGACAATTGACAAATTGACAATTGACAAATTGACAATTGACAAATTGACAATTGACAATTGACAAATTGACAATTGACAATTGACAATTGACAATTGACAAATTGACAATTGACAAATTGACAATTGACAAATTGACAATTGACAAATTGACAATTGACAATTGACAAATTGACAATTGACAAATTGACAATTGACAAATTGACAATTGACAAATTGACAATTGACAATTGACAATTGACAAATTGACAATTGACAAATTGACAATTGACAAATTGACAATTGACAAATTGACAATTGACAATTGACAATTGACAATTGACAAATTGACAATTGACAAATTGACAATTGACAAATTGACAATTGACAAATTGACAATTGACAAATTGACAATTGACAAATTGACAATTGACAATTGACAATTGACAATTGACAATTGACAAATTGACAATTGACAAATTGACAATTGACAAATTGACAATTGACAAATTGACAATTGACAAATTGACAATTGACAAATTGACAATTGACAAATTGACAATTGACAAATTGACAATTGACAAATTGACAATTGACAAATTGACAATTGACAAATTGACAATTGACAAATTGACAATTGACAAATTGACAATTGACAAATTGACAATTGACAAATTGACAATTGACAAATTGACAATTGACAAATTGACAATTGACAAATTGACAATTGACAAATTGACAATTGACAATTGACAATTGACAAATTGACAATTGACAAATTGACAATTGACAAATTGACAATTGACAAATTGACAATTGACAAATTGACAATTGACAAATTGACAATTGACAAATTGACAATTGACAAATTGACAATTGACAAATTGACAATTGACAAATTGACAATTGACAAATTGACAATTGACAAATTGACAATTGACAAATTGACAATTGACAAATTGACAATTGACAAATTGACAATTGACAAATTGACAATTGACAAATTGACAATTGACAAATTGACAATTGACAAATTGACAATTGACAAATTGACAATTGACAAATTGACAATTGACAAATTGACAATTGACAAATTGACAATTGACAAATTGACAATTGACAAATTGACAATTGACAAATTGACAATTGACAAATTGACAATTGACAAATTGACAATTGACAAATTGACAATTGACAAATTGACAATTGACAAATTGACAATTGACAAATTGACAATTGACAAATTGACAATTGACAAATTGACAATTGACAAATTGACAATTGACAAATTGACAATTGACAAATTGACAATTGACAAATTGACAATTGACAAATTGACAATTGACAAATTGACAATTGACAAATTGACAATTGACAAATTGACAATTGACAAATTGACAATTGACAAATTGACAATTGACAAATTGACAATTGACAAATTGACAATTGACAAATTGACAATTGACAAATTGACAATTGACAAATTGACAATTGACAAATTGACAATTGACAAATTGACAATTGACAAATTGACAATTGACAAATTGACAATTGACAAATTGACAATTGACAAATTGACAATTGACAATTGACAATTGACAAATTGACAATTGACAAATTGACAATTGACAAATTGACAATTGACAAATTGACAATTGACAAATTGACAATTGACAAATTGACAATTGACAAATTGACAATTGACAAATTGACAATTGACAAATTGACAATTGACAAATTGACAATTGACAAATTGACAATTGACAAATTGACAATTGACAAATTGACAATTGACAAATTGACAATTGACAAATTGACAATTGACAAATTGACAATTGACAAATTGACAATTGACAAATTGACAATTGACAAATTGACAATTGACAAATTGACAATTGACAAATTGACAATTGACAAATTGACAATTGACAAATTGACAATTGACAAATTGACAATTGACAAATTGACAATTGACAAATTGACAATTGACAAATTGACAATTGACAAATTGACAATTGACAAATGACAATTGACAAATTGACAATTGACAATTGACAATTGACAAATTGACAATTGACAAATTGACAATTGACAAATTGACAATTGACAAATTGACAATTGACAAATTGACAATTGACAAATTGACAATTGACAAATTGACAATTGACAAATTGACAATTGACAATTGACAAATTGACAATTGACAAATTGACAATTGACAATTGACAATTGACAAATTGACAATTGACAATTGACAATTGACAAATTGACAATTGACAAATTGACAATTGACAAATTGACAATTGACAAATTGACAATTGACAAATTGACAATTGACAAATTGACAATTGACAAATTGACAATTGACAAATTGACAATTGACAAATTGACAATTGACAAATTGACAATTGACAAATTGACAATTGACAAATTGACAATTGACAAATTGACAATTGACAAATTGACAATTGACAAATTGACAAATTGACAATTGACAATTGACAATTGACAATTGACAAATTGACAATTGACAAATTGACAATTGACAAATTGACAATTGACAAATTGACAATTGACAAATTGACAATTGACAAATTGACAATTGACAAATTGACAATTGACAAATTGACAATTGACAAATTGACAATTGACAATAATTGACAATTGACAATTGACAAATTGACAATTGACAAATTGACAATTGACAAATTGACAATTGACAAATTGACAATTGACAAATTGACAATTGACAAATTGACAATTGACAAATTGACAATTGACAAATTGACAATTGACAAATTGACAATTGACAAATTGACAATTGACAAATTGACAATTGACAAATTGACAATTGACAAATTGACAATTGACAAATTGACAATTGACAAATTGACAATTGACAAATTGACAATTGACAAATTGACAATTGACAAATTGACAATTGACAAATTGACAATTGACAAATTGACAATTGACAAATTGACAATTGACAATTGACAATTGACAAATTGACAATTGACAAATTGACAATTGACAAATTGACAATTGACAAATTGACAATTGACAAATTGACAATTGACAAATTGACAATTGACAATTGACAATTGACAAATTGACAATTGACAAATTGACAATTGACAAATTGACAATTGACAAATTGACAATTGACAAATTGACAATTGACAAATTGACAATTGACAAATTGACAATTGACAAATTGACAATTGACAAATTGACAATTGACAAATTGACAATTGACAAATTGACAATTGACAAATTGACAATTGACAAATTGACAATTGACAAATTGACAATTGACAAATTGACAATTGACAAATTGACAATTGACAAATTGACAATTGACAAATTGACAATTGACAATTGACAATTGACAATTGACAAATTGACAATTGACAAATTGACAATTGACAAATTGACAATTGACAAATTGACAATTGACAAATTGACAATTGACAAATTGACAATTGACAAATTGACAATTGACAAATTGACAATTGACAAATTGACAATTGACAAATTGACAATTGACAAATTGACAATTGACAAATTGACAATTGACAATTGACAATTGACAATTGACAATTGACAAATTGACAATTGACAATTGACAATTGACAAATTGACAATGACAAATTGACAATTGACAAATTGACAATTGACAAATTGACAATTGACAAATTGACAATTGACAAATTGACAATTGACAAATTGACAATTGACAAATTGTACATTGACAATTGACAAATTGACAAATGACAAATTGACAATTGACAATAATTGACAAATTGACAATTGACAAATTGACAATTGACCAAATTGACAATTGACAAATTGACAATTGACATTACAATTGACAATTGACACAATTGGACAATTGACAAATTGACAATTGACAAATTGACAATTGACCAAATTGACAATTGACAAATTGACAATTGCACAAATTGACAATTGACAAATTGACAATTGACAAATTGACAATTGACAAATTGACAATTGACAAATTGACAAATTGACAAATTGGCAATTGACAAATTGACAATTGACAAATTGACAATTGACAAATTGACAATTGACAAATTGACAATTGACAAATTGACAATTGACAAATTGACAATTGACAAATTGACAATTGACAAATTGACAAATTGACAATTGACAAATTGACAATTGACAAATTGACAATTGACAATTGACAAATTGACAATTGACAAATTGACAAATTGACAAATTGACAATTGACAAATTGACAATTGACAAATTGACAATTGACAAATTGACAATTGACAAATTGACAATTGACAAATTGACAATTGACAAATTGACAATTGACAAATTGACAATTGACAAATTGACAATTGACAAATTGACAATTGACAAATTGACAATTGACAAATTGACAATTGACAAATTGACAATTGACAAATTGACAATTGACAAATTGACAATTGACAAATTGACAATTGACAAATTGACAATTGACAAATTGACAATTGACAAATTGACAATTGACAAATTGACAATTGACAAATTGACAATTGACAAATTGACAATTGACAAATTGACAATTGACAAATTGACAATTGACAAATTGACAATTGACAAATTGACAATTGACAAATTGACAATTGACAAATTGACAATTGACAATTGACAAATTGACAATTGACAAATTTGACAATTGACAAATTGACAATTGACAAATTGACAATTGACAAATTGACAATTGACAAATTGGACAATTGACAAATTGACAATTGACAAATTGACAATTGACAAATTGACAATTGACAAATTGACAATTGACAAATTGACAATTGACAAATTGACAATTGACAAATTGACAATTGACAAATTGACAATTGACAAATTGACAATTGACAAATTGACAATTGACAAATTGACAATTGACAAATTGACAATTGACAAATTGACAATTGACAAATTGACAATTGACAAATTGACAATTGACAAATTGACAATTGACAAATTGACAATTGACAAATTGACAATTGACAAATTGACAATTGACAAATTGACAATTGACAAATTGACAATTGACAAATTGACAATTGACAAATTGACAATTGACAAATTGACAATTGACAAATTGACAATTGACAAATTGACAATTGACAAATTGACAATTGACAAATTGACAATTGACAAATTGACAATTGACAAATTGACAATTGACAAATTGACAATTGACAAATTGACAATTGACAAATTGACAATTGACAAATTGACAATTGACAAATTGACAATTGACAAATTGACAATTGACAAATTGACAATTGACAATTGACAATTGACAAATTGACAATTGACAAATTGACAATTGACAAATTGACAATTGACAAATTGACAATTGACAAATTGACAATTGACAAATTGACAATTGACAAATTGACAATTGACAAATTGACAATTGACAAATTGACAATTGACAAATTGACAAATTGACAAATTGACAAATTGACAATTGACAAATTGACAATTGACAAATTGACAATTGACAAATTGACAATTGACAAATTGACAATTGACAATTGACAATTGACAATTGACAAATTGACAAATTGACAAATTGACAATTGACAAATTGACAATGACAATTGACAAATTGACAATTGACAAATTGACAATTGACAAATTGACAATTGACAAATTGACAATTGACAAATTGACAATTGACAAATTGACAATTGACAAATTGACAATTGACAAATTGACAATTGACAAATTGACAATTGACAAATTGACAATTGACAATTGACAAATTGACAATTGACAAATTGACAATTGACAAATTGACAATTGACAAATTGACAATTGACAAATTGACAATTGACAAATTGACAATTGACAATTGACAATTGACAAATTGACAATTGACAAATTGACAATTGACAAATTGACAATTGACAAATTGACAATTGACAAATTGACAATTGACAAATTGACAATTGACAAATTGACAATTGACAAATTGACAATTGACAAATTGACAATTGACAAATTGACAATTGACAAATTGACAATTGACAAATTGACAATTGACAAATTGACAATTGACAAATTGACAATTGACAAATTGACAATTGACAAATTGACAATTGACAAATTGACAATTGACAAATTGACAATTGACAAATTGACAATTGACAAATTGACAATTGACAAATTGACAATTGACAAATTGACAATTGACAATTGACAAATTGACAATTGACAAATTGACAATTGACAAATTGACAATTGACAAATTGACAATTGACAAATTGACAATTGACAAATTGACAATTGACAAATTGACAATTGACAAATTGACAATTGACAAATTGACAATTGACAAATTGACAATTGACAAATTGACAATTGACAAATTGACAATTGACAAATTGACAATTGACAAATTGACAATTGACAAATTGACAATTGACAAATTGACAATTGACAAATTGACAATTGACAAATTGACAATTGACAAATTGACAATTGACAAATTGACAATTGACAAATTGACAATTGACAAATTGACAATTGACAAATTGACAATTGACAAATTGACAATTGACAAATTGACAATTGACAAATTGACAATTGACAAATTGACAATTGACAAATTGACAATTGACAATTGACAAATTGACAATTGACAAATTGACAATTGACAAATTGACAATTGACAAATTGACAATTGACAAATTGACAATTGACAAATTGACAATTGACAAATTGACAATTGACAAATTGACAATTGACAAATTGACAATTGACAAATTGACAATTGACAAATTGACAATTGACAAATTGACAATTGACAAATTGACAATTGACAAATTGACAATTGACAAATTGACAATTGACAAATTGACAATTGACAAATTGACAATTGACAAATTGACAATTGACAAATTGACAATTGACAAATTGACAATTGACAAATTGACAATTGACAAATTGACAATTGACAAATTGACAATTGACAAATTGACAATTGACAAATTGACAATTGACAAATTGACAATTGACAAATTGACAATTGACAATTGACAATTGACAAATTGACAATTGACAAATTGACAATTGACAAATTGACAATTGACAAATTGACAATTGACAAATTGACAATTGACAAATTGACAATTGACAAATTGACAATTGACAAATTGACAATTGACAAATTGACAATTGACAAATTGACAATTGACAAATTGACAATTGACAAATTGACAATTGACAAATTGACAATTGACAAATTGACAATTGACAAATTGACAATTGACAAATTGACAATTGACAAATTGACAATTGACAAATTGACAATTGACAAATTGACAATTGACAAATTGACAATTGACAAATTGACAATTGACAAATTGACAATTGACAAATTGACAATTGACAAATTGACAATTGACAAATTGACAAATTGACAATTGACAAATTGACAAATTGACAAATTGACAATTGACAAATTGACAATTGACAAATTGACAATTGACAAATTGACAATTGACAAATTGACAATTGACAAATTGACAATTGACAAATTGACAATTGACAATTGACAATTGACAAATTGACAATTGACAATTGACAATTGACAATTGACAAATTGACAATTGACAAATTGACAATTGACAAATTGACAATTGACAAATTGACAATTGACAAATTGACAATTGACAATTGACAATTGACAAATTGACAATTGACAAATTGACAATTGACAAATTGACAATTGACAAATTGACAATTGACAAATTGACAATTGACAAATTGACAATTGACAATTGACAATTGACAAATTGACAATTGACAAATTGACAATTGACAAATTGACAATTGACAATTGACAAATTGACAATTGACAAATTGACAAATTGACAAATTGACAAATTGACAATTGACAAATTGACAATTGACAAATTGACAATTGACAAATTGACAATTGACAAATTGACAATTGACAAATTGACAATTGACAAATTGACAATTGACAAATTGACAATTGACAAATTGACAATTGACAAATTGACAATTGACAAATTGACAATTGACAAATTGACAATTGACAAATTGACAATTGACAAATTGACAATTGACAAATTGACAATTGACAAATTGACAATTGACAAATTGACAATTGACAAATTGACAATTGACAAATTGACAATTGACAAATTGACAATTGACAAATTGACAATTGACAAATTGACAATTGACAAATTGACAATTGACAAATTGACAATTGACAATTGACAATTGACAAATTGACAATTGACAAATTGACAATTGACAAATTGACAATTGACAAATTGACAATTGACAAATTGACAATTGACAAATTGACAATTGACAAATTGACAATTGACAAATTGACAATTGACAAATTGACAATTGACAAATTGACAATTGACAAATTGACTATTGACAAATTGACTATTGACAAATTGACTATTGACAAATTGACTATTGACAAATTGACTATTGACAAATTGACTATTGACAATTGACTATTGACAAATTGACAATTGACAAATTGACAATTGACAATTGACAATTGACAATTGACAATTGACAATTGACAATTGACAATTGACAATTGACAAATTGACAATTGACAATTGACAATTGACAAATTGACAATTGACAAATTGACAATTGACAAATTGACAATTGACAAATTGACAATTGACAAATTGACAATTGACAAATTGACAATTGACAAATTGACAATTTGACAAATTGACAATTGACAATTTGACAATTGACAATTGACAAATTGACAATTGACAAATTGACAATTGACAATATTGACAATTGACAAATTGACAATTGACAAATTGACAATTGACAATTGACAATTGACAATTGACAATTGACAAATTGACAATTGACAAATTGACAATTGACAAATTGACAATTGACAAATTGACAATTGACAAATTGACAATTGACAAATTGACAATTGACAAATTGACAATTGACAAATTGACAATTGACAAATTGACAATTGACAAATTGACAATTGACAAATTGACAATTGACAAATTGACAATTGACAATTGACAAATTGACAATTGACAATTGACAAATTGACAAATTGACAATTGACAAATTGACAATTGACAAATTGACAATTGACAAATTGACAATTGACAAATTGACAATTGACAAATTGACAATTGACAAATTGACAATTGACAAATTGACAATTGACAAATTGACAATTGACAAATTGACAATTGACAAATTGACAATTGACAAATTGACAATTGACAAATTGACAATTGACAAATTGACAATTGACAAATTGACAATTGACAAATTGACAATTGACAAATTGACAATTGACAAATTGACAATTGACAAATTGACAATTGACAAATTGACAAATTGCAAATTGACAATTGACAAATTGACAATTGACAAATTGACAATTGACAAATTGACAATTGACAAATTGACAATTGACAAATTGACAATTGACAAATTGACAATTGACAAATTGACAATTGACAAATTGACAATTGACAAATTGACAATTGACAAATTGACAATTGACAATTGACAATTGACAAATTGACAATTGACAATTGACAATTGACAATTGACAATTGACAATTGACAATTGACAATTGACAATTGACATGACAATTGACAATTGACAATTGACAAATTGACAATTGAATTGACAATTGACAATTGACAAATTGACAATTGACAAATTGACAATTGACAAATTGACAATTGACAAATTGACAATTGACAAATGACAATTGGACAAATTGACAATTGACAATTGACAAATTGACAAATTGACAATTGACAATTGACAATTGACAATTGACAATTGACAAATTGACAATTGACAATTGACAAATTGACAATTGACAAATTGACAATTGACAAATTGACAATTGACAAATTGACAATTGACAAATTGACAATTGACAAATTGACAATTGACAATTGACAATTGACAATTGACAATTGACAATTGACAAATTGACAATTGACAAATTGACAATTGACAAATTGACAATTGACAAATTGACAAATTGACAATTGACAAAATTGACAATTGACAAATTGACAATTGACAAATTGACAATTGACAAATTGACAATTGACAAATTGACAATTGACAAATTGACAATTGACAAATTGACAATTGACAAATTGACAATTGACAATTGACAATTGACAAATTGACAATTGACAAATTGACAATTGACAAATTGACAATTGACAAATTGACAATTGACAAATTGACAATTGACAATTGACAATTGACAAATTGACAATTGACAAATTGACAATTGACAAATTGACAATTGACAATTGACAATTGACAAATTGACAATTGACAAATTGACAATTGACAATTGACAATTGACAAATTGACAATTGACAAATTGACAATTGACAATTGACAATTGACAAATTGACAATTGACAAATTGACAATTGACAAATTGACCAATTGACAAATTGACAATTGACAAATTGACAATTGACAAATTGACAATTGACAAATTGACAATTGACAATTGACAATTGACAAATTGACAATTGACAAATTGACAATTGACAAATTGACAATTGACAAATTGACAATTGACAAATTGACAATTGACAAATTGACAATTGACAAATTGACAATTGACAAATTGACAATTGACAATTGACAATTGACAATTGACAATTGACAAATTGACAATTGACAATTGACAAATTGACAATTGACAAATTGACAATTGACAAATTGACAATTGACAAATTGACAATTGACAATTGACAAATTGACAATGACAAATTGACAATTGACAAATTGACAATTGACAAATTGACAATTGACAATTGACAATTGACAATTGACAATTGACAATTGACAAATTGACAATTGACAATTGACAAATTGACAATTGACAAATTGACAATTGACAAATTGACAATTGACAAATTGACAATTGACAAATTGACAATTGACAATTGACAATTGACAAATTGACAATTGACAAATTGACAATTGACAAATTGACAATTGACAAATTGACAATTGACAAATTGACAATTGACAAATTGACAATTGACAAATTGACAATTGACAAATTGACAATTGACAAATTGACAATTGACAATTGACAATTGACAAATTGACAATTGACAAATTGACAATTGACAAATTGACAATTGACAAATTGACAATTGACAAATTGACAATTGACAAATTGACAATTGACAAATTGACAATTGACAAATTGACAATTGACAAATTGACAATTGACAATTGACAATTGACAAATTGACAATTGACAAATTGACAATTGACAAATTGACAATTGACAAATTGACAATTGACAAATTGACAATTGACAATTGACAATTGACAATTGACAAATTGACAATTGACAAATTGACAATTGACAAATTGACAATTGACAAATTGACAATTGACAAATTGACAATTGACAAATTGACAATTGACAAATTGACAATTGACAAATTGACAATTGACAAATTGACAATTGACAAATTGACAATTGACAAATTGACAATTGACAAATTGACAATTGACAAATTGACAATTGACAAATTGACAATTGACAAATTGACAATTGACAAATTGACAATTGACAAATTGACAATTGACAAATTGACAATTGACAAATTGACAATTGACAAATTGACAATTGACAAATTGACAATTGACAAATTGACAATTGACAAATTGACAATTGACAAATTGACAATTGACAAATTGACAATTGACAAATTGACAATTGACAATTGACAAATTGACATTGACAATTGACAAATTGACAATTGACAAATTGGACAATTGACAAATTGACAATTGACAAATTGACAATTGACAAATTGACAATTGACAAATTGACAATTGACAAATTGACAATTGACAAATTGACAATTGACAAATTGACAATTGACAAATTGACAATTGACAAATTGACAATTGACAAATTGACAATTGACAAATTGACAATTGACAAATTGACAATTGACAAATTGACAATTGACAAATTGACAATTGACAAATTGACAATTGACAAATTGACAATTGACAAATTGACAATTGACAATTGACAATTGACAAATTGACAATTGACAAATTGACAATTGACAAATTGACAATTGACAAATTGACAATTGACAAATTGACAATTGACAAATTGACAATTGACAATTGACAATTGACAAATTGACAATTGACAAATTGACAATGACAAATTGACAATTGACAAATTGACAATTGACAAATTGACAATTGACAAATTGACAATTGACAAATTGACAATTGACAAATTGACAATTGACAAATTGACAATTGACAAATTGACAATTGACAAATTGACAATTGACAATTGACAATTGACAAATTGACAATTGACAATTGACAATTGACAAATTGACAATTGACAAATTGACAATTGACAAATTGACAATTGACAAATTGACAATTGACAAATTGACAATTGACAAATTGACAATTGACAAATTGACAATTGACAAATTGACAATTGACAAATTGACAATTGACAAATTGACAATTGACAAATTGACAATTGACAAATTGACAATTGACAAATTGACAATTGACAAATTGACAATTGACAATTGACAATTGACAATTGACAAATTGACAATTGACAAATTGACAATTGACAAATTGACAATTGACAAATTGACAATTGACAATTGACAAATTGACAATTGACAAATTGACAATTGACAAATTGACAATTGACAAATTGACAATTGACAAATTGACAATTGACAAATTGACAATTGACAAATTGACAATTGACAAATTGACAATTGACAAATTGACAATTGACAAATTGACAATTGACAAATTGACAATTGACAAATTGACAATTGACAAATTGACAATTGACAAATTGACAATTGACAAATTGACAATTGACAAATTGACAATTGACAAATTGACAATTGACAAATTGACAATTGACAAATTGACAATTGACAAATTGACAATTGACAAATTGACAATTGACAAATTGACAATTGACAAATTGACAATTGACAAATTGACAATTGACAAATTGACAATTGACAAATTGACAATTGACAAATTGACAATTGACAAATTGACAATTGACAAATTGACAATTGACAAATTGACAATTGACAAATTGACAATTGACAAATTGACAATTGACAAATTGACAAATTGACAATTGACAATTGACAAATTGACAATTGAACAAATTGACAATTGACAAATTGACAATTGACAAATTGACAATTGACAAATTGACAATTGACAAATTGACAATTGACAAATTGACAATTGACAAATTGACAATTGACAAATTGACAATTGACTAATTGACAATTGACTAATTGACAATTGACTAATTGACAATTGACTAATTGACAATTGACTAATTGACAATTGACTAATTGACTAATTGACAATTGACTAATTGACAATTGACTAATTGACAATTGACTAATTGACAATTGACAAATTGACAATTGACTAATTGACAATTGACTAATTGACAATTGACAGATTGACAATTGACAGATTGACAATTGACAGATTGACAATTGACAATTGACAATTGACAAATTGACAATTGACAAATTGACAATTGACAAATTGACAATTGACAAATTGACAATTGACAAATTGACAATTGACAAATTGACAATTGACAAATTGACAATTGACAATTGACAATTGACAATTGACAATTGACAATTGACAATTGACAATTGACAAATTGACAATTGACAAATTGACAATTGACAAATTGACAATTGACAAATTGACAATTGACAAATTGACAATTGACAAATTGACAATTGACCAATTGACAATTGACAAATTGACAATTGACAAATTGACAATTGACAAATTGACAATTGACAAATTGACAATTGACAAATTGACAATTGACAAATTGACAATTGACAAATTGACAATTGACAAATTGACAATTGACAATTGACAAATTGACAATTGACAAATTGACAATTGACAAATTGACAATTGACAATTGACAATTGACAATTGACAATTGACAAATTGACAATTGACAATTGACAAATTGACAATTGACAATTGACAATTGACAAATTGACAATTGACAAATTGACAATTGACAAATTGACAATTGACAAATTGACAATTGACAAATTGACAATTGACAAATTGACAAATTGACAATTGACAAATTGACAATTGACAAATTGACAAATTGACAATTGACAATTGACAATTGACAAATGACAATTGACAAATTGACAATTGACAAATTGACAATTGACAATTGACAAATTGACAATTGACAAATTGACAATTGACAAATTGACAATTGACAAATTGACAATTGACAAATTGACAATTGACAAATTGACAATTGACAAATTGACAATTGACAAATTGACAATTGACAAGTTGACAATTGACAATTGACAATTGACAATTGACAATTGACAAATTGACAATTGACAAATTGACAATTGACAAATTGACAATTGACAAATTGACAATTGACAAATTGACAATTGACAATTGACAATTGACAATTGGACAAATTGACAATTGACAAATTGACAATTGACAAATTGACAATTGACAAATTGACAATTGACAATTGACAAATTGACAATTGACAAATTGACAATTGACAAATTGACAATTGACAAATTGACAATTGACAAATTGACAAATTGACAAATTGACAAATTGACAAATTGACAAATTGACAAATTGACAAATTGACAATTGACAAATTGACAATTGACAATTGACAATTGACAATTGACAAATTGACAATTGACAAATTGACAATTGACAATTGACAATTGACAAATTGACAATTGACAATTGACAATTGACAATTGACAATTGACAATTGACAAATTGACAATTGACAAATTGACAATTGACAAATTGACAATTGACAAATTGACAATTGACAAATTGACAATTGACAAATTGACAATTGACAAATTGACAATTGACAAATTGACAATTGACAAATTGACAATTGACAAATTGACAATTGACAAATTGACAATTGACAAATTGACAATTGACAAATTGACAATTGACAAATTGACAATTGACAAATTGACAATTGACAAATTGACAATTGACAAATTGACAATTGACAAATTGACAATTGACAAATTGACAATTGACAAATTGACAATTGACAAATTGACAATTGACAAATTGACAATTGACAAATTGACAATTGACAAATTGACAATTGACAATTGACAAATTGACAATTGACAAATTGACAAATTGACAATTGACAATTGACAAATTGACAATTGACAAATTGACAATTGACAAATTGACAATTGACAAATTGACAATTGACAAATTGACAATTGACAAATTGACAATTGACAAATTGACAATTGACAAATTGACAATTGACAAATTGACAATTGACAAATTGACAATTGACAAATTGACAATTGACAAATTGACAATTGACAAATTGACAATTGACAAATTGACAATTGACAAATTGACAATTGACAAATTGACAATTGACAAATTGACAATTGACAAATTGACAATTGACAAATTGACAATTGACAAATTGACAATTGACAAATTGACAATTGACAAATTGACAATTGACAAATTGACAATTGACAAATTGACAATTGACAAATTGACAATTGACAAATTGACAATTGACAAATTGACAATTGACAAATTGACAATTGACAATTGACAATTGACAATTGACAAATTGACAATTGACAAATTGACAATTGACAAATTGACAATTGACAAATTGACAATTGACAAATTGACAATTGACAAATTGACAATGACAATTGACAAATTGACAATTGACAAATTGACAATTGACAAATTGACAATTGACAAATTGACAATTGACAAATTGACAATTGACAAATTGACAATTGACAAATTGACAATTGACAAATTGACAATTGACAAATTGACAATTGACAAATTGACAATTGACAAATTGACAATTGACAATTGACAATTGACAAATTGACAATTGACAAATTGACAATTGACAAATTGACAATTGACAAATTGACAATTGACAAATTGACAATTGACAAATTGACAATTGACAAATTGACAATTGACAAATTGACAATTGACAAATTGACAATTGACAAATTGACAATTGACAAATTGACAATTGACAAATTGACAATTGACAAATTGACAATTGACAAATTGACAATTGACAAATTGACAATTGACAAATTGACAATTGACAAATTGACAATTGACAAATTGACAATTGACAAATTGACAATTGACAAATTGACAATTGACAAATTGACAATTGACAATTGACAATTGACAATTGACAATTGACAAATTGACAATTGACAAATTGACAATTGACAAATTGACAATTGACAAATTGACAATTGACAAATTGACAATTGACAAATTGACAATTGACAAATTGACAATTGACAAATTGACAATTGACAAATTGACAATTGACAAATTGACAATTGACAAATTGACAATTGACAAATAGACAATTGACAATTGACAATTGACAATTGACAAATTGACAATTGACAAATTGACAATTGACAAATTGACAATTGACAAATTGACAATTGACAAATTGACAATTGACAAATTGACAATTGACAAATTGACAATTGACAATTGACAATTGACAAATTGACAATTGACAAATTGACAATTGACAAATTGACAATTGACAAATTGACAATTGACAAATTGACAATTGACAATTGACAAATTGACAATTGACAAATTGACAATTGACAAATTGACAATTGACAATTGACAATTGACAAATTGACAATTGACAAATTGACAATTGACAATTGACAAATTGACAATTGACAAATTGACAATTGACAAATTGACAATTGACAAATTGACAATTGACAAATTGACAATTGACAAATTGACAATTGACAAATTGACAATTGACAAATTGACAATTGACAAATTGACAATTGACAAATTGACAATTGACAAATTGACAATTGACAAATTGACAATTGACAAATTGACAATTGACAAATTGACAATTGACAAATTGACAATTGACAAATTGACAATTGACAAATTGACAATTGACAATTGACAATTGACAATTGACAATTGACAAATTGACAATTGACAAATTGACAATTGACAAATTGACAATTGACAAATTGACAATTGACAAATTGACAATTGACAAATTGACAATTGACAAATTGACAATTGACAAATTGACAATTGACAAATTGACAATTGACAAATTGACAATTGACAAATTGACAAATTGACAATTGACAAATTGACAATTGACAAATGACAATTGACAATTGACAAATTGACAATTGACAAATTGACAAATTGACAATTGACAAATTGACAATTGACAAATTGACAATTGACAAATTGACAATTGACAAATTGACAAATTGACAATTGACAAATTGACAATTGACAAATTGACAATTGACAAATTGACAATTGACAAATTGACAATTGACAAATTGACAATTGACAAATTGACAATTGACAAATTGACAATTGACAAATTGACAATTGACAAATTGACAATTGACAAATTGACAATTGACAAATTGACAATTGACAAATTGACAATTGACAAATTGACAATTGACAAATTGACAATTGACAAATTGACAATTGACAAATTGACAATTGACAAATTGACAATTGACAAATTGACAATTGACAAATTGACAATTGACAAATTGACAATTGACAAATTGACAATTGACAAATTGACAATTGACAAATTGACAATTGACAAATTGACAATTGACAAATTGACAATTGACAAATTGACAAATTGACAATTGACAAATTGACCAATTGACAAATTGACAATTGACAAATTGACAATTGACAAATTGACAATTGACAAATTGACAATTGACAAATTGACAATTGACAAATTGACAATTGACAAATTGACAATTGACAAATTGACAATCGACAAATTGACAATCGACAAATTGACAATTGACAAATTGACAATTGACAAATTGACAATTGACAAATTGACAATTGACAAATTGACAATTGACTAATTGACAATTGACTAATTGACAATTGACAATTGACTAATTGACAATTGACTAATTGACAATTGACTAATTGACAATTGACTAATTGACAATTGACTAATTGACAATTGACTAATTGACAATTGACTAATTGACAATTGACTAATTGACTAATTGACTAATTGACTAATTGACAATTGACTAATTGACAATTGACTAATTGACAATTGACTAATTGACAATTGACTAATTGACAATTGACTAATTGACAATTAATTGACAATTGACTAATTGACAATTGACAATTGACAAATTGACAATTGACAAATTGACAATTGACAATTGACAATTGACAATTGACAAATTGACAATTGACAAATTGACAATTGACAAATTGACAATTGACAAATTGACAATTGACAAATTGACAATTGACAAATTGACAATTGACAATTGACAATTGACAATTGACAATTGACAATTGACAATTGACAATTGACAATTGACAATTGACAATTGACAAATTGACAATTGACAAATTGACAATTGACAAATTGACAATTGACAAATTGACAATTGACAAATTGACAATTGACAAATTGACAATTGACAAATTGACAATTGACAAATTGACAATTGACAAATTGACAATTGACAAATTGACAATTGACAAATTGACAATTGACAAATTGACAATTGACAAATTGACAATTGACAAATTGACAATTGACAAATTGACAATTGACAAATTGACAATTGACAATTGACAATTGACAATTGACAATTGACAAATTGACAATTGACAATTGACAAATTGACAATTGACAATTGACAATTGACAATTGACAAATTGACAATTGACAAATTGACAATTGACAAATTGACAATTGACAAATTGACAATTGACAAATTGACAATTGACAAATTGACAATTGACAAATTGACAATTGACAAATTGACAATTGACAAATTGACAATTGACAATTGACAATTGACAAATTGACAAATTGACAATTGACAAATTGACAATTGACAAATTGACAATTGACAAATTGACAATTGACAAATTGACAATTGACAAATTGACAATTGACAAATTGACAAATTGACAAATTGACAATTGACAAATTGACAAATTGACAAATTGACAATTGACAAGTTGACAATTGACAATTGACAAATTGACAATTGACAAATTGACAATTGACAAATTGACAATTGACAATTGACAATTGACAAATTGACAATTGACAAATTGACAATTGACAATTGACAATTGACAATTGACAAATTGACAATTGACAAATTGACAATTGACAAATTGACAATTGACAAATTGACAATTGACAATTGACAAATTGACAATTGACAAATTGACAATTGAGAAATTGACAATTGACAAATTGACAATTGACAAATTGACAAATTGACAAATTGACAAATTGACAATTGACAAATTGACAAATTGACAAATTGACAATTGACAAGTTGACAATTGACAATTGACAAATTGACAATTGACAATTGACAAATTGACAATTGACAAATTGACAATTGACAAATTGACAATTGACAAATTGACAATTGACAAATTGACAATTGACAATTGACAAATTGACAATTGACAAATTGACAATTGACAAATTGACAATTGACAATTGACAATTGACAAATTGACAATTGACAAATTGACAATTGACAAATTGACAATTGACAAATTGACAATTGACAAATTGACAAATTGACAAATTGACAATTGACAATTGACAAATTGACAATTGACAAATTGACAATTGACAAATTGACAATTGACAAATTGACAATTGACAAATTGACAATTGACAAATTGACAATTGACAAATTGACAATTGACAAATTGACAATTGACAAATTGACAATTGACAAATTGACAATTGACAAATTGACAATTGACAAATTGACAATTGACAATTGACAATTGACAATTGACAAATTGACAATTGACAATGACAATTGACAAATTGACAATTGACAAATTGACAATTGACAAATTGACAATTGACAAATTGACAAATTGACAATTGACAAATTGACAATTGACAAATTGACAATTGACAAATTGACAATTGACAAATTGACAATTGACAAATTGACAATTGACAAATTGACAATTGACAAATTGACAATTGACAAATTGACAATTGACAAATTGACAATTGACAAATTGACAATTGACAAATTGCCAATTGACAATTGACAAATTGACAATTGACAAATTGACAATTGACAAATTGACAATTGACAATTGAAATTGACAATTGACAAATTGACAATTGACAATTGACAATTGACAAATTGACAATTGACAAATTGACAATTGACAAATTGACAATTGACAAATTGACAATTGACAAATTGACAATTGACAAATTGACAATTGACAAATTGACAATTGACAAATTGACAATTGACAAATTGACAATTGACAAATTGACAATTGACAAATTGACAATTGACAAATTGACAATTGACAAATTGACAATTGACAAATTGACAATTGACAAATTGACAATTGACAAATTGACAATTGACAAATTGACAATTGACAAATTGACAATTGACAAATTGACAATTGACAAATTGACAATTGACAAATTGACAATTGACAAATTGACAATTGACAAATTGACAATTGACAAATTGACAATTGACAAATTGACAATTGACAAATTGACAATTGACAAATTGACAATTGACAAATTGACAATTGACAAATTGACAATTGACAAATTGACAATTGACAATTGACAATTGACAAATTGACAATTGACAAATTGACAATTGACAAATTGACAATTGACAAATTGACAATTGACAAATTGACAATTGACAAATTGACAATTGACAAATTGACAATTGACAAATTGACAATTGACAAATTGACAATTGACAAATTGACAATTGACAAATTGACAATTGACAAATTGACAATTGACAAATTGACAATTGACAAATTGACAATTGACAAATTGACAATTGACAAATTGACAATTGACAAATTGACAATTGACAAATTGACAATTGACAAATTGACAATTGACAAATTGACAATTGACAAATTGACAATTGACAAATTGACAATTGACAAATTGACAATTGACAAATTGACAATTGACAAATTGACAATTGACAAATTGACAATTGACAAATTGACAATTGACAAATTGACAATTGACAAATTGACAATTGACAAATTGACAATTGACAAATTGACAATTGACAAATTGACAAATTGACAATTGACAAATTGACAATTGACAAATTGACAATTGACAAATTGACAATTGACAAATTGACAATTGACAATTGACAATTGACAATTGACAATTGACAATTGACAATTGACAAATTGACAATTGACAATTGACAATTGACAATTGACAATTGACAATTGACAATTGACAAATTGACAATTGACAAATTGACAATTGACAATTGACAATTGACAATTGACAAATTGACAATTGACAAATTGACAATTGACAAATTGACAATTGACAAATTGACAATTGACAAATTGACAAATTGACAATTGACAAATTGACAATTGACAAATTGACAATTGACAAATTGACAATTGACAAATTGACAATTGACAAATTGACAATTGACAAATTGACAATTGACAAATTGACAATTGACAAATTGACAATTGACAAATTGACAATTGACAAATTGACAATTGACAAATTGACAATTGACAAATTGACAATTGACAAATTGACAATTGACAAATTGACAATTGACAAATTGACAATTGACAAATTGACAATTGACAAATTGACAATTGACAAATTGACAATTGACAAATTGACAATTGACAAATTGACAAATTGACAATTGACAATTGACAATTGACAAATTGACAATTGACAAATTGACAATTGACAAATTGACAATTGACAAATTGACAATTGACAAATTGACAATTGACAAATTGACAATTGACAAATTGACAATTGACAAATTGACAATTGACAAATTGACAATTGACAAATTGACAATTGACAAATTGACAATTGACAAATTGACAATTGACAAATTGACAATTGACAAATTGACAATTGACAAATTGACAATTGACAAATTGACAATTGACAAATTGACAATTGACAAATTGACAATTGACAAATTGACAATTGACAAATTGACAATTGACAATTGACAATTGAATGACAATTGACAAATTGACAATTGACAAATTGACAATTGACAAATTGACAATTGACAAATTGACAATTGACAAATTGACAATTGACAAATTGACAATTGACAAATTGACAATTGACAAATTGACAATTGACAAATTGACAATTGACAAATTGACAATTGACAAATTGACAATTGACAAATTGACAATTGACAAATTGACAATTGACAAATTGACAATTGACAAATTGACAATTGACAAATTGACAATTGACAAATTGACAATTGACAAATTGACAATTGACAAATTGACAATTGACAAATTGACAATTGACAAATTGACAATTGACAAATTGACAATTGACAAATTGACAATTGACAAATTGACAATTGACAAATTGACAATTGACAATCGACAAATTGACAATCGACAAATTGACAATTGACAAATTGACAATTGACAAATTGACAATTGACAAATTGACAATTGACAAATTGACAATTGACTAATTGACAATTGACTAATTGACAATTGACAATTGACTAATTGACAATTGACTAATTGACAATTGACTAATTGACAATTGACTAATTGACAATTGACTAATTGACAATTGACTAATTGACAATTGACTAATTGACAATTGACTAATTGACAATTGACTAATTGACAATTGACTAATTGACAATTGACTAATTGACAATTGACTAATTGACAATTGACTAATTGACAATTGACTAATTGACAATTGACTAATTGACAATTGACTAATTGACAATTGACAAATTGACAATTGACAAATTGACAATTGACAAATTGACAATTGACAATTGACAATTGACAAATTGACAATTGACAAATTGACAAATTGACAATTGACAAATTGACAATTGACAAATTGACAATTGACAAATTGACAAATTGACAATTGACAAATTGACAATTGACAAATTGACAATTGACAAATTGACAAATTGACAATTGACAAATTGACAATTGACAAATTGACAATTGACAAATTGACAATTGACAAATTGACAATTGACAAATTGACAATTGACAAATTGACAATTGACAAATTGACAATTGACAAATTGACAATTGACAAATTGACAATTGACAAATTGACAATTGACAAATTGACAATTGACAAATTGACAATTGACAAATTGACAATTGACAAATTGACAATTGACAAATTGACAATTGACAATTGACAAATTGACAATTGACAAATTGACAATTGACAAATTGACAATTGACAAATTGACAATTGACAAATTGACAATTGACAAATTGACAATTGACAAATTGACAATTGACAAATTGACAATTGACAAATTGACAATTGACAAATTGACAATTGACAAATTGACAATTGACAAATTGACAATTGACAAATTGACAAATTGACAATTGACAAATTGACAATTGACAAATTGACAATTGACTAATTGACAATTGACTAATTGACAATTGACTAATTGACAATTGACAAATTGACAATTGACAAATTGACAATTGACTAATTGACAATTGACTAATTGACAATTGACTAATTGACAATTGACAAATTGACAATTGACTAATTGACAATTGACAAATTGACAATTGACAAATTGACAATTGACTAATTGACAATTGACTAATTGACAATTGACTAATTGACAATTGACTAATTGATAATTGACTAATTGACAATTGACTAATTGACAATTGACTAATTGACAATTGACTAATTGACAATTGACTAATTGACAATTGACTAATTGACAATTGACAAATTGACAATTGACAAATTGACAATTGACAAATTGACAATTGACAAATTGACAACTGACAAATTGACAATTGACAAACTGACAATTGACAATTGACAATTGACAAATTGACAATTGACAATTGACAAATTGACAAATTGACAATTGACAAATTGACAAATTGACAATTAACAAAAATGACATTTTCACTTTATTCATTACACTAATTAACAATAAAGTGAAGTCAAGAACTTTTACAATAAAACCGTTCAAGTCTGTCGTAAAATACTGGGCAGCAACTCATTATAAATGAGTCACTGAAACTTGCTGAGAAGATTAACAATATATGACTATTGTTAACCATCTGGGCGGATTATCAGTCCGGTGGTTTCTGGGCTAAACTTAACACATGGTGAGACTGGGAAAAATACTGGGAGGGTTTCCACAACACCTGTTAACTCTAGAGCGGTGGAAAACTGAGTCCTCGAGAAAAATCGGCGGGTGAGGAAACCGGAAGCGCCGAACAATCCGGCCAGCCACGGCCGATAAAACAGCATACGCAACACTGTTACTATCCGTGAAACTTGTTCAGGGCCGGTCAAGGTGCAAAAAAAGCAAGTGGGAATGCGGGCCAGCTCAGGCATGATTCATCAGGCCCTCATGAGGTGAAAGTCAGGTATGCCGGGCGAGATAGCAGCTTGTAACGCATGGTCAGGGACTGTAAAGGTACAAATAAGGCATAATATGCTGAATCACAGGCTTCGTTAGATGCTGTTAAGGTGAAATTCACGTATGTGGTACAAGGAAGCAATCGTTAACAATTCTACATCGAGCTTAGAGCGTAAAATAAGGAAAGGCCAAATCTTTATGGAAAATTTTAATAACGTTCCCGTTGGTGACTCAAGTCAACCCAGTTCCGTTTGTTTCCAAGTAATGTCATAATAATTGGAAATTTTATCATACGTGTAAGTATTGTCGATCTTGTCTTGGAGGCATGAGCAAAATATTCATGGATATTCCCGGATAGAAAAAGATATAAGCCAAAAATTATAACTGAGATATAGTTATGTTGCCGGAACTATATGGAAAATATATCCTACTTATATTCTGGAAATATCTTCAATGTGCCCGGCGAGGTATATTCGCACCGATATACCCAACATATATCTTGGAAATTGTATATTTTGCCACAATGTATGCCACATATATCCGGATATCACTGACTTATATTTCTCAATATATATTTTTTCCATGTGGGTTTTGTACCCTGTATCAATCCAAATTTGTATCTTGAGAAACAAGTCTTTTCCGAGTTGATATTATTAAGACCAGAAGAGCCTCATGCAGATGGCAAACCTGACGTCCGCCAGGGGCCCCGCGCTTGAGGGAGGAGCCCCAAATTTCTTCTTTCTAATATGAGGACCCCCTGGTCTCACCCCCGCTAGGGGCTCCGGGCTCCCTTGGTCCGCCCCTGATTAGGGCAAATGTAATTTAGTACCCACTAGAAAATGCAACTAATAAAAATTCATGTTTGTCAACTGAATCCGGTAATAAAATGAATGTTATCCTGCATTGAACCCACAACTTTAGCCTAAATCCAGTTCTACCAAGGCAAAGAGAAGTAGCTCTGAATTGACTCCAGCAGGCCCTGTTTTTGTAATATTCATCCGAGCCTGAATATGTGATATTTATCGGGCCCGAATACGTAACATTTATCTGGGCTTTGTACGTCCAACTTGTCTGGGCCAGATGTGGTAGCCATTATCTGGCTCAGGCGTACTAATACGTACCCCAGATCCGCGCCACATGAGCCATGGTCAATTTTGCCATATGAGGACGGTGGTTGCAAAATAATGCAACCTAATCAAGACCTTACATGACCCTTATACGAATTTCTAGTTGGTAGACGCCTTTCACGAAGAATTCAACTAATTACATGTCTTCGATTATGAGAGTTATGAAAAAAAATCATGATACATTACGTGTATTTTTGTACAAGAAATGCGCTGCGAGATACACTTTTTCTTCTATCAAAACTTTTAATAATAATGGACGTAATTATTTTTCAAGGTGGACACTCCTTTCCGGCTTGGCGAACAACAAGAGCCAGTTTTTAGAAAAGACAAAGAAAATCGGGTCATAGGTTCACGAGAAACCGTGAGCGAAAAAATAACTTACACAAAAACACACATACAGAACCCTTATCAAAAACGTACCAGAATGGTGTATATCATTTCGACATAATTTTCGATTTTTGTGACTTCATTTTCGGGGTTATCACAATAACTTCTCTAGATCGGGAAAAGTTGAAAAACTGGCACTCCCATTATTCAGGATTTATAAAGAATTTTTCAAATTTAAACTCATTAGTGAGATATCAGACACTGTGCTATCTACCGAAACTATGATATTTACACTGCCTGAATATAAGAGGAGTGGATGGGGTCAAGAGCCTCACACGACAATTTCCCTTGAAATCCCATCCCACGGAATATCCCATGGGATTTTGATACCGCACACCCGGGGCGATTTGGCTTGCTTTTTCACCTGCATCAGATGACAAGTCTCTCTTCTTTCCACCCGTGGGCTATGCTAATAAAAATCAGCCACCCCTCTGCCTTGAGTGAAATGAATGAAAGAGCGGATCAGGTGAGAGAGAGAGAGAGAGCAAGAGGATGAGTTGAAATTGTCCGGGTATCCACTTTGCCCAAGGAGCACTGCTCTCTGAAGGCACGCGATCGCCCCCGTCGTCTTAATTGGTGCGTTCCTACTACACTATCGGTTACCTTTTCAGACAGCGCCCCAGGTATCTCACGACACTGCTGCGATACTCTGGTTATTCGAGACACGTTGGGCACGCTCGATGTCCTAATGAAGCAAATTTGCATCCATACGCGCAATGCGTCCCAGCGGAAATATTTAGGGTAGAAATATTACGTTTTGGAAGAATAAACATGAAAAATAAGCACGGAAAAAGGATCTGTGGGATGAGAGTTAATTTGGATTCATAATTCGATGCATTAAAGTCTATGGAAAGGATTCACATTTCACATTCATTGCAAATTGTACCTCATGTATTTGCAGAATTTTCGAAGCTTAAGAGCAGGCAGAATTTTTCTTTCAACTTTTTTTTCAACTCGATCTTTATTCGGTATTAGAACCGAGAAATAAGAGAAAATTCCAAAATGTTAGTTTCTCACGGGGTTATAAATTATCTCATAAGTGTCAAGACTTTTCTGTTTGGTCAAATTTCAACTCTTCTTAATAGAAGAATGAGTCCCAAAAACCGTTGACACTCGACTCTCGTGTCACATGTGCAAGTCGTAAAATGCAACAAGCAATGCTTGTTCTCTTCACTTCCAAAAGAAATTGGAAAGTTTCTGGACAAAAAATGTACTCTCTCCAATTTCAACGTACTTTAGTCCTCGCCTTCGTCTTAGGAAAATTTTGAGTTTTCCACCAATTAGAGTCAATTTGCCCTCACTCCTTCAAGATTGAAACATATGTCTATTTGTCCCTTACAGCTAGGAATATAGCTAGTTACCACCGAGAACGCGACCAGAAAAGACTATTTGCTCTTTCTGAACTATTGAATTCATATCCAAAGCTTTTTATCTATTTCAATTTCCATTATTTTGTATCGAGACATTTAAATCATTGAAACCACCCGTGTAATCAATTAGGGTTTTATTTCTTTTTTTGTGTTATTAAAAATCAGTTTTTTAGTGAATCGTGTGTTACGCATAATTATTTTGTGTTCACCTATCAGTTTTATCAATCCACCTATACGCTACGTCGACTTACATTTCCGTAGTAGCCGTTTGGGACTATCAACTTGCGAATTCCAGCATACTGAAGGATTTAAGACCCTTGAGGAAAAGGCCCTCTCATTACTAGAGGCCCCTGCCTTGATCATACCGAAAATAAAAATAGTCCTTCAAGCCGGATATGAATGAACTTTAGTGTTTTATTGACGTGGTTTAAACTCATAAACTATACAAAAGTAAACAGTTCGCGAGTACTTGTGCTAACATTATATTCTAGTGCATCAAACTGTGAGAACTTCACCAGGATAAACCCAGGAGCTGGACATTGCTGGTACTACCTGCCTCCACATACCTGCATCGTTTATTACTGACCCTTTGGCATACTCAATATTCGTCAATTTCTAACATAGTATTTGTGTTTCTTACGATCTAATTAAAAATGGAAGATGGAGAATTAACCGCACAAGAAATTACTATGAAACGGAAAGAGCTGATCAACTTACGAGCGAATCTCAAGTGAAAAAGAACTTAAAGAAATACCTCTTGGAATCAGGTGTTTATGCCTGCATTGAGCATATTCATAAACAATATAATAAGACCCAAACTGAGGTAACGCCAATGCCCGACATTTCAAGAGAATTGCAAATCTTAGAACCCGAAGTAGATCACATAGAAACCCAGAAGACATGGAAGACGATGTTGAAACAATACAAGTCCTCATTCATAAATTGAAAATGCCAGGACTTGAAATTTACCGCCATGCCACTCCGCCTTAAAGAACGCGAATCTACTCCAGGGTCAGTGACTTCACATTATTCACATACTAGTGCGTATTGTAATAATTATTCGAAATCATTACCAAAACTAAAAGCAAAAAAATTGAACGGCAAGCTGGAACATTGGCGTACCTACAAAGATTGGTTCACTAACACCGTACACAATAATGAGTACATAACAGATGCTCAGCGTTTAGATTATTTGAAACGCACTTGTAAAGGTGGAGCAAGTGAAACAATGGAAGCTTTCCAAGTCACCGATGACAACTACGCTGTCGTATGGAGCTTGTTAATAAAGACGTACGACATCAAACACATATTAGTTCTTCGCCATTGTGATTTACTGATGGAGACACCATCCATGAAAAAGAACACTCCAGATGAGATGAAAAAACTTTCAAATCACGTTCAATCTCAGATTCTAGCAATGAAAGCACTAGGGCAAGGGGTTGACGGATAGAATACAATCCTGGTACATATGCTCCTTAGAAGATTGGATAAGGTGACTTCCAAAGAATGGGATCGTCAAATGCAAGGGAATAAGTTGGCCCAATATGAAGACATCTTGACATGTTTGAGAGAAGAATCTGTGCCCCTTATTCAACCACATTTTCACCTCGCAGTACCACATTCGACTCTCTGACAAATGGTAAATCAAAAAACCATAAGAAAAATGCACCAAAAACCCAAGCTTTATTAGTCAATTCATCAGCGGGTAAATGTCCTCAATGCAAAGAACAACACTCTTTGAACACTTGTGACGAACTTTTGGCTCTCGCGCCTCTGGACAGGGTTTATGCTACTCGACGGGGTTCGCTCTGCGCCAATTGCTTCCAGGCAGGTCATAAAACGAGGGTATGCAAGGCTGCTACCTGCTCCACATGTCACAAGAAACACCATGAACTTCTTCATCTTACTGAAGAAGAAACCAAAATTCTCCGAGCAGCTTAACCGGGGAAAACCATTGCACTCGTGGCCACTTAACCCATGAGAGACTTCGTTGTTGCCGCCATATTAAATATCCTAGATCATCAGCAACGACCAATACGATGTCGAGCGATCCTGGATACTGGAGCTAGCAGTAATTTTATGACGAATGCTCTGGCCAAAAAATGGAAACTTTCACGTGAAACACTTACTATGACAGTGGAAGCATTGAATAAATCACGAACCGCCGCTAATGATTTAGTGAATACGACAATTCAATCAACGATTTCTGCCAATGACGACTTTATCCAATGGAACCGATTGATAGAAGCATTTGATGTCAGAAAATTTTGGGAACTCGAAGAAGTGCCGAGAAATTCACCGAAATTCTCAAAAGGAGAAGATCTCTGTGGGGCACACTTTAATGAACATGTGAGGAGAGACAACAGTGGAAGGTATATTGTTTCATTACCATTCAATGAACAAAAAATTGCGCTCTGTAGTAAGACAAAAGAAATGGCCCAAGCGCGCCTAAGGTCACTGTTACGAAAATTTTCCCGTAACCCAGAGTTCGAGAAGCAATATGAGGCAGTGTTACAAGAGTATATCGACTTGGGCCATATGTCTGAGGTCCCAGACACTGATCGAGAGGTGGAGGTTTTCTACCTGCCCCACCATGCGGTCATCAAGGCTACCAGCCTCACTACAAAGGTTCGAGTAGTGTTCAATGCCTCAGCAAAGACAAGTTCAAGTGCAATCTCGTTAAACGATGCACTTGTGACTGGTCCCACAATTCAGGATGATATTTTTTCATTATTGCAACGGTTCCGATCTTATCAGTATGTAGTGACAGCTGACATCGAGAAAATGTACCGAGAATTTTTGGTACAAAACGAAGATAGAAAATACCAAAGAATCTTGTGGTTAAATCCTGACGGAACGATGACTACCTATTGTTGAATTTTATACTGCCATATAGGCTTGTTGAATAAAAGGCCGTTTTATCTTAGTCCGTATATTGTTACATACTTGGTAGAAAAAAACGTTGTGGTAATAATAATAATGTGAAAAAGTGACATGTACAGGTTAGATTCCCCGTCGATAAGCAAGGTACCAAACTGCTACCATATGGTCATAGGATAAATTGTTCTCTTCAACACCTATGAATTAAATACTGTCACTTTTGGTGTTGCATCCGCTCCATATTTGGCCATTCGATGTGTACATCAATTAGCAGACGACGAAAGCGAAGATTTTCCCGAAGCAGCACTAATAATCAAACGAGATTTATATGTCGATGATTTGCTCACGGGAACCGCAATAAATGTACGTAATAAGATTAATGCATTGTTGAAGCGGGGTGGTTTGAACTTGAGGCAATGGGCTTCTAATAACACCCGCCTGTTGGAAAACCTACGTGAATGCAGCGTCAACCTCCAATTACAGGCAAAAGAGGACGCAACCATAATAACTCTTGGGTTGCATTGGGATTCACAACGGGACACCATTGGGTACACTGTAAAACCGACTCCCGCATCTTCAAAGGTCACCAAGCGCTCAATTTTGTCCGATCTTGCCAAAACTTTTGATCCACTTGGCCTACTTGGTCCAGTTATCGTCAAAGGCAAAATAACTCTGTAACAGCTATGGAGAGAAAAATTGGAATGGGATGATCCAATGCCCTCGAGTGTAAATACTGAATGGAAATCCTATATTCAACAATTATCCCAGTTGAACAACGAGTCTTTTGCTAGGAAAGTAATCGTAGCAGACGTGAAGAAAATCGAACTACATGGTTTTCGTGATGCGAGTGAGAAAGCGTATGGCGCTTGCATTTATTTAAAACCATCGACTCTCATGGGAATTCACAGACACAACTTCTCTGTGCGAAATCAAGGGTTGCGCCAATTAAATCGACGACATTACCAAGGCTGGAATTATGTTCAGCGCTTCTTGTTGATGATCTATATCAAGCAACAAAAAAATCCGTCACTCATCACATTGATCAAATAACTTTTCGGTCAGACTCCATGGTGGCATTGCATTGGATAAATACACCACCGCAAAAACTCCTCGTCTTTGTCGCAAACGTAACGGGAATCCACGAGAAAACAGATGGTTGTGAATGGCGCCATGTTCGCACATATGACAACCCAGCAGATCATGTCTCCCGAGGCTTAACACCAACGGATTTCATTAAAAATTCTCAATAGAAAAGCGGACCATCATAGCTGAATCAAGAAGAGTCAATATCGACTGAGAGTAATTTGTTGTTTCCGGTAGAAATTCCTGAGGTGCGTAAGGTACAGAGTCTTTCTATTACTATAAACAATGACTTCTGGGAAAATTACTCAACGATTCGGCAACTCAGAAGAATCGTAGCAGTTTAAAAATAAATTGAGCGGCCCAATCACTGTACAAGAATTGAAAATGGCAGATGAGCGGATCGTCAAATTAGTACAAGTAGAAGCTTTTCCAGACGAAATCAAGGAACTAGAGAAGACTGGTACTCTTACACCTAAACACAGACTCAAGAATCTCAGTCCGTTCCTCGATGAGACTGGATGCATACGGGTTGAAGGTCGATTGAAGAATGCTGATATTCAATATGCTCAAAGACATCCCTTCATGATCCCCAAAGGACACCACATCTCGATGATGTTTATTCGCAACGAGCATCTAACAAACTTCCACTCCGGAGTATTGGCTAATCGACACTTGCAATCAAGTACGTAGCGTTATCAGAAAGTGCACTAAATGTATTCGAGCCAATCCCCCACCTAGTCGTGATTACGTCATGGTCTATTTACCCAAAGCCCGTGTCACTCAAGCAAAACCCTTCAGAAACGTTGGCGTAGATTATTGTGGTGCCTTTCGGAAAAGAAGTACCGAAATCGAACAAGTGTGAAGACCTGGGTTTGTGTGTTTGTGTCAAGGCTGTTCATCTTGATGTGGTCACTGACCTCACCACTGAAGGATTTATGGCTGCACTCAAAAGGTTCATCGCTAGGCGAGGAAAACCTCTACACATTTACTCTGGCAATGAGTAAATGATGGACTAAGTAACCATCTGCGAATGGTTCGTTCAGATGATTTTGTTATGATAAGCTCATGTTTCATTATCATATTGATCAACATTATGTAGACTAGATTATAATTGGTTGATCACCCTAGATTTTCAACCACCGGAGAGTGTTCGATATTAGAACCGAGAAATAAGAGAAAATTCCAAAATGTTAGTTTTTCACGGGGTTACAAATTATCTCATAAGTGTCAAGACTTCTCGGATGAAGTTACGTTCTGTTTTTTCTCTCGCAATTTCTGTTTCGTCAAATTTCAACTCTTCTCAATAGAAGAATGAGTCCCAAAATCCGTTGACATTCGACTCTTGTGTCACATGTGCAAGTCGTAAAATGCAACAAGCAATGCATGTTCTCTTCACTTCCAAAAAAAGTTGAAAAGTTTCTAGACAAAATGTGTACCCTCTCTTATTCTAACGTACTTTTAGTCCCCGCCTTCGTCTTAGGAAAATTTTGAGTTTTCCACCAATTAAAGTCAATTTGCCCTGACTCCTTCAAGATTGAGACATATGTCCATTTGTCCCTTACAGCTAGGAATATAGTTAGTTACCACCGAGAACGCGACCAGAAAAGACCATTTGCTCTTTCTGAACTATTGAATTCATACCCAAAGCTTTTTATCTATTTCAATTCCCATTACTTTATATCGAGACATTTAAATCATTGAAACCACCCGTGTAATCAATTGGTGTTTTATTTCTATTTTTGTGCTATTAAATATCAGTTTTTTAGTGAATCGCGTGTTACGCATAATTTCTTTGTGTTCACCTATCAGTTTTATCAATCCATCTATATGCTACGTCGGCTTACGTTTCCGTAGTAGCCGTTGGAGACTATCAACGTGCGAATTCCAGCATACTGAAGGATTTACAACCCTTGAGGAAAAGGCCCTCTCATTTCTAGATGCCCCTGCGTTGATCATATCGAACAATCTTGAGGAAAGTTATTGTCATGCGACAATAATGACGTGAATAAACGTGATGTCCACGTTTCATGACCCGTAGAACCGTTTCCGACCGTTTTGCGAAAGAGGTTTGCCTTTGCGTGGGTGTGTTTGTATATATATGGGTGTGCGTATGTTTTTTTTGTCTCCGTCCCCCTCATTTGTACGCCAAGGGTAGCGGCCGTCTAAGCATTCTTTCAGTGGGCGTAACGGACACCCACCCATGCGGCTCGGGCCGACTTTCGCCATTCTAGGCCATCTTATTCCTAAACACAGGATAAACCTCCAGAAGCCCCTGTGCAACGATGGCCGGCGCCGATGATGCAAGCCACCCTCCCCCCCTGCGACGGGGTAGGTTCTCGTTCGGCCGGGCGGTCTCACTTTATGAGTACCGCCGATAGTATACAGGGTGTCCCGCAACTGCGCACTCTAAATTTGAGGGGGGGGGGAAGAGGGTAAAATTTGGAGTCGAAAGTTCCTTCTCCACTTTTCTCTCCAAGCCCCCCCCCCCCGAGTTACTCAATTTTTAAATGAGCGAATCAGAGCGTAGCTCCGCCCCCTTGACCAGTGGTTCTCCATTCAATAGTTATGAATTAGTTTTCACATGTTCCACGTCACATGTCCCATGTGTGTATGAGTATGGGTACATGTATGTGTATACATACTCATACACATACATGTACACATACACATACATGTACATTGGGAGAAACCTAACTCCCGAAACCAAGGGTGCCAAGGGTGGGCTCCCTATAACAGCCTACATATTAAAGAAGAAACCATGGCCAGTACAACCATTGGAATAATGATTACGGTGCAGGGGAGGGATACCCCAGTACCGGCGGGTGAGAGTGCCGAAGCAGGCTCGAGCTCGTCGAGATCCGACTACTGCAGCCCTCAAGAGGTGGACCACTTGGCCTCTGATGGGTCTACTACCGCAAGTGAAGAACTTCTGAAGAAAAGGCAAGCTGAAATGGTTAAGATTGATAACCTTTTAAAAGACTTGTTGGAGTATATCACTCCGAAGGCAAACGTCCACAAGCACATTAAGTTGCAGGTCAATAAGATGGAAAGCAGTTATGACCGTTTCGTGGCACTTGACAAAAAAGTGATCCCACAACCAATGGTGCAGACTGCTGACGCCCAAACTTCACCTCACCTAAGTGGGCAGCCGAAGAGAAAAGATATCTCACCTCTGGAGGAGAGAAAACTTCCACGACAGGTGAAAAGAAGGAAGGAAATGACCTTGGAGAACTCTGAGACTGCAAACTCAACCGAGGCCTCGGAGAATGACCGAGTAGTTCGAAACCCTACTATCCAGAACGTTACCTCGGATACGGGCGAAAGTTCCAGTTGGACAAAGGTCCAAAGGCAGGGAAAAGTGGCGAAGATACACCAGAATCAGCCTCGTACGAAGAAGAAAGCAGTAATCCGCCCTGATGCGCTAATTATTCGTCCCACGGGGAACGATACGTACGCTGAAATATTAGGACGTATAAAGAAGGACCAAGGTGTCTACGCGGCTAGCTCATGCGTGGACAAAATCCGGAAAACAGCCTCCGGAGATGTTCTTTTAATTCTAGCGAGAGGAAAGAAGGACGAAGGTGTTGAGCTGGAGAAGGCACTAGTTGGAGCCCTCCAAAACGAAGCTAAGGTGTTCAATAAGGGACCTCAACAGGAACTCGAAATCAAAGACCTCGATGACTTCACTACCAAAGAAGACATACTTGATGCCCTGAGGAAAGTTGATGGCGCAGATAGTGATATCTCATTGAGTGCCATCAAGTCTCTTCGCAAGGCCTACAGAGGAACACAATCTGCCACGGTGGTACTCCCTGACGCTACCGCAAGAAATATACTGAGTAAGGGTAGTAAAATACGAATAAGCCTGGTACATGCTCGCATCGTGACAGTGGTAAGGCCCATCAAATGCTTCAAGTGTTGGCACTACGAGCATCTTGCCGTCAATTGCAAGAGCTCCATTGACCGATCAGACCTGTGTTACAAATGCGGCGAAAAAGGGCACAGAAGCGCCGATTGTAAAGCGTCTCCAAAATGCGTTCTATGCGTAGAACTGGAGCCCACGAAAGACAATGCCCATGTAACTGGTAGTATCAAATGTCCAGTCTACCAGGGTGCACTCCAGAAGATCCGTACACAGTCATAGTGCGGGTGTTACAGGTGAACCTGGCTCACTGCACCACAGCACACGATCTGCTGACGCAGACGGTTCGAGACCTGAAAATTGATGTTGCCGTCATTTCGGAACCTTACAGGAACCTATATACCCAAAACTGGGTTACTGATACTAGCAATAAAGCCGTCATTTGGTCCTGCGGTGCTCTGCCGCTTGAAGCATATGACGGAGACCAACAGTCTGGATTCGTTGTGGCCAAGGTGAATGGTATCTATCTTTATAGCTGCTATGCACCACCAAGCCTTTGCTATGAAGACTTCACAGCATTCCTAGATAGACTCGTCGTGGATGCAAAACAGCATTCCCCAGTGGCAATTGCGGGAGACTTCAACTCTTGGGCAGTCGACTGGGGCAGCAAGGAGACGAATCAACGAGGACGGGCTTTACTGGAAGCCATGTCGACCCTAGATGTTGTCCTATTGAACGATGGAAACAAACCGACATTTCGCAGAGGACAAGCGAGCTCATGTATAGATCTCACCTTCGTCAGCAGCAGCCTGATGAAAGGAAACTGTGCATGGGAAGTATCCGAGATCTACACTGCCAGTGATCATCAGGCAGTACTCTGGGAGGTGTCGGTTGATTGGAGATCCGCACCCACACCGGAAAGAACAAATGGAGTCGGCTGGAATGTGCGAAAATTTGACATTGCCACCTTCCTTATGGCACTGAAGACTGCCCGATTAGACAGTAAGAATGCCACAGTAAAAATAGACGAAACCATGCGGAGAGTCACCGACGCCTGCGATGCCACTATGCCCAGGAAATTTAGTGGAAACCGACGGCCACCGGTGTATTGGTGGAGCGGTGAAATCGCGACCCTCCGTAGGGAATGTTTCGCAGCGAGAAGATCTTGGCAACGCGCAAGGAAGAAGTCCAACCCTGAAAGCCTGGAAGTGAAGTTTAAAGCCGCTAAGCGTAAACTCACCAAGGCCATAAAGCTTCGCAAACGAGTCTGTTGGAACGAGCTTTTGGAGGAAGTCGATAAGGATCCTTGGGGCAGACCGTACAAGGTGGTTATGGCGCGACTTAAGAGTCAACCGATGCCATCACCGACCTGCCCTGAGCTCCTGGGGCGGATTGTGGCTGTCTTATTTCCTCAACAAACGATATTACTGGGACGTATGTGAAGAATGGTATCAACGACGAAATTCCACCGATTACAGCTGATGAACTATTGCAGGCCTGTAGTAGAGTGGGCAACCACAAGGCCCCTGGTCTCGATGGTGTGCCAAACATAGCACTGAAGGCCGCCATTAATGCAGCACCTGGAATCTTTCTCGATATGTACAATGCTTGCATTCAGGAAGGTATCTTCCCCAGCAGATGGAAGCAACAGAGACTCGTACTGCGTCCTAAGGGAAAAAAGCCTCCGGACGAACCGTCATCATATCGTCCACTCTGTATGCTGGATACTGCGGGCAAGATCCTGGAGCGCATTATACATCAGAGAATTGAGGCAGTGGTGGAACCCCTATTGGCCGAAGCCCAATACGGCTTCAGACGACGACGATCTACGTTGGATGCTACAGACCTGGTAGTGCAAACAGCGAAGAGAGCCATTGAGGGCGGACGATGGAAAGGAGGTACGAAACAATACTGTTTGGTTGTTACTCTGGACGTCAAGAACGCTTTCAACTCGGTACGGTGGGATTCCATTTTGGCGGCATTATCGAAGCTATCTGTACCGGCATATCTCCAAAAGATGGTAGGTAACTACTTCACCGACAGAGTTCTCAAGTATGACACAGAAGTAGGCCCCAAAACATGTAAGGTGACTGGGGGTGTACCTCAAGGCTCAGTGTTGGGGCCGCTTCTGTGGAATATCGTGTACGACGAATTGCTGAAACTGGGACTGCCGACGGGGGCAAAGCTCGTGGCGTTTGCAGATCACGTGGCTATAACCATCGTGGAAAAACATCTATTCACGCTTCAGCTCATTTTCGAGAATGTTTTTAACAAGATACGGAAATGGATGGACTCGATTGGTCTACAACTTGCAGAGCATAAGACTGAGGCACTACTCATCACGAGCTGAAAGAAATTGGAGACAATCACGCTGCAAGTCGGCGAGCACAAAATAACTTCCCAGCCCTATATACGGTACTTAGGAATTATGATTGATGCCCGGCTCAGTTTTAAACAACAAGCCCAACATGCAAGCAGTAAGGCGGGTGCAGTGAGGACTCCCCTTGCAAGACTCATGCCGAACATTGGAGGGCCAAAACAGAGGAGAAGACTCTTGTTGCCATCAGTTGTCGCATCGGTATTAACATATGGTATCCCCATATGGACAGAAGCCCTACGAAGTCAAGCAGCACGACGGCAAGTTGTTCCAGTCTACAGGCTGAGTGCCCTGAGGGTGGCTGGCGCATACCGGACAGTATCCAACGAAGCAGTGTGCGTCATTGCTGGGATGATACCTATCGAAGTTCTAGCGAAGAGGAGCGTAGGCGACTCTACACACGCAAAACGTCAACTAAGCTGAGCCCAGTAGAACTGAGGAGAGAAGAACGTAACCACAGCATCCAGCGATGGCAGCTACAGTGGGACGCCTCGAGCAAAGGCCGGTGGACTCATCGACTTATTCCGGAGTTACATGTTTGGCTTGACCGATCACATGGACAAGTCAATTACTACCTAACCCAGATGCTCTCAGGACACGGGTGCTTTCGGGAATACCTTCACAAATTCAAGCATGAACATTCCCCGGATTGCCCAAAGTGTCAAGGAATTCAGGAAAACGCGGAACATGTTCTCTTTGCATCTCTGCGATTCGACGTCCAACGGTCTATATGGGAAAATAGCGTAGGCAAACCCATTAATGTTGGAAATCTTGTGGAAGTTATGCTGTCATCAGAGGCAGCATGGAACGCGACAAGCGACTTCGCAATGGAGGTTCTGCATGAGCTGCGACGCTTTCTTCTTTCTCTTTTCTCCCTTTTTTTTTTAATCTTTATTGAAAACAAACCAAAAAAAAAACTGACAAATTAAAAGTACAAATACAGGGAAAAAAAACAAAAACAAGGGACAATACCCCTTGGCCTACACTAGTAGAAGGACAACCTTCTATATCCCAGTATCCCCAAATCACGACGGAACATCTGCGGAGCAATACTTCGTTGCGTAGGGGACGACAGCCGCGGCTTCCTCAGTAGCGAATCCTTTCCGGTCGTTCACGGTAAGAAGATCCTCCATTTAATCTGGATTATTCCCAAGCTGCTCCTCGCTGCGCAGCTCCTGCAGAACCTCCATTGCGAAGTCGCTTGTCGCGTTCCATGCTGCCTCTGCTGACAGCATAACTTCCACAAGATTTCCAGCATTAATGGGTTTGCCTACGCTATTTTCCCATATAGACCGTTGGACGTCGAAACGCGGACATGCAAAGAGAACATGTTCCGCGTTTGCCTGGATTCACGGACACTTTGTGCAATCCGGTGAATCCTCATGCTTAAATTTGTGAAGATATTCCCGAAAGCACCCGTGTCCTGAGAGCATCTGGGTTAGGTAGAAATTGACTTGTCCATGTGGTCGGTCAAGCCAAACATCCAGCTTCGGAATAAGACGATGAGTCCATCGCCCTTTGCCCGAGGTGTCCCACTGTAGCTGCCATCGCTTGATGCTGTGGTTACGTTCTTCTCTCCTCAGTTCCACTGGGCTCAGCACAGTTGATCTGTTGCGTGTGTAGAGGCGCCTACGCTCCTCCGCTAACACTTCGATAGGTATCATCCCAGCGATGACACACACCGCTTCGCTGGATCCTGTCCGGTATGCGCCAGCCGCTCTAAGGGCACTCAGCGTGTACACTGGAATAACTTGCCGTCGTGCTGCTTGACTTCGTAGTGCTTCAGTCCATATAGGGATACCATACGTTAATACCGACGTGACAACTGATGATAACAAGAGTCTTCTCCTTTGTTTTGGCCCTCCAATGTTCGGCATGAGTCTTGCAAGTGCAGTCCTCACTGCACCCGCCTTACTGCTTGCATGTTGGGCTTGCTGTCTAAAACTGAGTCGGGCATCAATCATAATTCCTAGGTACCGTATATAGGGCTGGGAAGTTATTTCGTAATGGCCAACTTGCAGCGTGATTGTCTCCAGTTTCTTTCGGCTCGTGATGAGTAATGCCTCAGTCTTATGATCTGCAAGTTGTAGACCAATCGAGTCCATCCATTTCCGTATCTTGTTAAAAACATTATCGAAAATGAGCTGAAGCGTGAATAGATGTTTTTCCACGATGGTTATAGCCATGTCATCTGCAAACGCCACGAGCTTTGCCCCCGTCGGCAGTGCCAGTTTCAGCAATTCGTCGTACACGATATTCCACAGGAGGGGCCCCAACACTGAGCCTTGAGGTACACCCCCAGTCACCTTATATGTTTTGGGGCATACTTCTGTGTCATACTTGAGAACTCTGTCGGTGAAGTAGTTACCTACCATCTTTTGGAGATATGCCGGTACAGATAGCTTCGATAATGCCGCCAAAATGGAATCCCACCGTACCGAGTTGATAGCGTTCTTGACGTCCAGAGTAACAACCAAACAGTATTGTTTCGTACCTCCTTTCCATCGTCCGCCCTCAATCGCTCTCTTCGCTGTTTTCACCACCAGGTCTATAGCATCCAACGTAGATCGTCGTCTGAAGCCGTATTGGGCTTCGGCCAATAGGGGTTCCACCACTGCCTCAATTCTCTGATGTATAATGCGCTCCAGGATCTTGCCCGCAGTATCCAGCATACAGAGTGGACGATATGATGACGGTTCGTCCGGAGGCTTTTTTCCCTTCGGAAGCAGTACGAGTCTCTGTTGCTTCCATCTGCTGGGGAAGATACCTTCCTGAATGCAAGCATTGTACATATCGAGAAAGATTCCAGGTGCTGCATTAATGACGGCCTTTAGTGCTATGTTTGGCACACCATCGAGACCAGGGGCCTTGTTGTTGCCCACTCTACTACAGGCCTGCAATAGTTCATCAGCTGTAATCGGTGGAATTTCGTCGTTGATACCATTCTTCACATACGTTCCAGTAATATTCGTTTGTAGAGGAAATAAGACAGCTACAATCCTCTCCAGGAGCTCAGGGCAGGTCGGTGATGGCATCGGTTGACTCTTAAGTCGCGCCATAACCACCTTGTACGGTCTGCCCCAAGGATCCTTATCCATTTCCTCCAAAAGCTCGTTCCAACAGTCTCGTTTGCGAAGCTTTATGGCCTTGGTGAGTTTACGCTTGGCGGCTTTAAACTTCACTTTCAGGCTTTCAGGATTGGACTTCTTCCTTGCGCGTTGCCAGGATCGTCTCGCTGCGAAACATTCCTTGCGGAGGGTCGCGATTTCATCGCTCCACCAATACACCGGTGGCCGTCGGTTTCCACTCAATTTCCTGGACATAGTGGCATCGCGGTGACTCTCCGCATGACCGCGTCTACTTTTTCTGTAGTCTTGCTACCGTTTATGGGGTCAGTCTTCAGTGCTAAAAGGAAGGTGGTAATGTCGAATCTTCTTACATTCCAGCCGACTCCATTTGTTCTTTCTGATGTGGGCGCGGACCTCCGGTCAACAGACACCTCCCAAAGTACCGCTCTATGATCACTGCAGTATAGATCTCAGATACCTCCCATGTACAATTTCCTTTGAGCAGGCTACTGCTGACAAAGGTGAGATCTATAATTGACCTCGCTTGTCCTCTGCGAAATGTTGGTTCATTTCCATCGTTCAATAAGACGACATCTAAAGTCGAGAAGGCTTCTAGTAAAGCACGTCCTCGCTGATTCGTCTCCTTGCTACCCCACTCGACTGCCCAGGAATTGAAATCTCCCGCAATGGCCACCGGGAAATGCTGTTTCGCATCCATCACGAGTCTATCTAGGAATGCTGTGAAGTCTTCATAACAAAGGCTTGGTGGTGCATAGCAGCTATAGAAATAGATACCATCCACCTTGGCCACAACAAATCCAGACTGTTCGACACCGTCGTATGCTTCAAACGGTAAACCACCGCAGGACCAAATGACAGCTTTTTTGCTAGTATCGGTCACCCAGTTTTGGGAATGTAGATTCCTGTAGGGTTCGGAAATGACGGAAACATCAATCTTCAGGTCTCGAACCGTCTGCGTCAGCAGATCGTGTGCTGTTGCGCAGTGAGCAAGGTTCACCTGTAACACTCGCACTATGGCCGTGTACGGATCTTCTGGAGTGCACCCTGGTAGACTGGGCATTTGATGCTACCCGTTACATGGGCATGGTCTTTCGTGGGCTCCAGTTCTACGCATAGAACGCATTTCGGAGACGCTTCACAGTCAAAGCTTTTGTGCCCCTGTTCGCTGCATTTATAGCACAGGTCTGATCGGTCAATGGGGCTCTTGCAATTAACAGCAAGATGCTCGTAGTGCCAACACTTGAAGCACTTTAGCGGCCTTACCACCGCCACGATGCGCGCATATACCAGGCTTATTCGTATTTTGCTGCCTTTACTCAGTATATTTCCTGCAGTAGTGGCAGGGAGTACCACCGTGGCCGATTGTGTCCCTCTGTAAGCCTTGCGAAGAGACTTGATGGCACCCAGTGAAATATCACTGTCCGTGCCGCCAGCTTTTCTCAGGGCATCGAGTATGTCTTCTTTCGTAGCGACGTCATTGCGGTCTTTGATTTCGAGTTCCTGTTGAGGTCCCTTATTAAACACCTTAGCTTCGTTTTGGAGGGCTCCAGCTAATGCCTTCTCTAACTCAACACCTTCGTCCTTCTTTCCTCTCGCAAGGATTAAGGGAACGTCTCCGGAAGCTGTTTTACGGATTTTTTCCACGCATGAGCTAGCCGCATAAACACCTTGGTTCTTCTTTATTCGTCCCAATATTTCCGAGTACGTATCTTTCCCCGTCGAGCGAATAATTAGCGCATCAGGTCGGGTTGCTGCTTTCTTTTTCGACCGTGGTTGATTCTGTGTAGCTCCTGGAAGATGTTGGGACGGATTCTGTTTTTTCCTCCGTCTCTTGGCTTTCTCCCAAGCATTTCCATCGTCTTCTGTAGCAGAATTCGAGGTTTGCTCTTTGGCCCTGTTTCCATCTGACCGGGTCCCATTTCTGACCAGCTCCTTCATATGAATAGGCGGTGTTGCTGATGCCTCATCTTCGGTACTCTTGTACTTTTTGCCCGCGATGTCATCGGGCGGCGTTCTTTCCTTTCTTCATCTGGTCGGCGTTTCATGGGATGTTCCCGGTTTTTCCATGGCATTGTGGCCGCTTCCTCGGTTCACCTGCGACAATCTAGGACCCGCGGGGGGGGGGGGGGGGGGGGGGGGGGGTGAGCCATGCCGCTGCTGGCAACCGCGAGTCCGATCTTCCGGTTTCCGTCATGGTTCTTATTCGCTTGGTCGATATTTGGATCTTTCTAGCTAGACTCCGGATCTCTTCGTTGATGGTTCGCCGATTTTTATCCGTGAGGTGGTTCACCAGCGTTGCCAGATAGTTTTCCTGCTGATCCCATGCTGATTTCCCACTACTTTGGAATCCACTTGTAACATTTGGGGCCAAGTGGGCCACCCGGGGACAATCCAGTGATGGTTGGCTCTTCCCACAATCCGAGGAGCGAGCGCCGGCCATCAGGGCTTTCACCTGGTAGGAACCGACGGCGGAATTTCCCTTTTGGGGGTTGTCCGCGTGGGATACTATTGTTTTATCATCGCTGTTCATGTTTGCTTCATGGGCTATTATAGGGAGCCCACCCTTGGCACCCTTGGTTTCGGGAATTAGGTTTCTCCCCTGTGTGTGTGTGTGTGTGTGTGTATGACCAAAAACTTCGATTAACGTTTCCGATGAAACCAACGTAGCGATTTCCTTTTTTTTTTGATCGACGCGACTTACTATTCTCCGGGTCCGAAAGGAACGATTTAGGCGGAAAATGATTCGTTCAATTGTTACTAACAAACTTAATTGTTTAAATCGCTCTATCGCACGAACGGCTTGAGAAAAAAAGTATTAAATAAAAGTTGTTTCCAGCCACGAAATAAACATTTGACGTTTGATCACTTTTTTTGATAGCACCCGTAGTTAATTGTTAGTAACAAAAAAGATTGTTTACCTTGCAGCGGCGTGAGAACGGTTGAAGATACAACCAAATTAGTTGTTCCACACACAAAAATACATATTTGATGTGGTATAACTTTTTTCGCCAACATCGATGGTTAATAGTTATTAACAAATTCAATTATTTAGAGCGCTCTATTGCAAGTACGCTTCGAGATACGAAACAAAGGGTGTAATGCAAGTCGTTTCACACGTAAAAATATATATTTGACGTTCCAGGACTTTTTTGTCAACACCCATAATTAATTGTTCTTAACAAATTGTATTGTGTATCTAACTACTTCATACTAAGAATTATAATTTTGTTCAATATTTAGAAATTTCGAAAACTTTATAAAGTCCATAATTTGAGACATGGACGGAAACTGTGGATATAATATATACGACGGAACGATCGGGAAGTTATTGGTTCGACCCGTAGAGGTTCATACCCACATCCCGTTTATCGAACTAGGGTTTTAAGTATACCAAAATGATCCCCGTCAAATTCTGAGTTGGCGTCGGTGTGTGTGTATGTATGTATACAAAATTTTGCGTAACGATTTCTCATGAACAAATGAAGTTATGGAAGATTTCAAGGTCGCGTTAAAAGCGTTTCCGTATAACTTAGAATTGATTAGATTTTGGATAAAATTGGTGCAGTATATATATTGTTATTAAGAATTTCAATTGTTCATAATGTTCTATAGAATCGACTATTGGAGATAGGGTAAAATTTATATAAGAAAAGTTGTTCCCCATACGAAAATACGTATTTTATGTAGAGTGACTTTATTCGATATTTTGGATCATTAAGGAGGCAAGACCGTCTCAACAATTATGTATGTAATGAGTGAATGAATCAACTCAGCGCAGGCATGGCGGTCCCAATGGAAGCGTTTCCATGCAAAATCGAGCGAATTACACTTTGGATGGAATTTGTGCAGTATATGCAATGGTATTAACAATTGTAATTGTTTATACTGTTCCACCGGCGAAAATATTAAAGAGAATTATTCCGTATATGAAAATACACCTTTTATGGATAATGACTTTTTTCCATAATTTGCATAATTAAGGAGGTATGGCCGTCTGATCAATTTGAAACATGGGCACAATGCATATCACCCGGTTTGTTTCTTATACAAAAACGCATATCCAATATGACTTTTTTCAATACAGGTTAGAACATATCGCGCGTTAAACTAGAATACATTTGGCGAGTGAATATGCCAACAATTGCTGGAACACTGTCGAAGAGCGGGATTACTAAGTAAGTACAGAGGTAGATAGGGTAACCAGGCGGACGAATTCCAGTTGAATAGTTTGATGGGCTTAAAAATCAAACTAAAGTGATCGTGTGCAGTAATTATTAGTCGCAATTTCAATTATTGATATCACTGTTGAGTTTGGTCATCACAATGATTGCGTTCCAGGTAGGGTTTAACAATAGGAACGACATTGTTCCGATGTCGCAAGCCGACATAGCGATGTCGCATTGACACTGGCGTTCGCACTGAGTTGGCCTTACAAACATGTCGATTTGACACTAAACACCAACATCTTTCCGAGGTTCCATGTCGGTACTACAGCGCCGTCGACGGTACAACGAAATCGGTGTCGTTCCAGAGTATACAATCCGTACTGAATTTGTATCGGGATGCTGTGGATTCGACACAATTCTAATTGTTCTTTCGATGTTATACGGAGGTCGGTTATCCGTATATTCCGATAGCGAAAGCGTATCAGGGATAGGGATTAGTAGGGCATCAATCAATTATGGGAAGACGTGATTGATTGAGACTTTCAGGTTTTTATTGAAGATGACAATAACCCGAAACAATACTAGATCATATTACGTGTTGTATAATTGAATATAATGCAATATTAGAATACATTTCTGATACCAAGTTCATAATGAGCAGGTTCATTGTTCTTGAGGTTCTGTTGCCTGTCGTTTCCGATTTCCTGCACGATCACAAGCTCCTGTAAAACATCTACTCATTTTCGAGACGATGAAGTTGGGCGAAACTGTGTGCTTCTCGACAAGAACCGCTGAGGACAACGAAATCATGAAATATAAATTATATTAGTTTCCCAACATAAATTAGTGCTCATTCATTAAACTAAATCTTTTTAAATCGACAATTCATTTATTAGGAGTAATATGGGCGAAGTTGAAAGCAAGCCAAGTCACTAATACTAAATGAATCTAAATTTTTTGCGATATTAATTCATGCTGCTTGAAAACACATATGCGATATTATATAATTGATGGAACATATGTCATACCTTCTAAACAATTGTAAATAATAATTGTTTTGAATTTTCGTAAGACGGTACACCATCGACATTTATAAGAATCTCAATACCATTTTCGTTATAAATATTCTCATCTAGTCTTCTCAACAGTGCCTCTCTAATCCCACAATATGCATAAGTTCCGCCATTGCCTTTAGAACTGATCATGTCCCGTATTGGTCGATAATGACGCGTCCCTAGCAAAGCCTCAGCGGTTCGTGGGATTTCGCAATGTCCAGCATCACGAAATATCTGTAACACTTCCGCAATAGCTTTATTCTTCACGTTGGTGATATTATCCAACGCCCAAATTCTCAGCCGTTCTCTCAAATTCAAAACATTGGGCTCATTATATACAGGCCTTTCATCATCTTTATTAATTGATATTTCTTCATTTTCATCAGGAGAATATAAAGCCTCGGAATCATCCCCACTATCACTTAAAGATGCGTCATTGTCAGAGTTGATGGTCTTACACATTCCACCCGTGTTATAGGCATTAGATTCATCTTTTAGTCTAATATCATCGTTGCTATCGATAATTCCTTCTGAATATAGTTCCTCCGGGGATTTATCTCTATTATAATCTGTTTCACTAACGTCCGGCTGCTGCACTGATGGACCTGAAGATTCTCTCTTTTCCTGTATACCACTGCAAGCACCGGTACGCCTGAGATGGTCAATAATCACTTGTTTTTTCAGAGCACGATGCTTCCGGGTATATTCACGTGATCGCATTCTAGCGAGTTCAATTTTGCTGAAAATTTGATCCATTTTCCGAATATAACATGCGTACACTGCACTAGGTTTAAAACTCACTGGGCAATAGAATGTGAAAACCCAGACTAGTTTTCCAAGAGCAAAGAAATTTTCACCTAAAGGGCTATATGGAAGGGGAAAAAATGCGTCGGATGGCAGCCACATGTGGCATCACCCCAAAGCCCTTCCTTGTCTATCCCATGACAACCCCAACTCATAGAGAGTGCTATTTTAACACAAGATGTTTTAAAGAATCTTTTAAAGAAGGTTTATTTAAAAACAAGAAACTTGAAAAATTGAATGTTTCGAAAAAAATTAAAAATGTCACCAATTAAAATTCCATTTATTTTTGTTTTTGTAAGCAATATTGGAGAATTCTGAAAATTATGAAAATTGCACATATTCTGAAATTTGGAAACATTTGTGGAATTTCTATAATTTGGAAAACTCGAAGAAATAAAAAGAATTTTGAAGATTTAATAAATTTCCGATTTCAAAATCGTCTATAAAGAAAATAAACGGTTGAATTTGATAGAATATAAACGGGATGTGAGTGTGACTCTCGACGGGTCGCATCTATAATTTCCCGATGGTGGATCTGTGTGTGTGACGATACACATATGAAGTCAAGTTATATATCAGTAACGGGAAGTCAACTATTAATCGATTATTACGATTTTTTATCGATATCTTGTGAAATCTGATGCCTAGAAAAAAAAGTAATATAACATGAAATATGTAGTTTCCCGAGCGAAACAACGTTTGTTTGATCCTTTTTCTCGTATCTGTTATCGTTCTCGACTTGTTATAAACAATGAAAATTGTTAATTAAGCGATCTCTCGTTAATTTGCGCAATTATGAAAAAAAGTCATTAAACATAAAATATGCAACCTCATGTGGGGAACAACATTCGTTGGAAACTTTTTCCTCTATCTCCCACGGTTTTTGTAATACAACGTTGTAAACAATTGAAATTCTTAATAATAATTGAAGGAATTGTGTTTTAGACTTAACACTCCTTTCCGCTCTCCGCAGCGGCTAAATATAATTTTTGAAAAAAAAATCAAATTGGTCCAGTTGTTCAGAAGAAACCGTGTCACGAAAAATGATCACATACGTACACACACGCACACACTTCATTGAAAACGTGTCAGGATGATGTCAAACGTCGAAAAAACTGAAAATTTCATCTATCTGACACTTTTCATTTTCGGGGTCATTAATAACTTTCCCTATCGGGAAGTTGAAAATATTTGAAAACTCATAATTTTCATTGTAGCAATTTCTGTATTCGATGTTTTCTGTATGCACTAAATTCAGTATCCGGTTATTGATGTTATTACAAGGTTGTTTTGATACCGGTAAAAGGTCTAGATAAAACGGTACTGGGAATCGGTATCGGTTTTACGCCTATTCCGTCGTATAACGGATGTCGTTTCTACACCGAAATTCAGTACGGAAATGCAACATCGGACAGATACCGATTTCTTTGCGGGTGTCGGTGACCCCTACCTGGGGTGTTTATGCTGTACTGAAATACCAAATCGGGAAGTTTTGTTTGTGCCCCGTATGGGGCACACACATTTGCACACCACTAGTTCGGATTATCTGATAAGCAGGAGGTTGCTCATAGAGTAGCCGCCTGCACTGACATGGGTTTATTGTGGTTTCCTGTGTCTTATCATGCTAATGCGGAGAAGAGAGAAAGATATCAAGGTTGTCATTGGAGCATAACTAACAATGTTAGTTAATTTGACTACCTTGCGATGTTTGGTTAGATATTTCAGTGTCATCAAACTATGGAAATACGATATTTTTATTCATGCCAACATGAAAGTAGAGACAACCTCTCCGCATATAAGCAATTAGAGTTCGTGCAATTTATTAAAAGGGGATTATGGTCCCTTCTCAAAGCGCAATTTTTAGAAACCGTAATCAAACAACATTCTTCGAATCTATAATATATCTTTCAAAAAATTCACATTATTAATAATTGAAAATTATTCATATGATAGACACACTTTCCGGCTGCATTTTTGCACGGATATGATCTTCTATATTTCATCAGCTAGACAAAACTCACAAATTCTGCACCTTCGCTATAAAGTTAACATTGGAAAGTTCGCTCACCTTAGGTTGATTTCTTTTGTGGTACCAAAGATCGATTATTCTAATCGAAGAATAATTATTTTGGTGAATATTGAATACAGTACCGCACGGGGTGGAAGTATTTTTAACGTCCCGATCTTAGGGAAGTTATTGTTATGGGTCGGAACATCGAAATTGGCAATTTCAGTTGATCTCCACGTTTCATAACCCCTAGAACCGTTTCCAACCATTTTGAGCGAGATGTTTGTCTGTCTGTATATGTGTGTGCGTGCGGATGTGAGCAAAATTTTGTCGAACGATTTCTCCTAGACAAATTTGCGATTTGGGTTTTTTTATACTCATTGGATAGGTTTCCGCCTAACTTAGCCCTGATTAGATTTTGAACATAATCGACCCAGCGATTTTATAGTTATTAACAAATGGATTGTTTATACCGCTGCGTCGTGAGAACGATTGAAGATATTAAAAAAAATTATTGAATCAAATTTGTTCCACGCACAAAAATACATATTTAATGTTATTAACTTCCCGATTTGCGGGAAGTTATTGTAATGACCCCGAAATCGATATTTTTCTTTTCATCCTGTGACTGGGGTTTTAAGTATACCAAAATGATGCCCAACAAATTTTGCATCGATGCCTGTGTGTGTGTGTGTGTGTGTATCTCTGTATGTATGGTTTCTCACGAACGAATGAAGCTATCGAGACCGTCGATATTGAAATCGAAGCATTTTCATGTAACTTAGAGGGGATTAGATTTTGCGTGAAATTGGTGTAGTATGTATATTGTTATTAACAATGTTTATGGTTTATCTCGTTCTATTGCATAAGCTATTAGAGTTAGCACAAAATTTATGTAAAGAAAACTATTCCTTATATGAAAATACACATTTTATGTGGAATTATTTTTTTCCATAATTTGCATAATTAAGGGGGTATGGCCGTCTCAACAATTATGTGTGTAATAAGTAAATGAATAAGCCCAGCGGTGTCATGAAAGTCTCAATCGATGCATTTCCATTCAGAATCGAGCGGATTGCATTTTGGATGACATTCGTGGAGTATATATGCAATGTTATCAACAATTACAATTGTTTATACGGTTCCACTGGGTAAACTATTAAAGTTAGCGGGAAACTTATCTGAAGAAAACTATTCCTTATATGAAAATACATCTTTCAGGCGAAATTAGTCGTTCCTTATACAAAAATGCACATTCAGTATGACTTTTTTCAATATAGGTTAAAACATATCGCGAGTTGAACTAGAATATACTTGGCGAATGAATATGTCGACAATTGCGTTAAGGATGTCAAAGAGCGGGATAATTAGGAACGTACAGAGGTAGAGAGGGTAACTAGATAGACGAATTCCAGTTGAATGTTTTTATGCGGCTTAAAAATCAAACTAAATCGATCGCGTGCAGTAATTATTAGTCACAAGTTCAATTATTGATATCACTGTTGAGTTTGCGAAAGCGGTAACTTCCGGCCCGCTGCGCTAAACGAAGTTACCGCTTTCCGGCTTCGTCGAGCCGAAAAATAGTATACACACCTCGGCCAGCAAGTAAGAAAGGCTCAGATCACATTATTGACGACCTCGGCTTCGCCTCGGCCAACAACTAAATGTGATCTGAGACATTCCTTACTTTGCTGGCCTAGGTATGCAATCTACTATTTCGGCTGCCACCGATAGTTTATTCTTATTAACAAATCCAATTGTTTAGATCGCTATATCGCAAGAACGGTTAGAGATACGCAATAATATGTCAAATGAAAGTAGTTCCACGCGTAAAAATACACATTCGATGATTTACACCTTTTTGTGTAAACAATTAACAAAATCGATTGTTTATATCGCTCGATCATGAGAATAATTCGAGATACGGGATAAACGTTCCACACGTAAAAGTACCCATTTGATTTTTTATAACTTTTTATGCTAACACTTATAGTTGTTCACAAATTGAGTTGTTTATCCAACTTAACGATAAAAATTGTTTATCGGAAAAAAGGATATATTTTATAAAAATCTCTTTATATTTTAGAAATTATAAAATGTCATATATTTGGTAATTTTGAAAAGTTTAAAACGTTCACAATTTGAGACACAAACCCAAATTTTGTATATAACATATAAGGGGCAACGATCGGGAAGTTATTGGTTCGACCTGTAGAAGGTCAAACCCAAATCCCGTTTATTTATATATAATTGAAGGCATTCTGAGGAGTTGCTTGGTGGGATAAATAATCAACGGATGAACTCCCTCAATAAACGTTCATATTGAACTTGAACTTTTCATTTTTATTACGTTTACACGTAGAAAATATAATATTGCACAATAATATTACCAAAAATATTGATATAGCTGATCAAGTGAAACTAGATAAAAAAATGCATTTCGATAAACGTGATCAAAACTTCCATGTTTAATAATCCGAGTCGCTATGATTTAATTAAACAGACTGTAATAGGCAAAGTACGAAAGTTAAAAAAAATAATAAAATGGGGATAAATTAAAAACCTGTGATGAAGATTAAAATAGAGGAAAAAAATTGTGAGGGCTCGCAATAAGATTGAAACATTGCCAGTGATTGGGCAATCAGAAAAGTACTGAAATAACCGTTGGATCAGTCTTGACACTGAAGAGGAAGTTGATGCCTCGGATAAATTATTTTTCACTGCGGAGGACTTGAGACTTCTCACAGAATCAATGAAGGATTCTCCATCGAATGAAACAGGTAAGAAATTTTAGTAGCACAAGAGACGAGGAATCAGTTGCTTCCTGAGAAAGCTGGCCGCAGAAACGAAGCCATGTATGAAAGTTGCAAGACATCGATGCAAAACTATAATATTAAAGAACTATCTGAACCAGTTTTCTTGGCTTATTTCGGTAATATAAAGAAGACATATGAGACTTCCACGTTATCGATCCGATTTTCCTTTATTGTTTTGATTTGTTGGACAAAATTTGGCAATTATTGCATTTTTTTATTTTTTTCAATTTTTTCAAATTTATCAAATTTTGATAAATTTGAGTAATTGAAGACTTCGGATATTGGAAATAAATGTTGTTTTTTGTAAAATTCTGACAGTTTTTAAATTTTGTGAGAATTCAGCTGAAAATTTAGTGGGCTAGGGTAGAGTATCTGACGTTAAAGGTTCTAGGTTAGCCCCCGGCCGCCGGAAAATGTTGCACATGATGAAATATTTTTTGATGAATGGCAGTTTATAGCAGAAACGTGTAGTGCGTGCTATTGACGATACCCATAAAATGAAACAGTAGGGTCGGGTGGGAGCCTAAGCCTACGTAGAAGACGGGGGTAGGTTCCATCATTACTGCTCACCATCGTAGCACACTGACTTCTGGGATACAAACTAGAGGGACGGAGACGGAGAAAAAAAATATATTTTAGAAACTTCTGTTGTTGGTCCCAAAGATGGGAAAACTAAAAATTTCAGGAGTATTTCAATTTGGATTGTCCAGCCTAGCGAAAACTGAATTTATAGACATTTATGGAAACCTACCTAAATTCGCAAACCTAAAATTATATAAAAGGATCAATACTCTAATTTTCTAAAATTATGTTTCTACGTAAGGTCATATTAAAGCGTCACTTTTGTTCTAATAGTCCGACCCTTTATCGACCCTAAGACAAATGTGTCTAGACCCAGGACGGTCAGGACACCGAGCTGCATGATAATGATTCACTCGCAGTGTTGATCCAGTGCAGGAGACAATTCGCCACGCCTTAACGCGTGCAGCAGAGATTGCACCAACATCACGAAGCAACAATCACACATGAGCACTACACAGAGCCCTTTCACTCCCTTCGTCCACCCAGTGAATCCATAATTCAACTACACAGTAGAATCCTTAGATTATTGAGCACAGCTGTTGTGGAAACAGAGTCTAAACTTAGGGAAATTGATCGATTCTCGTGTCCATGCCTCTTCGAATGTCCATCCTGTCTTGTGTTACATCGTTCGTGTAGAGTTTATTCCAACTGAGGTGCCCTGTCGCCAGTGACACATGATTCAATACTTCCGCCTCCCATCATTAATATAAATCGATGATGCGGCTTGTCAATCTCCTCAAAATCAGGTTGAGATATTCGTCTTTTTATCACTCAGATCCAGCTCTCATAATCTCAGTTGCATATTGTCAGAATATTTTCTGGACTCTTATCTACATCTATCACTGTACGACGTAATGATTCATCGAAAGAACTGAGCAGTCCCACCAAAGAAAAAATATCGACAATCAACACAATAAATTTTCCTTCAAATGATAATATTCCAATAATATTCAACCGTTACAATGGCCCAGCAATTGCTCCAATTCCAGTGAAACTCATACCCGGGAGATAAATGGAGCGCGGAGTACCGAAATTAATACCTTTCTCTTCAACGATTCTATAAATTGGAGAATCAATCAATAAACCCACACTGGTTGATTTCTCATTTTATCAAGCACTAATGTCCCCGCAATTCCCGAATGAATATAATTTCCAACTGTGTCTCTCTCATCTTTTCACCTTTCCAGTCAGCGATACAAGTAGTTTCCCTCAAGATAACTACGAGAATTACACGAAAGTGTCGCTCAAGTTGGTTATCACTGACATCACGTCGCCCCGGGAAAATTTAGCGTCCATCTGTTCCATTCACTCGTGAAATGACATTCTGAAAATTCTCACAGTCGACTGAGCACCTCTCATTGGTTCGCGCGTTGGAAAATGCAGCGCACAAACATCTTCTCTCCTCCCATTTAACCACACGTCCATAGCCCTCCTCACTCAGTTTAGTTAGCAGTGGAGTCCACGTCTCCATGCTAGGCTGATTATTCAGAGCTCCAGATGTGTGGCCTTGTTGTTTTAACCGAGATAACAACGAGCTGCTGCCACTGCTCCAGGGAATGAGAGGGAGAGAAGCATGCGCGAGAGAGAGAGAGAGACAGAGAAAGCGAGGTGGCCGCTCGAGTTGAGTATCGCAAGCACCAAAGCATCCCAGCATTCCCCGAGGAGGATGACTCGCTTTTGCGGTTACAATGTGTTTCTCACATGTAAACTCATAGCCAATTAAGGTCTGTACGTGCATAGGCAGTCGTAACGACCTACATGTGATGTCCCGCAGGCACACACCTACTTGCTACACCCCCTGCCCCAGCACAGTCACTCGTAGCACCCCTTACGGCTGCCATGACCACAGGAATTAAATCCTTGTCATGACTTTAGCTGCAGAATTCATGAGGCCTGCATTATTTGGACTGTGGAGGTTTTCAAAACTCGAGCTTCACCGTGATCTGGAGTAAGTTGACAATTGTCATCGATTGTACGCTTATAAATGAAAAAAAGTGAAAGTAGCACACAAATTCAAAGATTTGTCTTACTCTTTCTCCGAACCCGAGCCCATTCAATGGTCACGAAATCTGAATGGTTTAGCACACGCGATAGGAGACATCCAATTCCTAAGACATCCAATTGTTCCGGTAAGCATGGTTTCGCATGTTGCGTTGGGTGAAGAATTCGGAGGAAGAATTTTTGTCCCTTAGATTAAAACGAGCTGATGGTGCCCGATAGAAAGTGTTGATCAGGTTTGCAGGGACGATGAATCCTTTTTGTTCAGAAGGAGATGTATTTCTTCAGTTAGGGTGCATTGATTATCAATACTCCTTCGAAACGGCAATTATTGGGAATAAAAAACTGACGTTCAGCTTGCTTCTCTTCCATCTTCTGTCTTCGGTGATATCTAGGTAAACCTCATATACAACTCATACGAGATCAGTCTGCCATTCAACGCGTATTTGGAACTTTTTTTTAATAGTTTTATTTAACGTCGCTGCATCACACCCAAGGTCTTAAGCGACGGTGTTTGGAACTTTGTATTTTGGTAAGGTCAAGCAAGAGTAGAAAATATCAGAAAGGGACAATCGTAGCGTAAACGCTCGCGAAATGAAGAGTCGTACATTTTCATTGAGATGCAGTTCGAATGATTTACACCCAATCAGACTAAATGTCTGGAAGGTCACGAGTGTAGGTATCTAATAACGAAAATCAAAGATCCGCCCCAATAGTAACAACTCGTAAACACTACTGATATTTATACCAATTGAGTAGCTGGTTGATACAACCTAAGCAGGAAAAAATGAATCCGCATTTTATTAGAACAACCCCCAGCACCTCCAACGACGGAATTGAGCATGAAACTACACAGTTTATGTGGGATAACTTCTTTTCACAATTTGCATAATCAAGGAGGTATGGCCGTGTGAAAAATTATGTATGAAATAAGTGGACGAATCAAACTAGCGCTGGACGTCTCGAACCATTTCGATGCAGAATCTCTCACGTGTGGAAATGTATATTTTAGACACTATGACTTTCCACGCTACCTCGTATAATTAGTGAGATACTGCAAATTTTGGCTAAAAGAATCACCAAACCTGATGAGTTTTTAGAATGAGCCGATCGACCGGTGCAACTCTGGGGGTGTGTACAAAATAAATACCAAAAATGATGGAATGATGTACGATCATAACCTATCGGGACGTTCTTGGTATGGCATATGCTAATGTAAGAGGCTAATACTAAATTGGAAAGTCACTGAGCCAATGAAATAACTTCCTGTTATTTTTGCTCCACATCACTGGAATTGTCGATGAAATCTTGAAAAAGTTTATGATGTGAAATTACTAGGCGTCATTACTTGGTGTCTGTTAGAAACAACGTTCTTTTCTGCCCTCCGGCCAGAAAGCGGTAACTTTCTTCAGGTACCTCAAGCTGGCACAGCCAATACAGCCCAATCGAATTTGACCAAATGATCCAAAAAGTATTAGTTTTTTACAAATTTATTCAAAAGAAAAAAAAAAATTTCATTCATTTTTTTTTGTTTTTAATGGCTGTGTCAGGATAAATTTAAGCTGGCACAGCCAATAAGAATAAGGGGTAGTTTTTGTTATTTTTATTTTCTGAGCCCTGAGATAACTCAGAAATACTCATTCCGAGTTTTTTCAATGACTAATTAGACGAAATCATTATTTTTTTAATAAAGTTGGATAATTAAGGATTTGACCTTGTAGTTCGGATAATAACTTAAGTATGGAGGGTGAGAAAACTCTAAAAACTTAGGGTGACCTCCAGGGGATCCCGGTAGAGTTTTCTCAACTCCCAGATATGAAAATTATGAACAATTTTTTTATAACTAATAGTATGAACTTTTAGTTGCGGTCATAACTTGACTATCGAGGGTGAGAAAACTCTGAAAATTTAGGGTTATCTTCAGGGGATCCCCCTAGATTTTCTGAACTCCCACATATAATGAAAATTATCAACAATTTGTTGATGATTAATAAAATGATGTTTTAATTGCCGCTATAACTCGAGTATCGAGGGGGAGAAAACTCTGAAAATTTAGGGTTACCTTCAGGGGATCCCCTAGAGTTTTCTCAACTCCCACATATGATGAAAACTATCAACAATTTGTTAATCATTAAAAATATGATTTTTTCATTGCCGTTATAACTCGAGTATCGAGGGTGAGAAAACTCTGAAAATTTAGGGTTATTTTCAGGGGATCCCCCTAGATTTTTCTCAACTCCCACATATGATGAAAATTATCAACAATTTCTTGATGATTAATAAAATGATTTTTGAAGTGAAACTTCTTATGGGAGGGTTTTGAAATCTCGATCGGCAACCTTTTTGGTAACGCTCGCTCTAACGTAGTAAGTAAGAGTGAGAGGCCTCCGGGAATCGAGCGAGAGTGAGACGGACCACCTTACGTCTCGTCTATCGGGCGAGAGTGAGAGGCCTTCGTGTATCGTGCGAGAATGAGACGGAAGACTTTCTGTCTTTCATGTCATTCTCTGCGTTCAGGCGGCGTCGCGATCGCGGAAAACAGCTGTTGGTTTCTAACACAGTGATCATAAGCAACGTATTTTGTTTTTGTGCGTGTCTTCATTACTTAAATCGAGAGTTTTGTGCAAATATGCCGAAGTCGGGTGCAGAAAGGACAAAAACGTGGCGGGAGAAAAAACGGGCGAGTGAAGGAATTGATCAGAATAGAAAACGGAAAAAAAGTAGAACTGAAATTGACCGAGATAGCAGGGAACGGAGGCAAACATGTGCTAACCTCTTACGTGACAGTGTGGACGATAGTGTAAATAATCCAGAGAATGAACTATTAGCAACGACTTCGACTCATCCTCCTCCTGATTGTGATGTACATAGTGGTGATCGATTACAATATTCAGACTTTAATGAGTTTAAAACTGCACATAAGAACTTTCACCGTGATTTTATAAATAATCCATTCGGTTTTACGTGTTGTGTATGTGATAGATTATGGTTTAAAAATGACTTGAAAACTCTATCCGTTGAAAATGACATTCGTATTCAACAAAAATTTCCAGAATTCAGAAGTAATAATGAGCTGGCATGCACCAGCTGTCGCCAGGCTTTGAGGAGAGACGAAATTCCAACATTGTCGAAATTGAATGGCTTTCTATATCCCCCGATCCCTGCACATCTTCCGAAGTTATATTTAGTGTCCGAGAGACTCATTTCTCCTAGAATTCCATTTATGCAAATTCGCAGATTGCATCATGTGCATGGACAATTTGGAATTTTGGGGCAGGTGATCAATGTTCCAGTGGATGTCAATACAATGGTCAATCACTTGCCCAGGAACATTGACGACCATCACTGTGTTTACGTTCATATCAAGAGAAAAAAAATTCATCGATCAAGCTACTTGACAGGTTTAATAAACAAGAGAAATATTAAAATATGGCTAAGATGCTTAGTACCGAGTCCATTGTATCAACTGTACGGCATCAAAGTTGATGAATCTTTCTTTAATGAGGATTGTGTCGTTCATCAGATACCTATAGATGAACTGAGTGAAGACATCCCCATGAAGGAGAGCTTGTTCGCTCAGCAACACACATTACTCTGGAATGACGATAAATATTTGAGGATTGCTCCTGGAGAAATGAATGTCCCTCACAGTCTATTATTTGATGAGCATGCAGAAGAGTTATCTTTCCCTACTATCTATCTCGGCCAATTCCGGCGCTTTAGTGAAGATCTCAATGTGACTCCATTCATGATGGCAACCAGTGAGCTAAGGAGATCTGATCGACGTGGGGTTACACCTCATCATTTACTCTATATGGCAATGAAAATTATGAGGTTTAGAGTCCGTGACAGTCTATTCATTGGTTTTAAACACGTAGGTAAAGACACAAAAATTACACGTGAACAAATTCAATCAGAGGAGTATATAAATCATTGTATAGAAAGCAACTTGGTTTTTGTACGTTGTATCCCTAACTCGACTTGGTATTGGGCTGAAAGAAAGAGAGACTTATTCGCAATGATCAGACAACTCGGAAAACCCACGTTATTCGTAACTATGAGTGCTAATGAAGTTGGTTGGCCCTCAGTATTACAATTATTATATAAATTGAAGAATAATGGAGCAGAAATTACAGAACAAGATGTTCAGGAACTCCATTATATTGAAAAGAGCACACTCATCAATGAAGATGCTGTAACATGTGCCATCTATTTTAATAAGCTCATCAATGTTATAATGAACATACTGCAGTCCAAAAAGTCTTCTCCCTTCGGGAAATATCGTGTTGTCCATCATTTTAAAAGAATTGAATTCCAGCATCGTGGGAGCCCCCATGCACACATTCTGCTATGGCTTGAGAATGCTCCAGCGGATCCACTAGGTGCTGACCGACTAAAAGCTATTGAACTAGTTGATACATTGATATCAGTGGCCACTTCAGAATCGTCGGGGAACATCAAACTACAGACACATATGCACACGTTCACATGTTACATAAAAATAGCTGCGAACGCTCATCAAAAATGCAGATTTGAAGCTCCATTCATGCCATGCAGATACACAACTATACTGACACCAATGCAGAAAGAAGAACCAGGATTCCACACGTATAAACAACATTACAACACGATAAGAACAAACTTAGAGATCAATGACTATGCTGATATTGATAGTTTCTATCAGGGAAATGGAATACTATCAGATGATTACTACATGAATGTGCTTCGAGCTGGCATCAATCGTCCCAGAGTATTTCTTAAACGTCAACCCATGGAAAAGTGGCATAATCCATTCAACCCATTCATTTTCAATATTTTGAAATCAAACATGGATGTGCAATTTATCACCGAAGAATACTCATGTGCTGCATACGTAGTGGAATACGTCAATATTCGCTACAATCAGAATTTAGAAGATTATCCACAAATCCATTGATAACTTCGACTGACATTCTCCGAGAGTTCATCAGCAGACCAGGCTTATCAATAACAACCCTCAATTGCCAAAGCTTAGGAGCTCATAGCGGAGATTTCAATGATCCGGTGATTCTACGGTCTAATATATTGATGCTTTCAGAGACGTGGAACGAAAACGATCAAGAAATTGATGTTCCCAATTTTAATTGTGTCGTACAGTTCAAAAGACATAATGTGAGAGCAGGGGGTGTCGCAATACTGCTCATGGAACGAACATCATGACACCCAATATGGACCTGAACTTGAAACAACTAGAATCGCTTTCAATTGGGTTGTCATCTGTTGGAGAAATGTGTGCAGCTGAATGTCGCACAGAAAGCGGACAGCGGATTATGCTTATAGCACTCTATATTTCACCAAATCAGAAGATGGCGAAAATAATAGAGTTTATTCACCTTCACTTGCTGCCGTATACTCCAGTGGGGGCTGCAGAAGTTGGAGTAGAGCTGGGCAAAATACCTATGATTCTAGGTGGAGATTTTAATGTTAATGTAGCTTCAGAGGATTCCACGCCATTAATTCAGTTCTTGCAACAGAAATTGTCATTGGAAATGAACAATTCACCAATTGAATCGACTACACGCCATGGTACCACGATCGATGCAGTTTCCTCACGTTACATCGAAAATTTGGAGTCAAGAGTCTTCATTACCTATATTAGTTACCACAAACCTATCATTTCGTTCATGAAGAGTCTACCAGAGAATGAAGGTGAAGCTGATTGAGATTTAATTCATCATATTCATACTAATATTATTGTATCTTGAAAAAAGTATAATTATTATGATCAATAAATTAATATGTACTATCAAGACGTGTTTGACACGTGATTAAAATGATTCCTCTCCCTCTAAACATAGAAAATTAAATAATCCTTGCCGATCCAATCATTCAGTTTCACTTCTATCGCGTGTCTTCATGACACACCATTTTTTTTTTAATTGCCGTTATACCTCGAGTATCAAGGGTGAGAAGACTCTGAAAATTTAGGGTTATCTTCAGGGAATCCCCCTAGAGTTTTCGCAACTCCCACATATGATGAAAACTATCAACAATTTGTTAATCATTAACAATATGATTTTTTAATTGCCGTTATAACTCGAGTACTGAGGGTGAGAAAACTCTGAAAATTTAGGCTTATCTTCAGGGGATCCCCCTAGAGTGTTCTCAACTCCCACATATGATGAAAATTATCAACAATTCGTTGATGATTGATAATATGATTTTTTAATTGCCGTTATAACTCGGGTATCAAGGGTGAGAAAAGTCTGAAAATTTAGGGTTATCTTCAGCGGATCCCCGTAGAGTTTTCTCAACTCCCACATATGATGAAATTTATCAACAATTTGTTGATGATTAATAAAATGATTTTTTAATTGCCGCTATAACTCAAGTATCGAGGGTGAAAAAACTCTGAAAATTTAGGGTTATGTTCAGGGAATCCCCCTAGCGTTTTCTCAACTCCCACATATGATGAAAATTATCAACAATTTGTTAATCATTAGCAATATGATTTTTTAATTGCCGTTATAACTCGAGTACTGAGGGTGAGAAAACTCTGAAAATTTAGGCTTATCTTCAGGGGATCCCCCTAGAGTTTTCTCAACTCCCACATATGATGAAAATTATCAAAAATTTGTTGATGATTAATAAAATGATGTTTTAATTGCCGCTATAACTCGAGTACTGAGGGTGAGAAAACTCTGAAAATTTAGGCTTATCTTCAGGGGATCCCCCTAGAGTTTTCTCAACTCCCACATATGATGAAAATTATCAACAATTTGTTGATGATTAATAAAATGATGTTTTAATTGCCGCTATAACTCGAGTATCGAGGGTGAGAAAACTCTGAAAATTTAGGGTTATCTTCAGGGGATCCCCCTAGAGTTTTCTCAACTCCCACATATGATGAAAATTATCAACAATTCGTTGATGATTGATAAAATGATTTTTTAATTGCCGTTATAACTCGAGTATCAAGGGTGAGAAAACCCTGAAAATTTAGGGTTATCTTCAGCGGATCCCCCTAGAGTTTTCTCAACTGCCACATATGATGAAATTTATCAACAATTTGTTGATGATTAATAAAATGATTTTGTAATTGCCGTTATAACTCAAGTATCGAGGGTGAAAAAACTCTGAAAATTTAGGCTTATCTTCAGGGAATCCCGCTAGAGTTTTCTCAACTCCCACATATGATGAAAATTATCAACAATTTATTGATGATTAATAAAATGATGTTTTAATTGCCGCTATAACTCGAGTACTGAGGGTGAGAAAACTCTGAAAATTTAGGCTTATCTTCAGGGGATCCCCCTAGAGTTTTCTCAACTCCCACATATGATGAAAATTATCAAAAATTTGTTGATGATTAATAAAATGATGTTTTAATTGCCGCTATAACTCGAGTACTGAGGGTGAGAAAACTCTGAAAATTTAGGCTTATCTTCAGGGGATCCCCCTAGAGTTTTCTCAACTCCCACATATGATGAAAATTATCAACAATTTGTTGATGATTAATAAAATGATGTTTTAATTGCCGCTATAACTCGAGTATCGAGGGTGAGAAAACTCTGAAAATTTAGGGTTATCTTCAGGGGATCCCCCTAGAGTTTTCTCAACTCCCACATATGATGAAAATTATCAACAATTTATTGATGATTAATAAAATGATGTTTTAATTGCCGCTATAACTCGAGTACTGAGGGTGAGAAAACTCTGAAAATTTAGGCTTATCTTCAGGGGATCCCCCTAGAGTTTTCTCAACTCCCACATATGATGAAAATTATCAACAATTTATTGATGATTAATAAAATGATGTTTTAATTGCCGCTATAACTCGAGTACTGAGGGTGAGAAAACTCTGAAAATTTCAACTCTCCTAACCTAATGATTTGGCCTTGATTATGGTAGGAACAAAAATCACATTACATGACATATGCACATCTATATGAGGACCATTGAGTTGCATCATTACCGTGTCTAATCGTACACCAAAAAATAGTGTTACGCACCCACCCATTGTCTCATGGATTCACCGGCAGCAGGATGAGTGCTCTCGGCAGTATTCCTAAATTGACAATAGGGGGGGGGGGGGCATCATGAGTACCAGCCATTGTAGCGCATGAGTTGCCGGAGGTTTGCCCTGTATTTAAAAATACCACGGCTTGAATGGCTAAAGTCCCAGCCACATGGAACTGCAAGAATAAAGCGATACACACATATACACATGCGTACACAATATTATGAAACCATAATTTGAGGCTCCGTGCTTGACTCCCTGTACAATCATTATGTTACATGTAACCTGAAATCAACTTTAGAAAGTATTTTTAATGTTCGGAAATGTGCCATATGTCTTAATAATTATCGATTCCCCGTTATAATTTATTGGAAGTTCAGTTATTCCACGATAGAAACGTCAGTCATGAAACCTGACATCAATGACCTGGCAAAAATAATTTTTTTAAACGCTTTTTCTCAAGAAATTGGAGTTATGATCACCAGAAGTATTTCTATCAGTACATATGATAACCTCAGCTATTTGGGCGGCAAATTAAGAAATCTACCAAAATGACGATTAGCAACCCGTTTTTCTAAAAGTGGTTCCACAGAATTTGTAGAATGTTAACAGTATCCTTCATTCGGATGATATATGTTGATTTTTCATCAAGCAGAATCGTTCGAACAAGTCAATAGTAAAAAAATGGGACGAACGTGAGGAAACGTTTATCGCTCGGTTTTCATTTGGTTTTACGATACTGCCCAGTTTATACGATCGTACCGCACATTTGGCTTGTGCAAAACAAAGCTGTAAAGCTCGGAGAAATTTTCGAACGAGTTTTTTTTTACTTCTCTTCCCTTTTTTTTGAGTATGCGGGGTCTTTTTTTACGAGCGATAGTTCCGCCGATGGCTAGCTCCGCTGGGAACGCTTTTATTCCACGGATTTTCGTCATCCTATGTACCCCACTGACGCGGATCCGTTGTATTGAATCATCTATCGGTTACCGATGTTGAATAATGTTTTGATGCGGGGAATTAACGTTAATTCTCTGGTTTTTATACCTCCTGTGGGGAAGACTTTATTGTGGTTAAAGCGTTTTCCGTCAATTTACGAATATGAGCAATTATTACTCCATTCCGCATTCAATCGTCAAAAAACTACTGAACAAAGATATTTATTTCAGGTTGAAATTTCGACTGTTCACTGACAGCATGCAAGTTTTTTCTCTCCTTCACGGAGAAAAGAGTGATGGTAGCGAATTCCATGTGGATATTTACGACTAGTAAGAATTACCAAAGTTTAGGAAGGATTACTATGTTATGGGAATAGTTCCTATAGGCTCCAGCATCGGATGCTATAGGACATAGTAAGACTCTCGATAGGTATGAAGCCTTTAAATATAGGAAAAAATTACCATTTTCGATAGTAACGTGTACTAGGTTACATAGTAAGAATGACCATAGTTATTTGGTAACCCTTACCATAGATGTATGGGGAAAATTACCATGCAACATAGTAACATGGCCTATACTGTATGGTAAAATGGAAAAAAGCAATAAAACATCACAGAGATCGAGGTTAAAGATCTCTAGATTATTATCCACGATGATGATCGGTTTAATAAGGTAGATTTTTTTGCTGATATATTTTTTTATTTAACGAACTTAGTTTCGAATATTACTTATTAATATACTAATAACTATTCATTGGGTTACCCATTACTCATGCTACTGCAGTGATGAAATTCAACAACAATTTACATCAATACCTCAATATCAATATTTACATCGATATACAAAATAGTACAATATTCTCAGGACCCTTCCAAAAGCGCAGGATCTGCAGCAACGTCTTCGATATTATGATACGATTTCAGACGATTAAAAATGCTTGGTTTGGTTATCCGAGTACTCGCTGGTTCTGCCTTCATTACATGTCAATTTTAAAAGGTGTAGAAGAAATTATTGTAATTGTTTAGTTGCACAACGGTAGTGGGATCAACTGAGTAGCTACGAGTGGCTGTCACGTAATGGCATGGGGGCAACCATCTTCTCAATATGGCTACACCTTGCGGCAAACTTCGATGAACATATATACGATTGAGAATGCTCAAGTGTAGGCTTGTTGTTGTTGTTGATGCACACCAAGAAAATTGAAATCCAGTTTTTTTTTAACTTCGCGATATAGGGAAGTTATTGTAATCACCCCGAAAATCGGATTTTCACCAGATCTCCACGTTTCAACGTCTCGCGAATCATTCTAGACCATTTTTGGAAAAATGTCTGTATGTATGTATGTTTTTTTTTTCTTTTTTTTCTACTCTTGCTCTATTCGTATTCACCCACGTAACCGCTGTTAGGCATTAATTCATGGGCAATACTACGGATCAGAGTACACACCCATTGCGGCTGGCGCCGACTTTGCCATTATAGCTCATCGTATTTCTAATCACAGGGTAAACCTCCAGAAACCCCTGTGATACGATGGCGGGCGTCTACGATGGAACCCTCCCCCCCCCCCCCGCGCGACGGGTCGCGTTCGGTCCCGGCTCACGGTCTCACTTCATGGATTCCGCCGATAGCACACACGGAATGTTCCTGCCATCGGTCGGAGTCCGTGAGAAAATATTTTTCAGAAAAAATATTTGCAGTGAGCGGGAATCGCTCCGAACGTCGGACCTTTAGAATAGTAGGCAGACACTCTACCCACTACGCCAAAGCCCCGTCTGTATGTATGTATGTGTGTGTGTATGTCCGTATGTATGTGGCCAATTTTTTCGTCAACGATATCTTGAAAACTAATGGTCCGATTCCATTAATTTTTTTTTCGATCGATGAGTTTTCATGTAACTTAGTGCTGTTTGGATTCTGGAAGCAATCCAGTCAGCAGTTTTCAATAATTTCCAGAAAATTGAAAGGCCCACAATCGCAAATCGGGCTAATCAACGGGCATCCATAAACTATGAGAGTTAGCGCAAAATTTATATAAGAAAAGTTATTCCCCATATAAAAATACACATTTTATATAGAATGACTTTTTTCCATAATTTGCATAATTAAGGGGGTATCGCCGTCTCAACAATTATGTATGTAATAAGAAATTAAAGAATCCAGCGCTGTCATGAAGGTCTCAATCGAAACCTTTCGGTTCAGAATGGAGCGGATTGCAGTTTGGATGGCATTCGTGCAGTACATGCAATGTTATTAACAATTGCAATTGTTTATACGATTTCACTGGGTACAATATTAAAGTTAGCGGGAAAGTTATCTGAAGAAAACTATTCCGTATATGAAAATACAGCTTTTACGTGAAATGACTTTTTTCCATAATTTGCATAATTAAGGAGGTATGGTCGTCCGAGCAATTTGAAATACGGGAACAATGCATATCACCGGGGTCGTTCCTTACACAACAATGCACATTCAGTATGACTTTTTTCAATATCGGTTGAAACATATCGCGAGTTGAACTAGGATATACTTGGCGAATGAATATGTCGACAATTACGGGAAGGATGTCAAAGAGCGGGATAATTACTAACGTACAAAGGTAGGGAGGGTAACTAGGCGGACGAATTTCAGTTGAATATTTTTATGCGGGTTAAAAATCAAACTAAATCGATCGCGTGCAGTAATTATTAGTCACAAGGGTCAATTATTGATATCACTGTTGAGTTTGCTCATCAGCATGGTTGCATGCTTATGCTGTGCTGAAATACCAAATCGGCAAGTATGGGACACACACATTTGCACGCCACTAGTGCATTTTTCATTTTTATATGGAATGAATGACCGTGTAAGCGAGAGATTGCGTTAGCGCAAATTGGTTAATTAATGAGGATGTTAATTATGTCGTTATGTCCAAAATTTCATATAATTTACTTCTTTTAGATATTTCCCTTCCATTTTCTACACATTTCGAAGTTACAAAAATTATTTTATTATTCCGTAAATTTTAATTTCATAATCATTTGAAAAGAAAAGACAAACATAACAATGCAATACTAAGGAATGCGGAAACTGATGAGCTCGCATTACAGTCACACTAAGGCAGTATGGCGAAATCCTACGTCAAAAGTGCTGATAAGTAATAAGAGCATATGAGTAAAGTCCAAGAAATAAAGGAGGTCGATCACACCAGAATTTTCCACCAACGAAATTTAGTTTCGTGGAACCTCGAAAAGTTTACCTCTATGGTAAACTTGACAGAAAAAGTTAGTCTGGGCACACCTGGGAAGTTGATAAGATCGTCGTGGAAATTGACTGTGAAATCGACCTACCTTTTTGGTTCTCCATAAATATGAGCTCGCAAAAAGTCGATATTACACTCGGTGATCAATTGAATAATAGTAGATTGGTGATCGGACCAACCAGTGTAGGGACGACCGTCCTTAAGTCGAGAGTAGCATCATTTCTTACATTGTAAGAAATTTTTTAATTTTGTATCCGGGTGTGACTATTCTCAAAAAGACAATAGAACATTTGTTATATAAACAAATTATCAAGTGGGTAAACGTGAACGGATGAAGAGTGTCCATAATAGTATCCATACTGGCGGGGAAAAATAGGCCGCTCTACCGAAGAACCCACATAGCAACTGAAATTTGGCAATAGACAACTCAAAAGCAATAACTATCTACAATAAAGTGAGTCCCCCAAATTACTAAATTACTCCATTAGACATAAGAAGCATTCCAGGGAAATCTAATAAATAAATTGAAACATTAATCAAAATGCCAAGAACCTGAAATAACGAGAGAAATTTATTACTTGAAATTATTATTTGAAACTCTGAAATAGGGGGAATTTGTTTAACATTCTTAACATCCAAAACTGTGGTAAAAAGTAGTGAAATATAAATTTTCTGTTTGAGACAAAATAGTATTAGTAAATCATTGACCGGAAATCTTGTAACCCTCTCCTATTTCATCTCTGAAATGCAATCCTTCTCAAATTACGACACTGCATCTAAAAATTCATCGAGGTAAGAGCAAAGAAAATTACTTAACGTTGTCCAAAATTAGGAGTAGAATTAAATTAATATAAACATGAATTTAATTTTACTCATACAATTCTAGCTTCTCGGTTCCAGAACTTGACATTCAAATTACAAATTCAGCCATTGACGCAAAAGGCGTTCTCTGGTCATAATGTATTTGATATAGATTATGTATTTAATGTACATAATGTATTTGATATAGACAGAAATATTTGGATAACAATTTACGTATCATTATTGGAAAAAAAAACAAAGAAAATATTAATAAATAAGTATTTCTGGTAATATTTTTGACCATCATTATATCTGTGACATTTCAAGTTTCTTTCAACATAACTATTCACATATATTCAAAAATAAGAAAGTACTTACCTCGGTCCCAATCGTTTGAATCCTCCGACATCACCTGTATCGTATCCATAAATATTGCAATGCACTGTCGATCGATTACTCACGTTCACGAACAACAGATTCAGCGATTTCTTCAATTGGCTAAGACGATCAACGGGTATAGACCTGACAGCCATACACTGTAGGGCCGCATCCTATACATATAGGACTCATTCCCATAAATATGGTAAGCAATACCATATGTTTTGTAGTTGCTACGATACCTAGCATAGTAAAGGGTCCAAGGTGTAACTAGTAACATTTGCTATCCACAATGATAATCCTTTCTATCATAAGGGTTGTCATTACTCCAGCGTATAGTAATGTCTATCATACCCCCATGGGAGTGATCACCATAGTGCTAAGTAATTTTTAGTACTCAACATGGTAAAAATTACCATAAAAGTCAAGTCGGAAAACCATTTACCATGTTTTATGGTAATATCTCATATATGAACGTAATCTCTACCATTCAGTTTTCTCCGTGTACAAAACTTATACTGGATGACGCCTATCAAGCGCCGCTTGAGATTTGCGGTATTTCGAAGGCTGTAACACTTTTCCTCGATTCTATCCCGAGAACCAAGGAAAGTTGTTACTTTCGCCCATTCCCGCATACCAAGCCTAGAAGTGGGGGCGCCAGCTACCTTTTTATGGACCAAAGGTAACGAAAACCAGAAACAACAAAAAGAAAACTGGAGGACAGACTGATGGCAGCTTAACATCGATCTCGCGACAAACAACACACAACCCGGCCACAAACAACACAATCCAAACATTCAATATGGCCCCGGGGCCAATAAATCCAAAAATTCCACCCAGCATTATCGCGGATCCAAAACACCAAGGTGATAATGCCGGGACACTAAAATCTAATGTTAAAATCAATTCACCGATGGGAATCCGAACATCCAACTTACACGGTGAATTGAACTACCCGCGAATCAGCACTAGCTGAGATGATAGTATGGGAATGGAAGGCGGGAAGGCTCGGTTCGCTCAGTATGCTAGGTCGTGGAGAGAGGATCGGGGTCCCAAAATTGCGTTAATTACTAAAAAACCTAGAATCGCGTTGTAGTGGTGGGCACGTGACTCTACAGGGTCCGGGTGTACAGTAACCGAGAACATGGCGGTATGTTCTCAAGGTCACTCCACGGATAGCATGGGTTAGAGAGCAGAGCGCCGTGAAGCAGAGAGCGTTGGAGGATCCAGAGTCCCGGGGCGCACCCTATGATCGGTATTACCGGGCGGCGAGCCGAAGTGGCTCTAGACATAGAGAGCTACCACCAGAGGGCATGTCGGCATCCTCTGGCCAAACGCGAACCGACAAGATGCCGGGAGGCGACAACAGCGCCTCTACAGAGAGAGAGCAAGAGAGCTGCAACCAACGGCCAACATTGGGAGTCAACCCGGAGGGACTCGGGAGAGAACTGATAAACCGACAAAATGTCGGGAAGCGACGACCGCGCCTCTACAGAGAGAGAGAGCGAAGGAGCATTGGGAGTCAAGGGGCATTGCCGAGCATTGGGAGTCAAGGGGCATTGCCGAGCATTGGGAGTCAACCCGGAGAGACTCAGGAGAGAGCTGACCAGTGGACTGCACTGGGAGCCTGCATAAGCGGCTCTGCCTGGTAAGTGATGAGTGCGTAGCAGCAGGCCTCGCGTCTCCCCACTCTTGGTAGGCAGAGTGGTGGGGGAACGGCGTGGGGAATGGTAGACCCTGTGAGGGATGCCACGGATCTTGTACGGGATTTCCAAAAAATCCCGTTACAAGGCAAATATTATAATTGGAAACACCAGAAACAATCTTTCATTATGTCACTTTATCCACAATGCATGAATAAAATAATTTTGTTAAGCAATACCTACACTTAATGATTCATTGCACTATTGGCTGCTAATCGAGCACACACTCCAAATCGATGAAATTTTACTCCCAAAATTTCCATGAATGCTGATGGTTGTCATTAAAATATCCCGGGAATTTGGCTGTACGTTTATTACACATCGTCATAAAGCATGAAATGTACGCAGTGTTTATGGTTAGAGCATTGAAACTTCGCCACCTCTGGAGCCAAAGCAATAGCATTGGGAGAGTGAGATACTGTGCACACATGTAAACTAAGAGCTCCTAGAAAACCCATCGTCAAAGCTACAATAGGCGAGATGGGAATAGTAATAGAATAATTAAGTGTTGCATCGTAGTGCTAGAGACTCACTACCCATCAAATTATCTTGTATCTCGTCTTGCCCTCATTCTGACAATGTGTCTCCATCTTTTTCTCGCAAATTCCCTGGAAGTTGTGCCTCAACCGCATCGTTGCCAGCAACCCTTGGAAATTTCAACCCACAAGTTTGACACGGCCTTCCCTTAATTTACAACGATGAGGGCAAATCCTTAGTTTCATTGTTTAATTGTTTTATCCATTGCCCGGCTAGCCTCCCCATCAATTCTACGCTAGTTGATCATGACCAACGAACAGAGGGGAATTAAACCACAGCCTGTGATAATAAGAATGTGTCAATCACGCTTGATTGTAACGGAACATGAGAGGGGACAGTAACTCCTGAAATCATGGGGTCACGTGGAAGTGACATCGACACGATGCAATGTGTCATACGGAATCATGAAAATCAGTGATCCTATGACAATTGTGAAGGATTTCATTTGAGACATTACAATCAACTCCTTTGCAATCAGTAGAATTATGATACGTGCATAAAATCGCATAGGATGTCATATTACTTAAAGCAGAAACTGCGGTGTAATTTCTAAAGTCCTATAGAGAATCAGTAGCTATGTGCGAGAATAAAGAATTGACGATGCCAAAATTTTCATTCTGAATCATTCGTATCTTCATGGATCAAAAGGGGTTGATACCTTGCTATAAGTCCGAGTACCCGAGTTACCTATTAACGGAGTTGGAAGTTCATTAGTGTCAAGTAGACGACATAAGTGTGGAACAAGTTAACTTTCTGTTTTGTCGAATCCGATTTTTTATCACAAAAATTGCAAAATGAAACACCCATGGACCGTTTATGTTTCACTTGCATTAATCACTTATTCATTTGCAATATGTTTACAATATGTGAATAACAAATAAGCACACACCATTGCGTTTCAACTACCACCAAATTCAAGAACCAATAGAGCAGAAGTCCAATCAAAATAAATCGATTTCCAATAGTTGCACCATCCACAATGAGGACTGTGTTTCGCGTTTTTGGCTGCAATATCCATGACTATGGAATAGTTTTATTATTTGCACATTCTGAACGTCTTAATGCGCATACAACTTCATTTGCACCTGATAATGGGGTAATGCAGATTTCTGCAATTGAATTTTTTACTTGATAATTGACTAGAAAAGTCCTTAACTTACAACCGTACAAATAAAATCTGAGTTGATGCGCAAAGTAAACAGGACAACAAATTGAACTACCTGAAATATATTTACATGCATCATTACGTCTGCTAATCCGCTGTACCGTGAGTGTTTCCGTTGTCTTTTCAATGAATATCGATTGATATTTACAATACAATCTAATCGAAGTGATCTACTCTCACCTATACAAAACTGGCAAGTAACTCAGTAGACCAGAAACTCTCATCGGGTAATCAGTATTGACCATGGAACCGCAAATGACAAAAACTAATCAAGGACACGAAAGATATATACATGAGGGACACATGTTCACATTAGACAAACCTAGTAAAGACGGTACAAAGAAGTTCTGGCGATGTCAATTCAAAGCAGAGTGTTTAACACGAATCCACACCTCCATTGAAACTAACAACGTTATTAAGGAATTCCATGCTCATACACATGGAAGTGATATCGCTTCTGTTAAAGCTACTGAAATCAGGGTTGGTATAAAACGTCGAGCCGGTGATTCGGTTGAAACTCCATCGCAGCTAATCAACAATTCACTAAAAAATTGTCCTCAATCCGTGAAAGGTAAGCTTCCTATGAGAGAAGCATTACGTAAGGTAATTCATCGTGTACGACATCAAGTGAACACAGCTCCGCCAACCCCACAGAATCTCGAAACTATGATCATTCCGGAGAATTTTACAAATTATGTTGTATGAGAAGGTCATGAAATACAATTTTTACTAGCGGATAGTGGCAAAGAAGCTGAAAGAATATTGATCTTCGGCAGAGAAGATCATAAAAATTGGAGTCAGCACATGAAAACGGTCTTCATGGATGGAACTTTCAAAGAAGCCCCACCACTCTTTGCCCAAATCTTCGTAGTTCTCGCAGCTCGCGGCAAATACGTTTTTCCAGTCCTCTACGGGCTTTTGCCGAATAAAACATAAGAAACGTATGAACACTTTTTCCAAATGGTACAAGAGCTGTGGAGCCAATTCGATCCCTACTCTATCTCCTTGGATTATGAAGATGCAATTCTTAACGTGGTAAAAATGAAATTTCCACGAGTAATACGTCACGGATGTCTCTTCCATTTAACAAAAAATATAAAAAAAAAATCGCGGAAGCTGGATTAATGAAGCAATACAATAGTGATCCTGAGTTTGCTTTATGTGCTCGTATGATACCAGCATTGGCCTATCTCCCAATTACATGTCTAGATGACGGTCTCGAGGCTTTATACGAAAATGTTCCCGAAGTTCTTCATCAAGTACTCCACAGCTTTGAGGTAATTTTTAACCAATGACTATGTAAAATTATTTTACTTCCCTATCGAAACACAGTTACAAGCAATGGTAACTTATTTTTATAGGATAGTTACATAGGGGCGCATTAGGAGAAATAAGCGCGGACCAGCTCGTTTTCCCCCTGCAACCTGGTTAGTTTATGAGCGAACTCTTGCCAACGGAAATAGAACAAACAATTTCGCAGAGGCTGCCCACAGACGATTACAGCGAGAACTCGATGTATCTCATCCATCTCTCTGGAAATTAATTGATGGACTCCGTGCGGTTCAGGGAGGGCTGGATTTGATGTGGCAAGGATTTATTAGAGGAAATTCACCACCAGCGAAACGTACAAAGTACGCCAAAAATGATGGACGCATTTCGAAGATTGTCAATGACTTTGAAAATCGCACAATTTGTAAATATTGACAGGGAATCGCCCTCAATGTGCTATTGAACTGAAACATAAAATAATGAAGAAATAGTGTTCTATATTACCGTATTAACGTATTTATTTAATTATTAGTTCATTTTTTCGTTACCGTATTAACGTATTTATGTAATTATTAGTTCATTTTTTCGTTACCGTATTTACGTATTTATGTAATTATTAGTTCATTAAAGTTACTGTGTTCTTAAAAAATAATAAAAAAATTATCAATGTATATTACTCCTAATCAAAGTCACAGCAATTGATTCTGATTGTTTTTAAGAATTTGTGCTTGAAAACAATTTTGTAATGTTCCTAATTGACGAATCGAACCTGGCGCCAAATTGGCTAAGATCGCTAAAAAACCAGACGTCAAAAAGTCTGCGACAAAATGGCGGCGCCAAAATCTCATGCTCCTATATTTTTACGTGTTGAACGTCTTGCATTACACCCTTTGTTTCGTATCTCGAACCGTTCTTGCAATAGAGCGATCTAAACAATTGAATTTGTTAATAACAATCAACTATGTGTGTTAGCAAAAAAAGTTATGCAACATCAAATATGTATTTTTGTGGGTGGAACAATTTTCATCAACTAATTTGTTTCGTATATTCACTCGTTTTTACGCCCCTGCGATATAAACAATCTTTTTTGTTAATAACCATTAACTACCCGTGTTATCAAAAAACTCATAAAACGTCAAATGTGTATTGTTACGTGGGGAACGACTTTTATTAGACACTTTGTTTCATATCTTCAATCGCTCTTACTATAGAGCGATCTGAACAATTGAATTTGTTAATAATGATTAACTATCGGTGTTAATCGGTGGAAAAAAGTCATTAAACATCCAATGTGTATTTCTTGGCGGGGAACAACTTTCATTTGACACTTTTTTCGTATCTCAAGCCGTTCTTGCGATAGAGCGATATAAACAATTCAATTCGTTAATAACAAGTGAACGGATACTTTGTTGAAAAAATAGCTCCTTTCAGATCTGGATAGCACTGAAACACGTCAATCAAAAAAAAAACTAGTGGTGTGTGCATGTGTGTGCCCACTCGGGGCACAAACAAAACTTCCCGATTTGGTTTTTCAGCACAACTTACTAAATTTATTCTTCTCCCGTATACTACGGTTAATCAGTGTGACCCCTGTTAGTATCATAACGAAAACATGCCTATTTGAGAATTCCCAACTGACTCATTTATGAAGCAGATAATTATGAATACTTGAGTAGACGCATGGTGAGCATGAGGATGACACTTATGCGTGGTACTTGAGTGAGGGTGAGACGCCAATAAGGATGTGGCTGCAAAACAAAAACATTAATATTTTACCCAGTGGAACAGTATAAACAATTGCAATCGCTAATAACATTGAATATACTGCGCAAATGCCATCCGAAATGTGATCCGCCCGATTTTGCATGAAGACGCTTCGATTGGGACCGTTATGACAGCGCTGGGTCCATTCGTTCACTTATTACATACATAATTGTGAAGACTGGTATACGTCCTTAATTATGCAAATTATCGAGAAAAAGTATTCTACATAAATTCGCCATACGTATTTTTATATGGCGAACAACTTTTCTTATATGAATTTTGCACTAACTCTAATAGTTTATGCAGTAGAACTTTATAAACGGAACCACTTCTACTAAAAATTTAATCAAGTATAAAATATGGTTATATTTTTCAACTGTGACATTGAGTACCTGGATTACAACATTTTTGTGTGAATGAAACGTTCATTATCACTATATTCTATTTTTTCTCAAAATGGATTTCTCAAAAACAGGGGAAGTAGTCGATGGATTCGATCCAAAAACCTAATCAGCTCTAAGTTATATGGAGAGGAAAAAAATTACTCGAATCGCACCATCCGTTTCCGAGAAAACGTAAACGAAAACTTTGGCCACATATGGACGAACACACACACACACACACACATACAGACACTTCTCTGAAATCACTTCAGGATCATGCAAAACGTCGAGAAACGTGAAAATTTCATCGATCTGGCACTTTTCATTTCGGGGTCATTAGAATAAATTCCCTAGATCGCGAAGTTAACAAGATACCAGAAATTATTTGACATGTCCATATGAATGACGAATTTTTAACCACACAACTTTGGCTGATTTGATAATAGTTTAGGATAATTTGGGATTAACTTCTTATAGTTTAGGACATGATAGTTCATTGATTTTTATTCTTTTTCTATTTCTATTATTTTTGAAAAATCGTCCATCATCTGCGGAGTATATGGGCGTTTATTCCTGATATTTCATTTTGTCTTTTATTTGGCAGAAATATGTATGTTTGATCTGATTATTAAGTGGAAGACAATTAATATGCATATTTCGATGTTCAGAATGTGCAAATGATAAAATTATTTGATGGTTATGGACATTACAGTCGCCTTTTTGAAATTCCTGCTTCCACGTAAGAAGATGAGCAAATGATTTATTATAGACTCGAGTAACATTAAAATAACAGTGCCTGAAAAATAATAGTTTTTTCTGCCCACAGAAAATATAGACAGAAAAATCGTATTCAATCCTCGGGAGGACAATCAGACAACCATTCCCCACGTGCTTGCTACCCTCACCGTCAGCTCGGGCCGCAATCTTGCACGTGAGGGAAGACTTGTCTGCTTTTCCTCCCTAGGTGCGAAATATACTATTACTTAACGTGTCCGGTTAAACCACTGCAGAGATTTTTAACTTCCCGGTCTTCACGGCAGTTATCGTTATGGGTCCGACAATCGCAACCAGAAATTTCACGTGATCTCCACGTTTCATGACCCTTAGAAACATTTTCGATCGTTTTGAGCGAGATGTTTGTGGATGCGTATGTGCATATGTCAGCAAAATTTTGTCGAACGATTTGTCTTGAACAAACTGTCCGAATTGGGTTTTCTCATACTCTTTCGATAGGATTCCACCTAACTAGATCCGATTAGATTTTGAACATAATCGACACAGCGGGTTTTTAGTTATTAACAAATTGAATTGTTTATATCGCTCCATCGTGAGAACGGTTAAAAATAGGAAACTAATTATTCAATGAAAGTGGTTCTATACACAGAAATACATATTTGATGTTGCATAACTTTTTTTTCTAACATCGAAAGTTAATTGTTGTTAACAAATTTGATTATTTAGATCACTCTATCGCAAGAACGGTTGGAGATACGGAATAAAGTATAGAAATGAAAGTCGTTTCAGACGTAAAAATACACCTTTGATATTTTATGACTTTTTTCCTAACAGCCATAGTTAATTATTATCCAGGTACGAAACGCCGGACCTTGGGAAATGGCCCAGGACCGACACGAGTCCTGGCGAGCCTGAACTCGGTGCCCACGACCGGCCCAAAGGTTGGCGAAAATTCATGGCCAGTGACCAGAGGCTGGTAGCAAGCTTGGCTAACCAGAGTTTGGCGGGCGAGGTCCAGCCAGGGCCGGCCCAACGGTGAATTAATTTCCCTCTCCCCCGGTGTCTGGTAGCCAAGCTTCATCCAGTGCTTGGCCAAGGTTCGCAGCCATGTTTCCACGTACCATATTGTAATTATCTGAAATCTAAGTGTTGTACCTATTCTATTATACTATAGTAAAATACTATAGTAGATTAGTCCCGATTAGTCGCGATGTGTTGAAATGTCCGTTTTTCAATTAAATCCGCAATTATCTCTGAGACGAGTGGCTTTAGAAAACAAATTTATAAGGTCATTTTTAATTAATGACACCAAAATTTTTTATCGAAGTGTCTCTGGTGATGTTTCTTACAACTACTCATCTCCTCCACGAATAGAACTGGATTTTCTCGTCTATCTGTCTATGTGAGTGTCTGAATGTTCGGCGTTTACTGATGATTTTTTTTATTATTATTATCATTACTAGTGAAACTCGCATAAAAAATATTTCAATGTTATTTTGGTGGTAACAATACTAAAATAGGATTAGAAAATATTGGAAAAGACTCACAATGTGCGCACGTTCTATCTGTCAGTGAACAAGAATTTTTATAATCTTCACAAGATTTCCTTTCACTGACATTTTTTTTTCAGTAGACTTTACCCCAAGGCATTTACTGTCATCTAAGAACCACTCAATATCAAGGCAAAAATCACAAGATTGGTCTACAGGATTGAGTTCTCCAAAAAAGAAGAAAAAAAACAAAGAAAAACTACATGAGGTTAGAAATGAATCAATTTCAGCACTTGATAGAAAACATCAAGTCGTTGAAAATTACTTTCAATTGTATATTGAGAAGCAGCTGTGGATACAGAATTGGAACTTGTGAGAGTGAAAATCGCTCACGACCTGAAGAAGTACTTTGTTAATTTGAAGAATCCAATTGTTTGCACTAATCGACGTCCAGGGACTGGTACTAGTCTGATCGAATTACAGGCCAACTTATCAGTAAAAATCCCCATTACAATGACAGAGGATTTCATCACTTTCAACGCAATGTTGGAAATTGATAATCAGCAGTTGAAGGCACTGGTAATATATCTGACACTTTTTTCTATTCATTAAAGCTTCCAGTCCCTTTGAGAGTCTATTCAACCCTGGCAATATATCTGACACTAGTTGTTTGAGTGATTTTTTCTTTCTGTACATTTGAAAAATTTTATTTTTTCTTTTCGTAGCGTCTGTTCTTCAAACATTTGATAAATGGCCTACAGACCGTCAAGTCATGTATTTCTACTGTCATGAAAGCCACTTTACCCAAATCAGTGGAAATAGAATATACTGCTTATGGGAGAGAGGCTAAGGGAATGGAGAAAAAAAATTTTAGTGCTACAAAATTTGATGAACTTCTGATGGATGTCGTTGTTGAAAAGTTGGAATCAGAGATAGACAACAAGGCAGTACTCCCAATAGTCAGTTCATGGTTGTGTGGTGCCACCGATCGTGATGGTGGTCGACAAGATCGTCGATCAGGGGCAAAGAAAAGGTGTAAATCGCCATGAGAAAGAATAACTCACCATAGAAAAGAGAAAATTTGACATAATCACGCAATTTTTTGTTATTGACTAGGAAGCAAATCTCATTCATTGAAGATGCGTCGTTTTTTTTATTCTATCGTCGTTTTTATCTAAATTAAAATTTTGATTAAAGCAATGAAACAAAAAAAAATGATTTCGAAAACAGAACGTTTTGCATTCGTCCAAAATAGTTGCGCGAGTGAGCATCAATTAACAAGATTTAATCATTAAAAAACAAAAATTGAGGATAAAAAGAGTTCAAGTTTTTTTTTAATTGAACAATTTATCTAGTAGGAATGACAATAAGTTGCTGTTAACAAAAAAATACTTCAAAATTGTCCAAAGTCTCACTTTTGGTAATTACTGCTCTAATATTAAATTATATCGTTATTATCATTTCATGTTGTGGATGTCAAATGTTCAGAGGTGTAAGTTGGGACGAATAGTTGGTAGAAAGGATGGAAAAGCCTTTAAGACTATAAAACATTCACTAATTATTCAAAATTTCTCATTCTTACTGACATAGAAATATTATTTCTGTGGTTTAGTTTATCCATTCGAAATTATAATGTTTGGGATCACAAATAGTTTTTAGGATATAGGAATTAGAGTTGTTGGAGTAATTCATGATTGAAAAGAATGGATGGAAAGAGAAAGCAGAGCTTTATATTTGAGTGCCAATAGTGTAATCATATATATAATTTGTGCTGAGTATTTATACGTTTAATTTGATTTACTTTGAAGAAATAGTATTGAGAGAATTAAGAGTGATCGTCAAGTGCTTTGTTTACAAACACATCGAAGACCTCCGTCGCTGATTAGCAATTCGGTAGAGAACATAAATACAGCGACGTTAAATAAAATTAAAAAAAAAAAGAGTGATCGTTAGTTGACATTACCTAAAATTAATTCAAAATTGTCCAGTGCCTCATAATATTATGATTTTTTTTCGTCATCAGCATTTTTAAATTCGAAGATAAAAGAAGGTTCTTATAAAACCTTAAAGTTTCCAATGTGAAATTGTTGAATTAATCATAATATAATGTATTATGGCAATATTCCTTTGTAATAAACAAATGACAATTGTCAATGAAATATGTATTGCAATCACCATTTATGAAGGAATCCATTCTTAGGGGTCAGTAGTCGATAGATAGGGAAGACCCAGATCGAATGGTTGGGGCCTGGTGAACGAACGCTTCCAGCATCGGTGGTTAGTTTGGGCCAATACTATGGAGAGGGGAAACTGATAATACGGCCGGACTTTGATCAACGTACACTGGCCAGATTATGGGGCCTGAGTCTGGCCGGCCGTTATCATTCCCGAGTTTAACCGGGTCTGGTGCGGGTTCGGCCGAGGAGAGGGCGCCGAGGTTTGGGCCAAGCTTGGTTGAAAACGGTTGAAAATACGAAAGAAATTAATCAATGAAAGTCACTTGTTCGGTTTGTTGTTATCGACGCATCAACTACAATGGTTCTTAGCGCCGGCTCCGGACTTGTTATAGTCGTTAGACGCTCACGACTCTTTCCTCTGTAACACAGTTACGGATGTTATTCGTCCAGAATGAGGGTAGGAACATCCAGTTGTACAGTTTTTGGTACTCGTTAATGAAAGGTATTCCACACGTAGAAATACACATTTCGTGTTTTGTAACCTTTTTCATTACCACCTCTAGTCAATTCTTATAAACAAATTGCATTGTTTATTTAACTCTATCGCGAGAAAGTGTCTATTTCTGAGAAATCGTTTTACATTTTAAAAATTATAAAACAATTTAATATTTTGAAATTTTCAAAAGTTCATAATTTGAGACATGAACCGAAATTCTGGATATAGCATATGTAGGGGAACGATCAGGAAGTTATTGGTTCGACCCGTAGAGGGTGAGACCCACATCTCGTTTATTATTTTTTTTATCGACGCGTCTTGCTGGTCTCCAGGTCGGAAATAAGCGATTGGTAGAAAAACTGATTCTTTCAATTGTTATTAATAAATTGAATTCTTCGTATCGCTCTATCGCAAGAACGGTTGGAGATATTTTGTGTTTTCTGATTTTGTCCGTATTTTTCACCGTTCCGGCGTTAGAGTGTTCCCAGGTAGGAAAGGAACAACGGGCCAGGTTTGACCCGCGACTGGTGGCCATGTTGGCGGGGCTTGGACTTACTGTGTAACCAGGGCCGCACCGGACTTGGTGCACTCCTGGAATGATGGCAGTGGGCCAAGCCCGGCGCCATATTTCGGCCGGGCTCACGAACGAAAACTCGGCCAAACCACAATTTCAATTTTATCCCAATATTGCCCCAGAGTTACCCATATTCACGCTCTTCATTTGCCAGGCTCCACCTATTTATCCCTGTATTGTATTTAGTTTTACCTATGGCTTATTAAAGACTGGATTGGACCGAGGCAATTGTAACACATTTATTCTTATTATGATATTTATTCGACACTTTTCATATGTTTAATCACAAATAGACGGAACATTTTTTCGTTCTTTGTGAATGGAAAATGGTAGAAAACACATTAAGCATAAATAAAGTTGTATTAAATATAAGAATCTGAATTGAACTACTCGCATTGCGAACAAAACCAGAAGAACTTTCTCTTAATAAGAATGACCTTCAACAATCAGCATTGCACTTTTTTTTCATAACTTTCAACCTTATTTGGAAATGACTGTACTTGCAGAATATTTGAAAAAAAGAGAAAACTTTTCAGACTCCAGAGAACACTGAGACCATCAAGCAATCAACTAATCTGAGTCTTCATTTTTGGAATCAATAAATCCATATCACACTTTATTCTTTGGACGAATAAACTAATACCAATTTAATTTTTCCCTTGGATTTGACTGTTACTCAGATCTTCTCCTTGAACCGGATTGCCGATTTTTGCGACCACCGTCTCTGTCTGGACCACGAGACAACCATGTACTAACCGCCGATAAAATTTTTTTCCGATCTCCTCCTGCGCCAAATTTTTCACCAATAACATCGATCAATATTGAGCATACCTTAGTAGCACTAAAATTCTTCTCCTTCAGTCCATTCGCCTCTCTTCCATAGCATGGCTTTCATGATAGTGGAAACGCACAAAATGATGGTACTGTGGGCGTTGATGAGAGTTCTCAAATACAAACGCTAAAAATAATATCTAAAATTAATATCTCTGAATACGGACGTATAGTCCAAATTAGGCTTTCAATCCACAATCCCCACCACGGACACTGAGGTCCTTCACACAAACTTCACCACAAATGTCACAAAACTATTGCGCGTTCATTACAAAATATTTCCGACCATCATTGTAAAGATACAGGTGTTTTAGGATCAAAATCCATTCAGCACATCCAACCCTTACATCATTTTAGGCATGAAATAGTACAGGTCTTCATGTGATTATTTTTTTCCAATTTATAGATTAATTCGTGATAGAAAGGAATTGATGCGCATGTACGTTCCATAAATAACGGAAATAGATTGTGAATTTGATTACCGGCTTATGATAACTTTGTCGAAATTCTCAATGCCCAAATCGAGTGAATCATTCTACCAGAGTTCAGGTTGTCCCAGTGATCAGATTGCCAGTTGAAATGTAATCAACACATTCCAACCACCATTACCCCATGCTCGTAATCAGCTTGACCCTTACTATTATATTTTCATTCAAAACGGGTCCGGCGGCAGGTGCTTTGCTCGCGCTTTTTCTTGTTCCGCTGCACTGACAGATGTCGCATCGGGTTCAGTCTTACGTCTTTCCATAATTTCGATATCTATTTGATATTTTCATCGGTATCTTCTTCTCACTATAACTCGTGCCAGCACAGAATGATATTAGGCTGTGGTGGTAGGCACGATTGAATTAAAGCTAAATTATGTAGAGTGGGGGTATATCCTCAAGACCATTGTTTTCTGGCCCGAGTTATATAGAGACAGAGACTACGAATGTCCCCGAAGGCGCGGATGCGCGCGCATTTTGGGGTGACGAAATTTCGCGAGATTACCGGCTATCGATATTTTCTGACAGTGTCCTTTTTAGCATAGGCTTGGAATTGTTTTAGTCAATTGGAATTGAAGGATTTACCAATACGCTGAGCTATTCAGCTAGAGGCGGCACCCGATTCTCTAAAGTACTGTACAGGATTTTTACAGTTTTGAATATATTCCGGTCGACTAGATTCAAGGTCGAGGATCATTGTGTCTGATATCACTGATAAAACCGATAAACATTCATCAGACATTTAATTGTGTCACGCCAGGGCATCAACTCAACATTCGTTCAACTTATAAGTATTCCAAATCAAAACACACTTATAAACCTCCATATATTCATAGATAAAGAGTACTTATCTCTTAGCTCTTAGGAGAGTACTAATGTGTAGCTATAATAACATCAGTTTAGAGGTTATCGAAAAATGTAGCTTTGTAATGTAATGGCATAAACATCCTATGAATAAAAAAAGCAAATATAATTCTCTGCTGGAATTGTTTAGGCTTTGATCAGGTTTTCAATGCTACAGGTATTCCAAGGTATTCTTAAACCACAGATTTCCTACATAATCTCATTGGATCAATCACATTTTGTTTTGTGTTGATAGTCATTGAACACATAAAGACTCGGTTGAGTGAAGTTCAATTTTTCACCTGTAAAACAGCTTTCTAATGGCACCTTCTTTCAAATTTTTAGTGCCCCATTTCGATTAAAACACGTGCTTTGCTACGGTCATCTGTCGAGAGTTATTATCTCAAAAGTATATATCAGAAGGGCAGTAGCTGCTTGCGCCATGTGTATGCGCAACAAAGATGTCGCGCCATGTGTACGCACAACTGCGGCTTTTTATACATTTCGTTTTCGACGATTACGCGCATTTTTTTTTCATTTCTCTCATTTTCCCGAAAAAAAATCATGAAGTATTGATTTGACGATTCTCTTCTCATTCTTCATATTTTTTCATATACGAAAATGTCCGAATTTTCATTTTTCTTCGCAAAAAAAAGATATTTATCCATGGCCACGCCCCTTTCCCTCGATTTCTCTAAAATAACAATGGCAACCCGGACATTTCGTTATCATGTTGCCCCCCCCCCCTTACATTTCCATCATCGGAACTTCTGGGGTTATAGTACATGATGATTGTACATCGTTAGTACATGATTGTACATGAAAAAATTATTTCTTTTGTACATGCACTGTTTAATTTTAATCAATTTTTTGATTTTGGAGCATGATCTTAACCGAAAAATAAACAAAAATCTTAGTGAACAAAAAAAATATACGGAATCGTTCGTACACATTAAAAAATTAATTAAAAATAATGAGTGAATGTACAAACAATCATAATACCTGTGCAATCATGTACTAACGATGTACAAACGATTCCATACTTTTTGTTTACTAAGATTTTTTGTTTTTTTTTGTCGGTTAAAATCAAGCTCCAAAATTAAAGAATTAATTACAATTAATCAGTGCATGTGCAAACGAAATAATTTCATGTACAATCATGTACTAACGAGGTACAATCATGTAGTAAGACCATTCTGTTAATAAGTGCAATTGTCGGCTAAGTACCTGGGGGTCGGTTTGCCGCCTTTATTTATCATTATCACTATTATCATATGTCAGTCGGAGAATAATTCATTATTATTGAAAAAAATTGCAGTCTCCTTTTTTTTCTTGTGCTCTAGGATTGGGAGCCAAAAAATAAAAAAAGCAGGTACATAAATATTTGAAATTATTTTCATTTTATTATATTATCCGTTTTCATCCCTTCTACTGTTAGTGTATTTATTGCCCCGCTCGGGGTTACAATGTACTTCTTTCCACCACCCTCTCCTTTACATTCTGTTACAATTCTTCAAACCAACTTTACATTTCCATTCTCATTCCTTACATCCATCCTTCCCCATCCATCCATTACATATTATTTACCTAAACTAGACTTTATCAAGTACCTTATCCTAAGAACCTATACCTATATATACAGACAGATTTTACCAAAAGCGTACTTAATTACAACAACATATCAAAACAAAACAAACAAGCCGTGTGAGTGGGACTTCGGTTTCCGGTCTCGTCGGGGAAAGTTCTCAACCTTTTTTTTTCCTCCCTGCGATTCTCCCTCCCACTTACTCTCCCTCCCATTCCATCCTTTCTTCCACCTTTCTCCCCTGCTTCTCTCATTCCACCATCCATTTTTCCCCGGAACCATCCTCTCCGAGAATCTCACACACTCTCTCCCACACACTCCTGTGGCTTTCCCCCCCACCCCCCGGAACATCCCTCCATCACATGCATCCATGTTTTCCGTCTATTTCCACACTTCCTGCATTTTGCCATTCTTTCCTCCGCCCAACTTCTCTCCCCTCTCATCCCTTCTCCTAATCTAAATCTAGCAATTCTGTTCCATCTCTCTTCCCCCTATTCATTCTCCAAATACCTCGGTATCCTTTCCGACACTACCCCCTTATACCAGCTGTTCTTTGCCTCCATTATCCTCTTCCATCTTTCTCCACTCTGCCTTTCCAATTCCGATTTTTCTACTTCTTCAAACTTTTCTAACACCCTCCCCCCTCCCTCTCTTGCTCCATCCTCCTTCTCTAGACCCCTCGTTTCTCTGAACAACCTCCTCCCCTCTTCCCACCTCGACACCTCCTTTTTGCCTTCCCTCCCTTCAATTTCTCTCAGGCACTCTCTTGCTATCTTACTCCCTTTTCCCCTTTTCAATTTCACCTCAAACATCCACGCTCTTTTCACCGCTTAGTCCTTTTCAGCTCCTCTCCTATCATATACCCCGGCGTCCGCCTTCCTACTCCCAATACCCATTTCACATTCCTTTCCTGTATCTTTTCCACCATACCGCACTCCTCCCACCCCCATATCTCTGCTCCATAGCTCATCACCGACCATATCAGGGTGTCAAAGAGCCATACTCTCCTGTTCCAGTCCTTCCTGAATCTTCTTTTGCCGATACCCCACACTTTACCCATTACCCTTCCTGCCTTCCCTATACGTTCTCTTACTTGCCTTCCTTGACTTCCATTTTCCTGAAACCAATACCCCAAGTAGCAAAATTCTTTGACTACTTCCACCGGTCTCCCTGCTATCTTCCATACTCTTTCCTTTCTCGATGCCCTCCCTCTATTTTTAAAAACCATCAACTTCGTCTTCTCTACATTTATAACCACATCTTTTTCCCGCATGTACTTTTCTATAAAATCCATCATCATCCCCATCGCTGCTCCATCCCTCGCCATCAACACCATGTCGTCTGCATAGGCCAACGAAAAAATTTTCGTCGGTCGTAGCGCAATTCCTCCGTTCCATTTTTCCCGCTGCTTCTCCTCTATGTCCGAAAGAAGGATGTTGAACAGTATCGGGCTTAGTAGGCACCCCTGCCTCACTCCCCTTGCTGTCCAAAATTTCTCCGATACCTTCTCCCCTATCCTAACCTTGCTAGCTGTTTCCTTGTAAATTTCCTTTACCCTTTCCGTGATACCCTTCAATGCTCCTCTTTTCTCCATCACCTCCCACAGTACTTTTCTGTTGACTGAGTCAAAAGCTGCTCTCAAATCGACAAAACACGCGTACAGCTTTCTTCCTTTCTCCGCCAGCTGCTTGTTGACCAGATAGTTCAGTACATATATGTTGTCTATCGTCCCCATCCCTCTCCTAAACCCCGTTTGGTTTTCCGGCACAATCCCTTTCTCCCCTACCTCCTTCGCCAGTCTCCTTGTCACCACTGATGCATACACCTTGTACAAAGTCTGCATCAGAGTTAGCCCTCTGTACTCCTCTACCTTCTTACCATTTCCTTTCTTCGCTATTGGTGCTAGCAACCCTTCCTTCCATTTCTCCGGCCATCCTTCCCCTCTCCATACTTTATCACATACTTTCCAAGCTACCAACTTCATTCCCTCCCCCCCTTCTTTCCATATCTCATTTTCCACTCCATCTTCTCCTGCCGCTTTTCCACCTTTCATCCTCGCTATTGCTTCATTTACCTCCTTCTGCGTCAATCCCTGTCCCTCACTTGTCATTTCCACATCTCTTCCCCCTCCGACCACCCTGCTTTCCACACCTCCTAGCAGCTTCATGAAATATTCCTTCCATTCCTTCATATCAATTTCCTCATTTATTCCTTTCCACGTCTTCCTCTCTCTGTTTATAACCTCCCACACTTTTCCTTCCTCAATAGCTTTTTCCACTTCTTTCTCAAAATTCCTCAATTTCTGACCTTTTTTCATTTCACACAGCTTGTTATACTCCCTTTTTTCTTCTTTGTACTCTCCCCAATCCTTTCTACCCTGCCTTGTGGCCCGCAGTGCCCTCCTAACCTCCTTCTTCTTCTGCTTACACTCCTCGCCCCACCAGTCTCCCCATCTTTTCTTCTTCACCTTCTTCCTTCTTTGTATATCTTCCTTCACTTCCTCCACTTTTTTCCTTATTTCTGCTACCAATATATCCACTGATTCCTCCTGCGCCCAGCGATGCCCCTCTAATTGCATCTTCAAATCATTTCTTTCTTCCGCATCCCAAAATGCTATTTGCTTTACTTTGCGTCCCTTTTTTTCCCCTTTCCTTCTTCTCGATATTTCCTTCTATCAATAGGGTTACCATTACCGGGAAATGATCCGAATCACACTTGTCCCTTACCTCAAACCGCTCCACCTCCCTTCTTCCTCTGTCGTCTGTTATTACGTAATCAATCACCGTCCTTTTCCCTCCAAATGTGAATTCCCCATTTCATCTCCTTCACAGTTCCCATTTAGTATCGACCATCCTGTCTCCTCCACCACCTGTATCAGTCGCTTCCCTCCTCCATTCACCTTTTTGTCTTTTGATGCCCTATAACCTTCATCTTTCCCTCTTGCCCCCTCCGTCCATCCCCTTTCGTTCCAGTTCTTACATTGAAATCTCCTCCAAAGAATATTGGTTCATCCCCTCTTGTCCCCATCACTTCCTTCATTCTCTCCAGCTTTATATCCAGGTCCTCATTCTCCAGCTCCCATGTTCATTCTTCCCACCATCCATCCTTCTATATCCTCTTCCGCTCCTCCCTCATCATCCTAATGTGCCTTACACCTGCTTTTTTTCACACTCATCATCATCCCTCCCATGCATCGTCCTTTCTTATTTCGTTTCGATGCAAATTGTACTTTCCACCTAAACTCCTTTGGTATGTTGTGTTTTATATTCTCCCATCCTTTCATCCATCCATGTCTCCATTAATACCACTGCATCCCATTTACCTATGGTTTTCCAAAAAAAATTATCCTTCCTTCTTACTCCTGCAACGTTCCAAAACACCAATTTTACTTCCTCCTGTTCTATGTCTCCTCTCTCCCTTTGTACTTCTTTCATCTGTGTATCTGTTACTTTCTCTCCTCCTCCCACTTCCTTTATATTTGATTCCCCGCTTTCTCCTTATCCATCTCTTCCCTCCAATATGCTCTGTTTCCCTCCTCCCTGCCTTCTCGCCTGTCACCATTTGCCTCTTCCCACCTCACTCCTCCTCCGTCCACCAGGTTCCCATTCTTCTCGTCCCATACCCACAGCTTTCTATCTATCCACATACTCCCTCTACCCACTCTAGTTATCCTGTTCCTTTCCATTTCCATTTTTGCCACCCTTTCCAGCTCCCACTGTATTCTTCTTTCCCTCCACGTCAAATCATTCTCCAACCTTTCCCTCCTACCTTCAACCTCCCTCTATTCATCATCACTCTTGCCTTTTGTTCCTCATGTTCAAATCCTATAACCACTGCCTCCCTCCCCTCCCTGTCTTTTCGACCAACTCTCCTCACCCACTTAACCTCTGTTTCAGTACCTATACAGTCCTTTATCCATCTCTGCACTTCCTCCTTCCCATTTCCCTCTCCTAGTTGGATTCTTTTTATAACCATATTTTTCCTCCTTCTCTGTCTCTCCTGTCTCTCTTCTTTCCATTCCAACTCCCATATTCTCTCCTCCAGTCCACTCCCTCTACCTTGTTCCAATGCCGTAAGTCTTCCCTCCACCTTATTTTTCTCCTCCCTTCTTTCCAACTCCCTCTTTTCTACTTCACTTTTCATCTCATTTACTGTTTTCAATATTTCCGTCTTTTCTTTCTCCCATTTCTCGGCCCATTTCTCCCAAATTTCCCTTGCCCTTGCTATATCGCCCCTGGTGAACTCTCCCTCCTTCTTTACAACTCCAATTATCTCCTCTAATGTTTTTTTCATGTCCCTTTGAAACTTTTCTATCATTAGTTCTACGCAACTCACTATCTTTTTACCCTCCTCACTCGATACATCCTCTTCCCTTTTCTTTATCTCCTCTTGGTCCCTCATCTCTTCATATATTTCCCTCTTCCTCTTCTCCTCCTTTCTGCTTTCTCCGTCTGTATTTTCCCCCCGCCCGTAATCTTTATTCCACAGCCTTGTACAGTGTTACTTCTTTTTCCTTTCCTCTCTCTCTTTCCAATCTTTCTCTTATAAGCTTTTGTGGACCAGACAGCCTTCCTCTTTTCTTCCTTCCCAGTAAACTATTCACACTACCTCCACTCGTCCCTCCTTCCGATACTCCCGTAGCTTCCGAAAATTCACCACCCGGCGAATACACAGTGTCCTTCTTCAGTCCCTCGTCTGCCCCCGTCCCCCTCTTCTTACTATCCCCCTCCTCCTCCACAATGTTCCCCTAACAGACCTTTGATATAGTACTCTGCCAGTAATTCCCTTTACTCATTCTCTCTTCTTTACCTACCTCCCTCCTTCTTTACCCACTTTCCCCTTCCTTTCCCTCTCTTCTCTTCCCCTAACAGAACTTTGATATAGTACTCTGCCAGTAATTCCCTTTACTCATTCTCTCTTCTTTACCTACCTCCCTCCTTCTTTACCCACTTTCCCCTTCCTTTCCCTCTCTTCTCTTCCCCACCCCTCACCCTTCTCCCTAAATCAGTGTTTTATTACTTACCGCAATAACCCTTCCTACTCTTTCCTATCTAGCTACCTACCTACCGCACCTCCTTTCATTCTGCTTTATTGCGCACTATTAATTCCTTTCTCACTCTGGGTTTTCTCCCCTCATTCACACATCCCATTCACTCTAACCTCAAACTTTCCACGTGCACTCTCCTTCCATTTCCCCTTCTCACCCTCACTCTTTTACCCTTTTCCTTACCTTCTCCACCATTTACCCTCCAAATTACCACCTTTACTACACAAACGTCCCCTAAAAACACTCGAAATCACTCCGCGCCACAAACTACTTGTATCTCCTATCAGACCGGAAACGGAAGTCGTTTTCATCTCTTCTACATTCTCCTATCCTTGAATCTATTGTTCGAAAGTATGTATATATGTATGTATGTACGACAGACGCCTGCATAACCTTCAATTTTTTCGGTTTATGCAATTAAAATTGAAAAAATAAAACCGCTCACAAAATGGAAAATAAAAAATATAATAACCTGAAAGGAATCTGGAAGTAATAATAAACCTGAAGAAGGAAGAAAACGTGAAAAAAAAACAGATCTGGAAAAAAATTTTATTGGAAAGATAATAAAACTATGAACCAAACAATAATAACTGAGTCTGAAAAAATGACAAAAACACCTGGAAAAAAATGCAAAAAATGAAAAACCTCTAAATCATCAACCTGAAAAATGTGAATGAGAATGAAACCTGAAAAAAATGAAAAATTAATCGTGATAATAAAAACCTAGAATATCAGACAAACCTGCGAGAAACATCTGCAAATGGAAATAGACCGATATAAAGAATGAAAATAGAAAAATAAAAATAATCGTGTAAAAAACAATCTGAAATAAAAACAAATTAAAAAAATGAGAACTGAAAAAAATAGGGAAATAATCCTAAATAAAACAACCTGAAATATCATACAAACCTGGAAGAAAAATCTGAGAATGAAAATGAATCTTAAAAAAAAGATGACACCTGAAGGAAAATAATAGGGAAAAAAACCTGAAAATAAAAATCGTGAAAAAAAACAACCTGAAATATCAAACAAACCTGGTTGAAAACCTAAAAATAAAAATATTATTTATATTTTTAAAAAATAATTTAATTTAAAAAAATAAAAGCCTAATAAACAATCAAAGAAACCTGGAAAAGATGGGAAAAATTAATCCGAAAATTGAAATATTCCAAAAATTAAATGGATAAACCTGACAAAAAAGGTATAAAAAAACCCAATAGAAAAAACTTAAGGAGACGAATTCACCTGTTTCTTTTTCAGATCGTACGAGCATCAAAGATGGCAACACGATCAGAGCCAGTGGAGGTGTTGAAAGGACGGGGGATGAAAAAAAAGGAAGGGAGAAAGTTAGAGGGAGAAGGAAGCGGTGGTATTAAGAAAACGCAAGATGGTGAAAAGATGGAGGCATACAGGGTAGCAGCAATTAGAGCTGAGCTGAAGTTGTTGAGAGAGACACTGAAAGGACAACTAGGACAGCCAGAGAATGAACGGGAGGTGGTTGATGATGGCCAAGCTGAGGAAAGAAGTCAGGATGAGAAAGGCGACGAGGAAAAAAGGAACAGGGGCGAAGAGGACGACGAGGGTAAAAAAAGGGGAGGAAAGCATCAAGCCGAAAGGGACGCAATGTAGGTATTTTTTCTGAAATTTCTGACATTGTCATTCTAAATATACCAAAAACGAATAATGGTAATGATTTCGATATTTCAGCTACTGGAAGACGGAATTCAAGAAACGTCAACGGAGTATGGAGGGATCCGAGGGTTCTGAGGAGCAAAGTGACAGAGGCGAACTGCCAAGTCGCCAGAGAGGAGGACGGAGAGGGCAGTTTAAGCAACGAGGATGGTGCAGGGGAGGGAGGGGGCAATTTTACCAAAAAGGCTGGGGAAGGGGAGAGAAGGGGCAATCTTACCAAAGAGGCTGGGGAGGGAAAGGAAGGGGGCAATCTTACCAAAGAAGCTGGGGAGGGGGCGAAAGAGGACATGGCAGGGGAGGTCCTTATCAAAGGGGCAGAGGATATGCTCGGGGAGGAGGAAGGCCATTAACCTTCATCAATTATATTGGTTAATTAATAAAAAGAGAAAACAAAAAGCAAAAAAAAGACCGGTAACATTATATTTTTTCTTAACAAAAAAGGCTGTTATATAAGATCAAAATAAAAAATGTATTATTGAGACTTATTATATATTAAGTGTGAGAAAGATATAATATCATAATAATAATAATAGTAATATAAAAATGTAATACCAAAAAAAATACTGGTCGTTTAAAATAAATAAAGAAAAAAACATGATTGAAAATAAAGGACTTTAGATTTTTTTAGCTTGAAAATGAATTTTGTAGGTTGAAAGAAGAAGAAACTACATAAAATCTGAAAAATAGATTAGAAAAATACTGAAAAAAATCGAAACAAAAAATCCAGCATTAATTTTCTATTTTTTTGATTGGGGGTTTGAATGGGACCTACATGCACTTAGCCGACAAAGTCCACAAAGTACGAAAAGGACTTTATCTACTCGATAGTACATCGTTAGTACATGGCTGTACATTTTTTTATAAATAAACAAAAGGTGTACAAACAAAACCAAATAATGTACAATGATGTACTAACGAGTACATAAAGTGCTTTTCGTACTTCGTGTACTTTGTCGGGTAAGTACCCAGAGCTTTGAATGGGACATAACATCACGTTCCTAAAGGCATCAGAACCGGCCCTTGCCTCACTACGAACTCCTTCTCGCGGTAAGAAAAACTGTTCTTCATTGCATGTTGAAGCCTTTACTGCAGCCTAGTGTTGCCCCAGTTTTCTCATCGTGCTACAGTGTTTTGTGTATTACCGTGGTGTGTTTCCTTTATTTCCTTTAATTTCCCAAGTCTCATTTCATTTTCTATCGACTTCCATTCTTCCTTTGTATTTTCAACCGTTCTCCTCGCTTTCTTTCCCTTTCATAACCTCTTTTGCTCACTTTCTTCCTTCTCTTGATTTTTTCGAACGAATCGTTCGGAACAAACCTTTTTCGTTCTTTTTCCTTGTTTTTCCTTCTTCTTCTTTCTTTTTTTTCTTCTTCTTTCTTTTTCTTTCTTCACTGCTTCAGTGACGATCCAGCATTTTTTTCATTCCTGCAAATTCCTGCAGTCACTTTTCTGTGGAAATTTGTCTCAGTGGTAAACAAAATTTCTCTGCTAGCCTCAGCAGTTTTGAAAGTCTTACTGTTCCCCTGCTTCTTTGAGCAGTTTCATTTCATGAACTCACAAGTGCAGATAATTACTGTATTCGCTTAAACAAAGCTCTTATTCCAGTGGTAGTCATTCTGCTTCTTTCATCAGTTTTTTTTTTCTACAAATTCGATGAAAATTCACTAGTGTCACTGTACTGGTTCCAATAAATAGCCCAGTTTTAAAAACCGTTATTCTGCGAACCACACTTTTAATAACTATCTGTTCTGTTTCTACCTTGGGCAGTCTAGCTCTCCACAAATTTTGTTGTTATTTCACTTCTAAAACTTTCACCATTTCAACAAACGTTGTTATTGTATAAATATCAACAGTTGTTCTGCTTGTTTTCGCAGTTTTTTTTCTCACGATTTTTTTTTAAATTGAATTTTGGTGCGTAAAACCGTCGGTCTGCTTGTCATAGCAGTTTTTCACTTGTTTCGACAGCTAACTTTCTACTACTTCTCTTATTCTAATAAACATGAATGCATTTCCAACAAACTGATTACCAATGGATTTTGGGAGAAACTAATAAATTAAAAGAGGATCACATGAGGAATTATCTTCGGGGAACTGATTGCATCTGGTCCTGTTTCAGTAGCTAGATTCGTTGATGACAAATTCAACGCGATACTTAATTTCATGTTGTCTGATAGTCAACCAATAGGTAAAATAGAGCATTATTTCTGGCGTCGTGAATATCAAAGTCGTGGAATGCCGCATTTTCATATGATCATTTGGATCGAAAATGCTCCAATTTTAGGAGTTAATTCAAGTGAAGAAATAAAGGACTTTATTATGAACTACGTTACATGTCAAATTCCTTCTAAATTACGCTCACCTACTTTATACAGGCGAGTTACGACTCATCAAACTCATCGTCATACAAAATATTGTCAACGAGAAAAGAAAGGAATGTCAAAATCAATCAAAGTGTGGCGCTTTGGATTTTCACGCAATATTGCAGAAGAATTTGTGTTGCGGAACACTGCAGTATCTGTTGCCAATCGAAAAACGTTGAGAACTAAATGCCGTTTGTATGATTTGCCTCGAACAAATGAAGAAGAAAATATTAATGATTATAATCCAGCTGTTCTAACTGCGTGGGAAGGGAATATGGATATTCAGTTCATTGGAGAACAATCAGGATTATTAACAGTGTATTGCACAAAGTACGCATCAAAACCTGAAGTCGCAGGTTCGGATGCGGAAGCACTTAACGATATAAATCGAACTAAAACAGTTCGCCAGTTATTATGGAACATTGCATTTCGTAGTTTGAATCATCGAGAAGTCGGCGCAATTGAAACTGCTGATACGTTACTGGGGTTCTCATTGTATAGAACAGATCCGAAAACGGTCATTAGATGGCTAGACGTTCGACAGATCAGAAATAAGAGACTGAAGTCCCGTGAAGAAATTGAGACATTAGACTGCGAATCCACTTACATTTTCTATAACTCCTTAATCGACGATTACTATCCGGCACGGCCGGTGGAACTGCAGTCTTTGTCCTTATATGATTTTGCCAAATGGTTCGATATGATCAACACAAAACCCGTGAGTAAACATGCTGAATATTATGAGATGCCAAACAAAAAATATTGACGTAAACGGCAAAATGGTTATCTGATCAATCATTATAAGAATAATCCTGAGATAGAACCGGAAAAGTATTATTTCTCTGTTTATTACTCTGGTTTAAACCATGGAGAGATACTGATGAATTGAAAGAGAATTTTAAGACATTTACGGAATCTTTCATGTATCATAAAGATGACTCATTGAAGGCTTATCAATATCATGAACGACTGAGTGAAATCCAAAACGCATTTGAAGATATTAAATTGAGAATTGAAAGGGAAATGACTGGGACCGATGGTGGACAATCCGAAGATGATGATGATGAAATTTTACTGGGATGTGACCCGGTCGAAGCAGAAGCAGCCATGCAAAATTTCCATGATTTGAATAATAAAACTAAAGAGTTTCCTGGAGACTTGAATGAAATGATTAGTAAAATGCACGCTGATCAAATTCGTATTTTCCAAAGAGTACAAATTATGCCTGGAGGAAAAGAAATCCTACGACTATATGTTAGTGGAGAAGGTGGCGCTGGTAAAAGTTTTTTAATTGAAGTTATTCAGCGCTGGATGCAATTATCAACACCCTACCATGTAGCCACAGCTGCTCCGACGGGACTAGCTGCATTCAACATTTACGGCTTGACTTTACATAAGTTAGTACAATTACCGGTGGAACATGGATCGGAAATTTTGAAATATCGACAGTTGTCGGATAAAGCATTGAAGGTGTTACGAGAAAATTTCGAGAATGTTCAATGGATAATAATCGATGAAATATCAATGGTGTCCAATATTAATTCCTTGTTCACCAATTTCTGATTGAATGAAATCTTCAACTCCGGCATTCAAGGCGATGATGGATGGTTTGGTGGTAAACATATACTGTTGTTTGGCGATCTACTCCAACTTCCGCCGGTACGTGCAAATCCTACATATATCACATTAACCAAACATGAAATGGCGAAACATGTTGGTTCAATGGGTAAATTTGACCTTTGGTCGAATTTATTCGCCTATGATGAACTAACAATGAAGATGAGACAAAAAAACCGATACAGCTTATGGTGACATCCTTTACCGTTTAAGAATTGGACAGGTCACTCCACACGATATCGGTGTGCTAGAAACACGGAAAAAGCAGTATGATGACAAACTGAATTACGATAGAAGATTGGATGTAATATGTCAATACGTCAACGATTTATCACCATGTGCAGTGTGTCTATTTGCAACGCGTCGGCAATGTAAAATTTTTAATGATCGTATGTTATATCACATACAATCTGATGGAATCATCCTTCCTGCTACAGATGAGTACAGTGGATCAAAATTATTCAAGAATAAAGCTTTGAAATTACTTGAGAATTATGAGGATGATGCAAGCGAGACTGCTGGACTATCTAAGACCATCAAAATCAAAATTGGTGCAAAAATCATGCTTAGGAAAAATATTCATTTAACAAAAGGTTTGGTGAATGGAACGATTGCTACCGTTCAAGCGATATCGAAATTTGTGAACTCTCAGGAAATAGAGGTCGTCACTATCAAGTTAGATTCTGAAGAATGTTGCAAGATTGAACGAGTGGTAGCTAAAATCCAAGTTATGGATGCTGCTTCTATAATCCGCCGTCAATTTCCCGTATGTCTTAGTTATGGGATCACAATCCATAAAAGACCAGGATTGAGTTTAGATAGTGCAGTTATTGATGTCGGCAATACCATATTCAATTGTGGGCAAATATACGTGGCACTCTCACGGCTGAAGACATTAAGAGGTCTGCATTTACTTAATTTCGATCCTCATGCAATGGAAGTTAATGCTCATGGACTTAATGAGTATAATCGATTGCGAGCTGCCCATAGGCCAGATTTACCACAGTACGAGACTGCAGTAAAAACGTGGCAAAAAGTATTTGATTTCCAGTGGGGAGTTCAGGAATTCGAGCTTAATGACAATGTTGGTTGTGAACCAATACAAAACTCTCCTCATTGGTCGATATGTGGTGTGAAAACTTCGAATACCCATGATAGTTATGCTAATACAACAATACAGGCTTTATTCAATTGCACTACGATACGTAGGCAATTACAAGCCAATAACAATTCAATCCATAATGAGTTATCAATTCTATTAAGTCAATATATTAGAAGTTCAGACTGTCTACGATGTGATGGCGTCAGAACATTTGCCGGTGATCCCTTCGATTCAGATGATGCTCAAGATCCTGTTTCTTTTCTCGATACTCTATGTTCGAAAGATACGAATTTGAATGAACTTGTACAACATGAACTCCAAGTTTCGGAGACATATACGACATGTATGTACACGTCGTCTTATGGAACAAGGCAGAATGTTTTCTCTTGTGTTCTACAAACATTTCAAACCCATATGAAATTCGAAGAATTGTTTTCTAAGCTGTTCACGAGAATGAGAGATAAAAGTTTTTGTAATCACTGTAAAAATGGGGAGGACTGTTAAGTAAAGTAGAAATACTGTCTGCATCAGATGTGTTGGTCCTCCAATTATTGCATAACAATAACAACATGCGAATTTCCTCAGTTCTATTGAGTAGAATTATCATTAATAATAACACTTATCAAGTTATGAGTGCAATGCTACATCAGTCTTCCAACAGGAATACGCATAAATATGTAAATATGTTGAAAATAAATAAATCAGACTAGTTAATGGTCAATGAGAATGAAATTAGAAAATCTCGTTGGCCAACTGGTTCAAAACATGTGTATATTTTGTGTTTAGAGAAATGTCATGACGAGAAGAATAAAAAAAAAATTGGACGCAAAAGAAAATGAAATATTCCCAAAAATTATCAAAAATAAAAAGAATGCGCCATGCGCATGCGCAAAACGTTACGTGAGGAATTCCCAAAGTATATCCGCAAAAACTTATAAAATCATCCTAACAAACAAATGATTACGCAAAAACGACTGAAATATGTTGTTGATGTTGAAAATTTCTCAAACCACGCTCAAGTGACTGAAATAGGTGGTAAGTGTGAAATTTGGGTTTAATTAGTGATTTTTAATAGTATTTACTGATTTCCCTTGCAGTGAATCAACTGTTGACCGTATTTTACACATGGCGCGCCCGATTTTTTATCGATGGAACATCGTGACGTTCTTTATGTTATTCTTATTGTACCTGAAATTCGAGTGACGTCATGTTAGTATTTGGCGAAGTATGATTTTCAATTTTCAAGTTTTGTAACACTTCTATATTCATAAAGGCTCCAAAACTCTGGTCCCTCTGCAGACCCCTTGAGTGCGCAGATTTATCCTATATCACGGAATCGTAACTGACTCTGAGTTCGATTTCAGGTAAAAAAGATGAATGAGTTCACTATGAAAACTGCAAATTGAAAATCATACTTCGCCAAATACTAAAATGACGTCACTCGAATTTCAGGTACAATAAGAATAACATAAAGAACGTCACGATGTTCCATCGATAAAAAATCGGGCGCGCCATGTGTAAAATACGGGCAACAGTTGATTCACTGCAAGGGAAATCAGTAAATAGCTATTAAAAATCACTAGTTAAACCCAAATTTCACACTTACCACCTATTTCAGTCACTTGAGCGTGGTTTGAGAAATTTTCAACATCAATAACACATTTCAGTCGTTTTTGCGTAATTACTTGTTTGTTAGGATGATTTTAGAAGTTTTTGCGGCTATATTTTGGGAATTCCTCATGTAACGTTTTGCGGATGCACATGGTGCATTCTTTTTTATTTTTGATAATTTTTAGGGATATATATGTCATACGTGCACACTCAATGTTTCATGTTGGTAGTACTGACCTGAGTTGGTTTGTTGACATCACAGTTTGTTGAATACTGTGATTCTATAAAACTATTAACTTTAACTGAAAACATCATTTTATAATATTAAGGTTACGTGAAATTCAATAAATTGTACGCAAGGAATTAAAACGAACAAATTAACGAAAGCAAAGAAAGTCCCAGAGTAAGTGGGAATTGGATCAACGGAGTGAAAAATTTACGTGTGTTTTAGGTTATATTTTATTTATTAATTATTAATTAATTTATCCCTCTGTTTCATTATTCATTTTTGCTTCCGAATGGAAACATTGTAATGTAATGGGTCAATTATCACATTCCGTTCAATTATCCATGGATTTTGTAGGAAATCCTTTGTACATTCCAAAATATATAATTTGTTTGTTTGTACATGCGTTTTTGAGTCTGTACAAACAATTAATTATTCTGTCATGGATCCTCACCCCCCCCCCCCCGTAACGCGATTCACGCAGGTGCAGTGGCCAATCCGCTGTTCATTACTTCGAATTATCTCTAAAAAATATGGCTCTTGTTGGGTTTCACATAACCAGCAATCACCCTGGTTTTTCTCTAATCCAAATTAACGTTTCTAATGTAATTAGGTGATTTAGGGTGTTATGGGACAGCACCAAATTTTCAACAATCGCCATTGAAGAGCTCCTAATTCGAGTATTCGACCCACATTCGACCACAAAAGTAAATTAATGACTTTTTTAGAAATTAAAAAAAAATCATAAAATTTTCTCTTCTGCATTTGAAAGCACCAAAATAGCACCTAATTATTACGCATGATTTTTTTCTTTATTTGCTCTCAAAAGAGGGATGGACTGCTAACTCGAGGCTCCTAGTTTGAAACACGCAATTTTTGATGGTTTTTTTGCGAGCACCAAAAAAATGGATTGAGCTCCAAAAAAGCACCTAATTATCAGCCCCATTTGTTATATAAATTTTTTGCCAGTGTTTACCAGTTATTATCTTAAAAACATTGAAGATATCCAACGAAAAGTAGGAATAATATTCTTTTCACGTGTTCTCCTGCCATGAACAATTAATTGTTACGGCGAAAACATCAATAAAACAATTTTTTTGAACAATTGTGGTGAAGTTCAATCACCATGCAGGAAAAATTCTGAGGCAAATCCAAAACTGAAAAAGTGAAATCTTAACTCCGTCTGCTAATCCAATTTTCTAATTTTCGATTTAAATTGTCAATGTCCGATTGTTAATTGTTCATTTCCCATTTGCAATTTTTTATTGTTAACTTTTCATTTTTATAATGTTTGATTGTCAATTTATCATTTTTAATTGATAATTACAAATCGACAACTGGGAATTGAAGATTGATAATTTCAAATTGAATTTCTTAGTAAGAAGTTACATTTCAGATTTTTCGTTAAGTCATTTGCACTGCACTACTGACACGATTCTTCTAATAATCTAAAAATAAACACATGACTTAATATAAAAAACATTCATTTTCTGGTCAGGAAGGAGAAAACCACCCTTTTAGTGCTCGACTAGAAAAAAACAGTTCCCCAGGCACGCCATGAAAAACGAATGACCCTCCCCCACGTGCTTAAGATTCGCGGCTTCGCCTCGAATGTCAATTTTGCACCTGGGGAAAGGTGATCAGAGTTTCAATTACATTAGAAACATTAATTTGGATTAGAGAAAGAACCGGGGTGATTGCTGGTTATGTGAAACATATTCGCATTGAAATCCGAGATAACGGTGGACCATTTTTACAGATTCAATGGAATATACGCGTGGAAGGAGGGAGAGGAAATCAGGATTAGTTAATTACCAATTTGAATTGTTATCTGCGGTGACGGTAGGATTTCTGAATATGATCGAGCATGGAAAAAATAGGTGGACCTTCACAAGCATCATATTTGTCTGATAGAAGATATCAACTTAGGGCAAATGCTTATGTCTCTGAAGAGTTTGAGGTCACATCTGGCGTGCCGCAAGGGTCACACCTAGGACCCACACTTTTCATGTATGCTGATGATTTGAAAATCTATCGGGAAATTGCAAGAGAAGAAGATGGACGTATATTGCAATCAGACCTGCATGACCTGCATAATTCGTGCTTAGCGACTATTAGGCCTGCTGAGTATTTCTTAGGAGATCAACCTCTTCTAATTGTTGAGACTATTAACGATTTGGGGATTGTTGTAGACAACAAACTCAAATTCGCTGAATATATTGATAAGACTATCACTAAAGCGTATCAAAAGATTTTTTGGGCACAAGTCACTTCAAAACGCAGCTGACCGGGTGGGGTCCCTAGCACCTCACGCCTTTTCTGTAACACTGCTGGAGCAACACTAATGTTCTGAAGGTAACCTGTTCGGCTCTAATAGAAAGTAATACCTCCCCGCTCTCGACAAATGGCGCCATAAATTGATTTTTCAAATTTTGAAGATATGGAAAAGCTGATTGAAAAATGCTGGGGTCACATGCGGACAGCTAAGGGTTAAGATATCACTCAATTTAGCAACACACCGATTCCTTTAGCGGGAATTGTTGATTATGATTTCCTGTAGTATTCATCCGAAGGCAGACGAGAAAATGAGCAATAAAAATCCACTTATTTTCATTCACGAGACACAGTGTACTATCCGTACCCAAGTGGAGGGTTCCGAGTGGGACCATAACCCCAAAAAGGGTACCATGATCAAATCTTGGCGCCAAAGGAATCAGTATCTGGTTCTGACTTTTCACTGACATTCACTGATCTCTTTGAATCCTTAACTAGTTTTTATACTCCACGGTGTTTTCGATTCAACTCGTTCCACGCAAATGACAGAGTTTTGTGTGATCATGGGCCGCAATTGATTATTCAATAAATAGTAACATCAATTATCCAATGCATGATTATTTCTGGTTGGAACCGATTTTCCAAGAAGTTCCTTTTTCATGGTTTCAGTTAACTTACTGCAACGGCTCGAGGTCCGAATCCTTACAGTTTGCGATTACTTACAGACATTACCTCAGAACGTACCTCATGCTGCTGAGAAAAGCGTATCGACATATAGAGAGAAGAATGTGTTGGGAAGTCCTAAGCACCTTCCTTCTAAATGAGTGTGTGCTGCGATCCCATCGAATTCTGTGACCTTCCATTCGAATGGAAAAGGATAATTCTATATCAATTATTTTTCTTTTGCCAGCTCACTCTGAAGCACCCGTCAAGTCAGTTAGACTGCATTAACTTTTAGTGTTTGACTTCCCCAAATTAGGGCGCCGTTCGCGATTCTGGCACCGGCCCATTCTCTCTTCGTAATACCGGTTAGTTATCCGCTCACGAAGTGTTACATCCGATATTGATGTAAAAAATTGATAACAAATGATTTGAAATGCCGCTGACCCGTTGTGGTCATACACAACATTTCTCCATTTCTATTTCCTGTAAAATGTATATGCCGAATTTTTATAAGAGATGTATAATCACATAACATATTAAATATGCAAGAAAAAAATGCGCCAGGTGTACGCGCAAAACGCTGTTAAGTATTTTTCAACACGTTTGTTCTCACGATTCAAGCCAACATTGTTATTTTACACAAGGGCGCAAAACAAGTGTAATATAGTTTGTTATTTTAGAACCAAGTGCACTATGATGTCTCACATATATTTAACGAAGAATGGACCCATTTCGTCGATATGATCGAGCTGAGTTATGGGCATGTACTCTCATTTTTTTACCGTTACGAATACTTTACGCATGGCGTATCCGCTTTTTCAATGATTCAGGGTTGCTAACCTACCTTGCCAAGGCTGACTACGGATTGTCAAAGTTCTTCGCTTTCAATTCACTCGTCTATTTTAGATCAAATTTAGAATTGGTCATTGATTTTCAGTTTTCATTAAAACTATTACGAACATTACTGTTTCGTGCATTGTTGTTCGGCTTTCGTTGAACTCCTCGCCGAAAAATATATCCTGATAGAAATTGTTTGTGAAAACCTTCTGCACGGAGACCGCGGGTAAGCATTGAACTCTTATAAAAATCATAGCAACCCCTATATTTGTCCTTTCATCAACATTGTTCGTCATCACCATCTGAGCGATAAAGTATCCGAAGTTCACCATAAAACAAGAATCAGCCGAGGAATGACGACTCTACCCCCCGCCCCGCATTTTCATGGCCTTGGTTCGAGAATTCAGGAATCTCACTAACACCGCGGAACGCTGGGAATCTAGCAGCTTTGGTTTTATCGATGTTAGTCAACTGTATTGTGCTCAAACGATCTACTATTCATTTTTGTGTTTTTTGTCGGTGATACTTCTTTTTCAACGAATACGTATTTCGCACTCCAATTAATAGTTGGACGTCACCAAAAAGTCACATGCGTTCCACCAGATAGTTGGTTTATTCACCATGTTTTCATATTAGTTCGGGATAAATGTGTGAAGTAAACTTTGCTTATGTAACAACGCTGTCTAATTCAACGATGTGATATTAGATTGTCACTGAATTTCCCATTGAAAGAAGCGGACACGCCATGTGTAAAGTATTGGTAACAGTGAAAAAATGAGAGTTTATGCCCATAACTCAGTTCGACCATATCGACAAAATGGGTCGTTAAATATATTTGGGACATCATAGTACATTTGGTTGTAAAATAACGAACTATATTTCACTTGCTTTTGCGTCCTTGTGTAAAATAACAATGTTGACTTGAATCGTGAGAATAAACGTGTGTAACAATACGTAAAACAGTATTGCTCATACACATGGCGCATTGTTTTTATTTTTAACTCCCCGATAGGAAAGTTATGGTAATCGCCCTGAAGTCGAACTTTTTCATTTCGGCCTGTAACTGGTGTCTTAAGGGTACCACAATGATGACCAAAAAATTGTGGGTCAATGTCTGTGTGACTGCGTGCGTATGTTTGTATGTAAGTGCTCTAAATTTTGGTCAACGATTTCTCACGAATACACCAATCGAAGCAATCAAGGTCTCGATCGACGCATCTTCATGTAACTCAGCCCTGATTAGTTTTTTATGGGTATCGGTTGAGAATATATATTGTTATTAACAATTTCAATTGTTCATAATGCTATATCTCGTAAACGGTTGAAGTTAGGGAAACAATTTCTTAACATAAATTGTTCCTCATAAAAAGATCCATATTGAATGTTTCTTTATTTTTTCTTACACGAGCATAACTAAGGTGGTAGAGCGAGTAGAAAAAAATAATTCATGTGATGAGTGCATGAATGGAGACTAGATGGCGGCGGCAATGGCAAAAATTGGTCTCTACAAGTATACATTTTTGCGTCTCAATGCTGCCAGGAACGTGAAGTTGAGTGAAGCCGGAGATACGGACTTATTGAACTTCTTCAACATAGTTATTGTATATTCGTGGGTTTAAAATGCTTCAATCAGACTCAAAGGCTTCAATGAGAAGTAAATGGCCTTCACGTGGAAGAGGAAGTTATCTCTTGATTATGAAAAAAATCACAAAAGGCAGCGACATGGAGAGAAATGAAAAAAAATTCAGTAAATACTCAAGTGAGAAGTCTCGTAAATTTTTGAAACAGACATGATCTCGAAAACTCGAGTTACCAAATCGGGAAGTTTGCATTGTGTCCTCACCAAGGGCAATTAATTGATTAAAGGATGTGCATTTCTGAACGTAATGCATTGGAAAATGTGAAAAATGCTTCAAAATTAAAAGTATATAAGCACGCAGTGTGCTGGCGATTTGCGCATACCCATGGCGCAAGCAGCTACTGCGGCTTCTGATACCGATTTATCATAGAATATATATTCCTGAGGAATCCTTTTCCAAGGTCTTATTATAAAGGCAATTAGATCTCGGCCAAGCGGCGTGAGGGAATTTTTTTTTGCCATTTTAACCTTTTACCCCTTTTCTTTTATTTACTACATTATAATATCTTGACCAATTCTGGTAAAATTTTAAATTATTATCTATAATGTAGAATGCAAGTATACGTATAGGTTAATTATTTCACCGATATTTTTGAGGAGGAGTTTGGATTTGAATAACTATGAAGTCGGCCGTTTTCTATAGTTTTACGACATTTTTTGTCGAAAATTTTATTGAAAAATTTAATCAACGGATCTCTCTCCAGATCTGTCCGCGTTGTTTATAATTCGGCTATCGGCATCCTGTACAGGTCTAGCCAATAACTTTAAGCGTGTCAGATGCCTGACACTTATGAGAGAAAGTCACCGAATGTAGCATATATATTTTTACGCGTAGAGCCATATTTATATCGCTCTGCTCATCCTATCACTTATCGTTTCAGAGTAGAACGTTATCGACAACGAAAATTTGTTGTTTAGCCTAATGGGTTTTCAACATTGGAATGATTTCATTCACAGTCGAAGATGGTTCGATTGGGCTATATAGAATCTTTCTTGATGAGAAAAAATTGAATTACGTAGGTATACCATCACCAGACACAGATGTGCATATAGATTCAGCTATATTGTGAAGAATAATACATGTGGACAATTCCATGCCAACTCAACCAACATTTTCAAACTGCATCTTCGATTTTTTTGAAAATTTTATACCTGGTAGTACTGGTTGGGATTAACTTCTACGATTTTTTTTCAATTTTTTCTATAGCGCCATTGACAAGCTATGAATTTTTGAAAATCTCATTTTTGAAAAATCGCTTGTTTAAAAAAAAATTCATAACTTTGCAGAAAATTCACCGATTTTGATGTTTTTTTTTCAAAATTTTTGTTTTTCAATGTACTTTTCGATTTAGTGGGTGAAAATGGAATTATGATTGCTCTTATGGGGACATTTTTAATGTTTAAAAATAAATCATGATTTTTGAAAGTGTATGACTGAATCGATCTTCCCTGAATTTTTATATAAAAAACTGTCGGCCTTTCGACAAATTTTAAGCCTCTCCTCATTATGGGCAGCTCATGGGATCTATTTTTTTTAATTGTTGCTGATAAAAATGGGCATTTTTTGTCATTTCTAACGACTTGTATAGTGAATGATTTTTATTCATGAAGCCTTTTTATATGCAATTTACGTGGGAGTTTTGTAAGATAAGTTACTTTGCAATATCACATCGCTTAATTTTTGTTCAACACACTCTTATGATACTAATGGAAAACTTAAAAAAAGTCCAAATAAATTAAGGTTGTTTTTAAAAAATTTTATTCGTGGTGGAGTTTGCTGACTGATAAATGAAATATTATTGTATTCCAATTGCGAGCTCTGTTTATGAATAATAAAATGAAAAAGTACACAAAAAACACGAACAAAGAAACAAACAATTCAAACCTTCAAAATAATTGAAAATGGATAAGCATTACCGATATAATCGGCAAACGACATTCCCCGTTATGGGCAAATAATGGGATCTACCACATTTTTTTCCATGAAAAACTAACGAGAAATAGAATATACGAAAATGAAAGAAAGTGTATCAGTTTGAAACAAACACGGAAGTTATCTAGTTCTCTGAAATTTTCTCAGCCTGGGTCGTGACTTCTCGGTGACACACTTTGCAAAATCTGTTGCATCTGAATACATTTTCACATGAACGGAGCCATCAGTTTGTGGAATTACACAATGCATCTTTTTAGTTTCTGGCATAGTTCGAGCATTTTTAAAGCGATCGGTGAGAAAAATTTTAGCGTCATCATAATTTTTTTTGGGAGAAAATTTGACTGTAACACTGGGTAGTCTTCCTGAGGTTTTGGCACCATTCAATCAGATGAGCCACGCAGGTGATTTGCTGATCTGGTGGCATCCGGAGACTTGAACGAGCAGCTGTCCGTTTGACGGTTCCACCAATTCCATCACAAGGACTTTTGCCATGTGAAGTCACAAAGTAATGCTGCTCAGCTTGTACTGCAAAGTCTTTCAAATGGTTATAAATATTCGCAATGTGCTTGTAGTTGTTGAATTGTTGTGGCGCGCCATCAGAAAAATAATAGAACTTCTTCGGATGAGGTGACACAGTCTTCACGAAATCATTAATGATTCGTGTATAAACGTAGACTGCTACAGAATCGTGGTTCAGGCAATCAGAAATTGTAACCAAGCTTTTGTGTTGCAAGGATCCATCCTGTTTGTAATAAATTACTACAGGATATACCGTTGCACTGTCATTGTTCCAATGGAATCCCTGAATCGCATTTTGAAGGACGTAAGCGTAGTTTTCAGCGAAATCAGAAAGGATTACGGACTCAGTTTGTTGTAAATTTCCTTTCATATCTTTGAGGAACTGTGATTGTTTTTTAGCTAAAAATGCATGTGGCAGCAATATCTGTATAATCCTGCAGAACTCCTCAACAAATTCGATTGGGTTTACCACGATTGTTTCTAATGTGCATCGTGGTGTTTGAACCCAACGTTTGTATGCCACCTTTTCCACATCATTGTCATTCAACGTACTCTCAAGAAAACTGCGCAAAACTTCTGTTCTTGGAGAATCGTTACAGAGTCCATTATGGCAATTTTCTTGTGGTTCTGGGCACATAATCATTTTTAAACAATCAGTATAATGCGCCAGAGGGGTTTGTGAATCAGCTGTGAGTACTTTCATATCACACCCTAGTGTTACGTCATGACGTAACAAGGAAATTTTTTTGATTACGGAAAAAAAAATTAATAAAAACAAATAAATAAAAACAAACAAATACAATAAAATCAAGAAATAAATAAATACGGGAAAAATGATACATAAATAATTAAACAATCTTATGTAAATAGAAAAACGGGACAAATAAATTAATGAAAATAAAACAACACGGGAAAACCCACAACCAAACAAATAAATAAATAAAATTTCGGGAAATTTCTAAATAAATAAAAACACGAAACAAAACGAACACATGAATAAATAAATAACTCTGGGGAAAACCAAAAAGGAAACCCGAAAAATTTTATGGAGTAACGCAATTTTTCCTCTTTCCAACTAAAGAAATTTTTTTATAAATAAAAACACAAAAATTTTTATTTAAAAAAAAGGGATTATGTTACATATGTTAAGGATTTTTTATTGGAATCCACCGATTGTTTTACAACTTGTAAAACAATGGGTGGCTCGACTTGAAAAGATAAGGGCATTCCAATGGATCATGCAGGATGTAGGGTTTCAGGTGACATCACGCCACTGTCCCCCGCACCCCGCAGGACCCCCAAGTGGCCGCGCCTGCACTCTCCACGCGCCGCACCTTCTGCGCACCTTCTGTGCACAGCGCCCTCCCCCCCTCTTACGCAATTGGCATACAAATGCCATATTGCCACCGTCATTAATCCGCCGGCGGATTAATGCACTAAAATTTTGATATAAAAATTGAGGGACTCATTACCCGGGAGTTCAAGTTTTGAATCCAACCCGTTGGTAATGGAAAAATTTTATCTCCCAAAATTTTACTTTCCCCCTTAATTTTCCGATTCCGAAGTAATTATTCCTCCAAAAATAATGACAAATAACTTTTTATAGTGTGTGTGAAAAAGTGAAACCCCCCCCAAGACAAATGTTTTTTTTTGCTCGACACTCGTCCCAAAAGGTTAAATTCCAATTATTAGCAGGTTTTTTTTTCTCAGAAATCAACCATTTTTAAATAGTGCGCAAGCGCGCATTCGGGCGTGAAGATTTAGGAAAATGTTTCCTTCGAAATTTTGGAAAAATTTTTTTTTGATAACCATTTTTTTTCCATTGGATAAAATTTGTTTTGAGGAAATTTTCTGTTTTTCCCACTTTTCAAAGAAAAAAAAACCCCCCATAATTGAAATTTTTATAAAAAAAAAAAAGAAATAAAAAATTTTTTTTTGGTTGTTGTCGAAATATTATTTTAATTTTTTTTGTTATATATTTTTTTCCCTCCCAATTGAATGGAAAATTTATTTAAAAAATTTTCATTCTAGATGAAATTTTTTTTTGTCTAATTTTTCTGAATGAATTTTTTTGAAATTTTTTTTTTCCGAACTTAAATTGTTTTTGTGAATAAACAATTTTTTTTTTCCAAATTTCTTTGAAAAATTTCGTTTAAAAGGAAAAGAGAAGAGCGAGAAGGAGTGGAGTAAAGCCTTTGCGCTCTACGCGCAGTACTTTCCCGCGCGCCTCACCCCTTCCCACCCATCAGAGGCAGAGTGAGCCTTCACTCCGACGTCCCCCTCCACCGCGCTCCACATATATAACCTGTGGAGTTAAAATTTTGATTTTGTTTTCCAAAGATTTTTTTTTGTTTTGATTTAAGGATTTGAAAACCAAGTGGTTTTGATTGTTGAAATTTTTTTTGATAAAATTTTTTTTTGAAAAGAAATTTTTTTTGCATCAAAAATTTTCCGAATTAAATTTTTGAATTTGAATATTAATGACATTTTTTTTCATTTCTTTGAATAAAATTTTAGAATTAAAATTTTTTTATTGAGTAACAAAAATTTTTATTATTTAAAATTTTTTTTTGTTGATTAACGAAATTTCTTTAATAAAATTTTTTTTTTGAGTTTGAAAAAAAAAAAAAAAATTTGAAATTTTTTTTTACTAGAAAATTTTTCTTTATTGAAAATTGTTTATTGAGTAACAAAAATTTTTATTATTTGAATTTTTTTTGTTGATTAACAAAATTTCTTTTATGAATTTTTTTTTTGAATTTGAAAGAGAAAAAAAATTGAAATTTTTTTTTTACTGGAAATTTTTTTTTTATAATTTTTTTTTGAAATTTAATTTTTTTTTTAAATTCGAAATATTTTTGGAAAAGAATTTTTTGTCCCTTTCAATTGGTTTTGGAAATTGTTTGAAATTGGAAAATTTCTTTTGAAATTGGAAATTTTTTTTTGAATGGAAAATTTTTTTCTAATTTTTTTTCGAAATGTAATTTTTTTTGAAATTTAATTTTTTTTGATTCAGAAAATTTGTTTTGAAAATTTAATTTTTTTGAATTTGAAAATTTGTTTTGAAAATTGTTTGAAATTGGAAAATTTCTTTTGAAATTGGAAATTTTTTTTTTGAATGGAAAATTTTTTATTTGAAATTTTTTTATTTTATTTGAATTGAATTTTTTTTTTATTTAAATTGGAATTTTTTTTGAAAATTTCTGATTTTAAATAATTTTTTTTTGAAATTAATTTTTTTTTTAATAAATATTTTTTTCCTGAAATAAAGAAATTTTCTTCAAATACAATTTTTCTGAATTCAATTTTCTTGAATTTGAATTTCCTTTGAATTAATTTCCTGATTGTTAATTTTTTTTTAATAAAAATTTTTTTTTTTTTAAATTTCTTTTGAAATACCTTTCTTTTTCTTCCAAATTAAATTTTTGAATTTGACTTTTTCGAATGGAAATTTTTTTTTTCTTTGGAAAAAATTTTTTTTTAATTTTTTTCTATGTTTATTTCTTTTCAATTTTTTTTTGAGAATTAATCAATTACCTCCCTAATTTCATTTTTTTTGGAATCTAACTTTTTAAGTAAATTACTACTACTCTCTTGATTTAAGTACTTTCCACTTAATCAAGGATTAAAAGTTGATCCTTGTATGATTTAGTGTGGAAAATCGGAATCGGAAGAAATTTTTTATATAATTCCCTCAAAAATCCAACTAATAGGAAATTTTAATAAATCAAAAATCTGTAATAATCAAAGTAATAAAAGAAAACGTAATAATTCATAACCTGTAAAAATCAGAAATTTGAAGGAGATTATAATAATAAATAAATACGTGGTCGTAAAAATGAAAATAATGGTGTAATTGGGTTATTTTAATCTTAGTTGGAAAATTACCCCACCTATCCAAAGCTATTTCCGAAATTTAGGTTTAAAAAGGTATTTCAGTCACATCACGATTTCCACCAGAATTATCACAAGGTAAGTTTGGCGTAATTGTGACGTAACATAAAAAGTGGGGGCTCAACCGGGATCTTGGGTGATTTTCCAATTCGATTGAAATTTTGACTCATGAGTTGTTTTTGTTGCAAATCGTAGGAAAATGAACAAATGTCGTCTCCTGAACGAATTGTAACTCGGAAATATTTGAAAGATCATCCTGAAACCGAATTAGATTCCGGTCTAACGTCAAATCGAGAGAAAATTTCTGATCAAGAATCAACTGAAGAAAAGCCAATTGATCCGTATGTTGCAAAGCCAAGGGTGCCATTGAGAACAGAATCTGCTGCTTTGCTACCAATTGTTTCTGAGCCTGTATATAATTCTAAGCTTGAAAATGAACCGACTTTATCACTTGTAGATTCTTTTGAAAATTCTTCTATTCCATCTATAAGTGGAATTCTAATTTGCCCAGGTGAATTCAATACACCTTCACACTCTCCCAAACCTCTGAAACAAATTGAATCTATCCTTTCACCTATACATTTAGACCATTCGACCATTGACATTCATGACATTGACGAATCGGAAGAAGCTCCTAATAACGAAACATTATCCGTGCAAATAAGTGACGAAAGTTTCCATACAGTTATTGAGGGAACGCAACCAAACGATTCTATTCTTTCTAACATAAATAAATTTATGAATTCGGATTCTGACGATCCAATCACATTATTGCAAAAGGTAAATACTGTCGACAGATTAAATGCAGAATTTGAAGAAGTCAATGATAGTTATACTCAAATCATAAATAAACTGTCGCGCTTAAAACTTTCGTCTGATTTAAAAGAACAAACCATAACAAATAATCTAAAATCACTTCTCCGTCAATCCGCAGCAAATTCTACTACCACTACGATAATAAATAACGGTCTTAATAGTCCTTTCAATTTAAACGTGCAACCGAATTTAAATTCAGCTGGTATTCCACCAACGGGCGGAGAACCTAACCAACGCAATAATACTGTACCCGTAGTCGCCATGGCAAATAACCCGAAAAAACCCATTTCTGTAAAAGATGCTTTAAATTTTGTATCAGAATTCAACGGTAAAAATATTTCCGTGCTCGATTTTATCACTGAGTGTGAAGATGCTCGCGATTGTTTGACTCCTCAAGACGAGGCGGACCTCGTCAGATTCTTGCGTACTAAATTAAAAGGGGAAGCTCGGCAAGTGGTTCAACAACTGCGATTTAATACGTGTCAAGAGTTATATGAAGCCTTGAAAAAGAGCGGTTCAGAGACTTGAAGGAGAATTATCCGAAATTTATTAGGAAGAGAACAAAACAGTATCGCTTTTTGCAAATCGCGTTCGGAAAATAGGTGCGTTATGTTCAGAGGCGTATAAAGCGGACCATGCGGGTAATGGAGAAGCCTATGAAAACCTCATACGGGAGCGTATGCTTAGACCCTTTTTGGACGGGTTACTTCCAGATATTCTTTTGCAATTGAGAACTCCAAAACCGGTTACACTTGACGCTGCAGTTGGAAAAGCGCAGGAATTCGAAGCGGGAGTTGAAAAATATAAGGGGTTACGTAGAAAGGTTATCAAACCAAAACCGGTGTTAGTGTGTGAAACAGAAAATAAATCAAATGAAGATTCCGCAGTAATGAATGTCAATAATAATAACTTAAATTCAACCAAGAAATCTCCGCAACCACCGGTATCTACAACGAAAGCTAATCAATCTAATAAACAAGAGCCGAAAAAACAATTATCTTGCCAGATCTGCGGTTGTGCTGATCATGGGGCACCACAATGTTGGCAAAGATACATGCCCAATCAAAACATGATTTCTTCTGCGCAACCGTCTAATACGCAACCAAAAGCATTTCGGTCTTCCGTTTTGAACATTGCTGCAAACAATGTGCAACTAACTTCGGGAATTGATCGACCACGCGTTATCTGTCAAGTGTGTCAAAGAATAGGTCATATCGCAACGCAGTGTTGGCTGGTCATAGGCAGACCAAATCAAAAACCAAGCAACCAATTTAATTTTCGGAACACGGCTAATCAAGCTCCTTTCCAAACCCCAACTAATTTCCGAAATCCAAATCCTTTCCAGAATCCAAATAGCTTCCAAACTCCAAACGCCTTCCAAAATCAAAATTCTGTCCAAAATAGGCCCAATTCCCAAAATAGATTCAGTCGACCATTTAACCAGAATAAATTGCAAAATCAACCGACTTGCCAGCTCCGTAACGCGCATGATCATTTAGCGACATCTTGTCCAAATCTCGGGAATTGCACACCAGGTCAACAAAATCAAACTGTTAGCTCAAATCCCAACAATGCGACAGGACCGTTTGCTATCGTTGTGGATTGTCTGGTCACATTTCTGCGAATCGCTTCTATATTCCGAAAAGTTACGAATATTGTCAATAACCAGGCCATAATGAAACACGCAGGCGGTCCTCGGGTCCCCCCATTCGACTGTGTCAAATATGTCACCGTTTTTTTTTATTTCCCCCAATTTCATTGGTGGTAAGCTTCCGAATGGTCCAAATTGCACACAAAATAAAAATGTTCCAGTATTGAAAAAGCTTTGTCCACGCGAACGGAATCAACAACAGGAATAGCTCATATTACCCATTAGTAATTGACTCAATGTTATTCGACCAGTTCATAGACAACGCTAAAGCTCACATTTTGGAAAAAAAATGGGATGAATACTTATCGAGAAATGAAGTAATGAAACAACCGTAAAAATGAAAAAATTGAAATCTATAAAATTAATGACGCGATTGAATCGCTATTCAATAGGGTTCTTCACCATAATAAAAGGAACCTCTGTTCCAAGTTTCAAATTTTTATCCCAATTTTTGCGGTCGCTAGAGTGCGAACAAAAGCAGAAAGTAAAACCAAAGTCAAAAGTTATAAAACAGGAATATCTTATATTACCCAACCTAATTGACTCAATAGTTTTTGCCATATTATAGATCTCGTTAAGGCACACATTTTGAAAAAAAAAAACAACAAAATCGATTGAATAGATATCGAGAAATAAAATAAAAACCGTGAAAACGAAAAAATCGATATCTAGAAAACTAATGATCCGATCAAATCACCATTCAATAGGGTTCTTCACCACAACAAATGGAACCTTTGTTCCAAATTTCAAGTTCTTATCTCAATTTCAAAATCAAAAGTTAAAAATACGAATATCTCATTGTACCCAAACTAATTGACTCAATGTTTTGCAACCATATTATAGATCTCGTTAAGACACACATTTTGAAACAAAAAGAACAAAATCGGTTGAATAATTATCGAGAAATAAAACAAAAACCGTGGCAACGAAAAAATTAAAATCTGGAAAACTAATCATACGATCAAATCGCTTTCTAACAGGTTTCTTCACTATAACAAAAGGAATCTTTGTTCCAAATTTTAAGTTTTTATATCAATTTTTGAGGACGCTAGAGTGCGTACAAAGGCAGAAAGCAGAAAAAACAGAAAAATTGAAATATCTCCAATTTCTTGTGAGGAACCTACTGGATGGTCTCCCACCATTCCCTAGATCTAGTTGAGATGCACATTTTGAAAAAAAAAATGTTTAAATATTCATTATTTTCTGAGATATGAACCATCGGAGGAAAAGACGAAAAAAGCGATTTCTAAGAAACTTACCGGCCGATTTCAATGAACTTGGGCGCACAGGTAGATGCATTCAATACCAATGACTGGCAATTTTTTCAGATTTTATTCTCAAAATTTAGTCCTTTTTTAGTTAAATTTTGTAAGTGAAGATTTTTGAAAAAATCGATACATACAGACACTAAGCTCAAACTTCGTATTTTTACGTTTCAAACCATTATATATCGTTTACAAGCATAATTAGCAAAAGTCAGAATTGACCGATTCCAATGCTCCTATTCGGAAGCAAAAATTTGTTGGAAACGTCAGCGAGACGAAAATCAGGCGGCGGGAAATGTTACGGTCCCCTCTCAACCAGACGCACAGGGGGAACTACAGACTCAAACGCGTCCAGTTCAGGTGATTTCGGAATCCACCGGAGACGAGTAGAAATAGTACGTCTTAACCAAAACAGTGCTAACCCTACTCTTTGTCTAGGGTTAAGTGCTAATGATAATCAAGACTTTGTTACATTTTTATTAGATACATGTTGCAATCCAAATTTAATTAAAAGTCGATTCGTACCAGAAAATTCTGAAATCAATAGAACTACCGAAGTCGATCTAATGGGAATCAATACACTTCCAGTACCTAGTTATGGTGAAATAATTTTGTCAGCCTTCGGCAAGGATGTCAAATTTTTAATAGTTTCAGATGATTTTTCAACTGAGACATCCGGTATTATGGGAAATCAATTTTTCTTAGAAAATAAAGCAATCTTTGATTATGATAAAAGATTAATTACGATCAAAGATCAACAATATTCTTTCACTTGTAGAGGAGCTGTATCTGATGAAACTGTATTATTGCCTGCTCGTCATTGCGCAATTATGTCTTGCAGCGTATCTAATCCTGAAATCAGAGAAGGCTGGATTCCTAGACTTAGAATCGCTGAAAACGTTTTTACCGGAAATTGTTTAGTTACTAATCACAATGGAGAGGCTTTCCTAAGGGTCTATAATACCACTAAACGGGCTATTAAACTGACAGTTCCAACACTTTAATTAAATGCATTTGAAGAGGTCGACAAAAGTCCAGATTTACTTAAAGAATTCCAGAATAAAACAAATTTATTGCAAAAAGGATATGAAACGTATCATACAAAAATCGAAGAAACTTGTGATGAAGAAAATTTTCAAAATTTAAGTAATTCAGAACAATTTGATAAAATACAGCAAACTATTTTTAAAATTAATGCAAAAATTAATCGGGAGAATTCAACAGCAACAAACGAGGATGGTTCTGCCTTAATTTGAGATCTTCCTGAACCCGAGTCAGTGCTTTTGATAACAAATAAGCGACTGAGATTTGAAAAATTAAAGGAATTATTACGATTAGACCATCTAAATGAAGAAGAATTCGCATATATAAAGGATTTGTTGTTGAAATCATCTAATAATTATCAATTACCAGAGGAACCAAATACAGCAACTGATCTTCATCCACATCGAATAATTACGACTAATCCTCATCCCATTCATATCAAACAATATCGGCAACCAATGTCATTAAGAGATGAAATACATGTTCAAATTAAAGAACTCTGTAATAAAGGGCTAGTTCGACCATCAAAATCACCTTATTGTAGTCCGGTTTGGATAGTTCCAAAGAAACCTGATTCTCAAGGCAACAAACGATGGCGGTTAGTGATAGATTTCCGCGCATTAAATGAATTCACGGTTGCCGATGCCTATCCACTACCCAATATTGAAGATATCCTGAATCAGTTAGGTGGAGCCACTCATTTTTCGGTTTTTGATTTGAGTCAAGGATTCTATCAGATCAAGATGGATTCTCGAGATCGACACAAGACAGCATTTACGACACCCTTTGGACATTACGAATTCATGCGAATGCCAATGGGTTTGAAAAATGCTCCTGCAACATTTCAGAGAATAATGGACACCATTTTAACGGGATTACAGGGTGTAGAATTATTTGTGTATTTGGATAACATCGTCATTTACGCGAAGAACCTGGAAGATCACACAAGAAAATATGAATTGCTAATGGACCGATTACGCCAAGCAAATCTTAAATTACAACCGGATAAATGTGAATTGTTAAAACGAGAAGTTGCTTATTTGGGTCACACATCATAGGCCTTCAGCCTACAAGGCCTTCAGCCAAATTCAAAAAAATGAGAAGCAGTTGAAAAGTTCCCTACTCCAACCAATCAAACTAAAATTCAAGAATTCTTCGGATTGTCAGGTTATTATCGTAAATTTATTGAAAATTATGGAGAATTAGCTAAGCCCTTGACAAGACTTTTGCAGAAAGATATTAAATTCGAATGGACTCCTTCAGTAGAGCAAGGCTTTCAAGCATTAAAAACAAAATTGATTACTGCACCAATTTTACAATATCCAAAATTTAATGAACCTTTTATTATTACGTCAGATGCCTCGAAGGAAGCAATTGGGGGGGTACTTTCCCAAGGAAAAATTGGTCAAGATCTACCGATTGCTTATACTTCACAAGTTCTTCGAGGACCTGAACTTCGATATGGAACCTATGAAAAAGAAGCTTTAGCAAGTATGCATTGTGTTCAATCTTATAGAACGTATGTTTACGGAAGAAAATTCTTTTTGGTAACGGATCACAAACCTCTCGTATGGCTCAAAACTGCGAATGGAGTTAATAACCGCGTAATGAAATGGCGATTAGCGTTGGGTGAATATGATTTGGAAGTAATGTATAAACCCGGAAAAATAAATTCAAATGTCGATGCGTTGTCTAGAAATCCAGTTCCTGAAATCGAACAAGTTAAGGTCGTAACGCGATCCGGTAAGCAAACCACAAAAGAAGAAAGAAATTTAGAAGCACAAAAGACTCATGATGATTTGCGACCTTTATGGGAACAGAAACCCCGATTACATCAATATGGTTTAGGTTATGTAGAAGGTCGAGATTCGCCGCGAAAAACAATTGCTGTAATGTTTACTAAAGGAAGTGATAGTGAAAATCATCCATCAATTGGAAATAATGATTCAGAAGCTGAAATAAATAAAAGAAATGAGAATTTGAAAAAAGAAAATGATAAAAGAATTAGTTGCAAAGAATAAAGATTTACATAAAAAAGCACATGAAGTTATTGAAATAAGAAATAAAAAGAAAGAACAGAAAATTGAAAATGATAATGATTATTTGAGTGATTTACATATTAGAATTTTGAATGATTCTACTGCAGTGAACCCTAATGATTCCAGTTAGAAATTATACGGTCGGTGTCAAAAAGTGATCCCTGATAGTTCCGATGATAATTTACTCGGTTTTGTTCAACAAGCGAACCCTGACAGATCCAATGAGAATTTATACGGTCGTGTTCAACATGAGAGCCCTGATAGTTCGAGTGAGAATTTACGCGGTAGTATCCAAAAAGAGAACTCCGGTTGTTCCACTGAGATTCTAAATGGTTGTATCCAAATGAAGAGCACCGATCTTTCCAATGAGATGCTGGATGGTTGTATCCAAATGATCAACGCCGGTAGTTCTGACGAATAGCTAGAAGGTTGTATCCAAAATGAAAAACCCGGAAACTCAATTGAGAACTCGGACGGTTGTATCCAAAAACAAATGGAGCCAAGTTCTTCTGTAATAAACTCGGACAATTTATTAGAAAAAGAAAATGTTAAGAGAAATGAAAAAATGGAAGAAAATAATGAGAATAAAGCGATTAAAGAAAATAAAGTATATAATGAAAATGAGATGAATAATGAAAATGAAATGAATAATGAAAATGAAATGAATAATGAAAATGAAATAAATAATGAAAATGAAATAAATAAAGAAAATGAAATAATTAAAGAAATTGAAGTTAATAATGAAAATAAAGTGAATAATGAAAATAACAAAGTACAAGAAGAAATCAGAATAACTAATGAAAATAAATTGATTAATGAGAATAAAATAAGTAAAGAAATTAAAGTTGGCAATGAAAATGAAATGAAGAATAAAGATGAAATAAATAATTGAAGAAATTAAGATAAATCATGAAAATGAAGTGAATAATGAAATTATAATTTACAAGAAGAATTTCAAGTCAATAATGGGAACACAGTAAATAATGAAAATAAAGTTGAAAAGGTAGTTAAAAGAGGAAGGGGACGACCTAAGAAAATAGTCATAACCCCCGATCAAGAAGTCAATGGAGAAAATTTTGATAACAGTAAAGCTGAGATTCCCCAATGAGGAATCATTAGTTCTGAATCTGATGGTATGATTATTCCAAGATGGCGTGTATTACAGAAGCGACGCGGGACTAAACCTCGACACATAAATTACAAAGAATCAAACAGTAGTAAAGAACAAGACGAAGATAACCATGGCAGTGCAGATAAGATTAGGTCAATCAACAAAAGATCAAAATTTAATAAAACTAGAAGTCAAAGTAACCAATCCAACTCTATAAATAAGAGCGATTACAGTAAAAATCCTCGAGATCCCAATGAACCAATTTTTCAAAATGCTATACATTCAAACAGCCCAACCGAAGATCAAAACCTTGTGCATTCTACTGAATCAACCTTTGAACACCATCATGAAGTTCCGTTGAATTCTGATTCAAAACCCGAATTCAAAGATTTCTCCAGCAATTCGGAAATTAATTCAACTAGCGAAATATTACCTGAAACCGAAAAAAGCAAACAATTATCCCGAAAGTGAAAAAGAAACATCCGACCCAGGAAAGTCAAAGAAAGAAATTAAAATCCCTATCAATGTTAAAAAAATTAAAGATCTTTTCCACACTAGAAGAGCTAATTTAGCTTACTTTGTAACAGTTGAAAATGAACCATGCGATCAAGGCAGTTCTAAACTAAAAGAGTTAGGTAAATTACCGACTTTTCAAAATTGAAAGGAAGGACTTACCGTTCACAAGAAGATCAACACGCATTATCATTTAGCTTAACCCCTAAAAGAACATACTGAAGCCTCTTTACGTCGCGTCGCGGAAGCTATCAATTAATCCATCAAAACGTTACGAGAACTAGCCGAAAAATTAGAAATTTCACAAATTAGTATTCCGTATAGTACAAAAGTTATTAATACCGATTGGGCTTTTACCTTCGCGTCATTCAAACGCCAGTTTTGGAATTCTCCGATAAAAATCCTTGTGTGCATGGGATCCATTAAGTATGTTCCTTACGAAGGAGGAGATTTGGTATTGTACGAAATGCATAAAGCTCCGATCGGAGGTCATACTGGGATCCATAAACCTTGGAAAAGAATTAAACAAAATTATATGTGGGAAAATTTAAAAGAAGATATACAACGACGAATATCTCAATGTCTAGATTGCCAATTAAAGAAATTATATCGCGTCAAGACAAAACAAGAAATGGTAATTACTGATACCCCGGGGCGCCGATTTGAAAAGGTTGCATTAGATCTGGTAGGGGCAAAGAAGGAAACACCTAACGGTAATGTCTGGATTCTTACAATTCAGGATTTATTATCCAAATATCTAGTAGTAGTTCCATTGAAAAATGTCTTGGCAACTACGGTGGCGGATGCGTTCTTAAAACGATTCATTTGTTATTTCGGTTCTCCAAAAGCGATTCTTATAGATCAATGGACTAATTTCAAAAGCGGATTAATGAAACGATTGGCATACCGATTGAGAATTAAACGATACACTACTTCTGCATATCACCCACAATCAAACGGCTCTCTTGAAAGAGCCGACGATACTCTTAACGGATACCTCAAATAATCCACGGAATCTGACGATGATTGGGATGAATGGTTGGAATTGGCCATGCTTTGCTCCAATGGAAACAATCATGAGGGGACAAAACATTCACCCCATGAAGTACTTTTGGGATATCTGATCAAAATGCCTTCAAGCGAACCACTTCATGGAGCAGATCAGTTACCCACTTATCACAGTTACTTGATAGGATGGGTAACTCGATTACATGGAATTCGACAACTAGCTTATGAAAATTTAATAATCTGAAAATTTAAATCGAAAAAATATTATGATAAGCGCGTAAACCCTCAAAATTTCAAAATTGGTGATTTCGTATTCCCCCTTGCGAGGAGGGGAAATAGCTAAAACACAAAATCAGTATACAGGACCACATAAAATTCTTGATGTGTTCGCAAAAGGAGAATTCAAGATTCAAATAGACAGCAAAAAGACTCAGATTGTTCATTCCAATAGACTACGTATTTCCTTCATTAATTCTATGAAGGAAATAGAGAAACCAAATAGTCGAAAGAGGAAGCAGAAAAAGGTCAGTGTAGATGAAAATGTGCCTAGCGTGTCAATGGAGGAGATTGAACCTGATATTAATGAAAATTAAAAATTTTACAGAATGAAACAAGTAATCCTCATCATCATGGGTCTACTCAAGGTAGCTCATACAATGATTGGATACGATTGTGGATCGCCAACCTCAAGCATTTCGACAATATCGCTTCTCGATGTTGGAAGATGCGACATTTCAGAGGAAAATATTCGGGTTGAACAACAGTTCATTCAGTTGCTTCAGTTGTCTGACTATCACGAAACGCAAGTCTTTCAATGCAAAATTGTTATTAATCGCTTAATAACTCATTGCGGTTGGAATTCTTATGCTTCAATAGTAGAGGGGGCTAGAATGCAATATATTCGGGAAATTTCAAGAGATAATTGTTTTGATTTACATGAGAAACGGGAAATCGTGCTGAGCGATACTTTACTCACGGGATTGACAGCACAATCACTTTCGCAGGAACAACTGATATAAACGGCAATTGTAAGGGGGCAAAATATTCAAACCCATTCGGTACCTGGCAAGACGTAGTTGTGACAGGTTTTGTTGAGATTACTCTCCAGGAATATAGAGCTCAAATTAAATTATCAACCAATGAACTTCTTTTCAAATCAACACAAATTTGTATTTTGACTGACTTGACTTGTAATGACTATGAAGGGGGAAATACTTTTTGGAGTTATATACCAAATACTGATTGTAACTTCAACAAGTATGGGGTATTGTTTAATGGAAATGTTAACAAAACTGAAGGTGAGGATAACGGTCACATTCAGATTATTTACGCGTTAGAAGCAAATCTTTATACTTTCGCACTTAAATCCGCCGGCTATGATCATGTCTGCGGATATAGAATAATCAAAACCGAACATCCCGAACTTTTTATTATCGACACTGTTCAAAATAAGTTAATTGTTCAGCGCGACATCTCTACCATTAATCCGGACCCCATTACTTACGTAAATTCGAAATTTGTTTATTTGGAAAAACATATACAACGACAAATGAAATCTTTATATAAAGACATTATTTTGCAAAAATGCTACGTTGAACGCGAACCTATCAAAAACTCATTGATTCTGGCCACATTAGCTCCAGACGAATTTGCATATAAATTAATGCAAGGTCCAGGTTTCATGGCTGTCGTCGCTGGTGAAGTTGCCCATATTGTAAAATGCGTTCCAACCGAAGTTGTAATCGAACACCGAGAAGAATGTTTCCAACAATTGACCGTCTCCAGAAATAACCAGAGCTTGTTCCTGACACCGCAAACTCACATACTCATCCGCAAAGGCGTACAAATTCCGTGCAAATCATTGGTTCCACCTTATTGCTTCGTGGGAACCAATTGGTATAAAATGGCCCCTATACTCACAGAATCATTTCCACCAACCATCATCAACCCAAAATTGAATTTCACGTGGAACTATACCGAACCCATATCTTTAGCAGCCAGCGGTATTTACTCTTATCAGAAACTACACAGTCTACGCGAACACGTCCTCTTCCATATGAATGAAAAAAGTGTCATCAATAAATTCGTGAGAGGAGCTAATGGAGAAGAAGTTCTGGACCAGGGCGAATCCCTATATCATCTATTGGATCCAAAATCGCTAAAGAAAATCATCGAATCTGCATGGGCACAAACCTGGGGGAAATTTGTCACATTTGGGACTGCAAGTGCTGGAATAATCGGAATCATTATGGTTATTAGGTTTATCAAATTGATCGTAGATACCATGATTCATGGCTATGCACTTCATGCCGCTTACGGGTGTTCCTTCGTTATACTGGGAGCAGTATGGGACTCCCTCACAGGACTTCTATTATGGCCAGCCGGTGGAAAGCAAGAGAATCAACATCATAATGAGGATACGTTACACTCGCCTGAAAATCCAAAAGTGAACTCTTCAACGGAAGTAGCCATCAATTCACCATTGGCATCGTCATTATATCCCAATATTGCACAACTCGCGGAACAGAGGAGTTCAATCCAACCTGAACAGTCTATCAATCAGCAACGGGTTCCTGAAGTGCGTCCATACGAAAGGCAGATTAGCCTTCCTCAAAATCGGCCACCTATTATAATGCAACCGTATCGTCAATGTCCAACCATTCCTCAACCAGCGAGCCCTTCAAACGATACACACCCAACATCATCACCAGAAGAAGAAAATTCTAAAACTTCAACCACTTCTATATAGACTGATTCGATAAACGTATATCCATCAGTACCTCTCCCGCGTCAAAAATTCACGGTCTAAATCATAAAACCTATAAACCAAAACTCCGTTCCGGTAAAATCAGGAAACTACATTGGCTAAAAACATGCAAAATTCTAAATTACAGATGAAAATTAGCGAAGAAGCGCTAAACCAAATGAGAAAAGAAGAAGCGGATGATTTGACCTACGGTATTCCGTATACCAGAATTCCGGGCCCGAACAGCAATTTTTATCAAAGTCTCATTCATGCTTCATGTGCCACCATAAAAGATCATCAAGAACCCATTCATTATCGTAGACGTCACAAATATTTCGTGTGTCACCGATGCTTCCAAGATGAATTGCACTCAATCGTCTAATCTCTTTACAGTACCCACATGAGATGGCATCAATTGCATCCAGATCCGGCTCCTCCAATCATTTGTGAATATTGTGAAAGAGACTTACTCGTTAGCCAATCCGCATATGCGCGTAAAGAGTGTAAATTCACTTGGGTTAATTTTCGGGATGTATGCGAAAGAAGAACTTCTGTATTCATCCAATTCTAGAAATTTCTTTCGTAGTCATAAAATTTGATAGGCCAAATTAATTTAAAATTACAGAATAATCATGACAGCCAAAAGAAAATATGAATCTTTATTAGAACCCGAGGTGGATCAACCAGATGTAATTAACGAAATGAAATGCATCGAACATCTCGGGGAGGCCTGGTGTTACGAAGCTACTCACGGGCATTTTTACTACAAGGATCGGAAATTATTTTGTAAACACATCGGACGCAATGGAAACTCGTTGTTCCACGTGATATCGCGCGTCATACTTCCGCCATATTGTCATAATTGCAGAATTCCTTTAGCAAAAGTGAAAATAATGGACCAATGTGACAGATGTTTAAATTTCCGTTCTTCCAATCATCTTGCATGGCATAAAGAGGAACTTACTGAAGTTACTGCATGAAGTTTGGCTCTTGATGATAACTTTCGGTTCTCTCCCTTCTTAAAAGATAATAGTGCTTTCTGTCTACCCGTAAGATTCATTACAATGCGTAGATGTTCCAAGCAATAGATGAGGATCTGACCGAAATGGGGTGACTCGGCAGGCCTCCCTCCTACGCAGAGCTGCAAGTTTTAGCCGAGAAATGGGGCTGTGAGTTATTTTGTGTTCCCTCCCGGCTAGTTGATCCACGGAAGACTCACTGCCTGTATCACAGGGCGTTGGCGTTGGCCACGGACGGGTTTTGCCTAGCCAAAGGAAGAGGAGTGTCGCGCACCCCCATCATGGCACAAAACAGGGCTGCCAAGAACCTCACAAGGGACCTCGGAAACGTATTCCCATTAAACCCCCATAATGGGCTTATTCCTGTTTTTTTTTATATATTTTTTTTTATATATAAATAAAATTTGTATCTAAAGTTTTTTATCTCAGAATTTTTTTTGTGATCGGTTTTGCTTATTTCCAATAACGATTCTTAAGGGTCTTTAACCCTTAACAATCGTTTAATTGGGGGGGTGTTACGTCATGACGTAACAAGGAAACTTTTTTTATTACGGGAAATTTTTGAATAAATAAGAAATAATTAGATAGATAAAAATACGAAACAAAACGAACACATGAATAAATAAATAACTCTGGGGAAAACCAAAAAGGAAACCCGGAAAATTTTATGGAGTAAGGCAATTGTTCCTCTTTCCACCTAAAGAAATTTTTTTATAAATAAAAAAACAGAAATTTTTATATAACAAAAAGGCAGTATGTTACATATGTTAAGGAATTTTTATTGGAACCCACCGATTGTTTCACAACTTGTAAAACAATGGGTGGCTCGATTTAAAAAGATAAGGGCATTCCAATGGATCATGCAGGATGTAGGGTTTCAGGTGACATCACGCCACTGTCCCCCGCTCCCCGCAGGACCAACAAGTGGCCGCGCCTGCACTCCCCACGCGCCGCACCTTCTGTGCACAGCGCGCTCCCGCCATCTTACGCACTTGGCATACAAATGCCATATTGCCACCCTCATTAATCCGCCGGCGGATTAATGCACTATAATTTTGATATAAAAATTGAGGGACTCATTACCCGGGAGTTCAAGTTTTGAATCCAACCTTTTGGTAATGGAAAAATTTTATCTCCCAAAATTTTACTTTCCCTTTTAATTTTCCGATCCCGAAGTAATTATTCCTCCAAAAATAATAATAAATAACTTTTTATAGTGTGTGTGAAAAGTGACCCCCCCCCCCCCCAAAAAAAATGTTTTTTTTTTGCTCGACACTCGTTCCAATAGGTTAGATTCCAATTATTAGCAGGTTTTTTTCTCAGAAATCAACCATTTTTAAATAGTGCGCAAGCGCGCATTCGGGCGTGAAAATTTAGGAAAATTTTTCCTTCGAAATTTTGGAAAATTTTTTTTTTGACAACCATTTTTTTCCATTGGATAAAATTTGTTTTGAGGAAATTTTGTGTTTTTCCCACTGTTCAAAGAAAAAAAAAACCCCATAATTAAAATTTTTATAAAAAAAAAAAAAGAAATAAAAATATTTTTTTTGTTTGTTGTCGAAATATTATTTTAATTTTTTTTGTTATATATTTTTTCCCCCCCAATTGAATGGAAAATTTATAAAAAAATTTTCATTCTAGATGAAATTTTTTTTTGTCTAATTTTTCTGAATGAATTTTTTTGAAATTTTTTTTTCCGAACTTAAATTTTCTTTGTGAAGAAACAATTTTTTTTCTAAATTTCTTTGAAAAATTTCGTTTAAAAGGAAAAGAGAAGAGAGAGAAGGAGTGGAGTAAAGCTTTGTGCTCTACGCGCAGTACTTCCCCGCGCGCCTCACCCCTCCCCGCCCACAAGAGGCAGAGTGAGCCGTCACCCAGACTTCCCCCTCCACCGCGCTCCACATATATATCCTGTGAAGGTAAAATTTTGATTTTTTTTCCCAAGATTTTTTTTTGTTCTGATTGAACGATTTGAAAACCAAATTGTTTTGATTTTTGAATTTTTTTTTGATAAAATTTTGTTTTGAAAATAAATTTTTTTTATTGAAAATTTTCCGAATTAAATTTTTGAAATTTTTTTTGATAAAATTTTTTTTTGAAAATAATTTTTTTTTTAATAAAAATTTTCCGAATAAAATTTTTGAATTTGAGATTTAATGACATTTTTTTTTGGATTTCTTTGAATAAAATTTTAGAATTAAAAATTTTTTATTGAGTAACAAAAATTTTTATTATTTGAATTTTTTTTGTTAATTAACAAAATTTCTTTTATGAAATTTTTTTTTTGAATTTGAAAGAGAAAAAAAAATTGAAATTGTTTTTTACTGGAAATTTTTTTTTTATAATTTTTTTTGAAATTTAATTTTTTTTTGAAATTTAATTTTTTTTAAAATTCGAAATATTTTTGGAAAATAAATTTTTGTCCCTTTCAATTCGTTTTGGAAATTGTTTGAAATTGGAAAATTTCTTTTGAAATTGGTAATTTTTTTGTGAATGGAAATTTTTTTTTTAATTTTTATTCGAAATGTAATTTTTTTTTTAATTTAATTTTTTTTGAATTTGAAAATTTGTTTTGAAATTTAATTTTTTTTTAAATTTAATTTTTTTGAATTTGAAAATTTGGTTTGAAAATTGTTTGAAATTGGAAAATTTCTTTAAAATTGGAAATTTTTTTTTTGAATGGAACATTTTTTATTTTAAATTTTTTTTATTTTATTTGAATTGAATTTTTTTTTTTATTTGAATGGGAATTTTTTTTGAAAATTTCTGATTTTAAATAATTTTTTTTTGAAATTAAATTTTCTTTGAATTAATTTTTTTGTTTTGGAAATTTTTGAATTTAATTTGTTTTCTGAATGGAATTTTTTTTTGTAATTGAAATTTTTTTATTTTATTGAAATTTTTTTTTCGATGAAATTTTCTGATTTCAATTTTTAAATTTTTTTTGGAATGAAAAATTTTTCTGATTCAAAATTTTTCGTTGTTTTAAAAATTTTTGAATTTGAAAATTTTTTTTTTGAATGAAAATTGTTTTTTTTCTATTTAAAGATTTTTTTTTCAATTAAAGTTTAATTGAATTGAAAATTTTTTTTTGATGAAAATTTCTGATTTTAAATAAATTTTTTTTTTGAAATGAATTTTTTTTGAATAAAACAAAAAAATTTTTTTTTGTTTTGAAAATTTTTGAATTTGGAATTATTTTGTTGAACGAATTTTCTTTGAGTTTAAAATTTTTTTGATTTACAATTTTTTTTTGAATAAATATTTTTTTGCCTGAAATAACGAAATTTTGAAAATTGAAATTGAAAATTGAAATTGAAAATTGAAATTGAAAATTGAAATTGAAAATTGAAATTGAAAATTGAAATTGAAAATTGAAATTGAAAATTGAAATTGAAAATTAAATTGAAATTGAAAATTGAAAATTGAAATTGAAAATTGAAATTGAAAATTGAAATTGAAAATTGAAATTGAAAATTGAAATTGAAAATTGAAATTGAAAATTGAAATTGAAAATTGAAATTGAAATTTAAAATTGAAATTTAAAATTGAAAATTAAAATTGAAAATTGAAAATTGAAAATTGAAATTGAAAATTGAAATTGAAAATTGAAATTGAAAATTGAAATTGAAAATTGAAATTGAAAATTGAAATTGAAAATTGAAATTGAAAATTGAAATTGAAAATTGAAATTGAAAATTGAAATTGAAAATTGAAATTGAAAATTGAAATTGAAAATTGAAATTGAAAATTGAAATTGAAAATTGAAATTGAAATTGAAATTGAAAATTGAAATTGAAAATTGAAATTGAAAATTGAAATTGAAAATTGAAATTGAAAATTGAAAATTGAAAATTGAAATTGAAAATTGAAATTGAAAATTGAAATTGAAAATTGAAATTGAAAATTGAAATTGAAAATTGAAATTGAAATTGAAAATTGAAATTGAAAATTGAAATTGAAATTGAAATTGAAAATTGAAATTGAAAATTGAAATTGAAAATTGAAATTGAAAATTGAAATTGAAAATTGAAATTGAAAATTGAAATTGAAAATTGAAATTGAAAATTGAAATTGAAAATTGAAATTGAAAATTGAAATTGAAAATTGAAATTGAAAATTGAAATTGAAAATTGAAATTGAAAATTGAAATTGAAAATTGAAATTGAAAATTGAAATTGAAAATTGAAATTGAAAATTGAAATTGAAAATTGAAATTGAAAATTGAAATTGAAAATTGAAATTGAAAATTGAAATTGAAAATTGAAATTGAAAATTGAAATTGAAAATTGAAATTGAAAATTGAAATTGAAAATTGAAATTGAAAATTGAAATTGAAAATTGAAATTGAAAATTGAAATTGAAAATTGAAATTGAAAATTGAAATTGAAAATTGAAATTGAAAATTGAAATTGAAAATTGAAATTGAAAATTGAAATTGAAAATTGAAATTGAAAATTGAAAATTGAAATTGAAAATTGAAATTGAAAATTGAAATTGAAAATTGAAATTGAAAATTGAAATTGAAAATTGAAATTGAAAATTGAAATTGAAAATTGAAATTGAAAATTGAAATTGAAAATTGAAATTGAAAATTGAAATTGAAAATTGAAATTGAAAATTGAAATTGAAAATTGAAATTGAAAATTGAAATTGAAAATTGAAATTGAAAATTGAAATTGAAAATTGAAATTGAAAATTGAAATTGAAAATTGAAATTGAAAATTGAAATTGAAAATTGAAATTGAAAATTGAAATTGAAAATTGAAATTGAAAATTGAAATTGAAAATTGAAATTGAAAATTGAAATTGAAAATTGAAATTGAAATTGAAATTGAAAATTGAAATTGAAAATTGAAATTGAAAATTGAAATTGAAAATTGAAATTGAAAATTGAAATTGAAAATTGAAATTGAAAATTGAAATTGAAAATTGAAATTGAAAATTGAAATTGAAAATTGAAATTGAAAATTGAAATTGAAATTGAAATTGAAATTGAAATTGAAATTGAAATTGAAAATTGAATTGAAAATTGAAATTGAAAATTGAAATTGAAAATTGAAATTGAAAATTGAAATTGAAAATTGAAATTGAAATTGAAATTGAAAATTGAAATTGAAAATTGAAATTGAAAATTGAAATTGAAAATTGAAATTGAAATTGAAATTGAAAATTGAAATTGAAAATTGAAATTGAAAATTGAAATTGAAAATTGAAATTGAAAATTGAAATTGAAAATTGAAATTGAAATTGAAATTGAAAATTGAAATTGAAAATTGAAATTGAAAATTGAAATTGAAAATTGAAATTGAAAATTGAAATTGAAAATTGAAATTGAAAATTGAAATTGAAAATTGAAATTGAAAATTGAAATTGAAAATTGAAATTGAAAATTGAAATTGAAAATTGAAATTGAAAATTGAAATTGAAAATTGAAATTGAAAATTGAAATTGAAAATTGAAATTGAAAATTGAAATTGAAAATTGAAATTGAAAATTGAAATTGAAATTGAAATTGAAATTGAAATTGAAAATTGAAAATTGAAATTGAAAATTGAAATTGAAAATTGAAATTGAAAATTGAAATTGAAAATTGAAATTGAAAATTGAAATTGAAAATTGAAATTGAAAATTGAAATTGAAAATTGAAATTGAAAATTGAAATTGAAAATTGAAATTGAAAATTGAAATTGAAAATTGAAATTGAAATTGAAATTGAAAATTGAAATTGAAAATTGAAATTGAAAATTGAAATTGAAAATTGAAATTGAAATTGAAAATTGAAATTGAAAATTGAAATTGAAAATTGAAATTGAAAATTGAAATTGAAATTGAAATTGAAAATTGAAATTGAAAATTGAAATTGAAAATTGAAATTGAAAATTGAAATTGAAAATTGAAATTGAAAATTGAAATTGAAAATTGAAATTGAAAATTGAAATTGAAAATTGAAATTGAAAATTGAAATTGAAAATTGAAATTGAAAATTGAAATTGAAAATTGAAATTGAAAATTGAAATTGAAAATTGAAATTGAAAATTGAAATTGAAAATTGAAATTGAAAATTGAAATTGAAAATTGAAATTGAAAATTGAAATTGAAAATTGAAATTGAAAATTGAAATTGAAAATTGAAATTGAAAATTGAAATTGAAAATTGAAATTGAAAATTGAAATTGAAAATTGAAATTGAAAATTGAAATTGAAAATTGAAATTGAAAATTGAAATTGAAAATTGAAATTGAAAATTGAAATTGAAAATTGAAATTGAAAATTGAAATTGAAAATTGAAATTGAAAATTGAAATTGAAAATTGAAATTGAAAATTGAAATTGAAAATTGAAATTGAAAATTGAAATTGAAAATTGAAATTGAAAATTGAAATTGAAAATTGAAATTGAAAATTGAAATTGAAAATTGAAATTGAAAATTGAAATTGAAAATTGAAATTGAAAATTGAAATTGAAAATTGAAATTGAAAATTGAAATTGAAAATTGAAATTGAAAATTGAAATTGAAAATTGAAATTGAAAATTGAAATTGAAAATTGAAATTGAAAATTGAAATTGAAAATTGAAATTGAAAAATTGAAATTGAAAATTGAAATTGAAAATTGAAATTGAAAATTGAAATTGAAAATTGAAATTGAAAATTGAAATTGAAAATTGAAATTGAAAATTGAAATTGAAAATTGAAATTGAAAATTGAAATTGAAAATTGAAATTGAAAATTGAAATTGAAAATTGAAATTGAAAATTGAAATTGAAAATTGAAATTGAAAATTGAAATTGAAAATTGAAATTGAAAATTGAAATTGAAAATTGAAATTGAAAATTGAAATTGAAAATTGAAATTGAAAATTGAAATTGAAAATTGAAATTGAAAATTGAAATTGAAAATTGAAATTGAAAATTGAAATTGAAAATTGAAATTGAAAATTGAAATTGAAAATTGAAATTGAAAATTGAAATTGAAAATTGAAATTGAAAATTGAAATTGAAAATTGAAATTGAAAATTGAAATTGAAAATTGAAATTGAAATTGAAATTGAAATTGAAATTGAAAATTGAAATTGAAAATTGAAATTGAAAATTGAAAATTGAAATTGAAAATTGAAATTGAAAATTGAAATTGAAAATTGAAATTGAAAATTGAAATTGAAAATTGAAATTGAAAATTGAAATTGAAAATTGAAATTGAAAATTGAAATTGAAAATTGAAATTGAAAATTGAAATTGAAAATTGAAATTGAAATTGAAATTGAAAATTGAAATTGAAAATTGAAATTGAAAATTGAAATTGAAAATTGAAATTGAAAATTGAAATTGAAATTGAAATTGAAAATTGAAATTGAAAATTGAAATTGAAAATTGAAATTGAAAATTGAAATTGAAAATTGAAATTGAAATTGAATTGAAAATTGAAAATTGAAATTGAAAATTGAAATTGAAAATTGAAATTGAAAATTGAAATTGAAAATTGAAATTGAAAATTGAAATTGAAAATTGAAATTGAAAATTGAAATTGAAAATTGAAATTGAAAATTGAAATTGAAAATTGAAATTGAAAATTGAAATTGAAAAATTGAAATTGAAAATTGAATGAAATTGAAATTGAAAATTGAAATTGAAAATTGAAATTGAAAATTGAAATTGAAAATTGAAATTGAAATTGAAATTGAAAATTGAAATTGAAAATTGAAATTGAAAATTGAAATTGAAAATTGAAATTGAAAATTGAAATTGAAAATTGAATTGAAATTGAAATTGAAAATTGAAATTGAAAATTGAAATTGAAATAATTGAAATTGAAAATTGAAATTGAAAATTGAAATTGAAAATTGAAATTGAAAATTGAAATTGAAAATTGAAATTGAAAATTGAAATTGAAAATTGAATTGAAAATTGAAATTGAAAATTGAAATTGAAAATTGAAATTGAAATTGAAATTGAAAATTGAAATTGAAAATTGAAATTGAAAATTGAAATTGAAAATTGAAATTGAAAATTGAAATTGAAAATTGAAATTGAAAATTGAAATTGAAAATTGAAATTGAAATTGAAATTGAAAATTGAAATTGAAATTGAAATTGAAAATTGAAAATTGAAATTGAAAATTGAAATTGAAAATTGAAATTGAAAATTGAAATTGAAAATTGAAATTGAAAATTGAAATTGAAAATTGAAATTGAAAATTGAAATGAAAATTGAAATTGAAAATTGAAATTGAAAATTGAAATTGAAAATTGAAATTGAAAATTGAAATTGAAAATTGAAATTGAAAATTGAAATTGAAAATTGAAATTGAAAATTGAAATTGAAAATTGAAATTGAAAATTGAAATTGAAAATTGAAATTGAAAATTGAAATTGAAAATTGAAATTGAAAATTGAAATTGAAAATTGAAATTGAAATTGAAATTGAAAATTGAAATTGAAAATTGAAATTGAAAATTGAAATTGAAAATTGAAATTGAAAATTGAAATTGAAAATTGAAATTGAAAATTGAAATTGAAAATTGAAATTGAAAATTGAAATTGAAAATTGAAATTGAAAATTGAAATTGAAAATTGAAATTGAAAATTGAAATTGAAAATTGAAATTGAAAATTGAAATTGAAAATTGAAATTGAAAATTGAAATTGAAAATTGAAATTGAAAATTGAAATTGAAAATTGAAATTGAAAATTGAAATTGAAAATTGAAATTGAAAATTGAAATTGAAAATTGAAATTGAAAATTGAAATTGAAAATTGAAATTGAAAATTGAAATTGAAAATTGAAATTGAAAATTGAAATTGAAATTGAAATTGAAAATTGAAATTGAAAATTGAAATTGAAAATTGAAATTGAAAATTGAAATTGAAAATTGAAATTGAAAATTGAAATTGAAAATTGAAATTGAAAATTGAAATTGAAAATTGAAATTGAAAATTGAAATTGAAAATTGAAATTGAAAATTGAAATTGAAAATTGAAATTGAAAATTGAAATTGAAAATTGAAATTGAAAATTGAAATTGAAAATTGAAATTGAAAATTGAAATTGAAAATTGAAATTGAAAATTGAAATTGAAAATTGAAATTGAAAATTGAAATTGAAAATTGAAATTGAAAATTGAAATTGAAAATTGAAATTGAAAATTGAAATTGAAAATTGAAATTGAAAATTGAAATTGAAAATTGAAATTGAAAATTGAAATTGAAAATTGAAATTGAAATTGAAATTGAAAATTGAAATTGAAAATTGAAATTGAAAATTGAAATTGAAAATTGAAATTGAAAATTGAAATTGAAAATTGAAATTGAAAATTGAAATTGAAAATTGAAATTGAAAATTGAAATTGAAAATTGAAATTGAAAATTGAAATTGAAAATTGAAATTGAAAATTGAAATTGAAAATTGAAATTGAAAATTGAAATTGAAAATTGAAATTGAAAATTGAAATTGAAAATTGAAATTGAAAATTGAAATTGAAAATTGAAATTGAAAATTGAAATTGAAAATTGAAATTGAAAATTGAAATTGAAAATTGAAATTGAAAATTGAAATTGAAAATTGAAATTGAAAATTGAAATTGAAAATTGAAATTGAAAATTGAAATTGAAAATTGAAATTGAAAATTGAAATTGAAAATTGAAATTGAAAATTGAAATTGAAAATTGAAATTGAAAATTGAAATTGAAAATTGAAATTGAAAATTGAAATTGAAAATTGAAATTGAAAATTGAAATTGAAAATTGAAATTGAAAATTGAAATTGAAAATTGAAATTGAAAATTGAAATTGAAAATTGAAATTGAAAATTGAAATTGAAAATTGAAATTGAAAATTGAAATTGAAAATTGAAATTGAAAATTGAAATTGAAAATTGAAATTGAAAATTGAAATTGAAAATTGAAATTGAAAATTGAAATTGAAAATTGAAATTGAAAATTGAAATTGAAAATTGAAATTGAAAATTGAAATTGAAAATTGAAATTGAAAATTGAAATTGAAATTGAAATTGAAAATTGAAATTGAAAATTGAAATTGAAAATTGAAATTGAAAATTGAAATTGAAAATTGAAATTGAAAATTGAAATTGAAAATTGAAATTGAAAATTGAAATTGAAAATTGAAATTGAAAATTGAAATTGAAAATTGAAATTGAAAATTGAAATTGAAATTGAAATTGAAAATTGAAATTGAAAATTGAAATTGAAAATTGAAATTGAAAATTGAAATTGAAATTGAAATTGAAAATTGAAATTGAAAATTGAAATTGAAAATTGAAATTGAAAATTGAAATTGAAAATTGAAATTGAAAATTGAAATTGAAAATTGAAATTGAAAATTGAAATTGAAAATTGAAATTGAAAATTGAAATTGAAAATTGAAATTGAAAATTGAAATTGAAAATTGAAATTGAAAATTGAAATTGAAAATTGAAATTGAAAATTGAAATTGAAAATTGAAATTGAAAATTGAAATTGAAAATTGAAATTGAAAATTGAAATTGAAAATTGAAATTGAAAATTGAAATTGAAAATTGAAATTGAAAATTGAAATTGAAATTGAAATTGAAAATTGAAATTGAAAATTGAAATTGAAAATTGAAATTGAAAATTGAAATTGAAAATTGAAATTGAAAATTGAAATTGAAAATTGAAATTGAAAATTGAAATTGAAAATTGAAATTGAAAATTGAAATTGAAATTGAAAATTGAAATTGAAAATTGAAATTGAAATTGAAATTGAAAATTGAAATTGAAAATTGAAATTGAAAATTGAAATTGAAATTGAAATTGAAAATTGAAATTGAAAATTGAAATTGAAAATTGAAATTGAAAATTGAAATTGAAAATTGAAATTGAAAATTGAAATTGAAAATTGAAATTGAAATTGAAATTGAATTGAAAATTGAAATTGAAATTGAAATTGAAAATTGAAATTGAAAATTGAAATTGAAAATTGAAATTGAAAATTGAAATTGAAAATTGAAATTGAAAATTGAAATTGAAAATTGAAATTGAAAATTGAAATTGAAAATTGAAATTGAAAATTGAAATTGAAAATTGAAATTGAAAATTGAAATTGAAAATTGAAATTGAAAATTGAAATTGAAAATTGAAATTGAAATTGAAATTGAAAATTGAAATTGAAAATTGAAATTGAAAATTGAAATTGAAATTGAAATTGAAAATTGAAATTGAAAATTGAAATTGAAATTGAAATTGAAAATTGAAATTGAAAATTGAAATTGAAAATTGAAATTGAAAATTGAAATTGAAAATTGAAATTGAAAATTGAAATTGAAAATTGAAATTGAAAATTGAAATTGAAAATTGAAATTGAAAATTGAAATTGAAAATTGAAATTGAAAATTGAAATTGAAAATTGAAATTGAAAATTGAAATTGAAAATTGAAATTGAAAATTGAAATTGAAAATTGAAATTGAAAATTGAAATTGAAAATTGAAATTGAAAAATTGAAATTGAAAATTGAAATTGAAAATTGAAATTGAAATGAATTGAAAATTGAAATTGAAAATTGAAATTGAAATTGAAATTGAAAATTGAAATTGAAAATTGAAATTGAAATTGAAATTGAAAATTGAAATTGAAAATTGAAATTGAAAATTGAAATTGAAAATTGAAATTGAAATTGAAATTGAAAATTGAAATTGAAAATTGAAATTGAAAATTGAAATTGAAAATTGAAATTGAAAATTGAAATTGAAAATTGAAATTGAAATTGAAATTGAAATTGAAATTGAAAATTGAAATTGAAATTGAAATTGAAAATTGAAATTGAAAATTGAAATTGAAATGAAATTGAAATTGAAAATTGAAAATTGAATTGAAATTGAAATTGAAAATTGAAATTGAAATTGAAATTGAAAATTGAAATTGAAAATTGAAATTGAAATTGAAATTGAAAATTGAAATTGAAAATTGAAATTGAAAATTGAAATTGAAATTGAAATTGAAAATTGAAATTGAAAATTGAAATTGAAAATTGAAATTGAAAATTGAAATTGAAAATTGAAATTGAAAATTGAAATTGAAAATTGAAATTGAAAATTGAAATTGAAAATTGAAATTGAAAATTGAAATTGAAAATTGAAATTGAAAATTGAAATTGAAAATTGAAATTGAAAATTGAAATTGAAAATTGAAATTGAAAATTGAAATTGAAAATTGAAATTGAAATTGAAATTGAAAATTGAAATTGAAAATTGAAATTGAAATTGAAAATTGAAATTGAAAATTGAAATTGAAATTGAAATTGAAAATTGAAATTGAAAATTGAAATTGAAAATTGAAATTGAAAATTGAAATTGAAAATTGAAATTGAAAATTGAAATTGAAAATTGAAATTGAAAATTGAAATTGAAAATTGAAATTGAAAATTTGAAATTGAAAATTGAAATTGAAAATTGAAATTGAAATGAAATTGAAAATTGAAATTGAAAATTGAAATTGAAATTGAAATTGAAAATTGAAAATTGAAATGAAATTGAAATTGAAAATTGAAATTGAAATTGAAATGAAAATTGAAATTGAAAATTGAAATTGAAAATTGAAATTGAAAATTGAAATTGAAAATTGAAATTGAAAATTGAAATTGAAAATTGAAATTGAAAATTGAAATTGAAAATTGAAATTGAAATTGAAATGAAAATTGAAATTGAAAATTGAAATTGAAAATTGAAATTGAAAATTGAAATTGAAAATTGAAATTGAAAATTGAAATTGAAAATTGAAATTGAAATAAATTGAAATTGAAATTGAAAATTGAAATTGAAATTGAATTGAAAATTGAAATTGAAAATTGAAATTGAAATTGAAATTGAAAATTGAAATTGAAAATTGAAATTGAAAATTGAAATTGAAAATTGAAATTGAAAATTGAAATTGAAAATTGAAATTGAAAATTGAAATTGAAAATTGAAATTGAAAATTGAAATTGAAATTGAATTGAAATTGAAAATTGAAAATTGAAATTGAAAATTGAAATTGAAAATTGAAATTGAAAATTGAAATTGAAATTGAAATTGAAAATTGAAATTGAAAATTGAAATTGAAAATTGAAATTGAAAATTGAAATTGAAAATTGAAATTGAAAATTGAAATTGAAAATTGAAATTGAAAATTGAAATTGAAAATTGAAATTGAAATTGAAATTGAAAATTGAAATTGAAAATTGAAATTGAAAATTGAAATTGAAAATTGAAATTGAAAATTGAAATTGAAAATTGAAATTGAAATTGAAATTGAAATTGAAAATTGAAATTGAAAATTGAAATTGAAAATTGAAATTGAAAATTGAAATTGAAATTGAAATTGAAAATTGAAATTGAAAATTGAAATTGAAAATTGAAATTGAAATTGAAATTGAAAATTGAAATTGAAAATTGAAATTGAAAATTGAAATTGAAAATTGAAATTGAAAATTGAAATTGAAAATTGAATTGAAAATTGAAATTGAAAATTGAAATTGAAAATTGAAATGAAAATTGAAATTGAAAATTGAAATTGAAATTGAAATTGAAAATTGAAATTGAAAATTGAAATTGAAAATTGAAATTGAAAATTGAAATTGAAAATTGAAATTGAAAATTGAAATTGAAAATTGAAATTGAAAATTGAAATTGAAAATTGAAATTGAAAATTGAAATTGAAAATTGAAATTGAAAATTGAAATTGAAAATTGAAATTGAAAATTGAAATTGAAAATTGAAATTGAAAATTGAAATTGAAAATTGAAATTGAAAATTGAAATTGAAAATTGAAAATTGAAATTGAAAATTGAAATTGAAAATTGAAATTTGAAAATTGAAATTGAAAATTGAAATTGAAATGAAATTGAAAATTGAAATGAAATTGAAATTGAAAATTGAAAATTGAAATTGAAAATTGAAATTGAAAATTGAAATTGAAAATTTGAAATTGAAAATTGAAATTGAAAATTAAAACTGAAAATTGAAATTGAAATTGAAATTGACATTGAAATTGAAATTGAAATTGAAATTGACATTGAAATTGAAATTGAAATTGAAATTAAAATTTAAATTGAACATTGAAATTTTTTTTTTTTATTTAACGTCGCTATATTTATGCTCTCTACCGAATTGCTAATCAGCGACGGCGGTCTACGATGTGTTTGTAAACAAAGCACTTATAAATAAATTACATTGGCGCTCGTATCAATCAGCACGGCTAGGATTCGAACTCAGGACCTCTGAGTTACGAATCCGTCGCCGTAACCAACCGAGCCATCGTAGGCCTCTGAACATTGAAATTGAAAATTGAAACTTACAATGAAAACTGAAAACAAACGTTGAAATTGACATTGTGAATTCAATTTTTCGGCAATTTTTCTGGAGAAAATTTTTCGGGGAACTTCTGTACGCGCAACTAGTTCCTGCGAATTTTATTCCGGGGGAAAATTTGTCCACGGAGACATTGTCCGGGAAACTTTTTCCGGGGAAAAAATTTCCTAGAACCCAACCAAAATAAAAGAGCAGCAATTAATCATACCAATCATCATTAATTTCACGTTCTGATGCATGGGACATACGCAGACGGTGTGAGTGCCAGGTGCTGCAGCTAAAATGCACTCTTTTGGTCTCAACGCTGCAAAAGTACTAAACCCAACGTTCAAAGCAGGAAATTCGCCCTGAAATGCTTCGAAGAGTTCGCGTAAATTCGAAAGAATCAACTGCTTTTGTACTGTTGTTTATCCCTCATTATTCCTAATAACAATACAATCTTTCCTTCCGGGAATGATCA